>FTRY01000015.1:0-1303188 GCA_900157415.1 Armillaria cepistipes
GTCTGTGGCCAGAACGCTCCTCTGGCGTGCGTTGATGGAGTTCACCGTGAATGCGACAAGGCAGTGTAGCAATACGTGCCAATATCTCCTTCTCAGGTACTCAACATGTATTTCGTTCTGCCATGACGTGAGCTCGCATAATGCAAATGCGCGAGTAGCTTTGAACCGCCTACAGCGCCATGTCAGTACAGACCTTTGATATAAAGTACCGGCAGAAATACACTCACCACCATGGCTCACGGTCAAGGCAGTACACTGCATCGTGAAAGTCTTCCACCCGCAAATGCTTCCCTACTTTGTTCGCATGCTCGAAGGGTACGCGGACCTCAAAACGCGCCAAGACATCATTATTTTCCGCACCCTTCACGAATTGATCGTAGAGCTTGCGGAGGAATGGATGATAGGCAAATTGCCCGTATTCCGCATCGCATCCTTGCCTGTCATGAATTTTGAATTGTTCACACAGCGCGTGTCATATGTGAGAGCCTTGTCCGAGGTGTAGAATTGAATGAACGTCGCAAGGAAGGCACCAAGCCCGTCACCATGTACGATAATGTGACAGCCAGCCACACTGGTAAGTTGAGACGAAGGATCGACGTTGTAGTTCGTGTATCCAAACCGAGTCCACTCGTCGGCGACCTGACGATCAATTCCCAGGATCTTCATGAGGAGAATTGCGTGGGCGTCGCTCCGAATCACAATTGCATGTCCTGGCATGGAGAGCTCGAATCCAACATCAACCCAGATGTTCGCGTTGTTTTCGTAAGCACCACGGTCAAATGTGCCTGGATCTGCCAAATACTCGTCTCGCTTCAGCTCATCACTGGGATCATGCGCTGTGACTGTCTTGATGCCACGCCATATGGTGAGAAACCGGGCGCCTCGTCCCAGGGAAGTTTTTGCACCGCCTCGCAGACCTCCTGCAGGACCGCATCGGCGGTGGCAGGTGAGAGCAACTCAGTGAGCTCTCTGACCTGGTGACCTTGACCTGTCCCTGCCTGGAATACCTTGTGGGCGTAGCTCCCTGGGCGGCGGACGGGTATACCGTTGGAAGGCGGCTTTAAGTGCCTTGTAGATTTCTGAATACTCGGCAACTGTTACAGATGGCACACCGTCGTGGGATTGCAGATTGTCGACTAGGTTTGGTAGGATGAGGTAGAGCGACGAACGAGTTCCATACGAGCCAAGGTAAACATTTGGGAGAGTTCCGGGATCTTTCAGAACCACAGAGTGCTGATTTTGAATGAAGTCAGCGCAAAGCAGGAGACAGGCTCGCTCGTTACTCACCGCAACAGGATTCGTTGTCCAAATTTGAAACGGCGCTTCACGTGTAGTTTCTTCTTCAATGCTTTCCTGCTCTGTAACGTCACAACCAACGCCAGGTCTATACACATGCGACCGACAAGGTCACTGACAACGATGATGGAGTCGTAATCACGAGATAGTTTGGCCTCGGCGACGTTCAGGTCGTTGCCAGCCATCGTGATGTTGACATAGTGTGGGAGATCTCTCCACACAAGACATAACGGATGTAACTCTCACGCTGTGAGGGCTCTTTGTGACGTCGGTTTATCGGTAGCCACAGGGCGGAGGCTGCCGCATTGAACTCGAGAGACTGACGGGCGTGCTGGTATGGTCACCTCGTTTAAGATGTTCATTGACGTCGTCATCAACGTCCTCCTCCCCAGAATGTTCGTGGTATACAGATCTGCGACGCTGTTGCCGCCTACGAGTGGGTCTTCTTCTGCGATGCTCGTGCCGCTCGTCTTCTTCATCCGAGTCAGGCGTAACGCGAGTGTTTTGGCGTTGGGACTGATGGCGATCTGCTCGGTCCGTGTTATGGCGATTGCTCGTCGTCGTGCGACGCGCGGGAGGAGTGGACGGCTCCCAGTCGTCGTCGTCATCATCACCTTCGCAATCGTTAGTAAAGATGAGAGATATCGATAGCTTCGCTTCGCTTACCTTGTTCTCTTGCATCTGGGTCACTATCATCGGATAAGCCGTGCCCCATCTGTATATCATCGTCTGACATGGGTACGGTCGGTTGTGGAGGGAAATGGGGGACTGTTTATGGTGTTTGAGATGAATACGCGCCGTATTTATGGGAAGAGATTTCGATGATACCCAAATGAGAGGAACAATTCGACGCCACTGGAAAACTTTCTGACCTAAATACGATGAACAATGAGACGCCACTGAAACTTATTGAAGTTTCGATTTATTTCCTAAAATATACACCTGTCCCTAAGTCGGCGGTGTAGAACCGCGGCGTGGAGGGACAACAATGAGTCACGTGACCGCATCTGTTCAATCACGTGACCTTATTGCACACCCTCAGTGCGCGGTCCTGCACCGCCGGGTATTGATTTTCGTGCACCACAAACCATTCACATTGAAAGTCGGCATAACAAATTATTGTCATGTTGTTCACACAAAACGAACATCACGTCACATCTATTTCGTGACTACTGTGTATGTACTATGTTTTTTTTGGTGACTTCGCACCTGTAAGTATGGGTCCGTACGTAGCCCGTATGCAAATCGTTCGTAAAATGTAAGTAAAAAAGTAAAAAAAAACGCCCCGGCCGGAGAAATCGAGCTTCACGCAGGTTGCAGCCACATCATCTCTTCTTGACTTTTACCCTGTATACGCGCTTGACCGCTGATGACGTATCCACTGCGACAAAGCCATCCGAATGCCGTTTATACGTCGCAGCCTGTGGAATTGAATCAGTTTTCTGGCCAGGAATATGCCCTTCGGTCTGCCCCGCTGATTGGAAGTGGAAGTGCCGACATCATCTCTCCGGTTCATCAAGCTCTTGCGATCGTTGGAATCTTGTTTATTGCGATTGCGCTCACCTCGTTTGCTCAAGTCTCGTCGCGGCACAATATCCATGTCATCCTGTTGTTGTTGGCTCGAACCACCATTTCCTGAGGCAGCCGACTGGTCATCTGCATCATTCTGCTCGACGATCGGTGAATTCGGAATGATATCCACATCATCCTCAAAAGTGTCGATCGGGTCGTCGAAGAGCATAGCGGCATCGGAGCCGGCGGCGCTGCCTTGAGTTGCTGCAACGCTTAGGAGCTCATCAATGCATTCGCTCCAGGATTGAGAACCCGACGTCGTGCTCCGCTCAAGATGTCAGGCCCATGGTCGCAATGTGAGGTAAGACTGGTCCAGTGGTGGTAGCACTAAGAAGAGGGGCATCACCCGATGCAACCAAGGGCTCCATCGACGATTGTTGAATGGCAGGGGTCTCAGTTGACTGGGTTGTCGCTGTTGGAGTAGATGTCGAAGGACCAGCAATATTTGGTACCGGTGCAACAGGCGTCTCAGGGCGAGCAGTGGGAGATTGCGGAGCTGTCGTAGGCTGGGACGGTACAGACGGCGCCGTAGATGCCGGAGGCTGGGGCGCTACGTGCGGTGTTGGAGTTGGCGTAGGTTGCGGTGGTACGGGCGGTGTCGGAGTTGTCGTAGGCTGCGAAGGTGAAGACGTTGTCGGAACTGCCGTGGATTTTGGCTTCGCAACGGGTCGGGGCTTCGGTGTCCGGTCCTTCGAAGCGCTGTCCACCTTTCCCTTCATCCCTTTCAGGACTCCGCCTGAACGCGTTTTCTTCCTCCGTCGCGAGTTTCCTCCTCAGCATCAGATTCACGGCGAGCCCTCTTGCGCGGACGAGGGTCCTCCGTGCTCGCACCATCATCAGGATCATCCACTTCATCCTCACTTTCGATCTCGACGATTTCCTTCGATTTCGCGTTCGTCTTGACGTTCTTCGAACCTTTACCGCCTTTTTGCGTCACGGGCTCTTTCCTCTTGCGCTTACTACTCCCTGCATCCTCAGCATCCGGCTCAGCAGCGTCGGCCGCGGACGTATCTTGCCCTGCTTCCTGCCATACACCCTCTTGCTTTCTTCGGCGCCGGGGGCTCCGTTACATCCTCCTCGCCAGTCGCTTCAGCAGCGTCGTGGCAGTCCTCTTCTTCGATGCAGTGGGCTTCCTTCCTTTCGCTTTCGGTGCTGTAATCGCCTTCGCCTTCGACTTCCCCTTCTTCTCTCGGCTCAGCTGCTTGCCGTCGTCTGCGTGCTCGTCCTCGTCCTCCGAATCCTCCGAATCCTGGTCGTCTTCTTCCGCAATGTGTTCACCGGGAGCGGCGCAGTTGTAGAGGAACTCATATGCCTCTATCGAAAGGACAGTGATTAGTGGCCAAGACATACTCAATGAGTGAAGTCGCTTACTCCTGTTCATGACGTTGTTGGATTCCTTCTTCGTGAAGAATTTCTCCAGCTGGTCCGCCTTGGCTCCAGCACGCTGAGCCATCAATACGTCGATGTGTTTTGCGCTATTATCCTGAAGACGAATACGATTTCACGCTGTCCATTACGATGGGCGCGGCCATCATTTGGCCTTGTTCGAACGCCACTCCAGCCGATTGTCTGTGTATAATAAGAACGAACAGTTCTTCCAGAATAAAGAACTGGGGTTACTTACCAAGATGATGACGACAGTTGCTCGCATCAAGTTGAGGCCAGAGACACCCACCCTGACTGAGCAGCAATACACGGATATCGTCGCCGTGGATGAATTCGTCGATAATTTTTGCCTGGCGTCTAATTTCATCTTGCCATTGACGGCTTCTACCCTGATTCCGAAATAATGCAAATACCTATGAACAGTTAAAACATGGATATCGTTGAAACACGTGATTGAACTCACAGATTTCACCATTTCGTCCATCATGGGAAACTCGTGAAAGATGATGATCTTGCGCTTGAAAGTTCTTGTCTGTCATCCGGCAAAGGGGGCAACTCCGGAAAGAAGACGTGGGCCGTGTCGGGATCCACTACCGGAGGGGGCGATCGTCGCCCGAAAGCATATGAAGGCAAATATCCACCGCGGCTTGGAGCTTCGCGCCGCGATATGCGTCCCACTCCTCCATGTTCTTGAAGGGAGCGTATCTTGCGGACTTCGGTTTCCTCCAGTGTCCTTGCGACGCAAGACTCAGGGTACGCGAGAGCAACCGATAGTTGAGCAAAAGGCCTGAAAGAAGAATTAGCGGTCCTGTACCGCGGCACGGACGGGACGCCTCTAGGTCACGTGACTGCTCACCCCACTGTCAGCGACATCGACAGCTCCTGTCTTCTTCGCACTGCAGGTCAATGTTACATCCGGGTCAGAGTCAGTACTATGATCAACGACGATTCGCACCTCTTCGTCCAATTGGTCACCTGCTTATCCATTTCCTCCTGCTCAGCTTCATTGAGCGTAACGCCAACCTCAATAAGTTCGTACGGCGGGAGATCATTCATGAGCTTCTTCGGTGGATCCTGCGGGGGATCGGTGTATACTATCGACTCGCCCGACCGTCGGATAACTCGCCCACTGAACGCAGCCTGAATATCACGAACCCACTGATTTGTACGTGCGTAGACGGCTTCGAAGGGATTTTTCGTGTTGTCTCCATGCAGCGCACGATTGTTGTACTCGATCAGAGCGTCGGGATTGTCCTTTAGCACCTCGCGGCGCAACCTCGCAATCTCACGCTTCGCCGCTTGCTCGTCTGCGTCGGCCTTCAAACCGAGGAACCTTAATATACGCGCCAGTCTGCCGAGGTTGATGAGATCCTGTATAGCTTTGATCAGTAACCTTAACCTTTACACGGCGAAACAATTTGAAACACCTACACATGGGGACTGATATAGAGGTGTCGCCGTGACTAGCAACTTCACCCAAGCCACGTTCATGATGTGTTGAAGAGAGTGGAAGGAAACGTTGTTCGTGCGAAAATTGTGCGCCTCGTCAACAGTCGCCGAGCAGAACTCCCGTTTCCACAACGGAAGGTATCCAAAACTATTGGGTTTCTCAGGCCTTAACTCGCCAGCGGGGATCTTCCTACTCTTCGTAACCCGTAGGTTCTTGTGGCCGAGCTGACTTATGTTCTGCGACAAAGTAAGTCACCAACAATACAGACAATGAAGATGATGTCTTACGCTATGAGTGCCGACGATGACGATGTTGCACGGGTCTTGCTTCGACGCGTCAAGCTTCGTCTTGTACCAGTCCTCCCATCCACGTTCCATCGTGGGAAGGACAAGGATATCGACGGTGTGAGGGCGGAACCATCTCTTCAGTTCTGAAACCCATTGCCCCAGGAGGGTGTTCGGCACTATGAGCAGATGAGGTGCGTTGAGGATCTCCTTGCGTCCACAAAAGAAGGGCAAATTCGCTAACGATAAAGATGAGTGAGGCCCAGTGCGCGGTCCCGGACCCCCGTGTGGAGGGACGTCAACTGAAATGAACACTCACCGATGACCGGAGGTGGCTCCTTCCCAGCGAGCTGGGCGCGGCGTGCAGCCATGATAAAAGCCAACAAACCCATGATTTGCGCGCTCTTACCCAAACCGACCTCATCAGCGAGTATAGCACCCTCGACACCGTTCGGCTGCTCTTGCGCGGTCCATATCATATTAATCAGCGCGACGATACCGACGTGTTGATGCCAAAACAGTGTCGTCGGCTTATTATCGACGTCGCCTTCGGGAGGGATCTTCTTCGCGTACTCCGGGTTCGCCCATAGATCAACGAGCGTCTCATTGATAAACGGATTGAACTCGACCGGCCGACCTTCTGGCCACCTCAGAAGCTCCTTCAGAGCCTCCTCCGTCTTCTTCGCCCACGCCTCGACACCCATGTCGCCAATCGACTCCCATTCATCAAACTCGACGAGACCTGGACGACGACCGGGATTGGTTTCGCCATCGTGGCGGTGCATTTCTTCCTCCTCCCGGATACTGGCAAGATGCTTCATCTCGTCGAGAAACTCGATGCGCAGCGCTTCGATCTCTTCTTCGGTCGCCACAACGTTCATACGACTGGGAGCCGTCCGTCCGAGAATGTCTATGTATTGTATTCCATGAGTATGCGCCCTCCAGAAAAAGGAACACTTACATTGAGTCGTACGCTTCTGCTTCTTCAGCTCCTCCGCGTTGGCTTCCGATTTCGAGAGCGCCTGCTCGAACTCCCCCTTTCTCCGCTCATACTCGCCTACCTCTTCCATTTCGTCCGGTGTAGCTTCCCAACCAAGAAACCGCTCGTACTTGACTAGAGCCTTCGAGATTTTGTCCCCGGCTTTCGCTGTGATAATCCCATGCCCTGCTTCAATGGCTGTTCCACCGTTAGATCATACAACACGAACATATTAATAGCACTTCACCTTTCCATGCAGCGTCTAACTGCTTCTTCGCGATGGCTTTGGCATTACTGGCATTTTTGTATGACTTGCGAAAGCGTTCGATATACTCCCCAGTAAGGAATTGGACGAGCTCTTGAAATTCGATGTGGATCCCGCCCGACTCGTCGTCTTCGTGAGCAGTACCGAACAGCGCCTCGGCCAATTCTGGTTCTTTGTGCCGCAAATTCGACGCGGCCAAGAACTGGTTGACTCCTCTGGCTTTATGCATGCGGTACATAGCCTTGATATTGACTCCAGACGCTCGCATGGTGTTCTCGTGAACGACCTTGAGCTTCGCGAGCAGACCGCATTTGGACCACCAGGTGAAATACGCGAGACGTCCGTTACTATGCGCGTCTGCGTTCTCGTCGTCGGCGCCATTGACAGCGATGATGGCCTTCTCCAGTGTGAGATTCTTGAGGTGCTTCAAGAATTCACGAATGCTTGCGAGATCGGAATTCCTGACGTGTTTTATGTTGTTTGTATCGAAGCCGAAGAATTCGTACTGCCCCTGCCAGACCGGATCATCGAAGACGTGAGGGTAGCACGCAAAAATGATTGCGCAGAGAGCGCGAGCAGGCTGAGGATTTCGACCCATAAATAACTAAGGCAAGGCAACGGTGACGAGGAAAGGCTTCGGAGGGAGGGTAGGAATTGGTGGGGGGGGGGGCGGTAAAAATTTGAGTGAGGACGACTTATATATTTTCTTGGCTCGGACATCATGGCGGCGATCAGCGCCACTGTAGTAAAAAAATTTTTACGAAGATTCCAAAGGCATTTTCTAGGCAGATTATCGACGGGATTTCCAAGGATCTGCGTATAATGGTAGCAACCGATGAAATGGATGTCAAAATTAAGTTGCCTCGTGTTTCTTCATAGAAACGGATCATTGATTGCCGAGCATTTTCAAATAGGAAATTTTTTAGACTCATTCGATCGGGTTCCACAGGGTGGGGGTCCGGTACCGCGCCCGGGAGGGGGGAGGTCAGGCTGCTAAAATCTCACGCAAAGTCGCAGAGCGAAAACAATGCACGCGGTTCAGTACCGCGGCATGAGATGCCCCCAGTCATTGTTATAAGAGCAAAGGTTAGCAGTCTCAAATAATTTCTTTGTACAACGAAGGACCTGAGAACGTGAAACTTCAACGTCCTATATACAGCTTTTTATATACACATTCACAGTCTGCTCATCCCTCGCACGGACAAGAAATGAACTCCAAAGCAACGTTAGCAGACCGTCTAGGTCAGGAGGCACCGACTTGAAGGAAAAATGTGGTACGATGGGGAATCGAACACGAAGTTTACCAAAAAAACCAAGTTTCAGGAAATGCACCGCGGTGTAACCGATACACCAAGACGGAACATCTACAACGCCATTGTTTCGCATGATACGTGGCAACTGCTATCAAAGCAAGACAACATAAAACGCATGGTTCAAAAGGATGCGCGGTGTATGACCGCGCAACGTAGGGTCACTGCACACCATACTTCGTAAATCGTGCTACTTCAATATCTCACCCACGGTCACGTCGCCGGGTACAAATGCCGAACATCTTATTGGAAGTGAACATTGGCACGTCCGAGACTCGAACGCAGACATTCGCAAAAACAAAAGCATTCGGGCAGTGGAGTGCAACGTACCACGATGTATCTGATACACTACGGCGGCACAGCGAACAATGCGACAGGAGCGTACATGAGTGGGTCTCACAGAGTCATGTCAAGAACAGGGATGAAAATGTATCTCGACTTCTTAACTTCTTCTGGACATTTCACTGGCTAGGAAACAGTACCATTGTATGTCTAGAGGTCCAAATGGCCTATATTACCCATGGAAACTTTCATGAACATTCAGAATTGATCTACATAATGGTATTACTGTTTTACAGGAGATCATGAAATAGCAAGTTACATGATAATCGGAACACTTGGGAGGGTATTCCATTGAATTCCTCGACCCTAAAAGCCCCCAAATCAGCAAAGAACCGAAGATACAGCCTCCTGAATATATCTTAAAGTCAATATGAGGGTATTCATGGAACCAGGCCTATATCTCGCGTTGTGAGAGCATTGGGAAGCCCATCTTGACGTATATATAGCAATATACTGTACATCATGACTTCCCCAAGATATTAAAACCATCATCAGTGAACTGAGTGAGATATTCAGTATTTTTTCCGAAAATGAGGGGGAGCACCTCATGATTCTCAACTTTCCCTTCATCCTATGGCCGGCACACTTGCATATTCGGTTTCCCATACCCAAAAAACAATAACTCCACCTATCATCCATGGGACTTATCTTTTATGGGTAGCCGTCTTCATGCCCTGGTTATTTTGTTTCACAAAACAACTCTCAGGAATTGTGCCGGAGTTTTCATAGTTAAACCCCATGAATGATAGGGAGCCCTAATGTTCTTTGTGTCAAAGATTCCGACTGTACCACTCTTCAGGTGATAGCCTTGACCGATTGAAGAGATTCATAAGGTGCCCCTCTTGTTGTTGACAATGATCCTTTAATATCTTCTCCAATTCAATGCAGATCATTCCGATTTTTTGTACAAGTCATTATACATCTACTACCGTCATGTCGAGGCCAATACCGTTTCTTTTACCCTCCTGAAAAAACAGATATAGGACAGGTGTCCTCAATGTTATGATACCATTTTTAGCGCGAGTTCTGCAGGTAAAGTCGTGATTCCTGCGCTGATTAAATGGTTCTTACGGTGTAGGAACACAATGGAACAAACCCCGAAGTTTTCCGCTGATCAGGTAACTTGCTATTCCATGATCTCCTGTATACTTGCAATATTATTATTTACATGAATTCCGGTAGCTTAGAAATATTTCCAGGGCTAATTTATGACATTTCAACATCTGGGAATTGAATGATGTACGCTGCTAGTCGGTTAAATGTCCAGAAGAAAGCGTAGAGTCGAAAAACTCTTCCATCACTCTTGACATGTCTGCTTTGTGACACACTCATGTGACCGTGATTGTAGCCGAGCATCGTGCCGTCGTTGTGTATCGGATACTCCGATGTGCCATAAGCCAGAACCTGGAAGCCATTTTTTGCTAGGCACTATGTTCGAATACCGTCTGTTGAGGTTTTTCCGACCCCGGTGTCTCGCAACGTCACGATTGCTACGTCACTCATATGTCACGTGCCTGAATGTGTCTCCATCCACCTGCGGTTCGGGACCGTCAGCTTGTGCTTGATGTTATATATCGCAATGAAACTCTTAATATTTATAATACGTCTTGTGCGTTCTTCCATCTTTCGTGATATGTCTAACTGTGCACATTGTCGTGCCGTTGTGGTGTATCGGATACCACGACGTGCCATAAAGCAAGGACCTAATTGCCTTTTTTACGAGCCAGTATGTTTGATTGCCTTGCGTTGAGGTGTTACAGTCACTTTAATCTCTTTGTTGTTGCTGTGTGTCACGACGTCACGATTGAGACGTGACTCATACGTCACGTGTAAGAATACATCTCCATACGCCCGCGGTTCAGGACCGTCAGCTTTGGCTCATCACGTCACATCACACTTATCGCAAGAAATCCGTAAGTATTGTAAGTGTTGTAGTATATAATACATCTCAAATATTTTACAAGTAAGTAAGTAAGTAAGTATTCTGTACATTATGCGTATGTCAACTGACGGTATCGATAGGTATCAAATATAGTAATACAAAATATGTACGAAGTCAGACTATTTATTATACATTTTGTTGCGGGGGTGTCGTGGAATATGTGTTAAGTTGGAAAATGAAATCTATCTACAAAATGAACGGGGGTCGTAACGATGCCAAGAAATGATAGTCGATGTTCCAAGAGATGGGAAGCCGTATGCGTACGCTAGATGTCAATTAATATCACTGCGTTGGACAAAGAAAAATGGAATGGACTCACGCGGTGCAAATTACAGGTCGAAGACCGCAAGCGGGACGAGGTTTAGGCGGGAGGAATGGCGATTGAGGTCATCAGGCCACCCCACGCATCTGGAGTGATCTCCGCCGAAGCAATGACACGCATAGACCTCGATCCCGTGATCGTCCAGGCCCCTGATTGTGGAGTGATGATCCGTGCTGTGCGGAGGTTCCCTGATACCGGCCATTGACGGCAGTGCGCAGAGGGTCGGGAATTTACTCACAACAGTACCCAGTGAAGCGGGAAATACCCGATGTGGTCCACAACGCGCGGCCAGTACTCCACCACACAATCCCGCGTAGCGACGGCAAAATCCCATCTTCTGTCGCGGCTGCTGTACCTATTGAGGGTCGCGTTGATTTCAAGAGTGAGGCGCATTGAGAACGATGGGCGGGAGGGCGGGATTGAGTGGAGGGAGCACTGAAAGGGGAGGGGGAGCGGGGGTGAAGATAACGATCAGGAGCAAGATCGATAAGCGCCCGCGTGTGACTCCCTCGATGCCGGTGATGCCGGTGATGCCGTCGGTCACACCGGATCGATTTCCGATCGCGTGGAACTCAGATCGGATCGGATCGGCACGATCTCGGCACGGTTTGGCCGTGTACACGGCTGCAAGAACGTGCCGTGATGCCGCGCAACCATCGATGGCACTCGTTCACGATGTAGGGGTATGTCGTAGTCAATTACACTTGCAGTGAGGGCAGGTGGGAGACGTAATGAGATGTATCATAAAGTGTATCAGTACGTGCTATTAGTTAGACGTATGTATGAGAGGTAAGTGACATTCAGAAGAGGTGCACACTCTTGGGGGTCCACCACCGCGCGTGCATGGTGCTGCGTTCACGGCACGTGCACACATGCTGCACGTGAGCAGGATGCACCACAGAATCGCCGCGGGACCGAACCCCCTGCAGTGAACGTCTGTGGTTTGTGCCACTACTTCACGCAAACCACACGACGTGTGCGAACCCCGTACGTGGGGTTTGCTACACGTTGTCTCGTCTCGTGTCGACTCCACCCCGTCACCCCGTCAGGCTGTGGTTTCTAACCCTAGAGCGTGGTTAGACGAGGCTGACGGCCTTTCTGACGGCCTTTCTCGTACCGCCTATCCAATAAGCCCATCCAACACGCCGCTCGATCTCGACCCCCCATCTCGGTCGACCGCGCTCCTTCAGAGAGAGGGAGATGACATGGAGTGAACGGTCGGTCGGTCGGCGGCGGGCGAGGGCATGCCCCTCCTGAGCGGCTGGATCGGATTTTGCCCGTCTCCGGCATTCCAGCGAGTGCCGGCGTTCTATCGCACGCGAGCTGTGCGGCGATCAAAACGCGCCCACGCGACTTGCCGGATCAGGAAACTGGTCCCCCACGGTCCGTGATGTCTCCTTCCATGCGCAGCGTGGACCGCTACAGCTGCCGAGCGAGCGCGATTCAGGGTCGAGGTGATGCGCCACGGATGGGGGGCCCTTTTGAGGCCGATTTTCCCGAGCCAGCGCCCGCCCGCCCCTCGCCTCCAGGGCCGAACCGCCCCGATCTCCTGCGTCCCCCGCGCTTGCGGCGGGAGCGTGGACGTCCCCCGTCGTCGGATCGCCGCCGTTCTGGCCTTCACGTGTTCGCACGATCCGAGGCTACTCGCCGACACCGAAACTGGCCCGGTCCCACCGGCGGCGCCCTCCACGGTGGCGAAAGATCGGTCTCGAGGCCACCCTGCGCCGGCATCGCCTGGCATCGACGGGAGACCCCCCGGGAGGCGCGGAGACGGCGGCCGTCGACGGCGTCGACCTCGAGGGCGCGGTCGCTCCCCCGGTTCGAGGCGATCCGGTGAGCGGACGGGGCCACGCTGGGCGGGGGGCGGCGCCGTGTCTTAGCGCGTTAGACGGCGGCTGATATCACTAGGCGGGAAAGGGGACGGGGGTGTTGAAGGAGACGACGGCAGCACTATGGCACCAATGGGGACCGTAATGAGTGTCCAGATTGTTGCTTCCGGTGCTGAGACGGTAAGCACAGTCGTTTCCAGGGCGCATGCAGCCGAAACAATATTGCTGTCACTATCAGATGCGAGGAAGGGCGTTATCGAGCAAAAGGCAGAGGAAGCACAACCACCACGGAAACGGGGACCATTCAAATAGCATCCGTAGTAGCTCATGGGATTAATGGTTGGGGCAAAGTCGTTCCCCATATGCTGGTTGCCCAATAAATATCGATTTTGCTGTCAGAGATACGGATGGGCTCGCAAGGGATGGCGGCGACGGCAGCGCCACCATAAAGACAACATCTGTAATTGTGCCAACCGCATATATTACTGCAGTTGATGAAGTAACAGTGGTCAAGGTCATCCCTGAATGCCGTTGAAAAAGGTAGTCGTCGCTGGGGGTACCTTGGGGAGACATATTGATTCCAGAGCGGTGACGAACCAAAAATGTGGACAGGAAGGGTAGATATGGTTCTTCCTTCGAGCGATTGTCTTGGTCTTGAAGTGCGAAGAGTCTCCAGGGAGATGGACAACTTGAAAAAAAGTCATTGCGTTCCTACAAGCCGGTGGGGCCCTCCGAAAGTTATCGAGTCGTCAGTTGACACTGATGGTATCGTTGAGCATCACGAGAGGTAGAAAAGCTGCAGAATAGTATTCTGGATCGACCCCAACACAGCCTAAAGTCCTGCAAGAAATCGTTAGTGGTAAAACGAAAAAATATAAAAGTGCACACTCACCGAAAAACCAGATCGACATCCACGTCGATCAAGCAGTCCTACAGCCTCATAGGTCATGTCAAATGCATTCCAGTGAGCACCTGGCGTATTCCAATTATCCTATTAGCTCGGCCGAATGTCACAGAGCGAGACGGTGCAGGGCAGTCGGTTGCTTAAACATTGAAGAAACAGACACTAACGTTTAGTTATAAGAAAGATAGCCACAGATTAGAACCCTTATATATTAGAAGAGAGCCCATCCGTCGGGTGGGATGCTCGTTGAGAGCGTTCAGCAGTCACGGATAGGGGCTACCACCACATTCATGAAGGAGAGATTTCTGCGAAGAATGGGGAAAAAACTCCAACTTTCGAATCAGCAAGAAACAAAAAGGTCTATTCTTTGTGATTTAGCCCTTCGAAAGGGATTCGAACCCTAGTTAGAGGTGGTGTACCCGGTGCGACACGAAGGGCATATATTTCGAACTACATCGGACAGTAACGTCGACCGCTCGTCATACTCGAGCGCGGGGTTAAGGGAATAATCGTCGTGCTGCTCCCAGTGGAAGCGGCGTATCCATACTGCGGTGGCTAGGGCGTAGAGCTCGGGTTTTCCCGCAAAGGAGTGGGGACGACTTGGATGGAGGAGTCGCGAGCCGCCGAGTGGGTGCGCGGTGAGGTTTATGACTTTGCTGATGACGGCGCCGCCGGAGTATCACGATGTTCTGTGTGACGTACGTAGGTTAGCTAGCGCTCACCAGATCAACAAAGCACTCACCACACCACCATGGACGCCACATCGGTATTTCAGTGAACACTGAGCCTTTTTGAGACGATAGCGTGAGCAGCCATCGATGTCGTCAGCCTGTATGCAGCTACAGGCGAAGGAGAAGGTGACGGAACGGGCGAAGACGACTTGAATCAACGCGCTCCGTAGATGATGGCTTGGCTGAGCGCTATGACGTCGGCCGGCGCAAGAACCCGTCGTCGTCCAGACGCAGACCGGCAGCAGGGTTGAAACGCATTGTGCTTCACCTCGGGGACGACTCGACCACCTGTGCGGTAATACAGGACAATGAGCTTGGATGACTTTGATCTTGGGTAGTCTGGTTGGAGGAGCCGGCCGAGGCGGACCCTGACAGTCGTCAGAGAGGACATCGAACTTGGTCTAAAACTGGTAGTCAGCGTCAAATCACAACATCGAGTGTAAAGAACGAATATGGAGGGCACGAAGGAGAGATTTCCGAGCAAGAATGAAAAAAGAAACGGGTAATTTCCAATATGCTTCGACCGGGGATCGAACCCAGAATATCCAGCAGACCATATGGACTGCGCCACGAAGCTGATTTATGTGCACCCGCGAATCAAGCTTCAGCTCGAGTAAAGATTGGAGCAAAAAAAAAAAGAAAAAACTTTCCTAAACCGTGTGAGTCCTTCGAAAGAGATTCGAACCCTGATATTGAGAGGTAATGTACCCGGCGCGACACGAAGGCTATATACTTCGACCATAACTGATCGCCGAATCGTAACCTTCCCGATTGCCGACTCCTTGCAGTTCAGCTACGGGGGAAACCTCATGGATGTGGACGTCCGCAGCAGGGTCGCGTAGCCCGGGGAATACGACTACGATGCACCTGCTCCTCCCAGCACACGGTCGTAGAGGCCTATCCATTCTGCTGTGGCTCGCTGCGTCGGACTCCGCGGCGGGAGGGACGGGGATTAGGGGAAGACAATGCGCTATAGGATGGAGGGATGGCTTGGTCCGTCCTCAGCGGGGATGAAGCTGGGAGGGTACGCCGACGCCGTTCAAGCGTGTGGATACGCGGACGACTAGGATGGTGGAAGGTGCAAAGACGACTTGGATGCAGTTGGGAGTCGCCTACATCATCGAGGTGGGTGCGCGAATGTGACGGAGACGTCGTCGCTGAGTGTTATGACGTCGTCGGCGAGGTTGGAGATGGAACGGAAGAATCCATAGTAGCCCAGATGCAAGAGCACGATGCTCTGTAATACACATAGGTTAGCTAGCGTAGATCAGAGCAACGAACACTCACCCACCACCACGCTTGCTTCGGGCTTTTCATCCACACTTGCATCATTCCAGTGACCAGCACGCCTTCCAGGGAGCCGCGCGATAGCCCAGATGGTCAGCACGGACCAGATATAGTAGGCAGCCATTGGTGTCGCGTCCACAAGGCATTGAGACGCAAGTCGTGCCGTGTACGGTGCTCCGGATCAGTGTCGTCGATGGGACGCGGGCGGTCATGGTGAGCAAGTCGAGCTTGAGGGCATTTGCGAGGCTAGACCTACTAAACACGTCGACCATTTGCATTTCTACCTAGTAGTTAATAACAATGGTCCCGGAGGAAGGAAAATCTTACCCACCTGGCGGTGAAGAGGCCGAGAGAGACGCGATGGTGCGGATGCTACTGGCCGATTGAACGCTGACTCAGCAACACGAGATTCCGTTCCCACGGCATTCCCCGATCCGGATTTCTTCTTCGCGACCACCACGTCCACGATGAACAGCATCACGTCCTTCTTTTCCTCCATCCTGCCCACCGTCCACTGCGACTCTGAGGACAAACCCGAAGAGACGGAGGCACCCGTCGAGGAGGCTCAGCAAGAGGAAGAGGAGGAGGAGGAAGAGCCCGAAGACGTGAGTCCTTGGGAGGATGCTTTCCCTTCGTTGCGGGCATGCTGACGCCTCGTCTCAGATCCACCCAGTCGTCCGCGATGAATGCAAGGAATCATCCAAGTGCGCCGCCCTGGCTAAGCACTTTGAGCATTGCCAGGAAAAGGTCTCGAACGGCGAGGGATTCAAAGGCGAGGAGTGTGTTGAGGAACTGTGCGTCTCCCCTCCCTTCTCTTCTCATCTTCTCTACTGACCTTTCCGTGTAGATGTAAGTACCCTTCACTGCTGGTGTACCCCATGCTGACCGACCCTTGCGCCCGCCTACTCACAGTCCAGTACGTGCCTCTTCTCCCCGCCTAGACGCGATGCTGACTCTCCTCGTAGCATGATGCACTGCGTCGATGTACGTCCCCCCTCCGTTTCGAACGCGCCATCTCACTCTCCCTCCTAGGAATGCGCCGCCCCCAAGCTGTTCGCCAAGCTTCGTTAGAACCCTCAATACGCCGGAGGTTGGATCGTTGGTACGTCGCACCCCCTAATGCTAGCACCAATCACCTAACCAGCAACGCGCAGATAGACAGGTAGCACCTCTGTGCATTGAAGCTCAGAATAAAAATCTCGTTTGCAATCCATACTGTCACTAAGACTATTTTCTCAACGCATGCTACCGACCCCAGCCAGTTGGAAACGCGTTCGTTCCGGCTATCCGACCAAAGAAAGACGGGCGTCGTCTGATAGACACCGGAATCCGTTAGCGGATGTCCCTAAGCTTTCCCACCAACGCGCCGATACCCAGCTCTCGACGCCTGCTCCTATCAAAGTTCAACGTCTCAACGTTTAGCTCGCACTCGCACAGACATTCCGTTCTTGCCTCTTAATCTTCCTTCTACACTAACCTCTCATATAGCATGAGCCGCTGCGTGCGAAATTACAGTCGCCGTCGACTCTTTTGCCTTGACGTGTCCTATTTTCAGGCGTACGCGACGCGGAACCTACGCACCACTTGCCGCTTTTATCCTCACCAACGAAGAAGCTCACCCTTCTTTGTAGGAACGGAGCACAAAGGAAGAGTACGTCGCGTCCACGTAGATCCACCCATCAGGGCCACACCCCACGAGAGAGCTGACCAACAGATAAGCCCATCCTCCTTTTCTTCTGCCCTCCAGCAGCGAAGAATAGATCTTGTTCGCATGTTCCCATTGCCCCCTCCACCGCCTTGTCGTTTTCGTATCTGACGCCTGCTTACCTTTCCCATCATTCACCGTCTTTTCGGGGATGGTTTGTTTACCGTCGACCGGGACTGTTGTTGACATTTTTCTTTTGCCTCCAGTACAGCGTGCTCTCCCTTGCATCCTCCGAGACCATGCACGTGGGAGGATACGACCAGCCCTCTTTCGACGGGTTCTTCCCTAGCGCAAGAGGAATCGCCATACTCGCACCCTCGGCTGCCGCTATCAGCACTCCCGTCGCATACCCTTCCTTAAACAAACCTCCCAAGCAGCCTGCGTCACATTCGGTCAGAGCTGCATCGGCGTCGTGCCTTCGTACCGACAGCCCCACCTGCCTGTTCTCGTTCCCTCTAGGCGTTACTGATAGCCAAGCGTCTTCCACGGAGCTTCGCAGACAGTGTACACTCTTTTGGCGCAGGTTAAATCCTCAGCTGGGGCGGACTTCAGCTCCACTTTTATCTTCTCCGCGGGCTCGAGTTCCAGTTCGGCTATCGTTATTACGTATGCAACCTTCGTTTTCTTGGTGTACTTAGACTGACGCGCCCGCCCAGGCATCTTTTGTTCTTTTGCAGCGTTCAATCTTTTTAGAAAGCACTTGCTCCAGTACGTTACATCCCTTTACCGCAGGATCCACTTCACTGACTAGAATCCCTCCTGCAGGCAGAGACTTTTGAACTGAAAATTACATGCTATTTCTTACAACGGAGTCAAGTCTTTTCATCAACGGAGTAGTCTTTGCTCCCCGCCCTAGTCCCAGGAGGTTCCGATGTCTCCAAGGAGCCATGACTGTGGACGCCGACTTCGTTAGAAAGAGGATGCCGGATCCGGATCCAACGTACCAGCGCATCAGACGGTAGACCTTGCCTTCACCTTCTGCCATTAGAAAGGTCCTGATATCTCTAACTTCAGGAATACGCGTCTCCATTGTCTTGAACTAACACTTAGTCACAGTCAGGACCTCAAGACAAGAGACGAAGCATACGTGGTGTCCGCATAATCTGACCTTTGAGGTATGTACTCATAGAGGTCCCTCCTTTGCATCTCAACGTGTGTACAGCGACAGTCCTCTGCCCTCTCCTATGGTAATCTAATGAAGGTGTTCAGAGTGCATTTCGTTCGTCAATCCTAGCGCCGACTCAGGCTCGTGTCCAGGATGCGGTGCGTCGCTATCCTGCAGCGCTCGACGTAGTGCACCCTCTAACTATGGACCAACGACAAGCGTGCTGTTTTCGTGTCCTTGGCTGCTGACTTTCTTAAGACACCATTCGTGATTCTTCACGCGGTCACCCCAGGTTGGCGATGCATTAGTGATTTGCGTACCACGTCGACGGGAATTGCTCTTTTGTCTCCTTGTTGTCAGGAAGTATGCTCACTCTTGGCGACCCACCTGGCATTCGTGTGTCATGCATCAAGGGTACACAGCTCACCTGGTGTTTGTCTCGCACCCGTGATTAGGCTCCGCTCTTTGTGGAAAATTCACAGCCCACTTCTTAGGTGCTTATAGTGCTGTGAGAACGTTTCGCTGCTTCAATCTTAAGGTCCCATATAGACGTCTCACCTGCCGTATTAGAGATGTCGGGTCGCTGCCTCCTGCGACCCTGCTGACCTCCCCTCGTTTCATTCTCTGTTCCGGTGAGAACCCACATAACCATATCAGTGAGAGAATCGCTGAATCTGCAACCCCGGGACGGAGCCTTTATCTATCGGCCTTTTTCATGGGAGCAAAGAGAAACAAGGCGAAAACAACAAGCTCGGTGCTATTTAGCTTCATCATCTAACAAGTTCCATGCGCCTAGAGGAATGACGGCCTCAGTTATCTAGTGTCTAGAAAGGAGGGAGCAAAGATGTATCGCTCCAGGTCAGGGAGCGCTTCGTTCATCCAGTGTGCTAATCCTGCTACTACGTATGTTCATCCCCGGCTGACGCTCTCACACAAAGGAATCGACAAATCTTCCTTGATCAACTGACTAGGAGAGTTCCCGCTACGTCTCCTCATCGTCACAATCTCGCCTCAGCTTCTGATCAGACAAGAGGCGAAACTATACAGTGCCTCGCAGCAAGTACGTATTACTAGGGTCCCCGTAGCTTGTATCTCAACATATGTAACTATCAATGGTACTAAACGACAGTTCTCTTCTCTTTGCGCCTGGATGAATCAAGATGACGTTGAGGGCCCCTTCATGCGTCTCCCGAGTCATCTCCTTGCTCTTATCCTCGACTCTCTAGATACTCGTCATCCAAGGTGTGGTACGTCGATCTCTTAATCATTCGTGTCGTAGATGTTGATCAACTGAGCGCAGGGAGCTTTAAACTCTCATCTTAATAGGTTCTGGTCAGGCTATTCTTAGCCTCGCTGGTACTTAGGCACCACTGATAGCCAAGCGGCATATATGGCATCTTCCATGGAACTTTGCAGATGTGTGTCTTGAATGTTATTTGTACCGTCAACAACAGCTTTTTATAATCCAAAAGCTCGCGTCACGACCTCTTCCTCAGATGACACCAAGGATCGACTACCATGCTCTTGTGGAGGGAAAAGCCGATCCCCGCAGGTCGAATCCTCAGTCAGGCGGGCTTTAACTCCACTCTCTATCTTCTCCGCGGGCTCAAGCTCGTATTTCGTTTCGGTTTCGCCAGGAAAAGGGAGGTTCGACTCTACTTATTATGTAAGCAACCTTCTTTTTTTCTGCTGACCCGCCGCCCAGGCATCTTCCGTTCTTTTGCAGCGTTCACCACGTATCTATCTTTTAGGAAGGCGCTTATACCAAGCTATAGTACGTCGCATCCCTTTATCACAGGGTCCTCCTTACCTTCCTGCAGGTAGATACTAGGTACCTCCCTTGAACTGGAAATTACATTCTATTTTGCATTAACAGAGTCAAAATTTCCATCAATGAGCGGTCGGGAGGAGGTCTTTGCGCTTTTCCTGTCTCACCTGCTGGAGGCAAAAGTGCCCCGAGTATAGGACTTGGCCCGTGGACGATTACTAGTTGATGCCTGCGTCGTCCTCCAAACGCAAAACGTGGGTGCGGGAGTATCAGATTTCATTAGGAAGATAACACCGGGACTGAACGGCCACGGGTCCATGCATTGATACGCACGCGCTTGCTAGAACTGGACGCTAGCCCAGGGGATCGTCAAGTCGCCATCTCACATTAGACCTTCCTCTAGGGTGTCCTTCATGTTCTACCATGTTTTCTTACTAGAAAGGTGCGCGCACCGTCTGATCTCTCGACACGTCAAAATCCTCGGGAGCACGCTGTATTGGCTTCCAGAGGCTTGGACTGTAACTTTTTCGCGGTCAGATCTGTCCACGGATCTCTGGCAAGACAAGATATGAACTTATTTCCAAAATACACAGGGTCTCCGCCTTCTGGCCTTCGAGGTACGTATTCATAGAATACGCTACTTCGTATCTCAACATGTGTACCTATCAAGGGGAGCTACAATCCCCTTCTATGGGAATCGGATGAAGATGTCTGAAATGCATTTTATTTGCCAATCCCAGCGCCTATCCTTAGCTCTTTTGGAAACTGAGGGGCCCGTGTCCCGTCGTTTACTAGGTTATTGTGCGTCGCTTTCTTAAGTATCCTTATCGTATCTGCTGACCGACCAAGTGTAGGAGACATCAAAGAGCCGGACGCCTTGTTCGTCTCTATCCTCTTGCGGAGTGTTTACAACCATCTTCTTGCGTGATTATAGCGCCGTGGGTACGTTTCACTGCTGTAAAAGCAAACATTTTAAGGTCCCACATAGTCGTCTCGCCTGCCGTATTAGAGGCTCGCGTCGTGGCATCCTGCGATCTTCCCTCGTGCTTGCGAATCAAAATTTCTCGCCCACCGTTTCATGCTCTGTTCCGGTGAACCCACGCAACCATGTCAGTGAGAGAATCGCTAAATCTGCAACCCCGTGCCGGAGTATTTATCTAACGGCCTTTTGTTTAGAGTAGAGAGCAACAAGGCGAAAATAACGAGGCACTTGCATAGCCGGTACCATTGAGCATCATCTCCATGCGTCTAGAGCAATGACGGTCCCAGCTCTCTAGCATATAGAAAGGATGGAACAAAGGTGTGGTCGCTCCAGGTCTAGGGGCGCCCCGTTCATCTGCTTTCCATCGTGCAAACCCTGCAATTATGCATGTCTGTCCCCAGCTGACACTCTCACACTAGGGGATGGGTGAGCCTTCCTTTATTAATAGACTAGGAGGATTCTCAACACATCTTCTGATCGTCATAATATCGTATCAGGAACTCAGTATACGCTTTACCATTTGTCTTCTGACTGGACAAGAGGCGAACCTATACATCGATCCTTTGAGGTGCATGCGCCCTAGCTTGTATCTCAGCATGCGGGTTTACTGATGGTAGCGACAGTCCCTCTTCTATGGAGTCGCCTTGCACCGGGATGAATGTCGTGAGCCCTTGCATGCATTTCGTTGGTCTCTTCAGTCATCTCCTAGCACCTATCATCCACTCTCTGGATGTGCGCCTGTTTCGTCATTCAGAGCGTGGTAGGTCGATCTCTTAATCTTTCGTGTTGTAGATGTTGATCAACCAAGCGCAGCAGGCCCCAAACCCTCATCTGGATAAAGCTCAAGAAGAGTATTCACGCTGGCTTATGTCCATATTCTACTTCCACGATTATGCGGAATACAGACGGTTGTTCGTCTGCGCTGGGACTGGACCTGGGCTTTTATCTTGCGGCTGGTTTACGATCTTTGTCTTGTGATTTTATATGAGATCGTTGAGCTGCGGTACGTTTCATTGCTGTAACTCTACTTCCACGCACTAACCTAGAAGCATAGACTTTGAGTTCAAGGTACCAGGTTGCCTTCGGCAGGAGAGTCTGGACGTCTCGCCTGCTATATTCTCGTTGTATCCACAACGTTCTAGTCGCCCTATTCTTAGCTTCCTGCGACCTCGTTGGTACCTTCTAACTAGAAAACGTAGATCCGTTTGTGCCAGTTAACCACTTTATTCGGAACTATCTCTGTTACGGCGGTATGCTATAATGCTCAGACTCCCAGGTTGCCTTTTGTCAGTGAGAAGCGCTCAATCTACAACCCCGGGCCGGGACCTTTAACTAACAGCCTTTCACAGGTATTTCTTTGACGCGGAAAGCGACAAGGCGAAAACCGCGAGGCGCTTGTGCCCTCGGTATCATTTAGCCTCATCGTCCAACAAGCACATAGATCTTACATGCGTCTGGGGGAATGATGGCCCCAGTTTATCTGGACATTCCTAGCATCTAGAAAGGATCGAATCAAGATGTGTCGCTCCAGGTCCGGGGGCATCATCTATCGGCTTTCCATCATCTAGCGTGTTAACCTCGTATGTCAATCTACAGTTGACGCTCTCATAGTAAGGGTCCGGCAAACCTCCTTTATCAACAAACGAGGAAGGTTCCCGCCACTTCTCTCGATGCACTCCGCCGTCACGCACTGCCAACAACGACGTCGGTGTTCATCAATCATGAATTCGCTTCTGCGTCAAAAACATCAAGTGAACGCATGCTTGCATGCTGGACGTCAAACCTGTTTGCAAAGTGAGTAACTCCCACTCACCTTTCCGCGCAGAACCTCGCTCACGTCATTCGTTCGCAGTTTCAGATTATGGTACTGCTATATATGTATGTCCAATCGGTGTTTGTCGTACGTCCTCTTTTTTTTGTTCTTTTCTTCTGGAATTCATCCACAATCAGGCCAACAGGCGCGTACGTCAAAGTCCGCTTTTTCGCTTGCAATTTTCATGATTTCACAGTTCTCACTTGATATGTTCTACGGAAGCTAGCAACCGTCGCCGGAACCCGTATCAATCAGACTATTGATGAGGCTGATGGGAAGCATTCCCCCGGTGTGCGGTTTTCGCCCGACGCCACCCATCTTACTTTTGCATAACCTCATTTCTCACTTGCATTGCGCGGCGGGGTAAAACAATTGAAGCGGCTATTAATATTTCGGATTTGATGGTTCCATCGGCCGAGATATAGAGGCATACACCCATACCTGCACTTCCAAGAGCTGGAATCATCTTTCTGATGATGACTCTGGCGTTCGTTGAACGTTCGGGGATTGGTAGAGGTTGATTAACCACCGCTCGAAGGCCCTTCAAGGATTGGACCGATGGATATGTATGTCTTGTCACTTTCCACGCCCCCGCGTGGTACCCACGTCGCCGGTGAATGGAAGACGTGGAGCAAGAGCGCTTCTCATACGTGCACGCCTGCACGAGGGGGCTACTTCGCATTATTCGCAGTAGCCAGCACCCGCCTCTTTCTTCATATTTTCGAGCCTCCCCACATCCTTGTTCCGCGAGTTTACGTTCATTGATGCATTATAGGATGACAGTTCATTTTTCAGCAGAGGCTAGGCTCGAGGCGAAGGAAGGGCTGCTATTTTGGCTGTTTCGCTTCCGCTATGTCGCCCGGGGTTTGCCGCGGCCACCTATCATCATCAGTTAGCTTGGGTCTCATGATGACCGTTTTCTATGTCGTCTGCGGACCCTGTGGTTTATACAGGTTCTAATTTCTTGGAGATGGCGGTACATCTGGTTTAGGTTGTATTCAACGCCGATGGGCAGTATATATCCTCGCTCCCGCTCAGTCTCTCCCCAAAGACTTACCAAAGAAACCCGGTTCCTCGCTGTGATATTTATATTATTTCTCCCCATTTATATAGATTTCCATATGAACAGACCGAGGAGGACGAAGAAAGGGAATTAGGTGCTCGGCGGAGCCATGTGTTCTTCTCTGTTTAAATGTTGGCCTCGGTCCGCAACTGACTTTTTCTTCCTCTTCTTAACTCATCCCATCTTTCTGACCCTCCTTGACCGTTTTCTCTGACTCTCATTTGTTTCGTTCTTTCTTTCACTTTTTAACTTTTTACCTCTGCCATGGCTCCTCTCGTCAGCCTCGTATCAGAAACGATCGACAACACCCTGGGTGCGGTGTTCTTGGGATTATTAAGTGCATGCTTGTGCGTGTTATCGTTTTATTTTATACTCCCAGGGTATCCACGCTTATCGTTTCACCAGTCTTTTCGGGATAACAACTCTCCAAGCGTACTTCTACTTCCACAATTACCCCCGGGACACGATCGTCCATCGCCTATCAGTGGGCGTTTTATACCTCCTCGACACGGTCCACCTCGGACTCACTATCCATGCGATGTATTTCTATATCGTCGCTAATCGCGGCAGGGGATTGGTGGAAGCGGGTCCGGGAATTGTTTGGTCGATCAAGGTACTTTTCAGGATAACCGGGCTAACGAGTACCGGAGCTAAGATACTATTTTTGTCCAGCTACAAGTAGCGATAATGGTCGTGATCATTCTCTTTGTGCAGAGGTAGCTATCGACTTCTATTTCTCACAGATGATGCGATGTTGATTGCCGTTTCGCTTCAAGTCTTTACGCGCTCCGAATTTGGCTACTGAGTGGGTACCATCGCGGGTTCCTCCGGTACCTTGCGGCGCTGAGCGTCGCTGGTGGTTTTGGTATCGGTATAGGTTAGTGTGATAGTGCTCCTTCCGCGTTAACTGCCATCTAACACGTTGTTTCAGCGCTAACATACGAAATGTACGGTACCCTTTTCAGTTGAGGGAATGCTAACTGACGGATGATATAGATACACAGCTTCAACGTTCTCATCCCTCGTGTTTGATAATAAGGCTTGGGCGATGGAGTCATCCCTGGCGGCCTCCACACTTATCGATTTCGTGCAGGCGTTCGCGATGTGCTATTATCTCCGCAAAAGCCGGGGAACAGAGTCCGAGTGAGTTCATCTGATGTCTTTTCAAGTTATTCCTGACATCAATCTAGTCTGAATTCGCGCATCTCCGCTGTGATGCAGTATACCCTCAGTTCGGGACTTGTCACGAGTGCTTGTTCGTTGGCCGTGTTGTTTACTGTAAGACCCTGATTATTTCTCATGCTTAATCTTACCAGTGGTTTTAGTACGTACTTGTGCCAAACACGCTCATATTCATCGCGCTGGAATTTTTGTTGACAAGATGTATGGTTCTTTTATCTTCCACTTCATAACAGAATTTCCAATGTCCTTAATTTGTAGTATATGTCGGCTCGTTCTTAGCAATGCTCAACGCAAGGCAGTTCCCAATCCAAGGCCGCCAGGAACTCGATCCGGTTGCGTCAATGTCAATGCCGCCTCGCTTCAAGCACTCGAGCATCCACTCAAGCGTGCGCTCTAGTCTGAAACACTCAATCCGGCTCAAACACCTCAGCTCCGGCTCAAAGTCTTCGCCGAGTTCTGTGAGTTCTCCGTCCTTGTTTTTCTCATCAGCTCCAGCTGACCCTAGAGCCCACAGAGCGAAGCAGAATGCCAATGGGACATTGTCACGCCCGCCCCCTTGCCTGCAAGGGTGCGAATGGGAGGACAAACGGTCAAAATGTCAATATTTTAGTAAAATATTGTGCTTGAAGGGTTTTTACGTTGGGTACTAGAAATTTTGTATCATTTAGCATTCTCTCTTTCGATTTTCGACTAAATGAGAACTGGGTTTTCATACTATTCTCTCTAGCGCCGCGCATCTGTATAATCGTATGAAACCGGGACAAGCATTCTCATGCCACACTAGTTGTATTGTCACAGGATTTTTATTCAGTTCATTTGCTCGCTCAAGGGCCCTGTCAAAAGATTTCTGTGGCCGTCGTTCTCCACTCCCCATACAGCTACTATTCGGGCTCCCATGAAATAAGGTTGTACTGTCCAGTCATATTTCGCCAAGTTCAATTCGTTCGCTCCAGCGAATCAACGTCGTATAATTACCTGCCGCTGAGAGGTCTATTCGCTTCTTGTCCCTAGCCTAGATTAGATCGGCTGATCCGCAAGTCGACAACGCCCAATCCCCATGCGTCATCTAATCTAATCTCCGAGTCCAGGCCTTTTGATGACGGGCGCATTGGAACATTTTCGTTTGCTTCCATCATCATCGAGTATACCCTCCCAGTCGTCTCGTCATCCCGTCCTGACCCTTTCGCCTTCTTCTGTCCATATAAATCGTCACTTTTCACTTGCACTGCTAATCTTTACCATCCTGGCTGGCCGAACACCCAAATTCATGGACGTTTTCAATCCCAAAATTCTCGATGCTTGCATTCGGGATGTTGCATACTGCCTTTCAGATAACCAGAAAGCGGATCTGTTGCTTTATGCAATGACGAGTCTCAAGTATGCTAGGTACGACTGTTTCCCAGCAATCCCTCCTAACGCTTGCCTCTTTCACCATTCGTTCTTGAACATATTTCACTAACGGCGACTCTGACAGACATAAAGTTGTTATCGAAAACGCCATCCAGGCCTGCCTATCGATCCATGCGCTCTCCCCTTCAATCGTTGCTAAGGCTAGGATCCTACGTGCTCGTCTACGACTGGATGCCGGCTCGTTTATAGGCGCCCAAGAAGGTACGTACCAATGCTTATCCGTATCGGAACACCGCTCAAAGTCGGTCTCCAGATCTCCACGCAGCTCTACAAGCAGAACCTGATAATCCAGAAGCAACCGCACTGTTGCACCAACGCTCCGTCGCCGTGGAGAAGGTGAGTACCCTCTCAGTTACGAACCAGAGTAAATGACAAATTTAACCCCAGCTTCTCGCTCCCACGGGGCATCGGATCTCTAATGAAGTATGGCGCGAAATAGCCTTATTTCTTCCTCGTCGTGATTTGAAAACACTCCTCTCGGTCCCCCATCCTCTATCACGCGTAGCATCGCAGCTTCTATTCCGCAAGGTCGATCTTCATTTCGGCGAGGGCGAGGGGGGGCAATCTTTCGACGAGGGAGAAGGAGGGGAATGGGAAAAAGAAAGAGACAGAGATCAACGAACCGCCGACATCCTCACCCGCGTCATTACCGACCCTTCCTTCGCCAGCGTCGTCCGCACCCTCCGGATCTTCGCCACCGTCAACAGCCACAACTCGTTCCAGACAGGAATACTGTCGAACGCTCTCCCGAAGATGACAAATCTCCGGAGGGTGCACATATCTTCGAGCGCCGACGGTGTCCTGCCCGTGCTCAAGATTCTCCAATCGTGTTCGCCCAAGCTGAACGGTCTCTCGCTGCATGTCCCTGATGGGCTGTTCGAGCTGAGCACCCTCACTTTGAACCATATCGCCAACTTTGCTTATCACGGTGGTGGCAGTGGCAGCGGCGGGGCGCAGAACCCCCATGCTTTCCTTGCCCAGCATCGCTCGACATTACGAACGCTCTCCCTGGAGAACCAAGCATGGGTATTCCCCGCCGACGCCCTTTCCCTCCGCAACCTCACCCACATCCATTTCCTCGGACAATTCCCCCTCAACAGCCAGGCCATCGGGACGATTCTCAGTCACGGCAGGCAACTTGAGTCCCTCTCCCTCACCTGCCTCCTCGATTGTGCCCCGTCTTCCCAATTCCGCGTTGCTCAAGGAGAGCTTCCCTTCCTCCGACACTTTGCCTTCTCAGTCCAAGCGATGAACCGACGACTGACGGACCGCGACCTATTCCCTTCCATAGCAGAGTTCCTGCGTGGCCGCGTCGACCTTCGTACACTTTCTCTTCTCGTCCCCGCCGAACCTATTCAAAAAGCTGTCGGCTTTGACGCGTCAGTTTGGGGTGTGCTACCCAGTCTAACCGGTCTCAAGGGACTGGCGATAACCTACCCGAGGGACCTAGCACCTGGTCTGGCAGCATGGTTGATCCCTCGAAGCGTCGTCAGCCTCACCCTCAACGGGCTGGTGGCTGGGATGCGGGATCTCCGTCTCGGGGTACCCCCAGGTCTGCGGTTCATCGGGCTCGACACGAGCGGGATGGGAACCGGCGAGGTCGCCGGTATCGTCGAGCAGGGGTTCCCCATGGTGAGGGTCGTCCGGGTCGCGTCAACATATTGGACAGTGCATAGGAAGAAGAAAAGCGGGAGGAAAGGCGAAGACGGGGGTTTCGAGCTGGAGAGGTGGCCTGTGAGGAGAGGGCGGTATCATGTTAGTGAGTGGCTCGAGTGGTTTGGCTGCGAGGACGCGTTGGGCGTCGAGGATATTTATGGGATCTGAGTTTACTTTGGATTGGATTTACTGTACATGCTGTATCATTGGGACTTCGCCGTTAATCATAATCTATATGTGGAATCGTAACTGACCATTCCATGGCATGGCAGCATGAGCAACATTCGTTGATGATGGCGGCGTTTTCCCGGACGGATGCTATAAGGTTCAGCAGTTTGTTCGAGAAATCTTATGGCAATAATGATGCTGTTCGCTGTTCGTGCTCTTGATGGGATTTCAATTGTGGCAATAGAATGGTATTGGTACCGGCACAAGATCCCAATGCTCATTAATGTCAGGGTTGTGGGCCTGGCCATTCCAAAGTGATCGATCTTGTTGACGGATAGACCTCGAATTTGGCAGTGAACGAATGTTGAGGAAACCGCTATTGCATTCAAGATATGTACCCCCGTTGACCCTGCTGCCATGATCAAGAACATTTTGTTAGATCGTGTACATTCCGGCTTGGCTTATGTCGCACGAATAACTACCGTGAAAAGGAAACATGTCCAGGTGTGCTTGCGAAATATTTGTCTCTTTGAGGCCGCTTTCGTGGATCCAGATGATTCAAATTTGTCTTGTCATTTGGATCCTGGGATAGGAACACAATGTGCCTGGCTGTTTGGCGCCCCGTCATGATTTGATATGCTGGTATGCCCAGTGAGAAAACTATGATCTTACCTATGTTGGGGGATAGATAGGTTCAAGATTACAATTGACTACTGGCTTTATAAACTCGTTCGTCAGCCTCACATTTAATGCATTAGTGGTGTAATGGTTAACATGTGGTCTTCCCATTTCAACTGGCCGCGTTCGGGGTTCGATTCCCCGCTAATGCATGACATTTGTGTACCATCAAATTTTTTCCCTCTGCATCTATGTGCAGACTTGAGTAGGTTGCACGAAACCTCCAAGGGGACTTACCGTTTGTTACCGACCCTTCCCCGAAGGGGGTGTTTTGATACGGTAATTTACCGTTAACTAGCTATCACGTGCGAAATCACATGACGGACGCGCGGCAGGTGTAAATTGTTTTTTCAGGACGTCCGTGTTCCTGTTTTAGGACTTTTTCCGTGTCGAGGATGCTGTAAGTCGTCGTAATATATCGCATATTCACTCCTGCACGTATGCGGAATATACATGTGATTGCATTGAATTTTTATGCTTATCAGACAGTCACATGATGTATAAGTTACCTCGACGGAAAACCCCTCCAGCGAGGGGAGGTAACTTACCGGTAATAAACCCAAGTGTAACGAAACCTAGGTTTCGTGCGCTACCCTAGACTTGAGCCTTCATTAATCATTGTTCAAGCTTCAAGCTTCAAGCTTCAAGTTTTCAACATTTGTTTATTTAAATAATGTACATTGTTCATTGCGCGAGCCGTGCAAATTACAGTGGAACCTCATTGTAGTTACCGTTCTCCAGTCATACTACATAAGTGCTAAATCGAATGGAAGAACTAAAAACCCTCAGAGTTCTACGGGCACGTTTCTATGCTGGCATGATAATGAGCCCCGGAGACTGCGGGATTGGCCGCATGCAGCTGGTTATGTCCCGCCGGTAGCGAAGAAAGAGTACGTCAATGCGGCGGTGGCGACAGACGCAGGAATGTATTACGAAAACGGCCGTGGATGCGCAGTGTAATCCCCACAGCGCAGCACGAAAATCCCGCCGATCATGGATTCATGTTTGGAATGCGAGTGTAAGAGAATCCTAGTACATTAGGCCCGAGAAATAAATATAAAGTAGGTATAACGAGGGGCTTTGCATGAATAAGCGAGGGGAGGTCCATCCAACCGTCATTTTCCTTCAATTGCGACGCGACATATCGAACAGAAACCCGGCGACTCTAGGCTAAGATAGGAAAGGAGAGGTAGACTAGAAGAACACGCATAGGGCTCCACCAAGGCCGGCGACCAGCGCCGCACCCATGCCCATGAGAGCTCTCCATTCCACCAAAGCCGGCAGTGCACCCGACACAGCCGGAAAGGTCGTCACGAAACCCTGTGTTGGATTCGGCGATCCGCTCACCGTGACGGTAGCAGCGGCACTATCTGGCGTGGGAGTCGAACCAGACGTGGATGTAGCCGTGCTGGAGGAATTGAGGACGCTAAACCGAGGAGAGGTGGTATACATCACCCCGTGTGTCGAATTTAGGAAGAGCAGGAAATAGTCGTCTCCTGCTGGGATGTCTTCAAGATATACGTTTAATGATGACGGTGACGCTTTGTCGGCGGGGACTAGTGAAAAATGAGGGTTAGGGTTTGAAAAAGAAGCATGTGCACGCACCAGTACTGGCAATATATGTCAGCCCATCCTCGCTGAGCCTCGTCATCTCCACATCGAACGAATCGACTCCATCTAGCACGCCCTTCTCCCAGGATATCACATTCACAGCGCCGTTCCGCCATTGTGCATTTTCTGCGGGCTCCGTTATCACAAAGTACGCTGTCGCAAAACATTAGAAAAAGCGTCAAGGCGGGCAGCAGAAACTGACCAGAGGCAGCGGTGGCGACGACGAGGGGTATAGGTAAGACTTTTGATAGCCGCATGTTCGTTGTTTTGGGTGTGGTCGTATAAGGGTATGAGTCCGTAGAGTCAATGGAAAACAGAGAAGGAATCGTGAATGAAGGAGCGACCGACGGCGACTTGATATGAGACAGGCGGGCGCAGCAGTGGGCGGGATAGAGGGAGGGAGAAAACAGGAGAAACGTGACAGATTGGTTTCCTCGACACTTTATTTGTTCGTGTTTTCGTTTCAGGGGGCTGACTCCTAACTCGCTGATGACGTCGATTGGTATGCATCTTCCATCCGCGCGCGATAAACATCTGCGCTCGACGTCGACACGGAACTCGCCACGGAAACTGGAATTTTGTATGGTTTTTACTTTTTGCTGAACGCAAAGGTCATCTGGCCAAAATGCATCCGCGGCGAGCTGAGACCGGTGAAACATACGGTTGCGGTCGGCTGTCTTCTGCGACGGCCAATTATTGATGCCGATATCATGACCGGTCGCATTCCTACCTCTTATCTTCGCAAATCTTCACATCGTTATGTTCTGTTGCCATGGCTTTGCATCTATCTTGAGTTTGCAACAATCTCTTTAGGCCAGTTCAGCGAACTCGCCTCCACTGCTGTTTAAGGCTACTTTCCTTACACTATCTTTTCCACTCGCGGTGTCTTTACTCTACTTGTTTCAACGGCCTCTGAGTGTACTGCACGGTGTCCTAAGTTTCCGGAGTGCCGATCCCGATGGACGGTGGCTAGCAAAACATCCGAGGAGACAACACGCTGAGACGTAGGACGCCGCATTTTCACGTGCCGAGCGTTTGCACAGCCGGGCGCGTTCCATTCATCTCCGCGACAGTTTCCTTTATTCTTTCAGCATGAATCTGGATCATCCAAGATCGCAGTTGAGCGTTATATCATTGCCCTTCTTTGCCTCAGGCTTCTAGCGTCTGGTCATCTTGGGGAGTCGCACTCCCGTAACTTCAAACTCCTCTAAGCAGGAATAATTGACTTCGCTAAAGTCCTTCATGGTCCATTCTAATGGCGAAGACCAAGACGCCTTCATCTACTAGGTGTCCGCTACTGCCTTTTCCATTTAGTCCGCTGAAATGTCAATGACTGCCTCTTGTTTTCTCAAACAGCATGTATCTTTGCTCGCGGGTTTTCTGCATGTGCGCGCATCTGCTGCCGCACAGGACCTAACCGCTACACCTCCCTGCAGCTATTCCAACCACATTCCTGAGGTAAAAGGGACAAATACTCGACGCCATCGGCACTGGGTGCGTTTCTCTCAGGAGTTCCGGAAAACCGATAATATAATGGTGCGTCTGCCCTCATTATTTCGGCGCGCGTATTTTGCTAATTCGAGGCACGGAAAGCTACACCAGAAACTGACAGACGAAGTATGCGAAGCATTTCAAGTGTTTATTATCATACCAGTGAAGCCTTGCTTCTTCGACACTTTGTCAGTTCTTCCGCTTTGAAGTATTCCGTCCTCAGATCTGCAGAGCCTTACTCGTCTTTCGCGGTTTGGAAGTTCCTCCGTATTGCGAGTAAATACTGCTTTGAATGACGCGCTACGCCTATACCATCACCACCATTTTCTTGTCTTTGTGGTTCCTTTGGAAGGAGACGTAGCATCAGGGAACCAAGAAACCGTTTACCGACTAAACTCATCTGCTCAAAATGATTTGGCGGGAAGCCGAAAGTATACCGTTGCCGTGGCGCCCGCAGGAGATTATCCACATCAATACTTCAGTTGACACGCACGCGCTTCGTATAATGGCTATTTACAGTTAGCAGGGTTCGAATCCCGCTCGAAGTATGACGCAGGTATAATTGTCTTTTGTTGCTACTAGCCTATGTCACTGCGGCAATGGCTATATAGACGCCCTGGTGCTACCCTGAGTCCTTCTGGAGCATATCTTGAAGCTCAAAGCTGATTGGTCAATCATGATATACTCCAGGTATACTCCATGAGACCGCACTGGCTCATGTTCTCATCGCCGCAGTGTGTATGATATGGTTCCCTTCTCCCCAAGTTCTAGGACTCCCTAAGGTTTTACAGTGGTAGTATTGCTAGGGCTACTGATGTCAGAAGAGCAACCAGAGCTTTAGGGCGACTCTGATTGCACCGAGGATAGGCTCATTACATTGAGAGTATGTTGTGCAAAGTTGTAATAAGTGTAGTGATTAGGCGCAACGCCAAGAAATAAGACAACTACCCATATTGAAGCCAGTGGCTAAGATGATTGCTAGTACAATGCCAAGGGGGCCCGAAATTTTTATTTTATTACACAGGGTCGAAATATTTTTTAAGGTGGTCGGAAGGGGAACCTACCTACCTCTATGATGTCATTATGATGTAATATACCCATATAAGGTATATATTTGTCATTCGGCTTACTTCAGCTTCTCATAGCCCTGTGCTTTGACTGCAACTAGCACAGTATTGTATGCTTGCATGCACTGTCATGTTGTCAACAGATACCTGCACCATTCAACTACTTCCAGTACTTATCCTTCAATATTTCCATTGCTTGCCAATAGTGTCTAGCAGAGCGATAAGCTGCATCACATGCATAGAAAACCTGGAAACACAATGTCTGGGACATTACCTATGGTTTACGAAGACAAATTCATGGTAGAAGCATAGCATTGAAGTATTTTCAAGTTCTACATGCATCATACCATCTAAAATGCAAAGAGCTTCATAGGGAATCTGACCCTTCAAATATTTTTTAATGGTGTTCAACCGGGAACCTACCTACCACCGGCATGTACCGGGCCGCAATTTCCGGGCCCCCTTGTACAATGCTCAAAAAATGCTAGTAAATCGAGTACCGGCTTATAATCCTTGATAATCCAAAAGTATGAAAATGAACATGAGATTCGAAGGCTTCGACATTGAGCGCAAATTGTACCAGCAGTCAACTAGCAATAAATGTTGCCAGGATTGGTAAACCTTGAAGTTGTTGATTGGGCGCGGAGAATTCGGCCCGTCCTTACGAAAGTCACCTGATCGCAAGTCGTTCCGAAATCCGCACTACCGATTCTCCGGAGACTTGTCGCGGGTATTCAAGTGACCGTGTTAAACACATGTGCTCTGCAAGCATCCGGTTGCCGTCGGCGCTTTTCTGTACGGCCAATCAACCACGCCAGTCCTTGATGCTGCCGGTACCACGTCCGATCCTGTTGCTCGCTCAATGCATCGTTATGTTCCATTGCTCTGTTGGCAAGGAAGCTTTCCTGCTCAGGGATCCACTCATTTCAATGGGTGGTGGCGAGAAAAACATCCGAGGAAAAAACACACGCTAGCACGCTTCTTATATCTCGTTCCACCACGGTGGTCGCACAGCTCCCTCATCTGCGTCATTCCGTTCACATTCCGTCGCCAGCTATCGCACTACGACGAAGCCAACTTGTCCCAAAGCCTCCGCGATACCTCGCTGGCGTTCCAACCCCATCTGCCTAATTTGTTTCCTCCAGATACAAGACAACTAGTCGGAACCTCTATAACTGCCGCTATATTGCACCATCCCATGAACCACTACTCCAAATTTTGCGTCATCCTACGTATTCGTTTTACCCTTCTTCGTCCACTTCTGTTCATGGAGCGGATTGCTCTGGCACATGCAACTGTATAATTTCTTCGCCCGCAGCTTACCGCAACCCTTGGGCCTAGGTGGTCATCAAATTGCTCTGGCGAGGCTGGCCATTCGCTATCCAGCACTTCCCAAATCCCTACATCCATCTGTTCCATCCGTTTGGTTAACCGTTGGTTCGGGACAACCGGAAGCACTTTTTGAAAGGCGAAGCTGGTTTTTCCTGATCCCAATTCCCGGTACCATACACACTCGCGGAACTGCCAATACATTCGCGCTTCTCAAAGACACTCTGGGTATCCACATCACCGTAGAGATTGGCCCTTTGTTATGGAGAGTTTTCTTCCTCTGCACTCAAACCCACCGGTGGACAGAATGTAAGTCTCGGTCCTCGCATATGTCCGTATGGGGCCTTGGACGATGATCATCTTCCGTCGTCAGTTTTCTTCATGTGATGTCTTTCTTTTCAATTCCCTGATGCGGTACGCAGTTCCCGGATCTTGCTGATAAAGTTTGTTTTCCCCATAGGTACCCCATCAACCGCAAATCATTCGAGTCGATGACGTTCTGATTGTCCACCCTTTGGCTGAGTACGATTAGGCAACCCCCCTGGACGCCTTATCATGATCATGATCATCAGCCCGCTGTAGGATGGTGTTAAAACGATATTTCTCCGTTTCTGCCCCACACTCTACTTCCGAATCTACCAGGCGATGACAGATAGCTCTTTCAAGTCACGTCCGAATGGAACGTAGAAAGGAAGTAACCGTCGTCTTCCACTTTACTGGCTTCCTGTCTATTTGACTTCTGTTAAATAAGACCAGCTAGACATGATAAGCGTGCCCTTGAAGACCCATCAGAACACATCGAAGCCGCACTCCGCCAACCACTCATGGCAGTAACAATATGCCGTATTTCCCATGTCCTAGGCTCGTCGTATAAGGGACGGCCCCCCATCGTATGAGCTCTAGCGTCGCGTCCACATGTCTTCCCACCTTCCGTCTCTTGGAAAGACCCTCGGGGCCGTTTACATTGGCGCAATGCTCTCTTCCATGTGAGTATCTGCTAGACTGGCTACCTCGGCTGACGCCCTCATCGGTAGCTTACTCGGGATAACGGCTCTCCAGGCTGTCATATATTACAAGAAGTTTCCCCATGACCCGTGGTATTACAGATATTCCGTACGTGTTTGCCCTTCTTCCATCTAAACGTTAAATTTACAAATCTTAGGTAGCCGTGCTTTGGTCTGCCAACGTCTTTGGATCTTCCTTCAGCACCCAATTGATGTTCCCTTCTATAGGATTCTCGATATGCTCCACGTGGCTCTGAATACACACGCAATATATTTCTACCTCGTTGACTCGTTTGGCAATTATCTCGCTCTCGATCATGTTATCTGGTATATCCTAAATTCCTTGGGTTTTTATTGCGCTATTAAACTCATTTGCTCGTAGGAGCTTCAAGGTTCTACTCTTTCGTCTGGTTTCTGTTCCGATGACCATCTCCAACTGTTGTCCCATCCTCGCAGCTCCAGGTTTTGATTAATGTACGTGCTCCCATATATGTCCATTTTTTTTAGCTCAGTTAATTCCTGTCCAAGGTTATCATTGTCGTCGGTGTTCAATCGTGAGCACAGAATTCGACCTCCGCGCGAAATTGATATAAGACCTTCCTTCTTGTAGACTCTACGCAGTGCGACTGTGGAAACGTTTGTCCATATCCTCTCCTTGCGACAGCCCCAGTACTAAATGCAAATGACGCTGCCTTTAGTTGGTCACCATTTTCATCGTGTTATACCTTGGTTTATTGTATGTATATCTATAAGATACTCATCGGCCCGTACTAATGACTTCGGGACATAGGTGGTGGTAATTGTTGGCGGCTGCGGTAACCATCCTTCTCACCTTCGTCCTGGATGTCTCGTTTAATGTACCTTTGAAGCCACTGGGATAGGCAAGTCGCATTAATCTACTACAGCCTGCGTTGTGGTCTTATGAAAAAATGTCAGCTATGACTTATGATGCGTAGGAAACTTGATTGACGCGTTCTACTATCGACTCACATTGTACTAGGTATAAATTACCGCATGTGTCAAGCCTTCCCAGTATTTCTGTGAGCGCATACAAACAGTGTAATCCATTGATTCGCTCTAACTCCTACCAGAAGACCGTCGACGGAACCTTCGCGACGTCAACATCCGTCGATTTCATCATTTCCGGAGCGATGTTCTATTACCTGCATAAGAGCACAACAATCACCAATTTCGAAAGGTTAGCCCCCTCTATTCAGCTTCATTAACGACGTTTTCAATATCACAGTACGATAACACTCATTCTCTCATTGATGCGGGTTGTCGTGATATCCGGATTAGCTACCAGGTGCAGACCCTTCACTCCTTCTTAGCCGGAAGTCTGACGAAAGCAAAGTGCATGTTCGCTCTTGGCCTTGATGACAGTAATATCAGAGCTTCTCTTCTCACAGGCCAAGGCTTATCTATATCTAGTTCGTCACATTGCCAAATACTCTAGTATTCTTTGCGATAGGATTCATTCTACCGAAACGTACGTTGGCATCCTCTTCGAGCGAGATCATCTGACTGATAATTTCCACAGTCTACATAAATTCGCTGTTGGCAATGTACGCTTTTCCTGTAGGCAGAAGCGCAAGCTAAATAACTGACACAGGCTCAACGCGAGGGATAAGCACGTCAAAGGGTACGACAACGGTGTTGCTCCCCAGGTCCTCCAGCTTGCCTCTGAGAACGATTCAGATATCGGAATGATGGAAAGGGTGGGTAAATGCTGTCCCATACAGTATTCGTCAGACTGATATATTTGTGTGCAGGGTGTTGGCACGTCGTTTTCGAATACACCTGGAGTAACTGCCCAGGAGAAACTTTAAGTAAGCAGTAGTAGGGAATCCCGCCAGAGACCTTATGGATTTAAGATTATTATACCCTTACGGCCTTGATTGCCAATGAGAAGACAAACTTTCAGCAGGATTCTATTATTATTAGCGATTACTCCCAATTCGCAGCGGTATGGGTTTTCATTATGATGAAAGAGGCATCTAAGCTATGAATGACTTGTACTTCAGCACCGAGAGGCCGTTCAACATTGCGGCACTCTCTAACGAGTCACCGCGCCCATTTACTGGTGTACAGGGTGCACATATGCTTCTGGAAATGTGGACAGTCAGTTCCCAACTCTCAAAATAATTGTTGGCCATCTCGGGGAGAGACATCCCTCCTTCCACGGTCTTGACTCATCGGTTATAACAGAACTCCTTCGTCAAGTTCCCTTTGGAATTCCCATGCAGTGGAAAGCCTCCTCGTATTGGCTCATGAATTTGTGTGAGACGATTGCTGGAAATTTCGCAACTCCGTTGCTGCGATTCCACAACTCACAGATAGGTTCGGATAGCATTGTCCATTCATGATTGGATTGATTATCCCTTCGCTCTAATCAGTGAAGCGCAAGAGTGGTCGACAGTCTAGCAGACGCACTGACAAGAGAAGAACTGCTAGAACTAAAGATGTTGTAAAGAAGGAAGGGGGATCATTTCTACGCTTCATGCATGAATGCTTGATGAGGGAAGGTCAATCACAGGATGGCTACGTGGCTCATCAGACGGCCACTACACCAGCATCTGGGCCCGAGTACTTAGTCGGCAGCGTCAGAATCGCGAACTCGAGAAACGGAAACAGACCAGGAACCAGGCCATAGTCTGGAACCTGATGATAACCTCAGTTATCGATACTGTGTTGCATCTAAATCTGAACACATTCATATTTATTTCCTATCATACTTCTGAATACAATCTGAACCTAGTTATGTTCCTTCTTCACCCTACTGGCGACTAACCACCTCTTTCTCGTCAGTGAGTTCAACAAATCTCCCGCTCATTGTCGTAGTGTTCTGTTGCAAGACAATCTGCTCTTTCTCGTCCAGGGAGAGGCGATCCCAGACGGGTGATCGCTGCAGCTTGAAAGTGTTTGGATCCTGTGCTCATACTCAGGAAAGCTAATACGCGATCAGCTCTTGTGAGAAAGCCGTTTCTTCTGGCGTCAGTGAGCTAAAAGTGACGGAACCATCGTAGCCTGGCCTCGAGTCAGGTCAAGGAAGAGTCAGAGAACGAGGGCGTACTTACCCCTGTATTGCTGCCTAAGATCATTCAATTGTCCACCCCGTGACCGACGATGGTAGGATTGCCCTTCGTCGAATTGGGTTGGTTGGGTCGGTAGGCCCACGCATCGGTTCCTTTTCTGGAATATGTACTAGCTAGTATTGGCCGCTTTTTGCGAAAGTGTGTGTTATTGGAAACGACAATAAGTACTTGAATGTACTCACACAACATCGATTCAAAGATTTGCCTGTCGCCGCGGCTAGCCTTTATTCCTCAGCTCAGGGACACTGCTGGGAATTCGGTGTAGGTCTTGCCGCCTATGACAGGATGAAAGGCATTGTAAAGACCAGCACTGATGTCAGCATCCTGGTCACTGTGACGGTTACCTAGTTCTCTAAGACGACGGCGGAAATGCGTGCCTCACCAATAATATGTCGTAACTCGTGATAAAAATGCGAAAAAAATCTAGTAAAGAGAAACTTGAACGAACTATGAAACTGGTCCAGGGATTGGAAAATGGCGACCAAGGACAGCTTTAGGAAAAAATTCTCCAGCCAAGTTTCCTTCATGTTGGACTTGACATCTTTTTCTTGTAATATTCCTTCAAGGCTTTCTCGCGTCAACCTCATGATCGCGTCAGGAAGCCGGCGGGTTCCAGGCGGGATTTCAAAGCCAAAACATTGATCGTCTATCCAAAGGCTAGCGAAAGAAAGAATAGAAATTACTAGAGAAAAAAAACATGGCAAATAGCAGAGATGCTCAGCTCTCCATCCTCTGTAGTTTGCGCAAAGATTTGACTGGAGCCGACCCAACGTCTTCTTGCAGACTCGACAAAGCTTCCACCTGCATCTTCAGATCAGGTTCTGTTTTGACGACCGATACCACATTCTCTTCCATATCCATATCCAAGAACTGTTCCAACGGATGTCTCCAAAATCCAGTCGCACAATCCGGGTCGGTGAATTCTGGGAAGTTCGGCGTGGGGACGAAGATGGATGTAGACTCGGGGATGACCACTGGCGTTTGGACTGCCCGCTCAGCTCGGAGGAGCATGGAGACCTCCTTCTCCAACAGTGCAATACGCCGGTCTTGGGATTGAAACTTCTGATACAGAAGCTTATATAACTCGGGAGATCTAGAGGAAGCGACGGAATCCAAGTCGAGATCGAAGGCAGCCGCCGCGTTTGCCGGATAACAGGCCTCTAACTGAGTTTGGGGTTTTACTGGAACTACTTCAAGGCGGGCGGATGATATGGCAGACGGCGGTAACTCTCCCCAGACCTTCGTGCGCCGCCAAGACTCCAAATACTCGTAGGCGTTCCTCGCAAATAGAGGATTGTTGGTGGTATCCCATAACCAATCACCATTGAGTTCCTTCAGCCCGTTCATCCACTCGGTCGCCGTAATGCCGCCCTCGACTTGCTCCTCCTCGAGCCCGAATCCCTTGATTCCTTTCAACACTAATCGTTTCCAATCTGATCATATCAGCCTTCCATCAGAAATACGCCAGAGAAAGGCTCACCAAATTTAACAGGATCTTTCTGATACTCCTCGTCGCCGTACATCTCCCAAAATTCCTTCAAATACTTGGGCTCGGATAGCAACCATCCCATACGATATCTAGTCAGTGCCCTGTCAAAAATCCCGCACCTCCAGCTCCTGCCTATACCTTCACTCATCGCTCGCCTCACCTCTCCCAAAAACGCCTCGCATAGCCTCGACACATACAAGATCCCCGTCTTGAACTCGCCCCATTCCTTCTCGTCACCCAGGACCAGTCGTAGCGAGCCCCACATGAATTGGCCTACGAACATCAATGGTATCCGGTATACATTTGGAACTACGGTTGTCGAGCCGTCCGCCGACGTGATGGTCGCCCATTTCGAGCGGTGCGTGCGTCCAGGGACAGAGAAAGAGTTGGTGATCAGTTGTTTGATGATGTCATCTTTGGACAAGGACGAGGCGTCTAGATAATCTAGCTCTTTCCATCCGAGCTCTCGTGTCCGCGGCAGGGAATTAGAGGGTATGATGTCGTCAAGCTGTTCCTCCTTTAGCTCCGATTTCACGACAGGAGCCGATGGGTATTTCCTGGTTTTATTCTGCCGTATTCTGTGGTTGGGTCGCGAGTATGCACTGATAGATTCACTTGTGATGCGTGTCATGATGTACCTGCGAGACTGAAACAAGAGTCAGGATCGTCCTACTAAGCAAAGGAGGGTTAGGAGATCCTGACCACTTTGAAGACAGAATTACTTGATGTTAATGATAGGACCACAAATTTGTGTATTCCAAGAGAACCAAGGTGTCGTGGAAGCGTCGTGAGAAATGCAGCGTCGTGGGCGCGGTGACTGTTTTGCGAAAATGAAGGCCGTTGCCGTTTTCGGCAATTGCAAAAATTGATGCGACAACGTGATATCAACCTTTCTGTACAATGTGTTAATTGATCTTACCTAGCTTGGGGTATTCTACCTATGAATGTCTTATTTCATTTGCCAGAGCAATGAGCATGTACTACTTAATATACGATCTGAACTGAAAATTCGACTTCGCTCTCCAGTGTTCGCCGTTGAACGTAATGTTTGAACTCTAAACCGTGGTATTGGCGATCTACAGCCCTCCAAGCAAAATGACAGCCTCGCCAAGTAGTCGGTATGTTCCCCTGACTCCCGTGGTTCGAGTCCCGGTCAAAGAATCTCCGACAGATGTAGTCGCTTTTCTTCTTTAACCCCACTGGTGCTGCATGTTTTTCTCCAAGGCTGTGTCATGGTTCCTTTCAATTCGCTCGCTCTTTCTAATCTAGCTGAGCGTGATGTCAGACTCGTGGCCTATGAATTTAAGTGAGATCTCCGCGATATTAGTAACTGGCGCTGATCCATTCACTCCTTCAGGCTCGCCTTTCCATATACAACCACACGCGGCACCGGGTATACGAAAGCGGTAGTAAGTGCGGCGTTCGCATTTTGCAATCCTTCTCTGCTCTATTCACATTATCTCACCACAGAGCTCTCCGATGCGGCGATGTCTTCCTCGGCAAACGAGCCGGTAGCATTCATCAAACACCCGGGAGATTATCAAGGCTCTGTTACTTGGCCCATACAATGTATACATTTGACAGAGCCTTTGAGTTTACTATATGACGTTTTGGATGATGATCTCCGCACGGTTTTCCGCTCGACAGTCGGTATCAAATTTTTACATTACATACTTAACGTCAAGCTGATTCATATGCTATGATAGGCTTGGACCATGGAAGTTCAAGTCTCTTAACCGTATACTGACGACGGTGTTCGATCGTATCACGTATGCATGCTCCCAAGGCTTCTTCATCTGGTGCATCTCATCCATATATTTATTAGGTATGACTATTATATCTCTGGATACTGTATAATCTGACAGTCTGTCTCGTAAGGTACTAGATATGAAACGCCGAGAAAGAAAATATTCAACCATAAAGAACTCGGATTAGAATCAATACATGATGAAATTAACGATGCATATGAGGCCGGAGGACGTAATTCGATTCAAGGGTCATCCCTCCAGAAATCGAAGGCGCAGCCATTGAACTAATAGTGCTCCACCACGGATGCGAGAAGCGAGCCTGGACTGGAGAGGATGTCGCCTGGGCTTGAGCGAGGTGGTAGCTTCTTCATCAGACGCCAAAATTGAAGTTAAACACAGAGAAGATGATGGCCTGGAGGCTCATCGACGTCCCATTTAATCGTGAAATCTGCGAGTAATAAACGGTCGCCGCCCGCTTCCGTTGTAGTATGGACGGGCTCAGCGTTTTAGACAGAAGAGAGTTTCGAGATGCGCCTACAAACTGGAATAAAACAGTCTCGTTCTCACAGCTAGTCCTTGTGCGTGGAGGGAAAAATGGGGTACATGGCTAGCTAGTGCGATAGAGGGAGAAGCCCGTCCTAGTCCCAACGAGAATATTCGGGGACTTCAAGTAGCAACACCATTTTTGTGAGATGATCCGAAATTTATGGCAGAGGAAAAACAGTCAGTATTGGTTGGCAGCAAGAGACGAAAAGAAAGGTTAAATCATACGGTATTCGCCGGTGGGCGCAACGAAAAGATGCTACAAATAATACACAATCGGGTGAATCATCTAGAACAAAGGTCAAAGGAAAATGCAAGTACAAAACAATACAAAAGATATCATACCTAGCAGATGCATAAAAGAAAGGATGGTAGCCAATGTATCCTCTCCTTCTCATCGTTGGAGTGGCAATGTGTTTGAGAGGAGGTGCAACGAGGTGAAAATCGATCAACATTGTCCCTCGCTTCTAGGGAAATGGCTCACGAGTCAACAAAATGTGGGTAACCTAACGAATAGGGAACATAAATGGCTCTTTGTTGGTCGACTTCTTGACATGTTAAGTCGGTATTAGACATCCGGCAGGTCGCTAACAAAGGTAGGGAATGTAACTGTTCACGGCCGGCTTCCGGCTCTGAGTCTAAGCCGGCAAATCTCTACTTCTTAAGTTGCTTGAAGAACGTTCAATATTCTCATTGCGCATGGAAGACTTCCTCGAAGATAATATTTGTGTATTACACAGTTTGTCGAGCTAAATGATCATAGGACGAAGGAGCACTCACCGTCATTAATTCGCTTCAGAGCGTGCCCTACGACCTTTTGGGCAAGAAAGAAACAGAATTGGAATCCCGTGGGTCGTGGGAACGACTGGTCGCTTAATCACCGGCTACTTCGGCTCATAACGATGTTGCACTCGAACGGCCATGAATAGCGATCTCTACGACTTGCCCGACGAGGTGTTGATCTACAACTTCACATTTCTGCCCGTTCCAGATATCCTTCGGCTCCGCAAGGTGAGACTTTCATTGCTGTACAGCGCTGGTTACTGAGATTACAGACTTGTAAACGGTTCAACGCGCTCACAAGGCTACCCATTGTATGGACAAATGTATTCAAGCTCGACATTATCGCCAACGACTACCCATATTCCCTCCACGACATTGATCTCGAGCATTGTACGTGTCACGGATACCGACTTGCGTCTCGATGGCTCGCAGACACTCCTCTAATCCCCCAAAGCGAGACTACACCCCCTGCACCACCCGTATCCAAAATCAAATTCTTCCCGGGACACAAATGCAATTTTATCCTTACCATACCAAGGGGTTTTCGGTCGCTGACGATCTGGGATATCAGTCGCCGGGAAAAGTGCTCCGAATGGATTCCAGGAGTCGAACAATTCTCAGGGGTGATAATCAATGAGGATCCAGAGTCTAAAGCAAGCGTAGCAGTCTCATTTTATACGTAAGTACTCGTTGCTCTGTTGAACTTTTTCTTAATCTATCTACGCCAGAGAGAATTGTGCTCCTGCATTTGGACGACAACGGGATCTTGAAAGAAATCCATTCCATCAACAGCCATCTCCGCCCAGTCACCCTCAACGGCAACGTTATGGCCCTCACTGACAACAAGTCAAAGGCGGTGATCTACAACTGGAAGACTGACGAGTACGCCTACCTCGAAGATGGAGGCGGTAACATCGGGTGGCACCAATGTTTCCAAGTCTTCTTTACACCTTCCACTATCATCGTCATCGGCGCCTGGTCCATGAATCTCTACACCCGCCCACGTCTCCTCCGCAGACAAATCCAAACCCCCATCGCCACCCATTCCTTCAGCTGGTCGGTCGGTGGTGTCAGTACACCCTCTTTGGGACTCAAAAATTCTCTCTCCATTTTTTTTCCAGCGTGACTCCGAGAGTGATAATCCCTGCAGATCGCTTGAACTATACAATTTCTCCTCCTTTCCCCCAATCATCATCAGCAAAACGCTCTCTCGCCGCGGACATTGTCAACTCTCCGAAATCATACTCGGAAAACGTGCCACTGCAGTATGGGTCCAACCCGTTACCCCACGATCGCTGCGAAACGCTCATCGCATGTGTATACCCTGGTCGGCTTAACCCCACAGCCGAGGCCCCTGTTCGCGAGGTCTGTTCAAAACTGCTGAACAGCTGGACCTCGTTGGATTATGATGAGGAGCTCGGGAGGATCGCCCTTGCGTCGGATTTTGGGAAGATTACAATTATTCAGTTGTAGTCAGAATATGTGCCCTACGTTGTGACATTCTGGGTTAACCATGAGGGTTCGAATCTCTTTTGAAGGGACATAATATCGATAATCACACCTCTTTTTCTTGCAATTGCCGTACCATCTTCTTATGTAGCTTCGGTGTTTAAACAAGTCGGGAGGCACTGTCTGGGCTCAGTTATGAGGTAGGTTTTTCGTCGTCGTCATTTTCGTACTCGCTAATCACGCCAATCATAGGATTGTTAGAGCGCCCTGCAGTGGTATAATAGCCCGTCATCCTTGTTTCGCTGGTGAGTTACTCTCCTTTTACGGCTATGCTGCCCTCTGATATTTTTTTGCAGTTCTCAACCGGTTCTGTCATCGGGCGCAAAGATCAGATGTAAGTAAGACCACGTCTAATCAATCCAAGATGTATTACTGATTTTCGTGATTTATAGGTTAGCGTATCATGAAGGACATGTCTTATTCAGTTGGTGAGTTTACACTACCTCTGCTCCCAATATAGTGTATCGTACATTAGTTGTTCGTTTGTTCAAGCATAGTCCATGAATATATAATTTTATTGCTTTATTTCTACGAATTTATGTGTGATTTGTGAGATATATTAAGGAATGGTATTGGTATGCGACTGCTACAGGACATTTAGCGGTGAGCTATGGCATGCTATATAGTGGTACCTAGCATTGGCAGAAAACTACGGGATGGTATGTAAGGGGGTACCTAGCTATCGGGCTATTTCCGGTATATACCTTATATACGATTACATATCTTGGTGATTTTTTCCTGATGTGACTGATCTATAACTTCTTGTATATCAAACAAACGGAGCTCAGGCTTCGTACCCGTCAGATGCTGCTCCGGTAATCGATATGTGAACGAAACACGATTGAGCGTTTTCAAACATTCAGCTGTAGTGCATCCCTTCGTGTCGCACCGAGTGCGCTAGCTCTAATTATCACGGTTCGAATCCCTTTCGAGGGGCTGAGAAGCATATGGCATGGTTTTTTCATTCTTACTCCACTATTTGCACGCCTTTTCAGCCCCGGGTAACATTCTCCTCCTCATTATATATCTCTTCGTAACGCAGTTCATATGGCCTTTACCCTTGTTCGATTTCTCAGTTCTGTTCAATGGAACGAGTGAGCTTAGTGGTGTTTCTATTTTGCAATTTCTTTCCTGATTCTTTGTATGTCTCGGACCAGAGCTCTCAGGTCAGCTGACAAAGATTATTCGTTCTCACCCCAGCTCTCTTCCCCGGACGCACCATCTAAAGAATAATTGGTATGCTGGAGTTCCACCATTGTATACATACTTTTCGTGTACATTGCCATTAACTGTGACCATCAGGGTCAGAATCCCTTGCGAAGGACTGTGCGTGAACTCGATAATATTATTTCTTGCTCCATCACCTTGCGCACCTTTGAGTTCCGGGTACCATATATTCTACTGTTCTTTATCGATCTCATCTCTTCGTGACACAGTCTAAGTTTATCTGGGTTCATAAAAACTTCAGGCCTTTCCTTCTTCTTCTTCAAGCTCGGAAATCTGTCAATCGGAAAGAACACTGATTTATTGACGGATTTACCATTTTTGGAGTCTCCATCGGAGGTTGGAACGATTTCTGAGAACAGCCGGTTTGGTTACCAAGCAGAGGCAGAGTCCGACCAGTTGCTCAGTCGAATCATATTTGACTTCAGCTCGCTCTCCTGTCAGGGTTTTGCTCAAAACCGGATGGGCTATAGATGAAGTTGCCGTTATTTCTTCCCATTGCGCTAACCCTGCAGCGGGCAGACCGGTCAGTTTCCTGTAGGGTTCGATTCCCTGATGGCATGTCCGTCGCCCATGTCCAGAAAATCTATCGTTTTTGTGCCCCAGTATCTTCATCGCGGGAAACTCGAGACAGTTGCGCGGGCATATAGTGTAGGTTGCGAAGCAGATACTAGTCTGATTGTGTTCGAACTAGTCGAGTCTCGATGAATTATCATCTGTAGTGCAATAGTATGCCTATGCGAGCTTCACTGGCGGTTAAACTCATCGCTGCCTCGCAGCGTCTGTGTCGCATTTGTTCAGTGTTCCGTAACGGTTCATGATAGCAGGAGGAAGAGTGGTATTCCTATTTTGAACTTCTTCCTTTGTCTCGAATACTTACACTTTTACGAGAATAAGTCCTGGCTCTGGGAGCACACGCGGCATAATACCTATTACATTTGGTTTGCATGTACTCGTCTGCAGGACGGATAAAGGTAAATTACCTTCATCATTTATGCTACGCAATGTATCTTGACGTCTAGGAAGAAGTTATACATATGGCACATCCTATAGCAAAGTAACATCCTCACTAAATGATGAGGCCAAGGGTTTACTCAATTCGCGAGTCATCCTGTCAGGGCCCAGCCATTAGACATATATCGAATGCAGAGGCAGAATAGCCGCATGTCTCGTTGACCGGCTCGAGAGGGTTTCCCCGTTTTAGGGCGAAGTGGTAGGGGTTTCATCAATCACGTCTACCTAGAAGCGGTCGAAATAAACGCTCAAGACATTATTGGAGAATCGTCCTGACTCCTTGGATGTTCCATTTCAGTGTAGATGATTGCCCCAGTAGGTGAGGAGGACGGTTTTCGCCTGCTTCCGTTGCCTTAGGCATAGGCTGGCACTTTCTGGTGGAAGAGATATTTCTGAGTCTTCAGATGCGGGATCTGACATACCTGCAGACCTGAATAAGGCAGCCTCGTCCTCGCATCCAGCCATTGTAGAGAGAAAAGTGAGCTTACGATTAGAACCTGGTACAAACGGCTAGCTCGTGAAGTGAAGGGATAAATCGAATGAAACCTGTCAAAAACATAGCGAGAAGATTCGGCGACCTCAAGTCTGCACAGATCTTGGAGTGATTCTTGACAGACCGGAATTTATTGCCGAAGAAAGAAAGAGTGAGAACGGATGGATAAAAGAGATGGAAAGAAGGGGCAAGTCTTACCTACTCAAAATTTGCGGCGCAGCACATCGAAAAGGAATCGTAAATGATACACAATTGGGTGAAGTAGTATCTATCACAGAGAGTGGAATGAAAATTTAACACACAGGAGTAACATTCGGACGAGATATATCATACCAGGCAGATGCACAAAATTGAGGGATGGTGGCTGATGCATCCATTGTCTACTTCTTCTTGTCCAAATAGTAAGGGGAAACGAGGTGACGGTTGACCAACATTTTTCTTCGCTTCTAGAGAAATGCCTCACTTGTGCCTCACCAAATGTAGGTGCCATAGTGAACGGAGAATGGGCCTTTGTTGCTGATTAATTTGAGTCGGACAAGCTATGTCGACCTCAGACCTCGCACCGGAAGTCGAGTCTCTAAGGTTCCTCGAACACACATGCTTTGACAGTCGGAGCTACTACTTATTCGCATAGTCGAGTTAAGTGATAGTTGAAAAAAATGGAACACACCTTCAGAGCGTGCTCTACTACGATTTGTGCAAGTGCCAAGCCAATGCCAAGCAAGAATCAGAACGTGGGAACAAGAGTCGCTTAGTCACCGGCTACATCGGCCCGTAGCATCAAACAGCCATGAACAGCGCTCTGTACGACTTGCCTGACGACGTGTTGATCTACAACTTCACGTTTCTAGCAGTTCCAGATATCCTTCTACTCCGCCAGGTGAGACTTTCCTCGCTCCGCAGTGTTGGTTACTCAGACTACAGACCTGTAAACGGTTCAACGCGCTCACCAGGTTACCCATCGTATGGACAAACGCATTCAAGCTTGATATCCTCTCCAATGACTACCCATATGCCCTCGACGACACCGATCTCGAGCATCGTGGGTGTCACGCATACGGACTCCCATACCGTTGGCTCGCAGACTCTCCTCCACCCCCGAAAATCGACACGATGTCTACCGGATCGCCTGTTTCCGAAATCAGATTCGTCACGAGAGGCCAAAAAAACTGGCTTCTAACCCTATCTAACGAATACTCAGTGCTGACGATCTGGGATATCACTCATGCCCATAAATGCTCTGAATGGTCCTCGAAAGGGGCGATATTCACTGAGATGGCCATCAATGCTGACCCAGAGTCGGAGGCAAGTATTGCAGTCTGAATGTTTAGGTAAGAAGAACGTTCTCTACTGGTAGTATCTGATGATTGATCGCTTATACAGTATTGGCATTGTGCTCCTGAATTTGGAGGACAATGGGACCCTGCACGAAATCCGTACCATCGACATGAACCTCCGCCCAGTTGCCCTCACCGGCGACATCATGGCCCTCACCGACGATGTGTCCAAGACCGTAATCTACAACTGGAAGACCAACGAGCGTGCCTACCTCGACGAAGGAGGCGGTTCGCATCACGACCGCAGCTTAAAAGTCGTCTTTACCCCTTCGATCATCCTTGTCATCCGTGTCTCGTCAATCAGTCTCTACACCCGCCCACCCCTCCTTGACGGGAAAACCCACATTCCCCTTGCCAGCCACTCATTCAGCCGAGCCTACGGTGTCAGCGTACCCACCCCAGCACTCAACAATCCTCTCTCCGTCCTCATCCGCTCGTTCCCTTCCTTCGAGAGTAACGCTCTCTGTGCATCGGTCAAACTCTACTCTCTGTCTTCCTTTCCCCAAAAACTCACCAGCAACATATCTTATCGTTGCAGAGCCTTCTTAAGCATCGGATTCGTGCTCGGCAAACGTGCTACCGCAGTATGGATCGGTCCACAGAACCACGATGACTGCGAAACCCTCGTCGCAGCCGTATACCCCGGTCCCCTTAACCCCACCACAGAGGTCCGCGTGACGTATTCTCTAACCCGCTGAACAACTGGACTACGTTGGATTATGAGGAGGATCTCGGGAGGGTCGTCGTTGGGTCCTGGTCTGAAAATGACATCACGGTTATTCATTTGTAGTCTGAAAATATGCCCTTCGCGACGTACTGGGTACATTACGTCGACCACTAGGGTTTGAATATTTGAAAGACTACAATATTGATAACCATGCCTCTTTTTCTTGTAGATAGCTCATCCGTATGTTTTTATACATCGAACAAATGGATATAAAGCTTTGTACTCGTTCACAATCGCGTTTTAATTACAAGGCACACTCCCTTTCCAGGTTACGGCTACTCAGCAAGCCCGAGGTTTGGAGGGAACACGACGATCCCGCGATGGCATGTATCGGAACTGAGGACAACGTACATCATAGACAGTGATGCAAGGCTCATGGTTCGTTCGCCGCGCGCTGCAGTTGTCAAGGGTAGGAGGGTACATATCGATATTGTGCATTGAAGTATTGATGATTGGAATCTACAGTACGAAGGCCGTATAGGTACGGATCCTGTGTATCATTGTAGTGATGGCGCTTATGAATATTAGTGCGGCTACAATCTCAATGTGCTTCCTCTTTCTTGGACTGCTTTTTTCTGTTAACTGATTCCTGAACAGTATGTAATGGCGCGATTCTACCTCAGCGATGTCGATCAGATCCAGATGAGAACGACAAGAACCAATGTGCATATACTCGGACTCATCCTGATGACTTGTACTCTTCTGTTCGAGCCTCTGATAATCCAATATGCTCGTGCAGAAGAGACCTGATGCCACGCGATGGAATTACCGTTTGCATCAGACGCAGAAGAAGTATTAGCCTATCACATTGTCCATCCTCCGCTCTCTGTACGAAATACATACTAGGCGAGACATCTGGTGGGTATCTTTACTCATCGTTTCTCTGACATCTTGAACTGAGCTCAGGAATGTTTCTAGTTGAATTTATGCCTGCATCGAAGAATATTCGATGCAGACTATCCTTAGTCCAGGATATTAGCTCCGTCGTAAGGATCGGGATAAATCTCACGACGATCAGCTTCATTTCCCAGTTTACAGAACGCTGCTTACGGTCCCGCTTATCCTGATAGTTAGCAGTCATTCATCAGAGTGATGTCCAACGACAACGACGACCTCATAAGCACCTTGATCTACGCTTCGGACCTGTCCTCGGAGACAGTTAGACCCAAAATTAGGTATCGGAGCGGACCACATACGAATCAGGAGCGACGAGCCAGGGCAGAGGCGGCTACATGAGTATTTCAGCTGAAGTTAGCGTCATGTGCTCTCATTTATGATACACTTGGGCATCGATAATATTCGGGATCACTTACGCCCCACGGGTGGTGCGCACGATGAGAACAAGAAATAGATATTTATTGAATAGCATCTAAATTTCTAACCGGTATATCTCACGCTACGACCAGTAAGGTGTCTCACCTGGAAGAAAGATCGTTGGGGACATACAGGTTTCAATCTGAACGACGTCGATGGTCATCAATCAGCGCTCATCATATATAAATTAATGGAATAATTTACCATCACAATAGATACACAAATGTCGGAGCCAAATCTCCATCCATCCCTTTAATCTCCTGTCCCAGCATCTTCTTCTTCTTCTGATTCATCCACACGAAATACCCTAAGCACAGTGCAGACCCCAAAGCTATCCCACCGCTGAACGCTATCATTACGCGCGTTCCAAGTACATACTTGGGCGCAGTGCTCAAGCTCCCCAGTAGCCATGTGGACAGAATCCCCCCTGCGTTTGACATCATAAATGCAATGGCAATCGCCGTCGCACGACGAACGTGCGGTGCCGAATTCATCGCATTCCATGTCGACAGTGTCGGGGTAGAGGTATACACGCCAGGTATCGACAGAAAGAGGCTGCCATACTGGGTCTTTGCTGACGACGAGGTGAGGAATATGATGAATCCCACCAATGCGGCGATGTTGGAGGCGACACAAACAATACCGCGGATATGATGCCGATCGCATAGATAGGCACTCGTCAGTGACAATGCAAAGGCGGCGGCAAACGGTGGTACACTCATGAGCTGTGCACGAGCAACAGTGTATCCCAAGCTCTGAACAATCGACGGGGTAAAGCTACGAATAATAGAGTCAGGACACTGATGACAACAAAGCAGGAAGGGAAATACGTACAAAGCCAAGCCAAAGAGAAGAGCACCCGAAAAAAAGAATACGACACTGAAGATCCAAACGTGCGGCGCGAGGAATGCCTTCCTCACTTCTCTCCACTCAAATTTCTCTCCTCCAGAGTCAGCAACCTGACTGGCAACATATTCGCGTTCTGCTGGACGCAAGAATCTCACAGCCATAGCATCCCGAGGCATGAGAAAGTAGCTCATAAGGCCCCAAGCGACAGTGAACGCGCCCTCGAGGATGAATATCCACCGCCATCCTGCACGCCCACCTACACCGTCCATGCGTATAATGCCATAGGCGAGGATTCCTGAGAACGCCTCTGAAAGTGAGGCAAAAGCGAAAAATGAGACAATACGGATGGTCATCTTTGCACGAGGGTAGAAATTTGTGAGGTACAATATCATACCAGGGGAGACACCGCCTTCGAAGACGCCGAGGAAGAACCGACAGGCGAGGAGGCCGCCATAGCTCGTCACCACTCCTTGAAGGATGGTGATAATGCCCCAGATGGTCATTAAGGTGGGAAGAAGATAGTTGGGTCCAATGACCTGAGTGGGTGCAATAAGCTCGAGAACGCTGGAAATATGCATATCGACGTACTCGGAGTAGTAGATTTAAAGGTAGTTCTATAAGAATATACGGGACATATGTGACGGTCAAAACAATGCTATACTGCTTGTCCATCATTTGAAGATCATGTTGAAGGCCTGCAATGCGCGCATTGCCGATGTTCCCCCTGTCCTGTGGCGACTTTAGTGATCGAAGGAACCAAAAAGATAATGAAAAACGTACCAGGGTCGACAAGAAATAGAACATTCCCATGACTGGCAGCAGAAACAAGTCGAGCTTGAGCCAAACCCTCCTTGCTGCCACTGCATCAAGCTGAACGCTGTGACTGTGAGAGCTCTCCTCGCTGTTGAGACCTTTCGCCACGTGATCTTCCTGAAGGGAGTGGGCCATAAGTATCAGAGATTATGACATAAACAAGACCGCTACAGGCTTGCCTTAAATACTGGACTACATGCCAGTGTTCTAAATATAATGCTACAATACGGTGTCCATGAGATATACGTCCATCGTTCGTGCATGAATCGATGAAAGGGAGACAATACCGATCATCGATGTGCCGTAGTAACTAAGGCTGCGCGCCGTAACCGTATTGTATGGTGGTACGGCTTCCGTGTACGGTATACGTACCGAAGCCGTGAGCCCTTCAAGTGATACCGTATTCATGTGACAGTGCTACATGTGATAAATGCACGTTTACGAGGCTTGTAGGTGCTCTTTAACATAAATGCAATGACTCACCAACATCTTATTTCATGTGTCTACACACGCTCTGCAATTTACAGCTCGAATTTCAACGTGTAGGATAGTATGATGCCATAAGGACGACCCATATGCTTGTACTAGGCGACGAGCCTTACATCTTCAAATTTTTCTTGTTTGTCTCCTCCTTTTCTGTCCTTTCACAAATGACTCCATTACTTAACTCTTTGCTTATTTGTGCCCCAAACCTTGCCCATTCGAGCTTGATTCGAGCTACGGACTTGCTGTGGTAATTTCCGGTGGAACCGTATCGCGGGGTTCGCTAGGCAAATGGATGGTATAGTGCAAGGGTAAGCTACGAACAGCGGGAAACTACGGCGAAACCTCCGAAACCTGCCCTAGAGCACACGTGGTCGCGGAGGGACCGGACCGGGCACAACGCTCCCACCGAATCTACCCAAGCCTTTACTCAAATTACTTGCGAGCGATTTGTGACAGTCAAGCTGTGAAGCGACGATTAGTAATAGATATTAGACGTAGGTGTTGGTAGGCCTACATCCATGTCCGAAAGTACCTGGAGATAATGAAACAACTAGGTGCATTGTTACGAGTACCTGGTATAATGGAGATCCCGCTGCCCGCACTACCTGTACTTCAATAATTTTTGTACAGTATAACCACGGTAAGCCTCGACGCGGCTTTCCATTTGACCACCATCACTCTCCCGCATCGACTCTCGCTCCTGCCCATATTCTCTGCACTCTTGCGTGTTTCAAACAGGTTCCATTTGTCTCAAGTATGTGCTTCCGTTTCGCTCTCAATAATTTCCCCGCTAAGTCCACCTGTCAAGGTCTGTTCGCTGGAGTTCGAGGCTAACCGCGCCGTGAGTATTATAATGCTTGCTTAAGGTGTGCTTTCCGTATTTCTTCCGTTGTTCAAGGGCTCATTTTTTGTTTTTCTCTGATAGACAAGCCTATTAATTCGATTCCAGAAGTCGCGAAAGCCACAATACGCCCCATTCGACGTCCTACCTCCCGAGCGCTTGTCAAGTCTCGTATGACGTGAGCCATGGACCCTGATTGGCCTGCCTTTCTGTATGGAGACCAAGCCTCGTGTCTACAATTACACTTTAATTGCAAGGCGTACTTGGGCGTACTCCCTTTGAAATTAGCGCTAGTTACAACTTACATCTTCCTTGTTAGGCGGCTTTTCCGTTGATAGGAAATCGCATAACGTTCTGATTCTGCCGCCATTGCTCGATTCTACACTCCAAGCCGTATTCATCCTGCTATAAAACATCGATGCCCTCGGAGTTGTCAAAAGTGTGGATATGAGTCGGTGATTGCAGGACAAGCTCGGACATGAGCACTGAATGGACACTTGTCTCTTACCCTGCTAAACGGCGGAGCAAGACGTAGGGATGAGCGAGTCCGCGGTTAGGAGCGAAACTCGATGATCCCGCGATGGTATTATCAGAACTGACATCAACGGATATCATCGACGGTGATGCAGGCTCGTGGCTCATTCACGCGCTGCACTTGTCAAGGGTAGGAGGATGCAGACACGTATCTCATGCTTATCACAGCGGCGGCCTAATCATTCGGGGCTTGGGTGCAAACATAATATAACCCCCTCGTGGCGTATTGTATATGTTATGTCTACCAGGTTCAAAACTCGTTCGAAGAATTGTCGACTTGTGATAAATTTTTGTCCTCCTCATTATTAGGTCACCTTGTTTGCGCTTTGTGGTCTTGATCGTTTCCTGTAGCTGCGACAAAATGTCTATGCATTGATCCATGTCGATGGTAAATGCATGCTTGCATATAAAACACGAAAACTGCTCCTTGGAGAACCGTAGAGACCAGCATTCGAGTCATTTCACTGCCCAAATAATCTGGCACACCAATCTACAATAACTGTAGTGGTCGGACCCAAATTCTCCGTCTTCTCTCCCGGTATGACGGAATCGAATAACATATCATCGTGTACTCCCATCGCACCGTCCGTGACAATAAATTCCACATCTGGATTAGTGGTATTCAGGTAGTCCTCGACAAGTCGCTTATGCACCGTATACATACACTCCTTTGCTCCGGACGTAACGAGGACCTTCCCCACAAATTTGTGAATACCATTGAACCAGTTCTTTGATGCACCGAATCCTACGGCATCGACAAATTGTGTGTCCGCATGTTGCAATACGGTGTTGCCCCACGAGCAATAGGTATGTGTACTGATTATGTCGGAGGGGTCGTTGATGTTGAGCGACTCGTCGCCGGCAAGACAAACCCAAGGTGAAATGAGGAGAGCGCCTATAAAGGGATATTAGGACGAGGATGGAGAATATGAGAGAAGATTTGGAGGATAAGGTTTCCGCCTGCGGAATCGCCGGCTACGACAAGGCTATGTGGGTCTACGCCGGCGCTAAGAAATTTACCAAGAGCTTGGTTGGTGTCGATTAGCTGGCTGGGGTATGCGGCGTCTGGGACTAGTCACGAGATGGTATTATGATTGACGAACCAAGGGAGTACAATAATAATGAACGTATGATAAACTAGTATGGCGATACCAAATGTGAATATCGCGTTTCTCGAGCTCGAGTTGAAGATGTCGAAAGAATTGAATAAATGACAGTCCACAGCCGAATAGGTATGCGCCACCTGTTAAGTATCGTTAAGCTCGGCGACTTTAGAAAACGGGAGAAATACGTACCATGGAGGTATAGCAGGACTTTGTCTACTCGTTTCTTACCGATCCATAAGAGCTTTGCACTGTCAGGCAGCTCTTCAATGGTCGGAGACAGCCCAATCTTTGTCGTCCATTTGGCGTACATATCCGAGGTAGGTCCCAATAGCATCAACTTCACGTATGCGATGTGTCCCGCCACAAATCTAAATAGTGCATGGGTGCAGACGGCGCGCCAGGTTTTGCGTCTCTCGGTGGTAAAAAATGATGTTGTTAGTCGACCGAGGATGTAAAATGCTGAAGGTGTTAACTTAGGATGAGAGACAGGGGGAGACGTACGCAGAACAGTGGTGATGGCGACGACTTCGACACATTGAAGGACCGTCAGCATGACGGGACAGAATGAGGCCCTACGTGGGTTTGCCTGCAAATTTATAGATTACCTCATGAGGCGTACAGAGGAACCAACGGAGTTTAAAGGAGCAATCCATGCAGTAAGGTACATTCTGCCTATCCTATAATTCAAAGAACGGCTAGCACAAAGAGCTATAGACACAAGGAATCTCGCTAACTGAGCTTGGATACTCGGATATAGAGTGCGTATTTATCCTACAGTCCGAGGAAGTCATAGAACCACAACACGGTTCGCAGGTACATGCTGCCCGAGAGTGTAACTCCAGAGTCATAACGGTACAACGGAGATTTGCCGCAGATGCCAGAAGTGCGGAACGATGTACCAAAAGCGTGCCATCTGTTGTGGCTGTCGAATGTCACGAAATAACAATGGTTGCTGGCGGTGAAACAGGTAGGGTACAGGGAGATTTCAAGGCTTTGAGGCAGATTACGGAGGGAAACTCAGATATTTTCCTATCTATAAATGTTTCTCGATAGAACGAAGAGTAGACGATCAATAGACGATGATGGTCGTGTCAGTGTAAGATGGCGGCGGCATTCACCGGGCCGAGCAAAGGCTATTTAGACTCCGATGCCCACCTTGTCCACCACGTCCACCACAGAACCGACGACCTACACTCCCAAAAAATCCTATCCCGCCTTCTGCGTACCAGGAAGACCTGGACACATCAATGACTAGTATTTTGGCCTAGCCAGTCATCGAACCTTTTACCGTTAGAGCCGCCACCAACCTGGCTTCCGCGGGCAAAGCCAGCGGGATTCCAAATCGTGGAGGAGGTGGGTATGTGGTTGGTGTAGCAGGATGAAGACCATCATGGGGCGTGTTGGCGTCCTGAATGTCGGCGTCCGAGACTCAGATCTTTGCGCCGCCTGTCATCCTCCGCGTCCTTCCAGGAAAGAGATGCTACTATCCGGCGATAAGCGAACAAATGAAATCCCAGACACGAGCCACCATCACTTTCTTATCGCGTCCATCTATCACGTCCATCCACGCTCATTACACATGTCGGCCGACAAGGCAGCCCCCCGCGCGTTTTGAACGAGGCATCAAGCAGTAGTTGCTCCGTTACTGGCGAGGGCATACCCAAGGATGCAATTGAGTGGTACGAGAGGAATCTTGACTACAACGTTCCCGGAGGCTGCCGTGCTCGGCTGGAGCTTCGAGCTGCTTCAACCCTTCTTCCTCGTCTCAGACGACATGATGGATTCATTCATCACGTGCTGCTGGCACCGCGTCCCCAAAGTCTGTCAACTCGAAGGTAACACCACCTCCACCACTATCCACTACCATAACTGTGCGCCTCCTTCTACTTTGTATTCTAATTGACTGAGCTTTTTATTCGCTGTACCGTTCCGGATGTTTGTTGTTCCCATTCCTGTATGTCGTTGTTTCATGGGCCCGAGCTCCGCTGCTGATGCCGCGCTGTTTCTTGAAATGGTGTACTGCAATGTTGCACTTGCTCGGTGCCTGCGTTTTTGTTGTTTCCATGGGCCCAAGTTCTGCTGCTCCTGTTGCCGCGCTTTTTCTTGGATGGCGGCGTGCTTGACTCCGTGTTTGCGTTTCGTTGGTTCCGTTCCATAGGTCCTGCCGTTCCTGCTGCCGCGCTGTTCCCCGAAATAGTGCGCTGGAACACGCCGGTACACACACCACACCACCATGCCGCGGCTGATCTGACAACAACGAGCCCGCCATGCAATCGCTGTTGTCTCTGTACCAATTAACGGCGATCTCATTAGCATCACCGCAGATGCTCCCGGTAACTCTCTCTTGGCAACCCTCGTTCCATCTCAAGTTAATCTCGAGTACACGGACCCAAGAAAATCACGATCAAGGGTCCTTATATAACCCAGAAGCGCCGCATTGTTGCTGGACGGCACTTCAAGGTAGCAAGGACAGACGGGAGCCGACTTTTCACGATACGGCAATGGTCTTCTATGATACCACTTTACTCATAGGGACAAACATCAGGATGTCTCGATCTCTGATGGGTCAAGAGAATTCTGCGTTCGGGATCTCCGTGCATGTGTTCAACTGCGTTCGTCTGCGTCTGCATGAGTTCAACTTGCACACATTTGTGGACCCATCAATGCGTTTAGAATCTTTAGATGTACGCTGTCCTGATAGCCAGTGTCATCTCAACGATACCTGTTAAATATCTTTTCTGTTGAAATTGACTTGCTTTTTTGAGTTTCCTGGAGACGTCTCCGAGACTTAATACGACTCGAAAATGAAGGGGAATCGCCTAGAAAGGCTATACATACATGCATGTTAGTCAGTTGTAGTATCACAAAGAATATAGTGCCGTTTCATGTCGAAATACTTGTGATCCCTTCTTGAGGACAACGGACATTATGGCCCATGATGCAGGGCTCGTGGTTCATTCGCCACGCTCGCTGCACTTGTCAAGACTAGGAGGATGCATACAGGTATTGACATTGAAATATTGATTATTAGGGTCTACGGTGCGGAGGCTGTGTGGGTGTCAAATACTGTGTATCATTGCAATGGTAGTGCGGCTACAATCTCAATGCGCTTCCTCTTTTGTGGACTATGTAGTACGGACTCTGGTCCGTTTCCTTCTTAGGGACATCGATCAGAATAAAAGCCCCACCTCCTCCTTTGTTCTTCTAATTGATTTATGAACAGTACATAACGGCACGAATCTATCTCAGCGATGTTTGTCAGATCCAGTAGAGCGCAAGTTGAAGTTGAAGCAATAAGGACCAATGCCTGTATACTCGGAATTCTTCCTAATGGCTTGTGTTCTTCTGTTTGAGGCTTCGGTAATTCAACGTGCTCGTGCAGAAGAGAACTGATCCCTCACGATGTAATTGCCGTTTCCATTGGACGCGAAAGAAATATTGGCCTATCACACTATCTATTCTCCGCTACCTAGACGAAATACGGAGGCGAGACATCTGGTAGGTATCCTCTACTCATCGTTTCTCCGACATCTGTGAACTGACGTTCAGAAACATTCCCCGCACCTAAAAAGGCTTACCAAACTTGGCGACCATCCTAAGTCCTTTAGATACTCTTCCTCGCCATACATTTCAAATCCTAGGAACGCATGTATTTATACGAGTACAAGCTCAGAAAGTCCTTTGACAGCGTCTATCATTCATGATAATCTGGTGGCAGTTCCCCCGCATTCCGTCGGTCTGGTAGTAGACGTTCATTTAAAAGTATCAGCAGCTCCTCTATCAATGCATTCTCTCTTCCATCACGGGGCGGTATATTCACTGCACCTGAAACCCAAGCTTCTCGTGGAGGAGTTAACTCTGTTTGGATATTCTCTCTGGCTGTCCCCGCAGCACCATCATTATCTACCACTCCCAATGACGAAGGTTCTCCTCTATTTGCAACCCCGGGGGATTGAGTCGATTTGATCTGGTTTCTCCGATGCCGCTCTTCTGATATCCAAGAAGCGGCCATACTCCGCGTAATCACGAATGGTGTTAGCACTGGAAAAGGGCTCTCATCCAGAACAAAAGTGCCATCAGCATTTCTCCGACGCTGTCGTTTGCGTAAGAAAATGCCTCCTGTGATCAAGGTTGCAATAAGGCCTATTACACCAAGGACGCTACCGGCTATGATTCCGGCCAGGTTTCTCTTCGTTGATGATGCCTGATTATCGATAAGCTGTATTGAACTAATCAGCGCAGTTAAAGCCACCGTCTGAGCATTAGGGCTGAACGCGGAAATTGGTGGACCTGTCCAGGGGAGTGCATAAATGTTGCTCCCGCCTGAGGTAGCGTGATCAAGGACAGCATTATACTGTTTCCAACAAAAAGATGTTATGTCGAGCGGAAAAGTTATTAAATGAGGGCTCACCTGAACACCAATGTATTGTTTGATGTAGTCCCGAAGATCAGTTGATGCGGTGTTACGCTCATATAATGCTGCTAACGCACGCACAATGAGGTGTCCTCCAGGGGTAGTAGCTTTACCGTCACAATCATGATGAGATCGTAAGATGAATTTGTAGGGAAAACACGTACTGTTAATGACACCGTCCGATCCCTGCCATACTGAGCTATTCACAGTAGAAATGATAGTACTGCGCAATCTAGGAAGTCATGTTTTAGTGTGCTGGAAGCAAAAATATGGCGATACGCACAGTGTTTCAGTCGATGTGTTCTGGGTGATGGCAGTTAGGACGACCAATCCTTCAATGAGTATCCCAAAATTGTAGGGATACACCGTTGAATCTACTGAACATGGGAAGATAGAATTCAGTATGTTATCAGACGGATTGAGAAGATGTGACTGTATGAACTCTTCTGAGTCGATGGCGGCATCGAGATACGTCTGGTTCGATGTTGCTTCTGCCAATAGAGCCGAAACACTTGTTGCTGTCAGCCAAGCACTTGCCTAGAGAATTTAAAAACTCACGCAAGGAAAAACCCGGAGGCTAAACTGGTGAGTGTTGGATTGTCGGGATCACTGTTCTATTAGATTGTTTAATTAAATAAACATTGATGTCAATTGTTACTCACCCAGTAGGTTCCGCTCGCTAAAGTCGCTGTGGAATGCATCAGAACAAGGATCGGCTGTAGCTATTGATGACACTCACTGCCTTGACACAACATTGCGATATCCACTTTTTTGCTATCTATGGTGCCTGAGGCAGCCTGTTGCTCACATATTGTGTACTGCCTCGCAGATGTCCACGAAGTCACAGCTAGATCGAGAAAGTCCGAATCTCCATATGCGGCATACGCATGAGCTGCAGCATATCCATAATTCCTACGGAACATGAACAACCCAAGAATGCCAATGTACGGTCTGACTCACAGCCCATAGTCTATCTATCATTGAAAATGGAATCATCAGTTATTCGGCGAGCATTTACAGGAAACAAAACTAACACTGGATCAAGGCTGGTCAGCAGCGCGTTAAAAGGTATACTGAGATCGTACTAACAACTCATCCAAAAAGCCGGACCTCACGAACTCTGCCGATGAAAAATACTGCTTTAGTGTGTCCTTGTACTTCGTCTGGTTTGTCAGTCTATCAAATTCTGCCATTTGTGCGTAAAGTCTTCCAGGAATTTCATATTCAGCATCCGAGACTATCATAGGAAAGTTAAATAGAAGCTCAATGCGGGAGATTGAACGAAACTTGCTATTGAATTGCCCATTTTCTTGAAGCATGCCAATCGATTTCTCTAGAGCAGCACTCGCGATGTTAATGCGGTCAACCTTTGACGATGTGATGTCGGTGTTCTGAATATAAATATCAATAGTTGTGGCTCGCAGACAGCAGTGAAGCATTAATCACTATCCAGGATGTAGAAGGCTTAAGCTCCTGCACAGCTGCTATGTCTGACATAACAGCACCCAGTATCCAGAGAAGAAAGAGCAGCATCCTGACACGAGGAAAACATATATAGCTCTGGGTTTTCAAAATGGTCATGAAGGTCAAATGGAAGAAGGTGAAGTTGGCATAGAGATTGAAATCGCGAGAACAGTCACAGATACACATCGAAAATGTTGCCAACATACACATCAGCAACGAGTGGACAATGCTCCATGCTATGCAGCATGATATCTATGAACAACTTGGAATCTCAGGCGCATGTTGATGACGACTTGGCAAGACGATTCATTCGAGACCCCTTAAATGCTGCGGTGAAAGATACACGTCGAAAGAAGAGGTACCTTTCTTCCTCGTTAGATTGAGTATCTGAGTGCGACCCTGTTAGTGAAGGTAATTATTGAAAGAAGCTAGCACACACCTTGATGGGATCAGTTACACATCGGTTCCTACTATACGAACTTTCATGCCAGGATGTGAGGCGATACCGTGAGAGAGTTGATTGATGAACCTCCGCTTCTCTATTTCTTGATATCAAACCTGCTGCGGTGCTTCTGGGATTTTTCCCGTCGTACATTTCACAAAGTTCCTTCAAACACTTAGCCTCAGATAAGCCATCCCATATGATACCGAACCAGTGCCCTCTCAAACGTTGGACCCATCTATTTCCTCCTTACACCCCCATCACTCATCGCTCGCCTTACCTCACCCAAAAGTGTATCGCTTAACGTCGACACGTACAGAATCCCTGTCTTAAACACGTCTCTTTCCTTCTTGTCACCAACTGCAGCAAACTCCACATAAATTACCGTACGAACGTTAGCGGTGTTCGGGATATGTTTGGATCTATGGTTGCCGAGCCGTATGCCGGCGTGATGGTTGTCCATTTCAGGTGGTTTGTGCGCCCTGGGACAGAGAAGGAGTTGGCGATGAGGTGTTTGTTGATGTGGCTTTGGACCAAGACTACGCGCGTAGAAGTCTAGTTGTTTGCAGCCAATCCTTGTGAGAGCGAAGGGGAATCCGTGATATTGGCATTGGGTACGTCATCGAACTGTTCCTCCTTTAGCTCCGATTTCACAAGAGGAGTCGTTCGGTATTTCCGGGATCTCTTCTGCCGAATCCTGTGGCTAGGACAGGAATACCAATTGGTAGGCAGCTACTGTCCTTGCATTGAGTCATATCGGTGATAATTGTGCGGTTATATATACGCACGAAAACTGCTCCTTCAACGAGAACTGAGAATAGTATTGCAGTCGCGTCACTGTCCAAATAACCCCGCGCACCAGTCTACAATAACCGCAGTTGTCGGACTGAAATTCTCCGTCTTCTCTCCCGATATGGCGAAATCGAATAGCATATCATCGTGTACCCCCCTCGCACCGCCTGTAACAACGAATTCCACATCTAGATCAGTAGTCTTCAGGTACTCTTGGACAAGTCGTTGATGCGCCATATACATGCATTCCTTTGCTCCGGACGTAACGAGGACCTTCCCCACGAATTTGTGAATACCATTGAACCAGTTCTTCGGTGCGCCGAATCCTACGGGATCCACAAATTGTGCGTCCGCATGCTGCAGTACGGTGTTGCCCCATGAACAAAGGGCACGTGCGGTGGTGACATCGTAGGGGTCATTGATATTGAATGATTCATCACCGCCAAGACAAATCCAGGGTGAGATGAAGAGAGCCCCGAGGAAGGGTGTTTGTGGCCTCGGATATTCGGGGACATCGGGACGGGGGTGGAGAATGTGAGAGAAGATTTGGAAGATAAGGTTTCCACCTGCGGAGTCGCCGGTGAGGACGAGGTTCTGTGAGTCTACACCGGCGCTAAGAAGCTTGTCAAGGGCTTGGTGGGCGTCGATTAGCTGGCTGGGGTATACGGCGTCTGGGATTAGTCCTGAGATGGTATTATGATTGACGAACCAAGGGAGTACAATAATAATGAACGTACGATAAGCTAGTATGGCGATACCAATGTGAATATCGCGTTTCTCGAGCTCGAGTTGGAGATATCGGAAGAATTGCATAAACGATGGTCCACAGCCGAATTGGTATACGCCACCTGTTAAGTATTGTTAGGCTGCGCGACTGTAGAAAAGAGGAGAATTACGTACCATGAGCGTACAATAGAACTTTGTCTACTCGTTTCTTACCGATCCACAAGAGCTTTGCGCCGTCAGGCAGGTCCTCAATGGTAGGAGACAGCCCGATCTTCTTCGTCCATTTGGTGTACGTATCGAAGGTAGGTGCCGATATCAGCTTAATGTACGCGGTGTGTCCAGCCACAAATCGAAATAGTGCATGGATGCAGACGGCGCGCCAGGTTTTACTTCTCTCGGTGGTAAAAAATGACGTTGCTAGTCGACCGAGGACATAGAATGCTGGAGACTTTTAATTTAGGATATGAGAAAAAGGGAGAAAGAGAGAGACGTACGCAGAACAGTAGTCATGGTGACGGCTTCAACGTATTGAAGGACTGTCGGCATGGTGGAAGAGAATGAGGTCCTAGGTGGGTTTGCCTGCGAATTTATAGATTACCTCATGAGGCGTACCTGGAAACGGTGATTACGGTCCGGACCTAGGTATTTTTATCTTCAATGACTCAGGACGTACTTATGACTTATTACGACTAGTCATGACTCTTACTATGACTACTACGACTAGCTATGACTCACCATTGTAGGCAAGCTCTAGTATATAAAGTCAGCACTTGTACTGAATACATTACGATTTCTTTCTGCCTATAGTGTGATCTTGAGATTAAAGTAATCAACCCAGCCATCTTCAAGCCTTACCATTGACTCGTACACCTTAGAACAAGCGCCCTCGTCGCTATAAGTCTTCAACAGTAATACACCAAAGACATTCAATGCCTCGATCCATTGAGAACGACTAAGAGTATCGACCAGAACTTAAAGCAACGCAACCCAGACGTCCATGAAGCTTTACAGTACCGCGGAACTAACAGAGTTTAAAGTGGCAACCCATGCAGTAAGGTACATTCTGCCTGTCCTACGATTCAAAGAGTGGCTAGCACAAAGAGCTATGAACGCAGGGAATCTCGCCAACTGAGCTTGAATACTCGGATATAGAGTGCGTATTTATCCTACAGTCCGAGGAGCTCATAGAACACAACACGGTTCGCAGGTACATGCTGCCCGAGAGAGTAATTCCAGAGTCATAATTATACAATGGAGATTTGCCGCAGATACCAGAAGTGCAGAATGCTGTACCGAAAGCGTGCCATCCGCAGTGTGGCTGTCGAAGGTCACGAAAAAGCAACGGTTGCCGGCAGTGAAACAGGTAGGGTACAGAGAGAATTCAAAGCTTTTGAGGCAGATTATGGAGGGGAACTCAGATATTCACCTATATACACATGTTTCTCGATAGATAGATAGATAACAGATAGAACGAGGAGTAGACGATCAATAGACGATGATGGTCGTGGCAGTGTAAGATGGTGGCGGCATTCACCGGGCCGAGCAAAGACCATTTAGACTCCGATGCCCACTTTGTCCACCACGTTCACCATGCCGTGGCTGATCTGACGACAACGAGCACTCCATGCAATCGCTGTTCTCTCTGTACGAGCTCACGGCAAACTCATTAGCATCACCGCAGATACTCCCGGTACTCTCTCTTGGTAACGCTCTTTCCATCTCAAGTTGATCTCGAGTACACGGACCCTGAAAAAATCAAGATCAAGGGTCCTTATTTAGCCCAGAAGGGTCGCATGGATGCTGGACGGTCCTTCGAGATAGGAAGGACAGACGGGAGTCAACCTTTGACGGCACGGCCACAGTCCGCAATGATAACGTTTTACTTATAGGGACACCCATCAGTGCGTCTTGACCTCTGATCTGTTCCTCGGTGGTCGCAACGGCGGTACTTTTAACAGCGACGACGCGGGAAAAAGTAAAGAGAAATGGACTTTCGGGGCACTGGTTGGAATAGGGTACGTATCCTTCTTGTCAGCACCGCTCGTAGCTTACCGCGGCGCAGATCATCTTGAAGGCTCGCATATAGTCAGGTCGTCGTAACCTTGTATTTTCCTGTTAGAAAGCTGATTCTTCTTCAATATATCTGTACGGTCTCAAGTAATTGTTGAGAAAATGGAGGCCCATATTCATTAATTCGCTTCAAAGCGTGCCCTACTATATTTAGTGAGCAAAGAAGCAAGATTGGAATTCCGTGGGCATCAACGGCCCCGAATCGGCCCTTGTCGGCCTGGATGATTTTGACTCGAACGGCCATGAGCAGCACTCTGTATGGCCTGCCTGACGATGTGGTGATCTACAAGTTCATGTTTCTGTCCATTCCAGATATCCTTCGACTCCGCCAGGTGAGACTTTCCTCATTGTATGGTGCTGGTTACTGAGATTGTAGACGTGTCAACGGTTCAACGCGCTCACCAGGCTACCCATTGTATGGAAAAATGCATTCGAGCTCGACATTCTTGGCAACAACTATCCGTCTGACATCGATGACCTTGATTTCGAGCATCGTGCGTGTCAAGCCTACGGACTTGCGTCTCGATGGCTTGCAGACTCTCCTCTAACCCCAAAAATCGAGACAATTTTCATTGGATCGCATGTTTACGGGATCAATTTTATACCAGGACGACAACACAAATTTGTGCTGACTGTATCTATGGTTAGGAAGAGGACGAGATTGTTGATGATTTGGGACACCACCTGCCAGCAAAAGTGCTCTGTATGGTCCTCAAAAGACGACGCAATCACCAGGACAGCAATCAATACGGATGCAGAATCTGAGGCAAGTGTTGCGGTATCGTTGGATAGGTAGGCTCCCCTTTCTCGTTCAGCGATCACTAATACTGATAGTAACTTCTCTAGGCAACAGAAAATAATGCTCCTGCATTTGGATGATAACGGGATCCTGCACGAAATCCATACCATCGACATGAACCTCCATCCAGTCACCCTCACCGGCGACATCTTAGCCCTCAGCGACGTACGCAAATCCACGATATTGATCTACAACTGGAAGACCAGCGCGCGCGCCTACCTTGAATTTGTAGGTAACACAGCCTCAGATGTTATCGGCGGCTGTCACCACGTTGTCTTTACTCCTTCCACCATCCTCGTCTGCCATACCGTTTGCATTAATCTGTTCAGAACGCCGCCTATTCTGAACGGACAAACCCTCACTTCGATCGCTACACATTACTTTGGCATAACCGAAGGTTCCAGCGTACCCATACCGGCACCCGACAACCCTCTCTCGATCCTCATCCGGCCCGAGGATCCTGACGCTGATGAGCCCTACTCCCTTGAGCTCTACTCCCTATCCTCCTTTCCCCCAATCCTCACCAGCAAAACACCCGACCGATTCATAAACTTTGTCCTCGGAAAGCGTTCCACCGCAATATGTGTCCGTGACTCGGACGATTTTTCTCACAAAACACTCATCGCTGCCGTATTCCCCGGTCCACTCAACCCTACCAGTGAAGTCCGCGTTCACGAGATACTCTGCCCCCTCAGCAATGACTGGACGCCTTTGGATTATGATGAAGACCTGGGGAGGATTGCCTTCATGTCAACGAAGTCAGGGCGTAAGTCGTATGACAAGCTCATGATCCTTCACATATAGTACAGAGGCGTATCTTCCTTAATGATCTGGGTGCATCATATCCACTACTAGTCTACTACCATGGTTTGCATCCCGTTCGAGTATCTATCAATTTCTTGTTCATGAAACGAATAGAAGTTGAGCTTTTATCCGTCCACCACAGATGTTATCGCGTATTCATTACAACGTCCACCGCTTTTCTAGTTTCTGATAAATTATAATTGTTGCTTCCCTGCGAGCCATCCTTCTATGGATCAGCAAATTGACAAGAACATTGGTATAAAAAAGGTCCAAGCACAGCGGATCATAGCCCTCGTCACGCTGTGGGTTTATCCTCCACTGACTATCTGGGTTCTAATCCTGGTCGAACCATCGTCCTTTATGATATGTCTGTCTCCTTTTCTTCCTAAAGTCGGTCGCCTTCTTATTTTGGCTCAGGGGTGGCTAACACGAAAGCTTCTATGTCTACATTATCACATGACTCTCATCTTCCTCAGCATAAGGTATGTCATCTTATCATGAAAATCAGTATGCAAGACATACGAACAATAATTCTTCGTGAGGTTGTGTTTACTGTCGAAGCTGATAAGGGTCATATCGGGTGCTAAAACACCATTCTTAAAGTACGTCGCTACGGCAACCCTTAGTCACCCTTCGATCTACACCCTCAACACACCCGCCTGCGCTTGAAAAGACTCCGCTATATCATCTCCAAGTAAGTCCTGCACCACGCTTTCCAGCGGCCCATTGAATGTCTCTCTCGACTCGTGATGCGACTTCTCCATTCCATCACCGTCCACCACCGTACTCACAGCACTCCAACGAATCGTATTCAAGATCCAGTCAGGAGACAGCAAAACCCACGCCACGCGGTAGTTCTCGGTATCAATCACAGTGATTTCTTCGATCGTGAGATGCTTCGTGAGTAAATCCGGTGGGGTAGAGACGTCGACGGGCTGTGGAAGCGAGGGAATCTGGCTCGTTATGACGATTGATGTTGATCTCGCCCGTCGCTTCAGGGAGATGACTTGGAATTGTAGGGGTCTGCGAGCCGGCAAAGAGTGCAAGGGAACAGACTAGGAGGGGGACGATATCCGAGAAAATGAAAATCAGTTCTCATGTTACTAGTTTTATGGACTCTGATACTCGTACCTTTTGATACATCTTCTAATGCACACGACAAGACAGAAATTATCCTCATGCATGCTGCATCGACCGTACCAGCATTATGCTGTCTTGGGAATGTTTGATCACCTGTGCAAGTATTATTCGAAGCCCTCGTGCGGCGTTGGCAACGGTGACAGTGAGATGGGTATACCATTCTCCAAAGGCGCAGGGGAGGAGCAGAATACCGGGGACGTCGTCATGTATCCGCAGAGACCAATAGATCGACGTGCTAACTGAGCATTCATCAATCCTCGTACTACGCGATTCCAAGTATGACGGTCCTGAGCGTCATTTTTTGTCGTGTTTGATCCGCACAGGAGTATAAAGAAGGGCACCTCGGAGAGAAAAGCTAGTCCAAGGTAATTGACCAACTTCGTGCTTACGAGAAACAGGATGTGGAGCCAACATGGCGTTGGAAATATCAACTGAAGCCGCCGATTTAGCCACCGGTTAAAAGAAAAGATACTGCTCTGTACAAAATGTTTCAGCTAGATACCAAATGAGGTGTCAATAACGAAATAGAAAGGAAATATAGAGGAGCAGATAATTAAGGCAGACCCTTTTGGCTTGGTTGCGAACCATAACGAGGGAATGCAAGGATGTAAGGATGGTCCGTACAGTCACCAGTCCGTCAGGGACTCGAGTCCATAAATGTTCTTGGAAGTCTGTATAGCTAGAAAACTCCTCAGGTCCCTGGCCGTCGGTATGAGATATTGACCTAGAAGCATTCAGTAGACCATGATGCCAGGAAAGAGACGAAAATTTCCTTTTCCTTTGTTCAATTGAGGGCGACCACACTCACGGCCGTTTATCGTGCGACAATCGACGCAATCATCTATCTTTTTTCCATTTATTTGCTACGTGTTATCTTGAAGATATCGACGTGTTGGTGGCTCTCAGTGTGTCTGCGCACGCGAACGAACGACTCGTAATCCGAGCTACTCAGTATCCAAATGATCAAGATGAGAGATGGCTACCGGCTGGGACATATACAGTTGCACATAGATAGTTCAATCATCTTGCAGGTAACCATAAAACGATAGATGCGATAGTGGTGAGTTACAAGCACAAAGCTAAGCGACCAACCACGGGGTAGCCTCCGCAACCTGCCCTTAAGATCACGTGCTTACGACGCATCTCTCCTCTCCAAAACAACCACGCGCCTTCTTTATTCGCTGTGACACAAACTGGACTTATATTAATTGTATCCCTAGCCTGAGTCATACGCACACCAGCCAACCGCGATTTCACCATGCAATTTGGTACAGGCGAATACTTATTGCCGGACTACCGGAACGTATTTCCCTAGATCATTTCTCTCTGTGACTCCTTGGCTAAAGCTACAGCCATATATTTCTCGGTCGAGTCGAGTCGATGCCTCCTTCCCATATCTTTGGAGGTGTCTGAAGCTGTGTCTCATATTGACCCTCCATGCTCTAGATTATCTATATATTGACACGCTTGCTCATTTTGAGTATTTGGAGTTTGGTTTGAGTTTTGGAGCAAGTCTTCATAAGACTTGCTCCATTTGTGTACTGACCTCAGGAAAGATAACCTCGATCTCGAAGATGAGTTCCGTCCACTCGGTTGAATAGTTTTTGGGTTTAACTTTATTTACTGTCGTTCTAAATGCTTCAGGGATCAAGTTTTTCTTGTCCTTCCCACAACGGAGAGGTTTATGTTCGCGTTCCATGTAGGGTTCAATTCCCTGCTGGGCATAAGTCTAGCAGACAATGCCTGGATGTACATCAGTAAATAAAGGTGTTATTCTCTTTCATAGTTTTCAGGAGTAATGATGATATTGTAAGTACACATCAGTGGTGTAACGGCGAGCCTACATAGGTAAACCAGAGGTTCAATTCCTCGTTGTTGTGTTAAGCTTACCTTCAAGTTCCTTTTTCAATACTCCGTACTCGTATACGAGAGCGGGAGTGATCCTATTTTTCTTCATCGATTTATCTTTTTCCCGACCGTCCCTTCGGAATTTTGCTTAGTTCCAACTATTTACGAAGCGAAATAATTGCGTTCCGAATCAGACCCACCGCAATGATTCTTTTACTAGGACTCTATCACAAGATGGATATGGTTAACGGGCATAGGAGTCGTCCATATTTCAGAGGTATGTGATCCGGTCGTGTTTCAAGCTGATAAAATTTGTTACAGCGCGCACTCCTGGGATTCAGTATGAACCAACAGGAATCAAACATAGTAGGAGTGACTGTTCTCGTTCACCGATCTGTGATTTGCCTGATGCGTCGGAGGTATCCAGGTGCGCAACATTCAAATCGGAAGACATTGCTTAATATTTGTATTGGCACGGCAAGTCTACCGAAGCTGGAGAAAAGGACAGCCGTTAGTCATCGGCAGGTTTTCACTCGCTGTATGTCTCTTGATAACAGGCGGATTGACCTTATTTTGACAGTTTATCCTGACATGGGTATAACTCGTTTCCCGGAATCAAGAAAGGACCCTTCGACACAACGAAGGATATGACATCAAGAAGAACAATCAAATATAGGTAGAAAGAGAAAGGGACAACGTCTAGCGGCTAACGGAGGCTTCGCCGTGTTCGGAGTTCGATTCCCTAAGGGCGTATCCGCGTTTCCGCCCGTTAGGCCAATTCTTTTTTACCGTTGACACTCGAAAGGGAGGCTACAGTGTCTTTTGATATCCTGTGGCAAATGTCCAGAGTCCGAACCGATGCCACCTAATTATTTTTGGTCGAAGGACGATTCGAACGTTGGACCAATTTATTTATCAGACGATGGATAAAAATGCGTGTTATTCTCGTTGGCTGGTTATGAGGCGAGTCACCAATATTGCAGAAACGTACGAACACCGTGACAGGCAGGTTTTGGGAGATGGAAAGTTGTGGTGGAAACCCACTATCCTATTCAACGGGCACGTAGAATTTTGCGTTTAACCCTTGCACGCTTGCGTTCCCTTGCGAGTTTCCGTTTGCATTTCCGTTTGCGTTCATATGCACGCATTTGAATAAATTGCATTTGCGTTCGATGAAATGCATTTGCGTTTCTGAGTGTGACATCATTTGCATGCGTGACACGATCGACTCTCTCTCGTCTTGGATGCCTTTCCTGAGTCTGAAAGTGTACTACACCTGTATTATGTGTTGTAAATCCAGCTCAGCTCTCGTACTAATGTGTTTGCCTGAAATAAATCAGGCGTAAAATCGCCTCCTGGCTTCTAGTAACCGACTCCGAATCCGAGGACATCGATAGCGAAGTTCATGAGGATCCTGGCCCAATGGATGCAACTCTTACTGTGAGAAATCACCTCGGAGGAATGTGTCCTATCTATAATCTTGACAACACACCCAAGACCCACATTGCTGAGAAAGGGTACGAGAAAACGCCGGACTGTTTCCGAACTCCCGGAGGAATCTGTCGAGTTAAAACCCACTGATTATAGTGAGGAATACCAGCCACCAGCTAAGCGCACCCATCAAAAATTGAGGGAGGGTTATTCTAACTCATAGATGACAGACTGACAGTCTATGGAAGATTTCTTGTGTCAGTACGCTTTCGCAGAGTAACTACGAGTACATGAGCCAACATTGAGTAATACCAGGCCGGAATAAGTGTGCAGATAAGTAACAGGAGACCGTGATGAGTAAAAACGCTAGTGAAACCGGAGTTGAACTTGATTTGATCCAGTGTCAAACGCAAACGTGACAGGTGTGTCACATTTGCGTTCATTTGCGTTCACTTGGTAACGCATGCGTTCTCTTTGCATCGCATGCGTGGGATGTTTTACCATTCGCGTTCTTACTTAAACACTTGCGAGAAATGTCTGAACGCATGCATAAATCAAGTTAACGCATGCGTTCTTGATTGAAACGTTTGCGTTACTTTGATCGATGCATGCGTTCATATGATTTGACTTTTGTAACTTCTCCACTGATTTTTTGATGGATGTACGGTACATAAATACCATCGGACCATCCACAGGCGTCTCGTGGGTAGGTATTTTACTGTCTTTCAGGTCTCAAACAATCAACTTGACACTGTAATCTATCCGGAACAGTGTTGAAACCTCTTAAAGATTAAGAACGCCTCTGACATAGTCTGGTACATAAATTTCGCTCGCATTTATAGGTAATGACACGCAGTAATGATGTCATAAATATATGGATAGTACATAAAACGCAAATGAACGCAAATGAACGCAAGCACGCAAATTACAAACGCAAAATTCTCCTGGCCCCTATTCAACAGATAAAACCAGTTCATAGCGAGACGTCATTGCAATTTTACTTTATCCTCAAACGAGGGTACGCGTTCTTCCTAGCTATAACAGACGCGCATGGCGATGCCCTTCTTGAGACCAATGGCTAAGCGTTTCCATAAAGATTGATTCGATTCCGAGTCCTCGACAGGAAGCGGGGCATTTGAGGAATGTATGATGACGACAGATGAGGCCAGCTGAGCTTTAGCGGTCCTGGAAGTGAGGGAGACTTCGAGAGGCAGACGTTATAAAAACTTCTAGCCCATCATGTTAATACGTTCTTATTTGGGTCTCCATCCTTTACAGTGATGTCTTTTATCATGCGCTGGGGAGAAAGTCTCTGATACCCCGTTTCGACTCTCCACCGATGCCATGTGCGGTTGCGTCTACATTTTTTCGTGAATGTCTGTCATCTGCTTTGTATTTTCGTTCCGGGAAACTCGATACACTTGGGCGCGAGTCGTGAGCTGTAGATATGTTAGAGGAATAATCAGGAAACGTAACAGTTGTGTACGCGTATATGGTTCCAGTATAAATTGGATTCTTCGTTGCTTATTATGCGGCTTGCGATATTTTGGGTTCAATCCTCCTCCCAAGCGGAGACGAGAGTATTCTTCTCCACTCGCTTATACTTTTTCTGGGCTCTGTAAGATATGTTTCCAGAGTGGTGTACTAGCTATTGAACGTGTACATCTAGTTGGCGTCTGGCGAAACGCTGGAGAGAGTCAGTATCTAGCGGAACGATAAATATAAATGACAATACGATACTATTCCTGCTCATACCAGAGGCAGCGCTCGGCTCAAATTTGTTCAGAGACCAAGCTAGAATTCCAAGAAAATTTGTCCTGGAACAGTGACGAGAACAGACTAGACGGTCGACTGGTCACGCAGAGATTCCAGCTTGATGCTTCAGAAGCTTCAAGAGTGAGCATACGGTGACGAAGTTCCATGTCTGAATTGCGTCTGAATTGCGTCTGAATAGACTAAAGCTAGTGTACCTTCGTGAAGGCGTGGGAACTCCTTACGTGATTGTTTACTTACCGGCTTAATCGGCCAAGGCTACACACGACGTACTCTCTGCGATCTACCTGACGATGTATTGATCTACACCATCGAGTCCCTCCATTCCTGATATCCTCCTTCTCCGCCAGGTGAGTATTTCCGAATCCTAGACCTGCGATCCTGGTTGCTAAAAATTCACAGGTATGCAAACGGTTTAGAGCGCTCACAAGGCTACACGTCGTCTGGACAAACGCATTCAAGTTCAACATCATTCCGAATGACTATCCTTGTCTTATCGATGATACAGATCTCGAGCATCGCAGGTGCCTATCGATTAGCAACACGTTGGCTTCGCATTTGCAGACTGTCCTCTAACGTCAAAGAGCGAGACGACTTTTATCAGATCGTCCGTTTACGAAATCAAATTTATACCAGGACGACAACACAAATGGCTGCTAATCGTATCCAAGGGAGTCCGGTCGGTGCTGACAATATGCTACATCTCGCGTGGGCACAAGTGCTCAGAGTGGTCGGTGAAAGGCGCGATGTTCACTGGAGTGAAGCTGAATGCGGACCCAGAGTCTGAAGTGGGCGTCATTGTGAGTGCCCGTCGCTTACGTACACGTATATGGGTCACAGAGAGTCGTGCTTCTCCAGGCACGCCATGTCAGGGCCGTGGGCCCGGTCGTTCCTAATTGGGACCTTGTACCTGTACCGATATCATCTGAATGACAACGGCTTCCTGCACGAAATCCACTCCTTCGATACCAACCTCTGGCCAATCGGCTTCACCGGCGACATCATAGCACTCGATGAGGATGCCTCCAAGACGATGATCTACAATTGGAGGACTGAAGAGCGCACCCACCTCGACGTTGCCTGCAAGTCGTCTTCACCCCGCTCGCCATCTTCGTCGTCCGTGCGTGCTCCATCACTCTTTACGAACCCACCTTCACCCGCATCGCCACACACTCCTTTGGCCGGGTCGATGGCGCCAGCGCAACCCTCATTCGCTCCCACAGCGACAACCCCTTGACATCACAGCCAAACTCGCTCGAGCTCTACTCGCAGCTCGCTCCCCTCCTTTCCCCCAACTCTTACCAACGAAGTAGCGACCCGATGCAGACCTCTTCAATGCACCGACGTCATCCTCGGGAAGCGAGCCACTGCTGTATGGATCCGCGCAGGCGACCCCGCCATGATCTCACGCTGGGAGGAGTACGATGGCTATGAGGCGCTCGTCGCAACCGTCTTCCCTGGTCCACTTGATCCTACCGCCAAAGTCCGCATTCGCGAGGTAAGCACGAACACGCTCAATAATTGGACCTCCTTCGACTACGATGAAGTCCTTGGGGGATTGCCGTTGGGTCGGGGTTCGAGAAGATCACGATTGTTCAGCTGTAGTTGGAATATATGCGCCTTACCTATCTAGGCTATGACGAGTCAGGATAAAACAGCGAGTTATCCGCCTCCGTGAGGCAATATGTTGAACGCCTACTATCAGGGTCGAATCCCGCTGGAAGGCATAAGCTGGGTCTAATATCCAAAGTCTAAGAGTTTTTCTTTCTTCAATCCTTCATCCTTGCGTGCTGTGTTTGTTTCTTGCATTACTTGTCTCAATAAGATGCTTACGTTTGTAAAGATGCTAAGTGCACCAGCGTCTACGGAGTTTTACTCGAAATTTGGCCTGTACCTATTATAGTCTTACCTCGCGCTCATAGTCTTCGCTATCTGCCTCAGTCCCAATCTCAGAGCAAGATCCTAGTCTCCTTGATCGTTATTCCAAGTCGTTGTAATACCTACTTATCCTCAAGTATCGCAAGCCCATCCCGACGTGATCCTACCGATAAGGAAGCCATTGTAGCTAGAACACACTCAGGTCACCCCCGTGTCACCATGTCTGCTCGAACGTAACAACCCGGACCTCGTTGCGTTCGTTCGTTCGCGAAGCTGTTATGTTATGTTAGTCGAATTCTTATCCCTTCGTCGAGTACGGGGTACATCAGTACATCTACTACCGGGTTTCGAATCCCGTTCGGAGATTAGGAAGTTAGCAAATTTTATTTTTTTACAGCTAGGTGATTCGCTATAATTTATGGTTGCTTTCTGGAGGCCTGCAGAGATATTCGTCCACTTTCATCATAAGGTTCATCAGTATAAATAATGAAGCCCGGCAAGCATTAGTTTCAAGGATCTGGTTGGGGACAGGTATCCATCGCCAGTTAAACGTCCTTCGTGATATACGGGGTAGACTGCCTCTACTGGCAGGGTTCGAATCCATTTCGAAGGAATGTAAGAGCAATAGCTCTGCTACTCACTTTGCTTCTTGCAGCTGACTATCCTTGCATGGATTAAGCGAATGAAGGGTAACGCGTATTCTTCCAACTGCTTTGCTTGCATTTTACGATTGATCTTCCCACTGGAATCGAAATACAGCAAGCAGCCGCTTCATGACGCAGGCTGTGTAGTAGTCCAATCGTTACCTGGGTTCAAGTCCTAGTCGAAGCATAGTGATATAGGATATCGGTTGTCTTTTCTTCTTGAAGGTTTTGGGTGCTTGTTAATCTCTCCCTGTCAAGATCTTTAAATGATATGGGAGATAACCACGTCCGTATTCTAGTTACGTTTCGTACCTTGGCAGTGAACGTTTTGAGAGTACCTATTCGCCAGGTCTGACGATCCCATGCAGGTGTTGTCCATATTCAGGGATCAAGCGGACGACATCAATCATGTTGGAGCGTACAGGGCGGACCCTAATTACTTCGTTCATATCCCGCAATAACCATACAACGACGATGTCTGCAGCGTCAAAGACTGCAACGCACGGCTCCTGCACGAGCTACTACAGAAGCGAGATACTGCGCCAATATATAATGCAACCTCTTCATTGAGCTAGTGATGACAGTTACTGCGCCTGCCAGGACCTGAAGGTAACAAGCTTAGAAATGGATTTCAGAAATATAAACAGATATTTACTTTTAGAACCCGACAGTTTTGTGAGCGACTGGTCCAGAGAGTACATAATCAATGCGTCTGAGCAGAACCTCGCCCTCCTTTTGCCTCTTCTAGAGTCACAAAAAAAGGAATTGGCTCCACGCAAGGCTTCAAGATATGCTTTGTCTGACGTCTCGAATGGGCCTGATTGACTGACCAATTGAGTACAATAATATTGAACGTACGATAAGCTAGTATTGCGATACCAATGTGAATATCGCGTTTCTGGAGCTCGAGTTGACGATGTCGAAAGAATTGCATAAATGACGGTCCACAGCCGAATAGGTATGCGCCACCTGTTCAGTATTGTTAGGCAGAGCGACTGTTAAAAACAAGAGAATTACGTACCATGGACGTACAGCAGGACCTTGTCTACTCGCTTCGCACCGATCCACAAGAGTTTTGCGCCGTCAGGCAGCTCCTCAATGGTAGGAGACACCCCGATCTTCTTCGTCCATTTGGTGTACGTATCAGGAGTAGGTCCCAGCAGTATCAACTCCACGTACGCGGTGTGCCCCGCCACAAATCGAAATAATGCATGGGTACAGACGGCGCGCCAGGTTTTGCGTCCCTCGGTGGTAAAATATGATGTTGCTAGTCGATCGAGGATGTAGAAAGCTGAAAGTCACAACTTAAGATGAGAGAGTGAATAAAAGACAGAGAGAGACGTACGCAGAGCAGTAGTGAGAGTGAGGACTTCGACGTACTGAAGGACCGTCGGCATGGTGGAAGATAGATTACCTCATGAGGTGTACCGAGGAACCAACGGTGATTAACGGAGCAATCCATGCACTAAGGTACCATTCTGCCTGTCCTACTATCCAAAGAACGGCTAGCACAAAGAGCTATAGACGCAAGGAATTTCGGTAACTGGGCTTGGATACTCGGATATAGAGTGCGTATTCATCTACAGTCAGAGGAAGTCACGGAACCACAGTACGGTTCGCAGATACATGTGGCATGAGAGCGTAGTCCCAGAGTCATAATGGTACAATGGAGATTTGCTGCAAATACCAGAAGTACGGAATGCTGTACCAAAAGCGTGTAATCCGTAGACTCAAAATATAGGTAGCAAGAGGAAAGGACAACGTCTAGTGGCTAAGAAAGCTTCGTCGTGTTCGGGGTTCAATTCCCTAAGGACGTATTTGTGGTTCTTCATAATATGCCAGTTTATTTTGGCGGTTGACACTCGAGAGGGAAGCTACAGTGCAATAAGTGTCCGAAGTCCGAACCGATGCCGCCTAATTGTTTTTTGGTCGAAGGAGGAATCGAACGGCGGGGGAATGTACTTATCCACCGATGGGATAAAAATGCGCGGTATTCTCGCCGGCTGGCTATGGGGCAAGTAACCCTGCGCCACTGAGTGTACAAACACAGGCAGGCTTTGGGAGATGGAATATTGTGGTGGAAGCTCACTATCATTTCTAACAGATAAGGCCTAAGCTTTCATAATGAGATCTTATTCTATTTTAGCCTTCGCCTAGAGCGAGGCTACGCGTCGTTCCTGGGTATAACCCATTCGCATGGCAAGGTGCTTCTTGGCAACAATGGCTGATCGTCGCCGTAAAGACTGATTTCGATTCCGTGACCTCGACAAGAAGCAGGGCGATAGAGAAATATATGACAGCAACGGATGATGGATGTCAAGACTTCGCGAGGCAGACATATAAACCCTTCTAGCCCATCGTGTCAACGCGTTCTTATTCAGGTCTCTATCCTTTACGGCGGGCACTAGAAATTCAGCGTGGTCACATGCGTGGTACCACGCTGGCGTGGTGCGTGGCCACGCAGCCACGCTACCATCAGTTGAACTCCAGTTGAACTCAACTGTATTTAATATATGTACTGCACCGCACGATGCTCGTGAGCTTTTGTAATGATATCCTTATCTTTATTTTGTTGTTATTCCTGGATATTCTCCAACAAAGATACCCAATTAGAAATTGATACCAAGACTGCACTTTCGGCATCTACCGATTACAGTGTTTCGCACTCCCGGTCTATGTCTTTCAGTTACTAGTGAATCTTAATTGTATTTTTTTCAAGTAGGAGAAGCCTAAATGTTCTGATTTCGTGGCTTTTCTGTACCAAGTACTCGAAGATCTTAGAGTGGTACCGTAGACATCAGTCACCCATCAGTACAACATCAATATCGCTTCTATGTGTCGAGTACTGATACAACCGGCCATGGAGACTAACTTATTGATGTCCGTTTCCTATGCGAAGATTTTCCTCGACCACGCAACCGACCACGCCAGCGGACCACGCAGCCACGCAACCACGCAGCCACGCAGGCACACCACGCAGGCTGACCACGCACAGCCACGCTGATTTACCACGCAGCCACGCGGACCACGCAGGCACCACGCAGGCTTCACATTGAAATCACGTTGGTCCATACAAGGTTGCCCTTAGAAAGTGCATCATTCGGGTAACTGCATTTTAATTGGCTTGTTTCTTTGGTGTCGCTCATACCAACTACAGAATACTGTATTCCTCTCATGGTGTCCACTTCACAGGAACCCCACATCGTGTACCTTATTACTTCTAGCTTAGATAACTGCGTTTAAGGCATTTTTATACTGTTAGGATACTCATAGAATTATCTACTTCGGCTACAATGCTTTTGATGCTCTTAAACTTGGTAATCCCCTTCAAATGATATTTTCATGATATCGACTACATTTTAAAGTGTTTCGAAATCCTACCAAAGGATTCATATTTAAACTTTACAGATCATAATAAAGCTGGTTCTATTGAAGGAGCAACAGAAATTAACGGAACGCGTCGACTCTCGTCGCGTTTGATGGACTTGATCAACTTTTGATAGGAGTCGGGCGATGTGTCAACCACGCTGACAGCCACACAGCCACTCAGCCACGCTCCACGCGACCACGCAGCCACGCAAGCTACCACGCGGAATTCTTCTTGCCCCTTTACGGCGACGTCTTCTATCATGCAATACGGACCAAGTCTCCGTTATCCCTCTACATGAACACTGCGGTTGCGTCTGTATTTTTTTGGTGAATGACTGCCATCTAAGGTGTATCTTCACCAGGGAAATTCGATAAAATTGGACATGAGTCGTGGGCTCTACAGTTTCTCTGGGAATAACCGTGATGCGTAACAGTGGTGTAACGGTAAGCATATCCGGTTCCAATAGAGGTTCAATTCCTCGCTGCTTGAAGAATATTATTGGTTCGATGCTTATCCTAAGCGGAAATGAGAGTATTTCTCTCCACTCATTTATATTTTTACCTGGTCTTGTAAGACATGTTTAGAGAGAGGTCAGCCTGCAACGAAATGTTACCACTATTAGAGAGCGTCAGTACATAGAAGAATGAAGGGGAAAAAAATTACCGTAAGACGCTATGCTTGCTCATACAGTCATATATCAGCAGCGGCCGGCTCGAGATCTGTTCAGAGAGCACACGAGAGCACGCTAGAATTTGGCTCGAGCAAGATTTGTCTTTGGACAGCTGAGAAAGATGACTGGATTTTCGGTCATCGTGTTAATATTCAAGAGTGAGCTTACAGTGACGAGGTTCCATGTCTGAAAAGGGTGAAGCAAAGAAAACTCTCGCTCATTATGATATTATCGAACTTTGTAAAGGCGTGGGAAATCGTTACGCGTTTATTCATTTTCCGGCTCGATCGGTCCGCAAGGCTTGGTCCATGAACAGTACTCTCTACGGCTCGCCTGACGATGAATAGATCTACACCATCGCGTCTCTCTCTGCTACTGGTGTCCTCCTTCTCCGACAGGTGAGTATTGCCTAGCCCTGTGTTCCTAGTCACTAAAAATCACAGACATGCAAACGGTTCAGTGCGCTCACAAGGCTACGGATTATCTGGACAAGCGCATTCAAGCTTGACATCGTCTCGAAGGACTATTCATTTCCCCTCGACGATTCTGATCTGCAGTTTTTCACGCGTCGCGCCTACCGACTTGCGTCCCGTTCGCCCGCAGACCCTCCTCTGACGCCGAAAAGCGAGACGAGTTTTATCGGATCGCCTGCTTCCAAAATCAAATTCCTAACAGGACGATAACACAAATGGCTGATAACCGTATCCAAAGGAATCTGGTCGGTGCTGACAATATGGGACATCGCGCGTGGACACAAGTCCTCAGAGTGGTCTCCGAAAGGCGCGCTGTTCACTGGGGTGAAGCTGAACGCAGAACCATAGTCTGAAGCGGGGGTTGCAGTGTCATTGTGAGTGCCTATTGCTCTCATAAACGATAGCTTACGTATGTAGGTCACAGAGAATCGTTCTCCTGCGCCTAGACGACGACAGGACCCTACACGAGATTCATTCCGTTGAAACCGACCTCTGCCCGGTCAGCATTACCGGTGACGTCATAACCCTCAGCGACGACTAGCGATCTACAATTGGAAGACGGACGAACGCGCCTACCTTGACGACGTAGACGGCCCCCAGCATGGTCATTACCTCCAAGTCATCTTCACCCCGCCCACCATCCTCGTCGTCCGCGCGCGCTCCATCACTCTTTACGACTCCGCCTTCACCCGCATTGCCACGCACTCCTTCGGCTGGGTCGATGGCGCCAGTGCGACACCGACCTCCATTCTCATCCGCTCCCAGAGCGACAATCCTTGGGCATCAGAGCTAAACCCACTCGAGCTCTACTCTCTCTCCTCTTTTCCTTCATTCCTTGTCTCCAAAATATCCTCTCGGCGTGGAGCTCTTCGATGCACCGATGTCATCCTCGGCAAGCGGGGCATCGCCGTATGGATTCTCCGACCGAGTCGGTGACACCCAGCATGATTACTTAATCCTCCTCCTCCTTTCCTCCAACCTTTACCGGCAGATATCTCCATCTCAAGAGAGAGCTCTCAGATGTACTAACGTATTCCTCGGAAAACGCGCCACTGCACGTTGCTTGTGAAACACTCGTCGCAACCGTATGCCCCGGTCCGCTTAACCCCACCGTTGAGGTCCGCTTTTACGACGCATGCTTAAACCTGCTGGAGAACTGGACCGTGTTAGAATATGATGAGAATCTCGGGAGGGTGGCCGTTGGGTCCAGGTCTGGAGAGATGATGAATGTTCAGTCATAGTCTGACGAGTCGCGCCGCTGGGTATACAAGAGAAAGTGCGGGTGCAGGCGATGAGGTCGACGAAGAAGAAGAATTGCAGACATATGTTCATAAGAGCCGGACATCCTTCAGCTGCATTCACTCATCCATTCGTCTACGCCACATTCCAGTCCCCCACCGGCGAGTCCGACCCCCACCTTACATACCTCTTGCATCTACTTCCCTCCTAATTCCGTTCGTTCACCGACATATACGTTTCATACCGTTCAGCGTGTCAGCACAGGAACGTTTCTTACTCCTTATCGCTCCGTGGTCACACGTGCAAAGTTGTACATCACGTATGTTATTTTTTCTTCGCTGCTCCTTTCTCTGACAGAAGTTGTACTAGTGTGTCGGCGTCGTTCAAACTTACGATTGCCATCAAGTGGTTCCTGAAGGTCATCGTCCATTACTGGGTCGGATGTGCGAACAATGGCGAATACATGCTGATCCTATGTCTTTCTTATCTCATGACTATCATCCTTCAGGCTGGAGTGGATGCATATATGTATGCTTCCACCTGTATCTACGCTTACCAGCTATCGGTCCTAGACGAGACTGTCTGGATTTTTCAAATGAGCGAACTCCAAACGACTGAAGATGATGCACTTGCATATATGGCGCCAGTAAACTTTCCTGGTCGAGGTGCTCGAAATTGAGGTGCGAGTGTCGTGCGAGAAATATCTGCACCTCTCGTCAGTTGACTTGGTCCGCATTCTCTCCTTCTTTCCTCTCTGATATACTCATCAATTCTAACAGGCAAAATACACTCTGTATTCTCAGCCTCGCGCCTCATCCCTGCGGAAACTTTCTCCAAGTTACTCAAGGAGCTTGTGAGCACTTTAACGCAGTTCACAAACACCCGCCTGGCGTCGTTCATATTTTGCAAATGCACCATACGCGTTCCCCGGCAGTGGTAAGAAGAGCGTGACAGATGCATGGAGGAGGAGCATCTGGGACGTAAGTATCCTCGTGCTCGTATTATTTCCGTGACGCCGACGATCAGGGCGGGTGTATGAGACGGCCGAGTTAGAGATGATGTACTGCGATCTCTCACGAAGAATAGACCCACTCAAAACGATCACTCCTGGCGGTAGAGCGTATGGGAATGAGACGGATATACATAGCCTGAGTGGGAACGGGCCTTTTGGGAGAGAATTACCAGGAGCTGGTGAAGGTAAAAAGAAGATAGTTGGTGTCTTTTGTGTTTCTTCCTTCTTCCTTGACTAATGATGGCGGTGTGGTGAGTGGGTTCCATCTTCTCTTTGGCTTGGTTCTAATGAAGCGGGTTTCCCTAGTGGATTCGAAGGAGGCTAATGATTCTCGATACAATTGCTACTTTTAGACGCGGATACACCTTCTGGGTTGTCCCGATGCGTTCTCTGAGCGTATTATTAGCTAGGAATAACACATCCTATGCGTTGCCTACCTCGCTCGTCGTCTCAATCAATCCAGACTTTTACGGCCGGACTCCAACATCGAATTAATTAACAGGCATCTGGCGTCTCCATAAACGACGATAGCTGTGGTGCAAAACAGACGTTGTTTGGGTATATTCGGACAAATGAACCTACAGAAGACGTCATATATATATGTTAGAGGGATCTTACAAGCGGGAGAATGTGCTTCGACTTACAGAGTCTTGTAGGTCATCTTTCCGCGTTCTGAGCGAGCTGTTGAGTCATAGCGATCAACGACAATGCACAGATTCCTCACGCCCATCGTGTTAAACAGCCCAGGTGACTTTTCCACGCAATATCGGACTTATGAGTGAGATGGAACGCTAATCAAAACGCTTCGGCAATTCCATTGTGTCTACGCACTGTACATATGTTTCATCAGTCTAAAACACCTTTCTATTGATTCGCAGCGCTTCGTAACGCTGTTCCGTGTAGGATCTATCTCGACATCTTCGATGATTTGCCACCTGTCAGTATGGAACACCGAGCACGCCGTTGATTCTGTGCTATATACGGTGAACATAATAACGCGTCATGTTTCCTGCGAGCTCGTTGAATGCTATTTTCTAGGAACATTAATACAAACGCACTCATTTCCTCCCAAGTGAAGGGTCGACGAGCCGGATCATGTGGGTCGGCGAATAAGTAAATGCCCGCCATAGTTACGGCCTATCGAATCAGTGAAAATAAATACTGCGTGTAAAATATTATAAGTCCACGTACACAGATCGATAGAAGGACAAGGCATGGTAATAGCCCGGCAAAATCTGGATCGGATAGAGGTAAAGTAGCTGATTTCAATTAGCATGGAGCATGGCGAACCGAGTATATCGCCTGAAAGACGTGGTGTTTGAGCTAACACCTTGTATAAGAAGCAAATCACATACCAAAACCGTCGGGAGCCCCAGGCATGGTTAATCGCAATTGGGTAAAGGCGAAGACCGTCCCGATGGGCACTACAACAATCTCGTTCCGTTGTCGAAAGCCAAAGACCACTGTTGATATCATGATGAGGCAGATCATGAGAGTGACTAACCCTATCCACGTATTGAAGGCCTATTAGGTCAATGCATTCATGGTAGCGCAGGAAGAGACGACGAACAAAATGTGACGGTGATGATGAGACAGTATCCAATAACAAGGGTGCTGCGTTGGATGTTCACACTTATATCGAAGACCGCATCCTCGATAGTATCTTCGGAAGTGTCACTTGTAATTTTGAGGCCACTGAAGAACCGGGTTCTATCATGCGTTCAGAGAATAAACAAAGGGGAAACTTACGGGACGAGTCCAATCAGTGACATCAGCTCTAGGGGGACAGATTGGTTTGTTACTACGTCTTGAGCAAACGCGCGTATTTGAGCTGTGTAACTGACACATTTCCCAATAAGCTCAGATAAGTAACGGGAGCAAAAAGAGCGTTGTACCAGTCAAAAGGGTAATAGACCCGAGTTGCAGGGTTGATCTTTAAGTCATAGCCGAAAAAGTTGTTAAGGATATGGTCCGTGCGGAATACCGGAAAGTTAGCTTGTAAATCGGTCGTATTATTGTTGAATATGAAGGTCGGATCTGTGGGCCTGCTGTTAGTGTAGGGATTAGAATCATCTGTGCGGCGTGATAGGTTCCTCAAATAGTATCATTAGTCAGGTATATTTTTCGAGAGCCGTAGACAAAGAGACTCACGTGTCAAAGAAAATGTTAGCCTCTGTACAATTATCATCGCAAGTGTCACTATAGTAGATGAACCACTCGACTACCATGGTAGTCGTTTGGAGATCGACTGATACCAGGCTGCCTATGAGATAAATCTTCCAATGTTATAAACGATAATCGACAATGAACGAGCGAGGAGGCGTCTTACCACTCTATCATTTAAATTAGAATCCTGTTCGGACCAAAGCGACCTGGGATACGATCTCATGGATGATGGCGAGAGTAATGCATAGAGTTGGAACGATGATTATGAATGAGATAGCAGTGAGCAAGCAATAAAAAGCCCTTGATGCTCTTCGATGTATGGTCATTTCTTCGTCCGATATGATACTTTGAAGAAGAAAACGAGTCAAGGAAATAATGAACAAGACATTAGTCGAGAGCAAGGATTTATATGTCTGTGTAGCCCGTACTATTTCGTTAGATTAAATCAGTGGAGTATTCTTGGTGTAACGCGTGTTGAACGCGTGACGTTTTGGCGCCTCATCAAAAGCTTAAACGGCGCATTGATGCTGTGCGACAGTTGTAGGACTTCGTAGCACAAATTGGAAGCACCCGCATCAATCATTGAAAAAATGGCGCCCTTTGGGTGGATTTCACTTTTACACCCAGGTTTTTTGATGTTAGGGCGAGAGTTTTGTTTGGCGCGCAGCGAAGAAACACGAGGCTCAGACTTGTTCAATGGAAGCTACTGATTTACCGCTATACATTCACGTGTTTGTGCTTCCATTATGATGGATATTGCTTTGTGCGGACTGTGATGAGAATTTGGTGTAGTAGGCTGTAACAGGACCCCGGATGATACCCTATGAGCCCTGAGCCCAATTCCGACGAATTTTGGCCAAATTGACCCTCTTTGCCTGGTCAAAAATCCAGACAAACGGGGCCAACGGGCGGCGAGCCCTGATCGAAATTCGGACAAATACTGGACCTTTTAGGCCATTGAAGCCCCCCCGCCCTTTGGCGGGCGGCAGCGGGAGGTACGGGGGGGGGCCGACGGGCCCCCGACACCGGATTTTTGGTGACAGCCTTGAGTCCAAATCGGACAAAAATGGCTCAAATCACAATTTTTCGGTCCAGACAAAATCCCAAAAATTTCGAAAATCAGGGATCAGGCCTCATTAGGCATTATCCGGGGTCATGCTGTAACATAACCACAGTGAACGGTCGTAACATAATGACTCCTCAGGCTGGTAAGGTATGAATCATCGTGACTCAATGCGGAAAATAATAATCTCTACACTCATATTTGTGATGGCTGTGGTTGGGCTGCGGGCATGTCAGCCATTTGGTCTGGCAGATGATGAAGATCGATGTTCGGAAGTGAAAACTCCTAGTACACTGATATTCTGAGTTCTCCTATGAAACCATATATGAAAGTCGAAGAAACTTCTACACACGTCTTTGTAGGCACTTCCGGGGACCTCAACAGCACCGTGTTCACAACCGGTCGGGCCATTCAGTACAGTAATATGTGCACTGACATGCCTTCCACGCAAAAAGAAGTCCGCGAAAATAGGTTCAATGTCTGGAATCCTGTATTTATTTGAAAATGATTCTACCACAAAATGGTCGCTAGTTTGAACTACTACCTAAGTGATATTTTTATCGTGATGAACACGAGCTTCGATTGTTGAAGTACCATTGTGCTGTCATTATCAGCACCTAAGTAACCTCTTTCAGGTTATCATTTTCCAATCAGGTGCCGTAATCGAGACACCCAAGATAACAGCAAATTGAGCGCTCAGTGAGTCATACTCACGCTTCTTCCTGTCATTCCGGCCATCGCTGGATCATAGACATCGCCACCTCTAATGCGCAAGGTAATGTTGGTAGTGGAAGAGGTTGGGAAGAGGCGCACGTTACGGCCATCACATCAGAACCTCATATGCACTCTTCCAATAATTGTACGGGCAGCACAGAATATTCAAAGGCAGTGTCCAAGCGGTGTCTTCCATTCAATACGCCTACACCTCATGTTGATTCTTGATATTTCAAAATTGAACGTCTCGTACAACTTGCCGATATCTTGCTTCTCCGACAGGTGAGTATTTCCTAGGCCTGCGATCCTAGTTGTCAAAAATTATAGACACGCAAACGATTCAGCGCTATCGGAAGGCTACACATCGTGTGGAGAAATGCATTCAAGCTCGATGTAGTCTCAAACAACTATCATATTCCTCTCAACGATACAGATTTCGAGTACCGCACGCGTCACGCCTATCATCTCGCGTCCCGTTAGCTCGAAAATTCTCCTCTAACCCCGAAGCGTGAGACGAATTTTATTAGATCGCCAGTTTCCGAAATCAATTTTGTACTAGGACGACAGAACAGATGGGTGCTCACTGTATACAAGGCGATCTGGTCCGTCCTGACCATTTGGGATACGCCCGGCAGCAGAAGTGCTCCGAACGGTCTCCGAAAGACGTGAGAGTAACTGGGGTGAAGCTGAAAGCAGACCCAGAGTCTGAAGCGAGCGTGACGGTGTCATCGTGAGTGCTCCTCGTTCTCGTAAACGATCTCTGACGTATATAGGTTGCAGAGAATCATCCTTCTGCACCTGGATAACTACGGGATCCGGCATGAAATTCATTCCATCGACACCGACCTCCGCCCAATCACCCTTAGTGGTGACATCATAGCCCTGAGCGACGAGTCGTCGATGTCTCCAAGACGCTGATCTATAATTGGAAGACCGATGACCGCTCCTATCTCGACGACGTAGGCGATACTCAGCACGATCACTGCCTCCAAGTTGTCTTCACTCTGACCACCACCCTTGTCGTCCGCGCCCTCCCCATCACTCTATACAACTGCCCCTTCACCCGCATCGCCACACACTCCTTTGGTTGGGTCGATGGCGCCAGTGCAACACGGACCTCTATCCTCATCTGCTGCGAGAGCGACAATCCATGGGCATCAGAGTCAAACCCTCTCGAGCTCTACTCGCTCTCCTCCTTTCCTCCAACTCATACCAGCAAAGTCTCATCACGATGCGGAGCTCTTCGATGCACCGACGTCATCCTCGGTAAGTGGGCAACCGCTGTTTGGATCCGCCCACATAACCGCGCCATAGTCTCACTGGGAGGAACGCGACGGCTGCGAGACGCTCATCGCAGCTGTCTTCCCCGGTCCGCTCAACCCCAGAGCCGAAGTCCGCGTTCGCGAGGTCTGCAAGAACGCGCTCAATAATTGGGCCGTGGTGGATTATGACGAAGATCTTGGGAGGATTGCCCTTGGGTCGGCGTTTGGGAATGTCGTGATTATTCAGTTATAGCCGGAATAGGCGCGCGTTTCTGGTTTAGCACTTTCGTGCTATTGCAAGTGAGGATAGAACTGCAAGTACTAGCCTAAGCATCCGCCTCCGTGACGCGCTATGTTGAACGCCTACTATCAGAGTTCGAATCCCGCTGGAAGGCTTAAATGTTTTCAAGCCTATTTGATACTTTTTCTGCCTTCAATCCGTCATCCTTGCATGCTGTTTTGTCTCTTGCATTACCTCAGGTCGTTGCCGTATCACCGCGGTTGCTGGAACGCAATAACCCGGACTTTGTTGCATTGGCTCGGGAAGTTGTTATGTTAGTCAAATCTTTTATAACTCCTTCGTCGAGCACTGGGTACATTAGTACATCTACTACCAGGGTTCGAATCCCACTCGGAGATTAAGAAATGGCGAGCTTTCTTTTCTTGCAGTTAGGTACCTCATTATAATTTATGGAGGCCGGCAAGTCGTCTGACTTTAGTTTCCCTGTATAAAGATATTAGTCCGCTTTCAGTATTGAGGTTATCGGTACAAACAATGAAATCTGGGCAAGCAGTAGCTTCGTGACGAGGAAGGATCCGGTTGGGGACGGTATCCGTCGGCAAGATAAACATCCTTCGTGATATACCGGGTAGATTGCGTCTACTACTGGCATGGTTCGAATCCCTTTCGAAGGAATGAGAGAGAAAGAATTCAGCTGGTAACTTTTATTGATTTATTTTGCAAGGATTAAGCAAATGGGTTACAGCTTGCATTCTTCCGCTGCAGATAGACTGCTCCACTTTCATTTTCCCGCCGACCTCCCGAATGGATTGCAAATCTAGCAAGCAGCAATTTCATGACGCAGGCCGTACTTATAGTATTACTTGGGTTCAAGCCCCTATAGAAGCCTCGTACATAATAGTGGCTCCTATTGTTTTTCTTCTTCCCTACGGTCCTGTCAGACCACAGTCATTTACGTATCTTGATTCTCGTCGCTGCATATTCTTGTTATGGCGTTTCTGTATCAAACACTTAGAAGCCAGTCGACAAGTCCTTCACAGTGTCGATTCATGATTTCCACTTTGTTGAGAGGCAGGCCCGTTCGCTCCACCTTACAAAACTCATACATTACTCGCAGTTACTGCTGTTCAGTCTCAGTTATGAGATACGCCCTTCATAACATAGTGGCTATCACTGCTACCATGAGGGTTCAAAGCGTATTCGAAGGAATTGTAGGAGGCGCATTTCCTTTCATTTTGCGCAAAAAACATGGGAAGACGGTGGTGAGCCGATCATCAAGCTCTTTATCCCACGAATCTGTCCATTGCTGGAGTCCCTTGGTTCCTCCTTCAATTTGGGCCGATGTGTCGCTCGACTTGGACTTGGATAGGTGGAACAAAACCGCAGTTTTGTGAGAAAAGGTCAAGCCACATCGTGGTCTTTGCCGGTGTCAAGTATGAAACCGCGTCATTGAGCAAGCGATGACAGCTGCTGCGCCTGTCAGGACTTGGAGACCGCGAGCGTAGGAATGAATTTCCGGAATATAAAAGGCTATTTATTTTCAGAACTCGACAATTTGTGAGCGACCGGTCCAAAGAGTACGTAAACAATGTGGTCGAGCAGAACCTCACCCTCCTTTCGCCTCTTTCAGGGTCAAAAAAAAATTACGCGTCTTGAGACATGACAAAGACGACTATCAAACGACTATTCACACTACTGGGACATCGCCATCATTCTATCCAGCCACTACGCCTATCCCAACTCGCTGCAAACAAAAACGAAGCCTGCACACGGCAAGGATGAATGCATACGCGCGGCCGTCTCTCTCGTTTCCATGCCGACGGCTCTCGAGTTGACTTATACTGGATACACAGATCAGCCTTGAAAGATTCATCCCAAGTACCGAAACTCACCGGAATACACCCGAAGGTGTGGCGATCTCGGGGAACCCATGTCGTGATTCTCGGTACGAGTTCTGAAGCCCTATATTGTTAGATATCCAAGAAATTGATTGCATATCACAACTTACTAACCGTTCCGTGAGTTTGCGTCGCAATGTCAGCGTTCCCAAGGCTTCAGGGACACATATTTCTGTGAGAAATTAACATAAACGAGTTTTCACTCACTGTCGGGGGGAATTGGATCCGCGCAAGGCTTCAAGGTACGCTTTGTCTGATGTCTCCAAGGGGCGTCGAAGTACAAAATATGGCAGTAAAATGATCAGTAAGTAAATCCCTCAAATGATTAAGAATCGAAAACTTACCTGATGTCGTGTGGGTCCGGCTCCGCAAGGTATCTGGCTCTGGAATTTGACACAAACGGCCTGTCCTAAAGCGGAGAATTATGAGCAAAATACCAACCACAACGAAGATGTACTGGCTGCCATGTGGCTTGGCTCCGCAAGGTTTCAGGGTATGTTTGTTTGGCTTGATTTTTCGAGCTAAAAACCTGAAAAGATCAGCAAGAATTTCGTTAGAATAATCACAGTAGTTGACTTACTGAACGCCGCGCGATCACAGCCATCTAACACTCCGAGTTCCGAGCTTTTCACCTTGACATACAATGCTAAACGGGGAAATATCGGTAAGAAATTCCTCGACATCGTCTCAACGAAGCCTTACTCGCCGTGACAAGAATTCGGCTCCGCAAGACTCAGGTTCCGGAAAACCTCGGTCCCAATACGAGGTTCCGAGTCATCCTAAAGGCTGCTGATTGGTCGCTGACATGAGGAATTGCTTGGACCGTGGGACATTGACTCTGCAGGGTTTGGCCTTGGAATTTTCGAGCTCTGATCTGGCAAAGAGTGAGTATTTTAAATGCATGATAAAGTACGAAAGGAAAGATTTACAGCGGGTTCCCATGCGGTTTGCTTCGCAAAGATTCGGGCCAGACGATTTGAAGCCGAGTTTGGAACCTAAAAGACAGCAAAATGAATCTAAATGTGAACATACAAGCAGATACGTGGCTTTCGCTCTTCAGTCCCATCGTGCTTCGGCTCTGCAAGTATTTCTCCCCGAAGACTCCAGGCTATTTAGGAACAATAAATGTGCTAAAAAAAGTCGCTGGAAAATCTTAAATGACAGCTTACCTTGTTCGTCGGACAGTGATCCATCTACTTGAGGGCTATTTCGATGCCATCGTAGTCAAATAATTTCAGCACAGCATGGGTGATTCTTGCTCAATGACAATCCATCGTCTCTGTGCAATACTGGAGAAAGGTAAGTATTAGGGACTATGTATCATACGCGGATCACTCTCCTTGCTCTCCGGACGCCGATATGGAGAGAAGCTGGTTTACTACGAGGTTTGTGGTGCTTAGGCTACTGTGTGAGAGGCTAAAATACTTGAAGAACACCTTGTAGACACCTACCGAGCTTCCCAAGGCCCGTCTTCACTTTAAAATGGTGTGATATGCATCGAATGTGCCAGCACAGACCAAACGTCAATGTCTGCACGGAACCTGGGAGTATGTCAATGAACAGCACGGCATTAGCAAGTCTTGATTTGACGTACGAGACCCTTACACGCGGCTCTCTGGATATTTTAACAGTGCTAAATGCACATGACGAGCTGGTTCTTCAAGTTCTTGGTACGCTAGTCGTTGACGTTTAAAAAAGTGCTGATGGACATAGTCTGGGAGAGAAAACCGGTTTAGCAATGATAAACGAGCAAGGCACGTACCACAGTCAAAAACATGTGAATATTCAAGTCCTGAAAGATCATTGTAAGCACAGGAAGGAGCTGAAAGGAAAATGAACATACGATCATGGTAGTAGAAGCGCAAATGCTGCCGGATCACGACAGCATCCCGATATGGGCATCGACATCAACGTTGACTCTGAACGGCCGTGGTCAATAGACAACGGTTCAACAGGGTTCAATGCACTCCCAAATGTATGGACAAACACGTTCAGGCTCGATACTCTTCAAGGAAACAACCACACTTGGGACATCTAGGACAACCTCGAGCATCGTACGCGACGCGCCTACCGACTTGTTTCTCTATCGCTGGCCCCGAAAGCGAGACCACATTCATCAGGTTACCTGTATCCAAAATTGATTTCTTCCCGTGACGCCAAGAATCAATGTGGATCCAGGTGAGTATTGCATTGTTGTTGTATGGGCGTAATAGCGTCCAATAAATCGGATAGCGCAAGTTGTTGTTTTCCGATCGCAAGTTACTTATTTGGAAGTGTGCAAGTTCGCGTCCCTCACAAGTTCAATGATTTTCTATGAAAATATATGTGTTAGCCTCAGCTGCTACCACTCCATATATGTGTGGATAGAATCTGGGGAGCGGGTTCGGAGTAGGACGATATGGTTCAACGGGCCAACCTTATATCAACGCTTCACAGGAGTCTTTCCTCCGGTAGTCCGAACTCCTTCCGCTTATTCACCTGCTTTACCTGAGTTTCCCTGCTTCTTCGTTTCCCTTTCACGTGATGACTTCAGATTTATGTCCCATCACTCACCAGTGTTTGTTCCCTGGAATTGAAGCTCCTCAGTAGAAGGCTATCCTAGACTTTGAATTAAAGGCATGCATGTCTTTTGTGCCATTATTTATTTCGGAGCTCACATATCTTTCGACACCTTCCAGACAATCAACTCTGGATTCAAATGCCACTTTGAACTCTGCAGATTGCGAGCAGACGATAAATCGACTCATTGAGCCCAGTGAGACGCACTGAGAACGAAATCCCGGAGAGTTCAAGGGTTCGCGATATGGCCGGCTGAACGGCGTAGGGACCGTATTCTTTCCCAGACATTTGGCATTTATACGGTACATAATCAATGATCAGGTACCCAGGCGGCGGGGCGGAGAATCCAGATTTACATATCACGGCCTAGGTCTTATTCCCAAACTTGTGCGATAAGCCGGAGGACGAGAATAAACTTGGAGACTAATAACCAAATTTGTGTCCGGAAAAAGTCCACTTGCGCCTATCCGATTTATTGGACGCTATTACGCCCATATTGTTGGATAGGTAAGCACTCATTTCTCTGAGGTGCGGTCACTAATAGTGAAAGTAACATATGTCAACATGAACTTCCGCTGAGTGACCTTCACCGGCGACGCTTTTGTCCTCGGTGACCGCATCCAAAAGACGGTGATCTACAGCTGAAAGAACCACAAGCATGCCTGCCTCGATGAAGGAGGCGGCGACACACAATATAACCGCTGTTTCCAGGTCATCTGAGCAGCTTTTACAGTTCTCATCATCCGGACGCCCTTCATCGACCTCTACGAGTCCCTGCCACTCTTCGGCCGAAAATCTATTGTCCAATCGCCATGCATTCCTTTCACTGGGTCTACGGTGTCAGATTCCCCACCCTCTCATCCAATAATTCTCTTTTAATCATCATCCACTCCAGCTTCAAAAGGGAAAGTCTCTGGACATCGGTCGAGCTCTACCCGTTCTTCTCCTGTCCTCTGAACCTCACCAGACCCGTATCATCTCGCCGTGGAGCTCTCCGATGCGGTGATGTCGTCCTCGGTAAACGAGCCGGTAGCGTTCATCAGACACCCGGGAGATTATCACGGCTCTCCGTTACTTTGGCCCGTACAGGGTGTACAGTTGACAGATTCGGAGCCTTTGAAGCTTACTATATGACGTGTGAGACGATGTTCTTTTTCTGCTTGACAGTCGGTATCAGCTTTTGATATCGCGTACTTAACGTCCGATCTAATTCTCATGCTCTGACAGGCAGTAAGCACGGACTCTCAAGACTCTCAACTGTATACTGACGGTGGTCTTCGATTGTATCATGTATACATGCTCCCAAGGGTTCTTAACTTGATGTATCTCATCCCTGTCACGTCCATATATTTATTAGGTATGACTTTTATATCAGGTCCGGATACAGCAAAATCTGACAGGATATCTGGTAGGGTACTAGATATGACGTGCGAATGTCAAATGTGAGAACGCAATTAATGAAACCAAAACTCGGACACGCTACGCGAGCATAACCTTGTGATAAACTAGGGATGAGTTTAATGGTGTCCTGAAACCCGAATAAGGAATGATACTTCAGACGACCAAATGTGCACTCACATTCGAACCAGACTATTGACACGTCTTTCTCCGCAAATGCTTGCCAACATCTTGCTTTCCATGTCGTCCGCCATTTTGAACACTGATACTTTCTCGAAGCTTTCATCTGCCAGTCTTCGCCCGACTACCCACTGTACCCACTGGCGCGGCGAGTCGTAACGCGATTCCTGGGATCCGATCAGGGTGTACGTTCCATCCGGTATAGGGAACTGGTGGATTGCAATGACGTGGAAAGAATGCTGCATTCCACTCGTGTCTTCAACAAGCAACTCCCCATGTCGATCTGTTCCCGGAGCGTCTACTACAGCCAGTCCTCGCACACAACCATTTTCAATACACAGCGCTTCCTCGCATCGATCAACGTTATTCTCCACGTTCCTTTCAATGCGTGTATAACAATTGTTATCCGTCGGTGTATGATACTCTGGCAGAGACTTCTTCATGAGTTGGTCCCACGACGGCCGCCATATTGTACCTGCATTTCCTGGTTCGGGATACAGAAAGAACAGAGCCCCCCGTATGGCAGAATTGGTCGTATTAATCAAGGCGGTCCAGGCACCTTCGATCGACTGGCTCTCGTGGTATGCTGGAATTGTACAGGGACCCAGAAGGAAGGCAATATCCAGCATCCACTCCTCGACGCGTAGATCCTCCCTCAACCGTCCTTTCTGCCTCGAACAGAGTACATCCAACCACACGTACTCTAGACCCATGTTCAACATCTCGATTCGAATGAGGTTAAGGTCAGTGTCCTTTGGAATGGATACGGGCCATTGGTGTCCATTGATGGGTGTCCAGACGTCCATGCGGTCCTTCTCATCAACCCAAGCATGGGATATTGCATCCGAGTATTCTCTACCTGTGCTCCACGTTGATACGACTCGATTGCCGTATAGATCCCATACCCGCCGAGGGTATATTTGGGGCTGCACAATATGATTTCCATGCAGTGCAGTTTGTCGCATCTTGCGGTCCATCTCTTCACATTCGCGTAGTCTGAAAGGGATTAAGCTCCAGTCTTCGGTGTACCATGCTGGGCGGAGAGAGGCGTAGACTGTCCCAAAGTCATATTCATTTGGGATGCAGTCTTCAAGGAGTGAGGAGAGGGTCAGAATTTCTAAGGTGTATGATGTTCCGAGTGTGTCGTTCAGTCGCTCCAAGACGCCCCGAAGGCCAAAGGTAGTACAGGGAGTGTTAGCGAGAGAGGCGAATATTACAGGCTTTGTGCCAGTATAAATTCGTTGTGAGGGAACGGTGATCTCCTCCTCTGCCTGGTTGATTTCTGTGCGTGCGGATATCATCACCGCGGGGAACTTTGCATATTTGAGGAGTGCCTGAACAGTGAAAATTTTTGTCAGCCATCCTTCCACTCAGATATGGGACAGCTACCTTGCCATCCTGACCATATTTTGATATTACTTTATGGCAATCCCATCGGTTGTGATTTGCTGCTGCTTTCTCAGAGTCAGTGGGATGCACATACGAATCAAAGGAAATGAGAACCATACCGTTCGCAATATTATACATACTGACTCGGAATGCCAATCAGATGTGTAGCAAGTCAAGTATCAGTAGAGAGGTAAGATTTTTCATCGGCAAGGGTGGGTATTTGCAGTCACTGTACAGAGGTAATTTTACTACAATTTTCTCAGGCGGCTACAATCTGTACGCCGTGCGACGTTTGCTGATGATCAGAACAGCGTAAAATGATGAACAGTGCTCTGTATAGTATTCCATTTCGCGAGTGAATTCGAAGTTGTGCATAATGCCGTCCGCTCTTCAGAACTCGAAACTCCGCCAAGTAGTCCTAAAGCCAGACAGAATTTTTGTATCCATTCAAGGTGCCATGTAATGCCGGACTAGAATCAAAATCGAAGGACCGGAAGAGGGCTACTCGGAGGGGCTTATCGTGACAGAGTAGTCCTTCCGAACTGAGTTCTATGCAGGGGGGAGTTGAATGGATGCCGATGATCAGTGGAGTCCTCACCTCATCAATGTTAGTCACATTCATCAGTTTCTCTAAGCCCTGACCCTGGTCGGGTCGGGTCTGGCTTGGGTAGTAGGCCCGGGCTTGACCTATGTAGCGCCGTGCGCACGTCAAATGAGTATATGACTACTTAGTCAGTTTCATAGCAGTCATCGTCTAGATCAATAGCTAGCCCGCCCTTTACCTTCTGATGAACTGATGTCATCAGCTCGTCTTCTTTCCTCTCCTCATCTAGAATATCCTCCTCAGTCTTCAGTGTCGGTAGGTCCTTGAAATAGGACATATTGCTGTGTCGGAATGCTCATTGCTGACTTGAGAATTTGAAGTGCTTCCACAAGATCGCCATGTAGCCGGTTGCGTCGTTTGGATATTGTAATTCCGCTAGAAGAGAATATCCTCTCGCTTGACACGGATGATGCCATGACAGGTGATGCCTACTCATATAAGTAGTCGTATCTCAGATCTTAGCTGCGGAAGCTGCCAGGGGTCCGCTCAAAATCTGTTCAGAGACCACCCTAGATCAACGCTAGAAAGGCCGTCTCGTACTCCATATCGAATTGATATTGAAGAATTCGCTTTCGCTTCGCTCTTCAGGAAGGTGTGGGAAATAGTTGCGAGCTTGCTCAGTGACCGGCTTGATCGGTCCGTAACTTGGACTCGAACGTCCATGAATAGTACTTTGTACAACCTTGCTGACGATGTCCTGATCTATACCGTCTCCTTTCTCTCCGTTCCAGATATTCTTCCTCTCCGACAGGTGAGCATCTCTCAAGTCCACGATCCTGGTTGCTTAAAATCACAGACATGCAAAACGGTTCCACGCGCTCACAAGGCTACGGATTGTGTGGACAAGACTTCGTCTCGAATGAGTATCCTTTTCCATTCGATGACACTGATCTCGAGCATCGCATGTGTCACGCCTACCGATTAGCCACCCGTTGGATCGCAAACTCTCCTCTGACCCCGAAAAGTGAGACGACTTTGATCGGATCACCTGTCTCCGACATTAAATTCGTACCAGGACGAGAACACCGATGGCCGCTGACTGTATCCAGGCGAATCTGGTCGGTGCTGACAATATGGGACGTCGCGCGCATGCGCAAGTGCCCAGAGTGGTTGCCAAAGGCATGATATTCACTGGGGTGAGGCCGAATGCGGATCCAGAGTCTGAAGCGGGTATCGCAGTGTCATTGTGAGGGCCCGTCACTCTCATAAACGATAGGTTACTTATATAGGTTACAGAGAATCGTGCTCCTTCGTCTGGACGACAACGGGACGCTGCACAAAAATCCGTTCCATCAACACCGACCTCTGTCCAGTCAACATCACTGGCGACGTCATAACCCTCAGCGACGACGTCTCCAAGATGCTGATTTACAATTAGAAGACCGACGAGCGCACTTACCTAGACGACGTAGGCGACACTCAGCACGATCACTGCCTCCAAGTCGTATTCACCTCGACCACCATCCTCGTCGTCTGCGCCCACTCCATCACTCTTTACGACTACACCTTCACCCGCATAGCCACATACTCCTTTGGCTGGGTTGATGGCACCAGCGCAACACCAACCTCCATCCTGATCCGCTCTCAGAGCGACAATCCCTGGTCGTTAGAGCCAAACTCACTCGAGCTGTACTCCCTTTCCTCCTTTCCTCCTTTCCTCCAACTCTTGTCTCCAAAATACCCTCTCGACGTAGACCTCTTCGATGCACTGACATCATCCTCGGCAAGCGAGCCACCACCATATGGATACGCCCGCACGACCGCGCTATGGTCTCACACTGGGAGGAGCACGACGATTGCGAGACGCTCATCGCAGCTGTCTTCCCCGATCCGCTCAACACTAAAGCCGATGTCCGTGTTCAGGATGTCTGCATGAACAGCCTCAATAACTGGACCGTGTTAGATTATGACGAAGACCTTGGGATGATCGCTTGGGAAAGTTGAGATTGTTCAGCTGTAACCGGCATATATGCGCGTTGCTTGTTTAGGACATCCGTGCTATTGCAAATGAGGATAGAACTGCAAGTACTAGTATCCGCCTCCTTGACGTTGTTGAACGCCTACTATCAGGTTTGAATCGCACTGGAAGGCATGGAAGTCGTCAATATCTGCCAGTGTTTCTTTCTTCAATCCGTCATCCTTGCACGCTGTGCTTACGCTTGTAAAGATGCTGAGTGTACTCACGTCTACAGAGTTTCATCAGAAAAGGGCCTGTGCCTATTACAGTTTTACCTCGTGGTCATAAAATCTCATGCCGATGACAACAAGGATCTTTGATCGTTAATTTCGGTCGTTGTAATACCTACTTATCCTCAAATGTCACAAACCCATCTCGGCGTGGTCCTATCGGCAAGTGAGCGATTGTAGCTGCAACATGCTCAGGTCGTTTCCGTATCACCACGTTAGATCGAACATAATAACCCGGACTTCGTTGCATTGTTTCGGGAAGTTGTTATGTTAGCCAAATCTTTTATAATTCTTTCGTCGAGTACTTGGTACATTGGTAAATCTACTACCAAGGTTCGAATCCCATTCTGAGATTAGAAAATTGGCTAGTCTTCCTTTTTTGCAGTTCAATAATTGATTATACTTTATGGAGACCCGCCAGTCGTTAGCTTTGGTTCCCGCCTACAGGGATATTTGTCCGCTTTCAGTATGATGGTCATCGATATAAGAAATGAAATCTGGCAAGCATCTTGCCAGATCATATGCAAGAGATCTAACAGCGAGTTGATTCCCAAGGTGTCAGGGTGATGATTCGAGATTACCTTTTCCCCAGCTCTGGGTGTTCTGTGTATGTGTTGGCCATTGGCGGGGATCAAGCGGACGATACCAGTAGAATTGGAGCATACAAGGTGGTCCATCGGCTGACCCCAATTACTTGGCTCGTACTCGTAATAACTGGATGACGATGACGTCTGCAGCATCGAAGCCTGTCGAGTACGGCAGCGGCGGGAGACACGACAGAAGCGATATACGAAGATTATAAATTGGTTCATTCATGGGCCGGAGTTTTGTCGGTAAAGATTTACACGAGCTTGAGATGACGCTCGAGAATTCACTAGCGCACAACTTTAAGATGGCCTCCAACTTGACAGAAAACTTGAGCTTTATCCGATTCAGACCTCGAGTGGGGCAAGTTGGTACAATGATTCTGGTCAAGGCTGGTTTCTAAGGTTGTAGTGAATTTGATGAAAAACCTCGCAACTGGTCAGGTGATATCGTGGGGGCAGGTCTGACCGCATTAGCCTGGCGAGCCGGCTTTATAGATACTCGCGGTACTCGTAACTGTGGATAAAGCCTGGTACCCGGGGCGGGGGTAACCCCCGTCCAAATTTGATGCTCCGATACATGCCGTTGTTGCGGCACTTTGTCAATACAGATGACACATACTATATCTTAATGAAATTTGGTGCAAATATTCCTTCAACGCACCTCAACTGCCCATGGAGGGAGAATACGAGCCCCCAAATACTGCAACAGGTGTATCAAATTCAGATGATGATGCCACACTCTCCCGTATCCCATTTACACCGTCTGAGTACACTGATATCCCCATTCGGCGGATGGAAGGATCGGATGGCGTAGAAGAATGCCAAAGGTATACGAAAACACGGAATGCTAAGGATACAGTAGAACAATAGATGATTGTTTTTCGGTGGCCTTCAATGACCCACCTGAGATCTGGAAAGGAATGCCCCTGCAGGCCATGGCGCAGCTTCCGTACAAGCAGTTGTAGCTCAGGTCGGCGATTTGAACGTTGACTAAAGAAGAAAGATCCTGGTTTGAGTCCCAGAATATCCATCAGCGTCTCCGTCTCATTCCCAGCGCACAATGTGGCAGTGACCCCAATGAGTGTCGTTCGCGCAGGCATCCGCTTCAAGACCAAATCGATATCTCTAAAAGCCTTTCGAAAGCGAGGAGATCCCCAGTCAAGGACCAGATGAATTTCATCCAGCCCGAGGGCAACAATTCGTTCTTGAAATAGACGATTGAGAAGTAGCGCGTTAAACGGTTTGGAAATGAGCTGTTCTGGGGAGAGAAGGAGAACGGAAATTTCCGGTGATTGAGCCTTCTTCCAGATATCGTCGCCTCGACGTCGGCCTGCAGCGAGAGTGTCTTCGTTGATGGCAAGAGAAGGGATGGCAAGAGAAATGAAGTTCTGCTCCTAGATAATCCAGACAAGGTAAGCTGAGATACACGAGGGTAGAATAGTACGCACCATCTCCTCTTCCAAGCCCTTGGTAGGGTACACAATGACCATCACCGGCCGCTCTGGAAATTTGCAGAGAAGACGTGATTTGAGGGGATGAGATTGATCGACTTTGGCAAGCTCTTGGAGGGCAATGACATATCCATAGAAGTAGCTTGTCTTGCCACCACCAGTCTTGACAACGGAAACGACATGCAAGCCGTCTAGCGCTTTACAGATGCCTTCTAGGATATAGTCATGGAGGTCGTGAGGGAGGCGAGGGCGAACAAGTTGATGGAGGAGAGCGTGGCCTTGTGGCGTTGACAGGCCTTCCGTTGCCGCATTGGCACTCTCGCACATGAAGTGGAGGTGAAGACGGAAGCAAAAAGAAAGCTGATCAACGACGCGAACGCGGTACACGGTTGCACGTGGCCGACTGCGAACGGCAAGTGCTCGGGGTTTGAAATTTTGGCCGACCACGGGGGTTACCCCCGCCCCGGGTTCCAGGCTATGACCGCATCTCAGGCTATTTCAATTTGACGCGATCCTTCGTCACTAGCAACAACACTTGAGGACGGGTCCAACTTGATTCTAGCCTCCATTTTTCTCAGGCTACTAGCGATACACAACCGCGCGGTGCCGGGTGGCAGCTACCTAGTGATCTGCTGATGGCGGCTTGCTCAGTCTGGTTATACATTGGAAAATACATTTCTGCACGACGGGCGGGGTTGTCCGACGAAATTATTACTACCGCGAATCGGTTTCGAGTCCAAGAATAAAGAATCCTTCTCACGAACATCGATAAAAATACATCTCCTTTGTAACCAGGGTTTGATATCATCGTTGCCTGGTTTTGAGTAGCCCCTTACTCATCCGCAATGGCTTTAATGCCTCGATTCCCAGCTTTCTCCAGCTTTCTCGTCTTTCGCCCCTCACTCCTACTATCTTCTGAGAGTGTCGTATCTAAACTCAAGAAATGCGGCCTCTCATTCACGTATGGATGCTAATGGTGCCTTTGATAGTGTCGGGTGTGGCACAGGACCTTACACCATCGATTTTGTGGAAAGCAAGTGCTGCATCTCTGGTTGACAACGACAAATGTTAATATAAGAAATAGAACCCAAACATCACATCGTCTAAGGATGAGCGCATTGCCATTGCAAGTGCGGCTCTCGACAAAGCGGTTAGCATGCTTCAACCTAATGGACAATTCAACGGTGTGTTTCATTCACTCTATTTCCAGTATCGAGCGTTCAGTTTAATTATCTTTAGATTCTGCATATGACACGCCTGGCAGGTTTTACGGACAAATGGCCGAATTTGATAGACTGACGAACCAAACCAAGTACAAGCAAACGTTGCAACAGTGTTTTGCCCTTGCACAGTCGGTCAGTCCTGGATTTTCGTACATATAGTCAGTACTCTCTTAGCATACCCCCTGAATCACACCTGACCTACTTGCTACAGTGTTAGTGCTGTTTCCTGACAGTACTTTCTGTATACTGACCACATAATTTTTGATGATAGCCAAACTACGTGCTGTGAGTTAGATTGTACGTTTATATTCCTGTGTTGTTCATCTGCGGCAGGAATTACGGATATGCTGCCGCTCGGGCATATGCCGCTTATCAAGATCCAGACTTCCTTGATCTGGCCGTGATTTCGTGGACTACTGCAAGGCGATACACGATATCTGCGGAGCAAGCGGCCTCGGGCACCATGGACGTTAAGCAATTTAATCTCTCGTTGTCGTGTCAAGACGGTAAGTGTTATACATGGCGACGGCAGATTCATGATCTGATTTCAGTCGACAGCAACTCTGGCCGGCGGTACCTTTTATGTGAGTCATGATTTACATCTATGTTTCTTTCATTAGTCAATTGACTAGAGTACTGGTCCTAACGAAACAACCCTCAACAGTCTGGCCTCTGGGTTCGTGTTTTTCTTTTTCTTTTTCGAAATCTGTGGGTTAATTCTACACAACGGTCAACCAGTCTTTTTCTTGTGTGAGTGTGGTAGTCTTCTCTGATATAGCTTATACACACAATTACTGCGACAAGCGTTTCCGCTCTATTGGCAGAAGCAACATCCAACAAGACGTATCTCAATGCCGCCATCGAGTCAGCAAGTTTCATACAATCACATCTCCTCAATCCGTCCTATATTGTTATGGATAATTTGTCTTCACAGTCAAATGAATCTTGCTCGGTATCTTCGATGTCGTTCTCTTCGGATGATTCGGGGATCTTTATTGAAGGATTGTCCATCCTGGCGGATATCACCCGTAATACATCAACTGAGACCCTGTATGTACTCACATATCCTAGTTGTCCGGAGACAGAACTCTGATTTCTGCTAGATTGCGCAGTACCGCTGTTGCCGTTGCAACTGATACTCTATGGCAGGGATTGGACGGTATCATTGCTAGTATGTTTTCTTTCTGTAAACAGTAACTTTATCCATGAGCTCATCAATCATGCGATTCTTCGTTGTTTTACGGTGAAGCTACGACTACTGGAGGACATTATATCGTACGAGCCCTCGCAGCGTTATATGAGCGCAACATAATGTCCTCCGATCTTCGTGAATATATCAAGGAATATATTGGTGTGCAGGTGAGTCTTCGCAAAGTCTCCCTCCCAGTATACGTCGCTTATTTTACTTCAAAGTATAATGCCGTCATCGAGCATGCCACTTCAAGTGGGAGCAATATTTACGCGATACCCTGGATAGGACCACCAAGGACTTCGTTCTTCAGCTATACCCAGACCGTAGGTCTGACCGCATTGCTAAGTGCAATACAGCTTGTAGACGACGAACCATCTTCGAAATCGAGTGATAGTCCCACCTCGACTCGTACCCCTACTGCCGATCCAACCACCTCTCCGTTGTCATCAAAGAAGAACCCAACAGGAGTGGTAGTCGGCGGTGTCGTGGGTGGATTGGTGACTCTTGCGGTCACAATTTCATGCGTCTTTCTCTGTCGTAGACGACACCGCCAAGGGAACCACGCCCCGCTTGTTGTGGACGAGCACTCTCCCCGAATACTCACTCCTTTCATGGCTACGTCAGTTCCAGCGGAGATAGCCGCAGAGCATCATATAAATCATGTGAAAGATGATAGATGCACCGTTGATGTGAGTCGAGGACAGTCCTCTGCGTCTCCGAGGGGAGCGGAGACAGACCCGACAAGTATGGATGTACAGATCGAGGCGACAACTCCACTCGGGGCTGTCGTATGTTATGAAAATCGAAATCCGCTCCACGCAGAGAGAGGGGACGATATGCCTACGGAGGAGTTGCTGAGATTACTCAATCAACGGCTGCTGCAGGGCAGATGGAATGATCTGGATGACGAGTTACCACCGGAGTATGACGAAGGACGGACTACGTGAACAGTGTTGTCATATTTACAGAGATGATATGGTGTTTATTGGTCCGGACAAAAGGGGTGAATTTGTATGAGCTGCTTAGTATTATGTTAGAATAGAGGGAAATGAGGTGAAAATAATAGTGCGATGCGAAATAAAAAAGATATGGGCGTAATAGTGTACAAAAATTCCTTGGTTTCGTAGGCGCAACTCCACTACTTCTGGTGGTGTCCCGCACCACTTATTTTGATGTAGTGTTTGTTCCGAGGGTACTAGGGTTGGCCGTTCCTGCGACTCCTATTTGACGATGTCTGACGACATCCCTCTACCACTTTACTTCAAATGCCCAAGTACTTCAAGGATGACCTCAACGGACACTTTAACCGACGGCTGCCACCTCTAGGGCCATGGACGGCAGCTGACTTAACCATGTTTGTCCTTATTCGCATTGCATTCATATTTCCCATGGTCCCAGGCGACGAACCGAGCCAAGCATTTTCGAAATTTTCTTGTTCAATTCGTGCTTGTCTCCTCCTTTTCAGTTCTTTCACAGACGATCTTTAATTCTGTACTTATTAGAGTGCCCTAGGATTTGCCGTGGCAGTTCCTGGATCTCCCGGAACCTTTTACTCAAAAGTACTGACGAGCGGCTTGTTACGGCCCTTGTGGTGAAGCGACGATTGCTATTAGATAGAAGATGTAGGCGTAGCACCTATATCCATGTCAGAAGGTACCTGGATATTTTGAAACAACCGAGTGCGTGCAAAAAAGTACCTGCCGTAACGTCAGTTCCGGCACTACCTGTACTCAATATTTTTTGTACAGTATAACCACGATAAAAAGAATGAAAGGTAATTCAACACTAACTTCTATTTGTAAGACGAAGACAAGTCAGGACTCGCCAGCTCCTGTTATATCTACTCATATTGAAGTTGTGGTAGACTTCATAATCTGTTCAGAGAGATGCTGGAATTTCGCTTGAGCAAGATTTGTCGTCTAGATGATTGCGCAAAAGCGTTACGCCGGCTTGTCATATAGATATTCAGGAGTGAGCCTACGGCAGCAAAGTTGCATGTCTCAAAAGAGCGAAGCAGGGAAAGGTCATGCGGAAATTGGCTCTTCGGGGAGGCGTTGCAGTAGTCAGCGTCTCAAAATGCGTGGGAAAGAGTTCGGTAGTGACCGGCTTGATCGGTTGGACTCGAATATGGGCGTAATAGTGTACAAAAATTCCTTGGTTTCATAGACGCAACTTCACTACTTCTAATGGTCTCCCGCGCTACTTATTTTGATGTAGTGCTTGTTCCCCCGGTGCTAGGGTTAGCTTCATGCTCCGTTCCTGCGACTCCTATGTGACGATGTCTGACGACACTATCCCTCTACCACTTCACTTCAAATTCTCAAGTACTTCAAGGACGACCTCAATGGACACTATTAACAGACGACTGCTACCTCTAGGGCCATGGACAGCAGCTGCCTTAACCATGTTTATCCTCATTCGTACTGCATTAATATTTTCCATGGTTCCAGGCGACGAACCGAGCCTAACATTTTCGGATTTTTCTTGTTTAGTTCGTGTTTGTCTCCTCCCTTTCGCTTCTTTCACAGACGACTCTTTGATTCTGTGCTTATTAGAGTGCCCTAATATTATCTATTCGAGTTTGATTCAAGCTACGGACTTGCCGTCGCAGTTCCCGGATCTGCCGGAACCTTTTACTCAAAAGTACTGGCGAGCGGCTTGCTACAAACCTTGCGGTGAAGCGACAATTGCTATTAGATATTAGATGTAGGCGTAGTGCCTATATCCGTATCAGAAGGCACCTGGAGATGGCAAAACAACCGAGTGCGTGCAAAAAAGTACCTGCCTTAACGACAATTCCGGCACTACCTGTACTCAATAATTTTTGTACAGTATAACCACGATACTCGAACGTCCATGAACAGTACTTTCCACAACCTCATTGACCTACACCGCGTGTCTCTCCGTTCCCGATATTCTTTTTCTCCGACAGGTGAGCATCATTCAAGTCCATGATCCTAGTTCTTATAAGGCTACAGACATGTGAACAATTCCATACGCTCACAGCGCTATGCATCGTTCGGACAAACGCATTCAAGCTCGACATCGATTATCCTTGTCCCATCGATGATATAGATCTCTAGCATCGCACGCGTCGCGCCTATCGACTCGCGTCCCGTTGGCTGGTGGACTCTTCTCTAACCCCCAAAAGCGAGACGAGTTTTATCGGATCGCCAGTTTCCGAAATCGAATGTGGACCAGGACGACAACACATATGGGTAATAACCGTATCCAAAGGGATCTGGTCCGTCCTGACCACTTGGGACATTAGCCGGCAGCGGAGGTGCTCTGCATGGTCTCTCAAAGGCTCGATATTCACTGTGGTGAAGCTGCACGCCGACTCTCTAAAACGAGCGTGGCGGTATCATTGTGAGTGCCCGTCGCTGTCATAAACGATAGCTTACGCATGTAGGTCACAGATCTTCTGTGCCTAGACAACAACGGGACCCTACATGAAATTCGTTCCGTTGAAACTGACTTCCGCCCAGTCAGCTACACTGACTGGCGACATTATAGTACTCGATGACGACGTCTCCAAGGCGGTGATCTACAATTGGAAGACGGATATATGTGCCTACCTCGACGACTTAGACGACCCTCAGCACGACCTCTGCCTCCAAGTCGTCTTCACCCGCCCACCATCCTCGTCTTCCGCGCATGCTCTATCACCGTGTTCACCGCCCCGCCCCTCCCCAGGCGCATAGCCACACTCCTTTGGCTGGGTCGACGGTGCTCAATTCACTCGAGCTCTACTCACTCGCCTCCTTTCCTCTAACCCCAGTCTCCAATATATCCTCTTGACGTGAAGCACTTCGATGCACCGACGTGATCCTCGGCAATCGGGTCACTGCTCTATGGATCTGCCCACACGACCGCGCCATGGTCTCTCACTGGGAGGAACACGACAACTGTGAGAAGCTCATCGCGGCTGACCTCTCTGGTCTGCTCAATCCTACCACCGAAGTCTGCGTTAGCGAGGTCTGCATCAACGACCTCATTAACTGGACCGCGTTGGATTATGACGAAGATCTTGGGAAGATCTCCCTTGGGTCGGCACGTGGGAAGGTCACGATTGTTCAGCTGTAGAGTCAGAATATATGCACTTGCTGGTTTATGATACACACGCCGTTTCAAGTGAGGATAAGATCGTAAGTACAAGTATCCGTCTCCTTGACGCACTATGTTGAACGCCTACCATCAGGGTTCGAATCCCGTCGGAAGGCTTACGCGTTACGGATCAAATCTACAAAGTTTGAGAGTTTTTCTTTCTTCAATCCACCATCCTTGCACGCTGCGGTTGTTTCCTCCATTGCTTGTGCATCAATAAGACGAATACGCTTGTAAAGATGCTAAGTGCACCGGCGTCTACGGAGTTTCACCAGAATTTTGGCCTGTACCTATTAAGTATCTTTCTACCTCGCGGTCATAGTCTTCACTACTACCTCGGTTTCAATCTCATGACAATAACAACAAGGATCCTGGGTGCCTTGATCTTTAATTCCAGTCGTTGCCATGCCTACTTATCCTCAAGTGTCGCAAACCCATGTCGATGACAACGCATCCGATACACTGATTTCCAGTTGGAAGACTGAAGAGCGCGCCCACCTTTACAACATAGGCGACACCCAGCACGACCACTGACTCCAAGTCGCTCACCCCGTCCACCATCCTCGTCGTCCGCACCCGCTCCATCGCTTTGTACACCGTCCCCCCCTTCCCTACCCTCATAGCCACACACTGCTACGGCTGGGTCGATGGTGCCATGGCAACACCGACCTCCATCCTCATCTGCTCTGAGAGCGAGAATCCCTGGTCGTTAGAGCTAAACTCACTCGAACTGCACTCCCTCTCCCCCTCTCCTCCAATTCTTGTCTCCAAAATAGTGTTCCGGCGCGGAGCCCTTCGATGCACTGACGTCGTCCTCGGCAAACGTGCCACTACTGTATGGATACTCCCACACGACCGCGCCATGGTCTCACACTGGGAGGAGCATGACGGCCGCGAGATCCACACTGCAGCCGTCGTCCCCGGTCCATTCAGCCCAAAAACCGAAGTCCGTGTTTGCGAGGGTTGCATGAATGGCGTCAATAATTGGACCGCGCTGGAAGACCTCGGGAGAAATCGCCCTTTGATCAGGGTTTGGGATGGTCATGATTATTCAGCTGTAGCCGGAATACATGCGCGTTGCTGGTTTAGGACATCCGTGCCATTGCGAGTGAGGATGGAACTGCAAGTACTAGTATCCGCCTCCATGACGCACTATGTTGCATGTCTAATATCAGGGTTCGAAGCCCGCTGGACGGCTTAATTGTTTTCAGTCGATCAGTCGATACTTTTTCTGTCTTCAATTCATCTCGCGTCATTGAACATCCTTGCACGCTGTGTTTCAACTGTTTGTTTCTTGGATTACTTGGGCCACCATAATATACCTACGCTTGTATAGATACTGAGTGTACTCGCGTCTACAGAGTTTCATCAGACAAGGGCAAACCTATTACAGTCTTACTTCACGGTCATAATCTTCGCTACTACCCCAGTTTCAATCTCATGCCCATGACAATAAGGATCCTTGATCATTATTCCCAGTCGGTGTAATACCTATCTATTCTGAAGTGTCCCAAACCCATCCCGATGTGGTTCTACCGGCAAGCGAGTCATTGTAGCCGCAACGCGCCCAGGTCGCCGTATCACCACGTTAGCGAGGTCTACTCGAACGTATTAACCCAGTAACTTTGTGGTGACGAAGGATCGGGTTGAGGGCTGGAATCCGTCGCGAAGATAGTCCTCCTTTGTCCTATACCAGGTAGATTGCGTCTACTACTGGCAGGGTTCGAATCCCTTTCGAAGGAGTAAGGAAAAATTCACCTGCTCACTTTGATTGATTTTTCTTGCAAGGATCAAGTAAATTGGGGGCTGGGTGTATTCTTCCACAGCAGAAAAATCTCATCGCATTTCTTTTACGGGCACATCTGCATAATGGATTCTCAATTGGACGGACAGTAACTTCATGACGCAGGCCGCAGTCTGGTCATTACCTGGGTTCAAGCCCCAGTCGAAGTCGTACATGATGATCGAGCCGTTTACTTTTCTTCTTTCTTACAATCCAGCCAGACCAGGGTTATTTGCTGATTGTCCTCATCTTATCTCGCTGCGTATTCTAGGCGATAATGTTTGCAGTGTTTCTGTGTCAATCCACTAAGAAGTCAGTCAACGAGTCGATTCACGATTTCTGCTTAGTTTTACATGTAAATTTTTGAGAGACAGGTCCGTTCACTCCGTTCTCAAAGCAATACGTTACTCGCGCCGGTTACCGTTGTTCAGTCATAGTTGCAGTGTACTGGCCACCACTTTACCATGAGGGTTCTAAACCGATAAAGGAGACGGTTGTTTCATTTAAATATAGGAAGGTAATAGTCATCAAGCTATTTATCCCGCGTGGCTGTCCACTGCCGGAGCCGATTTGTCGCTCGACTTGCACTTCGGTAGGTGGAATAAAAGAACAGCTCTGTGACCCACTAGAAAGTGGAAGATCTCCCACCGCAGTTCGATTCCCGGTCGAAGATGTCAACGATGCACAAATCGGAACATTTTCCTCGTCGACTGCTTATGGTCTTCTGTACCTCCGTTACTTGCATTACACTCCCTTCTAAACGGCTGTATTCATCGCGAGCACTGGCGGTCCGGTCGAATAGTATCCAGAAAAATGAAACGTGCCGCTTTCTTGACTAATATATGCCACATGAAGTTCGGCTAAGGCCTACCTCGTTTCTTCCTTCAAGCTCAGGGACGCATTTTCAACAACGATACACCAAGCAACAGCTTCATAACACAGACCGTAAAGTCTGCTGATTACCTTGGTTGGAGCCCTAGTCGAAGCGTACACCAGGATCAGATTTCTTTTCCTCTTGAAGTTCGGGCCAAGAGAATTCTGCGTTCGACCCCTGCGTGCGTGCGTTCAACTGCGTTTGTCTGCGTTTGCGTAAGTTGAACTTGCGTGCGCTTGTGCCCTGATTGATGCGTTTAGATGCGTGGTCGTCTGATAGCTAGTGTCATTTCAATAATACGTCGTAATTATGTTTTCTGTTGAAATTAAACTTACTTGTCCGGATTTCCTGGAGGACTTATTATGACTCAATAATGTGGTGGAATGGTCTAGAAAGGCTATAAATGTATGCATGCTAGTAAGTTCTAGTATCACAATGAATATAGTACCCTCTGGTGTCGAAGTACTTATGCTGTTCTCGATTTTGAGTGAATCAGGCACCTCTAAAATTAACGCAAAGACTCACGCATCTCAAAAATAAGTCACGCATGCGTCCAAACATTGAATGCAAGTGTTCAGATAGTGCACGGATGCGTTCCTTTTGAAAACGCATGCGTCCGAGATTAAACGCAGATGTGTGACAGTGTTGTGACAAATCTGCGTTCGGTGCGTTTGATGCGTTCAAGTCCGAGTTGAACTAGTTGACTTATGATCACTTCAATTTATCCCGCCCGTAATTGCTTGTAGTCACTCATTCTATGCAGGTATTTTATTTATATGATGTATCCTAGTCATGCATAGCCAGGTTGCCGTCAAGTCGTCGTTTTTGAGCCAGGATTTGGCTCAGTTTCTTCTTGGTTTCTTCAACTTGTTCCTCAACAAAATGGTAATGGTGCCGTGGTTCTTACTGACGGTTATCATACCTCATAGCCACTAACACTCTCAAAACCTCCAAATGCTCTTACATTCAAAATACCAGCTCGAACATTAATGGACTCAGCTGTACAGACTCTACCAAGACACAGAAAGTTAATTATGGCTGTTGTCGATGTAATACTGGGTATAAATCTGATAAGCAGTAAGTATTACTTACACTGTAGCTAATAAAATAATTTAACAGGTGTTTGTAAGCCCAAACGCACAAGACGGCCAACAAACGCATCCATGTCACGCTCACGCAGACGTGACAAACGCATGCGTGAAAACGCAAACGCACGCACGCAAACGCAAACGCAGAATTCTATGTGCCCTTGAAGTTCTTAGGCACTCGGAAATTTCTCCCTTGCAGGATCGTAAATAATGTTGTACAGAAACACATGCTAGCTGTGGTCGTCCATCGTCTCTCTAAAGATCAAATGTGAGAGATCTGATGGTGAGTCAATTCATAAGGTGACAGCGTGAATGTTCTGCGATTACCTTTTCTCTAGGTTTGAGTGTTCCATGCAGGTGTTTGTCGGAGATTTGGTATGAGCCTTATAAGGTAAGTCACATTTTAAGTCCGCTTTTTCGATTACTTTCATGCGGATTGGATTTTATTCGGCATTTGGATGAGAAAAAGCTTCCCCAATGACCTTAAAAGGTCGATTAAAAGACCGGTTAAAATTCGCGACTCTTTTCTTGCAAGCTTCCCGGCGCGATTGTGCCATTTTGAGACATTATTGGCATTAAAAGGCCGATGCAGAATCTCCGACATTAGCTATCGGCGAGACCAAAGGGATGATACCAGTCGAGTAGGCGCGTACAAGGTAGTCCAGGTGCTGACCACAAGCACTGGGCTTGTACTCGCTTATTACCGAATGACGACGATGTCTGTAGCGTCGAAGGACGGCAGCGGGGGGAGCTACGACAGACGTTATATGAGCACGAGGATTATGAATGGAGACCGATATAATCTGGGATCAGTTATAACGAGATTTTCCGTAACTGGGGATCATGCGGTAAAGGAACCATCAGTCTCCCTGACGTCGTATCTTGGGGAAAGTTAGACACTAATTAAGCCTAATAAATCCGCACAGAATCACTTACGAGAAACCTAGTCATGGCATCATGAAATACTAGTGACTGTCGTATGTTTTCCTATGGTCGTTCCAGGACCAAAACCTATGCAGTCCCACAGGAATAGTGTACTCGGACGTCCAAGCAAAATCGTTCGATATATCTCATGGAAAACAGCTAATGAGTGCCACATAAAGAAAAATACATGTCAGAGTGTCCGTTGATTCTTAAGCGGCGTTTTATTTATACACTTGGCGAGTATACAGTCCACGCGGGTAACGGGTCCGTGGTGTGTTCGAGAAGACTCGATCTCTGAGATGATTACCATGACTAGAATGTACTAGTGAAGAAGTAGATCGCTCATTGCGTCTAGTGTGAAGCTAATGAAAGGCTGATTAGTCTAAGATTATCATATATTTAGTCGAGTCATGGCCATGTCTGGACTTGACCGTATGCACCCTGCAATCTATACCCTGTGTCCACGCATCGGATAGTGTACGGTTCAACCATTCATTTGACCATCGACCAGCGAGAGACCTATAGGCTTTCCTGGACCGCAACAAATGTGAAGAGGGGACGTGTCGTCTTCTGTGCAGTTTAAGTGTTAAATCTGGTCATACGTAACGATGCCACAGATACCGGAACGGGGCGGAACCATCTATTAGTGAGGTCATCAGTTAAAAGAGCACATTGTAGTTCCGTTCATAGAAGCCACGAGCTTATATCTCCAACCCGAAGACCCAGACCCTTGTTTCCAGAGCATAAATATAAGGCAGGAAGTGCTCATCTGTTTTTGACCTTCCAGGAGAAGAATACACACCCCAGATCGACATTCTTACGGGTATATCACAGAAAAAAAGATCAGATAACTCATTCCTGTGCCGGATTTTTTATCCATAAAGATATACGTGAGGTCGAGATAACACTCGGGGACTCACTAGCGTGCGGGCGGCAGCTCCAAGTTGACTGCTCTAAGAAGGCCTCCGACTCGAAAGAAAACTTGAGCTTTAGCTTGATACCTTGAGTCGCGCCAGCTACCACAATGACCCTGGTCCAAGCCGGTTCCTGAGGTTGTGATGAAATCTGATGAAAAACTTTGCAATGTCATGGTCAGGTGACGTCGTGAGGGCAGGTCTGACCGCACCTCAGCCTATTCCAATTTGACGTGATCCTTCGTTACTACCAACGACGCTGAGAGCTATTCCGGTGTTTCTTGGATGTATTTCCATCTTGTCCGAGGACAGTTCTAGCCTCCATTTCTCTCAGGCTACCAGCGATACACATCCGCCCGGCGCTGAGTGGCCGCTATCTAGTGATCTACTGACGACGGATCGCTCAGTCTTGTTGTACACTGTTAAGTACATTCCTGCATCACGGGTGTGCTTGTTCTACGGAACTATTACTACGGAGAAATCATTTTCGAGTCCAAGAACCAAGAATCCTTCTCATGAACAGCGACAAAATACATCTCCTCTGTTACCAGGGTTTGATATCATTTCGCCTTGTTTTAAGTAGCCCCTTACTTATCTGCAATTGATCCAATGCCTCGATTCCCATCCTCTCCCCAGCTTCTTGTCTTTGGCTCCTCGTTCCCACTACACTGCAAAAGTATCCAGACTCAAGAAATGCAGCCTTTCATTCTCGTATGGATGCTATTGATGCCTTTTCTAAGGTCGGGCGGGGCACAGGACCTCACACCGTCGACTTTTTGGAAGGCAAGTACGGCTTCTCTAGTTTACGGCAGCAAATTCTAATGTAAGAACTAGAACCCTAACATCACATCGTCTAAGGATAACCGCATTACCATTGCAAGTGCTGCTATCGACAAAGCGGTTAGCGTGCTTCAGCCTAATGGGCAGTTCAACGGTGCGCTTCATTCGCTCTATTTCCAGCATCATGCTTCCATTTCAAGTATCATCAGATTCCGGATTCGACATCCCTGGCAGACTATATGCACAAATGGCCGAATTCGATAGGTTGACCAACCAAACCACGTACAAGAAAACATTGAAACAGTATTTCGTCCTAGCCGAGTCGATCAATCCGGATTTTTTGACCACATCGTCAGTAAGCTCATATCATACGCCTTGAATCGCACCTAACCAACCTTGATTCAGTGTTAGTTCTATTTCCTGCAAGTACTTTCCGAATAACTGACACGCCAATCTTGATGATAGGTAGCCGATGGGCTGTGAGTGAGATCATCCATTGACATTCTTTTGTTCTTCATCTCCTGTAGGAATTATGGATACGCCGCTGCTCGGGCTTACAACACTTATCAAAACCCGATCTTCCTCGATCTAGCGGTGACTTCGTGGACCACTGCGAGGCGATACACAATATGTAAGGAGCAAGCTGTCTCGGGCACCACAGATATTAAGCAATCTGAACTCGCACCTTCGTGTCAAGGCAGTGAGTGTCACAAATGACTGCGGTTCATCCATGTATTGATCCCGGGCGACAGCAACTCTGACGGGCGGTACCTATTTCGTGAGTCATGCTATACATCCACATCTCGCCAATTAATTAGCGGGCCAGAGTACTGATCCCACCGATGCATATCTCTACAGTATGGCCTCTGGGTTCGTGTCCTTTATTCTTTATTCCTTTTTCATGTTCAATCCATGATTAACTCTGTGCAACCAGTTTTTTTCTTGTGTGAGCACTGTAATCATCTCTAGTATGGGATATACACCTTGCTAACTGAGACAAAGTGTTTCGGCTCTACTAGCAGAAGCAACATCCAACCAGACATATCTCGACGCTGCCATTGAGTCGGTAAATTTCATACAGTCACATTTCCTCGATTCATCCAATATCGTAATGGCTTTTTTGTCATCAAATGTCAGCCAATATTGCACAATGGATACATCGGCGTTCTCCACCAATACCGGGATCTTCGTTGAAGGATTGGTCATCCTTGCTGATATCACACGCAACACATCAACTGAAGCCTTGTACGTAGTAACAGATCCTTGTTGTCCACATACTGAACCCTGACTCCCGTTAGGTTGCGCAGTATTATCGTTGCCATTACAACCAACACATCATGGCAAGGATTGGACGGCATCCTTGATGGTGCGTATGTTTTCCGTAACTTTATTTCACAAGCTCATCGTTACTTTTGAACGGTGAAGTTGGTTCCGATGGAGGACATTACATTGTACGGGCCCTCGCAGCATTATACGAGCGCAACACGACGACCTCCAATCTTCGAGAATACATAGAAGAATACATTGGCGTGCAGGTGAACCTTCGCAGAATTTCCCATGGGGGTATGCATCGCTTATTTTCCTTGGCAGTATAATGGCGTCATCGAGAAAGCCACTTTGGGTGGAAGCAACATTTACGGGATCCCATGGACAGGTCCACCGAGGACCGTGTTCTCCAGTGCAAACCAGACTGTAGCTGTTAGCGCATTACTCAGTGGAATACAGCTCTTAAACAACCAGCCATTGTCGAAACCAAGTGATAGCCCCACCTCGAGTGGTATATCTACTGAGAGTGATAATCCCACCTCGACTCGTACCCCTACTACCAATACGACCACATCTCCGTTGTCATCAACAAAGAAACCGACGGGAGCGATAGTCGGCAGTGTTGTGGGTGGACTAGCGGTTCTTGTGGTCATAATTGTATGCGGCTTTCTCTGGCGTAGAAGACGTCACAAAGGTAGCCACACACCTTGTATTGTGGACGAGCACTCACCACGAACAGTCACACCATTCATGGCTACATCAATTACAGCGTCGTCAGAGATACCCCGAGAGCATCGTATATCCCAGGGAAAAAATGCTGGATACCCCGTGCCAAGTAGAAGAGATTCCTCTTCATCCTTGGGGGCGGTGGAGACAGACAGAGCAGAAAGGAGAGTGGATGCGAGGGTTGGATCAATGACTCCACACGGAGCTGCCGCGAGTCCTCCAAATCCACTGGATATGCCTACGGAGGAGCTGCTAAGGTTGCTCAATGACCGACTTCGGCCGTGCCGATGGAATGGCTTGCCTGCTGAGCTACCACCAGAGTATCACGAAGGACGGACAACGTGAAAGGTGTTGTTATGTCTACAGCGACTCGATACCCTCTGGCCTGATGTTGTACTTCAGATACCATCCGTTACATTTTATGTAGATCTAATATATATTTTCATAAACAACGAATACTAGCTTGACCAAGTCAGCTTTAATTTACTGCGTACATCGGGAATACAAAGAACTCGGAGAATTCTAACCTCGACATTGTGCGGAAGATAACAGCTGGCCGTCACTCGGTGTGACTGGTGCTCTGAAATCAGTATTCAGTGAGGCTGTCTCAGGTGGAAGATTCGGAAGTAAGAGTTCGACAAATAATTCATGATAGTTGTTTATGGGGGTGGCCAGAATATTGTCGCTTGGGAATAACCTTGTCGACTTGACAACTTTTCACAAGAATCAATAACAGTTGATCTATGCTTCCTTCGTTCACTGTTTATACAATCAGAGGCTACGGCCGATAAATGTAACAAGCAAAAGCACCGTCGTCCGCCAAGGAACAATTCGATCTTGGGCTGATTGCGGCAAGGCGTGCGGAGTTCACCCTTGACGCATCACAATCGCCTGATTCTGTTCCGTTGATGTTCGATGTTGCATCCCAGTAGGAAAGGCTGGGATGAATCGAACAGAACCGAGAGAAGGGAAGAGATGATGATGCTTGTAACTTTGAGGGGATACACTTCCGGATGAATAGTACGTGGTGGATACGATCCTCCCGAGGAACGAATACAAGGAGGCTAGCTGGCTGATGAAGTTGACGTCGCGCTGTTTAAAGTATGATGCTGGTTTGGTCGGTACAGTACGTGCAAAGGCCATCTTTCCGGACGAGTACAAGGCCCTACTGGTGGTTGCACATGCTGTTCGATTAGAATGCAAGGGTACATATGTAGGCAAAAGAACGTATGCACCTGCTAAGTTGGTATTTATATGGCCGGTTACTCCAGAGACCGCTTGATTTACTATTGTCGTGGCCGACTGGTCGACCTCACTTTCCGCGAATCACTGTTTCTCCGATAGCAGCAAGCTTTGTCCTCACCTCCAGTCGCTTTTTTGGGGACCAAGATTCATTGTTGTAAGCTACAGCCGAGATGTTAGTTGAAAGTCAAGAAATAAGAGTTCTTGTATCGTTAGTCTTGTGCGACATTTTACTTTCAAGGGCGCGATGAAAATAATGGTCCTCCCAGAGTATCCTCGTTGACTTCATGAGAATCATTGATGGCTGACAAAGATATTCCTCATTTACTACGTATAAAGTTAGGCGCTACGACGGCTGAATGTGGAGAGAAAACATACCGCCTTCTGCTAATTAGACCTTTTGTGATGGCCCGAGGGAGGCTTCGAGAGTGAATGCGGCCCTAATGATGTCATACTTACAGCCTCGCCATCGCACCACATGATTTCCGTCCATTTGTGATCGACGTTTTTGCGTAGCACGAAATGCTAGTAGGCAATAAAGTAAATTCTTACGCCTTTCACCTTGTTTCGTGTCGGTTACAATGAAAGGCGAGCAGTTTGATAGGGAGTTACACGTACTGATCTAGTGGTGTAAATCTAAAAAACAATGGTTGTTTAAATAATGAATCGGTTTCTACCTGTGTAGAAGGATAAGCGTAACAGCTATTAGAACGGAATGGACGACGTACCTAATGGTAAGAGGCCGGGAGAAACATTAGTCCACAATCTCCATAACATTTGTATAGCCAGGTAATCCATTAAATGCACTAATGGCAGAATACCTTCTGTAGAAGGCACAGACTGGCAAATACGGAGTCATCGGCCGTCCTCGCCGTCCTGACTTGTGGGTTTCCGCGAACTTCGAAGTTATCTCCGTTTCATAGGACGATGCCTCCTGAACAAAGAAAGGGCTAGGAAGCCAGTTCGTCATGCAAAGAGCTAGTTTATGGTGATGGAGTTCCACATCACAAAAGGGTAAAACTTGGACAATATTGAAGTTTTCGCTCGCAAGGAAGGCGTGGGAATAGTTCCGCTTCGCCGGCTTAATCGGCCCGTGATGCTTCTTGGACTCGGACGTCCATGAGCAGTAGGTTCCACAGCCTCACTGACGATGCATTGAGCTATATCACCACCTTTCTCTCCGTTCCCGATATTCTTCTCCTCTGACAGGTGAACATCTCTCAAGTCCACAACTCAGGTTGCTGATTTTTACAGACACTATGCAAATGGTTCAGCGCGTTCACAAGACTACACATAGTATGGACAAACCCATTCAAGCTTGACATCCTCGCCAATAACTATCCTTTCCGCATCGACGATATAGATCTCGAGTATTGCACGTGTTACGCTTATGAATTAGCAACCCGTTGGCTCGCAGACTCCTCTAACCCCGAAGAACGAGACGACTATTATCGGATCGCCCGTTTCCGAAATCAAATTCGTACCAGGACGACAAGGCAATGGGTGCTGACTGTATCCATGGAGATCTGGTTGGTGCTGACGGTCTGGGATATCACCCGGGGGTAGAAGTGCTCTGAATGGTTTCCGAAAGGCGCGACGTTTACTGGGGTGAAGCTGCAAACGGAATCAGAGTCGGAAGCGAGCATCGCGGTGACATTGTGAGTGCCCGTAACTCTTATGATACATGATGAACGATTGTTGATATATGTAGGTCACGGACCCCGCACGAATTCTGTTCCGTTGAAACCGAAGCCCTCAGGGACGACATCTCCAAGACGTTGATCTCCAATTGGAAGACTGGAGAGCACGCCCACCTCGATGACGTTGGGGACAACCAGCACAATCATTGCCTCCAGGTCGTGTTCACCCCGCCTATTGTCCTCGTCCTTCTTGCTCGCTCCATCACACTTTACACCTCTACCTTCACCCGCATCGCCACACCTACCTTTAGCTGGGTTGAGTCACGGCACCAGCGCAACACCGACTTCCATCCTCATCTGCTCCCAGAGTGACAACCCCTGGGCATCAAGACAAGCTAGCTCGAACTTTACTCCCTCTCCTTTTCCCCAACCCTTGTCTCCAAAATATCGTCGCGACATTGAGCTCTTCGATGCACCAACGTCATCCTTGGCAACCGGGCTACGGCCACATGCATCCGTCCCCACGACCGCGCCATGGTCTTGCACTCGGAGGAGCGCGACGGCCGCGAAATACCTATCGTAGCTATTTCCCACAGTCCCCGCAACTCCATCGACGAAGTCCGCGCTCGCAATGTCTGCATGAACAGCCCCAATAACTGGACCGCGTTCGATCATGACGGAGACCTTGGGAGGATCACCATGGATCGGCTTTTGGGAAGATTACCATTGTTCAGCTGTAGTCCGAATATATGCGCCTTCTTGGTTTACATCATCTGTGCTAGTTTGAGTGAGGATAGTACTTGCAAGTATCTCCCCTCGTGACGTACAGAGATGAACGTCTACTATGATGGTTCGAATCCCCCTCAAAGCAGATAAGTACGCATAGAAGGTTAGAAAGTGCACCTGGTTTGTTGCAGCAAGGGCCTATACTTGCACAGGAGCACGATCCTCGATTGCGAGGTACCATTTTCCTGGTCGTCCACCTTGATTCTAATTTACAGCGGTGCTCTCCATAGCTTCTGCCTACTGATTACTTGGCTACGTTCGAGCCAAAGTCAAAGCATATTGGGATGTCTTCGTTTTCTCAATCTATAGGGTTCAAATCCGAAGAATACCATCCGTGTAAAGTGTCTTGTTTGTCTTACATTCTTAACTTTCTCTGCGTCACAAACATAGCCTACGAACCTATCCATAGAAACACTCTCAGTTCCGCGACATAATTTTCCTATGGCCCATTATGCTTTGGGACATCAGTCTTCCCCTTTCAGCTTCTTTTTTTGTTACAGAACTTAGATACTGCCTTCGAAACGGCGAGGCGTGATATAAAATATTATACCCTTCGTGTCTACTCTTAGGGTTCGAGGATTTCTTCTCGTCCCAGTTACGTCTCCATTTTCACACCAGTTTTTTTTGCTCGACTTGCCCGTCAAGTTGGCCTGAGTGTCCACAGCGGTAGCACCATCTTTGCATGATAATTCTCTTAGTGGACCGAAACTCATTGCCGAAAAACACCAGTGGCTATCGGATGACAGGAGGAGACAAAAATAAGACGTAACTCCTACCTAGGCAAAGTTTTCCGAGTGGCGTATCTCTGGACTCCGAGGCGGTACAAGGAATTTTGCAATGCTTTTCATTCGTGTCGGCGGACCAGGACATGCATATGCGCGAGGAACCGGACCGACAACGTGCCTTGTGACGAAATGGACATGACAACATGAAGACGGGGGAATACATTTAATGAGGGTCAGAGCGGGGTGGAATGGGTTGAGCGGCGAGTGAGGTATAACAAAAAAGAAAGTGATACAATGACTGACTAACGGTAGCGCACCCGTAACGCAAACACGCTCGTCATTGTACGTCAAGATTTCACAGTGGTTCGATTGCGTCGGGGAGCTCGCCCAATTCTAGTACTCTAACCTTTCTTCCAATCCTCGGTACAAAAAGAGGGAAAGGCGAACATTCCTGCACATGCGAATGAACCTGACATGACATACAAGCCACGGTGACTATATTGTAAAGGTAATTAGGTCATGGTTCGAATCCGTGTCGTGGTCATACATCACTTTGTTCCATCCACTTTTTAAGTTATCGAAAAATCAGTGTAGACACAGACTCACGAAAAGACCCTTCGGCGGCAGCCGAAGAATGAACGATAGCGAGGAATCCCATTAACGTGCACGAATCAGAGTTTCCGCTTTCAAAGAAAAATTGCAGTAAAATCGGAGTTTTACCTGCAGTAGGTGTTTGTACGGAGGGTATTATCCTCGCCAGTTGATGTGACTACAGGAAAATTGGGGAAACGAACAGATACCAATAAAGAATTGATAAAGAAACCTGTTCGCATCATAACGGGAACGGGAGGTCCGGTGGTCCTATGACACTCGAGGAATTTGCTGTCACTTTAAGATAGCCCCCACTCGGCAGAAAGCTTTATTGAGAATTGGTTTTCACGGCTCTAATGCCACATTCTATTTATACCTATTTACTGCTTACCTTACACTTTGACGTTTCATACCTATCTTGACTTGACTCCGAACCACCACTGTCTCTGTACACTACGACAGAATATACCTGCCCTTCGAGTCAACCACGTCCCGTTTCCGAGTCGCTGCCACCTAAACTCCAACAAGCTTGAGATTTAGCTTAGAGCCTCAGGCGAAGTAAGGATCATTCACGTCGCGGTGAATGAGTTATAGTCAGGTGATGTCGTGAGGGCAGGTCTAATCGCGCCAAGGGAATTTCAATTTGAGACGCCTGGTGATCCTTCGTCACTAGCCACAACCCTAAGAGCTATTCTAGTGTTTTATGCATGTCCTTCCATCTCACTTGAGGACAGTTCTACCTTGGTCCTAACATCTGTTTTCATCAGGCTACCGGCGATACGTATCTTCCGGGTGACATCGTTCTAATGATCTTCTAACGTCTCGCTCAGTCTTGTTATACTTTGTAAAATACATTCCTGCACCACGGGTGGGATTGTCCGACAGAATTCCTACTACCGCGAAATCATTTTCGAGCTCAAGAATCAAGAATGCATCTCGTGGACATCGACAAAAATGCATCTCCTCTGTAACCAGGGTCTGATATCATTTTCGTCTTGTTTTAGGTAGCCCCGTATTCATCTGGAAGTGATTTAATGCCTCGACTCCCCTCTTTTTGCCGACTTGCTCGTCTTTTGCCCATTATAATCATCAAGGACAGAGACACTGAAGAAATGCGGCCTCTCTTTCACATATGGATGCTAATGACGCCTTTGATAATGTTGGGTGTCGCACAGGACCTTACACCATCGATTTTGTGGAAAGCAAGTACCATCAGCGACTCTGTTTAATGGAGACAAGTGCTCATACAAGGTCTAGAATTTTAACATCACATCGTCTAAGGATGACCGCATTGCCATTGCAAGTGCTGCTATTGACAAAGCGGTTAGCATGCTTCAGCCTAATGGGCAATTCAATGGTGCGCTTCATTCACTCTATTTCCAGCATCATGTTTCCATTTCAAGTATCCTCAGGTTCCGGATTCGACATCCCTGGCAGACTATACGCACAAATGGCCGAATTCGATAGGTTGACCAACCAAACCAAGTACAAGCAAACATTGAAACAGTATTTCATCTTAGCAGAATCGATCAGTCCGGGATTTTTGTACATAGTGTCAGTAAGCTCTTATGATGCCCCCTGAATCGCACCTGACCGACCGTAATTCAGTGTTAGTTCTATTTCCTGCAAGTACTTTCCGTCCTGATCACACCATTCTTGATGATAGGTAGACTATGGGCTGTGAGTCAGAGCGTCCTCTGACATTCTTTTGTTCTTCATCTCCTGTAGGAATTATGGATACGCCGCTGCTCGAGCTTACACCGCTTATCAAGACCCTGACTTCCTCGCTTGGGCCATAACTTCGTGGACTTCTGTAAGGCGATACACGATATCTAAGGAGCAAGCGGTCTCGGGCAGCATAGATACTAAACATTTGATTATCTCAACCTCATGTCAAGGCAGTGAGTATCACCAATGACTACACTTAATCCTTGTACTGACCCGGATCGACAGCAACTCTGACGGGTGGCACCTATTTCGTGAGTCATGCTTTACATCCACATCTGGCTAATCAACCAATGGGGTAGAGCAATGAATCTGATTCTTTCCAGGCCATTCTCGACAGTTCTGCCTCTGGGTTTGTGTTCTGCTCTCACTTTTTCATTCATGCTTAACTCTGTACAACTAGCTCTTTTCTTGCGTGAGCTCCGTACTCTTTTATGCACGCACTCAGCTCATAGTGACAAGTGTTTCAGCTCTATTGACAGAAGCAACATCCAACCACATGTATCTCGATGCTGCCATCGAGTCAGCAAATTTCATACAGTCTCACCTTCTCAATTCTTCCAATCTCGTAATGGAATCTATTTCTTCAGAATCAGACTGCTCAGTAGAATCATCGCTGTACCCCCCCTCGTCTGGGATCTTCCTCGAGGGATTGGTCATACTAGCAGACATCACCCGTAACACATCAACTGAAGCCCTGTATGTGGATTCACATCTTGGTTCTGTAAATAATGAACGGTGATTTCTGCCAGATTGCACAAAACTATTGTTGCCGTTGTAACCAATACACTGTGGCAAGAATTGGACAGAATCATTGATAGTATGTTTTTTTCTCTGCAAATTTATCTCATGAGTTCATCGCTGTTGTTTGTCGGTGAAGCTGGTTATGCAGGTCATAACGTCGTACGGGCCCTCGCGGCGTTATACGAACGTAATACGACGACCTCCGATCTTCGGGAATATATCAAGGAATATATTGGTGTGCAGGTGAGCCTTTGAATGACCCCTCTTAATGTACATATCTAATTTTACTTGACAGTATAATGCCGTCATCGAGAAGGCCACTTCAGGCGGGAGCAACATTTATGGGATGTCCTGGAAAGGACCACCAAGCACATTATTCTCCGGTGACAACCAGACAAGAGCTGTGACCACGTTGCTTAGTGCAATACAACTTGTAGCCAACGAGCCATGGTCGAAATCGAGCGACAATCCCACCTCAAGTCGTACCCCTACTGCGAGTGCGACCATATCTCCGTTGTCATCAAAGAAGAGCCTGACGGGAGCGATAGTTGGTGGTGTTGTGGGTGGGCTGGCGGTTCTTGTGGTGACCATTGTCTGCATCCTTCTCTGTCGTAGACGACCTCATCAAAGCAACAACACTCCTCTCCTTGTGGATGAGGGCTCCCCACAAATAATCACCCCTTTCATGGCTACCTCAGTTCCAGTGGGGATATCACGAGGGCATCATAAAAATCAGGCGGAAAATGTTAGATACCCCATTGATGCGAGTAGAGGACAGTCCTCTACGTCTCCTGGAGCAGTGGAGACAGACGCGACAAGGATGGATGTACGGACGGAGTCGACGACTCCACTTGAGGCTGCTGTAAGTCCTCCAATTCTGCTTCACACGGAGAGAAGAGAGGATATGCCTACGGAGGAGCTGTTGAGGTTGCTCAATCAACGGCTGCTGCTGGGCAGATGGCATGGCCTAGATGACGAGCTCCCACCTGAGTATTCCGAAGGACGGACTACGTGAAAGTTTTGTTATTGTTATATTTACACAGACTCAATACCTGAAGGCCTTAACGCTCCCCTGCAAATACCATCTATTACAATGATTTGGTTCTGATACATTATTCATGAGCGAGGAATAACTGGGCTCTGGGTCGATGATTAGAGCATTGATTTACTATGTACCGCGGTGATACAAAGTGAACCCCAGGTTTCTAATGTCGACGCTGTGTGGTATATAACAGCTGCCTTTTACTCAGTGCGACTGGTGATCTGCAATAAATAATCAAATTGATGCTATGTCAGGTGTAGAATAAGGGTTGGACGCACGTTTTCGAAACCATCCGTTCCATACGGCCCGACAAGATTACACTAGCGCCTGATTCCGTCCTGAGTCCGCTGATGCTCAATGTGACATCCCAGTACGAAAATCTGGGATGAAGCGGACAAGTCAGAGAGGCGGGAGGAGATGATGATGCTCCTAAATACACTTTGAGGAGATTTTTGAATGAATGCAAATACAGAGTCGCAGGCCGTCCTCGCTTAGATTTCCGTGAAGATAGCACAATGCCTCCCTAACGAAGAAAGAGCTAGACAGCCGGGTCTTCATGTAAAGATTCGAGAGCAAGTCTACAGTGATGGAGTTCCACGTCACGAAAGGTAAAACCTAACTTTCACAATATCGAAAGTTTCGCTCTTCGGGAAGGGAAAGGAAGGCGTGGGAAACAGCTCCGTGTCGTCGGCGCAATCGGGCCGTGACCCTTTTCGGACTCCATCGCTAAATCCGGGAGAAGTTCATAAGGCTTTACCACCTCAATATCCTCGGTACAAGGTCTAGTGATCGGTATGATGTGAAATAATATTACAGCTCCGCTCACTTAAGCATATTCGGACAGGTCAAATTCGATAATCCGTATCATCTGGTATAATCCACACGGCGCATTGTAATATTCAACACCCATACATCACATTATGACCTTCCGTGAGGGTCAACGAACCTTGTGATAGTCAATAGCGCTCGTATCAAAGGATCATGTGTATAATCCTCTTCGAAGCTTCTCATGTCGAATCACGCAAACGTTGGAAGAGAAGCGAAGTACAATATATATTGGCTAGTATATTTATAGCTACTACTGAGGCTGCTGTGCACGCGCCTGGCGCTGAGCTAACAGTAATTCCCTAGACTTAGCAATAGTCGCCTTCGCCTCAGGACCTTGGACAGAATTAGGAAAGACGTGCCTAAAAGGAATCAGCACAGAATAAATAAAAATCGGACCATCACGTACTTCGTCCACCACTCAAGAAGCTTATTGGCTGCGACCTTCGACTCAGCATCTGTAGGACCCTCGAAATAATCAACCACGAAGTTCCAGAGACCCTCATAACTGAAGCCGCAATACTCTTCCTGCCAAGAGGATGCATCCGTGAGGTTGAAGTGTAGCTACCAAATCCAGTCAAGTAATGTTAATACAATGGCGCCATATGAACGTACCATAACAGCTGCATAGGCAATTGTTCGAGGGGTAACTTGACCATCCAGACGACAGAGCGACGCAACATTACTCTTGGTGACTTTTTTGTTTGTTCCTTTGCGTTTCTTGGCAGGCCGTGAGGAATCTGGTGCATCATTCTCGTTATCTTCGATGCGTTCTGTAGATGATGGAGACGTAAAGATAGCCGCCCAAGTCTTAGATATTTTCATGAGTATTGTTCTGCATTGAAGGAGTAGCACAACAAACCTTGAGAAGAAGCTTCGAACGAAGAAAACCTTTCTCCAGATTGCTTGGATCCCCCTTCCCACCCGCATAAAAGCAACGACAGAAATAGTTACTAGCCATTGTGATGTTGGGGTCCGTACCCGAACGATAAGCTGTCCGTACACTTATGCATAATGTCAGCATGCTATCATTTGGTAGCAAATCACATACCTTTCATCGTCCCAGTCAAACAAAACCGAACTGAGGAGCCTCCCAGTTATATCGTCCTGAATCCCACGCCCACCACGATCTCTGATGTCAAATGGTGTGCTTGGCTTAGTCGGGGCACTATTGAGCTCGATCGCAACCTCAGCCTTGATACGCGACACGTCACTTGTCCGGCCATCGTTGGCACGGGTTTGGAGCTGTGATCGTGTCAGACGAGCATTACAGTTATTCAGACACATACCTCGGCCAGAAACGCGTCAAGTTCCTCTGGATCCAGTTCAGGATCAATCAATTTCTTCTTCAAGTCCGGTACAACGCGTAACATAGCATGGAAGCCGACATATGATCTATCTTGACTAGGAGCTGGTGAGATGGTGAGACACCAGTAGAGATCAACTCACTCCCGCTTGATGTCTTCATCGTTGCCTGGCCCTGCCGCAGGCTGAGGCTCAGCAGCTACAGCACGACGGTCTGCCTCGTCCACAAGGTTAGAGAGAGGTCCGAACATGGCGACGCATTTCCGTAGCACTCTGCCTATGGTGAAGTCAGACCTGGTAAAAGAGAATTAGCAACTGTAGGATTCTTAAATAGTAAGCCATGCCTCGCGCGCTTTTTGTTTCCCAAAGCTTGCGCTAACGCGTTTTTTGTGGTCTGTAGCTCTCGAAGGGTTCGTGCGTGTTGCGCTGACTCGGAGTTGTCATCCAGAGGCGGGGAAGAAGTACGAGGGAGGCTGGAGCTACGACCTGAGGTGGAAGACATGGGAATCACAAAGATGAAATGCGACCAGGTACGTGCTTTGCTTTATAGCTGTGTGGGCGTGGAAAAAATCAACAATATTGCACATGACATAGCACACACGGACAGATACTGACTAACACAGTTGATAGGAGCAGCGGCAACTGCATAAATAATTTAGCGTGGAGCTGACAACACTGCCGAACGATCGAATAACCAACAACTTCTTGTCAGCAAGGGATAGCATATAGATTGATAGCCTACCATTCATCCTCCACCTGCCTGAAGACGTTGAGAAGGAATACAATAGATGGGGAAGGGACAAGGATATAGAGATGATGGTGGTTGAAGTACGAGGAGCAGTCAACAAACTGGGGCCATGTGATCATATTTGAAACTCCGCTGACGCGTCATTAATATCTGCCGCGTCTTTCTGCCACGCCCAGCAAGCGCCCAGAGCCGTGTCTCACCTCCTGACAGATAAATACAATATCCAATGAACTTATTTTATTTTCCTCGTCGTTGGCACATCCTCCCCTTTCCTCCTCCTATCGAGTTATGGTCCTTCTGTAGAGACCATGCCTCTTTATTTGAACTCGCGGCGGGTCAAGTTGGCCTTTCTAGCCCTTCTTTCTACGCTTATTCTTTGTCTAATCCTCTGCTACGATTCCAAGTCCCATAACCTGATCTTGATGGCGCCTGGCCCTAGCCGTAGCAAATATTCTTGTGTGGAAGGATGCAATTCTGAGTCTTTCAATGGCACTGGACCTCTTCGGCAGCATCAGAAAGTTTGCCAAGTATATATCGCGTCAAAAAAGGGCAATGTAGCCATTCGCTCTCGAGCTCTTGCTGATTACACAGTCGCAAGAACGGAGAGGGTAAATAGAAGGGCTAATCTTTTGGTATGTATCAGTTATCCGACGTATGACCACACTTATAATGCATTGTATGACACACCAGGGCATCGACAAACCTAATTTTCAGAGGCAGCCTTCTGTAGGTCCCTCGGACTCACAACCTTCGGTGCTTGAATTGGAGCCCGAGCCCGAGCACATAGACATAGACTCACACATAGAACCGATGTTTATCGAAACCAATGATCGTCCTCCTTCCCCTATCCCATCCCCACCTACCCCTGTAACATTCACTGGACGCCCACAGCGTAGTCGCCTGGCTCCTCTACGCTTTCGGGATGTTTGTCCAGAGCCAGTTGCTCCTGTACCGCCTGCCATACCTAACCCAGAACCTCCCGTCAATCCCCAAGTGCGCAGTGTACGTTTAATTGTTCGCGACACTGTGAGAACAGCTGCCAATATCTTCGGTCTTTGGCGGGAGTATCTGCACCGCCCATCATACGAGCCTGATGCCTTCATGCGACCAGAGGATCTTATGAATCATGATGATTCTGGGACCTCGGACATACCCAATCCCGATTCCCTACTTGCATCTGAGACTAGAGCATCTGGTTCAACGTCTTCATTTCCTCCTCCATGGCCGTTCACCAGCATGACGCGGTTTTCACTCATGAAATGGGTGAACAACGGCCACACTCAGAAATCGGAGGCAGAAGTGGATAAACTGGTAAATGACGTTCTTCTCTCACCGCATTTCAATCAGGAAGATTTGAAGGGCTTCAAAAGTCATGCAGAGAATGCCCGGATGGACGCCGCTGCCTCTGGGGGAGAAAATCCGCTACTCCAGGCTTTCAAGCAGACTGGGATATCTATTGACGTTCCCTCGGGCAGCTCCACCTCACCTTCAAGGCCATTCATTGTCCCGGGATTGCTCTATCGCAAAATCACTGATGTTATCCGGTCAGCCTTTGCTCAGCCGCTAGCCCACCAATTCCATTTCTCGCCCTTTCATCTCTTTCACAGCTCAAGTGATACCGATGAACCTACTCGTGTCTACAGCGAGCTTTACAACTCGGATGCATTTATAAAAGTGTACGACGATGTTAAATTGCGTGGGAAAATCCATCCCAGCGAAGCCGGATGTACTCTAGAGAAAGTTGTAGCTGCGCTTATGTGTTTCTCGGATGCTACTCATCTAGCTCAGTTTGGAAACGCAAAGGCATGGCCTATATACCTTGTTCTCGGCAATCTTTCCAAGTATCTTCGAGCGCGCCCGTCTTCTGGGGCAATGCATCACCTGGCTTACGTTCCCTCAGTACAGTCCTATAATTTTCTCAACCCTCATCCTGCTAACATTGCTCTTGCAGCTGCCCGATTCCTTTCAAGACTTCGCAAGCAGCTTTCACAGTAAATGGAAGTCCCAAAAGCGTGACATCCTTGCTCACTGTCGAAGGGAATTGATGCATGCCATATGGAATTTCCTCTTAGACGATGACTTTATGCATGCATACCATTACGGGATGGTAATAGAGTGCATCGATGGTGTCAAGCGACGAGTATACCCAAGGTTTTTCACATATTCGGCTGATTACCCTGAAAAGTGAGCTCAATGTGACGTCTTTCCTTCAATCTAACCTTGGTCTGCAGAGTCCTGTTGGCTACCATTCGGGATAATGGCCTTTGTCCATGTCCGCGATGCTTTATCGGAAAGGAGAAGCTCGATCTGCTGGGACAGAAGCGTGACGACAAGATCCGTGTACGGAATTTTCGCAAGTATCTGCTTGATGGAGTCATCGTAGCTCGTCGGGCCATCTACTCTCTTGCACGTGCAATCGGTGGTTCTGTCATTGATAGGATTCTCAAGCCGACTTCCCATGTACCCACTCTGGTATGTTTGGATCTTCCATGTGTCATTTACATTCTCGAATATATGAGCAGAACGCTTTTGTCAACCGAATCGGAAAGGATTTCAACCCCTTCAAGATGCTCGTTGTCGATTTCCTGCATGAGTTTGAGCTTGGGGTCTGGAAATCGTTGTTCATCCACCTCATCCGTCTGCTTTATGCCGAAGATCCTAGCGGAGAATTAGTTTCAAAGCTAAATCAAAGGTAAGGACTGAGTCATCCTTGGAATCGGTCTCTGAAGGCATCTGGAACTCACAGATATCGCCAAATTGCTACGTTCGGACGGGGAACTATCCGGAAGTTTGCTGAGAACTCAGCTGAGATGAAGAAACTTGCTGCTCGAGACTTTGAAGATCTTCTGCAGGTGAGTATCATGGCATTCTATGGGCTCAGGACCAACACGCAACCCCCTCAGTGCGCAATACCTGTTTTCGATGGTCTGTTGCCGGAGCCTTTCAATGGACTACTCCAAACTCTCCTGTATCGTGTAGCAGAATGGCACGCCTTAGCGAAGCTTCGAATGCACACCGAAAACAGCCTGTCCTGGCTCGATCTCTCAACAAAGACCTTCGGACGTCTCATGCGCGAATTCAGAGATAAAACTTCAACCTACGATACTGTTGAGCTTCCACGCGAAGCTGCAGCCCGTGATAGAGCAGCACAGCGAAGGGCCCAGGCTTCCGGTGGTCAGACAGAGACAAATCCTGGAGCAACGTCGGCACATCCTCAGTCAAGTAGCGCACGTCGGCCTCGGAAACTAAACCTTAACACATACAAATTCCATTCCCTGGGTGACTACGTGGCATCTATCCGTCTGTTTGGTACCACGGATTCGTATTCTACTCAGATGGTAAGGGAATTCAGTCCTTTATCTGTCGAATAAGCTAACACGATGTCATAGGGTGAGCTAGCGCACCGCTTGATAAAAAATCTGTATGGTTTGACGAACAAGAAGGATGCCATGTCTCAAGTCGGCCGGAAATACGCCCGCATGCGTGCACTCCAGAATATGTATACCGGTGTCAGCTCCAACGAGCGGATTGCTGCGGCAACAGCTTCCTTTGATTCTCATCATTTTATTTCGGACAGCCGAAATGAACCGTTTAACATGTACACCTTTGTTCTGAATACACCAAGGAGCAATTCTGCCGAGTCGAATATGGATCCAGCTAAAAAGGTAGTTCTGTTTCTTGTTCAACGTTTGGTCATGATCTTATTACTGGTCGCAGAACTTTATTCCGAAATTACAGGATCATTTCCTAGGACGTCTTCTCGAACGAGACTTTGATGGAGATACACACGAGTCCTTCACCAACGACGACAGAAATTCCATTCGCATTGTCAACCAGCGTATCTATAGCCATCATGTCCTACGGATTAACTATACGAGTTATGATGTTCGACGCGACTACGACATCATTAACCCAAGGCGACATGCCTTCGTGATGGTTAGGTCTCCGGAAACTGATCCCGACGCTCATCCGTATTGGTATGCACAAGTACTAGGGATCTACCATGCAGATGTACAGCATGTCGGACCACGGTCATCTGGTTTTCGGCCGCATCTAATGCATTTTTTGTGGGTACGCTGGTTGGGTGACGAGCCGGGGTGGAAGTCAGGGCGTAGGCAAGCTCGTCTTCCCAAAATTGGTTTTGTCCCAGACACCGACGACTACGCTTTTGGATTTCTTGATCCCGCAATGGTTATCCGTGGTTCCCACCTGCTGCCAGACTTCGTGGGAGGCCGAACCCATGAACTTCTGCAGACTGTAGAATCAACAGCAGCGCGCAAAGATCAGGAGGATGACGATTGGGCCAATTATTATGTCAATATGTGCGTGGTTTTTACTGTTTGCTCGGGGATCATGGCTTATTTGTGGTTGGTAGTTTCGTTGACCGAGACATGGTCATGCGTTATTTTGGCGGAGGAATCGGTCACCTAGGTACCAGTTTGGCTCCATCGGTGGATGCTTCGGAGGCGTTCATACATGATGACTCGGATGCCCAAGACGAAGACGAAGATTTAGAGTTTATTTTGGGTGCAGATTTTGAGAAGGAGTTGGCTGAGGACGACGAATATGATCAACAATCCATGATAGAAAGAGATGATAGCGAGAGTGACCGGGAGGGCTCTGACGAAGACGAGGGTCCAGACGACGACGACGGTCTTGATGACGACGACGACGGGTATGATGATTATTAGGTGATAGTGATACGTTGCATTATCCTGGGGGATCGGCCTCACATCGTCCTTGCACGGTCTCAGAATATCTCGGAAAGCAAGATGTATATCTCACAATGGATGTATGAGATAGCAGCCCTCGTATAAAGACCCATCAGGATTCCAATGAAACGGTAATGTGGTATAATAATGATGGCCTAATGATACGATCATATAAGGTCGTACGCGGTGGAATAACCCTGAGCGTACCCTATAATTGGAATCAGGGGAAATTATGTTTTCCCGGATTTAGCGATGTCCAACGTCCATGACTTAAGCAGTTCTACGACCTCGCTGACGATGTATTGATGTATACCATCCTCTTTCTCTCCTTTCCTGAAATTCTTCTTCTCCGATAGGTGAGAATCTCTCTCAAGTCCACGATGCTAGTTCCTAAAAGCCACAGAAATACAAATGGTTCCACGCCCTCACACGGCCACATAGTGTTGACGAACATATTCTTGCTCGACATTCTTGCTAACGACTATGCTTATCCCCTCAATGTCGTATTACAGATCTCGAGATCGCACTCATGACGTCTACAGCGTCCCATTGGCTCGCAGGCTCACCTCTATCCCAAAAAAGCGAGACGACTTTTATCGGATCGCTCATTTCCAAAATAAACTTCTTACCAGGACGATAATACAGATGGCTCCTAACCGTATTCAAGTGGATCTGGCTCGTGCTAACTATTTGGGATATCAACCTGCAGCAGAAGTGCTCTGAATGGTCTGCGAAAGGCACGGTATTCACTGAGAACCTAAACACAGATGCAGAGTCTAAAACGAGCGTCGCGGTGTTATTGTGAGTGCCCGTCACTCTCATCGACTATCTCTGACGCAAATACGTCACAGAGAATCATGCTTCTGTGCCTGAATGGTAACGGTTCCGGCACGAATCTGTTCCATCGATACAGACCTCTGCCCAGTCAGCGTCACTGGTGATGTCATAGCACTCGACAACGACGCCTCCAAGGCGCTTGTCTACAACTGGAAGACAGACGAGTGCACCTACCTTGACGACGTAGGCGATAACCAGCACGATCATTGCTTCCAAGTCGTCTTCACCCCACCCACCATTCTCACCGTCTGCGCACGCTCCATCACCCTGTACACTGCCTCGCCCTGCCCCACCCGCATATTGACACATTCCTTTCGGCTGGATCGATGGCGCCTGCGCAATGCCGAACTCCAGCCTCATCCACTCCCAGAGCGACGCGTCACGCGTAAAAGCTAAACTCACTGGAGCTCCTTTCCACCGATCTTTACTAGCAAAATATCATCCCGATGCCGATTCCTGCAATCCACTGACATCATCTTCTGCAAGCGGGCCACCGCCATATGGATCCGCCCACATGACCGTGCCATGGTCTCGCGCTGGGAGGAGCATGGCGGTTGCGAAACGCTGATCACAGTTGTCTTCCCCAGCTGCCTAACCCTACTGACGAAGTCCGTGTTTGTGAGGTCTGCGTGAACACGCTCAATAACCGGATCGCCTTCGATTATGGTGGAGACCTTCAGAGGATCACCATTAGGTAGAGGTTTAGGACGGTCAAGATTGTTCAGCTGTAAGCGAATACATGCTCCTTGCTGGTTTAGGACATTTGCTTCCATACATGCATACCCCGGACCCTTGTACTCATTAATTCAGATGTATCACACGAATTTTGACTGGTGCCGACCCTTCCCCCTTCATTCACGAACACCGTAAGAAAAGCCATAGCTTCGTGATGCAGACCGTAAAGTCTGCTGTTACCACGGTTCGAGTCCTAGTCGAAGTATAGTGAATTCTTTGAGATCTCTTTTCTTCTTGAAGTCCTTCGACATTCGGAAATCTTTTCCTGTCCGGATCCTGAAATAATGTGGCAGATAAGCACGTCTATATCCAAGCTGTGGTCTTCCTTTGGCACGATCATCTCCCTAAGATCAAATTGGAGAGATCTCAGAGGGTGGATATGTCTCTTGCAAAACAGCGTGAGTGAATGGCATGCCATCAATGAAGAAACACAGGTCAAAATGTCCAATGAAGGGGGAGAAGGGTTATCTATGCTCTTGGTGAGTATACAGTCGGCACGCCGACGAGGGTTGAGCAAGGATATCAAGACACTCTACTTTGAAGACGCTACGTGCGAAGGAAAGGTCCAAGATAACGTCGAAGTCATTACGGAGAAACCGTGGCAACAATTGCATTATATACTGTCCCACCTCGAGACATGCTGTCCTTGTCACATAGCATATCCTTCATGATAATCTGGGGGCAGATCCTCTAAATTCCGTCGATCCTGTGATATCCAGGCGTTTAATGTTCTCAGCAGCTCCTCTATAAGTGTATGCTCTCTTCTATCGCCGGGTGGTGGATTCTCAGGGCTTGCGACACGATTTCCTGGTGAAGCCATCGGCTCAGTCCGTACATTTACTCCTACGACCCCCACCGAACCGTTATCTGCGGCCCCCGAAGAGGAAGGCTCTCCTCCCATTACGACCCTAGGGAATCGAGCAGATTTCACCTGGTTTCTCCGATGCTGTTCTCCTAATATTCCTGAAGACGCCATATTTTGTGTAGTCGTGAACGGTGTTAGCGTTGACGAACTCCTGTCCACAACCAAAGGGCCATTGTTCCTCCTCCGACGTAGTTTGCGTAAGAACAGGGTGCCCACTATCAGAGCGGCGAGAAGCACTATTCCGCCAATGACACTACCAGCTATAATTCCGGTCGAGTCCTTCTTTGCTGATGACGCTACAGCTGGCCGAGTTGACGTCAACTGTGGTGGCAGTGATACACTCATAGTTGAGGTAGGGATAACACTTGAGTTCAATGATAGCCCGTCTCCAATCTGTATCGCACCGAGCAACACGGTCAAAGCCGAGAGCTGTGAAAGACCTTCGAACGAGGTGCCCGGTGGTCCTGTCCAGGGTAACCCGTAAATGGCGCTAGTATTTGAGGACCTAGCCTGTTCGATGACAGCATTATGCTATGTCCAAGAACAATGTCATGTAAACCAGGAGAGGTGGATTTATGAAGGCTTACCTGAACACCGATATATTCTTTGATATATTCTCGAAGATCGGAAGATGTTGTGTTGCGTTCGTATAATGATGCCAGGCCCCGCACGATGTAATGTCCTCCAGAGTCGCCACCTTGACCATCAAAATTGAATTGTGGGATCAATTTACGGTCAATTTTCAAGAAACGTACGGTAATATACTCCATCCGATCCCTGCCACAGTAAATCAGTTGTAACAGCAGGAATGACATCGCGTAATCTGCCGGAATTCACTTTTTAGTATGTGGACAATGAGGTTCTATTAGCACAAACAAGGACTCCGTTGATATATTATTGGGGATCCCAGCTAGGATGACCAAGCCTTCAATGAAGGTACCAGAACCGTGGGGTGCAATCGCCGCATACACTGAGCAACTTGAAGATTGGTTTGAAATTGACTGGATACTACCCCATACAGTATCAGATGGAGTGAGAAGATGCGACTGTATGAAATTTGCTGATTCAACGGCAGCATCAATGTACGTCTGGTTGGATGTCGCTTCTGCCAGTAGAGCAGAAACACTTGGTTGCAGTCAGCTGATCGTATAGGCCATATCACAGAAGATTTGCGGAGCTCACATAAGAAACATGCTGGTTGTACAGAGTTAACCAAGAATTGAAAATTTGGAAAAGAACACGAACCCAGAGGCCAAACTGTCGAGGGTTACATCGGTGGGATCAATAGTCTACTCCATTGATTAATTAGTGAGATCTGTGTGTAATGCATGGCTCACGAAATAGGTGCCACCGGCTAGAGTTGCTATGCACCAACGCTCATAAACTGATCAGTTGTACTCGCTGATGGCACTTACTACCGTTACATGAAGATGCGAGAGTAAAATTCTTCGATTCCATGGTCCCTGTTGCAGCTTGTTCCGGAGATATTGTGTATCGCCTCGCAGAAGTCCACGAAGTCACGGCAAGAGTGAGGAAGTCTGGATCTTGATAAACTGCGTACGCTCGAGCGGCGGCATATCCATAATTTCTATGGGAAATGAGTGAAACAAGATTGTCGACATATGATATACCTCACAGTCCAGCCTGCACCTATCATCGAGAATCAGCTACCAGGAAGCGCTCTTCGCAAATAGAACTGACCCTGAATCACGGCCAGTCAGAAATGATACAGAATGTAGAAGGAGAGAATACTAACTGATCATCTAAAAATCCAGGCTTCACCGTCTCTGCAAGTGTAAAATCATGTTTCAGTATATCCTTGTACGTCGTCCGGTTTATCAGCTTATCAAATTCTGCTATTTGTGCGTAATGTTCTCCAGCGGTGTCATATCTACCATCTGATAAAATCGTAGGAGAGTTACAATGGAACTGCCGCGCAGGAAACTCGGAATGCTACGCACCGTTGAATTGGCCGTTGGTCGGATTGAGCGCGCTAATTGCTGCCTGGAGGGCATTTTCAGCAATAATAATGCGGTCGTCCGTAGACAGTGTGATGTTTGGGCTCTATTTTTGCATCAGTATTTGTCGTGGACAGGTAGAGAAAGAGTACTCACCCTCCAGTTAGCAGAAGGTCTAAGTTCTCGCGCCGCCACTGAGTACGAACTCAGAGCAAACAGTGTCGAGATAAAAATTAGCCGCATCCGAACTCTAGGGAGGGATAGAGTTCTTGGAGTGTTCAAAACCTGCTGTGAAGGTTAGGTGAGAGACGATGGAGTCAGCATAGCCACTAAAATTTGCGGCAACCCCACTAGGAGCACCGATGATGTTATGGATATCAGGTACCTGCCGACTCGGCCCATGAGTCTACACATGCCTGTACTCGGCTTCTCGGTCTCAGAGGTGACTCGCTCGTGTCTTCTCTTACTTTCTCTATTTTTCCTACAGACACCAGAATATAGTAGAACATTGTAGAACAATAGTGACTCGAAACTGCTAGTATATAATCACAGTCTGTACTATTGTATATCTTAATCTAATTTCACTATTCTTCAACGTCCACTTAACAGTGTAATTTAAGCATCTTTGATCGGTTACTCCCAGCGCTTGCCAATCAACTGCTTCCCGACTACGCCTAGCGCTTGCTGACGCCCTCGCTAACTGCGCCTAGTGCTTGTTAGAACCCATATCGGATCCCTCTTGGTGGTTGGAACTCGGCTTTCGGACATCCTCGCTCACGACTTGGGTTTTACTCGAGTATTCATTATCTCGTGTAAGACTCAAAATACTCTGATTCTTAACAGATGACTAAACATCGAGATCTGGACAGATATCAACACAAGGCTATACGGCATGATATGACGCAGATATTTTTATACAAGACTAGCCTAATGAAGAGCTTTGATCGGGAGTATTGATTCGAGAATCATTCAATTGTGAGCAGTGTACAACCAAGTGGTATCGATGAATCGTCCATGGTGAGTGGCACCGCTGAATGTATCCTAATCCTGGACTGACCCTCTTCATTCCTCCACGAAGTCTCCACTGCGTGCGACGTATTCAATAATGTGATCACAACGAGAAGAGCCTCCATCATCACCGCGCATGTTTACATGCCAAGGCCGGACACCCCTTCAGTATCATTTCCGACCAAGAGATAAAAGCGGCATAACGTATTGGCGCACTTCAATTGTCGTCGTGCCTGAAATCGAGTGTACTCAAATAGGTGAGGGTACTACCATCTACGCCGACTCTATCGGCCCGAGTACAAGCAATGCGCGGCTCACTGGTAATTCTGAAACGGAAACATATTAGCACCTGCTGCGCGCAGGCAAAGACAGAAACAAGTGGCACAGGTATATTGTTCCGGCCCTTGGGACCTCCAAGACCTTCCAATTCTCCACCACCTGTTAAGATTTCGTGCCCGTGCTCAGAACGCTGGCTACCGCGCAGGAGCAAGATAGCAATTACGCGACTTCTCTTGTCCTACCCGGAAAATCGTGACGATGGCAACTTGTTCGACTAAGCAACATCAATGGCTATCGTGTATGGCGCTGCTTCAGGTCGTTTGTTCGGCTCTGCGGCATCAAAGGGCCTTGGCCATAACGCGCGCCTACGACTAGGCCAGTTCTGCATCCGGTTTCCGAAACGGAGGTGGCTTCCTCAGTATATGATCAACATTTTGCTGCTGTGACGCTACGTTAGGCGGAAGTCATGGGGTAAAAGCCAGACGTACCTTTTCGAAGCCCGCTATTCAATACGGCGCGAGAAGGCCTCACGATACGTGGTTTTATGAATGTCTCCTTCGTTCACTGTTATACGATCAGAAACCATAGCTGATGGTTGTGATGTGAAAACGTACCATTCTGCATCGAGAAGAGGTTTGATCTTGCAAAGCTTCGAATTTCTGGTGCACATACAACCTGCGAGAACGAACGCCCTACTGAGGTTACCCTTGGATGCATCACGTCCATTTGCACCAACGAGTACAACATCCTACTCGCAGCTGCACGCGCCATTCGATTGGAATGTAAGGGTACACATGCAGGCAAAGAATATACGCAGCCGCCACATTGGTACGCATGCAGCCGAGTCCTCCAGAGCCCGCCGGCAATTGCTATCGTGGCCGGCTGGTCGATATCACTTTCAGTGAAGTGACGTTTCTCTGAGAGCGACAAGCTTACTCCTCGCCAACAGTCACTTTCTTGTGGCAAATGGTTTCAAGGTGAGATTATTATACTGAGCTGCGTTAGCTGAAAGATGGAAGGAATAGAAAATCCTCGTACCATCAGGAAAGGGCTCAGCACCAAATTCCACGATAGCTTTTTGAATTTGCTCTTAGCCGGACAGCGTCACAAAGGAAGGCAAAATCTGTCGTATAAGTCGCATTTATTTGTGTGGATTACATGCGAGTAATGGCCAGTTTCATAGGAAGTTCTTGCAGTTGCAGTAGCTTGGTCGGTACGCGTGTTGAGCTGAGCGGGGAAATCAAGAGAATAGCGATACTAAAAGAATGCATTACATCTATCTTTGTAGAAGGACAAGTGAAAAGTACACAGTAGAACAAGACGGGCGAAATACCTAAGTTGAGAGAGAGAGAAACTTCAAGGCAAGCCGGGAAGATGTCAAACAACGGCAAATACCCCAGATCGACTGCCGAATTATTTTGCTTCTTATTAGCTTCTTATCATCATTGCTGTGCTTGCTGCCGTACCCTTACCACCCTTTTCCTTCTTCGATGCCTCCGGGATTTTTGCTGCTCTGTCTCATAGCAGTCGTCCGAGGGCAGTCATCGACATTGAGCATCGCACACATCACGCATACCGACTCGCGTCCCGTTGGCTCACAGGCTCTCCTCTCACGCCGAAAAGCAAGATGGCTTTTATCGGATCTCCCGTTTCCTAAATTAAATTCGCACCAGGACGAGGATATCGATGACTGCTAACCCTATAAGATCTGGTCCGTCCTGACAATATGGGACATCGGGCGTACGTGGGCACAAGTACTCTGAATGGTCTCCAGAAGGTGCGACATTCACTGAGGTGAAAATGAACGCGGAGCCAGAGTCTGAAGTGGGCGTGGCGGTATCATTGTGAGTGCCCGTCGCTTTCATGTACGATCGCTGACGTATATAGGTCACAGAGACACGTGCTCCTCCATCTAGACGACGCCAGGACACTGCACGAAATCCGTTCCGTTGAAGCCGACCTCTGCCTGGTCAACATTACCGATGACGTCATGGCCCTCAGCGACGACTTCTCCAAGACGCTCATCTACAATTGGAAGACGGACGAACGCACATAACACTCGATGACGGCGCCTCCAAAATGCTCGTCTACAACTAGAAGACCGATGAGCACGCCTACCTCGATGACGTACGACCATTCCCTCCAAGTTATCTTCAGTCCGCCTGCCATCCTCGTCGTCTGTGCACGCTAGATCACCCTCTACACCGCCCAGCCCGGCCCCACACTCGTAGCCGCATACTCCTACGGCTGGGTTGACGGCGACACCGAAACCCCTGGGCATCAGAGCTAAACTCACTCCAGTTTTACTTACTCTCCTCCTTTTCTCCAACTCTTACCGGCAAAGTATCATCGCGACGTGGAGCCCTGCGTTGCCCCGACGTCATCCTCGGCGAGCTCGCCACCGCCGTATGGATCCACCTATATGACCGCGCCATGGTCTCACATTGGGAGGAGCACGATGGCTGCGAAACGCTCATCGCAGCTGTCTTCCCTGTCCGCCTAATCCTACTTCAGAAGTCCATGTTCGCGAGGTATGCATGAACATGCTCAATAACCGGACCGCCTTCGATTATGATGAAGACCTTCGGAGGATCGCCATTAGGTCGAGGTTTAGGACGATCAAGATTGTTCAGTTGTAATCAAAATATATGCTCCTTGCTGGTTTAGGACATTCGCTTCCATACGTGCTGCGTAGAAAGTCTGCTACTTATGGCATTAGAAAAGGCTATACTATAATTCGATCTCACAGTCATAATCCTCGATACCTCGGTTTCAATTTCATGACCTCGATCCATTGTAGCAAGTACAACTTTTATGATTCCCAAGTTTTCAAGTGTCGCAAATCCATTCTGATGCGGTACTATCGGCAAGTGAGCCACTGTGATTGAAACCTTGTCGCATCTGTATCCCGGACCTTTGTATTCAATAATTCAGATGTATCACACGAATTCCGACTGGTGCCGACCTTTCCCCCTTCATTCGCGAGCACCGTACCAAAAGCCATAGCTTCGTGATGGAGGCTGTAAATTCTGCTGTTACCACGGTTCGAGTCCTAGTCGAAGCATAGTGAATTCTTTGAGGACTCTTTTCTTCTTGAAGTTCTTCGACATTCGGAAATCTTTGGCTGTCCGGATCCTGAAATAATGTGGCAGATAAGCACGTCGATAGCCGAGCTGTGGTCTTCCTTCGGCACAATCATCTCCTTAAGATCAAATTGGAGAGATCTCAGAGCGTGGATACATCTCTTGCAAAACAGCGTGAGTGAATGGCGTGCTATCAACGAAGAAACACAGGTCAAAATGTCCAATGAAGGGGGAGGGAGGGGGTTATCTATGCTCTTGGTGAGTATACAGTCGACACGCAGATGAGGGTCGAGCGAGAATATCAGTGCTCTCTACGTTGAAGAAGCTACGCGCGATGGAAAGGTCGAGATAATGTCGAAGTCATTACGGAGAAACCAAGGGAACAATCGCATCATATACATCAGCGAATTGAACAACAAAATATATATGGCCGTATAAGCCCATGGCAAGGCTCGAAATGCATGGCAAACTCTGAAATATTTGGACCAGCCTATGCCCATATGTAGCGTGGAAAAATGATAATTAAACACGTACCCTTGTGAAAATTTCCGATACCGATAATGCCATATGCAAGTATAACTGTAACACGAACACCGTCTTAAGATGGGCTCGTAGCAGCTAGTATTTTAGGTTGCTGGGGTATATATACTTTGCACACATCCACTCTTAGAAGCTTCGAGAGACTTGAAATAGCAAATTTATTGTTACAATGCTGTCTACATAAGTCACCTCAAATTTATGCTATATTTGCTCGCTCCTCCTCCGCCCTCGTCGTTGCCAATCGCTTCCCGGAGTCACTGTTAGGAGGGGACAATCTTGCCAGCCTCGGAAACATAGCTAGGAAAAGGATCAAAAATTTGTGGGTGCCGGACCTTCTCATCCAGGGCGTTCCGGACACTATCAAAGAGCGACATTACATGGGTGAGGGCACACTTCATCGGCTTGAATAAGAATAATTCCCTAAGATGTTATGAAGGGAATCCCAAAGAGAGAGCCATTATCAAACTCACCGATGCTCGACTCGAAACTGGCGAGTTCTGAAAATAAATAGCCTTGGTGCACTCGGTATCTTTACAATTGTAAGTAACTTACTGACGCACAAGTAATGCAAGAACAAACACAACATGCAAGGATGACGCATCGAAGACAGAAAAAGTATCGAACGAGCTTGAAAACACTCAAGCCTTCCAGTGGGATTCGAACCTTGATAATAGGCCTTCAACATAGTGCGCCACGGAGGAGGATATTAGTACTTACAATTCTTTCGTCACTCGAAACGGCGCATGTATCATAAACCAGTAAATGGATATATTCCGATTACAGCTGAACAATCTTGACCTTCCTAAACGCCGACCCAAGGGCGATGATCCCAAGATCTTCGTCGTAATCCAACGCGGTCCAGTTATTGATCGCGTTGGAGCATAGCTCGAGAACACGGACTTCAGCAGTAGAATTAAGCGGGCCGGGAAAGACATCTGTGATGAGTGTTTCGCAGCCATCGTGCTCCTCCCAGCGTGAGACCATGACGCGGTCATATGTTGGGATCCATACGACAGTGGCCCGCTTGCTGAGGATGACGTCAGTGCATCGAAGCGCTCCACGTCGCGAGGATACTTTGGAAAAGATGCTTGTGGGAAAAGGAGGAGAGCGAGTAGAGTTCAAGCGAATTAACCTCCGAAGCCCAAGGATTGTCGCTCTGGGAGCGGATCAGAATGGAGTTCGGCATCGTGCTGGCACCCGAAGGAGTGTGTGGCAACGTGGGTGAAGTGGAATCGTAAGAGTGATGGAGTGGGCGCGGACGACGAGGATGGTGGGCAGGGTGAAGACAACTTGGAGGCCGTGATTAAGCTGACTATCGCGCACGATATAGAGACAGACGCGCTCGTCGGTCTTCCAATTGTAGATCACCGTCTTGGGGACGTCGTCGCTCGTGGCTATGACGTCGCCTGTAACGGAGGTCGGTTTCGACGGAATGAATTTCGTGTAGGGTTCCGTCGTCGACTAGGTGAGGAGAACGATTATCTGTGACCTATATACGTCAGATCTTCAGAGATCGTTCATGAGAGCAATGGACACTTACAATGTCACCGCTATGGCCGCTTCAGACTGTGGGTCAGCGTTCAGCTTCATCCCAGTGAATATCGTGCCTTTCGGTGATCATTTAGCGGTGGGTGATATCCCAAATGGTCAGCACCAATTTGTGCTGTCGTCCTGGTCCTGGTACACATTTGCTTTCAGAAATGGGCGATCCGATAAACTCGTCTCGCTCTTCGGGGTTCGAGGAGAGCCTGCAAGCTAACAGGACGCTAGTCCATAGGTGTGACACGTGCGATGTTCGAGATCTGTATGGTGGGGGGGGACAAGGATAGTCATTGGCGAGGATGTGGAGCTTGAGTGCATCTGTCCAGACAATGTGTAGCCTTGTGAGCGCATGGAACCGGTTCCATGTCTGTGGATATTACGCGCTGGTGTCGTAGGCCTAGGAAATACTCACCTGGCGGAGAAGGGGGACATCAGAAAGAGACAGAAGCACGATGGTGTAGATCAACACATCCTCAGGCAAGTCGTAGAGAGTACTGTTCACGGATCGATGACTGCCTCCGGACAATTGCTATGAGACAGAGTGGCAAGAAAATAACGACGCTTAATAATCCCAGAGGCATAGATGGCGATATGAAGGCAGAAAGGACGGTAAGGGTACGACAGTAAGGCGCAGCAGTGACGGTAAAAGGGAAAAGAATTCGGAATTCGATCCGGGAAATTTAGGGTTGTTCGGCATCGTCGGCTGATATTTCCCGGCCGCTACTCGAAGAATGACTGTCACATCGATCTGAAGTCGACGAGGTCGTGCCCATGCGACAATCTTCTTGCTCGTATCCTTCACATAGAGCGACTGTCAAGAAGTCTTGTCTCACCGGATTAAGGAAAGATGTTCGACGCAGTACGTCGAGCGCTTATTCCTATACCTTCCGCTTGCCTTCCACGGTGCGGAGACACCCCCAGCTTGATTACAATCAAACGAACCCCGTTTGGGGTGAATCAGACGCCTTTGTTGCCGCAGCACTAGTGTCCTCGGACGCGATTGTTCCTTAGTTGATCTTGAGTCGATCAAGCACTGGCCATTGTCACGATTTTCCGGGCAGGACAAGAGAAGTCGCGTAATTTCTGTCTTGCTCTTGTGCGGTAGCCAGCGATCTGAAGAATCTGAACACGGGCACGAAATCTGGACAAGCGGTTGCGAATTGGAGGTCCTAAGGGCCGGAACTATATACCTGTGCCGTTTGTTTCTGTCTTTCCCTGCGCGCAGCACGTGCTAATATACTTCCGTTTCAGAATGACCAGTCAGCTGCGCATTGCTTTTACTCTGGGCCAATAGAGTCGACGTAGATGGTAGCACCTTCACCTGTTTGAGTGCGCTCGGTTTCAGGCATGACGATAGAACACACAGTCGAAGTACACCAATACGTTATACCACTTTTATCTCCTGGTCAGGAGGGCCTTTTCGTTGTGATCACACTATTGAATACGTCGCGTACAGTGGAGACTTTTCATGGGGAAGAGGGTCGGTACAGGATCCGGATACATTCAGCGGCGCCACTCACCACGGACAGTTCATTGATTCAACTTGGCGGTTCACTGCTCACAATTGAACGACTCGAATCGATACTCCCGATAAATGTTCTTCATTACGCTACTCTTATATTAAGATATCTGCGCAATACCATGTCGCATAGCCTCTAGTGTTGCGTACTGATATTTATCAAGATCTCGATGTGGAAGGAGGGAAGGAAGGGGTCGATTAGTCGTCGGCGCTCCTTGTGGGGTCTCCGCGAACTCTGGAGTCTACGCTGACTTCATCGTCTCTCATCTAACCTTCACAGCAAGCCTCAAAGATTCCTCGAGCTCTATCCTTCCTTGAAGTACGAATACAGCTTGAATGCACCTAGTTTTTATCTGGACACTGTTTACTCTGAGTTCGTACTCAGTGGCGGCCCAGGACTTCAAACCGCCTCCTACCTGGACAGTGAATACACTTTCTCTGGTCGACAACGACAAATACTGATACCAAACTAGAACCCAAACATCACACAGTCCAAGGAATACTGCCTTACTACTGCTAGCAAGGCCCTCGGGGAAGCAATTGGCAAAATCAATTGGGCCGACGGGCAATTCAGTAGTGTGTAGCATTTAACCTCCTACACATTGTTTCCTTTCGAACTCTCCTATGATCAGATGGTAGATATGCAGACGCAGGAGCACTTTGCGCACAAATGGTAGAATTTGATAGACTTACAAACCAGACGCAGTACAAGGACAGGCTGAGGCTTTATTTAAAGGCTGCAGAGTTGAAGAAGCCTGGTTTTTTAGCTGACCAGTCAGTACTTTCTCGTTATACCCTCTAAATCATTTCTGACTGACCGTGATTAGGGTTAGTTCTATTTTCAAAGAGCGCTTCCTGGTAACTGATCTCTCGATGATAGCTGCAGGCTGGGCTGTGAGGTAGATTCTATGTGGCTATTCATGTGTTACTCTTTTCCTTTAGGAATTATGGATATGCCGCCGCTCGGGCTTACACAACTTATGGAGATCAAGACTTCCTTGCTTTTGCCATGGCTTCATGGACTTCCACAAGGCGATATACAATAACTTTGGAACAAGCTTTATCAAGGACCATTGAAACGAAGCAATTCACTCTCGCATCTTCATGTAACAGTACATGCCATCTGTGAGTACAGCTGATCAATTTACGAATCCTGGTGCACAGGGGAACTTCTAACTGGTGGCACCTATTTTGTGAGTCATGTGTTACATGCAGATCTCACTAATTAATCAATGGGGCAGAATAATGCCTCCAATGGCCCATATCTCGACAGTTTGTCCTCTGGGTCAGTGTTCCTTTCCAATTTTTCAATTCTTGGTCAACTCTGTACGATCAGCATGTTTCTTGTGTGAGTTCAACAAATCTTCAGACACATGGGCCATATGATTAACTGACTGCAACCAAGTGTTTCTGCTCTACTCGCAAATGCAACATTCAACCAGACATATATTGATGCTGCCCTTGACTCAGTGCATTTCATACAGTTGCATCTTCTGGATTCATCCAGTAACACTGTAGGGACTAGTATCAAGTCAAATTCAAACCAAGCTTCAAGTTGCTCAAAAAAACTTGACACATCACCCTGTGGTTCTGGTACCTTTGTTGAAGGCTTGGCAATCCTAGCTGCCAGTGGGATAATCAATGATGCACCAACCAAGGCCTTGTATGTGCTAACTGATCCTCTCTGTCCACATACTAAAAAGTGAATGCAACTAGATTAACTAGTACTGTTCATGCTGTTATATCTAATTCACTGTGGCAGGGAGCAGATGGAGTATATAATTGTATGTTTCCTCAATGTAAAATTGTCTCACAGACTCATTCTTATTTAGACAATAATGACCACAGTGTTGGAGGACACTGCATTGTATGTGCCCTGGCATCATTATATGAATGCAACAAGACATCATCTGATCTTCAAGCATATATCAAGGAATACATCAATGTTCAGGTAAGCCTTTGTAAATCCACTGTCCTGGTTTGCCTAACTTTATTCTTCCATGTAGTATAATTCTGTCATCAATCATGCTAGGTCCCCAAAAAACCCCAACATTTACGTGTCACCCTGGACAGGATCATCAAGCACCTTGTTTAACAGTATCGAACAGACCTCAGCTTTGACTGTGTTGCTTGGTGCAATACAGCTTGTAGATGGGCAGTCATCATCCAGCTCGAGTATTATCCCTGCCTCCAGTGTGGGCACATCACTGCAGCTACAGCCATCACTAAATTTGAGTGTTATCCCTACCTCCAGTGGAGGCACATCACTGCCACCACCATTACTGCCAACATCGAGTGTTAATCCCAATAACACAAGTGGACCAGCATCATCAGCAAAGAAGGACCTTACTGGAATTATAGCTGGTAGTGTCATTGGTGGAATAGTGTTTCTCACAACTTTAATAACGGTCACCCTTTTCTTGTGCAAGCTACATCACCAGAGGAGTGACAACCCTTCAGTGGTCGATGGGTGTTCTTTAATGGTAACACCATTCACAGCTACACAAAGCATGGCCTCTTCAGGGATATTAGGGGAGCAGCATCAGAGGACTTGGGTGAAATCTGCTCAATTCCGAGTCCCTGGCATCGCAATGGGAGAAGAGCCTTCCTCGAGAGCCACAGATAACGGTTTGGTGGGGATCCCCGGAACAAATGTACTGACCGAGCCGACAGCTATACCAAGGACTCAGGTTGCCAGCCCTGAGAATCCACTGCCTGGCAATAGAAGAGAGCATACACTTTTGGAGGAGCTGCTGAGATCGATAAATGACCGGATGTCATGGGACCAATGGAATGCAGAGGAGATGCCGCCGAGTTATCATGAAGGATAGGCTATGTGAATAGGACAGCATGCCTGGAGGTGCGACAGTATATGATGCAATTGTTGCCATGGTGTCTTCTATTATCTTTATATTATCTTGCCCTTTTCATTGCACCTCGCTTCTTCGTGATTGAATGTCAATGCCATATGGCATCTCCTCAAAGTAGAGAACACTGATATCATACGCTCGACGCTCGTCTGGGAAATTAATAAACTCTATGAGTCATTTCCACCAATGTACTCCGCAAAGTGTCTCTGTTCAACATGAGGGGCCCAATCGTGTGATTAAACATGGTACCTGTTGGGTACATGGCTAGAAAATCAAAAATTATGGGCGTAATAGTGTACAAAAGTACCTTGGTTTCGTAGGTGCAACTTCATTACTTCTGGTGGTCTCCCAGACTACTTAGGCTGATATGATCAAATTGAAAACAGTTGGCTTTGAAAGGAATCAAAGGCTTCAAAGTCGAGGAGGAGCAGGTCGAAGGTGGAATTACTGCGACTGAATGGATGGATGGACTGAAAGAACTCCACGGTGATTGGTTATGGGATAAAAGCAGCAATCCTCCATGTGCGAGGAACGCTTGGGAATATTTGGAGTCTTCACGGCGTACAAAGGTCTGGAGGAAACTACCGTTATCTCGCATACTATCCGCCAACTCAGGAGCAGTTCCAGTACAGCCGCAATCAAAGTTGGATGCCTGTTATCCACCGACTCCTCCGTTTCACAGCCGTGATTCCGTCGCTATCGCCGCGTCGACCCCATCAGCTGAGCTCTTCAAGCTTCTGCATGAAAATTTCCGGTGGCAGGACCAGTATCGCACTATTGGAGAAGGAGGTCTCCAAGCTCAGAATTGCGCAGGCAGACCATCCACCCGTAGTCCTTCAAATCTTCCGGCCTGAATCCTTGCAAAGCCAACGTATGGGAACACGCTGTAAGTCCTTCCTTTCGTAATTTATCATTCATTTCAAATGCTCACTCTTTGCCAGATCAGAGCTTGAAAAGTCTAAGGCCAGATCCTGCGGAGTCAATGTCCCACGGTCTGAGTAACTTGTCATGTCAGCGACCAGTCGGCAACCTTTAGGATGACTCGGAACCTCAGAGCCGAACTCTTGTGGCAGCGAGTAAGGCTTCGTTCAGACGATGTCGAGGAATTTCTTGCTGATATTTTCACATTTAGCATTGTATGTCAAGGTGAAAGCTCGGAGTTCGGAGCGTTACAGAGCTGCGATCGCGCGCCGTTCAGTAGGCCAACCACTATGATTATTCTAACGAATTTCTTGCTGATATTTTCGTGTTTTAGATCGAAAAATCAAGCCAAACAAACATGGCCTGAAACCTTCCAGAAACTAGCCAAACGGCAGTCAGTACGTCTTCGTTGAAGTTGATGATTTGCTCACAACTCTCTGCATTAGACAGGCCGTTTGTGTCAATATTTCCGAGCCGGACCCACACGACGTAAGGCAAGTCTCCATTTTTCAATCGTTTGAAGGATGTATTGCTGGTCATTTTACAGACATACTTTGTACTCCGAATCCCCTTAGAGACGTCAGACAAAGCGTTCTTTGAAGCCTTGCGCGGAGCTAATCCCCCCGGCGGGAAGGTGTCTTCCTCTCGACGTTATGTTGGGCGGTTGGTATGGCAGTAAGAGTTGGACGTACCTTTTCGAAACCCTCCCTTCAAGATGGTGCGAGAAGGCCTGGTTCATGGGTGTGAACGAAAAGGTCGCTACCTGGGAAAAACTTCGCAGGCTTGACAACTTTCATGGAGCCGAAGACGGATGTAAATGTCTGTGTTTATACGATCAGAAAGTATACCTAACGAATGTAATGTTAAAACATACCGTCTTGCACGGAGAAGAAGTATGATCGTGCGGAGCTTAAGATTACTGGTAAACGCATGACCTGTGATAACAAGCATGCCATACTGAAGTCATCCTTGGATGTACCACGTCCATTTGTACGAACGAGTACAAGGCCCAAGTGGCAGCTGCTGGCGCCATTGGAATGGAATACAAGAGTACACATGTAGCCCCCCAAGAACCTACGCACCCGACGCTCAGCAGATATGCAGCCGAAGCCTCCAGAGATCGCCGGCATTACCGTAGTCGGTGGATCGATATCACGTTTAGCGAACCGGCCTGTTTTTAATATTGACAGACTTGTTCTTGGCCTCCAGTTGCTTACTTGAGGTCAAGAAATTCAAGGTGAAATTATAATACTGCAGAGTCGCGTTAGCTTGAAGATGGGGGGGAAAATGGAGAAACCCCGCACCATCAGGAAAGGGCCTAACACAAAATAGCTCTTCAGATTCGCTCTGGGCTGTATGATGGTAGGAAGGAAAATTCTCTCGCATCAGTGACATTTATTCATGTCGATTACATGCGAGCATTATCCGTTTGATAGACAGTCCTTGAAGTTGCAGTAGCAGTTCTTAGAGTTGCAGGAGCTTAGTCGTCACACGTACTGAGCAGTGAGCTGGGCCGGGAAATCAAGAGGATAACGATAATATCATGAATTTGTTCTATCTGTGAAGAAGTATAAGTATAAACTCAGCAGAACAGAGCGGGCGAAATACCTAGGTCGGGGGGAAACATTAGCTGGCGATGTTAAACAACGCCAAATATCCCGCCCGGATCGAATTCCGAATTCCTTTGCCTCTTACCATCATCGCTGCGCTTGCTGTCGTACCCTTGCCGTCCTTTCTCCCTTCTTCTCGCCACCTATGCATGCCTCTAGGATTCTCCAATGTCGTCCCTTTCTCGCTGCTCTGTCTCATAGCAGTCGTCTGGGGGCAGTCATCGACAGCCACGACCTCCACCAGCATCACTGGTAGCGTCACTGGGACGGCAATTAGCCAGCCTACGTCCTTGGCATCAAGCTCAACATCGAGCGGAAGTACGAGCTTGAATAGTAGTGGGAGCCAAAGCGCCAGCTCGGCGCTCTCTGCAGAGCTACCGAGTCTGAGTGGGTACTCCACATGCGGTCCGTCGCTATTACTATTTTTCCCTGCGAATCCTCGAACTAATAATATCTCCGTAGTTACCAACTGTTTGCGGCTCTCCATAGCCGACGCCAACTGCACATTGAGCATTGCATATGTCACGCATACCGACTCGCGTCGCGTTGGCTCGCAGGCTCGCCTCTCACGCCGAAAAGCGAGATGACTGTCATCGGATCTCCCGTTTCCGAAATTAAATTCGTACCAGGACAAGAACATCGATGACTGCTAACCGTATCCGAGGGAATCTGGTCGGTGCTGACAATGTGGGACATCGCGCACGGACACAAGTGCCCAAAGTGGTCGGGGTAAAGTTGAATGCCGACCCACAGTCTGAAGCGGGTATCTCATTGTCATCGTGAATGTCCGTCACTCCCATGAACGATCTCTGACGTATATAGGTCACAGAAATTTGTGCTCCTCCGTCTGGGTGACAACCGGACACTGCACAAAATCCGCTCCTTCGACTCTGACCTCCGCCCAGTCACCCTCAGTGGTGCCGTCATAGCACTCAATGACGGCGCCTCCAAGACGCTCGTCTACAACTGGAAGACCGACGAGCGTGCCTATCTCGACGATGTAGGCGGCATCTAGCATGGCCACTCCCCTCGTTCTCATGAGCGATCTCTGATGTACATAGGTCGCAGGGAATTGTGCTTCTACATCTAGATAACCGCGGGATCCTATACGAAATTCATTCCATCGACACTGCCCTCGTGGTGACGTCATAGCACTCGATGACAAGACACTGATCTACAATTGGAAGACTGACAGGCACGCCCACCTCGACGGTGTTGGAGACGTCCAGCATGATCACTACCTTCAAGTCGTCTTCACCCCACCCACCATCCTCATCGTACACGAGCGCTCCATCCCTCTTTACGACTCCTCTCACCCCAATTGCCACACACTCCTTTGGCTAGGTCGATGGTGCCAGCGCAACACCGACCTCCATCCTCGTTCGTTCCCACAGCGACAATCCCTGATCGTCAGAGCTAAACTCACTCAAGCTCGACTCACTCTCTTCTTTCCTCCAACTCTTACCAGCAAAGCATCTTCGCGACGTAGAGCCCTACGATGCACTGATGCTATCGTCGGCAAGCGGGCCACCGCCATATAGATCCGCCCACATGACCGTGCCATGGTCTCACATTGCGAGGAGCATGACGACTGTGAGATGCTCATCGTGGCAGTCATCCCCGCCCCGCTTAATTCTTCCGCCGAAGTTCATGTTCGCGAGGTCTGCATGAACACGCTCAATAACTGGACTGCGTTGGATTATGATGAGATCTTGGGAGGATTGCCCTTGGGTCGGGGTTTGGGAAGATTACCATTCTTCAGTTGTAAACGAAATATACACACTTTACTGGTATAGGTCATATGCGCTATTTCGTGTGAGGATAGCACCCCTGGACCTGAAAATTTAAATGTTAACTGCCAAGTATCCAGGGACGTCCCTTCCTATTTCACCTACTATGCGAGTTCGAAGGCGACAATAATATTCTTATTTCTTGCCTTGCTTGCGCAGATGGAAAGGAAGGCACCCACTTTGCTGCAGCTTTATTTAACAAAGGGCTTGTGCATCTTACCGTGTTACCCGCACACGAACACGACAACCCAATGTTCGAAAGGTAGATCCTTCCAACGAACCTTTTGTAACACCTCATTCCGGACTATGTTTTTTTACTGCTCAGATAGATACCGTTTAATAATTGAACCACGTCAGGACGGTCTAGGGTTTGATTTTGGCTGATTACGGTTGTTCAAACGTTCGGGCTGGCATATTGGTTACGTCGCCTCTATTACTAGACATGAACACATCATCGTTCAAATTCCATTCGAAAGTTTAGCAGGAACCGGTTCGATTTTGTTTTCTTCCTTCAATTCATCACCGCTGTACACTACGACTGCGCCAAGTGTTGGTTTCTGCGTACCCTTTTACTGCAGAAATAATCATAATTATGCGGCCCATTCATGCAAGTAATGTCATACGGCAAGCAAGAGCTTCTTGACGCAGATGGTGTACAGTCTGCTGGTTCCCTGGGTTCGAGCCCTAGTCGAAGCACTAGTGAAGGTTGTGTCATGTTTTTTTTCCTCTTCATGTTCGTAGTTTACTCGGAATTTTATTCCCTGCCTGACATGAAATCAAAGACTGAGGCTGTGGTCATTTGCTGATTCATTGTCATCTCATCGCTACCCATTCTTGTTGCGCTACATCGCGACTTGAATAGGGGTATATTTTGCCAATGTTTCCTGTGACTGTCTCATTCTACCCAGATGCCGGTCGGTTCACCATTTCCTCTCGTGTGATGCCTTGTATCAAGTGAACAACTTTGGGATTCGAGTCTGCTCAGTTCAATACATTACCCACCGGCACCCTCGAGTGAGGTTACTATAGTTCAGTTGGAGTTTAAACGTACCCCCTTCGTGACGTACTGGCTATCACTGCTACAATGTGGGTTCGAGACCTATTAGAAGGAATATATGGATAATGAAGGTCTTTTTTTTACTTCGCGCATTTCTCGTTGTCTGCGCCAGCTCCATCGGCCTGTACACTGCCCCGCCCCACCCCACACGTGTAGCCACACACTCCTTTGGCTGGGTCGATGGCGTCAGCGCAACATCGACCTCCATCCTCATCCGTTCCCATGCCAACAACCCTTGGGCATCAGTTCTAAACTCACTTGAGCTTTACTCGCTCTCCTCCTTTCCTCCGACTCTTACCAGCAAAACATCGTCGCGACGCAGAGCCCTACGATGCACTGATGCTATCCTCGGCAAGCGAGCTACTGCCCCGCCTGCACGACCCCTCCATGGTCTCACGCTGGGGGGAGCACGATGGCTCCGAGACGCTGATCACAGCTGTCTTTCCCGGTCCGTTTAACCCCACCGCTGAAGTCCACGTATGCGAGGTCTGCATGAACCTCAATAACTGGACCGCGTTGGATTATGACGAAGATCTTGGGCGGATCGCCCTTGGGTCGGCGTTTGGGAAGGTTACGATTGTTCAGCTGTAATCACATAGCGTTTTAAGTCATCTGCGCTATTTCAACTGAGGATAGGACTGCAAGTACTAGTATCTGCCTCTGTGACGCACTATGTTGAACACCTACTATCCGGGTTCTAATCCCGCTGGAAGGCTTAAGGGAATCGGTCGGAGATTTTTCATTTTTCAATCGGTCATCCTTGCATGCTGTTTATCTCTTGTATTACTTGCGCATCAATGAGATGCTGCCGCCTGGAAAGATACCGAGTGCACCCGCTTCTACAGAGTTACATTAGAAAATGGCCTGCACCTATCATAGTTTGACCTCACGGTCATATTCCTCGACACCCCGGTTTCAATCTCGTGACCTCGATCCGTTGTGACGAGTACGACTCTTTTGATTCTCAAGTGTCTGGCAAACCCGCCTTCCTCCTTCATTCTCGAGTACAATACGGAAAGAATTAGCTTCATGACTCAGACCGTAAAATCTGCTGATTATCATGGTTCGAACTCTAGTCGCAGCATACAGAAGGTTTTGAAGGTTTCTTTTTTTCTTGAAGTTCTTCGACATTCGGAAATATCTCCCTGTCTGGATCCTGAAATAATTTGGCAGATAAACCGGTTGATATCCCAGATGTGGTCGTCGTTTGGCACAACCATCTCCCTAAGATCAAATAGGAGAGATCTAACGGCGAGTCAATGGGATGGCCATTCTCAAGGTGACTAGAGCTCGAATTTACTGTGTACATCGGGAGTGCAAAGAGAACTCGAAGAATTCTACTGTAGACTCTTTGGGGAACATAAAGCAGGTTGTAACTTTGTGTGACCGACACTCTGAAGTCATGGAGCCGTTAATAAATAAGCAGCTAGTGAATATCTCACTACGTGCTGAGCCTATGAACAGACAAAAGAAATGCACCCGGCGGCACCCCTTAAAAGTAACGAGCAAAGTCGCCCTTTTGGGTCAATGCTTGATTTTGTAGCCATGTACCCAACATGTACCGTGTTTGATCGCACGGTTGGGAACCTCTCGCGGAACAGAGACAATGTGCGGAGTAAGTGCATTGGTTGAAATGACTCATATTGTATATTGATCTTGGAATTTCGCAAACGAGTATCGAGCGTAGGATATCAGTGTTCTCTACTTCAAGGAGATGACATATGGCATTGACGTCCAATGATGAAGAAGCCAAGCACAATAACAAGAACGAGATAATCCCGAAAAGATTATGGAGAAACCGTGACAATAAATCGCATTATATACCGTCCCGCCTCGAGACATGCCGTCTTCACATAGCCTATCCCTCATGATAATCCGGCGGCAGCTCCTCTGCATTCCATCGATCCCGTGATATCCGGGTGTTTAATGATCTCAGCAGCTCCTCCATAAGTGTATGCTCTCTTCTATCGCCGGGTGGTGGATTCTCTGGGCCTGCAACCTGATTTCCTGGTGAAATCGTCGGCTCAGTCCGTACATTTACTCCTACGACCCCCACCGAACCGTTATCTGCGGCCCCCGAAGAGGAACGCTCTCCTTCCATTGCGACAACAGGGAATCGAGCTGGTTTCTCCTGGTTTCTCCAATGCTGTTCTCCCGATATTCCTGAAAAGGCCATATTTTGTGTAGTTGTGAACGGTGTTAGCATTGGCGAATTCCCATCCGCAACCAAAGGGCTATCGCTCCTCTGACGATGTCGTTTGCACAAGAAAAGGGCGCCTGCTATTAAAGCAGCGACAAACGCTATTCCGCCAACGACACTACCCGCAATAATTCCGGCAAAGTCCTTCTTTGCTGAGGATGCAGTCTCACTCGTGACGGGATTATCTGGAAGTTGTATTGCGCTGAGCAACGCAGTCAAAGCCGCGGTCTGATGAGTACTGTTGAACGAGGTGCCTGGTGGTCCTATCCAGGATAACCCATAAATGGCGCTCTTTCTTGAGTTCCTGGCCTGTTCAATGACAGCATTATACTACGTCCAAGAACAGTGCTATGTAAACCAGGAGAAGTGGGTTTATGAAGGCTTACCTGAACACCGATGTATTCCTTGATATATTCTCGAAGATCAGACGATGTCTTGTTGCGTTCATATAGCGATGCCAGGGCTCGTACGATGTAGTGTCCTCCATTGTTGAATCCTTTACCATCAAAATAAGAATGAGTTCGTGAGATAAATTCACGGTCAAGAAACATACCGTTGTATACTCCATCCACTCCATGCCACAGTGAATCATTTGCAACATTAAAAATGACACTGCGTAATCTAGCAGATTCCATGTTTTAGTATGTGGACAATGAGGATCTGTTAGCACATACAAGGACTCTGTTGATGTATTATTGGGGATCCCAGCTAGGATGACCAAGCCTTCAATGAAGGTACCAGAACCTTGGGGCGTCTTCCCTTGAGACACTGAGCAACTTGAAGATTGGTTTGAATTTGACTCGATACTACTCAGTACAATATTAGATGGAGTGAGAAGATTCGACTGTATGAAAGTCGCTGATTGAACGGCAGCATCAATATACGTCTGGTTGGATGTCGCTTCTGCCAGTAGAGCAGAAACACTGGGTTACAGTCAGCCGATCGTATAAGCCGTATCACAGAAGATTTGCGAAGCTTACACAAGAAACATGCTGATTGTACAGAGTTAACCAAGAATTGAAAATTTGGAAAAGAACACGAACCTAGAGGCTAAACCGTCGAGGGATGGTCCGTTGGGATCAGTATTCTACTCCATTGATTAATTAGTGAGATCTGCGTGCAATGCATGACTCACGGCATAGGTCCCACCGGCTAGAGTTGCTGTCCACCAGGATTCGTAAACTGATCAGTTGTACTCGCTGATGGCACTCACAATTACATGAAGATGCGAGAGTGAATTGCTTAGTTTCTATGGTGCTTGTTGCAGCTTGTTCCGGAGATATTGTGTATCGCCTCGCAGAAGCCCACGAAGTCGCGGCAAGGGTCAGGAAGTCAGGATCTTGATAAGCCGTGTAAGCCCGAGCGGCGGCATATCCATAGCTCCTATGGGAAATGAGTAACACAGGAACGTACACATGCAATCTACCTCACAGTCCATCTTGCAGCTATCATCGAGAATCAGTTACCAGGAAGCACTCTTGGCAGATAGAACTGACCCTGAATACCGGTCAGTCAGAAATGATTCAGAAGGTATAACGAGAGAATACTGACTGCCCATTTAAAAAGCCAGGCCCCACCGACTCGGCAAGTGTAGAATAATTTTTCAGCATATCCTTGTACATCGTCTGGTTCATCAGCCTATCAAATTCTGCCATTTGTGCGTAAAGTGTTCCACCGTTACCATATATACCGTCTGTAATATCATAGGAGAGTTACAACGGAAGCGCTATGCAGGAGATTGAATGCTACGCACCCCTGAATTGCCCGTTGGTCTGATTGAGCATGCTAATTGCTTTGTCGAGGGCAGCGCTTGCAATACTAGTGCGGTCTTCCTTCGACCGTGTAACGTTTGGGCTCTACTTTTGTATCAGGATGTGTCGTTGTCAACTAGAGAAGGAGTATTCACCCTCCAGGCAGTAGGAGGTTTAAGGTCCTGCGCTGCCACTGAGTACAAACTCAGAACAAACAGCGTCCAGATAAAAATTAGCTGCATCCGTACTCCAGGGAAGGATAGAAGTCTCGGAGTGTTCAAAACCTGTTGTGACGGTTAAGTGAAAGACGATGAAATCAGCATAGACTCTAGAGTTCGCGGCAACCCCACAAGGAGCACCGACGACTAAACATCGAGATCTTGACAAATATCAGCACACAGTGCTAGAGGCTATACGGCATAATATGGCGCAGATGTCTTGATTTGAGACTGGCCTAATGAAGAACATTCATCGGGAGTATTGATTTGAGAGTCATTCAATTGTGAGCAATGTATAGCCAAGTTGACTCGATGAGTCGTCTATGGTGAGTGGCGCCGCTGAATGTATCCTAATCCTGCACTGACCCTCTTCATTCCCCCACGAAACGTTTCCACTGTGCGTGACGTATTCAATAATGTGATCACAACAAGAAGAGCCTCCGTCACCATCGCGCATGTTTTGCATGCCAAGGCCGGGTGCCCTTTCAGTATCACTTCCGACCAAGCGATAAAAGCGGTATAATGTGTTGGTGTACTTCAATTGTGTGTTCAATCGTCGTGCCTGAAATCGAGTGCACTCAAATAGGTGAAGGTACTACCATCTACGTCGACTCTATTGGCCCTGGGTACAAACAATGCGCAGCTAACTGGCCATTCTGAAACGGAAACACATTAGCACCTGCTGCACGCAGGCACGGACAGAAACAAACGGCACAGGTATACTGTTCCGGCCCTTAGGACCTCCAAGACCTTCCAATTCTCCACAGATTTCGTGCCCGTGCTCAGATCGTCGGCTCCCGCGCAGGAGCAAGATAGAAATTACGCAGGTGCTCTTGTCCTACCCGGAAGATCATGACGATGGTTGCTTGTTCGACTAAGCAACATCAAGAGCTATGATGACCCCAGTTTGGTTATATTAGGAATCGCGTCTATGATGTCGGTGCTGCGGCAATGAAGGCATCTGATCCCCCCCAAACGGTGTTTGTTCGCTTGTAATTAAGCTGGCGGTTTCTTCATCAGTATAATATCAACACCGCTCCTATTACCATAACGTTAGGTGGAAGGCATAGGAATAAGCGCTCGACGTACTGTGTCGAACATCTTGCCCTGGTCCGGTGCGACGAGACTTCTTGATAGTCGCTTTATGTAAAGAATACGAACGAGAAGATAGTCGCCTGGGTACGACCTCGTCGACTTGAGATCCATTTGATAGCCAATAAATGTCGTCTTCGTCCACTGTGTATACGATTAGAAGCTACAGGTGATGAATGTGACGAGGAACCATACCGAGAATAGATCTAGTCATGAAATTTCTGGTGCACGCATGACCTGCGAGAGCAAACACACGCTGCTGAGGTCACTCTTGATATACCACCACCACCATTCGTGCTCGGTATCGCGTCACAATACGACAAGCTGTGCTGAAACAAATAGAACCAAGAAATAAAAAGCGGCTGGAAGGAAGGAAGGTTCCAGACGAATGGTAGGTCTTGGTCCTTTGAGACGAGCCTCCCACATAGGTTAGACAGCTAGAGATGTTGAGACCGCGTAGTTCTGAGGCGTAGTAATTTTTCTTCTGTGGGTAGGGAGAGCACACAGTCCGTCTTTGCGAATAAGTTGGAGACCTTCCTGAGCGCGCCATTCGGTTAGAATGCAAGTGTAAATATGTAGGCAAAGACTGTAATCACCTGCTATGCTGTTATTTATGCAGCCGGGTCCTCCAGAGACCGCTGTCAGTATTATTCTCGTGGCCGGCTCGTCGACACTGTCTTCAGTGAAGTAGCCTTTCGTTGACGGCGACAAACTCGGTCCTCGCCTCCGGTCACTTTCTTGAGACGACCAAGGTTCAGTGCAACCGGTATCAAGGTAGAGTGGTTATACTGCAGAGTCGCGTTAGTTGGAAGATGGAAGGAATGGGAAAACCTCACACCATCAGGAAAGAACCTAGCACCCAAACTCAACAATAGCTTCTTGGACTTATTCTTGGTTGGATGGCGGTACAAAGGAAGCCGAATTCTCTCATATTACTATCAGTGGCATATTCATATCGGTTACAGGCGAGCAAGGGCTAGTTTGACGCGTGTCGAGGCGGTCGTGGAAATCAAGAGAATAATAACGATATAAACAATAAATTTCCTGTATCTGTGAAAGAAGGATAAGCACAAATGCTAGCAGGACAGTATGGACGAAATACCTAGGTTGGCGTAGAAAGGCAAAGCCGAGAAACATTAGCCGGCAATGTCAAACAACGCCAAATACCCCGGATCGAATTCCGAATTCTTTTGCCTTTTACCATCATCGCTGCGCTTGCTGTCGTACCCTTGCCGTCCTTTCTCCCTTCTTCTCGCCACTTATGCCTCTGGGATTCTCCAATGTCGTCCCTTTCTCGCTGCTCTGTCTCATAGCAGTCGTCCGGGGGCAGTCATCGACAGCCACGACCTCCGCCAGCATCACCGGTAGCGTCACTGGAACGGCGATTAGCCAGCCCACATCCTTGGCATCAAGCTCAACATCGAGCGGAAGCGCGAGCTTGAATAGCAGTGGGAGCCTAAGCGCCAGCTCGACGCTCTCTGCAGAGCTACCGAGTCTGAGTGGGTACTCCACATGCGGTCCGTCGTTATTATTGTTTTTCCCTGCTCTTCCTCGAACTAATAATATCTCCGCAGTGACCAACTGCTTGCAGCTTTCCATAGCCGACGCCAACTGCACTAGTGTTGCTGAAGTTAACTGTTTTTGTGGAAGGTACGACGTATCCCCACCATCACTCTCCGACTTCGACTGACTGTCGGAATAGCACCATCTTTACCTCAAATTTAACCGACTGCGTCACATCTGGATGCTCCAGTGAGCTCCCGACGGCCGAGACCCTCGCACAGAGATTCTGTGCTTTGGCTTCGACCAGCACGTCCCTGTCATTCAGCGTCACATCCATCTCTTCTTCGAGCACGACCTCATCGACATCAAGCAGCAGCGCTAGCGCAGGCATAACAACAACCACAGGTCCTAGCTCTACTAGCACCAGGACGGTATCTAGCACCGTAAGCGAACCAGCGACCTCATCGCCCTCGTCGAACGCGGCTCTAGGCAGGAAGGTGGTGGCGATTAGTGGGTCGGCCATTTGGGCCATCTTTGCCATCGTTCTGGGTGTCCTCATCAGCGGCACCACTGTCTGTTGATTTATCCTCTTTCAGTTTTATCTCATGAATAGGACAGGACATTGGATCATTTATCATACCCACCGGCGACGACCCCGCATATATATTCGTTCAGACATTTTGCATTACCCTTTTTTAATCATCGTTGGATCCACCAGATTGTACCATACCCGTACCCATCGCCATATTCTCTTCTGCATGAACACATTCATACCTTATACTATTACGGGCCAATGCATGTGGAATGTCTTGATGCTGGTAATGAACATAAGGAAGATGCAAACAAGTTTGGTTTGTCACCTGCCAGCCTTCCGAGCTAGACGACGACAACATCAATCAGGGAATTAGGCGCCGGCGACATGCTAAGAGGACCTCAGCAGGGCGTATGCGGTCTTGGAACTGACCTCCTTCAGCTTTGAGCCTCTTTTGAAGACAAATCTCTAAGCGGCAGCAAGGTGGTACGTTTTCTCTTTACATCTACCGGTTCTAGCGCCTGATTATATACATAGTGAACGAAGGATACATTCATCAGCTATCACCGATCCTCATCAAGTCGACGAGGATACTTCAATGGACCAACTGGATCCCCTGTCACCGGTTCATTGGTATTGTTCGTCTCTCGTGACGCCTGTTCTCCTGAGCTTAAGGTACGCTTGTTTCTCGTCGTCTATCTTTCGTTTCTGATTCCTCCTGCAGGAGGTCTCGTCTACTCGAGGACGACGCACAGACAGACGTTTGTTCATATTCCGAACCTGAATGTGGTCAAGTCTGATTCCAGAATCTATTTTCGTCATGTCCTAGACTCAGAGAAGGAAGTGATGTCTGTCTCCTTCCCGGGCCGGATAGTAGTGCCGAAGGATTGCTTCAAGGACTAACAATCGTGGTAGCAGACGACTGGATGAGCACCGGCTTCCTCTTCTAGCGCGCCCAATATAGCACCCAGTCCGGCGTCGCTCTATACATATATAACTGGGGGACACCGCACGCGCGGGCGCGCTAAGTTTCTTCTTTTGGAAAGCTACCGTGGATCTGATCCACAAACATCTCTTTTCCCTTTTCACCTTCACCCTTCTAGCGCCCGGCTGTGTCTTGTTCCCTTTCCCACCCATGACTTCTCTTCGGTACTGCGCGGTGAACGCGTATGTCTCCACTATTCCATCAGTTCAAGAGGGCCCTGATGGTCTACCTTGTCTCCAGGCTGGTATGTGAGGCGGATGTTATCGATGATGAGTCTTCCCATCTTATCCCGGCAACGCATACTCTTTTCCGCAAGTCGAAGCTAACCGCCTCTTTTCGAAACTGCTACAACTCCAGAATCTGGACTAAAGGCCGTACTATTTCGGAGGCGATGCCAAAGCGAGCTGAGAGTGCAGTTTTCTTCTCACAGTGGATGTTGGCGATACCGTACTTACTCTCGCAGCTGTCACCGCTTCTCGTCAATTCGAGGAGGTCACTCAATATTCTTCGTAAAAGTCAATTGTCACCGAAGACTAACGGTATGCCTAACCCTTGTTCCTGTGGTTTTCAACTGACATACAAGTCGTAAGAAAAGTACCCATATTACACTGGAAGACGTCGCAAGTTTAGTAATCATCAAACTTGACGCTTGTCGCTGTCAGACCAATACTATTTCGCTGAATGTGACGTCCACCAGCCGATCACGACAATGGCGTTTGAAACTGGTCTCAGGAGGACTCCAGCGTAGCAGGTGCAACATATAGCATTCTAATTCAACAGCGCGTGTAGATGCCAGTATGGTCTTGTACTCGTCCACAAAGATGGACTGAGTGCTTGCTGTACCAAATAGCGACCATCAACCTCAGCTACCCCCGTCGGCTAGCCCATTTTCTCTCCTCGGGAGGATCATCTCTGTACCTATCATTCGGACAAAACTCTCCTCAACGTGCTTTTACGAGCATCATCTTTGTCGCCCGGACCTGTTCGCTTCACCTTGGCTTTTGGTATTGGGACGCAACATCGAGCATCGACGAAAAGGAATCAGGCGATAGTCCTGCATTAACAGAGTCCTCAAAAGGGCGGTTCGTGTTCGCAAGTTGTGCACGCCGTGCCATAATCAGCCCAAGACCAAAGCGGAGGACGGTGCGTTTTCTCATTACATTTGTCAGCCAAAGCATCTGATTGCTCACACAGTGAACGAACTAGACATTTACAGCTGTCATTGATTCTCGTGAAAAGTCGCCAAGTCGACGAGGTCGTTCCCAGGCTACGATCTTCTCGCTCACACCCCATGAACTCAGCTACGATAAGGCCTTGTTCGTATTGAAAGAAGAGGTCCGAAAAAGTACGTTCAACTCTTATTCCCATACCGTCAACTTAACATATCAGCAGAGTAGAAAAATGACTGGACTGAAGAAGACGCTGCCAACTAAACAACAACCATTTCTCGGGACCCGGATACCCTCGCTGCAGGAGAACCATTGTATTCGGCGCGCATAATGACCAAATGCACGCCCGTCCTGCCTCTGATGTTGCTCAGTCGAAGAAAAATCCTAGAATAAACGTCGGCGCTTCCCCGGACAGAATCATCTGCCATGTCTACCAGGCACCGGCGGGCAACGGTCTATATCTTTGATGCGCTCAATGTATATCTTCTGATATCCTTTTCACCAGTCTTGTTTTCTGATTGGGTACACAACCAACCCTGCGAATGGAAGAACGTTCTTGCCGTCCGTGGAGATCGCAAGAAATCAGACAATCGGATGAAAAGCGACGGTCTGGGAAAGGTATAGTCTTGCCTCCATCTTATGGCATCACCTTCTCATCATTTGCTGCAGGAACCTATCACCCTACATCGAACTGTAGCACTCACACGTTCTCCTCCCAGCGGACTTCTCTATTTGTCCTTGCCTCCACTGCGGAGGACTCACGATCAGGGTAACCATCCCTCTATACACAGACTTTCCGTATTTTCGAGGTTTTCCGGCTGCGAGGATGAGCAACGAGGTCTCGAAGCAGTTTACGCCAAGGCTGTCAGACGATGAATTATACGCTCTAGCGATTTCTATCCAACTGCATTTCCGATCAGATCCTTGATGAAATGTTTGATTGAACTTAATCCCCTGACAATTCCTTCGAAAATGGTTCACAAGACAGATCGCCGTCCATTGGGATCATCGCCGTTGATATACATCAGAGTCCCAGCAAAATTCTCAAAGTGGCTAGGTACAACAACGTAATACTATACAAAGAACCTTCGCGGTAAATAGAAACCAATAGCCCAACATATCCGGTCGTGATATATTCGTAAGTACGTACCGTCATGAATTATAACAACGAAAGCGACAATACTTATTTCCAATATTCTTTAGTATATCCCCAATCTGAAGCCCTTACGACTAGCAACGAAGTCGTTCCAGGCACTTTCACACGTCTGCTGCGCTGTCGTCCCCGACATTCCACGACGGCCTGGTACTCGAGACCAAGGAACGCCCGAACTCTGCTGAACAGTGCGAGCAGTGCGACTTGGTCTACTGGTCTCCGAAGTAGATACCAATGGTGGAAACCCTTGATATGACGTGTGGCATACTGCAGAAACCACCTTGGGAGTTGTCGTTCCCACCCGTTCGAATGGTTTTTGTGGCGAAGGAGTACTGGGTGAACCATACTTGGCCTGGACTTGCCTACGAGATGTACGAACAGTTGTATTGGCGATATTGTCCCAGACCGTGCCCGTGCTCGTTCGACTTGGAACCGAAGTCAATGGAGAGAGACCTCGCGCTTGACTCGGAAAGCTAGGACCAGGATCACCGGCCTCCGTAGAACCAACTTCCAAGTGTGGATACCGACGTGGAAGGAGTGCCTTCACATCAAAGTTAGGACGCTTTTGAACTGTCATAGGAGATGCAGCTAGTGATGTGCCGGCCTGGCTTAGGCTCAAAGCCGTGGATTGGGCTCGGCTCTTGGGCTTTTGGAGGGCTGGCTTGCGGCCGGCCTCGGCTTGAGCCTGAACCGGCACATCACTAGATGCAGCGTGGTAGACAGGCGCGCATTCCCCCCTAGCATCAGGGAGGTTCGCCAGCCGTTCCGTGACAGTTGTGCTTTCTATCCAGGGCCTTCCACTCGCTAGTTTACCAACGAGCGTTGACTTTCCCGGGCCGAAGAGGAAATTCCTATTTGAGACGATAACGAGGCCTCGTCGACAGCGTGTGAGCATGACGTTCATTCGCTGATCAGAGCTCAGGAACCCAGGGTTCCAGCACCGTACAACAGAAACTATGACGATATCTGCCTCATTTCCTGTGTGTATAACATAAGTCTAACATTCCAAAGCACTCATTGCGGAAGCTGGTTACCTTGGAAACTGTCGACGTTGAACACCCGCCGTTCCCAAGGCAGACCTTGGCTCTTAAGCTTTTCTTCTATGGCAGCTCTTTGGGCGTCGTACGGCGTTATAACGCAAAAATCATGTCCTTGGTAGTAATGCTGAACTATCTGGGCGACAGTTTGAACCTCTTCGTTGTTCTACAAAGGAAAGAACGTAAGTTACTCCGATCTGGTTGGCCTGAATAGGAAGACGTACCCGCCAGCTGAATCCAGATTTCTCCTCCTTGCCATATCTGGCATCAATGAATGCGATACAGGACGGATCCGTTATATCGTTCTCCGAGCGGAGTCGATTGTTGTAGACTTCTCGAGAGATGAAGTTACCCAATGGATGAGGCATACGATCTGTGTGGCAGATCTGAGATGAGGCGATATAAAATAAGTTACTGGCGCCGAAACGTACATTGAATATCCAACCTATGCCCAATATCTTTCAGATGGCCAATGTCGAAGATGCATTGCATCGATGGTGCCTTTTCCTTTCCGTATGGCGGTACTGGTCAATAAGAAAGATGAGATAAACATCAACGAAAAGATATTCTGGAATTCTGACGCTGTTTTGGATCACCGAAGAAGCAGACTTTCTTCATCACATCTTTGAACTTGACGAACACATGCTGCGATAAGATACTGTCAGCTTGTGATTCCTGTTGTGAGATAAATTGTCGCCTGCCATATATTCGAAGACATTGATCTGAGAAGCTTCGTCGACAAGAAGAGTCCTCGGAGGCACTAGGTCGAACATCCCGTTCTGATCGAGTGTTGAATTGGAGACCATGCTCAACGTCGATAGGATAATGCTCGATGCGCCGATAGTACATCGTAGGTCCTTCTGATTATTCGGAAGCAAATCTCCACGTAACAATTTATCTTCAATGTTGGTGTAAAGATGTTCATGCCTGTCCCGTTAGAAATCAGGGACGATGCATAGCAAAGAACGAGACATTTACTCACCACTCGACATAAAAATCCTTGGACACGATGATTTTGAAGTCAACATCATTTGACGCCAATTTCACTGCGATGTTCTTCACGGCAACGTTGGAATGAGCTATTATCCATGTCGGTAAACCACTTCGTCCCCATATCTCAGCCGCTGCAGAGATAGTAGACGTTTTTCCTGTTCCAGGCGGGCCTGGTGGAAATTGGAATGGATTAGTCAATATCGCGCATACATTGACCATTCCTTACCGTGAACCAGGACCAGCGGCCGTGTAGATATCATCGCCGACACCACCTCCCGTTGCGATTCGTTCAATTTCCCAACAAAAACGGAGGACGCTTGAGCGCTGGAGGCCACAAGTTCTCTCTTGTCCTCGTTGCTCGGAAACCAGAGCATCCTCACGAATTTGGATTGCCTGATATGACATTCGCCCTGTAAAGCATGAAGTAAAAGCATATCGCGAGCCTTTTCGGCGTTCGTTGCTCTCTCCCTGCCAAAAACCTTAACACCAGTCACTTTTCCTCGAAAACGACCTGAGACATTGATATTGGTTCGCTTCCCATGGGACTTTTTTGGTGATCCCTTGAATTCGTGACCGTCCGAGGTGGTTAAAAGAATTGAAAGCTTTTACGGCAGTGTCATAAATCGAACGAAATTGGGGCAAAGAAGGACGTACTTGACGACTATCGCGTACTCGTGTCCTGAAACGAGAGTTATACAGTTGCCATTGGCCGTTGCTATCCTTATTGACATCAGTGAAGTCATTGGAAATCTCTGTTGGTTTGGCACATTCCAGAATATCGGCCTGGGATAGTAAGTGACCTAGACATTCGAGAACCTTGATGTTGAAATCAGAGATAAACACGGTAAACAGCATTTATTGAAGGCAAAGGGTAGTTCACCTCCCGCTTCAGCCATCGAGTCTCGACGGGCTTGGTTAAAGCTACAGCACTCGTATTCTTGTCGATGATACTACGTTTCACATATCAGTTGATTCATGACATGATTGAAGGTGGGGAAAACTTACACAGCAGAAATCCATGCGCGAAGGCAAACCTTTCTGATATTTTCACCCAATGACTCGTTCAACTTGTCGTTCCATAGACTGTCCACAGCGAAGGCATCGATTTTGCTTGACGAGATTTTAGAGAGGAGCGATGAAGGATAAGATAGTTTTCTGGGCGATTTTGATCGGAAGGTGGACAAGTCTATACCTTGCACATGGCACTTTAGATGGCAATAAATCCGAATGGAGAGCCGCGGCATTTGGAACCCTGCTAGAGCAGGTTTCTTCACGGACATTAAGGTACAGAGAGACTCATCATTGGGAAATGCGATGTTTTCGTCGGAAAGGGAGATAACAACGACCTCCTGAGGCGTAGCAACGGCAAGGTATTCCATCTCGCTGCCTGGTGCATAGACCATGGATACTCCCAAGCATTTCTCCCTCAGCAGGGCTTCGACTGCGCTACCTGCATCTCGGCGGGAATATCGTCGAATTGATATCTCCCTCCGCTCATGAGGAAGGATGTGTTGCTTGAGGGTATCCATGGGAGCAGGACGATAAGAGAGGAAGCGAAGTGCCAACGTGCATGCCGGGCGCTAATCATCCACGAGGCAGCTTCTTGGGAAAGAAACGTGACGTCGATTAGGACCCCGGATGATCCCTATACAGCTCCGATCCCGAATCCCGGATTTTGGGCCAAATTTCGGGAAAATGTATGATGCATCGTTTCCCGGAAAGTTGTCGAGCTTTTGCCAGGTATGGTGCCAAATCCCAGATTTGGGGCCGCAGATCACGCCGAAGACAAAGGCCACTCGTCGATGATGCATTTTTAAGCGAAAATTGCTCAAATCGGGAGGGGAAAGCCTTGCGGCATCTCGGCATTGTTGCCGAATGACGGCAAAGTATAGTGTCAAAAATCCCGGAAATTGACATCTGGGAGGTCAGGTCTCAGGTGAATCCCGGAAAAGGCCATTTTTCGGATCGGAGCTCTGTAGGCATTATCCGGGGTCCTCGTCGATTGTTCGGTTTCGTATTGTGTGACAGTATGTGACTGACTTATTCATGGTTCAATGTTGAACCGTAAACGTCGAAGCAAGCTCTAGTATTGACGATATCAGGTTGAGAATAATGCTACACTTCTCCTGACGTACATGCTACATAATTGTAATATATGGTATTTGCGGCAGAGCGCCAGGCCTTTAGTATTCAGTCTCTGGTGATATAAAAACGCTGTTTACGTTGTCCGTCCTTCGTGGTAGGGTCATCATCTGATTCATTCCGTTGGCCTGACTGCAGTCGTTCATTGAGCAACCTCAGCAGTTCCTCTGTAGGCATGTCTTCTCTTCTCTCGGTGTGCAGCGGATGTGGCGGACTTGCACCGGCAGTCCTGAGTGAAGTCGTCGATTCAGTTCGTACATCCATCCTCCTCCTCGTCCCATCTTTCAGCAATACTCCAGATGGCGTAGAGGGCTCTTCTCTACTCGGAGTCACAGGGTATCTAACATATTTCTCCTGGGTAATATTGTGCTCTCGTATGGCGATGTAATTGATGTAGCCATGAATAGCGTGAGCATCCGGGGAGAACTCTTGTCCCCGGGGACCCCAACAGAATACATCTCGTTGTTCCTCAGACGATACCGTATATGCAGAAGAAAGATGCCCACGATTACAACTCCAAGGACCGCTAGTCCAACAACGACACCGCCAACTATGGCTCCGGCTGAGCTCTTCTTTGGTGATGACGCTGAGGCGCTTGGAGTAAGGATAGCACTCGAAGTGGGATCAGTATTCGATGTTGATGACTGATCGTCCGCAAATTGTATTGCACTGAGCTGCGCGCTCAAAGCCGCGGTCTGGTTGTCACTGGAGAACGAGGTGCTTCGAGGTCCTGTCCAGGGTAGTTCATATATGCTGATCCCGTTTGAAGTAGACTGCTGGAGGACGGCATTGTACTGTCAAGTAATATAGGCGACGTAAACCAGCAGGACTGATTTGCGAAGGCCCACCTGCACACCAATGTAGTCTTTGATATATTCCCGAAGGTCGGAGGTCGTCATATTGTGATCATACAATGCCGCGAGGGCTCGTACGATATAACATCCTCCGACAGTCGTAAATTCATCATTAAACAACAATAATGAGCTCGTGAGATAACTCGCTCAAAAAAAAACTTACTAGCAATTATTCCATCCAATCCTTGTCACAGCGTATCGGTTGCAACGGCAACAATAGTACTGCGCAATCTGGTCGAAATCAAGGTTCAGTATGTGGACAACTAGGATCTGTAAGCACATACAACGCTTCAGTGGATGCATTACGAGTGATATCAGCCAGGACGACCAGTCCTTTGATGAAGATCCCGAATTGTAAGAGTACACCGTTGAATCAACTGAGCAAGATTCATTTGACGTCGACGACACAGAATCCATTACGATATTGGACGGATTGAGGAGATGCGCCCGTATAATGTTTGCCGACTCGATGGCGGCATCGGGGTACGTCTGGTTAAATGTGGCTTCTGCCAATAGAGCCGAAAGGCTTATTGCTGTCAGCCAAACACCTCTCAGAAAACTGCGGAGCTCACGTAAGGAATAAGCTGTTTAAATAGTTAACCATGGAACGTAGTTAACGAGGAAAAACAGAACCCAGAGGCTAGGCTAGCGACTTTTGGATCGTCAGAATCAGTTTTCTAGTCGATTGATTAATGAACGAAACGTAGATGTAAATCAAGACTCACCCAATCAGTGCCGCCGGCCAGAGTTGCTGCCAACTGGGATTAGACATTGGTCAGTCGTGATAGCCATGGATATGACTTACCGCCTTGACGTGGAAAGAATAGATTGAATTGCTTAACATCCATAGTGCCCGAGGCAGCTTGGTCCTTAGGTATTGTGTACCGCCTCGCAGTGGTCCACGAAGTCACAGCTAGAGCAAGGAAGTCCGATTCTCGATAAGCTGTGTAGGCCCGAGCAGCAGCGTATTCGTAATTCCTGTGACAAATGAGCAACACAAGAATGACAACGTACAATCTAACTCACAGTCCAAAGTTCAGCTGTTATCGAAAACGGTGTCATCGGTTATTCTGAAAGCAGATTCAGGATACAGAACTAACACTGAAAAGATTGGTCAGGTGCGCTTCTGGGGGGTATAATTACATCCCACTGACAATGCGCTCGAAAATTCAGAATTCACTGATTCTGCCAACGCCAAACCCTGCTTCAGCGTTTGCTTGTACTGTATTTGCTTCGTCAGCCTATTGAACTCAGGCATTTATCTGTAAAGCCTGCCGACGGTTCCGTATAGCGAATCTGAGGACGCGTTAATACGCAAGTGCGATGGAGTAGATAGAATGAAACGCATCGTCGAATTAACCATTCGGCTGGAGCATGCTAACCGCTTTGTCAAGAGCAGCACTCGCAATGCGATACGGTCATCCTTAGACGACGTAATGTTGGGATTCTATTTCGTATATTAGTCTTTTCCGCTATCAGCGAAAGAAGTAGTACTCAGTTCCAGGAAATAGAAAGACACCACCAGCATCCGTACGAGAATGAGAGGCCGCAGTTCCTGTGACTATATCCGTATTCGTTTTGAGAAAGAATGCGGAGGATGAGTGAAAGAAGAGCCGAAGGGTATGAAGGCGAGCATCAAGGCACTTAAATGACTTGGAGATAAGTCAGGGGCGATATAAAAAAATGCGACACTGATATCAGACCCTAGTTACACAGGAAGAGAAGGAAGACATTAATTCTTCGTTGATGTTCCTGAGAAGATCCTGTCGATAGCGATTTTTTGGTAGTAAGAATTCCATAGCCAGTGCGAACGAATTTTGGAACTTTAACGTCGTGCCTAGTAGAAGTAGTAGTAGTAGTATGAAAAGAAGAATTGTGTCCTATCAACAACTGAGTACTCACATAAAGTATATTCAGGTTGACACTGACGACGCGAGCTGCCATCAACAGATGACTGCAACTTGCGAGATGTGTTTCACTGATAACCTGACGAACCTGAAAACGTAGGCGAGAACATTCCCAGAAATTGATGAAAGCATTACACATATAAAATAGAGCAATCCATCTCGTAAGGCCCAGCCAACAGGTGAGTAGTACATAAAGAAAGAGTCGCTAACACGAAGTTGATCAGCTCAAAATCAAATTGAAATTGCACACGTTTAGACCTGCCCTTACGACATCACCTGACCACGACGCGTTCATTGAAGACTTCTATTTTCTTTCGTCTTCAGATTCTCCATGACTCACGGACAACAGACGGTCTGTCGTCCTATGTCGTTCTCTCTTATTCTCAACCCCAGCACTTTGTCTGATATACGGAACGGCTGCTTTTGACGAAGGAATTTTTGAGGAAAATGATCGGCATCGGATCAGCACGTCAAAAGGATTTCCCACTTCATACTTACCTGAGTTATGCAATCCATGCGAGCAGGAAGTGCGCCTCTGGCTGTTTGTACTTTCGCATGAAGCGAATGAGGCTGCCCTTTTTTTAGCTGACAATTTCGCTATGACCTCCTACGCACTATCCGACGCATCACGCATGGGCAGATAGTATTGATTGCGAGGCATGTATGGACGGGTTCGACGTCCTATACGGAGCTCAAGCACACCAAGGACGGCCATTTATGCTGACTGTATGCTCACCAAGAGTGCAAGCAATACGCTGCTCGCACGTCGCGGGCCCTATGACTGAATAACATGGTAGTTGGCATCAAACTGCAACAAGGATTAGCTGCGAGGAGAAAAGAACGATCGTCATCCCTAGAATGTGGAGTTCCTTGTCTGCTACCAAGGTTCCGATTCTCTCAGAAAGAGATTTACTATCACCAGGACTTGTAGAAAAATTATCCAACACCGCGCATGCTTCGCCTGGGGATCGAACCTAGGTCATCAACAGACTACTCAGACTGAGTAACGAAGCTATTACTCGCCGTATCGTTCCTTGTCAAAAGCCTCCTCGCGAGCTTGAAGAGGGAAGGTGAACTCGGCACCGGTCAAAATTAATGCCATGTATCTTAGTTAACAAAAATGCAATGTTTCAATTGATTTGGATGTCAGTACTCTGATTAGAAACGAGCTATCTGACATTTCTTCGACCAGGACGTCAACGTCCTAACCACGGCGGGAGAGCTGTCCCTTTCCGGTGGGTCACAAAGCCTTGATTTTGTTCCGCCTATCCAAGTGCAAAAAGCACCCTAAGTGGAATGAAGACAGACCCTGCCGGTGAACAGATACGAGGGATGACGAGTTTTATGATTGGCTTATTATCTTCCCATGTTTGATGCTCAAAGTAAAAAAAATACAGAATAATCCGTATATTCCTTCTAATAGGTCTCGAACCCTCATTGTAGCAGTGATAGCCAGTACGTCATGAAGGAGGTATCTTTGAGCTCCTACTTGATGCATTGAACCGAGCGGGCTCGGATCCCAAAGTTGTGCACTTGATACAAAGCATCACACCAGCGGAAATGGTGAACTGACCGGCATCTAGGTAGAATGAGATAGCAACGGAACCACCGGGATATGCAATGCTATTGCCGTGATATAGCCCAACAAGAATGAGTAGCGATGAGATTATAACAAATAAGCAGATGACCACGACCTTCTTTGATTTTATATCTCAGGCATGCGCAGGCTTATTTAATAATTCAAGTCCATTTGAGACCCTCAATCTCCAACTCCCTGACTAATTAAAATCGACCAATAAAATTCCGAGCGACATACAAATGTGAAGAGGAAAGAAAATAAGAAACAACCATCGAACATAGTGCTTCGACTAGGGATCGAACCTAGGGAATCAGCTGACTATATACCATCTGTGTTACGCCGTATCTCATTACTTCGATGAGTGGGCCGTATAATCGAATGCGGACGATTATTCCCGCAGTGGGAGGGTAGACAGACCAATGCTTGATGCGGCCATAGGATGCAGCGGCGACGCACCGAAGAAGGAAAAAACACCGAACCCACACCTGCTAAGATTTTTGGCGGTGGTGTGTTGGTGTCCAATTCAGTGGTAGTAGACATGACGAAGCCAGTATGCCAAGAAGGACATCTTTTGACAATACCTGGGGCCTAACCGCTGACCGGTAGTGGACGAAGAATCACGTCAAATTGAATTCCCTGGGGTACGTTCAGACCCACTCTCATGACATCATCTGACTATCACATTACTTTTGTTATTCATGACGACGTGAACGATCCTCAGATCAGCTTATTTCGCCTGAGGTTCCGAGGCAACAAAGACTAGAATAGCTGCCTTGAAATCAGGACGTTCGGTATCGAAGATCGCGCTCCTGCCCTAGGCTCTTCTAGACTGACAATCATATGACCTTTTGGAGCAATGAGGACGGTATATGCTCCTGCGCAGGTATAGACGCAGGAACATATGCCGCTGCGAGACAAAAAAAAACTTACTGTCTTTCCATGAATAACCATCTATCCGACACAGGAAACAAAATTACCATATCGCCTACGAATTGCTATCCGGGGGATTCGAACCCTAATAGCGAGCACTCAACTCAGTGCGTCACGGAAGCGTATACGAGTACTTTCAGTTCTATCTTCATTTGTGATAGCACAGATGTCCTAAACCAGCAAGGCGCGACTACAACTGAGCAAGTGACCTTCCCAAATCCCGACCCAAGGGCGAACTTCCCGACATCTTCGTCACAATCGAATGCTGTCCAGTCATTGAGGCCGTTCATGCAAACCTCGCGAACAGCGACAGGATTAAGCCCGCCGGGGAAGACAGCTGTGATGAGCGTCTCACAGCCGTCGTGCACCTCCCGGTCACCCGGTGTGAGACCATAGCACGATCGTGTGTGTAAATCCATATGGCGGTGGCACGCTTGCCGAGGATGACATCAGTACATCAAAGGGCACCATATCAAGAGGATACTTTGGAGACGAGCGTGGGCGGAAAGAAGGAGAGTGAGTAGAGCTGGAGTGAGATGCCCAGAGATTGTCGCTCTGGGAGCGGATCAGGATGGAGGTCAGTGTTGCAGTGGCACTGTCGACCAAGCTAAAGAAGTCGGGTAAAGGTGGATGCGTAAAGAGTGATGGAGCGGGCACGGATGACGAGGATTGTGGACGGGGTGAGAACGACTTGGAGACATGACCGTACTGGGTGTTGTTGACATCGGCGTCGTCATCGAGTGCTAAGATGTCCTCGTCGGGAAAGAATTCCGAGCACCAGGACTTGTAGACAAAAATATCCACTACATGTCTTGTATGCTCCACCCAGGGCTCGAACCTAGGTCATCAACAAACTATCCAGACTGCGTCACGAAGCTGTTTCTCGCTGTATCGTTCGTTGTTAAAAACGGGCCCGCAGGCTAGAAACGAGCGTAATTCAAATGGAGGGGTCGAAGAAAAATAGGTCGGATATACCCAGCTGACATTTCTTCGACCGGGAATTGAAACATAGTCGGAGGCCTCTTCCTTTCTGATAGGCCCCAAAGTGTAGTTTCGTCGCACCTATCCAAATACAACTCAAGGGACAAATTGGGCCTCATTTGAATGAAGGACGACGGTCGACGGATCACTGATGACCGACTCACTACCTTCGCATGATCGATGCGGAAAATACAAACCACAGTCTTCCATATCACTGTGTTAGCTCCCAGATAGGGAGAAATTTCCTAGCGCTGGAAGACCTTGAAAAAAAGAGAAAGAAAACAGTGCTTTTTTTCAGTAATGCTTCTACCAGGACTCGAACCTAGATAATGATAGGACTACTATACGGCCTGCGCCATGAAGCTACTGCTTGCTCGATTTTGAATCCATTGGGGAGATCGGTGCAAGCAGAGCAGTTTATCCGCAGTGGAAGAGTATAAGCACCAAGTCGATTTGCGCAGACCTTGCGAGCGCGGTGATCTGGAGAGCACAGCAGGGAGAGCCCGAGTTGCTTGCTTGCCGATAGCACTGCGTCTGGCGACACTTGAGAATAAGAAAAGTTATAGTTCTTACAACGACAGGCATGAAGGATTGATCAAGGAGCCTCAATGCCGTGAGTTTGAAACCGGCGTATCGAAGACCACCCTGAGGTAAAACTGTATAAGCACAGGCCATCAGATGAAACTCCATAGACGTGCGCTCTGTATTTTTCTACGCGTGAGCATCTTATTGGTGCGCAAGTAATGCAGTGCAGGGATGACAAATCAAACGAAGAACATATATCGAACTGATGCCATTGTAAGCCTTCGAGTGGGATTCGAACCCTCATAGCAGGCGCTCTTTACAGTGCGTCACGGAGGCGGTTACTAGTAGATCTATCCTCACTCACAATAGCGCGGATGTCCTAAACCACCAAGGAGCATATATTGAAATTTCGACTACAGCTGTACAATCATGATCTTCCGAAAGCCAGACCCAACGGCGATCTTCCCGAGATCTTCGTCATAATCTAACGCGGTCCAGTTATTGAAGCCGTTTATGCAGATCTCGCGAACGCGGACCTGGGTGGTGGGGTTAAGCGGACCGGGCAATACAGCTACGAAAAGCGTCTTGCAGCCATCGTGTTCCTCCCGGTGCGAGACCATGGCGCGGTCGTGTGGGCGGATCCATATGGCAGCTCGCTTGCCGAGGATGACGTCGGTACATCGAAGGGCTCCACGTTGCGACGATACTCTGCTGGTGAGGATTGGGAGAAAGGGGGGGAGGGAATGGAGCTCCAGCGAGTTTAGTTCTGAAGCCCACCGTTCTGGGAGCGCATGAGGGTGGAGGTCGGTGTTGCGCTGACGCCGTCGACCCACCCAAAAGAGTGTGTAGCTACATGTATGGGTTGGGGCGAGACAATGTACAGCGGACGACGAGAATGGTGGACGAGGCGAAAACAACTTGAAGACAGTGATCGTGCTGGGCTTCACCGACGTCGTCGAGATAGGCGCATCAAGTGCTACGACATCACAACTGAGGATGACTGGGCGGAGGTCAGTGTCGAGGGAATGGATTTCGTGCAGGATTCCGTGGTTATCTAGACGTCGAAACACAATTCTCTGCGACCCATGTAAGTCAGAGATCATTTATGAGAGCGAGAAGAACTCACAATGACATCGCCACCCTCGCTTCAGACTCTCGGTCCGTGTTCAGCTTCACCCCAGCAAAGATCGTGCTTTGCGGAGACCGTTCGGAGACCGGAGTGCTTCTACTGCAGGGTGATGCACTGATGTCCCAGATGGTCAGGACAGATCAGATTTCCTTGGATACGGTTAGCAGCCGTCGGTGTTCTCATCCTGGTATGAATTTAATTTCTGAAACGGACGATCTGATAAAAATCTTGTTTTGCGGCGTGAGCGAGCCTGCGAGCCGACGGGATGTGAGTCGGCGTACGTGACGTGAGCGATGCTCAATGCCGATGACTGCCCTTGGACGAATATTATGAAACAGAACAGATAAACGGGGGTGGCATTGGAGAATCCCAGAGTCATATATGGCGAGAAGAAGGGAGAAAGGATGGCAAGGATACGACAGCAAGCGCAGCGATGATGTTCAAAAGGAAAAGTCTTCGGAACTCGATCCGGGGGCATTTGGTGCTATTTGTCATCATCGGCTAATGTTTCCTGGGCCTGGCTTCGCCTATCAATGTTGACCTAGGTGTTTCGCCCCGCTTGTGCTTCGATAAAGATAGTAGACATTCATTGTTTATATCAATCTCTCGATTCTAATCCCCGGCGCCCAGTTCAACACGCGTAACGACCGAGCTAAGACCTGTGTATCAAACTCAGGGCCATTACTAACCTGTACTGTAATCTACATGAGTATATGCGAATGATACGAGAATCAGCATCCCTTTGTACCGGCATCCGACTGAGAGAAAATCCAGGAGCTGTCGTGGAGTTTGGGTGTTCCTGGTGCTGGGAGATTTTTCTATTCCTTCGTCTTCCAGCTAATGCACATCTGCAGTACTATACTTCCACCTTGAAAGTCATGTATTCTCATGAAAAATCATCAAGTCGACGAGGTCGCTCTCAGGCGACGGTCTTTCGCCCGTACCCTTTACATAAAGTGAGGACTGAATCCCCTGTCACCGGTTCATTGGTATTGTTCGTCTCTCGTGATGCAGGTACGCTTGTTTCTCGTCGTCTACCTTTCGTTTCTGATTCATCCTGCAGGAGGTCTCGTCCACTTGGGGGCGACACCCAGACAGACGTTTGTTCAAATTTAGTACTTACGGATTGCTAGTGACCACTTAACAGGATCTCAAACTTAATTGCGAATGAGCGGAAATTGAATAGGTTGAATTCCATTCTTCTATAAAGCGGCATGAAATGGTGCTCTTGGACTAATCCCACGAGAACTTCAAAGTTTTTGCTAACATCAAGATATTGCGAAACTGTCAGAGCGTATTAAAAACGAATTGCAAACGCGTGTTCTTAGAGTATTTTCCATCAAGAGCCACAAGGGATTATCGAGGATGAATTACGACTTCTACACCACAGTAAGTAATTTTGTGCTCTACACTTTCTACGCTATATTTAGTTTAGTCGACTTATAGTGATAGATTAAGCAGCAAGGATAGAGGTTACACTAGCACCAGGAGAGAAGGCAAAAGACAAAGAACGCGTCATATACAGACCATTAAAGTGGGTAACGATGATGTGCATGATTACTTGTAGAATATGATACCGGAGATTTTAATCGAACATAGAATTGGCGCAACTGGCTGGTAAAGATATTTCAGGCGTTCAGTGAGGCGTGTCTGTCAATTCTTTCATAAATATAAGGGACTGCAGGGTCGTAAAATGCGCTTGCCATTAGTCAAAACGTAACCATTGAGAATACTGGTAGTCGTTAGCCGTGAAGAGACACAAGAAGGGAGCAATGAATGCGAAGAGATCCAGGAGCAAGAACGAGAACTTGAACAGAGACAAAGAGAAACGGAGCAACGTTGAACAGAGTGGAAGAGAATAAAGTAGTCGGCGTCAGTTCATGAGGCAGCAAGAATTGTTCTACGAGGTGGAACGATGAGAAGTTGTGGTTGTCAGCAGCAAGGGACGCCTTACCGAGGCTAGAATGATCATTTATTGATACAGTTGGCGCATATAAGGATTGGACGCGGAGCAGATGACGGGATAGGTTTGATTCCATTATCGACACAATTCGCAGGGCAACGATGTAGCGTCTGCCACGGCCGCTGGCACTTTGGACACGTATTAATTTGCGTAGTGCACATAAGTGGAGTAGCTAATTTGATTCGGAGGGATAAAAAGCATGAGCACTATCTACAATCCACTTTATAGCGTGAACTGAAACCACTGGACCCATAGGCGTCTACCTGACTTGGGGCCAAAGTAGCAGAAAAGGAGAAACTTCGAAAGGTACAGTATGAGAAATGGTGATCCATCGTCGAAACGGAAAAAATGCCAACCACAAGGACCCACATCCACAACATTCAGAGTTACTTGCCCGACTTGGGAGCGCCTCATCGATGAGAGCGAAATCGAAACTACTGACTGGATATACGAGCTCAATCGGAAAGGGAGATGGAATAACATGGACGTTGGTCAGTCGGTCCTTTCTTTGCAGCCACTTTTGCTGAAGTATCCATGCAGAACTCTGGTTTGGTTACGAAGATCGAGGACGAATAAATAGGTGAAGTTGTTGAATAGGTAGCTTAAGGAGATTGGATCACCACAACGAGGAAGGCAAGACTCAGAGAAACCGCCGAAATAATGGGCCGAGGGTAACTGAACAACATGCGTATTTTTCCCTGATTTATGTTGTGTGGTGAAGCCCGCGCTGTTGTGAGGGTCAAATATGCATAGCTTTTCCCGAGGCGGACATGTCCACTCCTCAACAGCTCTGAGTGTTACCTGACTACCGATAGCTGTAAATTAATATACGAGGGGCTCCATCGGTTGAGAAATCCCGCCGGGAGGTGAATACGTATCTCGTGAAACTCTTTTCAGCCACAAACAGCAGAAAGGTTTCTGGATTTTCGTCCGACTGGCTATGCTTAAAGAATTTCGGCTCTGTCTATATGTCTTCGAATTTGTCTTAGCAGCCTCCTCGACTCGCTTCGTCACATCTTGCTGCAAGTGATATTCAAGGCGCATCGTTCATTATCGACTCTAGATTATTCCCAGAGACCTAAACATATTTTTCTATACGCCTTCTGGCTTACATACATTTCCTGAAGAATCGCTCATCTCCGTGCTTGTTTCAATGTCCGCTATCGTAGAAGTAGAGGGGAGGAACGAGTATCGTAGAGCCACCAACAATATCGCCTGGGAATCCGGATTTATTTGAATATACACGCACTGAGTGCATGACTATGTGTAGATTGCGCTTACCTCGCCACTCTTGATTCATGTCAGTCCCAACACCTATGTCCCCCACCTCCCTGTCTGTATCTGCGTCTTCGTCCTCTGGGTATTTGTTATTCTCTCGTAGACAGACGACGATATCAACCTAATTACGGATAGGTGGACGGTTGATATGTAGTCTGTTTTTAAACCCGATCATTAACCGCGTAAGCTAGGTTATGACCAATCAGCTAACACGTGGTCACGTCGCGTCCCTTTCGTTTACCATCTTTGACGTGTTCCTTCGCCATAGACTGCAACATGTTACTTCCAACTTCATTGAAAACCTGAAGAAAATGTAAATACAGCAGGATCTCGACCGCAGATCTTCCAATAAAGAAAACACCGATGTAATAAGTTCGTGCACAATATTTTCCTGCGAAGCCAATAGTCGGTGTCACAATGATCCCCGCCAGTAATTTCTTGCTTTGTACAAGTTGGGGTTGTTGCATACTTCGAGATAAGCAAGCATCGGGACCGCGAAGGAGCTCAAACGAAAAACGGTGTTGACGAAGTAGTAAAGGGCGGCCGGATACGCTTTCAGAGGCGGTGACATAAGCTGACAAATTTGAAGATTGGTCATAACCCCTCTTACGCGGTTACATGGGCGCGACAACTATAAGACTAGGTATTTGTAGCTGGATGATAATTATGATGATGATATCCAGTGCAAGGGCAGGTACAATTGCAATTCAGCAAGGGCATGGAGTATTTTGTTCTAAGATGCCCCTTCTCTGTCTGTAAAATCAGTAAGATGGACTTTCTTTTGGGACGACAGTGCTTAAAATTGAGCGAAACCTTGTTAAGGTCTTGTTTTTCCTTATATACACTGGAGCATTCTTCTTGGCTTGCACAACTGCTGTGGTTTTGCCCTGGAGTCGAATCTTAATACTTCTCCAAGAGCCTTGATCAGCCTCAAGTGGCATTGATGGTGTTCAGTGAAGATATCTGGCATGGATGTTAGCTTCTCAGATTTGAAGGGCATCTCGAGGTCCAATCCTTGCGGCACTATTGGTAGATCTGGAGGGAGTCTGTCCACACTATAATCTCTCATCAGCACCAGTACTTTGAACACCAATATCTAGATCTTATTTGATGCCGAATACAACAATCAGGTTGCTATGAATTTTGACAAGATTGGTTCCAAGATGCGGATTGCATATGTGTGTGTGCTTGGCAGAGTGTACCTGGCATGCGAATAGGAGCCTACATATATAGTTGCTCCCCAGTGCCCAAGTTCACTTCCTCTGCACTGGCGGTATGAGTCAAGTCATTAAACAAACGATTTGACTCTAATCCCCTGAGGTCATCACACCTTAAAGCTGTATTGGTGGCATCGACCCTCAGACAGCTATGATAATAGTACTGATTCATGGCAATACCTTTCGTATCCATCAGAGTAATGTCGCTGTCGCAGTACTGGCTTGGAATTGACAAGTTTGCTGCCTTACATTCCTTCTGCACACAACTTACACTGCTGACATGCTGTCACACCTGCAGCGTGTCTAAGGGTGTAATTTTGCAAAATCCACATACCTTACACGTTAGCAAAGCAGAAGCACAGAGAGCGGACTAACAATGCAAATGGCATGCAAAGAAGCAAGGTCACTGAGGTTGAGAGCTCTAATATAGAAAAGGAAGCAACGGAATTAAAAACATAAGGACTTTGTCATTGCACTGTACCTTACGGGCATGCATGACAATAAGGCCAAAGAGCGAGCTCACTTGAACAAACATCTGTCTGCAGTAGAGAACTCAACCTTCAGTGGGATGCACTTGTACACAGGCTGGGACTAATTTAGATAACTATGCATCAGTGACCTATGACGCGTAGTCCCTGGAGATCCGGAGAAAAGATATCACACATGGGGTAATCAAAAGAACCCCCAGCATGGCCTAGAAACAGACTTTGGCTGATGGGAATAGTGAGCGGGCTTGAAATCCGAAGCAGTCCTTGGTTACCGAGTCTAGAATATGATGCTGTCACCTTCGGAGCAGAACTGAAAGCCAAATATGAAGTGTGATCGGTGATCAAGGATTAAGCAGCTATTGAGTACAAGTCAGCGAGCTACTCTGCTGCTAGGGCAAGCGATGTCGACATCGCTTAGCCCTTTGAGGATACTAAAAAGAGGACCAAGCGGTACTATGCCAAGAGTGCTGTGCCAGTTCGGACGAAGAATTATCGGCCGACAAAGGAATCAACTTACTAAAAGACCATTTGTAATAATCAATCCCCTGTAGTACAAGTAGGTAGAATTTCACGTAGTAAAACAAGATACCTACCCCCCATGTACAGTAATAAAGTTTCAGTTTGGATCTGGACTTGTTGTGACGTGTAAGAGTTAGTAGCTTCGAGTCTCAGCTAGAACACCAGTTTAGCGAGCTCACAGAGAAATAGAACCAGAGAAACCTTTTGGAGAAAAACTTCGGTTTACTTGAGATAAGAGAGAGATTCAGTGACAGTGACACTGTGCCATCTTGAGAGTTTGCTGAGATAAATCTGAGGGAAAAGCTCTGTTCCTTTTCTGGTTCAGTGTAATAAGAGAACTTGTGTTGTGTTGGCCTCTGTGTAGGTCTTGAGTAGTTGCAAAGGAATCAGCCAGATTGAGCTGTTCTAGCAGTTGCACGAAGTGTGACAGGTGTGCAGTTGGATCTTGCGGTGTAAGGCTAGCAAACTCTCTGGTAAGAGAAAGTCGCGTCTGTGTCTGCAAGATCTTTTGTATACGCAAGGAGGGTTACCACCTGCTCTGAAGGGATCCGATAGAATCCGCTCCGTCTGCGGATACAATAGAAAGAAGTAGTCCAAGCGTCCGCTTAGGATGCTGAACTGAGAGCGGTTGTGTGAAGATAGCGAGAGAAAGGAGAATTCCTTGCAATCCACTCGCAATGCTAGGCTCAAAGGCGGCTAGATATGCTTAGGAGAGTAGTGGAAATTATTCCTTTAGTGCGCTATAAGCAAGTGAGATTAACTAATTTCTAAGTACATTGTACGCGCTTATATAGTAGCGGATCTGAGCCAGCTCCCTGCTCCCACGCCTGCCCATTCCGATATTCCTGAATGTATCCTTTAGAGGCAATATCCGACACGAGCTGACACGCTGAAATCCGCTAGTGAACTGCTTCAAAGCCGTCGAGCGGATTCTACAACACCTTCTGCATCCGGCTTGGTTTGAGAATAGCCATATATGGCTATCCGCCATCAGCCCATTTGTCCGCTTCTCAAGGATAAACCTTCCGCCATCCGCTGGCGTGGATGCTTCAGGTTTATAGCTGTCAGCTCCTGGAGCCTAGGCTAGTCAAATACCCATGAAACGGGGCGGTTTCGTAGTGGGTAGCATATGGCCAGGCGGATAGCGCAATGCTTGGCGGACGCGTAGCGGATGGGCGGCTGCCCGAGTGGATTCTGCAGGAATTCCGTCTTTGAACAGTAGGGACGCTGAGACTGGAGGAGCAGCAAGTAAAAGTGGTTGTAGCATTAGCACCTTGTTGCTGTATCAAGGTGAAAGCCAAAATTTGGTGCACACACAGATGTGGTGCAGCACAGCGGCACTGTTGTTAGGGTGAGCACACTGTGTGTGAGGACTTGCGGGGACAGTTTTTGAGGGTAATTTGTGACTTGATTGGGAGTGCTGAGGGCCTCTAATCATGACGAGTTTGGGAGTCAGGTTTAGCAACTAAGAGGAAGATGGCAGCGTGCGCAGATTAGGTCTAGCGGCGAGCCGTACTTAGCGAGCTCACTGACCGAACTTGGTCAATTTGCGGATCGGTGTATCCATGTGTTCCGGCTATTGAAATATATTTTGCCTCAAGGGTTGCGTGGTTCACCATGCTCTCTTGTAAAAAGCTCCGAGGAAACCTAGAATTTGAGAACGGCTTGAGAAAAATATGTTGTGATGTGCATCATTCTAGAGAGCTCGCTGAGATAAATTGGGATATTGTCGGCACGCAAAAGGAATTAAAATCCCTTGCTCCCCTCTGCACTTAAGGAGATTGTGTGTGTGTGTGTTTTGTGAGGTTGAGTGTGTGTTTTAGTGTGTATATGCTAGGCCATGCTCAGTTTCATGGGTGCCCATCACCAGCCTCGTCAACACTCTGAAAGTGTTTATGCATGTAATTTTGCAATTTGTACAATGAATACATGTTACAAAATCCAGATACTAAGGCACTAGGAAGCACAACAGAGCGCAAGGATTATAATGCCAGTAATGAACTTACCTTGAGTAAAGCTGGGTGGAGTGCATGACTTAACTTAAGAGCAGTACCAGAAGGGCTGCACTAGGTATAAAGTCCCAGTACTTGACACTGAGTGCTCTGACAAGGCATAGCATATGTGCACTAAGGATAGGGCAGGACACATTTGTGAGATAATTAAGACTTCACGCAACATTGATCTATGATGTGCAAGGCACAGCCAATCTGGCACCTAGCACTCTAGACTTTGTAATGTCAGAATTCAAGTAATCCAAAGTTTCTGACTTCAGCCAAAGCATGCAAGGCCTAGACAAGAAGCTAATTGCCTTCACTACCATAGAAATGCCTAGAAAATATTATGAAGCAAAATATGAGTCGCATGATAGGCTGCAACTCCAAGGAGATAACAAGTGACATCACCATACATGGATTAGACTACTAACTGACATTGTGCTTCTCAGAGACAGGAATCTGGCCCTGAGTTGGACTCCTGAGTCAGCACCAAGCTATGGCATAATAATTGCGACATGTGTGGGATGCAGGCAAAGGCATTCTGCAACCTGAACAATACTATATTTGGTGGTACTAATTTGTAGGACATAGAATAGATAAATAGCCCAGTGTAATTATAATGTACAAGTTTTGGACCCCTGTTGTAGTTGCATGCAAGCCCTCAGCTTGATGTCCTAGCTTCAGGATGAGTTTGTAACTTTGAGCAAGAGAATATACCTTTGATTGATAGCATATCAAGTGAACTGAGTTGCACACAAGGCATAGAAAGCTCATGCAGCACTTGTGCTACTGTTGAGTTGTTGGTTGACTTGTGCTCTAACCTAAGAAGAAGAGTTTGGTATCATTGTGGACATGCTCTTGTGTTTTGAGGGTTTTTTGTGATGCAAGGTACTACAGGTGGCAGAAGTTCAAACCTTTGGCTTGATTAGTACTCGCTTGAGGGTATATATTTCCCAAGTGGCATATGTTCAAACCCTGTGGCTTGTGGACAGTGTGTTATAAAGTTCTTTGTGTCTCTGGGTTGCATAGGTTAGAACCCTGTGGACCTACAATTGGTTTGGAAGCTTGAGCACATAGGTTTGAATCCTGTGGCTTTAGTGGAAGGTTTTGTAAAGTGTTTCTGCTTAGAGCATGAGGCTTTGAGTCATGTGTAGTGTGTTTTAAGTTGTTTGAGGTCATTTTGTGTGTTGCTCTACACTTAGTGAGGGTTTTGTGTACATCTCTCGACATTGCATGTATTGTACTACACCTTTCCTTGAGGCCTAGTGACAACTGTCACTCCTCTTGATATTAAAAGCCTTTGGACTTAGAGAAATCTAGATACTTGATGCATGCTATCACTATATGTGTGTATCCTATATTCTGAGAGTTTGGTTGTCCTGTTCCTATCTGCTTCTATCACATCAGAATCCCCCATTAACTTGAGGGTTTGTGTGTGTAGTGTTGGGTGTGGGTGTGATCAGTGTCTTTGATGCTATTGCATTTCTGGCTTGCATGCACAGAGTCTCTTCACCACCACAACAAGAGGTGTCACAGTATGTTATAGCATTGTAACATCCATCTTTCAAATTGTGACCATAGCAGCTCAAAATGATAGTAGCTCATTTGAAAACACTTTTTGGATATATGTCCGAAATTTCATTATGGATGCTATTTGTGGACCCTATAGCAAGAGTTCAACCTCAAAGTGAAGTAGAGGAGTACATACACTTGTGGGTTTACAGGAGTGTCCTTGTTGGCATGTGAAAGGCCTCAAAGAAGAGCAACAAAGTTCCCTTGGCCAAGGATGAGAAATTTGATATCTCTGAAAGCTGACTGGTTTTACTACTCCCAGCCAAAGTCATATTCTGGACCTGAATGTCTGATTCCAGAGTCTGTTTTTGTCATGTCTGTCTCCTTCATGGGCTGGATAGCAGAGCTGAAGGATTGCTTCACTCTGTAACACCATTGCAGTGTAACAGCCTCATTTCTTGACTCTCATTATCCTGGGTTGACATCATCTGCAGCTGTTGTCAGGGAGGTGCAGCTGGTCTGCAATGATCAGGATCATGGTAGTTTGACAGGATTTAGAGGGAATGTGCACATTTGCTATCACTTTAGACTCATGCACTAGTAGATAATGTTGCTACCACCATCACTACTTTTTACAATAAGCCATCAAAGTCAGTAGGAGTAGTTTACTTCTTTTTACCTGAGCTGTATCAGTGGAGATGGCCAATCAATTCAGTTTTCCAGTTTTTCAAGGACCAACAATCATGGTAGCAGACAATTGAGTGCACTGACTTTCTCTATTTTAGCGTGCCCAATATAGCACCCAGTCTAGCATCACTCTATATATATAGCCAGGGGACACCACATAGGCAGGCATGCTAAGTTTTTTCTTTTGAAAAGCTACCGTGGATCTGATCCACAAACATCTCTTTCCCTTTTCACTTTCACCCTTCTAGCCCCAGCCATGTCTTATTCTCTTTCCCACCCATGACTTCTCTTCAGTACTGCAGTATGCCTCTACTATTCTATCAGTTCAAGAGGGCCCTGATAGTCTACCTTGTCTCCAGGCTGGTATGCGAGGCAGGTGTTATCAATGATGAGTCTTCCCATCAAGTTATCATGACAACAAATGCTCTTTTCTATGAGTTGAAGCCTACTGTCTCTTTGTGAACTGCTACAACTCCAGAATTTAGACTAAAGGTCATACTATTTTTGAGGTGAGGTCATAGCTAGCTGAGAGTGTAGTTGTTTGGCAGCTCCTTGATCCATAACCACCACCATTGCCACTTGCGATTGGTGGTTCCTGATGGTCCTGCAAGGTGGCAAGCAAGGTTTGATGTGTAGGAAACACTCTATGACATGCCAAAGATGACAGGATAAGCCTCCCATATTAGACTGGTATACAAACACTAAGGGAACAGGTCCACACTCAAGACAAGAGCTACATCTCTCACCATAAAAGACACAAAGCAGCTAGTGACACAGAATGAAATAGGACAGTCAGAACCCACATCATACTGTCACTATGTATACTTGTAGCAGGGCAAGTACCAGCAAATAGATGAACAACTGCATTGCTGGAGACCCCAACAGATAGTACAAATCTGCACTGTACAGACACTGAATGCCAGGAGTGGCACAGAAAAGAGTCTAGACAAGAGTGGTAATAAAATTATGACAATGAATGACTAAAAATGGCTGGACAAAGCAAGATAGATGGCAAATGGAGAAACCACTGACAAATGAACAAATAAAATAATACTGTGGACATATGAAAACACAAAGGAACATCACACCAAAACAGTAAAAGCAAAGTAAGGGCATGACTGGAATAGTTATGGTGACAAATGATTGAATGACACCACCCAAACAACCTCACTCATATTATTCCTAGCACACAAAGGACTGAACTTCATACTGACAATGACCCACTTATACCTCCAGCAAAGTCAAGAGAATCTACCACTGATGACTAGCACAAGACAAAGTAATGAATCAACACAATATAAAGGAAGAAATGTTGCCTTGGCTCAGCAGGACATGGCAAGACAATACAGTGCAGGGTGACAGATATGACAAAAACAAAGCAAGATGACAACTCAAAAAGGAAAAAGGAAAAAGGAAATCCTTGTCTTCTCCACTCTGGTCCAGCCTGTCTTTATGCATAAATACTTAGCCAAGAGGGCTGATGCGAGCATGGTGCATACAAGTCTGGAATTAATGCACAACTTCCAGAAGTAACACCCTTAACTACTGTACCACTGGCCTTTGACATATAATGAAACATATATTGCATCTGTATATGAAAATATAACATTTCTGAAATAAATAGAAATTCAGGAAGGGTTCAGAGCTTTTTTCAGGATGATGGAGGCACCAGAGGGAAAAAAGGATCTCACCACTGAATTTCCTGATGTCAAAAATAGGGGTGGTGAGATCCTGGTAGCCATTGCTAGGTCATGGGAATGGAAATGGGGTGGATGAGGTGAGGATGGGAATTGGGTAGCAACATGATGACCAGAGCATCAGAGGGCCTGGTACACATTGGAGTTGTGTTTCCCAACCAAAAGAATGGGAGACACATGACTCTGGAATGGCTGGGTTGCTTGGGTCATGGGTGGACTGGGGCAGGCCAATGTTGGATATTGGTGGAGTAGGTGGTGATGGTGGTGGCAATTGTTGTACAGTCATGATTCTTGAGAGGTCTATGATACTCAAAGGTCCTCCTTCAATATCTGGAAGGATGTGGCTGTCATTGTTGTCATTGGCTGTTGGTGTCCTCATCTTTGTCCTGCCCTCTTCCTTGATATTATCCACCTTCCAGTTTCCTCTATGTATATCCTCTTTCTCCAGCATCCTTCCTCCAGATACTCTCAGGGCCCTGCATCAGAGCCTAGACTTTGGTGGCAACAGCAACACCAACTCAGAATGAGATTGGGAAATTAACATAGTAGCACAGCAATCAAGGTGATTGTGTGTGCAAGTGGGTTCAGGGCACCTCCATGCAGTAAATCAATTCCTCTGTATGCAAGTATACACTGTAACTTTAAGTCAGTGAAGTAGTACTGCTTGGCAGTCGAGTACTAGATGTTTTGGCTGTAGTGTTGCCACCACTCAGCTTTGGCATGACTCAGCTTTGGAGACTCAGCTTTGGATTGACTCTGGAGTCAAATGAAATTATTGACTTCAGTTCGACTTGGCTTTGAGTCATATGTATTTTGCTGAGTCATTGACTCAAAGCCTAATTAGGAAGGTTTCAATTGTACAATGTAAATTAGTGATGCCATGGTACGGCAAAACCCAGCACAGTGACATGCTCTATGAGCATTTACACATGTAATTTTGCAGTTTCTACAAATGAATACATGCTACAAGATCCAGATACTAAGACATTCAGAAACACAACAGAGCACAATAATTATAATGCCAGTAATGAGATTACCAGAGTAAAGCTGGGTGGAGCACAGGACTTAACCTAAGAACGGTACTAGAAAGGTTGTGGTAGGTATAAAGTCTCAGTGCTTGACACTAAGTGCTCTGACAAAGCATAGTATATGCATTGATGAGCCTAGACTTCCATGGCAATGGCAACACCCAAAACTCTGAGAGAGCTTAGGCAATTAACGTAGCAACACAGCAATCAAGGCAATGTGTTTGCGAGTGGTTCAGTGCACCTCTGTGCGGTCAATTCCTCAATAACACAAGATACACTGCGACTTTTCAGTCAGCAAAGTAGTACTCTTGGTCAATGAGTACTAATAGACGTTGGCTGTAAGCCAGGAAGGATCTCGATAAACGAGATGGGAAGGAATCTGGTATGATGTGAATACCAAGAAACCAGGATAGAGACCACAAAAATGGTCTAGTAAACATGGGGATAGGCTAAAGAGCACGAAAATGGCTCTAGAAATCGTGGCAATGGACTAGAAATCATAGCAACATGCTAGAAATCATTGCGATGCACTAGAAATCATAGCAAAGCACTAGAAATCATGGGGATGGACTGGAAAATGTGGGGAGGGACTAGAAGACTTCGAAATAGCCTAGTAAACGTGGCTTGGGGGTGTACCTAATATTGTGAGTCGAAACAATAGCAATAAACGTACTGAGACTGCAAGAAACTGGTAGAAATCATAACAACTGAGGTGCTGAGTGGGGTGTTGTGGCAATAGATGCATGGCAACTCCGAACAATAATAAAGACAAGGGTGATCCTATGGAGCTGAACTGGGCCTACACAGAGGCAATACTGAACTGGGCGATGAAAACGATGGCGATGTAGAAGGTGAAAGCGATAAAACAATCCTATGTGGTGAAAGTGAAGTGATGTTGTGGTATTAAAAGACAAAAGCAAGTTATTGATGCAAGATTTCGTATATTGGTGCAACCAACAACGTTTAAAGAGTAAAGCAAGCGGTGAGGAATAACTCGGAGTAACCGGAGCTGACTGGTAATGCCGTAGCCTCGTCAACTGGGTAAGAACTCCTCTAAAAATGCGGTATCTACCTAGTTTTTATACTACAAGTACAATTTTATAAATAGAATATTCTTCAAAGCCTTAGTAAGGCTGTAAGTCCTTGGCTTTTGTAATAGCCATAGTAAACATATGGTATCTGTGGTTCTAAAGTAACAGCAAGTCTTCGACGTTGCCATGTATGGATGCAAACCGTGTGGTTTTATTGAGCGAGGAGCGGATCATAAGGTGCTGTTTAGCTGCGGATTATTGAGCTGCAGTTGCTGTGCTGAGATGTATGTGTGGGGCAATGATAATTCGAAGTCTTGGCACTGTAACAGCCTTAGTAAACACGGTCTATAGTTGCAGTAGCTGTAATTATCGTAGCTGGGAGGGTACTCGTGTCAATCACATCATTTCATTAAATGATTGATGGCACATCAACCAGATGCTTCTGAGTGATATAGCAACCCCGTTTTAGGATGATTGTCGATCAAAGGTGCCTTGCCGTGATGGGATACGGTAATTGTGATGCGAGGCAAGCTGGGAAGGATAACAGAGTGTGTGAGAAGTGGATGTCATGGTTTTAGGACTGTATCTGAATGTTTGTGGCCTATACTGTGAAAAGCCATGGTATTATCGAGTGTTGGCAGTGTTATGGAGTGTGTGAGGATTATAATGGCATCGTTTCGAAGGTATTGGGTGATGGATGGCTAAATCCGCGAATTCTGAGTGTACAGAGCCTGGAGGCTCATCAGCATGCTATGAATAGAGTAGGACATGCTTATGAGATAATTAAGACTTTGTGCAAGGCCTGGCAGATCCAGAACTTACAGCTCTAGACTTTGTGATGTCAGAACTTGAGTAAATCCAAAGTATCTGACTTTTGCCAAAGTGCATGAGGCCTAGACAAGGAGCTCATTGCCTTCACTATGATAGAATCCCTTGAAGAATATTATGAAGTGAAATAAGAGATGCATGATAGGCTGCAACTCTGAGGAGACAGCAACCAATGTCAATACATGTGTATTAACACTGTTAGCCAACATTGTGACACTCAGAGACAGGATCTGGCCCTGAGTCAGACTCCTGAGTCAGTGCCAAGCTATGGTGTAATAATGGTGACATGTGTGGGATGCAGGCAAAGGAGCTCGGCAACCTCAATAATACTATATTTGGTGATACTAATTTGTAAAATGTAAAATAGATAAATAGCACAGTGTAACCATAGTGTACAAGTTTCAGACCCCTGTTGATGAGCCTCCAGGCTCTGTATGCTCAGAATTCATGGATTTTACCTGCTAATTAATGCTACTGTCCCTTCAACAGACTTTCAGCAAACCAATGATTGTACACTCACTGATACCACTTTCATCCTACGGCAACCACTCCTTACACACTTTGTTATCCATCCCATCTTGCCACACATTGTAATTGCTGTACTTCATCATGGCAAAGCACCTTCAATTGACAATCATCCCAATATGAAATTGACGCATCACTCAGAAGCACCTAATTGACGTGCTCATTGATCACTTAATTAAAATGACATGATTGATGCGAGTACCCTCCCAGCTACAGCAACTACAGACTGTGTTTACTAAGGCTGTTACTCTGCCAAGGCCTCAAGAAAGTGTTACCCCACACATACTCCTCAGTACAACAACTATTGCCCAGTAATCTGCAGCTAAACAGCATCTAGTGATCTGAGCATCGCTCAAAGACTCCATATGGTTCATGTTCATACATGGCAACATCGACAAGTTGCTGTTACTTCAGAAGCCAAAAGACCATATGTTGCCTACGATTTTACAAAGCCAAGGCCTTACAGCCTTACTAAGTCTCGCATTAGTTATTCTATTTATAAATTTGTACTTGTAGTATAAAAACTAGCTAGAAAATGTAGTTCAAGGGAGTTCATCTCTAGTTGACCCCAGACTATGTCAATTATCATCATGCACTAGTCTATCACCAGTAAACCATGTTTATTCACCATTCTATGGCAATATACCGTTTACCCCAGCATATTCTTGATTGCACGTCAACTCTTGAGCTCACCAGAGTTATTCCACAGTTTTTAACTGTGAAGAGTCTTTTGCTATGTGCTTTTCACTCTTAACACTATTGGTGCATGCTCATACTGTGCCAATACGTGACTGCCACGCCATACCTTGCCCCCATTATCTTTTATAGGCCATCATTGTTTGTTACGATTTATTCATTTTCTTTATCTAAGCACCTCTTATCTTATCTTCAGTGCTTATCTTATCTTATCTTTAGGATCTGCAACTCCGCGGAGCCATGACTCACAATACAGTCACCACTGTTCACCTTGTGTCATTTCTGCTTCTTTCTTGCAACAGTGCACTTATTATTAGACCACTCATTTTAGTATATAAGTACTGTAGCTCAAGCTGTATATTTCCTAGCTTTGAGCTAAAGTTTATTTATACTGAAACACATTCATTCTCACTAAGTGCTAAAGACTTAGTCCAGAACCTCCTTTCATCACGAGACTCAACAGTGACTGTACAAAAGCGATACAGCCATTGTTTACTCTTGATTGGAGTTCGGGTCTAACAATTAGCTCAAAGCTTTTCCTACTCCTTAACAGGAGCCCTCATGGAGAGAGACAACACTATCATCCTTGCCAGCACACTGACACCTAGCACTTTTCTTCTCACCATTGCCATTGTCCTCGCCATCAGGTTTCATAGAACCAGACACAAAGTACCAGCACCCCCCACCCCTACCATCATTATCAACCAGCAGATAAATCCCCAAACTGCCACCAATGACATCATGCTCCAGCTGATCCACACACCCATACCGTGATGAGCGACAGCAATCGCAGACTTCTCTACAGTTGATGGAGGGTCAGAAGTCAGTCTTTAGCCAGATCTTAGGAGCACAAAAGAAAGAAGGCCTCCTACCCCTCTCAGAAGGCACATGCCAATCATCATCATCACCCCCACCAGCTCTATGCCATACATCATTTGATTTCCTTCCACCCTTTCAGAGAACGAGCTCACTGAGCAGTGCATACAATACAAGCTGGGCACAAGCCACCCAAACCACCCCATTTCCCCAGTCCCCAATAATAACAACGATACTAGGGACAGGGGGACAACACATGCACCACCCACAACCACGTTCGACCTTGATTTCTGGGACAACCTTATTATCCCCTACAGCACCTACATTCCTCCAGGAACTGCCTCCCCCGATCACAGAACCCCTCCCCCCGACAACATCCTCTATCCCCACAACTATCATTGGGATCAACCTGTCATCAACTGTGAGCTCACACCCAAGCCTATACCAGCCATCGAAGAGCCCATCGCTGGACCCTCTCACCCAGTCCATTCCACATGGTGAGAGATCGATGAGCAATACCTCACACCATGGCTCAACCGGTTCAGAGAAATGATGGGACACAGCCACACAAGCAAGTCAAGCAACTCAGACACTGCTACGGAGTTACTCCCAGGAGCAGAATACATCAATGGGATCCATGGAGAGAGTCCCATGACCTCCCTCGAGGAGAGAGAAGCCCTCCCTGAGACAGCTCCAGAGGCCCCCGCTGATGACTCTGCCTGAGGCAATTCATCTTTTTTCAGATGTAAACATGACCCAACCACCGGACAAATTACTACATGCTACCTACCATGACTTATTTAACTTTTTTGCTTACAAGTTACTAGTTACCCCTGAATGGAACACCACTGATGCCAGTATTGATTACTACTACCTCTCCTCCCTTGGTGTTTCTATTGATAGTATTCTATAATGAGAGGCCGGCCGATTTGCTGCTCTTCTCTACAATGACATACACCCAGAAGCACCAATGAGAGTGCTTACTCCCTAGCAAAGATCAAGATCAATCTACCCCCAGATGATAAGATCCAGGCACCGATGCCAGACAAACCACCTGTAGCACCTCCCCATGCTCCAATCATAACACCTTTCTCCTACATCAGGGGACATGCACCCCCAGGCACCTACCATATAGGGTACACACCATTCGCCAGAGCTGTGGGTACATCAGGGGGTGGTGGCAGTCAACCACCACTGACTCAGCCCCCACCCATTGTACCCCCAAAATGGACATTACCATAACACCCTGCTCCACCCTGCTTCACCAGATCCACCCACTCCCTGGATAGTGACTGCAGGGGACATTGCTCCTTATGATGACTTCAAGCCCAAAATCTTGAAGGAAGTCAACAACTTCAATGGGGATTCTAATGACATCACCCGCTTCTTCCAAAAGTGCGAACTGCACTTTGATCTACTCAACTGGCACTTCCAATACCATCCCCACAAAGTCATTTTCTGTGTCTCCCAATTTGGAGGTGATGCTCAGAAATGGTGGGAATTGGGAAGCAGGATCTTGGGAAAGAACGCTGATGGAGAACAGTTATATCCCTCTTATGGAGACTTCCAAGCAGAGGTCAGATGGAGATTCTGGAAGGACTCAGATGCACAGATAAAACATGCATAATGGGAAAAGCTCCAGCAGTCGACCTACCAAGATGCTGACCAGTTCTTCCAGAAATTCGAAGATCTGGCATACAACACAGGAGTACGTGACAATGAGCAAGTTATGCTTGCTCAGGTCAAGAAAGCCACTCGAGAAACCAGCAAGAACACCATCTACTCTGTGGACATACCCTCCAGCTATGATGGTTGGAAGGCCTATTTACTCTGAATTGGCTATAACTCCCAACTAAAAAATGCAGAAGGAACCACGGCTGGATGGATTGACCCTAAACCGCAGGCACAGAAGATGACCACACCCCAGAAGGGTGGCCAAACACCAAATTATATGCCAGAGAAGAAAATGGCAACAGGAATGACATATGGAGGAAGGGGAGCACCAATGGACATTGATGTGGCACATGCCATAGCAAAGTGCTTTCGAAGCGGAAAGCTCGGTCACTTCAAGCACGACTGTCCTGATCAGCTGAAGTCCAGGGAGGAGGCCATGTGGTGCCTCAATTATTACTGGGACACACATCCAACAAATGAAACATTGGCAACGATTGAAGAGGTAAAAGACAGCACTGAGGGGTAAATGATTCAACTCACTCAGCGAAGGACTTAGTTTCATCTGGTATGCATATCACACCTGCTAGTCGAGCTCATGTATTTGTAGTTACTACCGCACATTCAAATATACCTGTGACTTCGCAACCAGACCAGAAACTAAGCAAGAATCAACCAGTACAGTGCGCTGCGATAGTTAAACTACCGGCTAAACATTTGGCAAGTAGCTCATTACAGGTGAAAGCATTGAATGATGAGTCACCTACCATAGTGACACCCATCATAATGGATAAACCAGATGGGGCAGGAGAGCAAGCGCATAGCGCTCCTCCTGGCAAAACAGCTCCATGGAGTCCCCACCTTGCAGTGATGTGCTCAGTAACGGGCAGCATGCAAATGCAACAAGTGTCTACATCGTCAATCTAGATACTGAATCACACACACAATCACCAATGTTTAAGTTCGAGGGTGAGTATGGTAGAAGCACTCATGATGTACTTAGATATCAATAATCAATTGGGTTTGTTTCAAAACAACTTCGATTCAAATCTAGAAGTGTTTACACGAGATACACTAATCGCGATAGTGAGGTATATGGATGTGGGGGTTTGTAAGGTATAATTTGAGTGGCTTAGACTCGAAACGACTTCGTCTAGGAGAGCTGGTAAGGCTTTAACTAGACAAGCTTTAACAATTGAACAATCAAAGACCTAGAGGTCTACAAAGAGTGTAATTGCTCTGGAGTACACAGACTCAATTACAACACAAGCACATGCACTTGCAACAAAGAACCGAAGTTCTACAAAGAGTACACAGACTCTACAAAGAACAGACAGACTCTACAAAGAACACACAGGTCCTGGCTTCAAGTATGAGACTTGCAAAGAGTACACTGACTCATTAACTATTTGAACTTAAAGTGTTCTAGGGCTTATTTCACTTCAACTAGGCAACATCTTTGGTCTGTGGTTGACTTAGCACATCTAGATCACTTTAGTTGGTGAGGGAGCATGAGGCCTTTATATGCAGAGCAGTTCAATTAACTAGCAAGGTGCAAACACGGGGATGACTCTTCTTCCTACTTAGTTCTTCTAGATTACTTATAGCCACCCTTTTGGGGTTGACTTGGTAAACTTAATTCACTTCAGTCGAGGATATGCAATTAAAACCAGTGACTGATTAGGTAGCTATAAGGCTACTAGCACAAATGCAGGGGAATGCTTTCCTGCTGTTATGTGTCTAGTTGCTGCTAATTTATATGATTTCTAGTCTAGGTATAGGAGCTTGTATCTAAAAATAATTATAGTATGAGCTCTGGGTATCAATACAAATGATGAGTAATTAATTTACAAGGATTGCGCCATTCTGAGGTTTCTATTCAGTTGGACGGTGATGAGCCTCCAGGCTCTGTACGCTCAGAATTCGCGGATTTAGCCATCCATCACCCAATACCTTCGAAACGATGCCATTATAATCCTCACACACTCCATAACACTGCCAACACTCGATAATACCACGGATTTTCGCAGTATAAGCCACAAACATTCAGATACAATCCTAGAACCGTAACTTCCACCCCTCACACACTCTGTTATCCTTCCCAGCTTGCCTCGCATCTCAATTACCGTATCCCATCACGGCAAGGCACCTTTGATCGACAATCATCCTAAAACGGGGTTGCTATATCACTCAGAAGCATCTGGTTGATGTGCCATCAATCATTTAATGAAATGATGTGATTGACACGAGTACCCTCCCAGCTACGATAATTACAGCTACTGCAACTATAGACCGTGTTTACTAAGGCTGTTACAGTGCCAAGACTTCGAATTATCGTTGCCCCACGCATACACCTCAGCACGGCAACTGCAGCTTAATAATCCGCAGCTAAACAGCACCTTATGATCCGCTCCTCGCTCAATAAAACCACACGGTTCGCTTCCATACACGGCAACGTCGAAGACTTGCTGTTACTTTAGAATCACAGATACCATATGTTTACTACAGCTATTACAAAAGCCAAGGACTTACAGCCTTACTAAGGCTTCGAAGAATATTCTATTTATAAAATTGTACTTGTAGTATAAAAACTAGGTAGATACTGCATTTTTAGAGGAGTTCTTACCCAGTTGACGAGGCTACGGCATTACCAGTCAGCTCCGGTTACTCCAAGTTATTCCCCACCGCTTGCTTTACTCTTTAAACGTTGTTGGTTGCACCAATACACAAAATCTTACGTCAATAACTTGCTTTCGTCTTTAAATGCCACAACATCGCTTCACTTTCAACACATAGGATTGTTTTATCGCTTTCACCTTCTACATCGCCATCGTTTTCATCGCCCAGTTCAGTATTGCCTCCGTGTAGGCCCAGTTCAGCTCCATAGGATCACCCTTGTCTTTATCATTGTTCGGAGTTGCTGTGCATCTATTGCCGCAACACCCCACTCAGCACCTCAGTTGCTACGATTTCTACCAGTTTCTTGCAGTCTCCGTACGTTTATTGCTATTGTTTCGACTCACAATATTAGGTACACCCCCAAGCCATGTTTACTAGGCTATTTCGACGTCTTCTAGTCCATCCCCGCATTTTCCAGTCCATCCCCACGATTTCTAGCGCATTGCTACGATTTCTAGTGCATCGCAACGATTTCTAGCGTGTTGCTACGATTTCTAGTCCATTGCCACGATTTCTAGAGCCATTTTCATGCTCTTTAGCCTATCCCCATGTTTACTAGACCATTTTCGTGGTCTCCATCCTGGTTTCTTGGTATTCACGTCATACCAGATTCCTTCCCATCTCGTTTATCGAGATCCTTCCCGGCTTACAGCCAACGTCTATTAGTACTCCTTGACCAATAGTACTACTTCGCTGACTGAAAAGTCGCAGTGTATCTTGTGTTATTGAGGAATTGACCGCACGGAGGTGCACTGAACCACTCGCACACACATTGCCTTGATTGCCGTGTTGCTACGTTAATTGCCTAAGCTCTCTCAGAGTTTTGGGTGTTGCCATTGCCACGGAAGTCTAGGCTCATCATTTTGGAGCCCACCGCGAGGGGGAGAGGGCCTGCAAAGGCTTCTATGGTTGGTTTCATCATTGTCAGCACTGTGGATTCTCCTGGTGCTCTCCTAGTTTGTCTAGAGCCCAGTATCCTTCCCTTCCACTCATTTCCCTTCGATATCATGATGCCTTAGTCCATTCTAGGCCTCTCAGATGTTTCCAGTCCATTCTTTCAGCACATCCCCCCCTCATCAGTCAGATCACCAGTTTGCACCGACGATTTCTCCCCCGATTCTACCGCGTTTCCCTCCCGTCCGCAGCCGTTTGAAAGCCCTCGTTTATAGCTTCAATTCGACCCCTGGAGCGCTTGAATTGACCACGCCGTTGCGGAGTTATGGAGGGATGATTATTTGGGATGGGAGGGATGGCATATTTGTGCTTTCTTGGGATCGGTTGGGTGCCTCCATATGAGTCTGGTACCGTCTTAAAGCCCTTTTCCGAGTCTTTCTGACGACCTCACACTCTCCCTAATCCGTCACCATCTGAGCACGCTGCTCCCTTATCATTGCCATCACTACCTCCATCCACCCATCATTTTCATTGGTTCATATCTCGGGCATTTCTTGACCGTTTCTCTCGGTTCTTGGAGCGTTCGAATGCCCTCCTCTCCACCTCTCCGATGACCCCCAACATTATCCCGTTCTGATGTCGTGCACATCGCCAGCATCGTCGACACCATCATCATCATCCATAATTCGGTATCACTGATTCTCACATCACTGTACCTTCTCTCCTGCCATACTACATCACCCTGGCATACTACCTGTTGACCCCAGCTGCTGTATAAGCGTGTGGGTAGTCCAAATCCTGTTGTTGGCCACCTTGACACCCTATGGAGCCTGGTATGGACGTGTTCAGCATCGTAGCTGACCTTACCAGTTGCTCATTGTTGTGGGATGGACACCTAGTTGTATGTTTTGTTGCTGTCATTTTCTTTTTGGTTGGGTGGCTTCATTGACCGACTCCTTGTTCCCTGGAGTCGATCAATAATTAAAGTTTGTGGGGGATGATAGGGTGTACCCCGTTATGAGCATGGATTATGTTTCTTTCTCTATAATACATTGTTTAGCTAGATTAGTCTTTCTACATAGCTTTATTCCTATTTCAGTAGTTGATTACCTCAGCAATTCACCCTTTGACTCATACCACCACCTCTCTCCAAACAACTCGCAGGATGAGGCCTTGCTCTAGCTTGTATAGAGCACCTCATTCTCAACAATGGAATGGCTAGCAGTCATTCTATTGCCGAGGAGTGTCCTAATGGTCCATAGGAACTCCTTGCTTCTCCTTCATGCCTTGCCACATGGATTCCTATTCAATACTACAAATTGCACAGTATTTCGAGGATGTAACCACTGATCATGATCAATCATTGGACCGAGATTGTATTTGCTTCGATCACTGTGTGATCTTTAGCTATCTCGGTGCCAAGCATCGGTTATTTAGTTATTCCAAGTTGATTCGTGTTCTAGACTAAGTTCATTTCATGGTGTGAACTATTGTGGACTTAGCGATTCTCTTCTAGGTTTATTCAAGTCGTCAAGATGACGAGTAATCTAGTCCTTCTGTGTTCTGCTTTATTGTTTGTAACTCATCTCAATGTGTCCCTTGGTTCCAACTGTAAATAGTCTTGTTTTGGGCAGGGAATAGCATTCAGTGCTGAAGGCTTGTAGAGTTGACTCGTCTAGATGTCACTTCTAAGTCCGTTCTTATACTGTATTGCTCACTATCTTATGTAGTATTCTAGCTATCAGTGTAAAGCCTTCACTATAGCTCTCTGTACTGCTTGTAGACTGCATTATTTGATATAAAATCGCAAAATCTACAGGTAGCCTGATACCAAGTGTATCACCAGCAGGTCCCATAGGGTCATTCGTTGGACCCGTAACCCCCACCCCCACCCAGGTCACCAGGCACATGGGTCCAGTGGGTGCGGGTCATGGTTCACCTGCGATTCTCACAACATATAGAGTAGTAAATGGCTGTATTAAATAGATAAATACATACATAAGCTTTATTCTATTGTCTACTGCTATCATACATCTTATAGAAGAAAGTACTTGGTCATAGTCAAGGAGTAGGTGTTCGAAAGCTTCCTCAATAAACACGAGGTCAATATCATGAAGAGACTAAACTAGGGCCTGCAGGGAAAGTATAGAGAAGGATGAGTCCTATGCTGAACTTAGGCTATGACACTGGAAGAGATTGTGATATTTGCTGCTTGCTTTCTTGTGAGATGCTGCAAGCTGAAGGTTTGGTATCAGTCCCAAGAATGCATTAGTGAACGCACTTTCTGTCCATCCATATCAACAGTCTCGCATAGATAGCTCTTCACATGGCTGTACAGCTTGAGTACTTGAGTAGTCAAATGCTTGGTCTTCGTCACTGCTGGCAAGTCTTCCCAGAAAGTCCCTGAATACACGGTGAGACAGAAAAACAGTGAAAAGCAGGCAACACACGGGAGGACAGAAAACTTGTTACCGTGTAACCCAGTATCTCCAGTGGTACATGAATGACATTGACTGGCCTAAGTACTGACATGGGCCAAGGAGCATGATGGTGAACTTGTGAGGGAAAATGGCGACCACCATTGAATTCCCTGGTGTTGAAAATGGGGGTTGGGTCCAATGGTGGTCGTACGGTCAGTTGAGGGTGCAGGATGTGGCAGGGATCAGGATCGGAGGTTGTCGTTGTTGTCGACAGTGATAACAACATCGGGGGAAGAAATGGGCCTGATAGTCGTGATCCCCCAAGTCAAAAATGGGGGATGCATGGAGGAGGGGGGTATTTTGGGGCTAAGAGGCATGAGAGAGACCAATGTTGAATTTGGGTGGGGGTGGCAGCAGCGAGACCATCAATGCTCGCATAGCAGTCATGTTGGTGTCGTTTGATATGTCCATGTGAGGGTACTCAAGGCCCAAAAGGGTGTTGGTGTCACTGCGGTCGCTGGACATCGATGCACTGATCTTAACCCTGCTCTCCCTCCTTATTAGGCACCCTGCTTGCCTCCCCCCTGTCCCAGAGCCCTGCCCTACCATTTGACATATCCCTCTGTCCGATTTGAGCTGTTTCTGCTATGCCCATTGTCATTGTCATCATGCTGTTCATTGTCGTCATCCCGGTTGCTGCACACTCATTCCTATGCCATACTTGCAGATGGTACCTGATTTTTGATCCTACACTGCGTCCATAGTCTTTTGTATGTGCTAATTCACTGTGCCCAAGAGATTGGCCCTGATGTTGATGCAGGGAATCCTGGGTGGGGGATGCTAGGGATGTGACCTGTTTTCGGGCCAATGGCAGGCAGTAATAGGTGTAGCTGTCATCCTAGTCAGTGGGGCTTGCAAATGGTTGCCATTTGAGAGATGTACATGGTGCTGCCTCGCCTCAGGGCTTACGCATAGGGTAGAGGGTAAAATCATCGCTATCCGAGGCTCTTGAGGCTCCTGGATGCCCCAAAATACCTAAAAATGATATCTTAACACATAAAATAAGCAAAAAATACCATGAACATATTAAAATGGATGATGTCAAGAGCTGAGAGAGGAGGGAATGGAGCAGTGGTGGAAGAAAGGAATGGAAAGTGCAGCACAGCCACTGGATCGCTGACCAGAATTTGCCATTGAATATTAAATATTGAAGCATGGACACCCTCCTTCCACCACATCTATGCCCTGCCTTCTACAATGGTTCTGCTGCAGTATCTGAGCCTCCCTGCCCCTTTCGTCATCACTGTCATCGTCGCTGTAGTGGTTGTCACCATCCTGGTCATTGTATGCTCATTCCCATCCCTACATGCAGATGGTACCTGATTTCAGATCCTCCTCTGCATCCATGGTCATTCATATGTGCTGCTTCAATATGCATAAACAATTGGCCCCAATATCAATGCAGGGGACACTGGGTGGGAAGATGTTGGGGATGGGATTGAGTTTACAATTTTTGGGTAATGGCTGGCAGGAATGGGCATTGTCATCATCCTAGTCAACAGTCTTCACTACCACAGTATTTTATGGGTGTTTTATGTAGTGGAGCTTCGAGCAAGGACATTTATACGGGTGTGTTGCTGCTACATTCCCTGGTACACAGGTGACTGATCCCAGAAATGTGAAAGTTCACCGTGCCTTCCATGATAACAGCACACCCAATCTCATTCAACATGTATGCTCATGCAAGGATCCTGATGATGATGACGAACCACAGCTTGTGCAAAGTTCACTGATGCCATTTGTGCAAGGTTCAACATACACTGCTGGACACCTTCGCACAAAGCACATCAAATGGGTGGCGCAGCATCATCATCCTTATGCTATCATCGAAGATGATGTGTACCTTGAGATCCTCCACATGTTCAACAAAGACGTCAAGGTGTTCTCTGCTGACACCCTTTCTTGTGATGTTAAAGATGTATATAATGTGGTCAAGCTGCGGGTTGCAGTGATGCTACAGGTATGTAGCCAATCATTTAATCTGCAGAATGCCTTAATGCCATTGCTTAGAACATGAGGGGCCATATTCATATAGTGCAGGATAGTTGGGCCACACTGCAGAAGAAGTCTCTGCTTGGATTAGTTGCGGTATGGGTGGCAGATGGAAAAATGCAGGTTCTGACTCTGGACATGGTTCAGTAAGTGTTGTCTTCTGAAGCAATGCACCCATGCTCATTATCATTAGTCTGAAGAAATCCCACACTGGTGCTTACCTTGCAGAGCAAATATGCAAAACTCTTCACGAGTTCGGCATTATTGACAAGTTACTCTCATTGCCCGGTGACAATGCTTCAAACAATGTCATGATGGCTTGTTGTCTCAAGGGCCCTGGCAAGCTTCCAAGCAATCACATTGCTGGCCCCACAACTTGTGTCCTGTGTGCAGGGCATATCTTTGATCTTGCAAACAAGGTGTGTTTCTCTATGATCTGTGTTCTATGTCATATATGACTCAGACTGCTAGGCTATCTTTCATTACTTCCTCAAAAAGGCACAAACCAGCAATTGTAGCTTCTGCAAGGATGACAATGATTCATGGCTGGAAGATGATGATGAAGATGAGCTGGATTGTGAGGAACAAGACTTGTTGGAGGAGTTATCTTTGGAGGCTCAGGACACTGAAGAGGATGCAACTCTTGATGATCTACTGACAGCAATGATGAGCCTCCAGGCTCTGTACACTCAGAATTCGCAGATTTATTTATTCATCACCCAATACCTTTGAATCAACACCATTATAGTCCTCACACACTCCATAATACTGCCAACCCTTGATAATACCACAGATTTTCACAGTATAGGCCACAAACACCCAGATACAATCCTAAAACTGTGATATCTACTCCTCACGCACTCTGTTATCCTTCCCAGCTTGTCTCGCATCACAATTACTGTATCTCATCACAGCAAGGCACCTTTGATTGACAATCATCCTAAAATGGGGTTGCTACATCACTCAGAAGCATCTGGTTGATGTGCTCATCAATCATTTAATGAAATGATGTGATTGATGCAAGTACCCTCCCAGCTACGGTAATTACAGCTATGGCAACTATAGACCGCATTTACTAAGGCTGTTACAGTGCCAAGACTTCGAATTATCGTTGCCCTTCGCATACACCTCAGCATGGCAACTGCAGCTCAATCATCTGCAGCTACACAGCACCTTATGATCCGCTCCTCACTCAATAAAACCACACAGTTCACATCCATACACAGCAACATCAAGGACTTGCTGTTACTTTAGAACCACAGATACCATATGTTTACTATGGCTATTACAAAAGCCAAGGACTTACAGCCTTACTAAGGCTTCAAAGAATATTCTATTTATAAATTTGTACTTGTAGTATAAAAACTAGCTAGAAAATGTAGTTACAGGCAGTTCATCTCTAGTTGATCCCAGACTACATCAATTATCATTACGCACCAGTCTGTCACCAGTAAACAACGTTGATGGGGTGTACCCTGTTATGAGCACGGATTATGTTTCTTTCTCTATAATACATTGTTTAGCCAGATTAGTCTTTCTACATAGCTTTATTCCTAGTTTAGTAGTTGATTACCTCAGCAATTCACCCTTTGACTCATACCACCACCTCTCTCCAAACAACTCGCAGAATGAGGCCTCGCTCTAGCTTGTATAGAGCACCTCATTCTCAACAATGTTTATTCACCATTCTACAGCAATATATTGTTTACACCAGCATATTCTCGATTGCACATCGACTCTTGAGCTCACCAGAGTTATTCCACAGTTTTTAACTATGAAGAGTCCTTCGCTATGTGCTCTTCGCTCTTAACACTATTGGTGCATACTCATATTGTGCCAATACATGATTGCCACACCATACCTCATCCCCGTTATCTTTTATAGGCCATCATCATTTCACTTCCACACCATTGGTGTTTTTACAGTTTCTCTTTTGCCATCCTTATCATCACCCACTTGGGTAGTCTCAGAGCAGACTTAGGATCAGTTTCAGCCAGTTTTTGTATAATATCAGTCCCCTGAGTGGACTTGAAGATTAGTTTGACATAGGATAGAATTGTTTCAGCACCAGACCAGTTTTGACATCGACTCAGCACCATCACATTGTATGGGACCAGTACCACTGCCAGTTTTTGTAGTTCCATATTTTCTCTTGCCAATCCACCCTCAGCACCTTGTTCCATATTTATTTCACCACACACAGTCCCCAAGCTATTTTCTCATCACCTCACTCACTTATAGACTATTGGTGACCATTTAGTCTATCTTCCATCATTCACCCCACTCGTATTACTGTCCAGCAACGTTTTCTAGTCTCACAGCATGTTTTCTCATATGGATTTATGGTATTCATGTCATATCTGTTTTCATTCCCTCTCATTTCAAGAGATCCCCACTGGCTTGAAGCCATAGCATCTAGTACTTGACTACCAAGCAGTACTACTTCACAGACTTAAAGTTGCAGTGTATTCTTGCATATAGAGGAATTGATTTACTGCACAGAGGTGCCCTGAACCACTTGCACACACAATCACCTTGATTGCCATGCTACTACATTAATTAACCAAGCTCATTCTGAGTTGGTGTTGGTGTTGCCACAGAAGTCTAGGCTCATCAACAGATAATTGGGGAAAACTTCAAGCCATTTTAGACACCTAGTGCCTAGCATTGGAGGTGAAATTCAATATGGAGAAAACAAAAATGGTACCCATAGGGAGTCCCAACTATTGAACCTGAGTGCTAGAAATATAACAGACAGACCTAATGCATGGCCAAATACCTGACAATGTACATATTGTCTAAGATGGGGAAGCAATTCAGGTGCTTGGGGCCTTTATTGGAAATGGTGTAAACTTAGCTGTGCCCTGGTCCACAATACTTGACACTATGCACAAAAAATTTGAAAGATTGAATAAAACACACCCAACACTGGAAGGCTGGCATCTCTTGATACAAATGTATGGTGGAGAGCCCACAAAATTCCTCACAAGAGTACATGGAATGCCTGACTCAGTCATTAAGCAAGTCCAGAAAATGATCTGAGAGTTCACATGAGACAACCAAGGCTTGATACCAGTTAACAAAACCATCCAAACTGCAACAACAGATGCTGGGGGGATGCAAATACTAGATATTGCTACAAGAAATAAAGCTATTGAGGTAATGAAACTCAAATCCTACTTATGCCTTGATGATGACTGCTCCAAGGCAGGATACATTAAAATGTCTTAATAAACAAGCAAATCAAGAAGGGCACTCTGAGTGACAGGGTCATGACAAATACCTTCCTGCAGAACTGGAATATTAATCTCAAACATAACACCCAGCTTTAAGAACACATAGCCAACATGCTGTGAACAGCACAAAGACTCAATACCAGGCTTGACATGTTAGCACTATCAAAGGAGATACAATCTCAAATCCTGCTATGGCATCATCCTAACTTTAGAACAAAGAAGCCAAAACACTATAGGACAAAGATCTGCTGATGCCTGAAGAATAAAGATAGAGTAGAAACAGTAGGAGATACTGTATGGATAGCAGAACATCTCAATTCTGCAGCACATCAGGAAAGAAAGAACTGTAAGTGCAGAGCATGTAATGAAGACTGAAATGTAAGAAAGGTGGTAACTCACATAAATGCATAAAAATAGCAAAGTCTCTGCTGAATAACCTGGTTGAGAAATGGGACCCTCACAGACATGAACAGAATGATGGCCTCAGCCTGACTCTGGAAGAAAACACCCAGAATCTAGATGCTAAAGAAAACAATACTCTGATATGCTTTGATCCCACTATTGATGGTGAACTACCACTGATAGATGGAATCTGAATCTTCACCCCAGATTGGAATGTCTATACCAAGGTTATGGCAAGATACCAAGGACTGAGAGAAGGAGAAGAGCAACTTGCTTCCACTTCAATGGCATACACTGATGGAAGTGCATGTGATAATGGCACTGCAGGTGCAAGAGCAGGGGCAGGAGTTTGATATAGCAAAGGTGATGAGAGGAATGTTGCCATACATCTATCTGGGCCACACCAGATGAACAACACTGCTGAAATACATGCAGTTCTAAACAAGTTCTAGCTGCAGCATGAGATGAAACTATAATAACTATATCTGACTTAAAGTATGTCATCAAAGGACTATGCTTCAACCTACAACAGTGGGAAGACTCTGGCTGGGTGAGGATTCTGAATAGTGAATTGTGGAAAGTGACAGCTGTGATCCTGTGACAGCATGGAGCACCTATCTACTTCAGATGGACAAAAGGGCATAGTGGTGACCCCAGAAATGAAGATGCAGATTCCCTGGCTGGGAAAGGAGCAGAATTGAGCATAGAAGATGCAACCAAGGCAGATGCTGAAATTGATCATGAGTTTGATGTCACTGGAGCCTGACTATTTTTATATATTAAGACAGGTCGATGATGACATAATAAGGTGGACTTTAAAATATCCAGCCATTGCCATACTCTGGCCTATTCCAGCTGAGTTTCAATTCTGTTGCACTGCCATCACTGCCGCCTCTCTATGGTGACGAGCTTCAATTCTACTGTGGTGCTGCTTCTGCAATCCCTCCATGACACATCATTGTCATGGATGGTACTCAGTACTCACTGAATATAGGCCATTTACCAATTATGCATGCTGTAGGCTGCAAAGTGAGTATTGAGCAAGTTTAAAAAGCATTGTGCAACATTAAACATCAAATGACAAATTAGCAGGTAGGATTGAGAGTCAGAAGACCATCCAAGGACAGGTAAAACATATACATGTACTGACTATACTATAATTTGCTTATTATGAGGCTTTGATAAGGCTCAAGCCTTTTCCCAGTAGTTAGAAATGGCAAGGAGACCATTTATACAAGGATATGTGCTATGCTATGAGATGTAAGTAAGGCATAAATACAAGAAATACAGAACAACTCAACTCAGCCTTTTCTATCGATGTAGAGCAATAAGCTGAGGTGATGAGTACAAAATACAAGGTATATATACTACTTTAAAGTCTGAGGAAGCAAGGGAACATAGGGATCCACACCGTATCCATATATGGATATGACCATTGAATTGATGGGTTAACCCATACTGTCACCATATGGGCTGAAACTGTCAATGATACAGATTGTAACCATACCTGTTAACTGTATTTCTGGCAATGCCAAGTGACTTCAATGGTTTTTGGACCAAAGTCACTCTGGATACACAAACAAGGTCAGTATCTGTCAAATCATAGCAAATTTTAAGCTAAAATACCTATATTGAGTGAACCCATACTGCACCTATATTTTTTCCAGATCCCAAATCTGTATGGTACAGTTATAGTACCTGTATGAACTGTCCTGTAATTTCATAAATACAGGTACAGTGGAGATCTCTAAGGGAACATAAGTAGGGATGTGTACTGTACCTGTAGTATGGTAGTTATATATGGTAGTTATATATGGTGTATACAGATATGGGTCTGTTCTGTAGCCAACTCTAATGGCCTAAAATATGGCTGTATTCATACAGTTTGAATACAGTCATTGAGGGAGGGACAGAAGACTATCTTATGTCATAAAGGTCAGTACCTATGACCTAAAAGAAGTGCATAATGCTCACCCTTTGGCACCAGATATCTGTATACAGACAATGGTATGGACACAGTACAGATATGACATCAACTATACCATACCATGGCCAATAATTTTTATACAGTCTATGGTCAGATCTGTAATGGTGCAATGCACATCTCTAAACATAAGTAAGAACTAAAACATGGAAGCAAACTAATAGTTATAAAATTAAAGAAGGGGATCATTGAAATGACAAGCAAGAAGATGGGATAATAACATATGAGGTGCTCCAGAGGGTTTTGACTTTAACAATTCAGCTATAATATGCTTACCTAGTTACCATGCCATAAACAGTCATTGCCATAGTATGGTGCACACCAGGTAAGTTTCAATTTTGCTGCCTCTACTAAGCCTCTACTTTTCCCACAGCACATCATTAGTGTGACTGGCTCCTAACTGAGCTTCAACTGAGACTACTTATCCACACTATAGCAACAACATGAGTATCATGCAATGAGCAACAATTGAGCAACAAATTGACAATGAGCATTGAATGTCAATGTCAGAGTTCAAATGATGACCAAAGCAGCCCACCATGTTAGATATCTAAGTTAGGGACATAAGAACCAGAATATCTCTCTCTCCCTCTCTTCTGCCAGTAATGACAGCTATTAACAATGATCACCCAAATCATGGAAGTCCCTACCCATCTATTACATGGCTTACAATGCCACTCAAAAAAACTATTTTGCTCTATTGCAGTGGCTCCAAACAAACAAAAGAGATTTAAGAACATATTATAGTAATAAGCTGGGTTTGGGGCAGGCCCCAATAAGCCAAAGTCCCATGTCACAGTCAGGTTGCTGGGACCTGAGGTACAAGGGTCTGGCAATCATGATGAAGACATGGGGCATAGGCTTGTCTATATATTAATACAGATGGACCACAGCCACACAATTTGCTTATGTAAAATTAGTGGACTTTGAAATTAGTGACCATTGTTATACCTCGGCCTATTCTGGCTGAGTTTCAATTCCATTGCACTGCCATTGCGGCTGCCTCTACATATATTTACTAGTGTTTCATCTCCACATGGCAAATTATTGGAGTATGTATAGTACCCAGTATTTGCTGAACTGAAATTATACACTAACTATTAGTCTATGCATGCTGACAGGACACTGTAGGCTCCAAAGCAAGTATCAAACAATGACCATTGAGCAACAAGTGAACAACAAACATCAAAAGAAAAATTAGCAGGTAGGATTAGGGGCCAGGAGACTATTCAAGAACAGGTAACACATATACATGTACTAACTATGATATAATTTGCTTATTACAAGGCTTTGACAAGGCTCCAGCCTTTCCCTAGCAGGTAGAAATGGCAAGGAGACCATCCATGTAAGAATACATGCTATGCTCAGCCTTTCTCTATCCATGTAGAGTAACAAGCTGAGGTAACAGATACAAAATATGAGGTGTATATACTACTATTCAATTTTGACCATTAATTCACATAATACATAATGGAACCCTGTGAAGTGAAGCTCCTGATAATTTGTTACATATAACAAGCCCTTCTGAGAGATAGTATTGGCCCAATTTGGGAAATTTTCTGAAAGGCAGCTCTCTTCCAAGAGCAGCCAACACTGATGAAGACTCACAAGATCACACAAGAAGGAACAGGAACAAACTCCAATTGAGGTGTGACAGTATGTAAGGGGGTGATAAAATAGAAACAAGATGGCAAAATGGTGGTGGTGGAAAGGAAGGAAGAAGTAGCTATATGTATCTACAGGTATATATAGGAGAAAGTGGTGCCACAATATACATCAAGGGAGGTGTGGGAATAAAATCCTGGACAGAGGGTAAGAGGGGAGGGGGAGAGGGGTAGCGATCTTAAATATGAAACCTCATTTATTATATATAGGTATTTGTGTGGTCTGCTGGATACTATTTATATAAACTAATGGGAATTATATGCAAATGAAGATACTTTGCATCATATATACATTTTTGAGCTGTTTTCTATCTTCCAATATGCCACAGCTAAGCTGAGCTAAGTCCCTGAGAGACTCATGTGGTCAAAATGATGGCAACAGCATTACAAATCATGCCTATTATGAATATATTACTATCATATATAGTAGGAGAGGGAGGGAGAGGGGGTTCCCTTGGCCTTAAACACAAAAATATACATTATGTCAGGGATTTTATTTCCACACCCCTCTTGATGTACATAGTCCCAAGCAATAGGGTATGAGGTAGGTATGCTAAGTAGTGGGCTAAGTAATTTGTGAGATATAGGTCTGGAATAGTCCTGTAGGATCAGTTAGGGAGGATCCAAACAAGATTCAAGATTAGTACATCAGCACAGGTTGTAAGTGAGGCTTACATTCTGGCACTGGAGACACTATATATAGTACTTTTCCATCATATTTTGGTGAATGAAGCTATGATAATTTGGCCATAAAGCATAACATATAACACCCCATGAAGCTACAATCAAAATTGAACAGTACCCCAAAGTCCAAGAAAGCAAGGGAATGTGAGTATGGACTAAAACATGGACTCAATGAATTAACAGTCATAATGTCCAAGAAGTGGATCATTGCAATGATGAGCAAAAAGATGGGCTGATAGTGTGCAAGATACTCCAGAGGGCTTGGACTTTAATAATTCAGCTATCACATGCTTATCCAGTTACTATATTATAAACAGCCAATGCCATTCCATAGCTCCTAATTGGGCTTCAACTTAGACTACTTATCCATGCTATAGCAACAAAGCAAGTATAAAGTGATAAGCAATGAATATTGAGCAATGAGTTGACAATGAGTATTGAATGTCAATGGATGTAAGTCTTATAGAACTCATCAGAGCTCAAACGGTGACCATGGCAGCCTGCCATGTCAGATATTTAAGTAAGGAACATACTATGAACCAGAATACATATCTCTCCCTCCCTCTTGCCAGTAATGACAGCTATTAACAATAATTACCCAATTCATGGGAGTCCCTCCCTGTCCATTACATGGCTTACAGAAGTGACAGAACAAAACTTTATGGCACTCATGAAAAGCATTTTGCTTTATTGCAGTGGCTCCAAACAAATAACAGAGATTCAACAATGTATTTTAGTAAAAAGCCGGGTTTGGGGTGAGCCCCAACAAGCTGAAGCCCTGTGTTGCAGTCAGGTTACTGGGACCCAAGGTATAAGGGTCCAGCAATCATGACGAAGACATGGGGCATAGGCTTGTCTATATATTAAGACAGGTAGCAAAGACAACATAATAAGGTGGATTTTCAATTTCTGGCCATTGCCATTGCCTGGCTTATTCTGGCTGAGTTTCAATTTTGTTGCACTGCTATCACTGCCACCTTTCTACAGTGACGAGGTTCAATATTGCTGTGTTGCCTCTGCATACCTTTACCAGTGTTCCATCCCCACATGGTAAATCATTGGAGCATGTCCAGCACCCAGTATTTGATGAACTGAGACTGTCTGCTAACTATGCATACTGACTAGTGTTCATATAACTTGACTTAGCATGGCATAGCATGACTTATTTGGCACAAGTGCCATCATAACATGAAGTCATTTAATCTCATTGACTTTGCTAGAAGCCATCTCCAATTGGCACTGAGTTGGCATGCTACTAGCATGAACTAAATATGGAAATACTACTCGAAACAGTAAGTAAATACTAGATGAATATTGGGAAGATCAAAAAACCTAGAGATATAATTCAGTCCCTGCAGAAACCCAGTTCCACCCCTTTCAGATATGAAGAATGATCTGACAAGATGGCAAGCATAGCCAGAGACTACTCTTTCATCATTTCTGGTGATAGTCGACTTTGACACATGGTGATGGTTTCCTTACTGGAAGAGAAAACACACTCACAGGGTACTGAATGACTTTGACTCTTGCGGTACTTCCTGACCTGTAAAATTTATAACTGAATGAAATCAGAAGACTCAGATCATGCTTACTGCATCAACAAATGTATTTTGGGCTGTGATGTATTCTGTTGGCCAAAATATATGATACTATTCTAATTTTATGTGCAGATTGATAGCTGCAAAAAATGTCAGTCAAGTATGGCAAGTAGAAAATATGTATACCCATTGATAAGATATATGCTAGTACTTCAAGGGTGCGATGTACATAATCAGACAATTTTTTGAGGCCAGCATCAATGGCACTGCATGGAAAATCCAATATTTTAGCTTAAAATATTGAATTATATAACTATTTATTTTTTCCAACATCTAAACTAAAATATTGAAAGATTATTTTCAATATTATTTCAATATTCTTGTTTATTGAAAAAATATTGGAAATTTCCCAAATATTGCAATTATATTGAAAATATTATCTCAATATTTTAGTCCAATATATTGAAAAAATAAATAGTTATAGAATTTAATATTTTAAGCTAAAATATTGGATTCCCCATGCAGTGTGGCAGGGACAAGATCTGGATGCCTAACTTTCATTTCCTTCTACAGAGACATCATCGCTGCAAAGAATGGGATTGCATCACAAAGGGTGGGTCTTTTCTCAGCAGACAGCTGCTGCTGAAAGGCATGACATATCTAGAAATTGACTTGAATAGGGATGCAAATAATACATCCAACATACCTCAAGCACTTCATTCATTAACTCAAGCAAAGTCCACTCATTTGTGACCAGACTGTAGCGAAGAAGATCTTGAAAGTCATCCATAAAGAGAAACTGTCAAATAGCTTTGAAGCATCCAGATGAGATACATTGGAAGGTAGCAAAAAATACTCACTTCTCATAGAACAAGAGCACATTCAATCATGAAGTGAGTAGATGACTAATACACATCTACATCAAGAATTATCTCCAGCTCCTTCTTGATGCATGTCTTCACTATTGTGAGAAAGTTCTCCTGATGTAATGATGATCCACAAATCTGGAACCAACTGTAAGAAGAAAAGATCTCACAAAATAAGAACTTACAGCCCTAATCAATTGGCAAAGCCATGATATAAGCTGATCAGCCATGGATTCAAGCACTTCAATCATGGTTTTGCAAGCAAGATTGACCATGTGGGGAAAGCACCTATACAAAATGACTTATGAATAAGAAAGATCATGATTATAAAGTGACAAACTGGATTCTCCTTTTAACTGGATCAAAATCAAGATCTGGAAACTGATGCAATAAAGCACAAGCTAATGCCTCTAACAATGTATTATTGTTAGAGGCATTATCCATGGTAATCCACCCAAGCTGAAAGGATATAAATAACCAGTAAGACAACCAAGTAATGAGACATGTATCTTATGAAGAATACCCACACACTCTAAGATAAAAATAAATGCTTCAGTTAAATGTTCACCTGTGTGATGTCCAGGAACATGATGGAAGCCAATAAGCACTATTCACATTTTCAGCCAGACCTGACTATCAAATGAGGCCTGAATAGTCTCTTCTTGAATCCAATGTGCAGTAACAGCCATGAATGAGCACTGCTTGGTGTCCATCTACATGTCTGTGGCATATGAGATTTTGCCAGTGGTGTTCTAATAAAAAAATATAAGGTCTTTACTGATCCAAAAGATGCAAATAATACAAACATACCTTAAGTTCTTCATGTGTCTTTTCAAAAAGTCATCCAGGGTGAGTAAAATCTTGGCATGAAGGTGATCAGCATGCAGGATATCAGAATCCTTGAGATCATGCCTGAGATAGAGAATCAGGTTCCAAAAGTGCCAGTTTTCAATTGCATATATGGACTTAGAAATATTTTAGAATAGCATTACAGTAGAGTTGGAATATTCAATATCTGATCATCTGAAACAATCCAAAGCATACAGTAATTAGCTAGACCTTCATGAGAATATGCTCCAAAAGATGAAAGTACATTCTCAGAGTCTGTTTGGACAAATGGAGAAGCCTTGGCCAACTTGGGATGCATGTTACGATAACTCTTTACATATGGCTGGGCACAATCATCAGTAATAGCTATACTCAGTGCATCACATGCACCAATCTAATTGTCAAGGTGATTCTTGGCAAGATGCTGACATATCCCATCCATGTTTGTGCTGCTGTACTGATGGAATGGGACTTTTTCACTAGTGCTTTGTTTCTTTCTAGAGATCGGAAGATCAAGTCAATAAAGATACAAGAGGAAAATAAGAAACATACAAGCAATAATGACATTCATGTTTATCAGTCACTTTGTTCTTCTAAGAAAACATTCAAACATCATCAGCAGACTTGGCCTGTTTCTGATGCTGGTCCAGAAACACTGAACATGGAACAGTCGGTGGTCGTTATGCTGGAGACTAGCCTGGAGTACAGGTATGTGGTGAGTTTTGGTGTCTTTGTGATGATAGAATTGTCATAGGGCATGGTGTTGACTCTGGTGTTGGTGTTTCCAAATCAATACCAGAGAAATCGAACTCCTCACCTGGTGTATCAGCAAATCAAACAGTGAGGCTTTGGCACTGGGGTGTCATTGGGAGTGGGAGTGGTGGTGGAATTGGGATTGGGGCTACAGCTGGATGAGGGTCTATACCTTTGGGTGAGTAAAGAAGATGTTGCTGAAATTATGAGTACATACCTTCTGGTTCCACAGTGCTGGGTACTGGCTCACTAGTCTGGTTTACAGCACATCCTCAGCTTTGACCTCCAGTTCTTCTTGAAGGAGCCTTTTGCTTTTTGTAGCTGGCGGAGACTGGCACTTTGGGGATGTCTACAGGACCATCAGCTGTCAAGTGTTAGTGTCAAAGCCAAAATACAGAATAACAGACAAGACTCATAGTTTTGAGGGGGACCAGAAACATCACTGTTGGGATCCAGTGGGGGTATGGGAGATGGTTCAGCTGTATGTTGAGTAGCTTTGCAAAATGTGTAATCAGCAGGAGATTGATGCTGGAAGGTAGTATATGCACTAGGATTAGCTTTGAATACAGTCTCAACAGCCCCTCCTGGATGTCACACAGTTGTATAAGATATGCCAACTGGTGGCATACTAGCAGTATGCTGTCCAGGTTACAGAAAACGAGTGTTTGATAGCACAGGAAGGTGGTTATGAACAAAAGGCTGCCCAGATGTTATCTTATACAATTTGGATGCTAGGAAATTTTCTATACCATCCCACAAAAAAACCAAGATAAAAGGTACAGCTTAAAGCATGTACATGGCTTGAAATCTGAGGGCAAGAGTTGCCTAGCTACAGGTAAAAGATCAAGAAGTTGTTGCAATACAAACACAAAACACATACTTGTTTCAATGGAGATTAGCAAGGGAACATGCTTGAAATATGCTTTGCATCATCAGTTGACACTTCATTGAGGATCGGACACAAAGGAGGAAGAGTAAGCCTAAATCTAATGATGTGAAAAAATAAGAATGAAGCATACATGGATTGAAAATTTTTGTCCAATCATTCAAGTGCAAATTGTCTCCAGGGTCACTTTAAAGCTTCATCAGAGGAAGGCAGAGTACCAAAAGATGGAAAAATGCTGCAGGACACGAGTTGGAAGGCATCATAAAGTGAACAATGTGGCCAAGAGCCAAGGATCAAATTTGGTCACATGCCACTGGCTTCATGGCACAAAGCCAGAATCAAGCTGATTGATGTGCTTCTTATAACTTGCCGAAGTCAAGCCAGTCACTTCGGCTTAGCATTTCTTGGCATAACTGATTTAGCATGTGGCAGGAAGCTGAGTCATCAGAACACTAATACTGACAGGATGCTGTAGACTCCAATGCAAGTATCAAACAACAAGCATTGAGTAACAAGTGAGTAATAACAAACATCAAATGAAAAATTAGCAGGTAGGATCAGGGGCCAGGAGTCCATTTAAGGACAGGTAACACATATATATGTACTGACTATGCCATAATTTGCTTATTATGAGGCTTTGGCAAGCCTTTCCCCAGCAGGTAGAAATGGCAAGGAGACCATCCATGTAAGAATACATGCTATGCTCAGCCTTTCTCTGTCCATGTAGAGCAACAAGCTGAGGTGACGAGTACAAAATATAAGGTATACATACTACTTTAAAGTCTGAGAATGCAAGAGAACATAAGTATTATTAAGTAATAACTAAAACACAGCAATGAACTAATAGTCATAATGTCCAAGAATGAGATTGTTGCAATGATAAGAGAGAAGATGGAATGACATGTGAGGTGCTCTAGAGGGCTTTGACTTCAACAATTCAGCTATGACATGCTTACCCAGTTACCATGTCATAAACAGCATTGCTATACCATGGTGCAGGCCAGGTGAGTTTCAAATTTTCTGCCTCTACAAAACCTCTACTCTCTCCACAGCATGTCATTGTTGTGACTGACTCCTAACTAAGCTTCAGCTGAGACTACTTATCCATGCTATAGCAACAAAGTGAGTAGAGATCTGCACTATATCCATATATGGATGCGACTGTCAAATATATAGGTTGACCTGTACTATCACCATATAGGCTGAAACTGTCAATGGTATGAGTTGTAGCTGTAATTACCTATATTGAGCAAACCTGTACAGGACCCATATTTTTTTTGGATTCCAAAATTGCATACAGCACCTCTATAATTCCATAAATATAGATACAGTGTGGATCCCTCAAAGTGAGTATCAAGCAATGAGCAATGATTGAGCAACAAGTTGACAATGAGCAATGAACGCCAATAAATGTAAGTCTTATAGAGATTATCAGAGTTCAAATGATGACCATGGCAGCCCACCATGTCAGTTCTCTGAGTCAGGGACATAAGAACCAGAATATATTGTTTGATTTTGACTGTTAATTCATATAACACATAATAGGACCCTGTGAAGTGAAGCTTCCAATAATTTGTAACACATAACAAGCTCTTCTGAGAGGTAGTATTAGCCCAATTTGGAAATTTTTGGTGGCCAGCTGGCACCAGAGACACTATATTTAGTAAATTTTCATATTTCAGTGAATAAAGCTATAATAATTTGCCCATAAAGCATAACACATAACACCCCATAAAGCTACAGTCTAAATCAAGCAGTATAGCTCTCTCTCTCCTGCCAGTAGTGGCAGCTATTAACAATGATCACCCAAATTGTGGGAGTCCCTACCCATCTATTACATGGCTTACAGAAATAACAGAACAAAGCTTTGTGGCACTCATAAAAAGCATTTTGTTCCATTGCAGTGGCTCTGAAGAAATAACAGAGATTCAACAACATATCATAGTAATAAGCCAGGTTTGGGGTGGGCCCCAACAAGCCAAAGTCCCATGTTACAGTCAGGTTGCCAGAACTCAAGGTATGAGAGTCTGACAATTGTGACAAAGACACAGAGCATAGGCTTGTCAACACTAACACAGAAGCAGGCTTATAAATTGATCCAGGAAAGGACAGAGATAACAGAATGTTCTACAGTACAAATCATGATAGCAAGAGTGGTAGCAATACTTAAGGAGATAAATGGTGTTGAGCCTCTGGAAGAGAGTGTGTGGAAATTAATATGCCACAAGAACATCTTAAGACCTGCAAGAAGCTTCCTCTGGAAAGTGATACAAAACACCTTCAAAATTGGTTCTTTCTGGGAATGCTTGGGACCCCAATATGCAAAATGTGGTGAATGCTCTCACTGTATGGTAACAGAGACTATGGAATATATACTGATTGACTGCTCAATTGAGGGCTGAGAGATGTGATAGAGACTAGCACGTGCATTGTGGGAAGGGAAAGGCCTGACATGGATCAACCCATTGTATGGTGTCATGCTGGGAGCAGCATTAGTACAAATCAGAAATGCAAAAGGCAACATTGACAAGGGTGCTACCAGGCTGTACAGGATTCTGATAACAGAGACTGTGCATCTGATTTGGAAAGTTAGATGTCAATGCACAATACAGAAGGGAGACAATGAACCTTCAAAGTGGCATATAAAAGATAAAGTCTGCAGCATGTAAGCAGATGTAATGAATTGAAGACTGACTGTCAACCACTTGCTGGCTAACAAGAGAAAGTATGGCTCTAAAGCACTGAAGAAAGCAATGGTCCTAGCAACATGGAAAGGCATGCTGAACAATGAGAGAGCACTGCCAAAGGATTGGGTTGACCAAAATAGGGTTTTAGTTAGTGATTTACTGTTACAATTTATTCATTTTTCTTATCTAAGCGCCTCTTATCTTATCTTATTTTCGGTGCTTATCTTATCTTATCCTTAGGATCTGTGACTCCACGGAGTCTTCACATTGTGACACAGTCACACTCAGTCACCATGTACTTTGTTTGTCACTTTCTAACACGGTGTACCTATTATTAGGACTCTCACTTTAGTATATAAGTAGTGTACTAAAAGCTGTATATTCCCTAGCTTTTAGCTAACATTTAATCATACCGAACTACATTCATTCTTGCTAAGCACTAAAGCCTTAGTCTTGACGTCTTAACTTCATGAGACCTAGCGGTGACTGTACGAAAGCGATACAGCTGTTATTTACTCTTGTTGAGACATTGGGTCTAACAATTAGCTAAAAGCTTTTCTTATCTCTCTAACCAGAGCCTTCATGGAGAACAATGATGCCCATGTTATAGCCATATCATTAAGAATCCTCAGCGCCACTCTACTCTCCATAGCCCTCATCCTCACACTCAGGTTTTGCTACAGACCACTACGACGGATAGAGGTACCCACCCCCACAGTCACTACCAATCAACCAGACCCCTACAATGGCATCCCACTCCAGCAGTGACCACCCAGAATTGTCACACCTATACCATGCTGACCGATCCCGATTGACGACTTCCTTAGAGAGGAGGGAGGGGAGATTTTCCCTGAGGATATTTCTCCCGTCATCCCAGAGAGAAGAACTCCTACCCCTCCCTGAGGGTGCACGCCTGTCATCATCCTCACCCCCACCAGTTCTCCCGACACTACCCCATATGTCCCTCAAACTCCCTCACCCAGCACATATGCCCGATATTCCACTGACAACCGGAGACACAACATGGGCCGCAACATTAGACCCATTGCCCCAATCGCCAGTTATGATCCTTGGGCTCACAGGGATACCGCTACAACACCCCCAGCCACAATCGCTCCTGATGAGTTTTGGGACAATGTCGACATTCCCTACAGTGCCTACTTCCCCTCTGACCGCGGCTCCCCCGACCACAGAATCCTGCCGCAATCCAGTTACAGACATGCTGGCCCCTGGCACCAGCCTGTACAGAACCAGGAGCTCACACCCGAGCCTGTACAACCCATCGAGGAACCCGTTGCCAGCTCCTCAACCGCCCATCTTCACCCCCCTCGATACAGTTACTGGCAGAACATCAAGGAGCAACACACCCTATGATGCTTCATGAACCATCCCCCATGAGCTACCACCTGGGAGCGACTACAGCGTCAACTCTGCAACCAGCCACCACCAGAGCTACTCGCGCCCCCCCAGCCGTGACATGGATGTTTCCTGAGTGAGTCAAGTAGCTCAGGGACCGCCGTTAACCCACAACCCCCAACACCCTTCCCCATGCTCAGAATCGATGAAATTCCGAAATCTCCTGAGTCATCCCCCGAGCCAACGCGCCATAACTCCGATTAATCCCCAGTCCCAGATCCGCAATGTGCTTTTAATATATGAACAGACCAGATTTGATCTCCAGGTCCCAGTCCTGTGGATACTAACAGTTGTGAACTATGCAGAGTTATATAGTTACTTTGCTTATGAATTACCTTTTATGCCGACTTGGGCAACAACCCAAGCCGGCAACAACTATTTTATGAAGAAACAGCAAGGACTCCCAGTCAACGAAATCCTTCAGTATGAGGCAGAGCAAAACACGCGTCTCCTCTACAACGAACTACACCCAGACACTCTAATGCAGACACTTACTCCATATGAAGAGGCAACAATCCCAGCCCCACAACAAATGCCGGATGAACCACCAGTATTTCCTCCTCGAACGGACCTCGGAACCTTCTCCTACGTTGATACGCTTGGTATCACGCTACCCGTAGATTTTGCGATTTTCTATCAAGTAGCGCAGTCTACAAGCAGTACAGTGTCAGAACGGACTTAAAAGCCACATCTAGACGAGTCAACTCTATAAGCCTTCAACATTGAATGCTATTCCCTGCCCAAAACAAGACTATTTACAGTTGGAACCAAGGGACACATCAAGATGAGATACAAAACAATAAAGCAGAAGACAGAAGGACTAGATTACTCGTCATCTCGACGACTTGAATAAACCTAGAAAAGGATTGCTAAGTCCACAACGATACACACAGTAAAATGAACTTAGTCTAGAACACAACTAAACCTAGGAATAACTGAATAACCGATGCTTGGCACCAAGATAGCTAATTAAGATCACATACTGATCGAAGCAATACAATCTCGGTCTGACAATTGATTGCAATTGGTGGTTACACTCTCGAAATACTGCGCAAGCCGTAGTATTGAATAGGAATCCATGCGACAAGGCATGAAGGAGAAGCGAGGGGTTCCTACGGACCAGTAGGGCACTCCTCGGCAATAGAATGACTACTAGTCATTCCGCACAACTGAATAGAAACCTCGGAATGGCGCAATACTTCTAAATTAATTACTCATTGTTTGTATTGATACCCAGAGCTCATACCATAATTACTTTTAGATACAAGCTCTTATACCTAGGCTAGAAATCGTATAAATTAGCAGTGACTAGACACATAACAGCAGGAAAAGCATTCCCCTGTGTTTGTGCTAGTAGCCTTATAGCTACCTAATCAATCACTGGTTTAATCTCATATCCTCGACTGAAGTGAATTAAGTTTACCAAGTCAACCCCAAAAGGGCAGCTATAAGTAATCTAGAAGAACTAAGTAGGAAGAAGAGTCGTCCCCACGTTTGCACCTTGCTAGTTAATTGAACTGCTCCATATACAAAGGCCTCATGCTCTCTCACTGACTAAAGTGATCAAGACGTGCTAAGTCGACCACAGACCAAAGACGTTGCCTAGTTGAAGTGAAATAAGCCTTAGAATGCTTTAAGTTTGAACAGTTAACGAGTCTGTGTACTCTTTGCAAGTCTCATACTTGAAGCCAGGACCTGTGTGTTCTTTGTAGAGTCTGTGTACTCTTTGTAGAACTTTGGTTCTTTGTTGCAAGTGTGTGTGCTTGTGTTGTAATTGAGTCTGTGTACTCCAGAGCAATTACACTCTTTGTAGACCCCTAGGTCTTTGGTTGTTCGATTGTTAACACTTCCCTAGTTAATGCCTTACCAGCTCTTCTAGACAAAGTCGTTGCAAGTCTAAGCCACTCAAATTATACCTTACAAAAACCCCCATGTCCATATACCTCACTATCGCGATTAGTGTATCTCGTGTAAACACTTCTAGACTTGAATCGAAGTTGTTTTAAAGCAAAACCCAATTGATTATCGAAATCTACGTACACCACAAGTGCTTCTATCGTACTCACCTCGAACTTAATATTAGTGATTGTGTGTGTGTGTGTGTTAGTATCTAGATTGATGATCTAGACACTAGTTTCAATTGTGTGCTGCCTGTTACCGAGCACATCATCGCTTTACCTCAGACTTTCATACTGGGATGTAAAGAGGGTCAACAGAAGGGAATCAGACCTCAAGAGGGCAAGTTTTCTCTCTTGCCTTCACAACAGGAGAACAAGTGTAGTTGGCATGCATAATAACCAGATGCATGCCCATCCTATCTCTGATGTTACTCAGTTGTAAAAGTCCTGAAACTACACAATTGCACACCGGTGATACGCCGTCTATGTGTTCACACCTAGATTTTGCGATTTTGTAATCATACTAGCGCATATCTATCTTAGACTAGCAATAACTAAAGGACTATAGCGGAGGCTTCAAGCTGATAGTCAAGCCAGAAAAGCTACTAGTCGAGCCAGGATTTAGGCACGATACCACTATTGGGTCAAGTCTATCAGCCGGCGTGACTAGCACCTCGAATACCAAGCGAGTCAGTAAATGACGACCGCCAGTCGACGAGGGTAGCTACAAGTGCACCCAACAAGAAGCAGAACATACAGGTCTTGTGAAAGTACAGTCACTAGTGAAACGGTCTGCATGCGAGTGCCTAAGACGAGTTGACTAGCGGTGCAGCAGTCTCTAACGGGACTTAGAAATGAATTTAGCAATGAAGCACAGCTGTCCAGATCCGACTAGCGTGATACAGATCTATTACGATCGGCACTAGTGTAGCCGGGCTGCGCCTTCGATCACGATCGACAGCTGCGACAGGCACATTCGCCAGCCTAGCCATTTATCCTTGACACTAGTGGAGCGTTTCTGCGCCAAGGATACAGAATACAACCGCTAGCAGAGCTCCTAGGCTCACTAGTCAGCAAGCGACCGTTTCTAGACCGACTATTGCGTGATTATTCACCATTATTCGTGACTAGCCAAGAAATCCTTATCAATAATACCCCTCTAGTCAGTTATTTATATCTCAATCGTACCTTGTTTGTCAGTATATAAGTAGTAGAATAGGCGCACGCACAGGGGAGGCAAGCGAGCCCCGCAATTGTGACCTACTAGTCAGTACCTAGTGCCCCAATTAAAGGCTTTTGTGCTTAACCTCGACGAAGCGGCGACTAGTCGCTAAGTTACCCATAGCATAGAGTGAATTGAAGTGTCTTAGAGCAATCTTCCATGTCCTGCAAAGGCCAAGAGTGTTTCGAAGCTAGTTCAAGCAAGTTCTCGGAGTTTAAAGTATTATTCTTAGGCCAAGAGTGCCACTAGTCAGCCCAGAGTGCCACTAGTCAAGTGTCCCCCACTTGTAGGAAGCAGTATAGGGCCAAGAGAGCCACTAGTTCAAAGCAGTCCCAGTCAGAGCGAGCGCAGTAGCTCAAGTCAAGTCACTATTCACCCAATCGTGTCTTACCCACCCCGCTAGTGCGAGTAGTATGCTTGCATAGCTCACTAGTAACAAATAAAAAGTCTTTAAACAACTTTCCTTGATTATTGAAGTCTGCAGAGTGCTTCTATCGTACTCGAAACACCCGAATTCAATACATTGGTGATAAGTGTAGAGTTAGTGTTAGGTTTAGTGTTGTTGGTGTTCATTGCCATTCACTAGTCCTTTTGCCACTCGCCGTTACCGAGCACATCATCTGGAGCCCACCACGAGGGAGTTTCAGACTTGATAATCTCGTTGAATTAAGACTTTTATTTGACACTAGTCTTGTTAAATAAACATACTATTCGACTTAGCCTGTGTACTATCGTCTTTCTGACCCTTGCCATAGTACAACTATGAGCAGGGGAGGATTTTCAGACTTTATGCACACTTGGGCTTCGGAATGGCTACCTGGTGGTTTGTTTCCAAAGTCCCCTCAAAGAATGATTGTGGTGTTTCCTTCAATGGATACAACTCTTTTGTCTAGTACTGGTATAATTCTACCAAGGCAATGCATGACTGTACCTTCTGCTAGTCTTTCTGATAGAGCAGAGCAGGCAGCAGTGTCAGATACTGTAGACATGCCGGATATTCAGAAGAGTCCTTCCGCTGAAACATCTACATCTTCTTCTGCTGTTGGAAGTGATGCTCCAATAGTATACCCCGGACTACCGAACTTGCAGTCCTATCAAACCGCTAGTAGGACTTTGGTCTCCGCTAGCACCCAAAAAACGGCTAGTCAAAGAGCCAGAACTGTTGTGAGGTACACTAGCAATAACTCTGTCAATGCGGAGGATGCTACAGTGCGAATCAGGCACTTGTTCTTTGGCTATAGCGTTAAAGACAATGATATTATAAAGTATCCATTGGATACAAGTTCTATATCGCTGTCTTGAGCTTCCAGCTCGATTATAACATTAAATTATGCGATAATATGGCAACTAGCATACACTCATAAGCTTAATCTTTTAATTGTACACCATGAATGAAAGAAAAGCGTGGTTTTCACAACCTAAGCACGAGTCGTATGAACTATTGCGAGCATTGAAAGCTTGTTAATATTGGCTCATTGGAATTTGCAACTTAGTGGTTGAAACCAATGTGAAGTAGCAGGAATGGGACCGGATGCCACTATCAATTGATGGATAGAAGATATCTTGATGTTTCATTTCACCCTTCGACATGTGAAAGGTAGTACTTTCCCTGCTGATGGACTATCAAGGCACAATGCACAACCTGGTGACGAGATCCATCCTGACTTGGAGGATTACGAGCTAGAGGACCATGGCCCTTTGCAGTTTGAAGTAGCGGAAGGGACTAGTGAGCTGCCGAAGGAACTAGAGGAATTTAAGAATGAAATTGATAGTTGACAGGATCATCTGCTATGTTTACCAGACACCGGTGGGTAATGGTCTATATCTCAATGTATATCTTCTGCTCCCCTTTTCACCAGTCTCGTTTTCTCATTGTGTACAAAGCTAGTCCTGTGCATAGAGTATTGCCCCTGCTAACCATGGAGATCGTTAGACAATAAGATGAACAGTGATGCCCCGGCTAAGGTATAGTCTTCCCACCATCTTTCGGCATCACCTTCTCATCAATTGCTGCAGAAATGTATCACCCTATATCAAACTGCAGGACTAATACGTTCTCCTCCCAACAAACATCTTTATTTCACCTTGCTTCCACTGCAGAGGACTCACAAAATATCCCGCCATACACAGACTTGCCATATTTTGGAGGTTTGCCAGTTCCAAGGATGAGCAACGTGGTCTCGGTTGATCCTTTACAGAAGTGGCGGATTGTTTGTCCTGGGTTCATCGATACGAAGCAATCCTCGGAAGAGGCAGTTGACGTCACGCTTGTCAGACAATGCATCATATACTCGAGCGATTTCCATCCAACTGCATTTCAGATCAGATCCTTGAGGAAGTGTTTGGATGAACTTGATCCACCCATACCACCTTCCAGCATGGCTCGCAAGACAGATACCCAGTCCATTGGTATCATCGCCTTCGATATATAGGAGAGTCCTAGGCAAATGCTCAAAGCGGGCTAGGTACAACAGCATGATACTGTACAAAAAATCTCCGTAGAAAATGGAAACAAAGGGCCCAACATATCTGGTCGTGACATATTCGTACATATGTACCACAATGGATCATAACTAACAAAGCGAAAATATTTACTTCCAGTATTCTTCAGTATACCCCCAATCTGAAGATTTCTTGCGACTAGCAACGAAGGTGTTCCAGGCATTTTCACCCGTCTGTTGCGCTCCCAGCATTCCACTGGCACGATGACCTGGTACCCGTGGCCAAGCAATGCTCGAACTCTGCTGAACAGTGCGCACAGTGGGACTTGCACCACTAGTGTCCAAAGTAGACACCAATGGTGGAAAAGCTTCGTAGGAAGTGGGACTTATTGCGGAAACAATCTTGGAACTCGCCGTTCCCAACCGATCGAATGGTTCTTGTGGCGAAGATATGCTGGGTGAACTATAACTGGCCTGGACCTGCCGGGGAGGTGTACGAACAGTTGTATTGGCGACATTGTCCCAGACCGTGCTCTTTCTGCTTTGAACCGAAGTCAATGGAGGGAAATCTCTCTCTTGACTCGAAAAGCTCGGACCACCATTACTGGCCTCCGTAGAACCAACTTCCAAGTGTGGATTCCGACGTTGAAAGAGTGCCTTCACATCAAACTTAGGACGCTCCCTGGCTGTCGTGGGAGATGCAGCGTAGTAGACAGGCGCGTATTCCCCCCTAGCGTCTGGGAGGTTCGCCTGCTGTTCTGCGACGGTTGTACTTTCTAACCAGGGTCTTTCGCGAGCTAGTTTACCAACTAGGGTTGACCTTCCTGGGCCCAAGAGGAAATTCCTGCTTGAGACAACAACAAGGCCTCGTCGACAGCGTGTGAGCATGACGTTCATTCGCTGATCAGAGCGGAGGAACCCAGGGTCCCAGCACCGTACAATAGAAACTATGACAATATCTGCCTCGTTTCCTGTGTGTATGACATAAGTTTAACGTTCCAAACTATGAGAAAACTAGTTGCCTTGGAAACTGTCAACGTTGAATACCCGCCGTTCCCAAGGTAGATTTTGGCTCTTAAGCTCTTCTTCTATCGCAGCTCTTTGGGCGTCGTACGGCGTGATAACGCAAAAATCATGACCTTGGTAATAATGCTGAACGAGCTGGGTGACAGTTTGAACCTCATCATCGTTCTACAAAGGAAAGAGCGTGAGTTATTGCGATATTGATTGGCCTGAATACGAAGACCTACCCGCCAGCTAAATCCAGATTTCTCCTCATTGCCGTATTTGGCGTCAATGAATGCGATACAGGACGGATCCGTTACATCATTCTCCGAGCGGAGTCGATTATCGTAGACTTCTCGAGAGATGAAGTTACCCAATGGATGAGGCATACGATCTGTGTGGCAGACTTGAGATGAGGAAATATAAAATGAATTACTGATGCCGGAACGTACATTGAATATCCAACCTATGCGCAATATCTTTCAGATGGCCAATGTCGAAGATGCATTGCATCGATGGAGCCTTTTCCTTCCCGTATGGCGGTACTGGTCAATGAGAAAGATGAGATAAACATCAACGAAAAGATATTCTGGGGCTCTGACGCTGTTTTGGATCACCGAAGAAGCAAACTTTCTTCATCACATCCCTGAACTTGACGAACACATGCTGCGATAAGATATTGTCAGCTTGTGATTCCTTTTGTGAGACAAATTGTCGCTCGCCATATATTCGAAGACATTGATCTGAGAAGCTTCGTCGACAACAAGAGTCGTCGGAGGCACTAGGTCAAACATCCCGTTCTGGTCTAGTGTTGAATTTGAGACCATGCTCAGCGTTGATAGGATAATGCTCGATGCGCCGACAATACATCGTAGGGCCTTCTGATTGTTGGGAAGCAAGTCCCCGCGTAACAATCTGTCTTCAATGTTGGTGTAAAGATGTTCATGCCTGTCCAGTGAGAAATCAGGGACGATGCATAGCAAAGAACGAGACATTTACTCACCACTCGACATAAAACTCCTTGGACACGATGATTTTGAAGTCAACGTCATATAACGCCAATTTCTCTGCGATGTTCTTCACGGCAACGTTGGAATGAGCTATTATCCATGTCGGTAAACTACTTTGTCCCCATATCTCAGCCGCTGCAGAGATAGTAGACGTTTTACCTGTTCCAGGCGGGCCTGGTGGAATGGATTAGTCAATATCGCGCATGTATTGACCATTCCTCACCATGAACCAGGACTAGCGGCCGTGTAGATATCATCGCCGACACCACCTCCCGTTGTGATTCGTTCAATTTCCCAGCACAAATGGAGGACGTTTGAGCGCTGGAGGTCACAAGTTCTTTCTTGTCCTCGTTGCTCGGAAACCAGAGCATCCTCACGAATTTGGATTGCCTAATATGACATTCTCCCTGTAAAGCACGAAGTAAAAGCATATCGCGAGCCATTTCGGCGTTAGTCGCTCTTTCCCTGCCGAAGACCTTAACACTGGTTACTTTGCCATGAAAAGGCCCAGAGACGTTGATATTGGTTCGTTTCCCGTGGACGTTTGTTGGTGATCCCTTAAATTCGTGACCGTCCGAGGTAGTTAAAAGGACGGAAAGCTTTTACGGCAGTGTCATAAATCGAACGAAATTGGGGTATAGAAGGACATACTTGGGGACTATTGCGTACTCGTGTCCTGAAACGAGAATTGTACAGTTGCAGTTGACCGCTGCTATCCTTATTGACTTCAGTGAAGTCATTGGAAATCTCCGTTGGCTTGGCACGTTCCAGAATATTGGCCTGGGATAGTAGGTGATCTAGACATTCGAGAACCTTGATGTTGAAATCAGAGATATATACACGCGGTAAGCCGCGTTTTTTGAAGGTAAAAGATAGTTCACCTCCCGCTTCAGCCATCGAGTCTCGATGGGCTTGATTAAAGCTACAGTACTCGTATTCTTGCTGATGATACTACGTTTCACATATCAGTTGATTCACGACATGATAGAACATGGGGAAGACTTACACAGCAGAAATCCACGCGCGAAGGCAAACCTTTCTGATATTTTCACCCAATGACTCATCCAACTTGTCGTTCCACAAATTGTCCACAAAGAAAGCATCGATTTTGCTTGACGTGATTTTAGAGAGGAGCGTTGAAGGATAAGATAGATATCTGGGCGATTTCAATTGGAAGGTGGACAAGTCTATACCTTGTACATGGCACTTTAGATGGCGATAGATCCGAATGGAGAGCCGTGGCATGTGGAATCCCGCTAGAGCAGGTTTCTTCACGGACATTAAGGTACAGAGAGACTCATCCTTGGGAAATGTGATGTTGTCGTCGGAAAGCGAGAAGATAACGACCTCCTTGGGTGTAGCAACAGCAAGGTATTCCATCTCACTGCCTGGTGCATGGACCATGGATACTCCCAGGCATTTCTCCCTTAGCAGGGCTTCGGCAGCGCTACCTGCATTTCGGCGGGAGTAATGTCGAATTCGTATCTCCTTCCGCTCATGAGGAAGGATGAATTGCTCGAGGGTATCCATGGGAGCACGACGGTAAGAGAGGAAGCGAAGTGTCAGCATGCATGTCGGGCCCTAATCATCCCATAGGAAGCTTATCCCATTGGTGGGTGTCCCATAGGTGGGAAAGAAACGTGGACGTCGATTGCTCGGTTGCGCAACGATTTCGTATTGTGTGACAGTATGTGACTGACTATTCATGGTTGAACGTTGAACCGTGAACGTGGAAACAAGCTCTAGTATTGAAGCGTGACGATTTCAGGTTAAGAATAATGTTACACTTCTCCTGACGTACATGCTATTTCATTGGATAACAATAGCGAAATATCTGATGCGGAATGCCCCTCTTGAGTCGGAACCTAGAGACGATCCGGACAGTGGCAGCGTTCTATGTAGGATAGATGAATGTACTTGAGGTTTGTGCATCTCATCAACAAGGTGGTAGGATACTCTGACGACAACAAGACCTGCATGGGCCATTGTTGCATGGCAGCCAAGCGTCTTCGCAGAAGATTAAGGGGCTTACGTAAGGAAGAAGCTGTTAAAAGATTCAACCGTGGAATGTAAATAACGGGGAGAATAATAAACCCTGAGGCTAGACTGGTGACTTTTGGCTCGTCGGAGTCAGTTTTCTACTCAGTTGATTAACAACGAAACATGGATGTAAATCAAGACTCACCCAATATGTGCCGCCAGCTAGAGTTGCTGAGGACTGGGATCGGGTCATAGATCAGCTATAGCAATAAATAATGCTTACCGCCTTGGCACGGTAATGAGATTAAATTGTTTAACATCCATGACGCCCGATGTGGCTTGTTCCTCCAATATTGTGTATCGCCTCGCAGCAGACTATGAAGTCACAGCCAGATCGAGGAAATCCGGGTCTTGATAAGCAGTGTAAGCCCAAGTGGCAGCATATCTGTAATTACTGTGGCAAATGAATAACACAAGAAATGCCAGTGCATAATCCAACTCACAGTCCGAAGTTCAACTATCATTGTGAATGGCGTCATCAGTTATTCGGAAGGCTCGTTCAAGAACTAACACTGAAATTCACGTTGGTCAGGTGCGATTCAGGAGGTATCATGAGACCGTACTGAAAAAATGCTCGAAAATTCTGAATTCGCCGATTCTGCCAGCGCGAAACCCTGCTTCAGTGTTTGCTTGTACTTCGTTTGGTTCGTCAGCCTATCAAATTCGGCCATTTGTCCGTAAAGCCTGCCAGGGATTCCGTATGGCGAATCTGAGGACGTGTTTACACGCAAGTGCGATGGAGTATATAGAATGGAACGCACCGTCGAATTGACCATTCGGCTCAAAGCATGCTAACCGCTTTGTCAAGAGCAGCACTCTCAACGGTAATGCGACCATTCTTAGACGACGTAATCTTGGGATTCTATTTCTTATATTAGTCTCCGCCGCTATCAGCGAAAGAAGGAACATATTGATTTTTCGTTGATGTCCCCAAAAAGATCCCGAACTCGGAAGCGATGTCTCGGCAGTAAGAATCCCATAGAGCAGCCTTTAGCGCGAATGAATTTTGGAACGTCATACCCAGTAGTAGGAGTAGGAAAGAAGAATCAAGTACTGTCAACCACAGAGTACTCAAATACAGTATATCCAGGTTACAACTGATGAAGCGAGTTGCCATCAACAAATGATCGCAACCTGCGAGATGTGTTTCACTGATAGCCTGATGAGCCTGATAGAGGAGGTTGGAGTATCCCCGGAAAAGACGGCAGCATTACGCTTATAGAATAGTGCAATCAAACCTCGTAAGGCCCAACCAACAGGTGAGAACTACATCGTGAGTCGCTGACACGAAGTTGATCAGCTCAAAATCAACCAAAACACGATCAGACCTGCCCTTACGACATCACCTGACCACGGCACATTCATTGAAGACGTCTGTTTTCTTTCGTTTTCAGATTTTCTACGACTCACGGACAACAGATGGTCTGTAGCCCCATGTATTTCTCTCTTATACTCAATGCGATCGCTTTGACCGATATACGGAACGGTTGCTTTGGTGGAAAGAAAAAGATCAGCACGTCAAAAGCACTTCCCGTGTCTTCCCATATCACACCAAGTTGCCTGATTTATGCACTCCGTGCGAGCAGGAGGTGCATCTCTGGTTCTTGGTGTTTTTGCATGAAGCTGCCCTTTTAGCTGACAATTTCGCTATGACGTCCTTCCCGTATATGTGTGTTCCGACTCGTTCCCCAAGTTCGGTCTGGCTCTATCCTCCAAATACCGGTCTCATCTAGACTGTCCACTGTACCCTTGTTGCTGTCCTGATAAGCTTGTAAGCGCTACAGTGGATAGCCAAAATGCTGATTGACCTACACATTATCCGGCCTGTTATGGATATGCCTAACCTCACTAAGTCTTTCGACGCCTAAACAAGGACTATTTCTTTCTCTTTCTTTCTTTGATATTCCGTACCTACCTTCACCTATCCTGAACATAACAGAAACCCCTAGAACATTCTCAAGGCTGTACTACTGGAATATTCTCTGTAGTTTCCTTAGTATATAAGTATTCATGTAGCTACGAAATATCTATCTACTCTTTGACTTATCATTTACCTTGTGTGAATTTGAGAATCCGAGACAGCTACGCTTAGCGCTCGCTGCCTCCGATCCTTACCAGTTACGCTTAGCGCTTTCTGGACCGATCGGTCAACCCCTCGACTACGCTTAGCGCTCGTCGACCCACTTCCCTTCTCGGATCCCTTCTTGGTAAAGAACTCAACTATATTACGAATACTAGCTACGTACATTAGCTACTACGCTACCTCACGTATTCATAACACGGCCCATGGGTAGATAGTATGGATTGCGAGGCATGTATGACTGGGTTGGACGTTCTATACGGAGTTCAAACACACCAAGGACGGCCATTAATGCTGATTGTCGCCAACAGTACAAGTAATATGCTGCTCACACGTCACGACATATACTATGACTGAACAACGGTAACCTTACCCCTGGTAGTTGGTATCAAACGCAACGACAATTAGCTGCGAGGAGAAAAGAATGATTAGTCTTATCTAGAATATGGGCGTGGTTGTCCGCTACCATATTTCCGATCCTCGTCGGGAAAGAATTCCAAGCACCAGGACTTGTAGACAAAAATATCCACTACGTGTCTTGCATGCTCCACCTAGGGCTCGAACCTAGGTCATCAACAAGCTATCCAGATTGCGTCACGAAGCCACTGCTTGCTGTATCGTTGTCAAAAATGTGCCCGAAAGCTAGAAGCGAGCGTAATTCAAAGTAATGGAGGGGTCGAAGAAAAATGGGTCCGATATACCTAGCTGACATGTACATTTCTTCCACCGGAAATTGAAACATAGTGGGAGGCCTGCTTCTTTCTGGTAGGCCCCAAAGTGTAGTTTCGTTGCACCTATCCAAATACAACTCAAGGGACAAATTGGGCCTCATTTGAATGAAGGACGAGGGTCGACGGATCACCGATGACCGACTCACTACCTTCCCATGATCGATGTGGAAAATGAAAACCATCGTCTTCCAGCGCTCGGAAATCTCTCCCTATCTGTGAGCTCACACAGTGATATGGAGGACCTTGAAAAAAAGAGGAAGAAAACACTATAATTCCTGTATGCTTCGACTAGGACTTGAACCTAGATAATGATCGGACTATTATACGGCTGCACCATGAAGCTACTACTGCTTGCTGGGTTTCGAATACATTGGAAAGATCGGCCGTAAAACGCAAGCAGAGCAGTCTATCCGCAGTGGAAGAATACAAGCACCCAGTCTGTTTGGGCAGACCTTGCGAGCGCGACGGTCTGGAGAACACAGCAGGGAGAGCCCGAGTGGCTCGCTTGCCGCTTGTACCGCGCCTCGCGACACTCAAGGATAAGAAAAGTTGCAAGGAGCCTCTTTGCCATGAGATTGAAACTGACGTATGGAAGATTATGACCCTGAGGTATTTAAATACACTGTATAAGCACACTTCATCTGATGAAACTCTGTAGACGTGCGCTTTGCATGTATCTATGTGTAAGCAGATTTTTGATTTGCAAGCAATGCAAGAGATAAAGACAGCGCGCAAGGATGACAGATCGAAGAAAGAAGAAGCATCCAAATACGTTTAAGCCTTCCAGCGGGATTCAAACCCCCATAGCAGGCGCTCAACACAGTGCGTCACGGAGGCGGTTACTAGCAGTTCTATCCTCGCTCTCGCAATAGCGCAGATGACCTAAACGAACAAGACGCATATATTCCGATTACAACTGAACAATCGTGATCTTCCCAAACACTGATCCAGGGGCTATCCTCGCGAGGTCTTCGTCAAAATCCAACGCAGTCCAGTTATTGAGGCTGTGCATGCAGACCTCCCGTACGCGAACTTGGGCGGTTGGTATTCAGCGGACCGGGAAATACTGCAGCGATGAGCGTCTCGTAGCCATCGTGTTCCTCCCAGTGCGAGATCATGGCGCGGTCGTGTGGGCGGATCCATACAGCAGTGGCTCGCTTCCCGAGGATGACGTCGGTGCATCGAAGGGCCCCACGTTGCGACGATACTCTGCCGGTAAGGATTGTGAGAAAGGAGGAGAGGGAATAGAGCTCCAGCAAGTTTAGCTCTGATGCCCACCGCTCTGGGAGCGCATGAGGATGGAGGTCGGTGTTGCGCTGACGCCGTCGACCCACGCAAAGGAGTGTGTAGCTACATGTATGGGTTGGGACGAGAAAATGTACAGCGGACGACGAGAATGGTGGACGAGGTGAAAACGACTTGCAGACAGCGATCGTGCTGGGCGCATCAAGTGCTATGACGTCACGGCTGAGGATGACTGGGCGGAGGTCAGTGTCAAGGGAACGAATTTCGTGCAGGATTCTGTGGTTATCCAGGCATAGAAGCGTAATTATCTGCGACCTACGTAAGTCAGAGATTGTTTATGAGAGCGAGAGGAACTCACAATGTCACCGCCGCGCTCGCTTCAGACTCTGGATCCATGTTCAGCTTTACCCCAGAAAATATCGCGGCTTTCGGAGACCATTCGGAGCACTTCTACTGCAGGGTGAAGCATTGATGTCCCAGATGGTCAGGGCAGACCAGATTTCCTTGGATACCGTTAACAGCCATCGATGTTCTCGTCCTGGTATGAATTTTATTTCGGAAACGGGCGGTCCGATAAAAGTTGTCTCGCTTTTCGACGTGAGAGGAAAGCCTGCGAGCCAATAGGATGATGCGTGACGTGTGCGATGCTCAACGTTTATGACTGCCCTCAGACGACTGCCATGAGATAGTGCAGCGAGAAGGGACGAGGTTGGAGAATTCCAGCGATGGCGAAAAGAAGGGAGAAAGGATTCGGAACTCGATCCGGGGCATTTGGCGCTGTTTGTCATCATCGGCTAGGGCCCGCCTTCGTTACCGTCAGGCCAAGGCTGTTTCACTAAATATTAGACACCGCCTCGCTCCCGTAGATCATTCTTCACGGCTATGTAAATCTCTCACCGGGAAAGAAGGTGCGGTTTCTCGTCACTTTCATCAATCATAGCGCCTAAATGTATACAAAGTGATCGAAGAAGACATTCAACCGCTGAAAAAGGTCTCAAGGCGACGATCTTTTTGCTCGTACCAGAAGTCTTATCGCGCCAGACTAAGGAAATGTGTTAGGAAGAGCACATCGAACAAGTGGATTATTCCTGTGTCTCCAATCTAACGCTGTGGTCTTAGGGAAAGCGTTGATCACATGCTGATGAAAACACCGTTTTTTTGGGAATCAGATGTCGTTGCAACAGGACCGGCGTCATAGACGCGCTTCTCGAATACGACCAAACTGGGGTCCATTTTAGTTCTTGGTGCTGCTCAGCCGAACAAGTAGCCATCGTTACGATTTTCTGGGCAGGGCCAGAGAAGCAGCGAAATTGCAGCCTTGCTCTTGCGCCTAATTGTATACATAGTGAACGAAGAAGACATTCAGCGGCTGTCAACTCATATCAAGTCGGCGAGGTCGCTCCCAGGCGACGGTGTTTCGCTCAATGGGACCGTATTGCTAGGTCCAGGAGAGAGAATGGAGGAAGGCTAGTGATAGTGACGGATGTAGCTACGAACAAGCGGAGAACTATGGGAATGGCATCCGAATGTGTACATGGTCGCGGAAGGGCCGGACCGTACCAAGGCTCCCATCGTACCCTTTACATAAAATGACTATCAAGAAGTCTGTCTTGTCGCACTGGACGGGGGAAATGTGTCGGGAACAGTACGTCGAACAAGCGGCTTATTCCTATGTCTTCAATCTAACATTATGGCCATAGGAAAAGTGTTGATCTTATGCTGATGAAGACAGGGCCAGTTTGATTACAAGCAAACAAACACCGATCTTTGGTACTCGGATGCCCTCATTGCAGCAGCACTGGCATCATAGACGCGATTCTCCAATATGACCGAACTAGGATCCATCATAGCTCTCGATGTTGCTCAGTCGAACAAGCAGCCATCGTCACGAATTTCCCGGCAGGATCTGATAAGTTGCATAACTGCTGTCTTGCTCCTGCACGGTAGCCAGCGATCTGAACACGGGCACGAAATCTGAACAGGTGGCGGAGAATTGGAAGGTCTTGGACGTAGTAAGGGGTGGAACAATATATCTGCGTCGTTTGCGTGGTTTTATTTCCGTCTTTGTATGAGCCCAGCATGTGCTGATATGCTTCCATTTCGTACGCATCAGAATGTCCGGTGAGCGGCGCAGTCCTTGTACTCTTGGCCAATAGAGTCGATGTAGATGATACTACCTTCACCTGTTTGGGTGGACTCGATCTCAGGTATGATGATAAAACACAAAACGAAGGACAACGATACGTCATGGGGCTTTATCTCCCGGTCGGAAATCATAGTGTTGACACCCAATCACCCTTGGCACTATGAACCATGCGCTTGGTGACGGAGGCGCTTCCCGTTGTGATCACACTATAGAATCCGTCGCGCGAAGCGAAGACTCTTCATGGGGTACGAAGATGATCAGTTCGAGATTAGGATACATCCAGCAGCGTAAGTCAAAGTGGACTACGCATAGTTCATCAACATCCAACTTGGCTGTATGCTCTTCACATGCACAATTGAATGATCCTCGAATCAATACTCCCGATGAATGTTTACGCTACTTTTACATCAGAATATCTGTGCCATATCATGTTGCATAACCTCTAGCGCTGTATGCCGTTAATTTGCCAAGATCCCGGTGTGTCAGTGAGTTTCGGCAAACTTATTTGAGTCTATGCTGATTTCACCTTCTCTCACCTAACCTTCACAACACGTTTTGAACACTCTGAGAGCTCTATCTATCCTTCCCTGGAGTACGATGCAGCTTGCATTTATCTCGACACTGTTGGCCCTTAGTTTGTGCTTAGTGGCAGTGCTGGACCTTACACCTTCTACTACCTGGAGGGTAAGTATCCCTTCTCTAGCTGAAAATGATGCATCTTGATACAAAAGTAGAGCCCAAACATCACACGGACCAAGGATGACCGCATTAGTATTGTGAGTGCTGCCCTCGAGAAAGCAATTAGCATGCTCAATCAGTCCAACAGGCAATTCAGTGGTGTGTAGCATTCAATTCCTGCATAGCACTTCAGTTTTAGCTCTCTTATGACAACTTTACTAGATGGTATATATGGAGCCGCAGGAAGACTTTACGCACAAATGGCAGAGTTTGATAGGCTGACAAACCAGACGAAGTACAAGGACAACCTGAAGCAATATTTCACACTGGCAGAGTCAGTGAAGCCCGACTTCTTAGATGAGACATCAGTATGCTCTCATTATACCTTCTGAATTGTTGCTGACTGACATTGATTCAGGGTTAGTTCTATTTTCCGAAAGCAATTCCTGATGACTGATTCTCAATGATAGCTAGAATCTGGACTGTGAGGTGGATTGTATGCAGACATTCTTGTGTTGCTCATTCCCCATAGGAATTACGGGTACGCTGCTGCTCGGGCTTACAATGCTTATCGAGACCCAGAGTTCCTCGCTTTTGCCATGACTTCGTGGGGATCTGCAAGGCGTTACATGATATCTAAAGAGCAAGCTGCCGTGGGCAGTATGGATGTTAAGCAATTCAATCTATCAACATCATGTTCAGGAGGTGAGTGCTGTGGGGCAAATATAAATTATATAACTGATTAATTTACAAATTCTTGTTCACAGAAACTCTAGCAGGCGGTACCTATTGTGTGAGTTATGCTTTACATTCACATCTCTCTAACTAATCAAAGGGACTAGAGGACTGATTCCAGCGACACATTCCTCCATGGTTTGGCTTCTGGGTTCATTCTTCTCTTTCCTCTTTGAAATTCGTGGTTAACTCTGTACAACCAGCTATTTTCTTCTGTGAGCTCCAAAATATATAATGCAGGCACTCGGCTGATGACGAGAAGCGTTTCAGCTCTATTGGCAGAAGCAATGTCAAACCAGATGTATACCGATGCTGCCGTCGACTCAGCAAATTTCATACAATCGCATCTTCTCGATATGTTTAGCATGGTAGGGAATACCATTGTATCAATATCAAATGGATCTTGCTCAGTAGATTTAATGAAGTACCTCACCCATTCTGGGGTATTCATTGAAGGATTCATCATCCTAGCTGAGATCACTCAAGATACTTCAATTGAGACCTTGTATGTGCTACCCAATCACCATCATCCACATACTAAAAAGTGACCTCTAATAGATTACACAGCACTATTGATGGTGTTACGACTTCTTCACTGTGGCAAGGATCTGACAGAGTCATTGACAGTATGTTTCTCGACTGTAAATTGATCTCGCGAACTCAATTTTTATGGTAAAGGTCGCGACGCTGGAGGACACTACATTGTGTGGGCCCTGGCATTATTATACAAACGCAACACCTCATCATCTTCCAATCTTTGAGAATATATCAAGGAATACATCAGTGTTGAAAGGTGCTGCATGCCTATATGAATGCAAAGTGCTACACACTAAACACCACACAAACACTCAGTAATTGCGGTTTGAAGGGAGGTATGTTATACCCGGTTACGAAGCTTTGTACTGTAGGATACAAGTTTCGGGTGCAAATAATATGATTTGTATAAAGAATATATTGCGATGTCCACTCTAAGTTCAACGTGTTACTGAACATGAACTCAAACTGATACAGAATAACTGCCTGGTGCAGGTTCTGAACTCGTGCTGTATTAGACCTGAACTCCTATCAAGGATAAACACCAGCTGTCTCGTGTTCGGACAATCACTGACGAATTCCTTAAGTAATAGGCGCTCTGGCAGGATACTTAGTTCTTAGCAATGGAATTAAGCAATAGTTTCAGTATAGATTAAAGTTAGTTTGAGGCTGGGGTACATGCTGTGAGAGTCACTACTTAAATACTCAAGATGAAGATATATGTATAAGTCACGCGTTGTAAGTTGCATGTGAGAGTGTGGAGTAAAGCACACAGTATCGAAGTGAGAATGCGCAATGTCAAAGTGATAACATGGGAATGCCAAGCACTGGTGTCAATAAGCGGTCCGACCGGTCCGGAGTCACGATTAGGTAAGGAAAAAGAGAAAAAGAGAATAAATCGTGACATTACCCCCTCATTAAGGCAGGCATCCCGACTGCTATTAAGCTTCACCACCATTTAGTTCCATGTGGTCATTGTACCAATTGATATCCCAATATTCATTGAATAGCTTCGTGTATTGCGGTAATTCATGTTCATAGTACCAGGTTTCAGCTGCTGGCCCATATTGTGGGTGTCTCCCTGGTCGTATGAGGTATTGCCACCCTTCTCGTGGTCCCCAATGTTCCCCGTCTGGCCTTTCTGCTGTGATGATGATGGTCGTGTCTGGTTTATCTGTTGCGACGAGATCAATGTGTTCTGTTAGGAATTCTTCGATGAGCTCGTCAGTGTCCATGTCATCCTCTCGTACCCAACTGTTAGATTCCGGTCCGTAGCCCTTCCACTTGACAAAATAGTCAGTTGTTGCTCTAGGTGGTTCTCCCTGCCTCCCCCGAATCCCACGTTGTCGACTGTTTAGGACCTTTTCGATTTTGTAATGTTCTTCTCCATCAATAAGATCTGGCGGTGGTGGTGGTGGTTGTTCTTGGTTGGGGAATGCAGGGGGGGTGTATGGAGTGAGTAATGACTCGTTAAAAGTAGGGTGAATCTTCCAGTTGACTGGTAGCTTTAAGGTGTACACTGAAGCGCCCTTCTTGGCTTTGATCTCGAAGGGGCCTGTTCGTTTGTTGTCAAGCTTCTTTTTTGGTTGGGGGAGGTGAAGGTTGGTTGTGTCCAGCCAGACCTTATCGCCTACTTTGTACTCGATAGCTGGGCACTTCTTTTTGTCGTATTGTGTTTTCATTTGCAGGGCAGCTTTCTCGAGTGATTTCTTGGCCATGGCATGGATTTCTTGCATTTTGGAGACAAAGGTGCCAGAAGCAGGAGTGCGGAAGGGAGCTGTGGATTTGGTTCCTGGTAATACAGCGGGGTTATAGCCATAATTGATTTCAAATGGGCTTTTGCCAGTAGAGGAGTGCGTGCGATTGTTATGTGTGAAGGCAGCAAGGGAGAGCCATTCTGCCCAGTCGGTTTGGAGATGATTGACGAACATGTGAAGGTATTTTTTGACTTCTTGGTTGACTCGTTCGGTTTGTCCATCAGTTTGAGGGTGGTAAGTGGTTGAACTCTGTCTTTGCCTCCCTGATTCCGCGTAACGTCCATTCGGCTTTGAATGGTTTAAGCCATTCATGTGGGACCTTCTCAGTCTTCGCACCAGAGTCTAAAGGCTCAGCTACCGTCGACTGGGTCTCCTTGTGAGCTCTAGGGGAATTTTGGTTAGCTTTCTGGCTCAATTGGAAACTTGTGTCGTCCTCATCATCGGGAATCTCTTCAATCTGTACCTGATGCCCCCTTTTTACTGCCTGGGCACTAGCAGCTTCCTCCTGTTCATCGGCTGTGTGGTATCCTGCAGGGTCGCATCTTGAGGTATGTGGTACCGTATTGGGAAGTGGCCCTATAGCGAGACATGAGGTGCGTATCCCAGAGGGGCTACCTCAGGCAGCGGACTTGACTTGTACCGAATGAATGGAATTACCAGCCTGGTCTTCTCCCTCTGGGCCTGTAGGGTCCCTCGTTGCTTTGGGCATCTCTTTCCCTATATCTAAATCCTCCATCTTCATCGAAGCCTCCACTTTGCCAGGAGATTTAGCCTTCGACTCCTTTGCAACTTTGTCAACGGATAAAGTTGCTTCGTCAGAACTTGAGTGAAACTCTTGTTCTGCCCTACCCGATCGGGCAGTCATCTCCATGGTGTTCTCACTGGGAGAGGGCCTCATCATTATGGTAGGTGTCACTATGGTGGGTGACTCTTTGTCCGATGCTTTCACTCATGATGAGCTACTTGCTGAACGCTTAGCCGGTTGCGCAGTCTTGGGGGCGGCGGCCCCAGCTGCCTGTTTTGATTCTTCCTTAGTTTCATTCCTGGTAGTGAAGTCACGAATGGGTATATTCGAATGCATGGTTACTTCAACTACAGAAGTACAATAAGTCTGACCAGCAGGCAATGAATGCGTACCAGATGAAACCAAATCCTTTCCCAAGTCAGTCAAATTGTTTACTGCTCGGCTCCGTCTTTTACCTCCTCAATCTTCGAGTCCGTTTTCTCGTTCATTGCTACATGATCCCAGTAATAATTGAGGTGTCGTAGCGCCTCTTCCTTCGTTTTGGCTCGCCTGGGACAGTCCCGCTTGAAGTGTCCAAGCTGACCGCATCCAAAACACTTTGTTTTGGCACGTACCGCATCAATGTCCATCGGTTTCCCTGCTCCTCTGTACGTCATGCCAGTTCCTGTCGTCTTTTCCGGGACACTGGTCTGCTGTTGGTTTCCTTTCGCCACTGGGGTGGTACTCGTCTTCGCCTGCTGTTTCCATTCCGTCACCTTGGCCCCGCCTTGCTCTGCTTTCCATGTTCTCCAATTATGATCGATGTGGAGTATTCGTTTCTTGCATTCCTGGTAGTTAGCGGGAACATCGGCATCTGATGCATAGATGATGTCTTTGGCTGTTGATCGGCATGCCTTTTTGACCTGAGCCACCATCATCATGTCGATTCCGAGGACACCCGCTTCGAACGCTAGCAATTCGAATTGCTGGAAGAACAAGTCACCGTCAGTGAATTGGTTCTGCCGGAGTCTTTCCCACTGAGCGAACTTGATCTCAGCGTGGGTGTCCTTCCAGAACCTCTGCCTTACTTCTTCAACAAATTGCTCATAGGCTGGGTAGAGCTGAAAGCCGTTGGTGTCCCTTCCCAGTTCTCATGCGCATAATTCCCACCACACCTGTGCATCCTTTCCAAAGCGTGATGCACAGAAGATGACCTTGTGCGGGTGGTAGTAAAAGTGCTGGTTAAATATCGAGAAATACATGTCGCACTGGGAGAAGAATCGTGCAATATCATTAGAGTCGCCGTTGAAGTTGTCAGGTACTTTGACCATTTCAGGCTTTAATGACACCCATGGCCCTAGGTTGGCCGTGTCAAGAAGCCATGGAGCCGGGGGGTCTGGTGGTCCTGGTGGTGGCGGGTATCGGGGTGGCGCCCACCTCTGGGGAACAGGTGGTGGCGGCCCGCTTGGCAGCAGACCGCTGGGTGGTTGTGGCTTGCTGGGTGGTTGGTCAGGTACCTGAGGCACGTTTGATGGTCCTGCACCATCACCGCTGATTGCGGCAGCAAAGAGTCTGGATGGTCCTTGCGAACCTGGCGGTCCATATCCGCAGGGGTATGCGTAGCTCAGTTGTGTGGGTGCGTAACCTGGTTCCCACCTCGGGTAATCAGGTACTGTGGCCCACTGTGGAGGTACTGGTGGTTCGTCCTCCATTGGTTCCAGTGTATACGTGATTGGTGGTAGATTGATCTGGGGTCATTGGTATCTAGCCGGTACCTCGACCTGTCGATCGTGATGAATCATGTTATAGGCAGTGCAGGCAAAATGTGCGGCTTCTTCATTAAGGATATCATTCAACCTGTAATAGCCATAATCCATTCCTGCCGGGATTACAGCCCAGTCTGGGTCTTCCAATAGTTCTTTCTGAAAATGATCAAATAACTCCTCCAGGGACGCGCAAATGAGTACGGCGGGGACCTGGACCAATTTACCTGTCGACAGGAGGTAGAGGGCCCGTGCGATGGTTATCGGGGTGATCAGCTGGGGGAGTGTTTGGGGCCGGAAAGGAGGGGACTGGTGAGGGGGACGGACTTCCCCCGTGGAGGATCCCATTGACGTACTCCTCATTGGGGAGTCTCTCGGTGCTGGCGTCGCTGTCTGCGGGGGTGTGGTAAATGGTCTCTCCTCAGCTGTCGATCTGCGGGACTCTTTGTCTGCGATGTCCTTCTTCGACCCTTCTGAACTCTTCTGCTCGCTCACGCTCTGCCTGCCTTCTGTCTCTGGTATACTGGGTGAGTTCTTCTGCGACCTCGATGACAGATCTCAGAGGCTCCCTCCTCCTCCTTGGAATGTCAAGTCTTCTTTGGTCTTCCCATGGTGGGAACTCTGGTGTGGACTCGTTATTCTGCTCTGGGGAAGTGGGAGATCATGTCGTGATTCATACGGGTTCGTCCCAGTGTATAATGGAAGGGTATTCTGCGGTTCCCCAGCGGTATGGGTTTTCTCGTGGGGTAAAGAAGGCCATGTAGGGTAAATTGAGGTTATCCCAGACGAGGTCAAGTTCGGAGGTGGAACTGATGAAGATGTCATAGGGTCCGCTAGTGGCTGGGAGAACTGGGTCATCCCTAGGATGACTGCTGGTAGGTTGCTCTCCTGCTGGGGAATTGCTCGGGCCTGCTGTTCCCAGGCTGAGTCGAATGAGGTATCTGGCCAATTCTTCAGCGGAGGGAGGGTTTCGCTCTGGATGGGGGGTAGCGCCGGTGGATGAGTGATGTGAGACATCTGGAGAAAGCTGGATATAGGGGAGTCTTGCTCCGGCAACATCTCCATCACTTCCTTCCTGAACACCGACTTCCATCTCTCCAGGAACGTCTTCTTCATCTCTCCTGTTGAGGATGCCAGGGTGCTCGTTGACTGCTGGGGCTTGGCGTGGTAAGGGAGGGTAGAAGTGTGCTGGTGGTGGCTGCTGTGGGAGGACATAGTTTATCGGCGGAGGGGGAAACCAGTAATTGTTTTGTTGAATACGAGGGTTTATCCTGTAATGAAATCGAACTGCTAGTATGACAGCGGCCGCAAAGAGGGCTGTGCCAACTGCTAGGTAGACAGCAGATAATAGAATGTCGAGTGTTGTCGTCATCTGTTGGCTCCGGTTAAGGAGCAGGGGTAAAGCCTTGAACTAATTATTAGACCTGAACTCCTATCAAGGATAAACACCGGCTGTCTCGTGTTCAGACAATCACCAATGAATTCCTTAAGTAATAGGCGCTCTGGCAGGATATTTAGTTCTTAGCGATGGAATTAAGCAATAGTTTCAGTATAGATTAAAGTTAGTTTGAGGCTGGGGTACATGCTGTGAGAGTCACTACTTAAATACTGGAGATGAAGATATACATATAAGTTGCGCATTGTAAGTTGCGTGTGAGAGTGTGGAGTAAAGCATGCAGTATTGATGCGAGAATGCGCAATGTCGAAGTGATAACATGGGAACACCAAGCACTGGTGTCGATAAGCGGTCCGACCGGTCCGGAGTCATGATTAGGTAAGGAAAAAGAAAAAAAGTGAATAAATCATGACATGCTGGCTGCCTGGTGCAGTTTCAATACTGATATGTTGCACCTGGTTGTGACTTAAAACACACTGACTGGTTCTGAACTGTTTCTTGGGTCTGACTTTCTGTTTCTAGCTTAATTCTGTTTGCTTGCTTGTCTGTTCTTGCACACATGACGTGACCAGGTCACAATCTTTCTATTCCAGGTGAGTCTACAACTCGAAGCTCTTAACCAATAAACCCATACTATTCACCTGGTAGCATTCTGGGGGTCAGAAACCTGCCTCCACACTAGATACATGACCTGTATTTATACTATCCTACTGGTACACTATTACCAATCCTTTTTACTACTGACTAATATGCTTGCTGACCCAGCCGGGTGAGGATAAACATTCTACCTGGCAGGTATTATCTCATCCATGGCTACCAGGTCGATCAATTGTACTAGATCATCACCAGGTGATTGGATAACTTCCACCGGAATGCCGGGTGATTACACTTATACGAGTCACAACCTGGAACCTTGGTCTACCAGGTAGAATACCGATCTTCTATTCAAGCGTTAGATCAGCCTGTTTCGAAGTTACCAGGTGGACCTCTTTCTTTACAATGTGCTACTTTCTTTCTGTGTCTTACTGATTGGTACCATGTAATACTGTTGTTATTGCCAGGAAATGTTAAATTACACACATTTTTAAAGGGTGTACACCTGGCAGGCATATCAGTGTTCAGGTATGCCTTCATAAATCCATCTCTACTGTATACATAACTTTGGTCTTGAACACAGTATAATTCTGTCATCGAACAGGCCAGGTCCTCGAGCAAGAATGACAGTTATGGATCACCCTGGACAGGAACAACAAGCACCTTGTTCGACAGCGATACACAGACCATGGCATTGACCTCATTGCTCAGTGCAATACAACTTGCAGAGAATCCCGCTTCGAGTACTATCCCTACCTCAAGTGTGACTGTATCACCGCCACCGTCAACTCTGCCAGCTGTAGCATCATCAGCAAAGAAGGACCCGGCCAGAATTATAGCAGGTAGCATTGTTGGAGGAATAGTGCTTCTTGCCGCTTTAATATTTGGCACCCTTTTCTTGCGCAAGCTACATCATCAGAGGAACAATAGCACTTTGACCGTGAATGGGTGTTTGCCATTGCTAACACCGTTCACAACTACACAAAATATGGCCTCTTCAGGGATATTAAGAGAGCAGCATCAGAGAAACCAGATGAAATCTGCTCAATTCTCTGGCGTCGTAATGGGAGGAGAGCGTTCCTCTTCAGGGGCCGCAAATAACGGTTCGGTGGGGGTTGCAGGAGTGAATATATGGGCTGAGCCCATGGCTTCACCAGGAACTCAGGTTGCCAGCCCTGAGAATCCACCATCCGATGATAGAAGAGAGCATACACTTATGGAGGAGCTGCTGAGATCATTAAACACCCAGATATCACGGGATCGATGGAATGGAGAGGAGCTGCCGCCGGATTATCATGAGGGATAGGCTATGTGAAGAGGACGGCATATCTCGAGGCGGGACAGTATATAATGCGATTATTGTCACAGTTTCTCCATAATGTTTTTGGGATTATCTTGTTATTGTGCTTGGCTTCTTCATCATTGGACATCAATGTCATATGTCATCTCCTTGAAGTAGAGAACACTGATATCCTACGCTCGATACTCGTTTGCGAAATTCCAAGATCAATATACAGTATGAGTCATTTCAACCAGTGCACTTACTCTGCACAGTGTCTCTGTTCCGCGAGAGGTTCCTGACCCTGTGATCGAACATGGTTCATGTTGGGTACATGGCTACAAAATCAACCATTGACCCAAAAAGGGCGACTTTGTTTGTTACTATTAAGGGGTGCGGCCGGGTGCATTTGTTTCCTCTGTTCATAGGCTCAGCAGGTAGTGAGATATTCAGTGTTCACTAGCTGCTTACTTATTCATGGCTCCATGACTTCAGAGCTAAGGATGGTCACCATGTCCATAGTACAGTGTATACAGACGGTACCTATGGATACAGTCACCTTCCCGTGAGCCTTACAATCTGTGACCCTACAGTACAGATACGGTGCGGCAATTGGCCTTCACGGACCGTATTCTACGTTTATTGATGTGCTGCTTTCACCGATCATCAATAACGTAGGTAAATGTCAAGGATATGGGGAGATGGTGTATCACTCACTTTAGGTACACATGTACTGGTACATATGTGTTTTTTTGTCAGCTCTGCGCACAGCCGTATGTATGGCCGTGACCATCGTAAATGTAACTATTGATGCCATTGCAAGAGCTGACTGGGCATCAATGGCATGGTTACGGGAACAACCGTGGCTGTAGATGTCCGCCACTTCTACGGCTGTATCCTTTACGGTATGGTGACCATCCCTATTCAGAGCGTCGGTGATGAGCCTCCAGGCTCTGTACGCTCAGAATTCGCAGATTTTCCCTGCTAATTAATGTTGCCATCCCTTCAACGGCCTTTCAGTAAACCAATAATTCCACACACGGCAATACCGCTTTCACCCTACGGCAATCACTCCTTACGCACTTTGTTATCCATCCCATCTCGCTACGCATTATAATTGCCATATTTCATCATGGCAAGGCACCGTGGATCGACCATCATCCTAAAAGGGAATCGTCGCATCACTCAGAAGCAATTAGTTGATGTGCCCATTGATTGCTCAATGAAATGACGTGATTGACGCGAGTACCCTCCCAGCTACGATAATTACAGCTACGGCAACTACAGACTGTGTTTACTAAGTCTGTTACTTCGCCAAGGCCTCAAGAAAATGTTACCCCATGTGTACCCCTCAGCACGACGACTATTGCCTAGAAATCCGCAGCTAAACAGTACCTAATGATCCGTTCATCGCTCAGCAAAACGATACAGCTCGCATCTATACACGGCAATGTCGACGACTTGCTGTTACTTCTGAAGGCAAAAGGACCATATGTTCACTACAATTTTACTAAGCTACGGCCTTACAGCCTTACTAAGACGCTCATATTTACACTATTTATAAATTCGTACTTGTAGTATAAAAACTAGCTAGAAAAACGTAGCTAGTCAGTTTATCACCAGTTTATGACCAGCCAATCACAGTCTATCTCAGTAAACTATGTCTATTCACCGTCCTACGGCAATATACTGTTTACCCCAGCATAATCTCGATTGCACGCCAACTCTTAAACTCACCAGAGTTATTCCATGGTTCTTAACTGTGAAGAGTCCTTCCACACCCGCTCTTCATGCTTAACACTATTGGTACATGCTCATATTGTGCCAATACATGATCGCCGCCCCGTACCTCGTCCCCGTTATCTTTTATAGGCCGTCATCGTTTCACTTTCACACCATTGGAGTTTTTACAGTTTCACTTTCACCATCGTTATCGTCACCCACTTGGGTAGTCTCTGAGTAGACTTAGGATCAGTATTAGCAAGTTTTCGTATCGCACCAGTATAGGACAGTCCCTCGAGCGGACTTGAAGGTTAGTTTGACATAGGATAGGATCGTTTCAGTACCAGACAAGTTTTGACATCGACTCAGCACCCTCGCATCGTATAGGACCAGTATCATCGCCAGTTTTCGTAGTTCAATGTTTTCCCTCGCCATTCCACTCTCAGCACCTCGTTCAACGTTTTCTCGTGCCACACCCAGTCTCCACTCCGTTTTCCCATCGACTCATTCGTTCATAGACTATTGCCGACCGTTTAGTCTATCTCCCATCGTTCACCCCGCCCAGATTATCGTCGCACGATGTTTTCTAGTCTCATCTCGCGTTTTCGCATACGGACCCGTGGTATACACGTCATACCTGCTTCCATTCCCTCTCATTCCGAGAGAACTCTACCAGCTTATAGCCTTAGCATCTAGTACTCGACTACCAAGCAGTACTACTTCACAGACTTAAAGTCGCAGTGTATACTTGCATATAGAGGAATTGTTCTACTGCACGGAGGTGCCTCGAACCACTCACACACACGATCACCTTGATTGCCGTGCCACTACGTTAACTCGTCCAATCTCATTTTGAGTTGGTGTTGCCGTTGCCATGGAAGTCTAGGCTCATCATCGGTTACACAAAGTTACAACCTGCTTTATGTTCCCCAAACTTCAAAGAGTCTACCGTAGAATTCTTTGAGTTCTCTTTGCACTCCCAATGTACACAGTAAATTCAAGCTCTAGTCACCTTGAAAATGGCCATCCCCTTGACTCGCTGTTGGATCTCTCCTATTTGATCTTTGGGAGGCTGGTTGTGCCAAACAACGACCACAACTAGGATATCAACGGGTTTATCTGCCAAATTATTTCAGGATCTAGACAAGGAGATATTTCCGAATGTCGAAGAACTTCAAGAAGAAAAGAAACCTTCAAAAAGTTCTGTATGCTGCGACTAGGATTTGAACCGTGATAATCAGCATATTTTATGGTCTAGGTCATGGAGGAATTGTTTTCCATATGGTACTCATGAATGAAGGAGGAAAGTGGGTTTGCGACACTTGAGGATCAGAAGAGTTGTACTCGTCTCAACGGATCGAGGCCATGAGATTGAAATCAGGGTATCGAGGAATATGACTGTGAGGTCGAACTATGATAAGTGCAAGCCCTTTTCTAATAACTCTGTAGAAGCGGATGCACTCGGTATCTTTCCAGGCGCAAACATCATGCGCAAGCAATGCAAGAAATAAACATGTTGCAAGGATGATGGATTGAAGAAGGAAAATGTTTCGAACTGATCGCCCTAAGCCTTCCAGTGGGATTCGAACCCTCGTAACGGAAGCGAATGCTAGTACCTGCAGGTCTATCCTCACTCGAAATAGCGCGGATGTCCTAAACCAGCAAAGCGCATATATTCCAACTACAGCTGAACAATCATGACCTTCCCAAACATCGACCCAAGGGCGATCCTCCCAATCCAATGCAGTCCAGTTATTGAGGTGGATCAACGGCATCAGCACAACACCGACCTCCATCCTCATGCGCTCCCAGAGCGGTGGGGTTCAGAGCTAAACTTGCTGGAGCTCTATTCCCTCTCCTCCTTTCTCACAATCCTCACCAATAGAGTATCGTCGCAACGTGGAGTCCTTGGGTGGACCGATGTCATCCTCAGGAAGCGGGCCACTACTGTATGGATCCGCCCACACAACTGTGCTATGGTCTCGCACTGGGAGGAACATGATGCCTACAAGACGCTCATTGCTGCAGTCTTTCCCAGTCTGCTGAATCCCACCGCCCAGGGTTGTGTTCGCGAGGTCTACATGAACAGTCCAAAGGAGTGTGTAGCTAAATGTATGGGTTGGAGCGGGGCAATGTACAGTGGACAACGAGACTGGTGGACGAGGTTAAAACGACTTGAAGGCAGTGAGCGTGCTGGGTATCACCGACATCGTCGAGGTGGGCACATTGAGTGCTATGATGTCACGGTTGAGGATGACTGGGCGGAGGTCAGTGTCGAGGGAACGAATTTCATGCAGGATTCTGTGGTTATCCGGACATTGAAGCACAATTCTCTGTGACCCATGTAAGTCAGAGATCGTTTATGAGAGCGAGAAGAACTCACAATGACTCCGCCACCCTCGCTTCAGACTCTCGGTCCGTGTTCAGCTTCACCCCAGCAAAGATCGTGCCTTGCAGAGACTGGAGTGCTTCTACTGTAGGGTGATGCACTGATGTCCCAGATGATCAGGGTAGATCAGATTTCCTTGGATAATGTTAGCAGCCATTGGTGTTCTTGTCCTGGTATGAATTTGATTTCGGAAATGGGCAATCCGATAAAAGTTGTCTCGCTTTTCGACATGAGAGGAGAGCCTGCAAGCCAATGGGACGCAAGTCGGTACATGTGACGTGTGCGATGCTCAGTGTCAATGACTGTCCTCAGACGATTGCTATGAGACAGAGCAGTGAGAAGGGACGAGGTTGGAGAATACCATAAATGGCGAGAAGAAGGGAGAAAGGATGGCAAGGGTACGACAGCAAGCGCAATGATGATGTTAAAAGGCAAAAGACTTCGGAATTCGATCCGGGGCATTTGGCGTTGTTTGACATCATAGGCTACTTCCTGGCTTGCGTTTCTCTCTCTCAACCTAGGTATTTCACGCATTTTGTTCTGCTGAGTTTGTGCTTATACTTTGCTACAGATAGTAGGAATTCATCGTTTATATCAATCTCTCAATTTTAATCCCCAGCACCCAGTTCAATGCACATAACGACCAAGCTAAGAGCTCCGTATCAAACTGGCCATTACTAACGTGTAATCTACATGAGAAAATGCGACTGATATGAGAATCAGCATTCCTTTGCACTGCCATCCGACTGATAGCAAATTCCAGGAGCTGGGATATTTTTCTATTCCTCCCTTTTAGCTGACAATTTTGCTATGACCTCGTATGCACTATCCGACGCATCACACATGGGCAGATAGTATTGATTGCGAGGCATGTAGGGATGGGTTCGACATCCTATATGGAGCTCAAGCACACCAAGGATGGCCTTTTATACTGACTGTATACTTGCCAAGAGTGCAAGCAATACACTGCTCGCACGTCATGGCCCGCAGGCCCTATGACTGAACAACATGCTAGTGGGCATCAAACCGCAACAAGGATTAGCCACCAGGGGAAAAGAACGATCGTCATACCTGGAATGTGGAGTTCCTTGTCTGGTACCATATTACCGGTTCTCATAGGGAGAGATTTACTATCACCAGGACTTGTAGAAAAAACACCAAAAGTCGCACATGCTTCGCCTGGGGATCAAACCTCGGTCATCAACAGACTATTCAGACTGAGTCACGAAGCCATTACTTGCTGTGTCATTCATCATCACAAACCTCCTCATGAGCCTGATGAGGGAAGTGAACTTGGCCCCAGTCACAATTACTTAATACCATGTATCTTGGTTAACAAAAACACAATGTTTCAATTTTCCGGGTTACGATTTGGATGCTAGTACTAACCAAGTATAGAACTGATTATAAACAAGCTATCTGACATTTCTTCAAGTAGGACTTGGACATTCTAACCATGGTGGGAGAGCTGTCCCTTTCCAGTGGGTCAGAAAGCCTTGATTTTGTTCCGCCTATCCAAGTGCAAAAAGCGCCCTGAGTGTGTTGGAATATGCAAGAGAATTTGAGCAATCTGGCATTCCTGGTGAGTAAGGAATTGATTCAATAGAAATTAGTAGAATAAGCATAGTTTAGTATAAATATAGGAAGTCAATGGGCAAACTCCTCAGCAGTTTGTAACCCAAAGACTATAGGTCTTACAAGAATTGTCCTGAGGTAAAGCCTTATCTACAACAGAGTGGAATGAATACAGACCCTGTCGGTGAACAGATATGAGGGATGATGAGCATTATGATTGGCTTATTACCTTCCAATGTTTGATGCGCAAATGGAAAAAAAAATTCATCATTATCCATCATTCCTTCTAACAGGTCTTGAACCCTCATTGTAGCAGTGATAGCCAGTACATCATGAAGGGGGTGTCTTTAAACTCCAGCTGACCTATTGTAACCTAACTCGAGGGTGCCAGTTGGTAATCTATTTAACTGAGGAGGCTCTAATCCCAAAGTTGTCCACTTGATACAAAGCATCACACCAGTGGAAATGGTGGACCGACCAGCATTTAGCAGGTAGAATGAGACAGCTATGGAACTACCAGGATATGCAATGCTATTGCCGTGATATAGCACAACAAGAATCAAACAAGAATGAGTAGCGATGAGATTATAACGAATAAGCAGATGTCCATGACCTTCTTTGGTTTCGTATCTCAGGTAGGGAATAACATTCCGAGCAACATATGAACATGAAGAGGAAAGAAAATACGAGACAACCTTTGCACATAGTGCTTTGACTAGGGATTGAACCCAGGGAATCAGCTGACTATAAACCATCTGTGTTACACCATATCTAATTATTTTGATGAGCGGGCCATATAATTGAAAGTGGATGCTTATTTCTGCAGTGGGAGGGTAGACAGACTAATGATTGATGCGGCCATAGTATGCAGCAGTGACACACCAAAGAAGGAAAAACTGAACCTGCCCATGCTAAGCTTTTTTGCAATGGTGTATTGGTGACCAATTCAGTGGTAGTAGACACAATGAAGCTAGTACACCAAGAAGGACAACATCTGGGGCCTAACTGCTGACCAGTAGTGGATGAAGAATCACATCAAATTGAGTTCCCTGAGGTACGTTCAGACCTGCTCTCATGACATCATCTGACTATCACATTACTTTTGTCATTCACTGTGATGTGAATGATCCTCAGACCAGTTTATTTCACCTGAGGTTCCAATGAAACAAAGGCTGAAATAGCAGCCTTGAAATCAGGACGTTCGGTATCAAAGATTGTGCTCCTGCCCTAGGCTCTTCTAGACTGATGACAGTATGACCTTTTGGAGCAATGAGGACAGTATATGCTCCTGTGTAGGTATAAATCCAGGAGCATATATGGCTGCAAGACAAAAGAACTTATTGACTTTCCATGAATAACCATCTATTTGACACAGGAAACAAAATCAAGATATTGCCCATAAATTGCTATCTGGGGGATTTGAACCCTAATAGCAAGTGCTCAACACAGTGTGCCACAGAAGCATATATGAGTGCTTTCAGTTCTATCTTCATTTGTGATAACACAGATGTCATAAACCAGCAAGGTGCAACTACAACTGAGCAAGTGACCTTCCCAAATCCCGACCCAAGAGCAAACCTCCTGAGATCTTTGTCACAATCGAATGCTGTCCAGTCATTGGGGCAGTTCATGCAGACCTCGCAAGCATGAGCTTTGGTGGCAGGATTAAGTGTGCCAAGGAAGACAGCTGCGATGAGCATCTTGCAGCTGTTGTGCACCTCCAATGGGTCACCCCATGTGAGACCATAGCACGATCATGTGGGCAGATCCATATGGTGGTGGTACACTTGCTAAGGATGACATTAATATATTGAAAGGCACTATGTCAAGAAGATACTTTGGAAACAAGTGTTGGGGGAAGGAGGAGAGTGAGTAGAGCTGGAGTGAAATGCCCAGGGATTGTCGCTCTGGGAGCGGATGAGGATGGACGTCAGAGTTGTAGTGGCAGTGTTGACCCAGCTAAAGAAGTTGGGTGAAGGTGGATGCATAATGAGTGATGGAGCAGGCATGGATGACAAGGATGGTGGATGGAGACATGACCATGCTGGGTGTTGTTGACATCAGCATTGTCATCGAGTGCTAAGATGTCCTCTTTGGGAAAGAATTCTGAGCACCAGGACTTGTAGACAAAAAATTCAAGATGGGTCTCATTGTTGCATGCTCCACCTAGGGCTCAAACCTAGGTCATCAACAAACTATCCAGATTGCATCAAGAAGCTATTCAAGCTTGCTGTATTGTTTGTTGTCAAAAATGGGCCCCAAAGCTAGAAGCGAGCATAATTCAAAGTAATGGTGGTATAGAGGAGGGGATGCAGAAAAATGGGCCCAATATACCTAGCTCACATTTCTCTGACTGAGAATTGAAACATAGTGGGAGGCCTGCTCCTTTCTAGATCTGGTAGCACCAAAGTGTAGTTTCATCACACCTATCCAAATGCAACTCAAGCGACAAATTGGGCCTAATTGAATGAAGGACGAGGGTCGACAGTTGACAGATCACTGAGAGCTTTATGACTGACTCACTATCTTCCCATGATCAATGCGGAAAGCACAAACCATTGTCTTCCATATCACTGTGTCAGCTCCCAGACAGGGAGAGATTCCTGAGTGCTGGAAGACCTTGAAAAAAAGAGGAAGAAATCAGAGCGTTTATTCCATTGTGCTTCGACTAGGACTTAAACCTAGATAATGATCAGGCCACTATACAGTCTGCACCATGAAGCTACTGCTTACTGGATGTTGAATCCATTGGGGAGATTGGTGCAAGTAGAGCAGTCTATCTGCAGTGGAAGAATACAAGCACCAAGTCTGTTTGTGCAGACCTTGCGGGCTTGGTGATCTGGAGAACACAACAGGGAGAGCCTGAGTGGCTCACTTGCTGATAGCACTGCATCTGGCGATGCTTGAGAATAAGAACAGTTGTAGTTCTTACAACGAGAGGCATGAAAATGTAATCAAGGAGCCTCAATGCCATGAGATTGAAACAGGTGTTTCAAAGATCACCCTGAGGTAAAACTGTATAAGCACAGGCCATCTGATGAAACTCCATAGACATGCACTCTGTACTTTTCTACATGTGGGCATCTTATTGGTGTGCAAGTAATGCTGTGCAAGGATGACAAATTAAACAAGGTAAATATATTAAACTGATGCCATTGTAAGCCTTTAAGTAGGATTTGAACCCTCATAGCAGGCATTGATTACAGTGCATCACAAAGGTGGTTACTAGCAGATCTATCATCACTCACAATAGTGCAGAAGTCATGCAGGTGGCGCTGATGAGCCTAGACTTCCATTGCAACAGCAACACCAACTAGTGTACAGCCCAGGTAGTTTGGGTCATACCGGGTTGCCAGGTCAGGCCCCATCCAGGCTGGTGTCATACCCACAGCATGTCTAAGGGTGTAATTTTGTGAATTTACATATCTTACACATTAGCAAAGCAGAAGCATAGAGAGCGGAGTGACAATGCAAGTGGCACATGAAGAAGCAAGGTCACTGAGGTTGAAAGCTCTATGATAGAAAAAGAAGCAACAGAATTAAAACATAAAGGACTTCGTCATTGCACTGTACCTTATGGGCATGCACGGCAATGAGGCTGAAGAGCAAGCTCACTCATGCAACCATCCATCTGCAATAGAAATTTCAACCTTCAGTGGGATGCACTTGTATGCAGGCTGAGACTAATTTAGATAACTATGTGTCTGTAATCTATGACATGTGGTCCCTGGAAATCTGGAGAAAAGATATCACATGCAGGGGCAATCAAAAGAACCCCGGGCATGGCCTGGAAACAGACTTTGGCCAATGGGAATAGCAAGTGGGCTTGAAATCCAAAGCATTCCTTGGTTACTGAGTCTAGAATATGACACTGTCACCTTCAGAGCAGAACTGAAAGCTGAATATGAAGCATGATCAGTGATCAAGGATTAAGCAGCTATTGAGTACAAGTCAGCAAGCTACTCTGCTGCTAGGGCAAGTGACATCAACATCGCTTAGCTCTTTGAGGATACTAAAAGGAGGACCAAGCAGCACTCTGCCAAGAGTGTTGTATCAGTTCGGACAAGGGATTATCAGCCAATAAAGAATTCAACTTACTAAAGAACCATTTGTAATAATCAATCTTCTGTAGTATCAGTAGGTAGAATTTCATGTAGTAAAGTAAGATACCTACCCCCCACGTACAGTAATAAAGTTTCAGTTTGAATCTGGACTTGTTGTGACATGTAAGAGTTAGTAGCTTCAAGTCTCAGCTAGAACATAAGTTTAGTGAGCTCACAGACAAATAGAACAAGAGAAACATTTTGGATAAAAACTTCGGTTTACTTGAGATAAGAAAGAGATTTGGTGGCAGTGATGCTGTGCCCATCTTGAGAGTTTGCTGGATTACATCTGAGAGAAAGCTCTGTTTCTTTTCTGCTTCAGTGTCAGAAGAGAAATTGTATTGTGTCAGCCTCTGTGTAGGTCTTGAGTAGTTTTGCAAGGGAATCAGCCAGATTGAGCTGTTCTAGCAGTTGCACGAAGTGTGACAGGTGTGTGCAGTTGGACCTCACAGCACTCTTGTTAGAGCGAGCACACTGTGTGTGAGGACTTGTGGAGATGGTTTTTGAGAATAATTGTGACTTGATTGGGAGTGCCAAGGACCTCTAATCGTGACAAGTTTGGGTGTCAGGTTTAGTAACTAAGAGACAGGTGGCATTGTGTGCAGATTAGATCTAGCAGCGAATCATACTTAGTGAGCTCACTGACCGGACTTGGTCATTTTGCAGATCTGAAAATCCATGTGTTTTGGCTATAGAAAAATCCTTTGCCTTGAGGGTTGTATGGTTCACTGTGCTCTCTTGTAAAATCTTCGAGGAAATAGAGAATTTGAGAATGGCTTGAGAAAAATACATTGTTGTGTGCATTGTTCTAGTGAGCTCACTGAGATAGATTGAGATATTGTTGGCATACAATTGGAATTAAATCCTTGCTCTCCTCTGCATGTAAGGAGATTGTGTGTGTATGTGTCTAGTGGGATTGAGTGTAAGTTTTAGTGTGTTCATGCTAGGCCATGCTCAGCTTCACAGGTGCCGGTCACCAGGCACAGGTCATGAATCTGCAACCTGCAACCTGTCTGACAGACCTGACAGACCTGCCTGTCTAAAACATTCTCCTGTTGTGTTTACAACTGCTTGCCAAGGTCTTATCTACATCTGCTGGATTAATCTGTCTCTTTGCTTCGAAAATCTCCCTGTCTTACTTTATACAACTGTACAGTTCCAAGACAGTTCAAGTTGCAGGCACATTTTAAAAAAATCCTACACCTTTGCCCACCACCTCTCATGCTCTTTCTCCTTGCATCTATGCCTCATGATGCTCTAGATCCATCTGATGAACTCATCATTGATGGGAAGCATAGGTGAACAGAGACCGAGCATGCTCATATGGCCGGTGAACAAGCTGATGATTCTTCTTCAACATCCTCCATTAGGGAAGTGTCCAAAAAAGCCAAGTGTACTGTAAAAAAGGCAGGTTCTACCCTCACAAAGGCTGGCAAAGCTGTCACAAACCTTGCATGACATAAGAAAGCAGCCAAGCCTGCAACTGGCACAAGTAAGTTCTTTCAGAAAGCTTTCAACACTACTCACTAATAATATCTCAGCTCCCAATGATGATGACCCTGCCCCCATGCCGTGCACTGATCCAGATAACAACAGTATTCCTCCTCTCGAACCTTACGAAGACAATGACAATGGCAATGCTGGACCAACCAACAATCCTGAGAACAACAATGGCCATGATGACATGGAAACCAGTACCCCAGAGGGTGATACAACTGAGGCTACTGAAGAAGCCCATCTCAGTACATCTGATACATGAAGTCCCAGTCATTGAAGACTAATCAGTTCATTCTAGAAAAACTGGTTAAGCTTTGGAAGGCTCCAGTATATGCATTCTTTTCTTCTGTCCCCAATATTGCACACGATGATGACAGTCATGTTTATCATGCCTTTCATTGTCTGAACTGCCCACACAAGATCTCTCGTTATCTGAACATGGCTGATGCTGGCTCGACTGGTGCCTTGTGGCATCATATTCAGAAGTGCTGGGGTGATGAAGTTCTTGCTGCTGCCGATGCGATGAAAGACTTGACAAAGTCTTGTGAGGTGGTTGATAAGGAACTTGGCAAGCCTAAGCCCCAAAATGTGTCTATTGTATCAATGCTAAAACAGTTTGGGTCCAAGGTTATATCTTATTCTACACATGCACATACTAAAACTGAAGTCCAGTGAGTTTTTTCTCAGCAGTAAAGAATATTTTCTCACCTCTAATTAGTGCCAAGAGCATGCATTGGTGTGCTGAAAGCTTATGGCCCTTTAATCTCTTTGCCAACCGTGGCTTCAAGTGCCTCATGAAAACTGGCCAGCCTGAGCATTATATCCCTCACCCAACCACTGTCTCCCATAATACAAAGACCATCTTTGCTTGAACTTGCAATTGTATTGCAAAATATCTAACAGTACATGAATACTTCATAATATGAGACATAAACTAAAGCCTACTGACATAGAAGCTTAACAGCCTATTGAGCTTTGCCACCGATGCTTGGACATTGCCCAATCATCGAGCATATGTTGTGTTGACCATGCACTTGGTTTGAGAGGATGGGGCACCTGTACAAATGATACTTGATTTTGTAGAAGTTCTGAAGGTCAGTGAGATGTCTGATATCCAATTAACCACTCTAATTATTCTTGTTAGTCTCATATGGGCGAAAATCTTGCTGACATACTTTCAACAATCATTGAAGACTTGTCCATTTTGGAAAAGGTATGTTTACCACCTTCCAATGAGATTAGGGCTAAAACTTTGAGGATAGATGCTGGGTCTCACATGTGACAATGCAGCAAACAATGACACCATGGTTGAGGTCCTCACAACCCACATTCCCAGCTTCCCTGGCCAAGCTCATCATGTACAGTGCTTTGCCCATGTGGTAAACCTCATGGCAAAGAGTCTCTTGAAGCAATTTGAACTGGCCAAGAAGACTACCAGAGACTTGAATGGTGATGACAATGAGACATTCTTGAATGATCTTGCAGATGGGATTGACCTCAAAGACACTGAAATGAGAGCTTAGGCTGAAATGGACGGTGATCAGGATAATGATAATACTGATGGATTTGTCAACGAGCTCATGGAAATGAATGCCTTTGAGTGTGAAGCATTTGAGTTGGAAATGAAGCCTGTTCATACAGTTCTTGTCAAGGTACTTGGATATTTCAAGAAATACACACTAGAACTAATGCCTCTCTCAGATATGAAAGCTATCCTTCAAGGTCATCCATTCAAGCACCTTGCTTCTGCCACACTGGAAAGAATTGTTGAAGTCCAAAGAGATGCCAGAGAAGATCTTGCCCTGAGATGTATCAACTAGGTGGAACTCAACATATGATATGCTCGAAACAGTGCTGCACTATCAAGTCACAGTGAAGGAATTCACAGCTGACATGGACAATGAGCTGCAGGTGTTTGAGCTGACACAGTGAAGAGACTCTGTGTGCACAAGCTAGAAATGCAACAGCATTGAAGACACTGATCACACCCACATCCAATACTACACACACAAACCCTCAAGTTTGTGGGTGTTACAATTTATTCATTTTCATAACCTTGGGCCACTCAACTGCTCATCACACCAGAGCCGATTAACCATCATGACTTTCCCATGTTATCACTTTGACTTGCATGCTCAAGTATTCTATCTCTCACAAATGACTTATATTTACACCCTCACTTTTAGTACTTAAGTAGTAGCTCTTGCTGTACATACTCCAGCTTTGAGCTAATGTTTAATCTATACCGAAACTATTGCTTTATTTACTGCTGAGAACTAAAGACTTAGCCTTATCTCCTATCAACTAAGAGACTTAACAGTGACTGCCTGAACACGAGACAGCTGTTATTTACTCTTGATTGGAGTTCGGGTCTAACATTTAGCTCGAAGCTTCCCTCTGCTCCTTAATCAGAGCCTTCATGTTGACGACACTTGAAACAGTCTTACTCGCCGCCTATTTTGGTGTTAGCGTCGCCCTCTTTGCTACATCAGTGGTACTAGCCATCCTACACTATTATGGAGTAATCCCTTGAACCCGCATCAACCAGTATAATAATCGCCCCACCATAAACTATGTCCTCCCACAGCAGCCACCACCGAGTCACCACATCACACCCATACCCATACCAAGTCAGCGAGCCTCAATGCTCGATGAGTACACTCGCTTCAACAGGGGAGACGAAGAAGACATTCCTGGGGAGGTGGAAGTCGGCGTTCAAGAAGGAAGCAATGGAAGTGTTACTGGAGCATGACTCCCCTTTGTCTAGCTTTCCCCCAATGACTCCCCCTATCAGACAGATGCCACCGGCCATACCCCCTATCCAGCATGACCCACTCCTGCCACTAACGCAGCAGACCTGGCAAGGTACCTCGTACGACTCAGCTTGGGAAACACAGGCCCATGAGGGTCTCCCACTTCAGAGCAGCCAAGCCTCAATCATCCTAGGGGTTCAGGGGTATGAGATTCACCAACCAACTCTGCTTTTGAGCTCGACGTTCTCTGGGACAACCTCAACCTCCCCTACACTGCCTTTTTCCCATGACAAGCCAATCCCTACCAAGCGTGGTCCCCACCCCCCAACGCTCCCGTCATACACTGGGATCAGCCCGTACAGATCACCGAGCAGCCTCCCACCCCACCAACCAGAGAGTCATTGCCAGAGTTCAAGCAACAACTCCCTGCGACAACGAGGGCAAGACTCACCATCCTGCGAAGGAATGAGGAGCCAAATAGGTATGACAGAGAGAGAAGACAGGCAGAGCAAGAGCAGGCAGCAGCGTTCAGAGAGATCAATCAACAACAGCCCAGTGCCGGGCTCGATAGTCGAGGGGAAACCGTCTACTACTCCGACGACAGTACCAGAACAGAGGTACTCCCCACTGAAGAATATGTCAATGGTATTTGAGGAAGAAGCCCCTCCCCGTCCCCTCTCCCAACCCTGCAAGCTCCCAACACCCCCCCTGGCCAACCACCCCGATAACCATCTCCTGGGTCCTGTATCTCCTAGCGACAGGTAAACTGGTCTGAATTCCTGACATACTTGCTCGCATACCCTTGATCGATTTATTTAATCATTTTCTGGAAGAATTAATAGTGGACCAAGACTGGGCCAGGACTCCAGCCAGAATTGATTATGCCTACGCTATATCCTAAAGGAAGAAGCCAGGCTTACAAGATGATCCATCAAGATCACCATATTCAGGTCTCCACTCGTTATCAATGACCCCGGATCGATCTAGCCCCGATAATGTATACCCCCGAGCCAATGGCGGATGAACCACCAATACTGCTGCAATGAGCCGAGATACCCGTTTACATGGGACTGAGCTACATTTATCCCTGAGGGTATGGACTGACAGTCATGCAAGGGCCGTCATGGCTTTTTGCCGCCACCAGCAATAATGAACCAGGAACATCGGATCAACCCCCAAAGCCGCAACCTCCCTCAGGACCGCCAGCATCACCCATCATTCCCCTGAGGTGGGTGCAACCTCATCATCCATTGCTGCCAAAACCTCCCAATCTGCCTGACCCATGGATCCTCACTAGGGACAAACCAGGACCCTGTGGGGCACTGAAGCCCAACATGGTTAAGGAACCCGATAACTTTAATGGTGACTCCAATGACATCGCCCAGTTCTTCTCCCAATGTGACATGTACTTCTCGGTTTTCAACCAGTACTTCTGACACCATCCTCACAAAGTCATTTTTTGCATGTTGTGTTTCAGCAAAGACACCCAGGTATGGTGGGAATTATGTGCCAGGAAACTGGGGAGGAACACTCTTGGGGATCAGGTATATCCCACTTATGAGCAGTTCATGGAAGAAGTCAGATGCCGATTCTGGAAGGATGCGAACGCCAAAATCAAGTTTGCACAATGGGAGCGGCTCCGACAGAGCAACTTCCCCGATGGCAATTTGTTCTTCCAACAGTTCGAATCACTCGCATTTGAGGCAGGGATCTTGGGCATCAACTAGATGATGATGGTGCAGGTCAAAAAGGCCTGTTGATCAACCACCAAAGACATCATTTATGCGTCAGATGGAGATGTCCTGACTACCTACCAAGAATGGAAACGACGGATACTTTGGATTGACCACAATTGGAGGATGCGGAAGGCAGAGATGGGGGGAGGACCTAAAGTAGCTGACTGGAAGCAACAATCGAAGATGTATACATTGCCGAAAGGAAATTCACAGCCGTCGGCCAGCATCCCAGAAAAGAAAACGAGAACTGGTACGACATACAGGGGACAAGGCATCCCAATGGAGATCAACAGAACAGCAGCCAAGGCAAAGTGCTACCGATGCGGCGAAATCGGGCACTTCAAGTGGGATTGTCCCAAATCCCAGAAGACGAGGGAAGAAGTGCTACAACACCTCAATTATTACTGGGACCATCACACAACAGAAGAGAAGATGGGCTCCAAAGTTGAGGAGGTAAAAGATGGGGCCGAGCAGTAAACAATTCAACTGACTCGACCACATACTTAGTTTCATCTGGTACGCATTCGTTGCCCGCTAGTCAGGCTTATGGTACTTCTGTAGTAAACGCGCATTCGAATATACCTGCCCACGACTTCACTACTGAGACTGAAACTAAGGAGGAATCGAAACAGGATGTCGGGACGATACAACCAACTAAACATTTGGCAAGTAACTCATCACGAGTGAAAGCAGCAAACAAGAAGGCACCTACCATAGTGCTACCCATCATAACAGCGCCTATAGAGTGACTGGATGGGACAGGGGAACAAGTGCCTCTAACAGAGGGACATGCCCCCCCCTGATAAAGCGGCCCCGCAATTGGGGAAAACCGCAAGGAACGACACCTTGAACACCGTGCGCAGCAGACTAATTGCACGGTCTAACGACCTGCTGCAGAGCAAGAGTCCCGGGAGCGCTAGCAAACAGCAAGACGATGGTTGGCACCAGGTCGGTAGAGGCCCCAAGGCAGGAGTGCAGAATGATTCACTAAGTCCCAAAGAAAAAGGTTCAATGGCTGGTAATTCCATTCATTTGGTACAAGTCGAGCCCGTTGTCTCTCGAGACGACTCTTCGGTCCAGATGAACTTGCTGCAACCCAAAGCCCCTTCAGGTGATCCCGATGAAGACGCACATGTGGCAAGAACCATTGGATGTGCAATGGCCCTGACCAAGACAGCTGAAGGAGGGGAAGCCGCTAGCGCCCAGGGAGTAAAAAGGGGGCATCAGGTACAGATGGAGGAGATCCCCGACGATGAAGATGATATGAGCTTCCGACAAAGTCAGAAAACTAACTTAATTCCTCCTATAGCTCCCGAGGTGACCCAGTCAACAGTAGCTGAACCGACAGGTTCCGGCATGAAGACTGAGAAGGTCCCACACGAGTGGCTCAGACTGTTTGGAGCTGAATGGACCTTGTGCAGAATCAAGGAAGCGAGAACAGAGTCAGAAGCAAAAGCAATTCTAAAGAATTGGATCCATAGGGCATGAGTCAAGGAGGTAGTTGATGAGATGATCAAAGGTTTGCGGAAGGCTGCATGGATCAAAGCGTTGGAATGGATGGAGGAGCTTCAACAGCCCAGACGATATATTTGCTGACTAAGTGGAAGCGGAAAGGCCCTAACCACCGACGTCCAACTCGAAATGCTAGAAAATCACACCAGCATTTCCACCTCAGCCTTAGTCGACAGCAGTTGCACTAGCAGTGCTATCAATCGAGCGTTTGTCGAGAAACACAATATCCCTACCCACACAACAGCAGCACCCATCACTGTTTATAATGCAGACGGATCGAAAAACAGCACAGGACAAATCACCGCCTTTGCGGAAGTACGCATCGAGATCGGGGATCATGCTGAACACATTGATCTGGCCATCACCGACCTAAAGGATTGTGATATATTTCTAGGACATGATTGGCTAATCAGACACAACCCACTAATCAACTGGCAAACTGGAAAAATGACTTTTGCCTGATGCCAGTGCCATCACATCCTGATCCCGTTACCAGATGCGGACCCGTACGATAAGTGGGATGAGGAGCTAGAGGAAGGCGACACCATCCTTGTGATAAGCTTTGAAGAAGCTATCCACATTAGGGCGATGCATCACATGGCTAATGACTTAGCAGCCAAGGCCAATGCGGAAAAGAAGGCCAAAACCTTTGAAGAAATGGTTCCCGAATGGTGCAGAGACTTCAAAGATTTATTTGATAAAGAAAACTTTGATGAACTGCCAGAGCCTAAACCATGGGACCACGCTGTCGAACTCATTTCGAATGCCAACACCAACCTTGACTGCAAGGTCTATCCGCTTAATCGCGCAGAACAGGGGGAGCTAGACAATTTTCTTGACGAAACCCTGTCCAGCAGGAGAATATGTCCATCCAAATCACCCATGGCTTTGCCCTTCTTCTTTGTCAAGAAAAAAGACAGGAGATTGAGGCCTGTTCAAGATTATCAGAAGCTCAATGAGATGACGATTAAAAACCGTTATCCACTCCCGCTAATCTCGGAACTTATGGACAAGCTACAAGGCACCAAATACTTCTCCAAACTTGATGTGTGCTGGGGGTACAATAATGTTTGCATCAAAATGGGAGACGAGTGGAAGGCAGCCTTCAGAACTAATCGTGGCCTGTATGAGCCAACAGTTATGTTCTTTGGCCTCACCAACTCACCCGCCACCTTCCAATGGATGATGAACGATATTTTCAAGAACTTCATTGTGACAGGGAAAGTAACCATTTACCTCGACAATATTCTCATCATGTCCAAAACCAAAGAAGAGCACCGCCAAATCAAGAGAGAAGTACTAGCGACTCTATGAAAACACAAGCTATTCCTTAAAGCCGAAAAATGTGAATTTGAAGTCCTGGAAACGGAGTACTTGGGCGTTATCATCAGCAAAGGGAGCATTCACATGGACCCAGTCAAGATTAAAGGCATCCTTGATTGGCCAGTACCTACCAAGAAGAAGGAACTCCAATCCTTCTTGGGATTCACCAACTTCTATCAACAATTTATAAAAAATTATAGCAAAATCATAAAACCCATGACTCAGTTAACGGGGAATGACATGTGGAAATGGGGCAGAGCCCAACAGGACGCCTTTGAGCAGTTGAAGAAGCAATTGGCAGAGGATGTAATACTCGTGATACCAATGAACGAGGGGAAATTTCGCGTAGAAGCGGATGCTAGCGAAGGAGCTATTGGCACAGTGCTCTCACAAGAGCAGGACAGGAAATGGAGACCTGTATCATTCCTATCGAAGTCTCTCCCAGTTATGGAACATAACTATGAGATCTACGATAAAGAACTCCTGGCGATCATGCTCGCTCTCGAGGAATGGAGGCACTACCTTATGGGCACCTACCAAGACTTTGAGATTTGGACTGATCATCAGAATCTCCAATACTTCTGGAAGCCGCAGAAAGTAAATCAATGACAAGCTCGGTGGATCACCGAGCTGGCAGAATATCATTTTACTCTCCATCATAAAGCCGGGACCGCCAACAAGAAGGCAGACCTTCTTTCTCGAAGAGCGGACCACAATCAGGGACAGAATGACAATGACCAAGTAGTAGTCCTGTCCCCAGAGCATTTCAGAGCCATGATCATGCCGACCATCAAGGAGACCCATCGAGGCATAAAAACAGCCACCAGGAATACTCATCTTTGGGATAGTACCATCGCCGGCTCCCTCAATCATGACCGTGGCATGAAAATGAACAATGGTCTCATCTGGTACAATGGCAGAATATATGTTCCCCGAGACCATACACTTCGAGGAGAAATCATCGCTCGATCTCACGATCATATCACCGCTGGACACCCAGGCATTGAGAAGACCAAAGAACTTGTGTTACAAGAGTTCTGGTGGCCGAAAATGAAGAAGGACATTGAGGCCTATGTATGAGCCTGGGAGACCTGTCAACGAACAAAAAGTAGCAATCAAGCCAAGGCAGCACCCCTTCACCCTAACAAGATACCATCCCGACCATGGACCCATATCTCGGTGGACATGGTTACTGGACTACCCAAGAGCGATGGCTATGATGCAATCCTCGTGATTGTGGACCGATTCTCGAAAGAAATTATCCCCATCGCATGCACCACAGAGTTGATGTCAGAAGGATGGGCAAAGATTTTGCATGACGAAGTATATGCCAAACACAGAATGCCCCAAACTGTCATCTCGGACAGAGGAACCATATTTGTCTTGAAATTCATGAAAGATCTCTATGACCTCCTTCAGGTCAAGAGCAACGCCTCCACCACCTTTCATCCCCAAACCAATGGCCAAACAGAACAGGTGAACCAGGAGATTGAAAAATATCTCTGTATGTTCATTAATCATCTTCAAACCGATTGGGCAGAATGGCTTGCCCTCGCTGCATTTGCACATAACAACCATACACACTCCTCTACTGGCAAAAGTCCATTTGAAGTCAATTATGGCTATAACCCCACTGTGTTACCTGGAACGAAACCCACAGGTCCCTTCCGCACACCCGCTTCTGACACTTTCGTTTCCAAGATGCAAGAAGTCCATGCCATGGCCAAAAAATCACTCAAAAAGGCTGCACTACAAATGAAAGCGCAATACGACAAAAAGAAGTGCCCAGCCATCAAATATAAAATAGACGATAAAGTTTGGCTCGACACAACCAATCTTCACCTTCCCTGACCAAAGAAGAAGCTTGATGATAAACGAACGGGTCCCTTCAAAATTAAAAATAAGAAGGGCGCCTTGGCATATACCCTAAAACTGCCAACCAACTGGAAGATCCACTCTACCTTCAACAAGTTGTTACTCACTCCATATACTCCTCTGTAGTGTTGCCACAGCTTGGCCTCGAGTTGCCGAGTTGTCGAATGGAGCCAAAGTCGGACTGAGCTGAGTCAATAAAATGACTTCGGCCCTCAAATGGCTCGACTCAGCTCCAACTTGACTTTTATGGCTTGAAGCTGGCTCAAGTCAATGATTCCATCCGATTTTGGAAAAGCTATCTCTATCATGCTTGATTGGACTGATAGGGATATTTATGAGATAATTTAACCATGCCAACTTTATTAAATGTGTATCAGAGGAAGGGAAACTTGAGATGCTCTCGTTCTGCTCAATTGCTGATCGGCGGCAGAGGAGAAGTCTACATTGGACAACGTGGGAAAATGTCAACCTAAATTGCCGCATTTTCGCCGTGCTCCTTTCAAGGATAGCAAGCTTTCAGTTTTTGTGGCCTGTAGATGTTTAGGAGTCCTCAGAGTGGATAACTACGACTTTAGATATGCAATTACAGACTTTTGAAGCTACTTTTATGTATCTACCATCTGTTATTGTAGACTTCTTCTATGACCTTCCTATTTGGGTAGACAGTCAACGACTCGGCAAAAGTCATTGGCTTTAAGCCGAGTCGAGCCGAAGTCGAAGATTTCATTTGACTTCAGAGTCATTCCGAAGCTCAGTCATCTGGAGTTGAGCTGAGTTGAGCCGTGGCAACACTATTCCTCTGGTGAAGAGACTCTGTGCATGCAGGCTAGAAATGCAACAGCGTCAAAGACACTGATCACACCCACACCCAACACTACATACACAAACCCTTGAAGTTCTTGGGGGGATATTATGCAATAGAAGCAGATTGAAGCAATACAACTAAACTCTCAGAATATACAATACACACATATAGCAATAGCACTCGTAGGGTATCTAGATCTCTCTAAGTCCAAAGGCTTTTAATAACAAGAGGGGTGACAGATGTCGCCGGGCCTCAAGGCAAGGTGTACTACAATACACAACTCGTCGCCACACACCAACAAAACCCTCAATAAGCCTCATGTGACATACACAGGTGACCACAATGAACTTAAACACACCCTAAACACGACTTAAAGCTTGCGCTCTAAGCAGAAACCCTTCAAAACATGTCCACTCAAGCCACAGGATTTCAACCCATGTCCTCAAGCTTCCAAACCGATCGTAGACCCACAGGGTTTGAACCTGTGCCAATCCAGAGAAACAATAACCAAATAAACCCCATCTGACAAGCCAAAGGGTTTGAACCTCTGCTGCTTGCGGAAATGAGAACCCTCAAGCGTGCACTAATCAGACCACAGGGTTTGAACCTGTGCCACCTGTAGCACCGCGCGTTAAAAGAAGGCCTCTGTATGAACACTAACCAGACCAAAGGGTTTGAACCTCTGCCGCCTGTAGCACCACATGTCACAAGAAACCCTCAAAACTCAAGAGTGCGTCTGCAATGACACAATATCTCTTATTCTCAGGGTAGAGCACAGTCAACCAATCATTCAAACCATACACAAGTCCCCCACTAAGCTTTCTATGCCTTGTGCACTACTCAAGTCAGTCAAATGTTATCAATAAAAGGTATATTCTCTTGCTCAAAGCTACAAACTAAACCCAAAGCTAGAGCGCTAAGCTGAGGGCTTGCGCGCTCCTACAACAGGGGTCCGAAACTTGTACACTATTACTATACTACAGTATTTATATACACTGCGCTCTACCAATTAATACAACCTTAAATAGTAACTCTTGGCTTGCGGAGCTTCCTTTCTTGGGTGCCACGCATGTCGCCATAATCATGCCATTGCTTGGCGCTTACTCAGAGCTCTGGCTCGGGGCCAGATCCTGGTCTCTCAGTTGCATGACATCGATTAGCCACGCTATCCACACGTACTGATGTCGCCTAGTATCTCCTCAGAGTTGTAGCCTAGAGTGCAACTCGTCTTTATGGTAATAATATCTGCCAGTGATTTCCATGGTCTTCTAGTCTAGGCCTCATGCGCATCGGCCAAAGTCAGAGCCATTGGTCTTACTTCAATTCTACACATTCTGAGGTCTAGAGCGCTAGCTCCCAGCATGGCAGTGCCTTGTGCATCATAGATCAAGGTTGCGTAAAGTATCAATTATCTCCTGAGCTTCATGTGTTCTATTCTTAGTGCACATCTTCTGTGCATTGTCAGCGTATTCAGTGTCAAGTGCTGGGGCTTTAGACTTAGTGTGACCCTTATGGTATCACTCTACAGTTAAGCCATGTGCTCCACTGGACATCACTCAAGGTATTGCATTGCCTGCACTTAGGACATTGCACTCTAAGGTATATCTCATTTCCTCAGTATCTAGCTTTTATAAAATGTATGTATTGATACATTTCGTGAAATTACACATGTGAACACTTTTCAAGCATGTCACCGGCATTCCCTAATCAAGAACAACCACCTCCACTGCCACCAGACCTTATAGACAGCAAAGAACACTACGAAGTCAAGAAGGTCCTGAACAGCAGACAGTGGAAAGTATGAGGAAGACGGGGAGAACCACCGGGAACGGTAACAGACTACTTTGTCAAATGGAAGGGCTATGGACCAGAGTCAAACAGCTGGGTATGGGAAGGCGACATGGATGCAGATGAACTCATTGAGGAATTCCTTATGGAACACATCGACCTCTTTGCAACCAACAAACCAGACGTGACCATTATTATCACCACAGAGCGACCAGACAGAGAACATTGGGGACCACGGGAGGGATGGCAGTATCTCATACAAACAGGAGCACATCCACAATATGGACCAGCAGCAGAAATGTGGTACTATGAACACGAACTACTGCAATATGCCAAACTATTCGACAAATATTGGGAGATCAACTGGTACGATGAAAACGTAGAACAAAACGGTGGAGAGGAAGCTTAACAGCAGTCAGGATGCCTGCCTTAAGAAGGGGGTAATGTTACGATTTATTCATTTTCATAACCTCAGGCCACTCAACCACTTATCGCACCAGAGCCGATTAACCATCATGACTTTCCCATGTTATCACTTTGACTTGCATGCTCAAGTATTCTATCTCTCACAAATGACTTATATTTACACCCTCACTTTTAGTACTTAAGTAGTAGCTCTTGCTGTATGTACTCCAGCTTTGAGCTAACATTTAATCTATACCGAAACTATCGCTTTATTTACTGCCAAGAACTAAAGACTTAGCCTTATCTCCTATTGACTAAGAGACTTAACGGTGACTGCCTGAACACGAGACAGCCATTATTTACTCTTGATTGGAGTTCGGGTCTAACAGTGGGGGATTCTGATGTGATAGAAGCAGATAGAAACACAAGAACCAAACTCTCAAAATATAAGATACACAAGTACAGCAATAGCATGCATCAAGTATCTAGATCTCTCTAAGTCCAAAGGCTTTTAATAACAAGAGGAGTGACAGTTGTTGCTGGGCCTCAAGGCAAGGTGTAGTACAATACACACAACGTCAAGAGACGCACACAAAACCCTCACTAAGTCTAGAGCGACACATGGAATGACTGCAAACAACTTAAATGCACTACACACAACTTCAAGCTTCGCACTCCAAGCAGAAACATTTCACAAAATCTTCCACTAAAGCCACAGGATTCAAACCTATGCACTCAAGCTTCCAAACCGATCATAGATCCACAGGGTTCTAACCTATGCAATCCAGAGACACAAAAACCTTATAAAACCCTGTCCGCAAGCCACAGGGTTTGAGCCTATGCCACTTGGGAAATATGTACCCTCAAGCAAGCACTAATCAAGCCAAAGGGTTTGAACCTCTGCCACCTGTAGTTCCTTGCATCACAAGAAACCCTCAAAGCACAAGACCACATCCTCAATGACACTATACTCTTCTTCTCAGGTCAGAGCACAAGTCACCTAACCAATTAACAGTCACACAAGTGCCATGTTAGCTTTCTATGCCTCACATGCAACTCAATTCACTCAATATGATATCAATTCTAGGTATATTCTCTCACTCGAAGTTACAAACTAATCCTGAAGCTAGGGTGTCAAGCTGGAGGCTTGCACACAACTACAATGGGGGTCCGAAACTTGTACACTATTACTATACTATGGTATTTATATACACTGCACTCTACCAATTAATACAACCTTAAATAGTAACTCTTGGCTTGTGGAACTTCCTTTCCTGGGTGCCACACATGTTGCCATAATCATGCCATTGCTTGGTGCTTACTCAGAGCTCCGGCTCAGGGCCAGATCCTGGTCTCTCAGCTGCATGACATCAGTTAGCTGCACTATCCATGCATACTGACATTGCCTAGTATCTCCTTGGAGTTGTAGCTTAGTGTGCAACTCGTCTTTATAGTAATAATATCTTCTAGTGATTTCCATGGTCCTCTATGACCACTAGTTTCTAGTCTAGGCCTCGCACGCATCAGCCGAGGTCAGAGACATTGGTCTTACTTCAATTCTAAACATTCTAAGGTCTAGAGTGCTAGCTCCCAGCATGGCAGTGCCTTGTGCATCATAGATCAAGGTTGCATGAAGTATCAATTATCTCCTGAGCTTTGCTGGTTCTATTCTTAGCATGCATCTTATGTGCATTGTCAGCATACTCAGTGTCAAGTGCTGGGGCTTTAGACCTAGTGTGACCCTTATGGTATCACTCTACAGTTAAGCCATGCACTCCACCAAACATCACTCAAGGTATTGCATTGCCTGCACTTAGGACATTGCACTCTAAGGTATATCTCATTTCCTCAGTATCTAGCTTTTATAAAATGTATGTATTGATACATTTCATGAAATTACATGTGTGAACACTTTTCAAGTGTGTCAATGGTGATACACTTGGTATCAAGCTACCTGTAGATTTTGTGAATTTCTATCAAATAGTGCAGTCTACAAGCGGTACAGAGAGCTATAGTGAAGGCTTTACACTGATAGCTAGTATACTAAATAAGATAGTGAGCAATACAGTGTCAGAACAGACTTAGAAGCGACATCTAGATGAGTCAACTCTATAAGCCTTCAACACTGAATGCTATTCCCTGCCCAAAACAAGACTATTTACAGTCAGAACCAAGGGACACATCGAGATGAGTTACAAACATAAAGCAGAACACAGAAGGACTAGATTACTCATCATCTTGACAACTTGAATGAACCTAGAAAAGAATTGCAAAGTCCACAACAATACACACAGTGAAATGAACTTAGTCTAGAACACAACTAAAACCTAGGAATAACTGAATAACCAATGCTTGGCACTGAGATAGCTAATTTAGATTGCATACTGATTGAAGCCATACAATCTTGGTCCGACGATCGATCACAATCGGTGGTTACATCCTTGAAATACTGCGCAAGCCATAGTATTGAATAGGAATCCACACAACAAGGCATGAAGGAGAAGTGAGGGGTTCCTACAGACCAGTAGGGCACTCCTCAGCAATAGAATGACTACTAGTCATTCTGCCCAACTGAATAGAAAACTCAGAATAGTGCAATACTTGTAAATTAATTACTCATTGTTTGTATTGATACCCAAAGCTTGTACCATAATTACTTTTAGATACAAGCTCCTATACCTAGGCTAGAAATCATATAAATTAGCAGCGACTAGACACATAACAGCAGGAAAGCATTCCCCCATGTTTGTGCTAGTAGCCTTATAGCTACCTAATCAATCACTGGTTTAATTGCATATCCTCAACTGAAGTGAATTAAGTTTACCAAGTCAACCCCAAAAGGGCAGCTATAAGTAATCTAGAAGAACTAAGTAGGAAGAAGAGTCGTCCCTGCATTTGTGCCTTGCTAGTCAATTGAACTGCTCTGCATACAAAGGCCTCATGCTCCCTTGCCGACTAAAATGATCTAGACATGCTAAGTCGACCACAGACCCAAGATGTTGCCTAGTTGAAGTGAAATAAGCCCTAGAACACTTTAAGTTTGAATAGTTAACGAGTCTGTGTACTCTTTGTAGAACTTTGATTCTTTGTTGCAAGTGTGTGTGCTTGTGTTGTAATCGAGTCCGTGTACTCCAGAGCAATTAGGCTCTTTGTAGACCTCTAGGTCTTTGATTGTTTGATTGTTAAGGCTTCCCTAGTTAAAGCCTTACCAGCTCTTCTAGACGAAGTCATTTCGAGTCTAAGCCACTCAAATTATAACTTACAAACCCCCCACGTCCATATACCTCACTGTCACGATTAGTGTATGTCATGTAAACACTCCTAGACTTGAATCGAAGTTGTTTTAAAGCAACACCCAATTGATTATCAAAATCTATGTACACCATGAGTGCTTCTATCGTACTCACCCTCAAACTTAATATTGGTGATTGTGTGTGTGTGTATGATTTGTATCTAGATTGACAATCTAGACATTAGTTTCATTTGCGTGCTGCCCGTTACCAAGCACATCAACGGTGTGCAGCCCTATTAGTAAGGCTATAAGTCCTTGGCTTTGTAATAGTGGGTGACTTCCCACAGTGTTTAGAAACCTAAACTAGATTCTAAATCCCAGATGCCGAGCGATGCTGATATAACAAATTGGATGGGCTCCACAATTTGATGGGAAACACCCTCTTCTAGATTTTAGTCTAGACGACCCCTCTGACCCCCCCTTCTAAATCAAAATTCTGTTTCTAAACCATCAATAAATGCATTTGGCAACAGCATCAATCTTGATCTCTATTTGGACCTGTTAGATTCCGAAGCATCTTCTTTGACTTGTGTCACCTCTCATTAAGCCACCACTGTCCTCCCATGCCATCTTCATTTTGGAGGCATTTATCATAAGCCATAGCCAAAAACTTGTCTTTTCTGTCTATAGAACTGGTTTTTACCACTTCTTTCTCAATCAAATGCCGCATTTCAGTCCATATCTTGTTTTGCACTGCTAGTCTTGTATCCTTCCATTGGATCTTTGGTACATGCTGCAAAGCATCCATATGGTTTCTTCCCAGCTGTTTCTTTGAAAACCTGCTGTTTTTTTTCCTTCCCAACTGCCATCTTTTTCATGACTGACTCAGATAACTTTCTGAAATTCATGATGGTGCAGACTTGTAATGCAGTCCTTTTCGGACACCTAGCAAGGCCTATAAAGTCCAGGATTGAAGGGAAGTAATACCTATCTCACCTCTGTCTCTTGTTTTTGCCTCAGTTTAATCCCCACCATCTTTAGATTTCTCCAATTCATACTTGAAGCTAATGTCAGACCCCAATGGAACATGTTCTCTTTCTTGTGCTGAGTATCACCAAGATGAATTTGGAACTGAGTTCATTAGGTATACCCCTGATGGTCCTTGGATTATGCTTGGTCCACAAAATACCTCAAGTGTGCAGGTGAGTCTGACACACTTGTTTGAGATCTGCACTATATTGACGTTGATCAGTTACCCAGTGCCTATGGGGCTTCATTATCACAAGGTTCACAGCTTCTGAGCTTTCAGGATATGTTCTCCACTGGAGGTCTTCCTTTTCCTGCCACGAATAAACAGGTTCGTGTCCAAATCATGCACAACAATTAAATTTGACAAAGTATCTACAGGCGGTGCATCCCCACGATCTTCAAAATCCTAGCAGGCTTCAAGGACACATACCTGACAGCTCACAAGTTCCTACTCCTCTTGTGTTGAGTTCTCATGGAAACATCGATCCCTCTCAAGTTCATCTTCCTAATGATGATGAGAACAACTTCCCCCCCGCACATGTATTAGTGCAAAACATGGCTCAGCCTGCCGTGTGAGTTGCAGGGTGCTGCCATTCTGATTCTAAAGGAAAGGGAAAGTGACATGCTGTGTTGTCTCCTGTACCATCTTCTTTGAAGCTACCCCCAAAAAGGTGCAAAGTTAGTACCATGGAGTCATTGGCTTCTGCCCTGCAGAAGAAGAAGGGGCGAAAAGAAGGTGCTGGTAACTATATACCACATGATCTTGATGCCCTTATGGATATCCTAGAGGAACAACTTCCTATTGGGGGCAAGGGATGGAACTTGGCTACAGATGACTTTAATAAATGGGCCCAAGACAATGGTTGGCCACCACATACTTCAAAATCTCTTGAAGCGAAGTACAAACAGGTATGTTTATTTACTTTTTGATGTGAACATTGAAGGACTGGCTTCTCTTTGCAGCTCGTCAGAACTAGCAAGCCTACAGGAGATGCTGAATGCCCTCCTTATGTGGAGAGGGCTCATAAGATTGAATATCTCATAAACGAAAAGACTGGATCGTGAGAACTTGAAGATGAAGACATTGTCAATGACGCTGCAGATGAGTCTTCTCAGGGTGGTGATAGTGAAGCTGAGAATCTCCATCCACCAAAGAAGCTCCCAGCTGCACAGTCTCATCCATAAGGCATAGCACAGATGGCATCCGCATCCGTCCATGTATTTTTGTTATTTAAAGAACTTTTCATTGAAATATGCAAAAAGAATGAAAAAATAAGCTATGAGCACCGTTTTTTGAGCTCTATTCAATGGTAAAAGAAGTTTTATATTTGGATCGAGTTCTGAAATCATGAATGTGCTTTGAATATAAAACCTCATTCACTATTGAATAGAGCTCAAAAAACAGTGCTCATAGCTTATTTTTCCATTCTTTTTGTGTATTTCAATGAAAAGTTCTTTAAATAACAAAAATATGTGGATGGATGCAGATGCCATCTGTGCTATGCCTTGCTCATCCAGCTCAAGGGCCGATTGCTTGTCGCCCACCTTCTGACTGTCTGTCAGTGAATGTTCCACACCAGCACTGTAGTAATCCTCAAGATATTCTTCAAAGCATCTCGAGGTAAGCTTTGAGTCACACACCTGTTTCTGCATAGCTTATTGTTCTGTAGTGTTGTTTCTCCTGAGGCTCAGATAGCTCATAGTGAAAAACTCTCAACACGCTCCATGCAAATGACACAAATATTTACTTTGACAGCACAGGTAAGAAGGTCTATTTCCTTGTAATAGTATACATGGACTAACAATGATGTTTTGAGATATGCGACCTACAAAGTCATGTTGATAGGCTGCTGTCAGAGCTTACCAGATCTGAAAGAGCTTGCCATGATGCAGAACATCAGGCAGACAGAGCAGAGACAATGAACATGTTCAGTACACCATCTTGTGAACCGTCTTGGGGTCATTGCAAATCACAATCAGGTTATGGAAACTGTGTTTACCAGGAGGTCCATTATAGAGATGGGGGAGGTTCTCAACAGTGGGTTGATCTTGATTCTCAATCAGGATGCGACTGACTCAGTGGTTCCTTCGACAGCCCTGGAACACAACACTACACAATTCCCACCACTGTGGATGATGATGACATCGCTATTTGGCATCTCAGTCCTGTATATTGGTCAGCAGAGTCAGGGCTCAATCTGATGTTACCCATGCCAGAGCCATCTCAATCAAGTGATGAAGCACCCCCTCAATCATCCTCTAGTCCTGCTAATACTCAGCTTGATGGTAATTGATGATGATGTTTAAACTCAGACTTCTCTCTAGCTATAATATTCTAGTTTATCATCAAAATAATCAGATTGTGTTTAGAGTACTTCTCCAATTCAGCTCGATGCTTACTCATGTGAAACTATATTATAAAACCTGGCAACACAGTCGTTCTTTCACTGATCAGAGAAGATGATGTTTTCGAAACTCTGCCAGATTTCTTCCTGTCCACCCTCCCACCATATTGGCATATAAACACTTCAAATCAGGTTGTAACCAACAGTCCTGGTACGATAATTGAAAAGGCACACACAGACTTCCAACAAGTCTCCTTGAGTTTCATGGTAGTGGATAGGTAATGGAACACAGAGACAACCAAAAGAACCTTGTATCCCTCGATTTCCCCATTCTGCAGTCTGTCAGTACAACAGCACTTGTTGGTCAAAGTCCATGATACATTGGTGCTCTTGAGGATCAGCAGGAAGTCAAATACCATCCTTGAGAGGAGTGCAGATTCTTCCAGCTATTTAATCTGTTCCTCAGGGAAATGCCATATCTGCAACTAGATAGAAACCTTCTGGAGTTTGTGTGTGTAGCTTCTCATAGATAGGCTTTGTGACATGGGAATCATGCCAACTTCCTGGAGCATTGAGTTTGCATGCGATAATTTCACCTGTGGATATTTCGGTAAGCCTGGAAGCAATGTAATATTATGAAACAAATGTTCACTTATCCTTGGCATCAAATGCAAACACAGAGCTAACAAAGTGCTCATGGAGCCACCCATTGAATGTTGCATTCTCAAGTTCTTGGTCTGTCGAAGTCTGAACCATCAGGTTCAATCCATCAAGAGATCCAAATGCGCCATCAAGTAAAGGATGTCAAGCAACTACCAGGGTGTTGCTCTTCTCAAACTCCTCTCCTTGTGGCCATTTGATTCTTGCATTCTGAATCTCCCTCAACGAATCACACAGGATAGTCATGGCCCAAGTCAAATATCGAGGGACAGTGGTTGGAATTATGGCAAATATCTGAGTAAGGCTGATATTGTGCATGGTGGAACTCAGATAATGAAGAATCAGGCCCAGAGCACCAGAGGCATCAAGGGAATGGCAGTGGACACAGGGAACAGAGGTGGTTGGAACATCATCGCATGGAATGGGATTGTTGTTCCATCGGTCAGCAAAACCACCATGTAAAATGCCATTGAAGGCATTCACATCAAATCCCATTGTGGTGATAGATGCCCTATCTGATTGAGTTGCAAAAAGGGCCTGCCACAGAGTATCGCAACATGGATTAGGGAACAATTCTGATCATGTGAGATATTGATGTGTCTCTCAGTGTCATTCTGCTCTCAACCTTTGTGATTGTTCTGCACCATAGGCCAAAAAGGCACCAGAGGCAGCAGCAAGTATATATTCTTGCTGTTCCTGTATCACAGCCTCTTCCTCGAGAGTGATAAGCTGATGTAGAGGCTGCTCGTCATTGTTGTTCATGGCAATCAGAGTGATGGCCAGTTATGGTAACAGACAGATCTGATTGCCGTTTGTGTTTCCAGACCTAAATTGGTTTATGGTTTAGAAATATAAATTCTAGATATATTAAAATTGGGGCATTGATGGATTTAGAATACAATCTGTGTTTCTAAATGCTGTGGGAAGTCACCCAGTCATAGTAAACATATGGAATCTGTGGTTCTAAAGTAACAGCAACTCTTCGACGTTGTTGTGTATAGATGATAATCTTGTGGGTTTATTGAGCGATGAGCAGATCATTAGGTGCTGTTTAGCTGTGGATTATTGAGCTGCAGTTGCTGTGCTAAGGTGTACACTTGAGTCAACAATAATTTGAGGTCTTGGCACTGTAACAGCCTTAGTAAATGCAGTCTGTAATTGCTGTGGCTGTAATTATTGTAGCTGGAAGGGTACTCATGTTGATCACATTATTTCATTAAATGATTGATGGGCACATCAACTATGGTGCACATCGTTTAGTCAGCATTACTTTTGGACAGGCACAAAATTGGTTGTGACCAAAAAATAAATAAATTTCGTATGGATGTCAACATCTGCATTTGCTATTGTAGAATTGTAAAATCTGTTTCTTTTGACTCTCTCAGCATAAATGCTTGCTGGACATCCCAAAGTTGCCATTCAAACCAAAGTGGAGCAAGCCTGTGCAGGTAAGGCCCAAAAAAGAGCATAGGATCAATCTAATTGCAATGCTCCTGAACATCTGTTTGAATCTCAGAAGTCAACCAATCAGCAGGAATCAGATGAAGACAATCATGATGATGAGGATGGTGTTTGTAACTGAAACAGGAGATTCTGTTGCAAATTCAATTTCATTGAATACTTCTGGGGTGGTGTCAAGAAGTATCTTCGAGATAACTATGATTATACTTTTGACACTTTGAAGGAAAACATGCTGAAAGCTCTTGCTTCTGTACTGGTGGAAAGGATTTGGAAGTGGGAGCATTGGATGTACCACTGGATAGATGCATACAGTAATGGATTGGGAGCAAAGGATGCACATGCAAAGGTCAAGGAGCTCAGTTCACAATGCTATACCTCTCATTGTAGTGTTCCTGAGACTCTGGCATGGAAATTTGATCAGTAGTTACTATAATAGGTAGTGATTACATCATTGCGCAAAATGACTCTGGCTAAAAAAAATTTCCTCCCTCATTTCTCAATATTTCTGCTATTGGTCTAACAGTTTTGTTCTTTGGTTCAATCTACATGTTTTGTTAAAGGGTTAATGAATTGGGGCAATTCCCCAACCTCAATAAACTTTGTACAAAAGTTATGGTGTTTAGATGATGTGCACCATAGGTGCTTCTGAGTGATGCAGCAATTCCATTTTAGGATGATTGTCAATCACAGGTGCCTTACTGTGATGGGATACAGTAATTGTGATGCACAGCAAGCTGGGAAGGATAACAGAGCATTGAAGGAGTATAGATGTCATGGTTTTAGAATTGTATCTGTATGTGGGTAGCATATACTGCAAAAATCCATGGTATTATCAAGGGTTGGCAGTATTATGGAGTATGTGGGGATTATAACAGAGTTGTTTTGAAGATATTGGGTGATGAATGGGTAAATCTATGAATTCTGAGTGTACAGAGCCTGGAGGCTCATCAGCGCAGCAGATGATGTGGATGATGTCTTGGATGGATGAGATCTTGTTACCCCAACCAAGACCTGGACTGCTGCACAGTGACAACATGAGTACCATAGCACTCACAATAAACACATGATCCCATCAAAAGGTCCAGCACAGCATCCATGAACATCACATCCATGAGCTCATCCAAGATGGCCATCTCAAGGTCAAGTTCATCCATGGTGATTTGAACCCTGTGGACATGTTCACCAAACTGCTGGCTCGCAATGCTCACCACCATTACCTCACTGGTCTCAATGTTGTTCAAGTTACCTAACTATGGATCAGGGGAAATGTTGGAGGAGATCTGTATGTTGTTTATTATTTCCTTTACTTACCTTTTTTGTCCATATCTTGATCATGTCTTGATCATGTATATAAGGTGTACCATAGCTTTCTGCACCTCAGTCGTTTCTGCTCTTGCTGTGCTGACTGAGGTGTGTATACTTTTACCATACTACTGCATACTTGCACTTACCTTCTTATTATAGTTCTTATGTTTATCCTTTGTCATTGGGTAGTAGCACTGCTGGGGTGCATTGGTGTTTTTGCCTGAAAGATAGCAGGTAAACACTGGCATGTGTTTGTGTAGATCTTTCTGAAAGTAAACACCACAATGTAATTACATGAAGAATGACTCTCAGTTTTTCATACTGTTCCTATTTCTGTGTTAATGAAAGTATTTTTGTAAGAAAATACCTAAATAAGGAGATGCTTTCATTTGGTCCATGTTTCCTATCATGTTCTTTGTCCAAAAACACCCAAGCAATGACACCATGTGTAATGATTGGTGTTTCATTGAGGTGTTTGTAGTAGGACACACCTCCAGAACAAAGGAAAGACCAGGTGTTTGTTACCAGAAACACCAATCTTTACACATGGTGTTGTTGCTTAGGTGTTTTTGGACAAAGAACATGATAGGAAACATGGACCAAATGAAAGTATCTCCTTATTTAAGTATTTTTGTCACGATTTATTTGCTTTTTTTCTTTTTTACTTACCTAATCATGACTCCGGACCGGTCAGACCGCTTATCGACACCAGTGCTTGGCATTCCCATCTTATCACTTTGACATTGCGTGCTTGGAGGTTCTGTTTCTCATGAATGACTTATATTTAGACCTTCACTTTTAGTACTTAAGTAGCGGTTCTCATTGTACATACTTCAGCTTCAAACTAACTTTAATCCATACTGAAACTATTGCTTAATTCTATCGCTAAGAACTAAGAATCTAGCTGGAGTGCCTATTACTTAAGGAATTCGTCGGTGATTGTCCGAGCGCAAGACAGCTGGTGTTTATCCTTGATAGGAGTTCAGGTCTAATAATTAGTTCAAGGCTTTACCCCTGCTCCTTAACTGGAGCCAACAGATGACGATGACACTCGACATTCTATTATCTGCAGTTTACCTTGCAGTTGGCACAGCACTCTTTGCAGCCGCTGTTGTACTAGCATTCGATTTCATTACAGGATAAACCCTCGTGTTCAATGAAACAATCACTAATTTCCCCCTCCACTGATAAACTATGTCCTCCCGCAGCAGCCACCACTGGCACACTTCTACCCACCCTTACCACACCAAGCCCCAGCAGTCGACGAGTACCCTGGCATCCTCAACGGGAGAAACAAAGAAGATGTTTCTGGGGAGATGGAAATTGGTGTTCAGGAAGGAAGGGATGGAGATGTTGCCAGAGCAAGACTCCCCCATATCCAGCTTTCTCCAAGCGTCTCACATCACTCATCCGCCGGTGCTACCCCCCATCCAGAGCGAAACCCTCCCTCTGCCGCAGAACTGGCAAGATACCTCATTCGACTTGGGTTGGGAACAGCAGGCCCGAGCAATTCCCCAACCGGCGAGCAATCTACCAGCAATCATCCTGGGGGTACCCCAATTTTCCCAGCCACTGGCGGACCCCACAATATTTTTATCAGTTCCACTTCCGAGCTCGACCTCGTCTGGGACAACCTCAACTTACCCTACATGGCCTTCATTGCCCCACGAGAGAACCCATACTGCTGGGGAACTGCAGAGTACCCTTCCATTATACGCTGGGATGAACCCATATGAATCACGACACAATCCCCCACTCCCCCAGAGCAGAACAACGAGTCTACACCAGAGTTCCCACCACGAGAAGTCCAAGGAAGGCTTGACATTCCAAGGAGGAGAAGGGAGCCTCCAAGATCCATTGTTGAGATCGCGGAGGAGCTCGGTCAGTATACCAGGGACAGAAGGCAGGCAGAGCGTGAGCGAGCAGAAGAGTTCAGAAGGGTCACTGAAGGAAACCGGGGACAAAGAATCCTGCAGATCGACAGCAGAGGAGAGACCATTTACTACACCCCCTCAGGCAGCAACACCAGCACCGAGAGACTCCCCAATGAGGAGTACGTCAATGGGGTCATCCACGGGGGAAGCCCATCCCCCTCGCCAATCCCCTCCTTCCCGGCCCTGAACACTCCCCCAGCCAACCACCCCGATAACCATCGCGCAGGCCCTCTACCTCCTGTCAACAGGTAAATTGGTCCAGATCCCCACCGTATTCACTCGTGCATCCCTAGGGGATTTATTTAATCACTTTCAGAAAGAATTATTGGAAGACCCAAACTAGGCCGTAACCCCGGCTGGAATGGACTATGGCCATTACGGGATGAATTACATTCTCAAAGAGGAAGCTGTGCATTTCGCCTCCACCGCTTACAATATGATCCATGGTGATCACCAAGTTGAGGTACCGACCAGATACCAACGACCCCAGATCGACCTGCCACCAATCACGTTCACGCCGGAACCAATGGATGATGAACCACCGGTGCCTCCACAATGGGCCACTGTACTGGATTACCCAAGATGGGAACTGGGTTACACACCTGTGCGACCGAGCTACACCTACCCCCGTGGATATGGGCCACCAGGCATGCAAGGGCCATCCAGGCTCTTTGCTGCCGCGATCAGTGGTGATGGCACGGGACTGTCAAATGTACCTGTCCAGCCGCCCAGCAAGCCCGCAACCACCGAGTGATCCACTGCCAAGTGGGCTGCCACCTCCACCACCGCCGTCCCCGGAGATGGGCACTGCCCCAATACCCTCCACCACCAGGACCGCCAGACCCTCCGGCCCCATGGGTTCTTGATGCTGCCAACCTAGGACCATGGGCATCATTAAAGCCTGAAATGGACAGAGTACCCGACAACTTCAACGGCAACTCTAATGATATTGCCTGCTTCTTCTCCCAATGCGACATGTATTTCTTGGTATTCAATCAGCATTTCTACTATCACCCGCACAAGGTCATCTTCTGCACGTCACACTTCGGCAAGGAAGCACAGGTGTGGTGGGAGTTATGCGCACAAGAACTGGGAAGAGATGCAGATGGCTTCCAGCTCTACCCGGCCTACAAGCAGTTCGTCGAGGAAGTAAGGCGAAGATTCTGGAAAGATGCCAATGCCGAAATCAAGTTCACTCAATGGGAAAGGCTTCGACAAAACCAATTCCCCGATGGCGACTTGTTTTTCCAGCAGTTCAAATCACTAGCCTTCGAAGCGGGCGTCCTTGGAATCGACATGATGATGGTAGCCCAAGTGAAGAAAGCATGCCGATCGATGGCAAAAGACATCATTTACACATCAGATGCAGACATTCCCGCCAACTACCCAGAATGGAAGCGACGAATACTCCGCATCGATCATAATTGGAGGATGCAGAAGGCAGAGCAAGGCAGGGCCAAGGTGACAGAATGGAAACAGCAGGCAAAGACGAATACAACCCCAACAACAAAAGGAAACCAACAGCAGACCAGTGTCCTGGAAAAGACGACGGGAACTGGCACGATGTACAGAGGATCAGGGAAGCCGATGGATATTGACGCGGTACATGCCAAGATGAAGTGCTATGGGTGTGGTCAGCTTGGGCACTTCAAACAAAACTGCCCCAAACAGCCCAAAACAAAGGAAGAGGCGCTGCAACATGTCAAGTATTACTGGGACCATGTAGCGACAAAACATTAAACGGACTTGAAGATCGAGGAGGTAAAAGATGGGGCCGAGCAGTAAATGATTCGACTGACTCGGCTAACCGTGCATTCGAATATACCCATTCATGACTTCACTACCAGGAATGAAACTAAGGAAGAATCGAAACAGGCAGCTGGGGCCGCCGCCCCCAAGACTGTGCAACCGGCTAAGCGTTCAGCAAGTAGCTCATCATGAGTGAAAGCATCGGACAAAGAGTCACCCACCATAGTGACACCTACCATAATGATGAGGCCCTCTCCCAGTGAGAACACCACGGAGATGACTGCCCGATCAGGTAGGGCAGAACAAGAGTTTCACTCAAGTTCTGACGAAGCAACTTTATCCGTTGACAAAGTTGCAAAGGAGTCGAAGGCTAAATCTCCTGGCAAAGTGGAGGCTTCGATGAAGATGGAGGATTTAGATATAGGGAAAGAGATGCCCAAAGCAACGAGGGACCCTACAGGCCCAGAGGGAGAAGACCAGGCTGGTAATTCCATTCATTCGGTACAAGTCAAGTCCGCTGCCCGAGGTAGCCCCTCTGGGATACACACCTCATGTCTCGCTATAGGGCCACTTCCCAATACGGTACCACATACCTCAAGATGCGACCCTGCAGGATACCACACAGCCGATGAACAGGAGGAAGCTGCTAGTGCCCAGGCAGTAAAAAGGGGGCATCAGGTACAGATTGAAGAGATTCCCGATGACGAGGACGACACAAGTTTCCAATTGAGCCAGAAAGCTAACCAAAATTCCCCTAGAGCTCACAAGGAGACCCAGTCGACGGTAGCTGAGCCTTTAGACTCTGGTGCGAAGACTGAGAAGGTCCCACACGAATGGCTTAAACCATTCAAAGCCGAATGGACGTTACGCGGAATCAGGGAGGCAAAGACGGAGTTGGAGGCAAGGGCAATCTTAAAGAATTGGATCCATAAGATCCGAGTTGAGGAGGTAGTTGATGAAATGCTTGAAGGTTTACGAAAAGCCACACGCATCAATGTGCTAGAACAAATGGATGAACTCCGACAACCCCGACGCTACATTTGCTGACTAAGCGGAAGCGATAAAGCCCTGACAACCGACATACTGATCGAGATGCCAAGTAGTTGAACCTGCATAACCACCTCGGCCCTGGTTGACAGCGGCTGCACTAGTAGTGCCATTAACCGAGCATTTGTTGAGAAACACAACATTCCTACCCACGCGACGGTGGCGCCCATTACCGTTTATAATGCAGATGGATCAAAGAATAGCTCAGGGCAAATCACTGCCTTTGCAGAATTACGCATCACAATCAGAGATCATGCCGAACGTATCGACCTAGCTATCACTGATCTGAAAGACCGTGACGTCTTTCTCGGGCATGACTGGCTAGTAAGGCACAACCCGCTAATCAACTGGCAAACGGGGAAAATGATCTTTGAACAATGCCAATGCCGTCACATCCTGATTCCATTACCAGACACGGATCCGTATGATAAGTGGGACGAGGAGTTAGAGGAGGGTGATACCCTTCTCGTGATAAGCTTTGAAGAAGCTATTCGTATTAGGACAATGTGACACGTGGCTAATGATCTAGCAGCGAAAGCCAATGCAGAAAAGAAGGCTAAAACATTCGAAGAGATGGTTCCCGAATGGTGCCGAGACTTCAAAGACTTATTTGATAAGGAAAACTTTGATGAGCTCCCAGAACCTAAACCATGGGACCACACCATCGAGCTTATTCCAAATGCCAATGCCAACCTAGACTGCAAGGTCTACCCGCTCAATCGAGCAGAGCAGGAGGAGCTAGACAAATTTCTCGACGAGAACTTGTCCAGTGGGAGGATATGTCCGTCCAAGTCACCCATGGCATCACTGTTCTTTTTCGTTAAAAAGAAAGACGGCAAGCTAAGACCAGTCCAGGATTATCGGAAGCTCAACGAAATGACGATCAAAAACCGGTATCCACTTCCTCTAATCTCAGAACTTATGGACAAACTCCGTGGGGCCAAATACTTCTCCAAGCTGGATGTTCGCTGGGGGTACAACAATGTTCGCATCAAAACAGGGGATGAGTGGAAGGCAGCCTTCAGAACAAACTGAGGGTTATACGAACCCACAGTTATGTTCTTCAGGTTAACCAACTCGCCGGCCACCTTTCAATGGATGATGAACGACATTTTCAAAGACCTCATCGTGTCAGGAAAAGTAACCATCTACCTTGATGATATACTCATCATGTCCAAAACCAAGGAAGAGCATCGCCGGATAACGCGCAAGGTTTTGGCAACTTTAAGGAAGCACAAACTATTCCTTAAAGCTGAAAAATGCGAGTTCGAAGTCCTGGAGACGGAGTATTTGGGTGTCATCATCAGTGAAGGCAGCATCCGCATGGATCCGGTCAAAATCAAAGGCATCCTCGACTGGCCAGTACCGACCAAGAAGAAGGAACTTCAATCATTCCTGGGATTCACCAACTTCTATCGACACTTCATAAAAAACTATAGCAAGATCGTGAAACCCATGACGCAGCTAACGGGGAACAATGCATGGAAGTGGGGCAGAGCTCAGCAGGAAGCCTTTGAACAGCTCAAGAAGCAGCTAGCGGAGGATGTTATACTCGCTATACCAACCAACAAAGGAAAGTTCCGAGTGGAGGCAGATGCTAGTGAAGGAGCCATTGGGGCCGTTCTCTCTCAGGAACAGGATGGTAAATGGAGACCCATATCGTTCTTATCGAAATCTCTCTCGGTTACGGAACGTAACTACGAGATCTATGACAAGGAACTCCTTGCCATTATGCTTGCTCTTGAAGAATGGAGACACTACCTCATGGGGGCGTACCAAGATTTTGAAATTTGGACAGACCACCAAAATCTCCAATACTTCCGGAAGCCCCAAAAAGTGAATCGACGACAAGCTTGATGGATCACCGAGCTGGCGGAATACCATTTCACCCTTCACCATAAAGCTGGTACAGCCAACAAGAAAGCAGATCTCCTTTCACGGCGAGCAGATCACGATCAGGGACAAGACGACAACAACCAAGTAGTGGTTTTGTCCCCGAAACATTTCAAAGCGATGATCATGCCCACCATAGAAGAAACCCATCGGAACGTAAAGACCGCCACCAGAAATGTTCACCTCTGGGACAACACTGTCGCCGGTTCCCTCAACCACGATCGCGGCATGAAAATGGATGCTGGTCTCATTTGGTACGATGGCAGGATTTACGTTCCACAAGACCATGCACTGCGCAGAGAAATCATTGCTCGATCCCACGACCACATTACCGCTGGGCACCCAGGCATTGAGAAGACTAAAGAACTCGTGTTACAAGAGTTCTGGTGGCCAAAGATGAAAAAGGATATCAAAGTGTATGTGTGGGCCTGCGAAACCTGCCAACGAACAAAGAGCAGTAACCAGGCCAAGGCAGCGCCACTTCACCCAAACGAGATACCATCTCGCCCTTGGACGCACATTTCGGTGGACATGGTCACCGGATTACCCAAGAGCAATGGCCACGATGCTATCCTTGTAATCATCAACCGCTTCTCCAAGGAGATCATCCCCATCGCATGCTCCACAGAACTTTCATCAGAAGGATGGGCAAAGATCCTACACGATGAAGTATATGCCAAACACGGAATGCCCCAGGTCGTAATCTCAGATCGAGGAACCATTTTCATATCAAAATTCATGAAGGATCTTTATGACCTCCTCCAAATTAAGGGTAACTTCTCAACCGCCTATCACCCTCAAACTGATGGACAAACCAAGTGGGTCAACCAAGAGGTCGAGAAATATCTTCGCATGTTTGTTAATCATCTTCAAACCGACTGGGCAGAATGGCTCTCTCTCGCTACTTTCGCTCACAACAATCGCACACATTCTTCTACCGGCAAAAGCCCATTCGAAGTTAATTATGGCTATAACCCCGCTGTTCTACCAGGAACAAAATCCACAACTCCCTTCCGCACCCCCACCTCCAACACCTTTGTCTCCAAAATGCAAGAAATTCATGCCACGGCTAAAAAATCACTTGAAAAGGCTGCCTTACAGATGAAAGCGCAATACGACAAGAAGAAATGCCCAGCTATTGAGTACAAAGTAGGTGACAAGGTCTGGCTGGATACAACCAACCTTCACCTCCCCTGTCCAAAAAAGAAGCTTGACGACAAATGAACAGGCCCCTTCAAGATCAAAGCCAAGAAAGGTGCTTCAGCATACACTCTAAAGCTACCAGTCAACTGGAAGATTCACCCTACCTTTAACGAGTTGTTACTCACTCTGTATACCCCTCCTGCATTCCCTAACCAAGAACAACCACCACCACCACCGCCAGACCTTATCGATGGCGAAGAGCACTACAAAATCGAAAAGGTCCTAAACAGTCGGCAACGCAAGATTCGGGGAAGACAGGGAGAACCACCTAGAATGACAACCAACTATTTTGTCAAATGGAAGGGCTATGGACCAGAATCCAACAGTTGGGTACGAGAAGATGATATGGATGCCAATGAGCTCATCAAAGAATTCCTAACGGAACACATTGACCTCATCGTGACAGACAAACCAGATGTGACCATCATCATCACAGCAGAAAGGCCAGACAGGGAACATTGGGGACCATGGGAAGGATGGCAATACCTCATACAACCAGGAAGACATCCCCAGTACGGACCAGCGGCAGAAACTTGGTATTACAAACACAAACTACCACAACATGCAAAGCTATTCGATAAATATTGGGACATCAACTGGTACGATGATGAGCCTAGACTTCCGTGGCAACAGCAACACCAACTCAAAATGAGATTGGATGAGTTAACATAGTGACATGGCAATCAAGGCGATCATGTGTGCGAGTGGTTCGAGGCACCTCCATGCAGTAGAACAATTCCTCTATACGCAAGAATACACTGCGACTTTAAGTCTGCGAAGTAGTACTACTTGGTAGTCGAGTACTAAATGCTATGGCTTCAAGCCGGTAGGGATCTCTCGAAATGAGAGGGAACGAAAACGGGTATGACGTGAATACCACGAATTTGTATGTGAAAACGTGCTGTGGGACTAGAAAACGTCGCTCGACGTTAATCGGAATGGGGTGAACGATGGAGAATAGACTAAACGGTCAGCAATAGTCTATGGGTGAGCGAAGCGATGAGAAAACGGCGTGGGGACTGCGAGTGGCGAAATAAACGTGGAACAAGGTGCGGAGGGTGGACTGGCGAGAGAAAACGAGGAACTACGAAAACTGGTGGCGATACTGGTCCTATACGATGCGATGGTGCTGAGTCGATGTCGAAACTTGTCTGGTACTGAAATGATCCTATCCTATGTCAAACTAACCTTCAAGTCCACTCGAGGGACTGATACTATACGAAAACTGGCTGAAACTGATCCTAAGTCTGCTCTGAGACTACCCAAGTGGGCGACGATAACAATGGCGAAAGAGAAATGGTAAAAACTCCAATGGTGTGAAAGTGAAACGATGGCGGCCTATAAAAGATAATGAGGGCGAGGTATGGCGCGGCGATCACGTATTGGCACAATATGAGCGTGTACCAATAGTGTTAAGCATGAAGAGCGAGTGTGGAAGGACTCTTCACAGTTAAGAACCGTGGAATAACCCTGGTGAGCTCAAGAGTCGACGTGCGATCAAGAATATGCTGATGCAAATGGTATATTGCCATAGAACGGTGAATAGATGTGGTTTACTGGCGATAGACTAGAGCGTGACGATAATTGACGTAGTCTGGGGTCAACAGGAGGTGAACTCTCTAGCTACGTTTTTCTAGCTAGTTTTTATACTACAAGTACGAATTTATAAATAGTGTAAATATGAGCGTCTTAGTAAGGCTGTAAGGCCATAGCTTAGTAAAATCGTAGTGAACATATGGTCCTTTTGCCTTCGGTAGTAACAGCAAGTCATCGACGTTGCCGTGTATGGATGCGAGCCGTATGGTTTTGCTGAGCGATGAACGGATCATTAGATGCTGTTTAGCTGCGGATTTCTAGGCAATAGTTGTCGTGCTGAGGAGTACGTGTGGGGTAACGTTTTCTTGAAGCCTTGGCGAAGTAACAGTCTTAGTAAACACAGTCTGTAGTTGCCATAGCTGTAATTATCGTAGCTGGGAGGGTACTCGCGTCAATCACATCATTTTCATTAAGTGATCAATGAGCACGTCAACTGGGTGCTTCGGAGTGATGCGTCAATTCCGTATTGGGGTGATTGTCGATCGAAGGTGCCTTGCTGTGATGAAGTACGGCAATTATGATGCGTGGCAAGATGGGATGGATAACAAAGCGCGTAAGGAGTGGTTGCCGTAGGATGAAAGTGGTATCAGTGAGTGTGCAATCATTGGTTTGCTGAGAGTCCGTTGAAGGGACAGTAACATTAATTAGCAGGCAAAATCCGTGAATTCTGAGCGTACAGAGCCTGGAGGCTCATCAACGATGACCACATGGAACGAAATGGCGGGGAAGAAGCTTAACAGCAGTCGGGACACCTGCCTTAATGAGGGGGTAATGTCACGATTTATTTGCTTTTTTCCTTTTTTACTTACCTAATCATGACTCCGGACCGGTCAGACCGCTTATCGACACCAGTGCTTGGCGTTCCCATGTTATCACTTCGACATTGCGTGCTCGGAGGTTCTGTTTCTCATGAACGACTTATATTTAGACCTTCACTTTTAGTACTTAAGTAGCAGTTCTCATTGTACATACTTCAGCCTCAAACTAACTTTAATCCATACTGAAACTATCGCTTAATTCTATCGCTAAGAACTAAGAATCTAGCCGGAGCACCTATTACTTAAGGAATTCATCGGTGATTGTCCGAGCGCAAGACAGCCGGTGTTTATCCTTGATAGGAGTTCAGGTCTAATAATTTTCTTACAAAAATACTTGCATTAACACAGAAATAGGAACAGTATGAAAAACTGAGAGTCATTCTTCATGTAATTACATTGCGGTGTTTACTTTCAGAAAGATCTACACAAACACATGCTGGTGTTTACCTGCCATCTTTCAGGCAAAAACACCAATGGGCCCCAGCAGTGTAGTTACAGTGCTAGTACTCACTAAGAGTCATTTCTGCTCTTGCTGTGCCGACTGAGTTCTTACATTTATCCTTTGTCATTAGGATTTTATACTAGTATACTATATAGAATGTACTAGAATTAATGAGTAATGTATCACTAAGAAAATGAGTAAGTGTCCTGGGGAATATGAGGAGAACGAGCCCTGCAAGTGTTGGATATTGTGAGCAAGCTTGTGGGACTGATAGCATGTGGCTGGACTATTACATAATATACATAGAAATTTTCTCTACCTACATTCTCTTTGCCATTTACCACGATGTATATACTGGCAAACATAGTTATTCCTTTATATCTTTGCCTGATCTTATTGTAACATAAACAGCCTACCTTGGTTGGTGGGAATACCAACTCTCCTCAGTGGAGTTAGTGCCCTAAACCCCTAAACCTGAACCAAATCTGAACCCCCCAAGCCTTCCTGAAACCCCCCTGAAACTTTCCTGATACCCAGAAGAACATCCTGAACATCCTGAACCACCTGAAACACCATTCAAACCCCCAACATCACTATTTGCCCACATCATGTCCAAGGAGAACCTCCTCATCTTGGCCGAGCTGAAGGATCTTGATAACTGGATGTACATTACTGAGACTGTCCTGTCAAGCAAGGGACTTTGGTCCATCATCTCGGGAGCTGAACCAAAGCCTGCCAGCTTTCCTGCATTGAAACAGGTCAAGTCATCGGAGACCAAAGCGGAAATAGCTAGGAGCGAGATCATCAAGAGGATTGACAGGCACCAAATCAGCCATATCCAGCAGTGCAGCCATGATCCCAAGAGGATCTGGGACAGACTTGTCACCATGAACTCGGTCAATGGACTGGATGGACATACCGAGCTCTGGGACAAGTTTGATGAGCTGAAGTAGACCCCAGGTGTACCCATGATGGATCACATCACCTTGCTCTGAGACCTCGCTGAGAAACTCGAGCATATTTATCAAGACAAGCCCTTGGATGCCAAGTTCATCTCCACCCTGCTTCGTTCTCTTCCCATCACCAATGACTGGAAGCAATTCTAGCGCAACCTCGAGGGTGACATGCAGAACAACAACATGGAGTATGTGATCTGATGCTGCCTGAATGAGTATGCATGGCAGGAGCGCATGAAGAAGGCTGATGAGACAGTTGTGAAGAAGGAGGAGGATGCTGATCCAAGTGATGCACTAGTGATGGAGATCACTACTGCAGCTGCTGCCACTGCATTATCACAACTCAGACAGAAGCCCAAGATATCCAGTCTGATGATGCAGCACACTGGGAAGAAGAAGCTGATCAAGTGCTGGAAGTGTGGTGGACATGGTCACTACCAGTCTGATTGTCCCAACGATGAGGCAGTAGAGGCCCTCGTGGCAGAGATGCCCATCAGTGATGATGAGGTTGATGCAGACATAGATGCTGGGATAAAGAGCTATAGGTTCTGAACCAGGGAGTGAAGTGACCTGTGATCCCTTAGCTCAAGGGAGTGTGTTGGATATTGCAAGCGAGCTTGCAGGACTGATAGCATGTGGCTGGATCATTGCATGTGGCTGGATCATTACATAATATACATAGAAATTTTCTCTACCTACATTCTCTTTGCCATTTACCACAATGTATGTACTGGCAAATGTAGCTATTTCTTTCTACCTTCGCCCGACCTCATTGTAACAGCAAGCTCACACTTCCAAATTAGGAATCCATATTCTAACATGTTACACTTCCAATTTTGACAGGGGTTGCAAATACCTTGGCTGTACTGACAGGTCCTGGGCCTGATCTGGTAGCCTAGATACAACATGGAGGAGAATCAAAGTTGGTGCAATTCCCTGTTTAACATCTCAGTAAGACCTTTCTCTGTCAAGAAAAAATTCTTGAACTCACAGTAACTGAATCAAGAACTGCTTGTGGATAAGCACTGTATGGACTATTGGTTGCCAACAATGGGATGTTGACCACCAAGGCAACAACATACAATGTGGATGACTCTATCAAGATTTCAATGATCTTGTAGTATAAGCTTGTCCTGAAGTTCAGGGTCTTCCCAGTCCTGCCTGCTCTAGTCAGTCTGTAGACAATGAGCATAGTACATATAATCGTTGTAGGGAGGGCCATTATAAAGTAAGGCATTTCCCAAATTTGGTAGTATCCATTTCTCTCTGAGTTGGTTGACAGTATCAGAAGCTGATGGAAGCAGAAAGCACCAAAAACTGAGATTGGTGAGTGACACGAATTCATACAACCAACAGTCAAGCTTACTAGTTCCGCATAGTGTGAATATACAGGGAAGGATGATGATCCTCCAGCTCCTTTCCCAGATGATCCAGCACCTCCAAATCTAATATAAATGTCATTACAGCCCTGAAAGTCTGACAAAAGACATACCATAATACTGTCAGCAGTAAGTATATTGCTGCCAATGGCCACTCCCCTAATCACCCGGACCCACAATGGACCAGTGACTAGCCAATCAGTGAGGGAAAGCAGGCTAGTTTCCCCATTCCCGAGTCCATATTTGATGAATGCCTCTCTGACATAGAACCACTTCACAGCTAGATGTATCGTTGCCACTATATACATGAACACCAACACACCAGCAAGGACCTTTGTCTGCCCCCTATAGGTAGTGCTGCTCGACACTATGAGAAAATAATATCAGTTTGTATCACATCCAAGTTGACAGGGTTCACCATACATATCTGCCACATTACGACACTGAGCAAAGCTGTGTACACTCCTAAGTTATGGTAAGTGCTTTGTTGGCTGTGGTTTAAAACCAAAGCTCACCATGAGTTAGGGAATGTATGATAAAATTGTTTAAGCAGGGGTCGGCATACTCAATGATGAGTACTTGGATAGAAACAACGTCATCAAGCGGGTCAGACATGGTGCACAGGACTAACAGCTACTTGTAGATGATTTTTGAGGGTGAAGGAGCTTGGCTGTTGTGGCATGGAGACTCGACATTTATTAGTATTCTATCTAGCTTATTTTAGTTGTGTTCTTCTAAAGATTGACATATATCAAGGATTAGTAGCCATGGCTACATGAAAGATGCCATTCCAGCCATACATCATACTTTGTAGATATCTCCTGAGTCCTTGGCAACATGCACAGGACAATTGTCATAGATGTTGAAGCAACATAAACAGCTATGATGGAAATGACTCTATAGTGGCTGTAGGTGGACAAGTTCGAACAAAATGATCTCCGCAGTAAGTTAGTTCTGTTCATCATGTAGTATTGATCACCAGGGCAGCTCTCCGGCATGTTCCATTTGGTAAACACGATCAAAGCTGAGTGTAATTATATGGCATCGCCATGGTACTGACAAGTATTTGCGTATGTTCCAATTAACTGACCATCATCTCAGGGATGAGTCATGACACTGGACAGTCACCCGCAGCTGAACACTTCGACCGTTTTGTCCGGACCAATGACCGCACCGGCAAGATGCATATTACAATGAAAACAGAGATGGGAACAACGAGATGGTGGCCCATGCAAAATTGATTTCAGGATATCGATATGGAAAGATTTCTAAGGACACGAACACTTCAAGAAGAAAAGACAACTATGCTATCAGAAATCGACAAGTGAATATATTCCGACTATAGATGAACAATCATGATCTTCCCAAACGCCAACCCAAGGGCAATCCTCCCAAGATCTTCATCATAATCCAACGCGGTCCAGTTATTGAGCATGTTGGAGGGAGCTCGTGAACGCGGACCTGGGTGGTGGGGTTAAGCAAACCGGGGAATACAGCTGCGACGAGCATCTCGTGTTGTAGTTCGAGCATGGGAGAGAACGAAAAGAGCAACTCGTTTAGACCTAGTATGTCGACATGGTGGTAAACGGTAAAGAAAAGGAAAGCTACGGGTACGGTAAATAACGGGTTCAGAGCCAGTTGATTCCGACGGCTCGTACAGCCACCAGTAACTCCAATATCTCGTAGCCATCGTGTTCCTCCCAACCATGACGCGGTCGTGTGGGCGGATCCGTACAGCAGTGGCTCACTTGCCGAGGATGACGTCGATGCACCGAAGAGCTCCATGTTGCGACGATGCTCTGCTGGTGAGGATTGGGAGAAAGGAGGAGAGGGAGTAGAACTCCAGCGAGTTTAGCTCTGAAGCCCACCGCTCTGGGAGTGCATTAAAAGAGTGTGTAGCTACATGTATGGGTTGGGGCGAGACAATGCACAGCGGACGACGAGAATGGTGGACGAGGTGAAAACGACTGGAAGACAACGATCATGCTGGGCGTCGCCGACGTCGTCGAGATGGGTGCATCGAGTGCTATGACGTCACGGCTGAGGATGACTGGGCGGAGGTCAGTGTCGAGGGAACGAATTTCGTGCAAGACTCCATGGTTATCCAGACGTAGAAGCACAATTCTCTGCGACCCGTGTAAGTCAGAGATCATTTATGAGAGCGAGAAGAACTCACAATATCACCGCCACCCTCGCTTCAGACTCTCGGTCCGTGTTAAGCTTCACCCCAGCAAAAATCGTGCCTTGCGGAGACCGTTCCGAGCACTTCTGCTACAGGGTGATGTCCCAGATCATAGATGGTCAGGGCAGACCAGATTCCCTTGGATACGGCTAGCAGCCATCGGTGTTCTCGTCCTGGTATGGATTTAATTTCAGAAACGGGAGGTCCGATAAAAGTAATCTCGCTTTTCGGCGTGAGAGGAGAGCCTGCGAGCCAACGGGACGTGAGTCGGTATGCGTGACGTGTGCGATGCTCAGTGTCGATGATTTCCCTCAGACGACTGCTCTCAGACAGAACAGCGAGAAGGGACGAGGTTGGAGAATCCCAGAGATGGTGAGAAGAAGGGAGGAAGGACGGCAAGGGTACGAGAGCAAGCGCAAAGATGATGTTAAAAGGCAAAAGACTTCGGAATTCGATCCGGGGCATTTGGCGCTGTTTCAATTTGTCATCGTCGGCTAATGTTTCCCGGGCCCGGCTTTGCCTTTCAACGTTAACCTAGGTATTTCGCCCATTTTGTTCCGCTGAGTTTGTGCTTATGCTTCAATACAGACAGTAGAAATTCTCTCGATTTTAATCTCCGGCGCCCAGTTCAATACACGTAACGACCAAGCTAAGAGCTGCGTATCAAACTGGCCATTACTAGCCTGTAATATACATGAAGGCGACTGATACGAGAATCAGCATTCCTTTCTACCGCCATCCGACTGAAAGTAAATTCCAGGAGCTGGGAGATTTTTCTATTCCTTCATCTTCAACTCTGCAGTACTATACTTCCACCTTGAAATCCTTGGTCTCAAAGTAGCGGCTTGAGGCGAGGAACAAGGATGTCGATATCAGAGCAAGGCCATCTCACTAAAGTGATGCCGACCCCCCCGGCCGCGACTACAGTAATGCCCGCGATCTCTGGAGGACTCAGCTGCATGCTCATGCTCACTGATGCAGACAGCGGCGAGTGCGTAGGGTTTTGGCCTACATGTGTAGCCCTGTATTCCAATGGAACTGCGTGTACAACTGCCAGAAGGACCTTGCGCTCGTGCGAGCGATGCACGCAAGGATGTCGTCAGTAAGGCATGCTCATTCTAATTTCTCCCAGCCCGTGCGTGCACCAGAAACCCTAAGCTCTGCAAGACCAAACCCCTTGGTGCAGAACGGTATGTTTTCGCATTACGTTCATCAGCTATACTTTCTGATCGTATAAACAGTGAATGAAGTAGACATTTACAGATGTCCGCAATTCTACAGAAAAATTGTCAGGTTGACGAGATCGTTCCCAGGCAACGGCCCTCTCGTTCACACCCATGAAAACTAACTATTGTGAGGCCTTCTCGCGCTACATTGAATGGACGGTTTCGAAAAGTACGTCGGACTCCTACTGCCATACCATCCGCCTGACATAACGTCAGAGCACGAACATGTTGATCTATATGAGGGGGCAACTCGCGAGCAAACAAACGCCAATTTCGGGAACCGGTTGCTGTCGCTGCAGCGGAACCTGCATAGTAGTAGGCGCGCGTTAATCAACCGCAGGGCCATCCTACTTCTGATGTGACTCAGCCGAACCCGAAACAACGTCGTACGTGTTATAGACAAGATCCCTTATCAGACATCGACGGATCACCGCAACAGCCTCTATTATCGACATCCTCATAGTATGTCTTCTAATCTCTGCATGAACCTGTTTTCTGATTGCGCATGCAGAACAGAGGAGGCCGTTCCTGCTGACAGTGAAGATCACAAGAAGTCGAGGAATCCTGGCCCATAAGAAAATTACTGGAGGCAAGGACCAAGTTCGTTGCCATCAGGACAGCACTGTTTCGCTGAATATTAGACACCGCCTGATCATTCTTCAGGCCTAAATCTTTCTCCAGGAAAGAAAGTACGGTTTACCATCGCAAGGCGCCGCCAGCTTGATTACGAGCGGACAAACACCGTTTTTTGCGAATCAAATATCGTCGTTGCAGGAGCACCAACTTCATAGACGCACTTCTCCAACATGACCAAACTTCGATCCATCATAGCTCTTGATGTTGCTCAGCCGAACAAGCAGCCATTGTCACGATTTTCCGGGCAGGACCAGAGAAACTGTGCAATTCCTGCGCGGTAGCCAGCGATCTGAACACGAGCACGAAATCTGAAGAGGCAGGATCTGGGAGTTCCTAAAGGGCGGAACACTTTTCCTGTGTCATTTGCGTGATTTTGTTCCTGTTTTTGCATGCACTGATATGCTTCCGTTTTGTTCGTGTCAGAACGGCTAGTTACCAGCGCTTTGTTCATACTCTTGGCCGATAGAGTCGAGGTAGATGGCAATGCCTTCACCTGTTTGGGCGTCCTCGGTCTTACGTATGATGATAGAACACACTGTCCAAAGAACATCAATACGTTATACCGCTTCGTAACTCCCTGTCGGAAATGATAGTTTCAATACTCAATCGGCCTTGGCACGACGAACCATGTGCTGGGCAATGGAGCCTTTCCCGCTGTGATCGGCCTATTGAATGTGTCGCGCGAAGTAGAGACTCTTCGTGGGGTCAGAAGCTGAAAAGTTCGAGATTAGGATACCATTCAGCGGTGCAAGTTACCGTGGACTATGCTTGAGTTCATCAACATCCAACTTGACTGTACACTCATCACACGCACAATTGCATGCCCCTCGGATCAATATTTCTGATGATAGATGTTTACGCTACTCTTTTATCGAGATATCTTCGACATATCATGTTTCATAGCTTCTAGTGCGGCATGCTGTTAGTCGCCAAGACCCCGGCGTGAGTCACCGCGGACTTATTAGAGTCCATGCTCACTTCGTCATCTCTTACCTCCCCTTGATAGCAGGTTTTGAAGACTCCGAGAGCTCTATCTGTCCTTCCCTGGAGTACGATGCGGCTCGCATTTATCTCGACACTGTTGGCCATTAGTTTGTACTCAGTGGCGGCGCAGGACCTTACACCTTCTCCTACCTGGACGGTGAATGTCCCTTCTCTAGCTGAAAACGACGCATCCTGATACAAAAGTAGAGCCCAAACATCACACTGTCCAAGGAAGACCGCACTACTATTGCGAAAAGTGCCCTCGACAAAGCAATTAGCATGCTCACTCAGTACAACGCACAATTCGCCGGTGTGTAGTATTCGATTTCCTGCATAGCGCTTCCGTTGTAACTCTCCTATGATATTACAGACGGTAACTATGGAAATGGTGGAATACTTTACGCACAAATGGCAGAATTTGATAGACTGACAAGCCAGACGATGTACAAGGATACGCTGAAAATTTATTCTACACTTGCCGAGCAGGCGAAGCCTGGCTTTTTCAATGGGAAGTCAGTATTCTCTCATTATACCTTCTGAAGCATTTCTGACAGACTTTGATTCAGGGTTAGTTCTATTTGCTAAGAGCGCTTCCTGGTAACTAATTCTCAATGATAGCTGCAAGATGGACTGTGAGGTAGATTGCATGTGTACGTTCCTGTGTTACTCATTTCCCACAGGACTTATGGATATGCCGCCGCTCGGGCTTACACAGCTTATCGAGATCCTGACTTCCTGACCCTTGCCGCGACTTCATGGGCTTCTGCGAGGCGATACACAATATCTCCGGAACAGGCTGCTACAGGGACCATGGAATCTAAGCAATTAACTCTCGCATCTTCATGTAAATGTGAGTGTCATCAGCGAGTACGACTGATCAGTTTATGAATCCTGGTGGACAGCAACTCTAGCCGGTGGGACCTATGACGTGAGTCATGCATTACACGCAGATTTCACTAATTAATCAATGGAGTAGATTACTGATCCCAACAATTCATACCTCGACGGTTTAGCCTCTGGGTTCGTGTTCTTTTCCAAATTTTCAATTCTTGGTTGACTCTGTACAACCAGCATGTTTCTTGTGTGAGCTCCGCAAATTTTCTGTGATATGGCCTATATGATCAGCTGACTGTAACCCAGTGTTTCTGCTCTACTGGCAGAAGCAACATCCAACCAGACGTATATTGATGCTGCCGTTGAATCAGCGGCTTTCATACAGTCGAATCTTCTCACTTCATCTAATATTGTACGGACTAATATCGAGTCAAATTCAAACAAATCTTCAAGTTGCTCAGTGTCTGATGTGATGACACCCTACGGTTCTGGTACCTTCATTGAAGGCTTGGCCATCCTAGCTGGGATCTCCCATAATACATCAACGGAGTCCTTGTATGTGCTAACAGATCTTCATTGTCCACATACTAAAACATGGATTCTGCTAGATTACGCAGTGCCATTTTTAATGTTGCAAATAATTCACTGTGGCATGAAGCGGATAGAGTATATTACAGTATGTTTCTTGACTGTGAATTTATCTCACGAACTCGTGCTTACTTTGATGGTAAAGGAAGCGACAATGGAGGACACTATATCGTACGGGCCCTGGCATCATTATATGAACGTAACAAGACATCGTCTGATCTTCAAGAATATATCAAGGAATACATCAGTGTTCAGGTAAGCCTTCATAAACCCACTTCTCCTGGTTGACATAACGTGGTACTTGGATGTAGTATAATGCTGTCGTCGAACAGGCTAGGTCCTCAAGCGATAAAGACATTTATGGGTTACCCTGGATAGGACCACGAGGCACCTCGTACGACGGCGTTTATCAGACCGCGGCTTTGACTGCGTTGCTCAGTGCAATACAGCTTGCAGATAATCCCATCACGAGTACCACATCACTGTCGCCACCACAGTCATCGAGTGGGTCACCATCATCAGCAAAGAAAGACTCTGCCGGAATTATTGCAGGTAGTGTCGTTGGCGGAATAGTGCTTCTTGCCGCTTTAATATTTGGCACCCTTTTCTTGCGCAAGCTACATCGTCAGAGGAACGATCGCACTTTGGTTGTGAATGGGCGTTCGCCATTGCTAACACCGTTCACAACTACACAAAATATAGCCTCTTCTGGGATATCGGGAGAGCAGCATCGGAGAAACCAGGAGAAACCAGCTCGATTCTCTGGTGTCGTAATGGAAGGAGAGTCTTCCTCTTCGGGGGCCGCTGATAACGGTTCGGTGGGCATCGTAGGAGCTCAGGTTGCCAGCCCTGAGAATCCACCACCCGATAGAAGAGAGCATACACTTATGGAGGAGCTGCTGAGAACACTAAACAACCGGGTATCACGGGATCCATGGAATGAAGAGGAGCTGCCGCCGAATTATCATGAGGGATAGGCTATGTGAAAAGGACGGCATGTCTCGATGCGGGACGGTATATAATGCAATTGTTCCCACAGTTTCTCCATAATGTTTTTAGGATTATCTCGTCCTTGTCATTGTCCTTGGCCTGGACGTCAATATTATATGGCATCTCCTCGAAGTCGAGAACACTGATATCCTACGACCGGCGCTCGTTTGCGAAATTCCAAGATCAATATTAGTCATTTCTACCAATGTACTCCGCGATTTGTCTCTGTTCCACGAGAAGTTCCCAACCGTGCGATCAAACACGGTACATGTTGGGTACATGGCTACGAAATCAAACATCGACCCAATCGAGGCCATGAGATCGAAACCGAGGTATCGAGGAATATGACTGTGAGGTCAAACTATGATAGGTGCAGGCCCCTTTCCAATCTAACTCTATAGACGCGGGTGCACTTGGTATCTTTCCAGGTGCAAGCATCTTATTGATGCGCAAGTAATACAAGAATAAACAGCATGCAAGGATGACGGATTGAAAAAAGAAAAATCTCCGACCGATTCCCCAAGCCTTCCAGCGGGATTCGAACCCTGATAGCAGGCGGTCAACGTAGTGCGTCAGGGAGGCGGATAGTAGTACTTGCAGTTCTATCTTCACTCGCAATAGCGCGGATGACCTAAACGAACAAGGACTATGTATTGTGATTATAGCTGAACAATCGTGACCTCCCCAAATGCCGACACAAGGGTGATCCGCCCGATCTTCGTCATAATTCAACGCGGTCCAGTTCCTCACCTGTGTTTCTTCGTTGATGGCACACTATTCACTCACGCTGTTTTGCAAGAGATGTATCCACGCTCTGAGATCTCTCCAATTTGATCTTCGGGAGATGATTGTGCCGAAGGACGACCACAGCTCGGATATCGACGTGCTTATCTGCTACATTATTTCAGATCGAGACAGGAAAATATTTCCGAATGTCGAGGAACTTCAAGAAGAAAAGAGATTTCAAAGGATTTACTATGCTTCGACTAGGACTCGAACCGTGGCAACAGCAGACTTCACAGTCTGCGTCACGAAGCTATGGCTTTTCGTACGGTGCTCGCGAATGAAGGGGAAAGGTCAGCACCAGTCAAAATTCGTGTGATGCATCTGAATTAATGAATACAAGGATCCGGGGTATACAGAAGCGACAAGGTTGCAGTCACAGTAGCTCGCTTGCCGATAGTACCGCGTCAGAATGGGTTTGCGAAACTTGAGAATCAGAAGAGTTATATTTGCCACAACGGATTGAGGTCATGAAATTGAAACCGAGGTATCGAGGATTATGACTGTGAAATCGAATTATAGTATGGCCTTTTCTAATACCATAAGTAGCAGACGTTCTACACAGTACGTATGGAAGCGAATGTCCTAAACCAGCAAGTAGCGTGTATTTTGATTACAAATGAACAATCTTGGCCGTCCTAAACTCGACCTAATGGCGATCCCACGAAAGTCTTTATCATAATCGAAGGCGGTCCCGTTATTGAGCGTGTTCATGCATACCTCGCGAACATGGACTTCCGAAGTAGGATTAAGCAGACAGGGAAGACACCTGCCATGAGCATTTCGCGGCCATCGCACTTCTCCCAGTGTGAGGCCATGGCGTGGTCGTGTGGGTGGATCCATACGGAGGTGGCCCGCTTGCTGAGGATATCATCAGTGCGTCGTAGGGTTCTACATTGCGACGATGCTTTGCTACTAAGTTCCAGTCGTAGATGAGGGTCTTGGAGATGTCGTCATTGAGTGCTTTGACATCGCCGCTGAGGGTGACTGGGCGTCGGTCAGTGTCGATGGAACAAATTATAGGCTCCCGTCGTCGTCTAGGCGCAGGAGAACAATTCTCTGCAACCTATGTACAGCAGAGATCGATTATGAGAGTAAGAGGAACTCACAATGACACCGCCACGCTTACTTCAGACTCTGGGTCCGTGTTCAGCGTCACCCTAGTAAATATCGCGGCTTTCGGAGACCATTCGGAGCACTTCTGCGGCAGGGCGATGTCCCAGATGGTCAGGGCAGACCAGATTCCCTTGGATACGGTTAGCAGTCATCGGTGTTCTCGTCCTGGTATGCATGTGATTTCGGAAGCGCGCGATCCGATAAAAGTCGTCCCGCTTTTCGGCGTGAGAGGAGAGCCTGCAGTGAGCCAACGGGAAGCGAGTCGGTATGCGTGACATGTGCAATACTCAATGTCGATGACTGCCCTCGGACGACTGCTATGAGACAGAGCAGCGAAAAAGGGACGATATTGGAGATTCCCAGAGGTATATATGGCGAGAAGAAGGGAGGGGTACGACAGCAAGCGCAGCGATGATGGTAAAAGGCAAAAGAATTCGGATTCTGATCCGGGTCATTTTGGCGTTGTTTGACATCGCCGGCTACATGATGTTTCCCGCCGCCGGCTCAGCCTTTCTCTTTCTCTCTTACCAACGCCTACCTATGTATTTTGCCCGTTTCGTTCTACTGAGTTCCGTGCTTATAATCTTCACAGATACTAACAGAATAATTCCATTGCTTGTGTTATCGTTATTCTCTTGATTTCCCCGCTCAGACATCCAAGGTTCTTCAACTCCAAGAACTGCCTATCGAACTGGGCATTCCTCGCCCGTAATCGACATGAAGAAGGTACTGATGCGAGATAATTTGCCTTCCTATGTGCCGCCATCCTGCCAAGAGCACTTCCGAGGAGCTCCGTGGTATTTGGGAGTTGGGTCCTTTCCTGATCGTGTGTGGTTTTTCCATTCCTTCCATCGTCCGCCTAACGCGACTCTGCAGTATAAAAATCTCACCTTGAAACCCTTGGCCTCGAAGAAGTGCCTGGAGGCGAGGAACAGGTTTATCAAAATCAGCTACTTTGCTGAAGGTGATGTGGACAAGCCGTCCACGACAACAGCAATTTCGGCGATCTCTGGAGGACTCGACTGCGTACATACCGACGTGGTGGGTGCGTAGGTATTTTTTGCCTACATATGTATGCTTCCATTCTAATCGAACGGCGCGTGCAGCTGCCAGTAAGATCTTGTACTCGATCGTGGAAATGGACGTGATGCATCCGAGGGTGACCTCAGTACGGCGTGTCCGATCTCGCAGGTCGTGTGTCTACCGGGAATCCCAAGTTCCCCAAGATCGAACCTCTTCTTGATGCAAGATCAAACTTGAAGCTGGCCACAATGAATCCTGTCCCTTAAGAAAGTGACTAGATGTGCTGGTGAGGACGAAGCTTGTCGCTATTAGAGAAATGCTTATCCGCCGAAGGTGTTCTCGACCAACCAGCCGCGACAATAAGAATGCAAGTGGGCCCGGAACTGCATAAATATCAAGGTACAATCTTGGGGCCCTTGCGTCCTAATCGAACAGCTCGTGCACTGACCAGTAATGCCTTGTACTCGTTCGGAAAGAGGTATTCATGCATGCTGTACCAGCGGAAGCAGCACCATACCTCAAAATAGCGCGACGTCAACTTTACTGGCCTGCTTGTATCCGTTCTTCGGGAGGATCGTCTCAACGACCAACCATTCGTCCGGACATGCCTCTCCTCGATGTGTCTTTACGAGGATCGTCATATCTTCCCATCTCTCGGACCTGTTCGCTCCGTCCCAGCCTGTCGTACTGGGATGCAGCATTGAGCATCAACGGAAGGGATTTGATGTACCATGAGTGACATCAGGACGCTTGTTTTCTCAGGTCGTACACGCCGTGGCATAATCAGCTCAAGGCCAATACTTTCCTCGGCAGAGGATGATATGTTTTCACATTATATTCATAAGCCTTTCTGATCGTATAAACAGTGAACAAAGCGACATTCACAGCTGTCATCGATTCTCATGAAAGTTTTGTCGAGTCAACGAGGTGGTTCCCATGTACGAGTGAGCGAACAAACACCATTCTCGGGAACTGGATGCTGTCCCTGCAGCAGAACCAGCGTAGTAGTAGATGCGCGTTAACTGCCTGCAGGCCCATCCTACTTCTGATGTGGGACTCAGCCGAACAAATGATCTGGACCTACGCAGTACACGTTATAAACAAGATCACCTGCTGTGTTTACCAGGTGCCGATGGGTCGCCACATCAAACTCTATCATCGACGCGCTCAATGTATGTCTTCTAAGCTCCTCTTCGTGAATGTTGTTGTCTGATTGCGCATAAGGAACAGACAAGCCATTCCTGCTGACAATGGAGATCGCGAGAAGTCAAGGAATCGGGTGAACAGTGAGCTGGCCACAGTGCATCTTGGCCCGCAAGAAAGTGATTGAAGGTGAGGGCCCCGTTTGTTGCCGTCAGAACAACTCTGTTTTACTGAAGGCGGTGACACAGCCGACGACGACCCACTCTCGCAAGTCATACTTCATGACTAAATCATTTCTCTGGGAAAGAAGGTGCGGTTTCTCGTCACTTTCATCAATCCTAGCGCCTAATTGTATACATAGTGAACGAAGAAGACATTCAGTGGCTGTCAACTGATATCAAGTCGACGAGGTCGCTCCCAGTCGACGGTGTTCGGCTCATTGGGACCGTATTGCTAGGTCCAGGAGAGAGAATGGAGGAAGGGTAGTGAGAGTCACGGATATGGCTACGAACCAGTGGAGAACTGCGGGAATGGCATCGAATGTGCACCTGGTCGCGGAAGGGCCGGACCGTACCAATGCTCCCATCGTACCCTTTACATAAAATGACTATCAAGAAGTCTGTCTTGTCGCACCAGACTAGGGATATGTGTCAGGAATAGTACGTTGAACAAGCGGCTTATTCCTATGTCTTCAATCTAACGTTATGATCATAGGAAAAGCGTTGATCTTATGCTGATGAAGACAGCGCCAGTTTGATTACAAGCAAAGAAACACCGGTTTTTGGTACTCGGATGCCCTCATTACAGCAGCACCGGCATCATAGACGCGATTCTCTAATATGACCGAACTAGGATCCATCATAGCTCTCGATGTTGCTCAGCCGAACAAGCAGCCATCGTCACGAATTTCCCGGCAGGATCTGATAAGTTGCGTAATTGCTGTCTTGCTCCTGCACGGTAGCCAACGATCTGAACGCGGGCACGAAATCTGAACAGGTGGCGGAGAATTGGAAGGTCTTGGAGGTAGTAAGGGGTGGAACAGTATATCTGCGTGGTTTGCGTGGTTTTGTTTCTGTCTTTGTATGAGCCCAGCAGGTGCTGATATGCTTCCGTTTCGTTCGCATCAGAATGGCCGATGAGCGGCGCAGTCCTTGTACTCTTGGCCAATAGAGTCGACTTGGATGATACTACCTTCACCTGTTTGGGTGGACTCGATCTCAGGTATGATGATAAAACACAAAACGAAGGACAACGGTACGTCATGAGGCTTTATCTCCCGGTCGGAAATGATAGGGTTGACACCCAATCACCCTTGGCACTATGAATCATGCGCTAGGTGACGGAGGCTCTTCTCGTTGTGATGACACTATAGAATCCGTCGCGCGAAGTGGAGACTCTTCGTGGAGTACGAAGATGGTCAGTTCGAGATTAGGATACATCCAGCAGCGTAAGTCAAAGTGGACTACGCATAGTTCATCAACATCCAACTTGGCTGTATGCTCTTCACATGCACAATTGAATGACCCTCGAATCAATACTCCCGATGAATGTTTACGCTACTCTTACATCAGAATATCTGTGCCATATCATGTTTCATAATCTCTAGCGCTGTATGCCGTTAATTTGCCAAGATCCCGGCGTGTCAGTGAGTTTCCGCAAACTTATTTGAGTCTATGCTGATTTCACCTTCTCTCACCTAACCTTCACAACAGGTCTTGAACACTCCGAGAGCTATATCTTTCCTGGACTACGGATGCAGCTAATTTTTATCTGGACGCTGCTTGCTCTGAGTTTGTACTCAGTGGCGGCGCAGGACCTTAAACCTTCTACTACCTGGAGGGTAAATACTCCTTCTCTAGCTGACAACGACACATTCTGATACAAAAGTAGAGCCCAAACATTACACTGTCAAAGGAAGACCGCATTAGCATTGCGAGCACTGCCCTCAACAAAGCAGTTACCATGCTCAATCAGTCCAACGGACAATTCAGTGGTGTGTAGTATTCGATCTCCAGCATAGCGCTATAGTTAACTCTCCTATGATATCATCAGATAGCAACTATGAAGCCGGTGGAACACTTTACGCACAAATGGCAGAATTTGATAGATTGACAAGCCGGACGACGTACAAGGATACGCTGAAATTTTATTTTACACTTGCAGAGTCGGTGGGGCCTAACTTTTTAAATGGGCAGTCAGTATTCTCTCGTTATACCGTCTGAATCATTTCTGACTGACCGTTATTCAGGGTTAGTTCTATCTGCTAAGAGCGCTTCCTGGTAACTGATTCTCGATGATAGCTTCAAGCTGGACTGTGAGGTAGATTGCATATGTACGTTCCTGTGTTACTCACTTCCTATAGGAGTTATGGATATGCCGCCGCTCGGGCTTACGCAGCTTATCGAGATCCTGACTTCCTGACCCTTGCCGCGACTTCGTGGGCTTCTGCGAGGCGATACACAATATCTTCGGAACAAGCCGCAACAGGAACCATGGAAACTAAGAAATTCACTTTCGCGTCTTCATGTAACTGTGAGTGTCATCAGCGAGTACAACTGATCAGTTTACGAATCCTGGTGGACAGCAACTCTAGCCGGTGGCACCTATTTCGTGAGTCATGCATTACATGCAGATCTCACTAATTAATCAATGAAGTAGGATACTGATCCCAACGATTCATACCTCGACAGTTTGGCCTCTGGGTTCGTGTTCTTTTCCAAATTTTCAATTCTTGGTTAACTCTGTACAACCAGCATGTTTCTTGTGTGAGCTCCGCAAATCTTCTGTGATATGACCTATACGATCGGCTGACTGTAACCAAGTGTTTCTGCTCTACTTGCAGAAGCGACATCCAACCAGACGTATATTGATGCTGCCGTTGAATCGGCAACTTTCATACAGTCGCATCTTCTCACTCAATCTAATATTGTACTGGGTGGTATCGAGTCAGTTTCAAACCAATCTTCAAGTTGCTCAGTGTATCCTGTGGTAGCACCCCACGGTTCTGGTACCTTCATTGAAGGCTTGACCATCCTAGCTGGGATCCCCCATAATACATCAACGGAGTCCTTGTATGCGCTAACAGATCCTCATTGTCCAGACTCCACGTACTAAAAATTGAATTCGGCTAGATTACCCAGTGTCATTTTTAACGTTGCAACTGATTTACTGTGGCATGGAGCGGATGGAGTGTATAATGGTATGTTTCTTGACCGTGGATTTATCTCACGAACTCAGTCTAATTTTCATGGTAAAGGATTCGACAATGGAGGACATTACATCGTACGAGCTCTGGCATCATTATATGAACGCAACAAGACATCGTCTGATCTTCGAGAATATATCAAGGAATACATTGGTGTTCAGGTAAGCCTTCATAAACCTACTTCTCCTGATTTACATAACGTGGTACTTGGATGTAGTATAATGCTGTCGTCGAACAGGCTAGGTCCTCAAGCGATAAAGATATTTATGGGTTACCCTGGACAGGACCACGAGACGCCTCGTTTGGTGGCGTTTTACAGACCTCGGCTTTGACCGTATTGCTCGGTGCAATACCGCTTGCAGATAATCCCGTCACGAGTACTATCCCTACCTCAAGTGCAACCGCATCACTGCCACCAAAGTCATCGAGTGGGTCAGCATCCTCAGCAAAGGACCTTGCCGGAATTATTGCGGGTAGTATCGTTGGCGGAATAGCACTTGTCGCCGCTTTAATAGCAGGCGCTCTTTTCTTGTGCAAACTATACCGTCGGAGGAACGATAGTCCTTTGGTTGTGGATGGGAGTTCGCCAGAACTAACACCGTTCACGACGGCCGAAAATATGGCCTCTTCAGGACTATTGGGTGAGCACCATCCGATAAACCAGGTGAAAGCCGCTCGATTCTCTGGTGTCACAATGAGAGGAGAGTCCCCATCTTTCGGGGCAGCAGAAAATGGTTCGGTGGGGATAGGAGGAGTGGATATGCAGACGGAGCCGAGAACTTCACCAGGAAATCAGGTTGCAAGCCCTGAGAGCCCACCATCTGGCGATAGAAGAGAGCAAACACTTATGGAGGAGCTACTGAGATCATTAAACTACCGGATATCGCGGGATCGATGGAATGGAGAGGAACTGCCGCCGAATTATCATGAGGGATAGGCTATGTGAAAAGGACTGCATGTCTCGAGGCGGGACGGTATATAATGCAATTGTTGCCACGGTTTCTTCATAATCTTTTCAGGATTATCTTCTTCTTGTCATTGTCATTGTGCTTGGCTTCTTCATCATCGGACGTCAATGTTATATGTCATCTCCTCGAAGTAGAGAACACTGATATTCTACGATCGACGTTCGTTTGCGAAATTCATACATCAATATACAATATTAGTCATTTCCACCAATGTACTCCGCCGGACCGTGAATAGTCTCTCTTCCGCGAGAGATTCCCAACCGTGTGATCAAACGCGGTACATGTTGGGTACATGGCTACAAAACCAAGCATCGACCCAAAAAGTGCGACTTTGATCACTACCATTAAGAGATACGTTTAGCTCAGCACGTAATGACAAGTTAACTAGCCGCTTACTTATTCACGGCTCCTTGATTTCAGAGCGTCGGTCACACAAAGTTACAATCTGCTTTATGTTCCCCAAAGAGTCTACAGTAGAATTCTTCGAGTTCTCTTTTGCATTCACGATGTACACAGTAAATTCAAGCACTAACCATCGAACCACAGACCAGTAATTCACTGCTTATGACGAATGTATTTAGAATTACATAATTGAAATAGATGGTATTTGCGGGGGAACGTTAAGGCATCAATGCATCAAGTATGGAGTCCTTGTAAACATGACAATACATTTCACAGTCCCGTCACCTTGAGAATAGCCATTCGGTTGACAGTCGCCGTTAGATCTCTCCTATCTGATCTTAGGGAGATGGTTGTACCAAACGACGACGGCAACTAGGATATTGACGGGTTTATCTGCCAAATTATTTCAGGATCTAGACAGGGAGATATTTCCCGAATGTCGAAGAACTTCAGGAAGAAACGAAACCTTCAAAATTTTCTGTATGCTGCGATTAGGATTCGAACCGTGATAATCAGCAGATTATACGGTCTAAGTACTTGAGTCATGAAGCTATTGCTTTCCGTATTGTTCGTGAATGAAGGAGGAAGGCCGGTTTGTGACACTTGAGAATCAAAAGAGTCGTACTCGTCACAACGGATCGAGGTCATGAGATTGACACCGGGGTGTCGAGGATTATGACCGTGAGATCAAACTATGATAGGTGCAGGCCCTTTGCTAATGTAACTCTGTAGAAGCGAGTGCATTCAATATCTTTCCAGGCGCAAGCATCTTATTGATGCGCAAGTAATACAAGAAAGAAATAGTACGCAAGAATGACGGATTGAAAAAGGAAAAAGTACCGAATCGATCCCTTTAAGCCATCCAGGGGGATTCGAACCCTGATAGTAGACGTTCAACATAGTGCGTCACGGAGGCAGATACGAGTACTTGCAGTCCTATCCTCACTTGCAATAGCGCAGATGACTTAAAACCCTATGTGATTACAGCTGAACAATCGTAACCTTCCCAAACGCCGACCCAAGGGCGATCCGCCCAAGATCTTCGACATCATCCAACGCGGTCCAGTTATCGAGGTTGTTCATACAGACCTCGCATACGTGGACTTCAGCGATGGGGTTAAGCGGACCGGGAAAGACAGCTGCAATCAGCGTCTCGGAGCCATCGTGCTCCCCCCCAGCGTGAGACCATGGAGGAATCGGGCGGGCGGATCCATACGGCAGTAGCTCGCTTGCCGAGGATAACATCAGTACACCGTAGGGCTCTGCGTCGCGATGATGTTTTGCTGGTAAGAGTCGGAGGAAAGGAGGAGAGCGAGTAAAGTTCAAGTGAGTTTAAAACTGATGCCCAAGGGTTGTTGCTCTGGGAAAGGATGAGGATGGAGGTCGATGTTGCGCTTACGCCATCGACCCAGCCAAAGGAGTGTGAGGCTACACGTGTGGGGTGGGGCGGGGCAGTGTACAGGCTGATGGAGCTGGCGCAGACAACGAGAATGGTGGATGAGGTGAAAAGGACTTGAAGGCAGTGATCGTGCAGGGCGTCTCCGACACCGTCGAGGTGGGCGCGCCCGTCGGTCTTCCAATTGTAGATCAGTATCTGGGAGACGTCGTCATCGAGTGTTATGACGTCACCGCGAGGGTGACTCGGTGGAGGAAGCGAATTTCGTGCAGGATCTCGTGGTTATCTAGATGTAGAAGCACAATTCCCTGCGTACGTACGTCAGAGATCGCTCATGAGAACGAGGGGAACTGACAATGACACCGCGACGCTCGTTTCAGACTCTGCATCCGTGTTCAGCTTTACCCCAGTCAATATTGCGCCTTTCGGAGACCATTCAGAGCACTTCTGCTGCAGGGTGATGTCCCGGTTGGTCAGGGCAGACCAGATTCCCTCGGATATGGTTAGCAGCCTCGTCCTATGAATTGGATTTCGGAAACAGGCGATCCGACAAAGGTCGTCTGGATTTTCGGTGTCAGAGCAGAGCCTGCGAGCCAACGCGTCGCCAGTCGGTATGTGCGACGAAGCTCAGTGTCGATGACTGCCCTCGGATGAATGTATGAGACTGAGCAGAGAAAATGGGGCAGCATTGGAGAATTCCAGAGGCATATATGGCGAGAAGAAGGGAGAGAGGATGGCAAGGGTACGACAGCAAGTGCAGCGATGATGGTGAAAGGCAAAAGAATTCGGATATCGATGCGGGGTATTTGGCGTTGTTTCACATCGGCGGCTAATGCTTCCCAGCTTAGCCTTTCTCTCCAGCCTAGGTATTTCTCCCGTTTTATTTTGCTGAGTTTTTGCTTATACTTCTACACAGATAGAGTAAATTCAATGTTGCTTGTCTTATCGTTATTCTCTTCATTTCCCCACCTAGGTCAATACGTGTAACGGTAACGACCAACTGTAAGAACTCAGAACAGCCTATCAAACGGCCTATTTCTCGCATGGCATCGACAGAGAATTTGCCCTTCTTTGTACCACCGTCCGGCTAAGAGTAAACCCGAGGTGCTCCCATGGAGCTGGGGAGTTGGGTCCTTTCCTGATCGTGCGCGGTTTTTCCATTCCTTCCATCCTCCAGCTAACGCGACTCTGCAGTATAATAATCTCACCTTGAAACTCTTGGCCTTGAAGACGTGCTTGGAGGCGAGGAACAGGTTTGTTAAAATCAGAGAAACACTACTTCGCTGAAGGTGATGTCAACTAGCCGGCCACGACAACAGTAATGTGGGCGATCTCTGGGGGACTCGACTGCGTACATACCGACGTGGTGGGTGCGTAGGTATTTTTTACCTACATTTTCAATCGAATGGCGCGTGCAGCTACCAGTAAGGCCTTGTCCTCGTTATTGCAAATGGACGTGATGGAGCCAAGGATGACCTCAGTACGGCGTGTTCAATTTTATAGGTCGTTCGTGTACCAGAAATCCTACGCTCTGCAAGATTGAACTTCTTGGTGCAAGATCAAACTTGAAAGTGACCACAAAGAGTCTTGTCCCCCAAGCAAGCGACTTGATGTACCGGTGAGGTCGACGCTGGTCGCTATTAGAAAAACACTTATTCGCTGGAGACGTTCTTGACTAGCCGGCCATATCAATAGGAATACAAGTGGACCCGGGGCGGCATAAATACCAACGAAGGAAGTGCGTACCATCTTAGGGCCCTCGCATCCTAATCGAACGGCCAGTAAGACCTTGTACTCGTTCAAAAAGAGGGACTTACGTGCTTGCTGTACCAACGGAAGCAGCGCCATACCTCAAAGTAGCGTGACGCCAATTTCACTAGCCTACTTGTATTCATTTCTCTGGAGGATCATTTCCACGACCAACTATTCCTCCGCAAATGCCTCTCCTTAACGTGTTTTTACGAGCATTATCATATCTTCCCACCACTCGGATCTGTTCGCTCCGTCCCAACCCTTCGTACTGGGATGCAGCATTGAACATTAACGGAAGGGATTTGGTCTGACATCAGGACACTTGTTTTCTCAGGGCGTACACGCCTTGCAATAATTAGCCCAAGGTCAAAACACCCCTCGGCGGAGACGGTACATTTTCATGTTACATTCATCACCTATATTTCTGATCGTGTAAACAGTGACCAAAGCCGACGTTTACAGCTGTTGTCGATTCTCATGAGAAACTTTGTCGAGTCGATGAGGTCGTTCCCATGCGACGACCTTCTCGTTCATACCCATTATCGTGAGGCCTTCTCGTTTTGGAAAAGTACGTCCGACTCTTACTGCCATATCATCCGTCTAATATAGCGTCAGAGCAGGAAACCGTTGATACTATACTGAGGACACCGCCAACTCGATTACGAATGTCGCTACAGTAGAACCGGCATAGTGGTACGCGCGTAATGACCCCATTCTTCCTCTGATGCGAACAAATGACCTGAAACCATGTCGTACACATATAGATGTGACTACTTCACGACAGGTTCAGTATCCCACTGGTTTCTTTTGCACGCATAATTCTTACCTTTCTCATCGCAGCTAAGGAAGTGTCGGACTTCGGTCAATATTAGAGAAGAGTCGTAAATCCGAGAGCGATAGCCCCTCATAACATTTATATTCTCCGCAAATCATACCTCCTGAATCGACAAATGCCGATCAGGCCACTCAATTTTGTTTAGGCTCGAGTAAGGCGATGCCGATCCGGAGACTAAATGCCCGGATGTATAACAGCTGCTGCGATCTATTTGCGTCTCTTGCAACCTACTCGTTTCTTTCCCTCGGTCCGACGCTCTCGCAAGGACAGAATACGCCTACCGCTCCGTTGCATATATGCCTTTCATCTTTCAGCTCTAATATAGCCTTTGATGATGGCAGCTCTTCCCAACGGTGTTTTAAGGCACGAGGACAATAAAATCTGGGCAGTTTATGATCGAAATTGGGCATCGTCAATCAGCAGTTCCAGGCAATTACCTTTTCAAAAATGTTTTGAATGGTCGGCGGTAAGTTTAGTCACGTTAGGCTCTGCAAAGAAGTCAGTGTCCATTTCGAATTCAGTCTTGACCCATCAGCCATGAAGTTATACTTGCTACTTCTTCCTGGCGCTGTCTCTGCTCGTGTACAAAGACGTGATAGCAATGGCAGTCAATACGCAAATAAGAGCCAAATCGTCACCGTTCCTGTATCGATCAGCCAAGACTCGAAATATACCGTCAACGTCATCATGGTATGTTTTACAACTCCCTTGGCTCGTTCCACCGCTGCTAAGCCAATGTCTAGTCAACAGGAGCGTTAGCCCAGAATTTTTTGTTCGGACTCACGAACAGCACTGGTTACATAACCGTAGCAGGAACGGGCCGCGATACCTGTGATGGTGTTACGCCGTATGTATTGTTTTCTAGACCAAACCATTGCGCTCTTAGTCAGGTTGCTGCTAGGTCCAATCGTACTGCCTCAACAACGGCCACAGATCTCCCTGGTTGGCAGAATGTAGCCCTCATCGGTGGGAGTAATGCAGGAGGAAATATCGTCACAGAGAGCTGCGGCCTCAAGAAGAACGACGGGAAAGACTGGACGTATTCCAATCAAACAAGTACACCAAAATTGTTTATCTTCAGACATATTCCATTGACTTTTTCTACTAGTTGTCGTAGCCAACACGTCTTATTCCATGTTCTCGCCTGGAGTCTCTGGCATTTTCGGTCTCGGACCCAATTCCAGTGCGCTTTCCTCGATCATCAGTACGTTCCACGACTAATCGCGTACACAGGGGATGGAAATTTCAGCGCCACTGTCTTCGGAGGTTATCTCTCTGCAAAACCGTCTGGTGAAAACTTTACTTATGGCATGGCACTCAGCCCTAACACCGGCTCCTCCTCGAGCGATGGAGGGTATCTCCATCTTATTCAGCCGGACAATTCTTTTTTCCAAGGCGACATTGCTTGGAAGACAATGCAGACTTTCAACACTACTAGTCTGAATACGGATTTCTACATTGAGCTCGATAGTTGGACGCTCACTACGAGCAACGGCAATATCTCCCGTACCGGCAGTCTTGTTACTGCCATTGATCCGATTTACGAGGCTCTGATTTTCCCTCAACAGGACGCCAGTTCATTCTGTCCGTTCTCTTCCGTCTTTCTTTGCAAAACGTAGTGCTCATGCAGCGTTTGGCCATAAGACTCTAGCATTACCGGCGCTTATGTTGCCGGCTACACTAACTCCACAACTTACTACGCCATTCCATGCGACGCACAAATGAAAATTACGCTCACTATCAACGCCTTGGCCGTTACTCTGGACCAATCAAAACTAGTCATCAACCAAGGCGGCCACTGTACCGGTCTCATACAAATGTGGTCGTCACCCGAAACCACAGAATATGTCTTGGGTTCCAGTTTTCTTTCGAACGTTTACGTGTGCGTATCCACTACTCTTAATCACAGCGACTTAGCTCGTTTTCAGCATCGTGACTCTCTCAAACGCCACATCAGGCATGGTCGGATTTGCTGAGAAAGCCTCAAATCCCAGTAGCGGTCTTTCAACCGGTGCGATTGTTGGTATTGCAGTCGGTTCGGCTGTGGGCGCAATCCTGCTCATCATCACTGGTATTTTACTATTCCGGTACATTCGTAAGCGCCGGGCCCGCAAGGCATCGCCTGGATACAAAGAACCCATCCTAACAGGTGGAGGGGAGACTTCGCCTCCCCCAGATTGTATTGTTGCGCCCTTTTCGCAGCAGTTAATGACTACATCACCGCCGATGTCAGCATATGCTCATCCTTCGCCGTCTTTGAATGCACAAGGAGCGTACTATGGCGCTAGCGAGCTCTCTGATCCCGGAATGGATCGAGTCTTCTCTCCACCATCCTCTTATGCCGTTAACACTGCTGATTCTGGTGGGATCATGAGCGTCACCGAGAGGCGGTCGCAGTGTGGACCTACGAATCCTGATGAAAAGAGGAGAGAAAGCCGTCTTACGGCTAGTTCTATGAGCCCTTAACTATCAACACATTATCCCCGTTGGTATTACGACTGCACCCTCCTTGTTCCAGCGATCGTCTTGAGTGCACCTAGTCAGTCCTGTATATACGATTATGTCACTATAATTGCGGTCATATTTTAGGTTGGGTCGGAGTGCATAATCATAAAACGATGTACAGTGTGGAAAGCCATTTGTTTGCACTTAAACGTTCTCCACCCGATTTTCTTTCCGGTAGAATAAAGCCGGTGCTAACTCTGTAATGTTCTCTAGGGGCGTATTGTTCGGACAGGTATTACAGGGCATTGGGAATGAAGATGGTATTTGGGTATGTCGCCCGTGTTGTGCTGCTGAGTTTTCTGCTTATACTTCTACACATAGAAAAAATTCATCATTGTTATTCTCCTGATTTCCCCGCCCAGCTCAGCACGCGTAACGACCAAGCTACTTCAACTCCAAGAATTGCCCATCAAACTGGGTCATTAGTTGCCTGTAATCGACATGGAGAATTTTCCTTTCTTTTATGCCACCATCCTGCCAAGAGCGAATCCGAGGAGTTATCGTGAAGTCTGGGTGTTGGGTCCTTTCTGATGGTCGGAGGAATTTCTATTCCTTCGGTCTTCATCATAATTGAAGGCTGTCCATTATTGAAAGTGTTCATGCATATCTCACGAGCACGGACTTGGTCGGTGGGGTTAAGCGGACCGTGGAAGACGGCTGCGATTAGCGTCTCGCGGTCGTTGCGCTCCTCCCAGTGTGAGCCCATGGCACGGTTGTGTGGGTAGATCCATGCGGCGGTGACTCGTTTACCGAGGATGACATTGGTGCATCAAAGGGTTCCACATCGCGACAATATTTTGGAGACAAGAGTTGGAGGAAAAGAAGAAAGCAAGTAGAGCTCGAGTAAGTATAGCTCTGATGCACCGAGACCCATGGATTGTCGATCTGGACGCGGATGAGGATGGAGGTCGATGTCGCGCTAGCGTCGTCGATCCAGTCAAAGGAGCGTGTAGATATGCGGGTGAAGGTTGAGGTGTACAGGGTGATGGAGCTCACGCGGACAACGAGAGTGGGCAGGGTGAAGACGACTTGGAGGTAGTGATCGTGTTGCGAGTCGCCTACGTCGTTGAGATGGGAGCTCTCGTCAGTCTTCCAATTGTAGATCACCGTCTGGGAGACGTCGTGGTTCAGGGCTATGATGTCCCCAGTGATGTTGACTGCATGAAGGTCGGTGTCGATGGAACAGATCTCGTCCAGTGTCCCGTTGTCGTCTAGGTGCAGGAGCGCAATTCTCTATGACCTATATACATCAGATATCGTTTATGTGAGCGAGGGTAACTCACAATGACATCGCCATGCTCGCTTCAGACTCCGTGTCCGCCTTCAGTTTCAACCCAGTAAATATCACGCCTGTTGGAGACCATTCAGAGCACGTCTACTGCCGGGTGATATCCCAAATGGTCAGGACGGACCAGATTCACCTCGATACGGTTGGCACCCACCTGTGTTGTTGGAATTTGATTTTGGATACATGCAATCCGATAAAACTCGTCTCGCTCTTCGAAATCTGTATCGTCGAGGAGAAAAGATAGTTATTCGCTACGATGCCAAGCTTGGATGCATTTGTCCAGACCATGTGTAGCTTTGTGAGCGCACTGAACCGTTTGCATGTCTGTGGATATTAGCAGCTGGGAACGCAGGGCTAGGAATTACTCACCTGGCGGAGTAGGAGGATATCGGAAATGGAGAGAAGTGCAATGGTGTAGATCAACACATTTCGGGCAATTCATGGAGACGTTCGGGTCCAAGCGTTGCGGACCGATCAAGCCGGTGATGGCTAAATTTGCAGGTAGGTTATATGAAACTTCTTTCCTCTTTTCCCTCTTCTTTTCCCCTCTTTTTCTTTCTAATTTCTTTTATTTTTACTCACCCATAAGCATCATGATGCATCAGTAGCGAGCCGGTAAAAGGCAAAAGAATTCGGAATTCGGAACTCGGAATTTGATCAGGGGTACTTGGCGTTGTTGAACATCGTCGGTCAATCTTGGCCTTTTCCTCTCAATTTCCTCTCTCTTACCAACGCCAACCTAGGTATTTCTTCCGTTTGTTCTGCTGATGCTTTTGCTCATATTTATACACAGATAGATAAAGTTAATTGTTTATATCATCGTTATTCTCTTGATTTCCCCGTCCAACTCCGAGTCAACACCAAGCTACCGTAATTCCAAGAATTGCCTATCAAACTGGTCTTGCTCACCTGTAATCAACATGAACAAATGACGCTGATACGAGAGAATTTTCCTTTCTTTACACCACCATGCAGACGGAAGCAAATCCGAGCAGCTATTATGGAGCTCGAGAGATGGCGCATGCAGCTGCCAGTAAGACCTTGTACTCGATTGCGGAAATGGACGTGATGCATCCAAAGGTGACCTCAGTAGGGCATGGTCGTTCTCGCCGGTCGTACATGTGCCAGAAATCCTAAGCTCCGCAAGACCAAACCTCTTCTGAGTGCACTACGGTACGTTTTCACATTACACTCATCAGCTATACCTTTTTATTGCTTAAACAGTGAACGAAGCAGACATTTAAAGATGTCCACAATTCTACAGAAAAACTGTCAGGTTGACGAGATCATTCCCAGGCGATGGCCCTCTCGTTTACACCCACGAAAACCAACTATTGTGAGCCCTTCTCGCGCCGTATTGAATGGACGATTTCGAAAAAAGTACGTAGGACTCCTACTGCCATATCATAGCGTCAGAGCACGAAAATGTTGATCTATATGAATAAGACACCGTCAACTCGCTGACGACTCGCGAGCAAACAAACACCATTCTCGGGAACCGGATGCTGTCGCTGCAGCAGAACTTGCGAAGTAGTAGACGCGCGCTAACTAACTGCAGGCCTATCTCACTTTTGATGTGACTTACTCGAACAAATGACCTGAAACAACGCCATACGCATTATAGACAGGGTCGCCTACTGTGTTTACCAGCACCAATGGGTCCCCAGACCAGTCTCTATCGTTGACGCACGCTCAAAGTATGTCTTCTAATCTCTTCTTCTTGAACCTTGTTTTCTGGTTGCTGATACAAGACGACAGGGGTGATCGCAAGAAGTCGAGGAATCGGATGAACACTGGCCTCAAAGCTGGCCTTGGCCAAGACAGTGATTGGAGGCGAGGACCAAGTTTGTTACCATCAAAGAAGGCTGTGTCGCTGAAGGCGATATCGACCATCCGATCACGACCATTGTGATCTTTGGCTGCATAAATCACCAGGTATCAGGTGATTGCAGTCATTTCCGGTACATTTGTACTTGCATTCTAATCCAATTTCTCGTTCAGGAGGGCCCCCGACATATTCGTAAAGATAGATTGTGTGCTCTCCAGAGGAATGACCACTATACCTCAGAACTGCGCGACGTCAACATCTCCAAGACCTACCATTCATCCGGACCCGTCTTTCCTCCAGCCGGCATTAGATCTCTCGGTTCTGTTTGTTTCACGCCAGCTTTTCGTATTGGGGTGCAATATTAAGCGCCAATGGTGATGGCTGGTACATCAAGAGTGACGGTCCTGCATGCTCCAGAAGCTTCATGACTAAATCTTTTTTCCGGTGACAGACGGTATGGTTTCGCCCTGTATTCATTAACCGTAGCGCTTAATTGCATACACAGTGAACGAAGAAGACATTCATTAGCTGTCCAAAGTCAACGAGGTGGCTCCAAGGTGACGACCGACCATCAAGAAGTATTGTCACACCTAAAGGTGTTCGAAACGGTACGTCGAAAGCTTGTCCACATGCCGTCCACCTAACGCCATAACAGGAGAAACATCGGTGTTTCTCAGTCGAATACAAGTCGAATAAGTAGCTATCATCACGATTTCCCTGATATGCTTCCGTTTCATTCATGTCAAAATGGCCAGTGATTGCTTGTGCTCTGGGCCACTATAGAGTCGATGTAGGTGGTTTTATATTCTGCACTTGATCTCAGGCATGATGATGGGACACCATTGATGGACACCGATACGTTATCCGGCTTTTTAGCTCCCGGTCGGAAAGGATAGTTAAGGCACCCACAGTCTTGGCACGACGAACCATGCGCTGTGGCGAAGGAGGTTCTTCCCGTTGTGATCACATTATCGAACGTGTCGCGCAGAGACTCTTCGTGGGGTAGGATACAGTCAGCGGCTCAACTCCCAGAGTCATTAGGGCATCGGTCACGACCTGTCAACGAATTAAACTATTGGAGGAAGGTATGGCAATAAATAGGCAGAACCCACCGTACCATGATGAATATCGACACAGTCGGCAAATTCCTGACAGGCCCCCTGGATTTCGAGCATTGTTCCGGCCGCGCTTTTGAAAACATCCTTAAGGGCATCAATGTCGCTGTGACCCACAAGCGTGTCGGCGAAGGCGAGAGAGACTGGTAGAAGGAGAGAGAGACTGCGAAATAACATGCTGACACGTCTTTGGTTCCAACACGATGGTGCAAAGGCTGTAAGAGGGGAATAATCTTTCGAGATATTTGATGCTGCTCGAAGAACGGAGTCCCCAAGGGGAGAAGCCTTCCGGGAAGGTCGCGAACCAGACATTCATATAGGCAGTGGTTCTACTTTCCAGAAGCACCGGCGAATGATCGATAAGATGGGAGGATGCTTGGAATCCAAATTCGATCGGTCACCATGCGCTGAATTTAGGGCCAATCAGAGAATCATCTACAGTATATAGGAGATAAGAGCCCGACGAATCAATGTTGCCAAGATAGATATGAAAATGCATTTCCGAGATTAATTCCAACCAAAACAACCCTACCGTTTCGTCAAGGCAAACAATGGCTTGCATGGAAAAGCAAGACGTCCCCAATTAGCACAGAGACAGACTTCAGTCGAACCCTTCAATGACAAAGAGCAACATCCTCACCCGACTTGGGCCATTCTATACCCGTTACGAAGAATAAAGGAACTCCATAACCAGTCCGTGCTAGACCCCAATTATCGATATCAACACGGATGTTCTATGAGCTAAAAAAGACTTTTCCGATTATGATTACAGTAACGAATTTGGCTCCAATGTCTGCAACGCTAGAGAATTACCTGGTACCTACACGACGGTCTCGTACTTCTCGAAACTCTTCACCAGCCTCCCCCATCGTCCGTCATGCCATGATGACAACACCTTCCACTCCGGATTATCCTCTCCAAGGAAAATCCGAAAGAAGAGTATCCACGCACTCATGGCGAAGTCCGCAAACGTAGGAGTCTCCCCGGTAACAAACGCTTCCCCTTTCGTCATCCACATGTCCACTTTGCCAAGATCATCCTTCACAACCGCCAGTTGTCTCGTTCTATGCTCCCCATGGAGATCCATCTCCTCAATAGTGACCCCGGACGATTCTTCCTTCGTTTTCCGGAGGAACGCCGCGCTTCGCGGAGACAGGATCGCGTGGATAGCAGGGATGCCAAGTGATGCTATCGCATGCATTTGGGATTCAAATGCGGCTATGAATGCAGCATGCAGGGCTCTTGTCCCAGGAGGTATAAGACGTGGAGTATCGGGGTATGTAGTATCGAGATACTCGACAATAGCAGCAGATTCGGATATGAAGGCCCCAGTTGACGAGTCATGGAGAAGTGGAAGAGTATAGCGTGGCGTCATGCCGTCCTTTTGGGTAGCGCTGGCCAGGATGCTAAAGGTCTTGTACAGTCCTTCGATATCAGGGTATTCGACCCATTCCGTACGATATGGAATACCCTTGAAGTTGAGAGCATATCTGGGCAAGGATGAGACAGTTAAATCGGCATATGAAGGTAGTCTGACCTGGCTGTCCAGCTATGGGGGGACCATGCATTGATGGGAAGCTTGGAGGGAATATCGTAGAGGACGATGGCTGTCGACATGATCGTCAGATGCTAAGGTGCAGGATGAATAAAGTTCATTGCAACCATCCGCTTCATCTGCCTGCTTTATATCCGGAGTTTTAAACTCCCCTTCCTGAGAGCGGCGAAAGCAACTCAGCATCCAAACGGTTTGCTGTATTATGAGACCATGTTCTATTATTGTGAGGATCTACTTGCCTATATTGGGCTTCTATACCGTTTGGCCTACACTATAGGCGGTTAGACAGAGTATAAAGTCTGACTGTGGACGTTGATTGTGTATTGCTTCGAGGGAAAGTGTCGAATTGACTACGATATGGGGAAGAGCCCGCTATTTTCATCACAAATTCAGCACGAGGTGTATCAAAAAAGGAACCTACATACGGTGGCTGTCGTGATGCGAGATCTCTTGCTTTTGGCCTCTTCGATAACAGCGAAGATATGCCTGGACTAGTAGATAAATGGTTATATGGGATTGGGAATTCACGACCCGTCCTGAACATACTAACTGGTCTCAGTGAATGTATTGATTATGGCACCGAATGTCTGGCAGCTGGCTGTCTCTATATGCCTTTCGAAGAAGGTACTGCGGCTCATTCCAGTGGCATGTCCCTGATACCAGCATCAATAATAAATCAGCGTAAAAGGCAGGAATGGCACCCATAGAAGGTTGAAAAACACGTGGTGGAAGGTAAAAGAAGGACGGCAGATCTCGGACCGGTGGAACGTCGCCATTTGTCTCTCGCGATCGAGGCTGCCCACCGTTGGCCCACCGGCAACAGCCGTCAACTCACGATACCTCTACACTGCTCCCAGACCGGGAATTGATCAAGTAGTCAGATGATCGTCTTGAACATCCTACGCGTCACGTCCTGATTGTCCACCACCTCGGTAAGGTACCGACAAGAAAACATACTTAATGATATTACAAACCCACAACAAATCGTAGCATAGGCATTATCGATGTTGATAGAAAACGTGTTTCAAGTTTCACATATAGCATAGGGTGCTATGCATGGATAAGTCTTCTGGAGCGACCTCAGATGAGCTCGCTACGACCAACGAAAGCGCTCCCTACGGCCACAGTTGGAGTGAGGATTACAGAGAGTTGGCGAAAGAACACCGCGTTGGCCCCAATTTAGTACTGTGGTCGCGCCAGAACCTTTTATATTCCGCTTCATCATCACGAAGTAAAACAAGGCGGACATTACCTTTTCGTTCCTCCTCCGTTCTCAATGTTTTCTGAAACACTTAACCATTCGAGATGGTCCAGCCAATGGAGTCGACTTATCATCTATACTCACGATTCAGTCCGGATCTTTGACTCATCTCTTCGTCGTGTTGGATGAAGAAAATTATCTCTCAGCATGCTGCATGTTGTCATCTACGGAATCCTTGGATATATTGGCACCTCGTCTGCAGTGCATACAAGTACTATTTAATCGTTATCGCCCACTCCATGATAACTCCATTCGCATGATAGAGTCTCGTTGGTTGACGACGGAGAAAGGCCTGACACAATTTCAAAGACTCGTAATTCATACAGCAGGGAAATACAATATGAAGCAAACAAATTAATTGATGTCCTCGGGGAGCATGAGAAAGATGATCAGGGAAGGTCTCGACGTTGTGATCTTTGAAGACTTTCATCAGTATCGAAGCAGCTTAAGGTTCTGGTTAGACCCATTGATTGCTGGTACGGAGGAGATGTGGTTATTGTAGTATATTCGAGCTTCTCATCGCAGACAGTTAGTCGCCGTTTGGCTCTCGTATGATTTTACTTACGTGTTGGCTTATTTCCGAGGGGATTACGTAGTATATAAGGCTAGATATTTCGCAGTTAGTCCCCATGTTGCATTTGCCACAGATGTCAACCATTTTTGCCACTCGCTTCGTTTGAGAACGGCCCGGACCCCATGATTCTAAAAGTTATGGATTGTGGTTCAATTCAAATGTTACATATAAGTATCATGAATCATGTCTATATACATTCAGACACAAATACCAATGTCGTCTGAGTGCCTATGCTTTCCTACAGAACGTCTCTACGAGCTTCTCCTTGTCCTTGTCAGTGGTGTGAGAATATTGTTCAATACACGCCCTGTATGCTGCTTATTTACATTCGTGTTTTAAGTTCCATATCATCGATTTGAAGTCACAAGGACACATACCGGAATAGCGGACCTAAACTTCTTGTGGAATGCTCTGCCATCGGTGGCGAGTCTCTTTAAGATGTGGCAGACATGAGAAGTGTAGTACTAGTGGACGGCCTGGAAATCATCCTTGCGAGAATTGATGGCCCCCACAAACCCAGTAGTCGAAGTCACATCACCAGCGCACGCGTCACAAGCCCACTTTCCGTCAGTGTCCGTCATGACATGGTTCTGTTTTCATTTCTTCATGAAGTTAACTGGTAACTTCACGTGTATGAAACGTAGCATACAGGGATTAGCGCGGTGGAATTTTGGAGCTGTAAGTTCAGAGTACTTAGAGCATCTGTCACGACCTAAATTAAACCATCGGAGATAGCGATGGCAATAACTAGGCAGAACTTACTGTAGCACGGTCAATATCGACATTGTCAGCAAATTCCCGACAGGCCCTCTTGATTTCAAGAATTGTTTGGTCCACACTGTTGAAAACATCTTTAAGAGTGTCAATGTCGCTGTGATCCACGAGAGTATCAGCGAAGGCGAGAACAACAGGGAGAAGGAGAGAGATAGAGCGAAGTAACATTCTGAAAGGTTTCCTTTTTAATACAACGGTACAAAGGCTGTAAGATGGGAGCAGTATTTCAACATGTTGATTACTGTTCAATGAATGGAATCCCAAGGAGAAAAGCCTTCCAGGAAGGTCACGAATCAGACATTCATATAGGTAGTTGTTCTAGTTCCAGAAGCACCATTGGTTTGTGGATGACCAATAAGACGGTAGGATGCTTCGGATCCAAAATGGATCCGCTATTATGCACTGAAAGGGTCAATGAGCGAATCACCTATAGAATATAAGAACCCGACGAATCAGTGCTGCCAGCCCTGCATGGGGAAGTGCATTTCCGAAATGAATTCCATCCAAAACCGTCCTGTCTTTACGTCAAGGCAAACAAAGGCTTACATTGAAAAGAGTGATGTCCTCAATCATCCCAAAGGCAGACTTGAGTCGGATCCTCCAATGACTAAGAGCAATATCCTCGCCCGACTTGGGCCATTCTATACCCGTTACGAAGAATAAAGGAACTCCATAACCAGTCCGTGCTAGACCCCAATTATCGATATCAACACGGATGTTCTATGAGCTAAAAAAGACTTTTCCGATTATGATTACAGTAACGAATTTGGCTCCAATGTCTGCAACGCTAGAGAATTACCTAGTGCCTACACGACGGCCTCGTACTTCTTGAAACTCTTCACCAGCCTCCCCCATCGTCCGTCATGCCATGATGACAACTCCTTCCACTCCGGACTATCCTCTCCAAGGAAAATCCGAAGGAAGAGTATCCACGCGCTCATGACGAAGTCCGCAAACGTAGGAGTATCCCCGGTAACAAACGTATCCCCTTTCGTCATCCACTTGTCCACTTTGCCAAGATCATCCTTCACAACCGCCAGTTGTCTCGTTCTATGCTCCCCATGGAGATCCATCTCCTCAATAGTGACCCCGGACGATTCTTCCTTCGTTTTCCGGAGGAACGCCGCGCTTCGCGGAGACAGGATCGCGTGGATAGCAGGGATGCCAAGTGATGCTATCGCATGCATTTGGGATTCAAATGCAGCTATGAATGCAGCATGCAGGGCTCTTGTCCCAGGAGGTATAAGACGTGGAGTATCGGGGTATGTAGTATCGAGATACTCGACAATAGCAGCAGATTCGGATATGAAGGCCCCAGTTGACGAGTCATGGAGAAGTGGAAGAGTATAGCGTGGCGTCATGCCGTCCTTTTGGGTAGCGCTGGCTGGGATGCCAAAAGTCTTGTACAGTCCTTCGATATCAGGGTATTCGACCCATTCCGTACGATATGGAATACCCTTGAAGTTGAGAGCATATCTGGGCAAGGATGAGACAGTTAAATCGGCATATGAAGGTAGTCTGACCTGGCTTTCCAGGTATAGGGGAACCATGCATTGATAGGAAGCTTGGAGGGAATTAGGGCTGCGCGCCGTAACCGTATTGTACGGAAATACGGCTTCCGTGTACGGTATACGTACCGAAGCCGTGAACGCCTCCAGCCACACCGTACAATACGGCCGTAGACGGCCGTATATCTGTGGCAGTGCTACAAAGGAGGAGAACGCGTTTCTGAGGTGTAAATGCTCTTGAAGACAAAATAGAATAACTCACCATTATGTTCTGTGTGTCCCCGACATATTAGGTGTCTTCACAACTCAAAATGACGCATGCAGGGCACTATCATGTCACTCAATAGCCCCTTAAGTCTTTGAAACTGGGCGAAAAAGGCCAATTTCATGGCAAGAATGTGCCTTGAAGACGTCGAAATGTGCAGTACAGTGATTTTGAAGGTGATTAGCGCTAAAATCAAGTCAATTATAGTTACCTACCCAGTAGCCACGAATACGGCCGTATATACGACCGTCACGGCCATAATTATACGGTCCGAAGCCGTCAGCGTCCTTGACTATACGGTTTACGGACGGTGACGGACGGTGCGCAGCCCTAAAATTTTTATACAGTCGCATCTGCTCAATCCGTCCAATGTCGTACTGGATTCTGTGTCGTCAATGTCAAACGAATCTTGTCCAGTAGATTCAACAGTGCACTCTTACAATTCCGGGATCTTCATTGAAGGCTTGGTCATCCTAGCGGACATCACTCGTAGCGCGTCAACTGAGTCCCTGTATGACCCTCACGTATCCTGGCTGTCCATATACTGAAGTGATATTTCTGCTAGATTGCGCAGTGCCATCGTTGCCGTTGCAACCGATACAGAATGGCAAGGATTGGACGGAATCATTGCTAGTTCGTCTTTTGCTTGCAAAGTTATCGCACGAGTTCATCATTGTTGTTTGATGAAGCTATTGACAATGGAGGACATTACATCGTACGGGCCCTTGCGGCGTTGTACGAACGCAACACGACGACCTCTGATCTTCGGGAATATATCAAGGAATACATCGCCGTGCAGGTGAGCCTTCGCACAATCGTCCCTGCTGGTGTACGTAGCTTAATTTATTTGTCAGTATAACGCCGTCATCGAGCATGCCACTTCAGGTGGGAACAACATTTACGGGTTACCCTGGATAGGACCGCCAGGCACCTGGTTCTCCAGCTATAGCCAGACCGTAGCTGTGAGCGCGTTGCTCAGTGGAATACAGATTGCAGACGGCCAGTCATCGTCGTCATCGAGTGATAATCCCACCTCGACTCGGAGTGTTATCCCTACTGGAACCACATTTCCGGTGGCACAAAAGAAGAACCCCACTGGAACGATAGTCGGTGGTGTCGTGGGTGGATTGGTGGCTCTTGTGGTCATACTTGCGGGTGTCCTTCACTTGCATCGTCGACGGAGTCACACACCTCTTGTAGATGAGCGCTCCCCCCAAATATTGACACCATTCATGGATACATCAACTCGGGGCGAGATATCAAGACAGCCTCATATAAACCGAGGTAAAATGGTTAGATACACTGTGCCTGCGACTAGAGGAGAGTCTCCGGGGGCAGACGTGGGCGCGAGGAGGGTGGATGTACAGATTGAGTCGACGATACCCGGGGCCACTGTGAGTCCTCCAAATCCGCTCCATACTGAAAGAAGAGACGATATGCCTACAGAGCAGCTGCTGAGGTTGCTCAATCAACGACTGCAGCCAGGCAGATGGACTGACCTGGATGATGAGCTACCACCAGAGTATCATGAAGGTCGGACTGCGTGAGAAGTGATGTCATGGTCTACAGAGACTCGATACCCTACGACCTACATCTACCGTAGATAGCATGTATTACAATTATGTAGGCCTGATACATTATTCACACACAACTAATAACTCGACTCTATGTTAAGAATCAGAGTATTTAGAGTAATACACAAAGTAATGAATACTCGAGTAAAAACCCAAGTTGTGAGTGAGGATGTCCTAAAGCCAAGTTCCAACCACCAAGAGGGATCCGATATGGGTGCTAACAAGCGCTAGGCGTAGTTAACGGGTTTGTCAGCTAGGCGTAACCAATCAGATATGCTTAGATCACACAGTTAAGTGGACGTCAAAGAGTAGTGAAATTAGATTAAGATACAATAGCATAGACAGTGATTATATACTAGTGGTTTCGAGTCTTTATTGTTCTACAATGTTCTACTGTATTCTAGTGTCCGTAAGAAAAATAGAGAAAGTAAGAGAAGATACGAGCGAGTCACTGTTGAGACCGAGAAGGCCGAGTATGGGCATGTGTTGACTCATGCACCAAGTCAACGGATACATGAAATCCATAACACTCTAAGTCGATGTTTTCCCTTAGTTTACTGTGTACATCATCGGGGATATAAAATTTTTGAAGAATTCTAATGTCAACGCTGTACGGTACATAAAGCAGGTCGTAAGTTTGTGTGATCGACACTCTGAAATCAAGGAGACGGGAATAAGTAAGAAAAAATAATTATTTGTTTTAGAGATTCGTCCATGGTCTTCGAGGTGATTTGTCCTTGGCATGAAGTCTGGCGAGTGCGACAAGGGAGGTAGGTAGGTAGGTAGTATTACACGGCACGGTCCAACTGGGAACGCCGGGCGTAGATAATACATGGTACACTAACACTCTAGCATCACAATTACGTACTTAATTATCCACTGATACCTCCAACCGAACCCAAGGCCGAGCTCACGGTCAACTTTACGCTGCTGGGTAGAACCTAGGGCCCAGTTGAAGGCCTCCGGGGCCTGCTATCTGCAGCCCCTCATTAAGTCGATGCATTGGTAGCTCAGTGGGAGGCACCTCAGCCCATGAAGCCAAGCGACGCTCTCCAAAAAGGTGATTTGAGGCGTTGATCTACGCTCACACGGCAATGGCCGGTGTACTGTACAGGTGCCGAGCTGACACAGCCTCAGAATTTTTCTCGCAGAGATTGGGGGATAGTCGACGAGACGATGGGGAAAATCAACGTTCCACAATAATCTTGAGGAACGCTGGGATGACAATCGGTGCGGAGCACACGCGGATGTCAAATCACGAAGACTGGAGCCTTCGAGGAGGGAAATCACGGAGGATAAGTCCTTCGAGGAGCAATCAGACTGTGTATCAGCCTGGAAAATTATTTTTTTTTTCAATTTCGCTGCAGAGCAGTGTGGTAGCGCGTAGACCAATTAGAAATAACAGTAGTCAAGGTAGACAGGGAGTAGGGGGGTAGTAAGCGCTGCAATCTCAGTCGCTGTCAGAGATGAGGGTGGTTCATTGTCAAGATAGTAGATAAGCAAATAGTCATTGCCGTCGTGGATGCATATTGTTGTGATATCTGCAGAATAAACTTGATAGCGGCGGCGAAGGACCTGAGAATCGATGGTACAGAGCATCATGGTCCGGGAGAAGGTTGGCCAGCAAATCCCGAACCGCACCCATTGCTACCATGTTATTTTTTTCTTGCCCTCTTCACTCGGCTAGGTTGCGATGAGTGCCATGTCTCAAATTCGCCAAGAGACTTACGTTACCGCATACAGACCTTGAAATCTCTCTCCAAAATGATTGCGGCAACTTAGCATCAGCCGGTGGAAGTATGTCATTAGTAAGGTATCAGCATAAGCCAATGATAATGCAAACGAGATTCTTTGACTGAGTTTTGAACACCAGAAAATGAGTGGGGTAAAGCCGCTATGTTACGAAGTCTTACTTATAGTTTGCATATGGACCAAAAATGAAGACCAAGACGTGATTACTAACTAGGAAAGTGAGCAGGACGGGTAGGCGGAAATTAAGCTCGCGATAGAACGTAGATGTCCTAAACCAAAACCCGACCCAAGGGAGATCCTCCCCAGGTCTTTGTCGTGATCGAACGCAATCCAGTTATTGAGGTTGTTCATGTAGACCTTGCGAGTGCACACTTGCTCAACGGACTTGAGAGGACCGCGGAAAATAACCGCGATAAGCGTTTTTCAGTTATTGTGCTCCTCCGAGTGAGAGACCATGGCGCGGTCGTGGGGACGGATCCATGCGGCGGTGACCCGCTTGCCAAGGATGACGTCGGTGCATCGAAGTGCTCCACGTCGTAATGATATTTTGGAGACAAGGGTTGGGAAAAAGGAGAGGGAATAAAGTTTGAGCGAGTTTGTCTTGATGCCCAGGGGTTGTCGGTCTGAGAGCAGATGAGGATGGAGGTCGGTGTTGCGCTGGCGCCATCGACCCAGCAAAGGAGTTTGTGGCGATGCGGGTGAAGGTGGAGTCATAAACAGTGATGGAGCGGGCGCGGACGACGGGGATGGTGGGCGGGAGGCGGGGATGGTGGGCGGGAGGCAGTGATCGTGTTGTGTGTCGCAGACGTCGTCAAGGTATGCGCGCTCGTCGGTCTTCCAGTTGTAGATGAGTATGTTGGAGACGTCGTCGCTGAGGACTATGATATCACCAGTGATGTTGACCGGGCGGAGGTTCGTTTCGATGGAACGGATTTCGTGGAGAGATCTGGTGTCGCCTAAATGCAAGAGTATAATTCTCTGGGGTCTAAACGGTGTTTGGAGGCAATGATCGTGCTTGTTGTCGCCGACGTCATCGAGGTGTGCGTGCTCTTCAGTCTTCCAATTGTAGACCACCGTCTTGGAGACGTGACACGTCGTCACTGAGGGCTATGATCACCGGGCGGAGGTCGGTTTCGACGGGACCGAATCTGTGACCTACATATATCAAAAATCGTTCATCAGAGTTACGGGCACTCATAATGACACTGCGACGCTCGCTTCTGGCTTTGGGTCCGTTTTCTGCATCACCACGGTGGATATCGCATCGCACCTTTTGCAAACCATTCAGAGCACTTCTCATGCTGGGTGATATCCCAGACGGTCAGGGGGGACCAGATCCCGTTGCATACAGTCGGCACCCATTAGGGTTGTCTTGAATTTGGTTTTGGAAACGGGCGATCCGATGAAAGTCGCCTCGCTTTTCGGTGTTAGACGAGAGTCTGCGAGCCAATTGGACGCGAGTCGGCAAACATGACATGTGCGATACTAGAGATCCGAGAGATCCGTCTCGTCGAGAGGAAAGGGTTAGTCATTCGAGACAATGGCACGCTTGAATGTGTTTATCCACACGGATGTATAGCCTTGTGAGGGCGTGGAGCCGTTCGTATGTCTGGAATTTTTAGTAGCTAGGACGCAGGGGAGGGAGATATTGACCTGGCGGAGAACGGAGGGAAAGGCGAGGGTATAGATCTCGTCAGCAAGGTCATAGAAAATACTGTTCATGAACGTTCGGGTCCAAGTTACGGCCGATGACGCCGGTGACGCGGAACTACTTATTTCCCACGCCTTCCTGAACAGCGATGTTGTGCAAGTGTTACCCTGTTACGACGTGGAACTCCATCACCGTAGGCTCACTCTCTTGACATGGCGATCTGGCTGTCCAGCCCTTTCTTAGTTAAGGAGGCATTGTGCTATGACACTGGGATAAGTAGCTTCGCGGGCGGCGGCGGAAGCCCACGAGTCAAGACGGCGAGGACGGCCAATGACTCTGTATTTGTTAGCCTGTGCTTGCTACGGAAGGGAATCTGGTCAGTAGTGCATTCAAAGGACTATCTGACTGTACAGATGTATACGGACTAAGGTTTCTACTAGCCTCTTAGAAACACCAATTTAGGTACGTCGTCCGTTCCATTCTACTAGCTTTCTGGCTTATCCTTCCGCACAGGTAGAAGAAATTCATTATCTATAACATCGTTACTTTCTTGATTTGCACGACCGGCTCAGTATGCGTAACTGCCTATCAACTGGCCGTTGCTCGCTTTCAGTGTAATCGACATGAAGCAAAGTGCAAGGCATAAGAATTTTGTTTGCCACCTGCTAACGCTTGGTGCTAGGCCAGAACATCGATCGCTAACGGAATAAAATTATGCGGTGCGGTGGCGAGGCACCAAAAGTGACATCAATAGCGCTGTATTCTCTCGGAACCTCCTTCGGGCCTTCAAGACAAGTCTGATTGATGGAAGGCGGTACATTTTCTCTTCACATTCAGGTGTCGTAGCGCCTGATTTCATACATAGTAAACGAAGGACACCTTCGTCAGCCGCCAGTAACTCTCATCAAGTCAGACGAATGGACACAGTAGAAGAACCATTATTTTCGTTCGCGTCCATGAAAGTAGAATGTCCCACAAGATTAGCGGCATGTCCAATTCTTATTCTTGTGAATTTCGACTAATACTGCTGTAGGAAAGAATCCATATTACATTAAAGAAGACGCCATTACGGTCAAACTTGAAGCTAGCCACCATGAATATTGGATGCAAAGAAAGTGACTGAAGGTGAGGACAAATTTGGTCGCTATCAGAGAAACAATGATTCACTGAAGGTGAGGTCGACCAGCTGGCCATGAAAATATTAATCCATGCAGTCTCTGGAGGACCCAGCTGTATAATACCATCATAGCAGGTGCGGACAGTCTTTGCCTACATATGCACCCATGAATGCTAATTGAACGGCACACATAACTGCCAGTAGGGCCTTGTACTCGTTCGATAAGGTGAGCTTCCTTGCTGTACTAACGGAAAGAACCACCGTACCTCAGATCCTCAAAATAGTATGTCAGCTACGTCACGCTAGCCTACCTGTGTTCATTCCTCGGGAAGATGGTATCCACGACCAACCATTCGTCCAGATATGCCTCCCCTCAAAGTATATTTACGATTTACCATCTCTCAGACTTGTTCGCTTCATTGCAGCTTTTCGTACTGGGATGCAACATCGAGCATCAACAGAACGGAATCAGGCGATAGTGATGCATCACTCCGGATGTCCTTTTTTCAGGTCGTACCCATGCTATATATAATCAGCCCAAAGTCAGATCATTCCTTGGCGGAAGACGGAACTTTTTCTCATTGTATTTGTCAGTCGTAGTATCTTATTGTATAAACAATGAACCAACCGAGCGTTTATTGTTTGTCAGCTGTTATGAATGCACATGAAAAGTTGTCAAGTCGACGATCTTCTTGCTCATACTCACCGACGACAACTACCTCGCTTCTACTAGTCCTCAAAGCTTTGACTCCGAGGCAAAGGATGGTCGATGGAATTGAATCTGACATATTTTAATCTCTTCAATATATTTGCTGTGTGATGCTAAAATTTGGTTTAGTAGTTATGGTCTTCAGTTTCGGTATCAGTCTCTGGACTCATTTTGCTATTGGAAATGTTAATGCACAATTATTATTTGATGTCTCTATTTCATTCTACACGACGTTTGTGTGTATCCATACACATTACAATTGCATAAGGCTCGGACAAGGGTACACATACAGAATTTATTGTCGACAGGATCCACCTTCCCATGATTACACCGTATAAGCCACAATCGCGTCCGAGCCTCAACCGCTGCGAATCGTGCGTCAAAAACTATCGGTGAACCTGATACTGACATTTGAGACAGCATTGAGAGCATATAATCGGGGTTGTGAAATGTTTCCTCTTTTGATTGATATAGGTCCAATATCGACAATTTGTAGTACCCTGCCTGCGAGCCTCGCCTCAACCATGTCGAGAACAACATTTCCATCCCACGAATTCCCATAACCATGACCATAGAGCCGCAATTTCCGCAGCTGTGGTAGGAAAGACAGCGTAGACTTCATCATAACGAAGAAGCCTTCGTTGAAGCTGAAGTAGATTGTGAGAGATTGGAGCGTTGGTATGTGAGATAGGATCTCGACAATATCTTCAGTTGTACCTGACCATAATAAGTCGAGATCGATAAGCTGGTAGGATTGGGAGCGTAGGATAAATGGAATGATGTAGGTCTTGGACGACACTTTGGGTTCAGGAATGCTACCACGAAAGGATAGGTACTTGAGAGCTGGCGAGGTAATAGCCTTGAGTACATCAGGAACATCGGTGTCGAGGTGCATCAGTGACAACAAAAGAACTGGATCTTCGGGAGCACTGACTTCGCCAATGACGGCGCTCAGAATTATCAAGGTCACAACATTGGCGCAAGCACGAATAATGCGAGTGAGGATATCGGATGGTTTCCATAGAGTAATGTGAAGATCGCGTAGTAATGGATAGCTCGCGGGAGCAGAAGTACTCCCAACGAAGCGTTCCCACAAGGCATCGGGAGCCTTCAAGTCGAGCATCGTCCAGCGAAATGAGGACGTGGATAGGAGCGAGAAAAAAAGAGTCCATGCGGTAGGAGCAGTGTGAACGATCGGGAAGGATATAGTAACGTCCAAGGGGACATTTCCGGAGCGATGAAGTATTTCGGCGAGAACTTGGTTGGCTGTGTCACCGGGTACTACATAGACGGGTTCATTGGAGGATGCTTCTCTGATTAGAGGAGAGATATCCCCATCAACCTGAGGCACATCGCTCCCGAGTTGGGTGGATTCGAAGTAAGCACTGTCCAAGCGACGTTCTATCACTATGATGATGCTAGACCATAGCGACTTCGATGACAAAGAGGCGCTCCTCCATGCGCTGTTGACTTGCCCTAAAACCCACGGCCCATCGGAGAAATCGAACGATTGCACTGGGATTCTGTGGTCTTTCAGATAATGATGAAAGATCTTATGGATGACTTCGAGCGGAAGGATGGAAGACGGGTCCATCTGCCTATTTATCGTGAATATTTAATCACAATAAGGGACAGATGAAGCGAGCTTACGTTCTGTAAAGATACACGGAGCAGAAGAGGTCGAAGACAGACGTCAACCCTGGCCGGCGGTACGGCCCGGAAATTGATGCTTCCAGACAATTCCCGGACTCTTCCTCACTCTGACCGTACCTTTTCGCTAGCTCTCTTTCACAGCTTCTAGCCTATGCTACCGTACCTTTTTGCTATCCGCATCTTCAGTACCATGAGTCTCAAGGTCGTACATCAAGGCTCTTTACTGGCTGTATCTCAGCAATAATCGTCAACCTCCCCAGCCGGCTAGTAGCCTGCTTGCATTCGTTCCTCAGGACGATCGTCTATGATCTACCACTCGTCCGCAGTACCTCTTGTCAAAGTGTCCTGATGAGCATCATTACCTCTTCCCACCTCTCGGACCTGTTCGCCTCATACCGGCTTTTCGTACTGGGGCTTAACATCGTGAATCAAAGGAAGGGAATCAGGCAGTAGTGACACGTCAAGGGTGTACTCAGGATGTTCGTTTTCTCAGTTTGTACACGCCTTTCCATAATTAGCCCAAGATCAAATCATTCATAGGTGGTGGAAGGGACGTTTCGGCACAACATTTATCAGCCGTAGCATCTGATTATATAAACAGTGAGCGAAGCAGTCATCTATCAACTGTTATGGATTCTCATAAAGAGTTGCCAAATCGACGAAGTCATTCCCAGGCGATGCTCGGCTCGCTCACACCCATGAAACCAACTCTCATAACGTCTTGTTGTACCGTATTGAAAGGACAGTTTTGAAAGCGCACGTCGAACTCTTATTCTTATATCTCACATCTTCCACCTGACATGGTATCAGTTTAATTATCGATTTCAGAGCGCTAATCGCACCAAGTGAAAGTCAGCTGTTATATACCGCACAGCATCGACGTTAGATTTGTTCACGTCCTCTTTGTATTCCCCATGTACACAATAAACTAATGCATCACACATCGAATTAGAGTCAAGTTAATCGTTGTTTATGAATAACGTGTTAGACCTACGCAATTTTAATAGATGCTATATGCGGTACTACCGTAGAACATCAGGTCGGAGGGTATCAAGTCTCTGTAGACATAACAACACTTTTCACGCAGTCCGACCTTCGTGATACTCTGGTGGTAGCTCATCACCCAAGTCATTCCATCGGCCCGGCTGCAGTCGTTCATTGAGCAACCTCAACAGCTCCTCCGTAGGCATATCCTCTCTTCTCTCAGTGTGCAGCGGATTTAGGGGACCTACGGCAGCTCCGTGTGGAGTCGTCGATGCTGTCCGCACATCTAGTCTCCTCCCTGCAACGTTCGTCTCCACTGCCCTCGAGGACAAAGAGGAATCTCCTCTACTTGGCACGGGGTATCTAGCATTTTTTCCCCCGGTTATACGATGCTCTCGGGGGATCTCCGAGACTGTAAATGATGCAGCCACGAAAGGAGTGAGTGTTCGTGAAGAGCGCCCGTCAACAACAAGAGGTTGGTGGTTCCCACGATGACGTCTTCTACGCAAAATATGGGCGCCTACAATTATCACTGCAAGAACGGCCAGTCCACCCACGACACCACCAACTATCGCCCCCATCGCATTCTTCTTTTGCGACATCGGAGATGTGGTCGTACTTGCCGCAGGGATAGCACTCGAGGTGGGATCACCACCCGAATTCGACGAAGCCCGGTCATCTAAAAGCTGTATTCCACTGAGCAACGCGCTCACAGCTACGGTCTGATTCTCACTGGAGAACGAGGTGCTTGGTGGTCCTGTCCAGGGTATACCATAAATATTACTCCCCCCTGAAGTGGCATGCTCGAGGACAGCGTTATACTTTCAAGTAAAATAAGCTATGTATAACAGGAAGAATGATATTGCGAAAGCTCACCTGCACACCAATGTATTCTTTGATATATTCTTGAAGATCAGAGGACGTCATGTTGCGCTCATACAATGCTGCGAGCGCCCTCACAATGTAATGTCCTCCATTGGTCCCAACTTCAACGTCAAAAAGCAACGATGAGCTCGTGAAATAAAGTTACGGACAAGAGACGTACTAGAAAGGATTCCGTCCAATCCTTGCCATGATGTGTCGGTTATAACTGCGACGATAGTACTGCGCAATCTAGAAGAAATCAAGATTCAGTATGTGGACAACAAGGACTCATCTGTTCCCACATACAAGGCTTCAGTTGATATATTGCGTGTGATATCAGCTAGGATGACTAATCCTTCAAGGAAGATCCCGGTATCGGGGGAGTACGCAGTCGTATATACCGAGCAAGATTCGCTTAGTTTTGACGACACAAAAGCCATTACAGTATTGGACGGATTGAGAAGATGCGACTGTATGAAATTCGCTGATTCGATGGCGGCATCAAGATACGTCTGGTTGGACGTTGCTTCTGCCAATAGAGCGGAGACGCTAGTTGCTGTCAGCCAAGCGTCTGCCTAGAAGATTATAGAGCTCACGTAAGAAAAAAGCTGTTAAAATAGTTAATCATGGATTAAAAAGATAGAAAAAGAAGGCGAACCCAGAGGCCATACTGTGGAGGTTTGTGTCGTTGGAATCGGTGCTCTAGTAGATTAATCAACTGTCGAGATATGGCATAGATGTAATGCATGACTCACGAAATAAGTGCCACCCGTAAGAGTTGCTATCGACCGAGATCAGTAAATAGACCGGTCGTAGTCATTGGTGACACTCACTGCCTTGACACGAGGTTGAGAGATTGAATTGCTTAACATCTGTGGTGCCCGAGACAGCTTGCTCCTTAGATAATGTGTAACGTCTTGCAGAAGTCCACGAAGTCACGGCCAGAGCGAGGAACTCTGGGTCTTGATAAGCGGTGTAAGCCCGAGCAGCGGCGTATCCATAATTCCTACAGGAGATGAGATACAAAAGAACGTTAGTAGATGATCTGACTCACAGCCCATAGTCTACCTATCATCATCGAGAACGGCGTGGTCAGTGATCCGGAAAGGGCTTGCAGGAAACCGAACTAACCCTGGATTAAGGTTGTTTAGCAGCGATCCAGATTGTATTGTGAGAGTGTACTGACATCTTGTTTGAAAATTCAGGACTGATCGACTCTGCTAGCGCGAAACACTGCTTCAGTGTTTGCTTGTACTTCGTCTGGTTCGTCAGCCTATCGAATTCGGCCATTTGTGCATAAAGCCTTCCAGGGGTGTCATATGTGGAATCTGAGAACGAGTTAATATAAAAGTTCAATGGAGGAAATAGAATGAAACGCACCGTTGAATTGCCCATTAGCCTGAAGCATGCCAACCGTCTTTTCGAGAGCAGCACTTACAACGCTAATACGGTTATCCTCAGACGACGTGATGTTAGGGTTCTAGCTCTTATGTTAGCATTTGCTGCTGTAAATCAGAGATGTGGTACTTGCTTTCCAAGAAATCGATGGGGTGAGGTCCTGTGCAGCCCCCGACGTTAAAAAAGGCACCACCAACATCCATACAAGAAGGAGAGGTCGCATTTTCTTGAGACGAGATACGTGTCTGTCTCGGAAGATAGTGGGAACGAGAAGTGAACGATGAACAAGCCGGCGAGAAGATGGGAATCGAGACATTAAATCACTTGCAGGTCAACAGGGGGCTATGTAAAACAAGGCGACAATCATATCAGACCCTGCTTATACAGGAGGAGAAGGAAGATGTGTAATTTTGTCGATGGCCCTGAAAACGATTCTTGATTCTTGAACTCGAAAACCATTTTTCGACAGTAAGGATACCGTCGAGCACCTGTAGTGCAGGAATGGGCTTCCGAACAACATGCTGACTGCATAGAAATTGGAAAGAAGAAGCATCCACTGTCGACGACCGGTGAGTATTCACACAACGAGGTTGAGTGAGCAGCTATCAGTAGATCATTAGATGGGTACAACGGCAAGATGTGTATCATTGGCAGCCTGATGAGAGCAAAGCTAAGAATGGCCCTCGAACGAGATGGTAGCGCACGCATAAAACCTTAGAATAGAAATCGAGTGTCGTAAGGTCCCAGCAATAGGGAGCCGCTAGTGAGCCGCTGGCGAAGTTGATCGGGTCGAATTCAAATTGAAATTCCCTGACGCGCGGTCACACCTGCCCTCATGGTATCACCTGACCACAACATTGCCAAAACTTAACGCAAACTTAATGTCAAACATTTTTCTGCTTTCTTAGATTCACCACAACCTGGGCAGGCTTCGACCCGAGGCGCGATACGACCTTGTGGCTCAAGCTAAATCTCAAGTCTCCTGTCAAGTTAGGGGCCACCTTGTAGCAGGAATCCCAGAGTGTCATCTCGTGTAAAGCTGTATCGATAAAAGGTCGGGCCCAGGAATGAATCAGAAAATCGTCTTTTCTGTGATATAGTCTCAGGGGTGCTTATCTACTATGTGGATTTTTTCCCTGGATAGTCAACCTGTCTGCAAGTCCTTCGCGATGTGTTCTTCGGTATTCCAGTCTGTCTCTTGTTCTCCTATGCTCGACGCGAGTACACCGTCGGAATATGCATAACGGCGAGCCTTATGAAAGACATAGATACTAAGCACCTCTCGTGTTGGACTTGGTTGATTTATGCTCTCTAGGTTTTCGGGTTGGACCTATAAGTTCGTAGCTTCCATGAACTGAACGATGCTGCGCTCTGCTAACTCACGACCGCTCTACTAACGGTTTCCCCACTGTTCAGGTATCTGAATCTTCGTTCCGTGACTTTCATTAACTCGTAGACTACAAAGAACAGCCACGCCTCATCTTCACCTCTGTTGCAGTCCGGCCTATAAATGTTACGCTGGTCGATGTGAAAATTAATGGTTGAACTGTCCACTATCCGACGCATGGCTAAATGGCGAGGCGTGTACGGCCAAGCTGGGACTTGACAATAGGTTCACGTTGCTGAGTGTATCATCATCTTAGATTGATCATCCTTTCATTGGTTCCAAAGTAGACACAGCTATCGGTTCCTTCACTGGTAATTTCTATGGGCGACATGTCAGCAAACCACACCAAGGTCCTGCGACCCGCCTCCACTGTGTACTTGCTAAAGTGAATAAATAACGTACTGCTTGAGATTCAGTGGTCACTCTGACATGTCTTTCTTGAACGTAGTAGGATCACTGTTATGCCATTGATACGTCCTTATATTATCGTCGTTACTCCTCAAATGTATGAAGAAATGTCGCACTTTTATGTATCGGAATACACCCGGGCAATGATTTGGCACCAACTCTTGATGAAAATAAGTGTCACATCAAAAGTTGGATCGACGGAAACATGGAAGAATGCACCAGCAGGGAATTGAACTCTACGTGAAGCCTGAAAGTTGACCGTTACACTGTGGGATTGAAACGAGAACCACGGCAAAGAGAGCCAAAGAATAAAATTATATGCTGTGCATGCTTAGACCTCATATGTACTCGCCTACATCTCCCCGTCGATGAAGAATACTGACTCAGTTCAAGCTACTGAGCATCGCGCTTCCAGAAAGTGCTTTCAGTTCGTCAATGGGCATCGTGCGCTTAGTCTGCTTCTAACACGTCCTTGCTTTTCCTTTTTCCAAGACATTTGTATCTATCTCTTAATGACTTGGAAGTAAATACAATACTTTGCAGCAAGAAGAATAATATAGGTACAACACTCATCGTTCTTTCATAAAATATCTATATTTGCGAAAGACGAAGAGGCCGAGAATGAATACGAAAGTGCCTTTACACGGAAAGGAAGGCTCTACCGGTGAACAAACATTAGCTCGCCAACTCAGATCTTCGAAAGGGATTCGAACCCTGATAGCGAAGATAATGTGCCTAGCGCATCATGAAAGATATATTGTACGACTATAAATACAGAATCCTACTCTTCTCATACACCGATCCGAGAGCAATCCTCCCTCGCTCCTCATCATAATCCGATGAAGCCCAGTTATCGAAAGTGTTTGGTACCTCGTGGATTCGGACTTGGCCTGTAGGGTTGAGCGGCCGCACCAGCTCAAGGACCTCAAAACTCGGTGTATGCACCACTCCAACAAGCCGAGAACATCAAGACGACCTGACTATATGCGCGTCCTCGTCGTGATCTGTTCCTCGGTAAGCGATGAGCGGTACTGACAAGAACGATACGTACCCTATACCAGCGAGCACCTCAACGTCGCAGTTCTTAGAACTACCGTTTTCACGACTACCTTGGCAAAGATTAGAGGTCAAGACGCGCTGATGGCTGTCCCTATGAGTAAGATGGTATCATCGAGACAACATTGAGGACCACTATCGTACCGTAAAAAGTCGGCTCCCGTCTGTCCTTGCTATCTCGAAGCGCCGTCCAACATCAATGCGACGCTTCTTGGCTAAAGAAGGAACCTCGATCTTGATTTCCTTGGGTCCGTGTTAGTACTCGAGATCAACTCGAGATGGAATGAGGGTTGCCGAGAGAGAGAGTACTGAGAGCGTCTGCGGTGACGCTAATGAATTCGCCGTGAACTGGTACGTAGAGAACATCAATTTCATGGCAGGCCCGTTGTCGTCAGATCAGCCACGGTACGGTGGACGTGGTGGACAAGGTGGGTATCGGAGTCTAAATGGTCTTTGCTCGGCCCGGTAAATGCCGCCGCCATCTTACACTGCCACGACCATCATCGTCTATTCATCGTCTACTTCTCGTTCTATCGAGAAACATTTGTGTATAGGAAAATATCTGAGTTCCCCTCCATAATCTTCCTCAAAGCCTTGGATTCTCCCTGCACCCTACCTGTTTCACCACTGACACTGTTGCTGTTTCGTGACCTTCGACAGCCACAACGGATGGCACGCTTTTGGTACAGCATTCCGCACTTCTAGTATTTGCGGCAAATCTCCATTGTACCATTATGAGTCTGGAATCACACTCTCGGGCAGCATGTCCCTGCGAACTGTGTTGTGGTTCTATGAGCTCCTCGGACTGTAGATAAATACGCACTCAATATCCGAGTATCCAATCTCAGTTAGCAAAATTCCTTGGGTGCAAAGCTCTTTGCGCTAACCATTCTTTGAATCGTAGGACAGGCAGAATGTACCTTCCTGCATGGATTGCTCCTTTAAATTCCGTTCGTTCCTCGGTACGCCTCATGAGGTAATCTATAAATTCGCAGTCAAACCCACCTAGGATCTCATTCTCTTCCACCATGCCGACAGTCCTTCAATACGTCGAAGCCGTCACTCTCACAACTGCTCTGCGTACGTCTCTCTCTGTCTTTCCTCCTCTCTCCCATCTTAAATTATAAGTTTTTTCAGCATTCTACATCCTCGGCCGACTAGCCACATCATATTTTACAACCGAGAGACGCAAAACCTGGCGCGCCGTCTGCACCCATGCACTATTTCGATATGTGGCGGGACACGTCGCGTACGTTAAGCTGATGCTATTGGGACCTACCTCCGATACGTACACCAAATGGACGAAGAAGATCGGGCTGTCTCCTACCATCGAGGAGCTGTCTGACGGCGCAAAGCTCTTGTGGATCGGTAAGAAACGAGTAGACAAGGTCTTGCTGTACGCACATGGTACGTAATTCTCTTATTTTCTACAGTCGCTCAGGCTAACGATACTTAACAGGTGGCGCATACCTATTCGGCTGTGGACCATCGTTTATGCAATTCTTCCGACATCTCCAGCTAGAGCTCGAGAAACGCGATATTCACATTGGTATCGCAATACTAGCTTATCGTACGTTCATCATTATTCTACTCTCTTGGTTCGTCAATCATTTTACCATCTCAGGACTAGTCCCAGACGCCGTATACCCCAGCCAGCTAATCGACGCCAACCAAGCTCTTGAAAAGCTTCTTAACGCCGGCGTAGACCCACAGAACCTTGTCCTTGCCGGCGACTCCGCAGGCGGAAACCTTATCCTCCAAATCTTCTCTCACATTCTCCACCCTCGTCCTAATATCCCTACATCTCCGAGGCCAAAAATTCCCTTCCTCGGCGCTCTCCTCATCTCGCCTTGGGTTTGTCTTGCCGGTGACGAGTCGTTCAATATCAACGATCCCTATGACCTCATCAGCGCGCGTACCTATCGCTCGTGGGGCAACACCGTTTTGCAGCATGCAGACAAACAATTTGTGGATCCCGTGGGATTAGACGCACCGAAGAACTGGTTTGACGGTATTCAAGAATTCGTAGGGAAGGTCCTCGTTACATCCGGAGCAAAGGAGTGCATGTATACGGCGCATGAACGACTTGTCGAGGACTACCTGAAGACCGCCCATCCAGATGTGGATTTTGCTGTTACGAACGGTGCGAGGGGGGTACACGATGATATGTTATTCGATTTCGTCATACAGGGAGAGAAGACGGAGAATTTAAGTCCGACGACTACTGTTATTGTAGACTGGTGCGCGGGGTTGTTTGGACAGTGACGCGACTGGAATACTGTTCTCAGTGCTCGAAGGAACAGTTTTCGTACGTATATGTAACCGCACAATTATTATCGATATGACTCAGGTGCAGTGAATCCACCACCTGGTGATGGAAGAGAGAATGTATTGATAGAGGAACTGCTGATACTTTTAAATGAACGACTGCCATCAGGCCGACGGAATGCGGGGGAACTGCCGCCGGATTATCACGAATGATAGGTACCATCAAAGGAATTTCTGAGCTTGTACTAGTATAAATACATGCATTCCTAGGGTTTGAAGTGTATGGCGAGGAAGAGTATCGAAAGGACTCAGGATGGTCGTCAAGTTTGGTAAGCCTTTTTAGGTGCGAGAAATATTTCTGAACGTCAGTTCAAAGATGTTGGAGAAACGATGAGTAAAGGATAGTATCTACCAGATGTCTTGCCTCCGTATTTCGTCCAGATAGCGGAGAATAGATAGTGTGATAGGCTATTATTTCTTTCGTGTTCGATGGAAACTAGTCTCTCATAGACAGACGACGATATACCTTTTTTGACGGATCTCTCCTTCCTGCAGTCTATATCCGTTCTTTATACTCGATGACGCTGACTACCAGTTTTAGGCAAACTCTTTCTAGCTCGACGTCCGGGTCCGCCTCGCCGGGACCGATACAACACCGTGCCTAAAATCAAATTCACTCCAGGCTCATTGTACTGGGTCCCCGAAGTGAAGCTCAATCGTTAACGTTAACTCTGATGAACGGCCTACGCAGTGATAGAGGATCTTTCTCCTGCTTCTCGCCGACGACGGGCCCCTGGACCGACCGACGTCATACCGATGCGGAGTCCTTGGTGGTGTGGTGAGTGTTCTTTGATCTGAAGAGCGCTAGCCAACCTATGTACGTCACACATCGGAGAATCGTGCTACTCTGGCCGAACCTTCATTGGAAAAGTCATAACCCTCACCGCGCACCCACTCAGCGACTCGCAACTTCCTCCATCCAAGTCGTCCGCACTCCTTCGCGGGCAAACTCGAGCTCTACGCCCTAGCCACCGCAGTGTGGATACGTCGCTTCCACTGGAAGCAGCACGACGGCCGTATTCCCCTAATCCCGCGCTCGATTATGACGAGCGGTCGACGTCTGTCCAATGTAGTTCGAAATATACGCCCTTCGTGTCGCACCAGGTACGCTACCTCTAACTAGGGTTCGAATCCCTTCCGAAGGGCTAAACCACAAGGAACAGACCTTTTTTTTTCTTCCTGATTCGAAAGTCTGAATTTTTTGTTCTCATTCTTCGCAGAAGTCTCTCCTTTCACGAATGCGGTGGCAGTCTATATGCGTGACTGCTGAACGCTCTCAAAGAGCATCCCATCCGACGGATGAGCTCTCTTCTAATATATGAGGGTTCGAATCGGTGGTAATCTTTCTTTCTTTCTTTCCTTTTCCGTGAAATTTCCACTATGATTTTTGCTGTCGTTATAGCCCAAGTCTTGGGGATGACGTTCATATATATCTTCTTTGTAATGTTATGACTACGAGGGTTCGAAACCCGTTCGAAGAAATGCGACGAGAAGCATGGTGAATTTTGTCCTTCTCACGCAGCAATAAATGGTTCGCGTCCTATTCTTTCATTTTTTGCTTTCGTATTCAAGCACTTCGTGACGTAGTGACCATTATCCTACTCATTTGCAGGGTTCGAATCCCAGTCGAAGGATTCCGTAGAACAAGTGGTATTTGTTTTACAAATCCTTGGGTCTCTCCGCACGCTCCTTTTTTGCACCATCCAACTCACTTCGTCAGGTTTCCCCTCTTGTTTCGATTTGAAGGTCTAAATTATGTCCCTACCGTTTTGAACCAGGAAACATGCTCGGTAACTCATGGCTCAACTCGGTCGAGCCCTCCGTCATCCCTCTATCTTCTACGTCCCCAGCCAAAACTATCCTCCCACCGCGGGGCCCGACGTCATCCTCAGTAAGCGAGCGGTCCCGTCAACAACACCGCCGACGTCCGCATTCCACTATGACAGGCATTACCTCTAACTGTCAGGGTAACTGGGCTAAGTTGTTAATGACACGTTTTTCTTCCAAGTTCCACTACTTTCCTATCCTACCGAATGAACAGCTTCGTGACGCAGTCCATACGGTCTGATTACCTGGGTTCGAGCCCTGGTCGAAGCATTCAAAGACTGAGCATTTTCCTCTCGGAAATTTCTCCATGTTGCAACTACAGGTTTGCCAATTTCCCAGGACATACCAGAAATCACCCTTTTTATTCGGACCTGGGCGGCAGGTTCGCTTCAAAACATATACATTATTCGTGGTTCATTACAGGCCCCGTTTGAAGGATCGTTTGGATGAACGCAAGGTTCTTCATTTCTTGTCGCTTTCCTAGTTTGGTCCCGTGTTCAGAAATTCTGCTCTCTCCACAGCCTAGTCTTCTTTCATTCAGACCTGGGTTATCCCGGTATCAATCTTCCCCTGGCAGCTGCTAGTTTCGTTTCGAAACGGCCTGAATGCACCCTGTCGAAACAGGGCAAACGATGCGAGTTAATATTCATTCCCTTTGTGACGCCAGGGTTCGAGTAGGATTACATTTTTTTGGTCAGTTTCCATTCAACGGTCGTTACCGCACATCGGCCAGGCTGCCTTTTTGTTCCACCTACCCTGCGAGCCGCCAACTGAATCAAAGCTTCGTAACGCAGGGGATATAAGTATCCCTCTGACTCCCGTGGTTCAAATCCCGGTCGAAGAATACGTAGCGAATATTGTGGATCAAATTTTTCGTTCCTCAAGCTCTTGGTTTCTTTCCGTAGCAGTTTGTATCCCATATGGAAACGTCCCCCAATTCAAGTGAGCAAACTCCCCCATATTTGCGTTTAATTTGAGGGGCGCCTCCGAGTCTTATTGACGGGCGATACAAAATTACCGAGATCAGCCAGATCAGACTCGGTTTAATACTACCGTCTAGGGTTAGAAACCACGGCGAGACGAGTGATGAGGAGGAGGGAGCGTGAACAACGGCGGTCGTAGACCCCTGCATCGAGGGGAGGCATCGAGATTGATTGCAGGCTTAGTCAAGGCAGTGAGGCGATGCGTGCAAGGGCACAACACTGTACACACGTCGTCTATCTCATCTACCTTGTATCATCACTCACTTATGTGCATGCAGAGGAGGGGCCGTGTTGTCTTTCCGGGGGTGTGTACTGCGTGCAAGTTGTGCTGCATCTCCTTCAAGTGATGCTTGCGTGCATGTGCACGGACGCAACGCAATACACGCAGGGTCCTAGACCCCCACATTCTTCCCGCTCCTCCCAACGTCGCTTCAAGGCCGCCAAGAGTACTCCCTCACGGCATCGGCGATGGAGAGATGAAAAGCAAGACCTGAAAGGCATCCGATGCCTTTCGACAGAATACGAGAAGAACAACACATGAGGGAGCCATAAAACAAATGTTTGAAGAATGACTTCTCGTCGGCATTCCTTCGAAAGGGATTCGAACCCTAGACACAATCTACCAAGTATATCACGAAGGGCATATATCTTGAGTACAGCTAATCGTTCCTAACGCCAACCTCTCTGAGCTCTTCGTTGCCGGATTTCATTACTTCCTCATAACAAAAGCAGACGTATATCTCTTTACACAAAAACCAAAGGCAGACGATCGGCAGGCCTTGTGGATTACCCAACTGCAAGAAAAGAAGTAGCCATAGACGATTTTTCTGATCCTTCGAAAGGGATTTGAACCCTGGTAGTAAATTTGGTAATGGACCCACTACGCCACGAAGGGGTTATATTTTCGAGCTTAGCATACCTCTCGAGGGAATCCAACGATGTTTTTATTATTACATTTGAGCAGACCTCGGAAGCACGGAGGTCTGGAGAATAAAGCACCGACGAGTTTGTTGCAGCCACAGTGGCTTGCTTGCCAATAACATCACGCCGGGATGGGTTTGCGACACTTGAGGATAACAATAATTGTAGGTATTAGAACAACTAGAATTAACAATCAACGAGCCTAGGATCCTTGTTGTCATTTCCATGAGATTGAGCCCGAGGTAGCAGCGAAGATTACGACTGCGAGGTAAAACTGTAATAGGTACAAGCCCTTTTATGACGAAACTCTGTAGACGCGGGTGCACTCAGCATCTTTACAAGCGTAAGCATCTTATTGACGCCCAAGAAACGCAAGAAACAACACAGCGTGCAAGAATGATGGATTGAAGACAGAAAAAGTGCGAACCAGCATCCTCAATAAGCCTTCCAGCGGGATTCGAACCCTGAGTAGCCACCACTAGGTACATTCCATACCTAGTGGCCCAGACGACGGCGGGGGCATTTGCGTACTAGGCGTATTTGTCCGCTAGTAAGGTCACCGGAGCCCTGTAAAGGGGTCGGCATAGAAGACGGACTCAAACCGCTTTCCCTTATCGTCGGCTAGGGGTTGCCCACTATAAGCCGGTAGCAGACTGGAGACGCTTTACTCCAGGACCGCGACAGCTAGCATTCGCTGAACATGTCGGGTTTGACCGCAGCCTTCACGAGGCGGTGGTGTTAGTATCTCCAATGGTGAGAGAAACTAATGCGGTTGGAACCGGGTGAAATTCCCAGAAGATGCTTGGCACGGCTTTGATCGTGCCCTTGCTTCCTTTCGAAGCATCGCGTACCGCTTCGGTAGATTGATCAGGAATTCATCGCCCTGAACGCGACGTCAACCCTCAATCAGCCTCTAGATTAGAGTTTCCTGCTCTTCTCGCACGCTGGACCCACAGTAACCACGCACACTTGGTGAACGGGATAGAGGAACGTAACCGGTTACTTTGTTGGCAAAAGCCACCCGACGTGTTCCTCTAGTAGTTCGGTGGGGTATTACTCCCTGCTTCGCAAACGAGTTTACGACAGGGCTGACCGGCATGGCCGTGGGGGCCATGGGCTAGTAATTGTTCTGTGGGGTTTCCACCCGTCCCCTGGAAAGGGAATACAGGCAGAACGTTGCGAGGCGGAGATCCACAACGATGGGGAATCTGAGTCCGGATGGACATTTCAAACCATAAGTGTGGGAACGGGAAGCCCCTACCGGGTGAACCGTAGCATATATCTTTTAATCGAGATATGTGGCTCAAGAGGACTAAATCCTCCGCCGGTGCTGCTTGAAGTAAACTCAAGTGGTGCTCAAGTTGATTCCACACAACGTGTTATCTTGAACAACTGTTTTCGCTTGCACAAGCAGGTGACTGCAGACCAGTGGTAGGCTGTCATGGATGCTTGCACCATCCATTAATGACCTAGTGACGGATTTGCAGAACGTTTTCGTTCTTTCAGTGTCGTTTTGGTTTCCAGCCTTGCGACTGTACTTATCCCACTACCACGTAAAGGTAACGACGTTCTGGCCTCGAAAGAGAAACCGGCCCCCAGGGTGAAAGCCCTGAGGGGTGGGACATTCGGAACCTTCCCTGATGTTGATATTGCCGAAGAAGACACTGGAGAATAAAGCGTTCAAGCAGACGGAACCACCGGGTGCACAGCGAAGGAGAGAAGGCGAAAGAACCACCACCTTATCACCCCATAGCCGAGGCAAACGGGAAGGCGGTCGCGACATAGTTCGCATTGAGCTCAGAGAAGCTCGTTTGTTAACATGCAAAGGCACGAGGAACGAGAAAAAGATGAGACATACCCAAGTAGCATAATCCCACCATACGCTTGCGTGTAGGATAATGGTAAATAGCATACCAAAATGGATCCAAAAAAAAAAAAAGAACCCTGAGTAGGCGTTCAACAAATTGGATGACGGAGGAGGTACTAGCAGTTCCATCCTCACTCGCAATAGTGTGGATGTCCTAAACCCGTAAGGAGCATGTATTTTGACTACAACTGAACAATGGTGACCTTCCCAAACCCCGACCCAAGGGCAATCCTCCCGAGGTCTTCATCGTAATCTAACACAGTCCAATTATTGCGGCCATTCATGCAGACCTCGCGAACGCGGACATGAGCGGTGGGGTTCAGTGGACCGGAGAAGACAGCTGCGGTGAGCGTCTCGCAGCCATCGTGTTTCTCCCAGTGCGAGACCATCGCACGGTCGGGTGGGCGAATCCATACGGCGGTGGTCCGCTTGCCGAGGATAACGTCGGTGCATCGAGAGCTCCCCGCCGTGACGATACTTTGCTGGTAAGAATTGGAGGAAAGGAGGAGAGCGAGTAGAGCTCAAATGAGTTTAGCTCTGATGCCCATGGATTGTCGCTCTGGGAGCGGATGAGGATGGAGGTCGGTGTCGCGGCGCCGTCAACCCAGCCGAAGGAGTGTGTGACAACACGTGTGGGGAGGGGTGGGGCGGTGTACATGGTGATGGAGCGTACGCGGACGATGAGGATGGCGGTCGGGGTGAAGACGACTTGAAGGCAATGGTCGTGCTGAGTGTCGCCTACGTCGTCGAGGTAGGCGTGCTCGTCGGTCTTCCAATTGTAGATCAGCATCTGGGAGACATCGTCATCGAGTGCTATGACGTCACCACTGATGGTGACTGGGCGAACATCAGTGTCGATGGAACGAATTTCGTGAAGAGTTCCAGTGTCGTCTAGGCGCAGGAGAACGATTCTCTGTGACCTACATACGTAAGCTTGGGTTCATGACAGTGACGGGCACTCACAATGACACCGCGACGCCCGCTTCAGACTCTGGATCCGCGTTCAGCTTCACCCCAGTGAATATCGCGCCTTTCGGAGACCATTCGGAGCACTTCCACTGCCGGGTGAGATCCCAAATGGTCAGCACCGACCAGATTCCCTTGAATACGGTCAGCACCCATTTATGTCGTTGTCCTGGGACAAATTTTATTTCAGTAACAGGCGATCCGGTAAAAGTTGTCTCGCTTTTCGGAGTTAGAGGAGAGAGATGAGGAGAGCCTGCGAGCCAACGGGACGCTAGTCGGTAGGCGTGACGCGTACGATGTTCGAGATCAGTGTCGTCGAGTGGAAAAGGTTAATCATTCGAAACGATGTCGAGCTTGAATGCGTTTGTCCAGACAATCCGTAACCTTGTGATCGCGTGAAACCGTTTGCATGTCTGTGACTTTTAGCAACTAGCATCGTGGACTTGAGAGATGCTCACCTGTCGGAGAAGGAGGATATCTGGAACGCAGAGAAACGAGATAGTATAGATCAAAACATCGTCAGCGAGGTCGTAGAGAGTACTGTTCATGGACGTTCGAGTCCAAGTCACGGACCGATGAAGCCGATCACTGAGCAAACACGGAACTATTTCCCACGCCTTCCTGAAGAGCGAGGAATATTGAGTACGACTCGAGTTTTGCCCTTGTAAGACATACTAGACGGCGGCCTTTCTTGCGACCATACAGACGACATCTTTGATGTTCTCTAACGTTTGGCACTGATGCACGTTGGATGGCTATACCGCTTTCTCGAAGCTAGTTAACGAGATCCCTCCATACCACTGCTTTTTACAGTCCGGCGGTTACACTCTCAGTTCCTGGAGGGAAACCCCTTGAATAGCAGCAAGTCCTCCAGCCTCGTCGTTTAATTCATCGTCTTACTCCAATGAACCTCTTCACTACAAGTTCGAGCCATTATGGGATGTATTATAACTACAATCTCTTCCAGTCTGAGTTTATTGCGATGCTGTGTTCCCCGATGATTTTGGTGTAATATTCAAGTAATGCTGGAAGATTGCCTTCACCTGTCCACACACCATTCGAATCGCCCGTCTGGGGCATTTATATTATTTCACATCTGTCTAGACTCTAAATACATACATTCCGGGCGTGTTTCAGGGAACATACAAAAGCGTAGAACTAGAAAGATACTATCGCTGCCGCGGAGAGCTGAACAAACCAAAACAAACTCAAGCAACATCGCAAAGTGCAACGAGGAATCGAACCCCTAGTGGAACCGCATAGCCTTCCCATTATACCACTGATGCGTAGTTACAATATCGTCATAGAAGACATGTCCGAAACAAGAATTAAAAGTAACCATAACTCGCAATGACCACTTCACCTCCATCTGCTACTTACACTTGTCACTGGCTGAGCTGGGACGGAGCACTGGAAAAAAAGTGTACCGGGACGCATTGAACACAACAATGAGGAATTGAACATCTAGTTGACCTACGTAGGCTCGCCATTACGCTACTGCTGTGTGGCTCATAAGCGTGAAGGAGAATCGCTTTTATCTACCATTATACTACCATTATACACCCAATGACGAAAACTTGATCCTTACCACACCCAAAGAGAACTAATGCCTAAGAATTATTTAACCGAGCCTCCGGGACTCATCTGCAAATTCTGTTATAGGGTTAACTGATAAAACTTGTCGTCTCAGAAGTCGCTCTAAAATCTCCAACCTAGACTCCAAGTAAATAAGCCCGTCAATAAATAGATTTTATTGCAACTACTACCGATGGAGCCCTTAGGGTTTTAATCTCGCCACAAATACGTGGGCAGAAGAATCGAATACCCAACACGGCGAAGCATCCTTTAGCGGGTAGAAATTGTCCTTTTCACTCCTCATATATAACTTAATCATTCTTGGACTTATCTTGTGTCGCTTATCTTTCTGGGGAAAGCAGCTGAAAAGGGACTTTCCAAGAAATTGATGGTGTGAGGTCCTGTGCAGCCCCCGACTTTATAAAATGCACCACGAACATCCATACAAGAAGGAGAAACCGCATTTCTTGAGACTAGATAAGTCTCTGTCTCTGAAGGTAGTGAGAACGAGGAGTGAACAACGAGCAAGCCGGCGAGAAGATGGGAATCGAGGCATTAAATCACTTGGAGATCAACAAGGGGTTATATAAAACGGGGTGACAAATATATCAGACCCTGATTATACAGGAGGAGAAGGAATATGTGTGGTTTTTTTGATAGCCCTGAAAACGGTTCTTAATTCTTGAACTCGAAAACCATTTTACGACAGTAAGAATACCGTCGTGCAGGAATAGGTTTCCGACCAACATGCTGACTGAATAGAAATTGAAAAGAAGAAGCATGCACTATCGACGACCGGTGAGTATTCACACGAGTAGGTTGAGCGAGCAGCTATTAGTAGATCATTAGATGGGTACAACGCCAAGATGTGTATCATTGGCAGTCTGATGAGAACAGAGCTAAGATTACACAGAGCAACGACGCGTCCCCGTCCCGCTCTTTCACCTTAATTGCTGTCCATGAAAGGCCTATAGCTGTTATGCTAGATGCTAAAATGAAGGATTGCACTGTACACTATCCGACGTGTGGCCAGATGGTACAGATTGCAAGGTATGTACGGCAAAGTTCAGATATCACATGACTCGACGATAAGTTCGCGCTGATGAGTATGTCATAGTCTTAGACTGATCGTCCTTTTATTCGTTCAAAATAGACACAATGAGATATCTGTTCCTTCATTAGTACATTCTAGTATGGGCAATCATGTCAGAGATCGAGTGTTCTCGAACACACCAAGGTCCGCGTTTCAGTTACAGAACGACGATGAGAAATGCTCTACTCGTTTCCAGACTTCCACGATACAATCGCGTACTCGTAAGTGATTCACCGGAATTAGGTATCACGCCTAATTCCCATCTGACCTTTCGACAGATACGACGACGGCCGATCGTTCTGTTGCCGCGTATTCCACAGTGACAGAAAGTCTCGTTATATCAGAGTCCGCCGGCATTCATCTGCTCCGACTCCTAATACTTGTACATCGTGTCTGTCGTAGCTCCCACCATTGCGGCAGATACAGTCGTTATTCGGTTATTTGTGAATTAATTGGGGACAGCCGATTGACCACCTTGTACGCACCAACTCGACAGGTATCGTCCCCTGACGTTTAAAACTTGCCTGGAGTACTCATACCTCGGGAAAAGGTGATCTCGAAACATCACGCTGTAACCTTGAGAATAACCATCGTGACTCGTCATTAGATTCCTCCCATTTGATCTTTCGAAACATGATGGACTTTCACCGCTAGCATATGGACATGTTTATCTGCCAAAGTATTTCAGGATCCGGAGTCCGGACATGGAGAAATATCTGAGTTCCCAATAATTTCAAGAAAAGAAATACTCGAATGCTCCATTGCTCTCTATGCTTCGACTAGGCTTCGAACCCAATTAATCGGCAGACCTTACGGTCTGCGTTACGAAGCTGTTGCTTGTCGTATCTTTGTTCTCACATATCATTCCAGGACCTTGCGAACGAATCCAACCAAGTCTGTATTTTTACGTTTGAGCGGACCTCGCAAGCGTGGTGGTCCGGAGAATACAGCAGCGATGAGTTTGTTGCAGCCACAGTAGTTCACTCGCAATAGCGCGGATGTCATAAACGAACAAGGAGCATATATTTCGTACTACAGCTGAACAATTGTGATCTCCCCAAACGTCGACCCAAGAGCGATCCCCCGAGGCCTTCATCATAATCCAACGCGGTCCAGTTACGGAAGTTATTCATGCAGACCACACGAACACTGACTTCCGCAGTAGGATTAAGTGGACCGGGGAAGACAGCTGCGCTGAGCGTCTCACAGCCATCGTGCTCCTCCCAGTGCCGGACAATGGCACGGTCGTGTGGGTGGATCCATACGGCGGTGGCCAACTTGCCAAAGATGACGTAGGTGCATTGAAATACTTCACGTCGAGAGGATACTTTGCTGGTGCCGGTGAGGCCTAGAGGATTGGAGGATTGGAGGAGAGGGAATAGAGCTCCAGCGAGTTTAGCTTTGATGCCCAGGAGTTGTCGCTCTGGGAGAGGATGAGGATGGAGTTCGGTGTTACACTGGCTCCATCAACCCAGCCAAAGGAGTGGGTAGCGATGTGGGTGACGGTGGAGTCGTAAAGAGCGATGGATCGGGCGCAGACCACGAGGCGGTGATCGTCCAGGTAGGCTCGCTCATCGGTCTTCCAGTTGTAGACGAGCATCTTGGAGGCATCGTCATCGAGTGCTATGATGTCGCCGGCGATGCTGACTGGGTGGAGGTCGGTATCGACGGAACGGATTTCGTGTAGGGTCCCATGGTCGTCTAGACGCAGAAGCACGATGCTCTGTGACCTATATACATCAAAGATCGCCTATGAGAGCGAGGGGCACTCACAATGATACTACCACACCCGCTTCAGACTCTGGGTCCACATTTAGCTTCACCCCAGTGAATATCGCACCTTTTGGCGACCACTCTGAACACTTGTGCCCACGCACGATGTCCTATATCGTCAGCACCGACCAGGTTCCCTTGGATACAGTTAGCAGCCATCGGTGTTGTCGCCCTGGCATGAATTTGATTTCAGAAATGGGTGTTCCGATAAGAGTCGTCTCGCTCTTCGGAGTTGAAGGAAAGTTTGTGAGCCAGTCGATAGGCGTGACGCGTGCGATGCAATCAAGTGTCGTAAGGCCCCAGCAATAGGCAGCGGCTAGTGAGTCGCTGACGAAGTTGATCAAGTCGAATTCAAATTGAAATTCCCTGACGCGCGGTCAGACCTGCCCTCACGATATCACCTGACCACAACATCGCTAAAACTTAACGTTAAACTTTGTTCTTCTTTTCAGATTCGTCATAACCTGAGCCAGCTTTAACCAGTGTCGTCACACCATCTTGCACCATTTAAGGGTCCGAGCTCAATCTCAAGTCTCCTGTCAAGTCAGGGGCCATCTTAAAGCATTGTACTGGCGAATCCCTGAGTGTCATCTCGTGTAAAGCTGTATCGATAAAAGGTTGGGCCAGGAATGAATCAGAAAATCGTCTTTTCTGTGATATACACTCACGGATACCGATCTGCTATGTGTATTTTTCCCCCTGGATGGTCAACCTGTCTGCAATTCCTTCGCGAAGTACTCCAGTCTGTCTCTTGTTCTCCTATGCTCGACGCGAGCACACCGTCGGAATATGAATAACGGCCAGCCCTATGACAGACACAGATGAACACCTCTCGTGTTAGACTTGGTTGATCTATGCTCTCTAGGCTTTCGGGTTGGACCTATAAGTTCGAAGCTTCCATGAACTGAACGACTGCTAACTCATGACCTCTCTACTAAAGAGTTCCGCACTGTTCAGGTATCTGTGTCTTCGTTCCGTGTGCCCTTCATTAACACTTAGACTACACAGAACAGTGACGCGTCTACGTTCTTATCTTCACCTCTGTTGCAGTCCGGCCTATAAATATTACGCTGGTCGATGCGAAAATGAAGGGTTGAACCATACACTATCCGGCGCATAGTCAGATGGTATAGATTGCGAGGCGTGTACAGCCAAGTTCAGATAGGGCATGACCGAAGAATAGGTTCGCGTTGCTGAATATATCAGAATCTTAGAATGATCATCCTTTCGGCCACATTAGTTTCAAAATAGACACAGCTATCGGTTCCTTCACTGGTAAATTCTATGGGCGTCATGTCAGAGATCGACTGCAAACCACATCAAGTTCCTGTGACACGCCTCCACTGTGTACTTAACAAAGTGAATAAATAACGCACTTCTTAAGGTTCAGTGGTCACTCTGACATGTATTTCTTCATTGATGGCCCGCTCATCGCGAGACGTATCCACCGATTTTGCTTCGGCATACGAGTACACCACTCCTGCTGGACTGCATATGTTTTGGTTACAGGACAGCGATACGAAACGATACAACAGTCGCAAATCATTCATGCTACAATTACCTACTCATAAGTGATTCACTGGATTTATCGATCCTAATTAACATCTTATTCTCACTAAGATAGAACGACTTGGAAACCAATGGATCGGTTACCGCATATTCCACCGTGACTGAAAGTCTTGTTATATCCGAACCCCGACAATGTCTTCTCCGACTTCTAATCCTCATATATCGCTTCTGCCATTGCTGTACCTCGCCAACACTGGCAAGGCACGGCCCTAGCTAGGATATGGACGCGGCTGTCTGCCATGTTATTTCAGGATATCGATATGGAGAGATTTCCGAGCACCAAAAAACTTCAAAAATAAAAGACAGCTTATTTACCCCAAAACTATGCCTCGACCAGGATTTGAACCTAGGTAATGATCTTAGCACTACACGGGCTGCGTCATGAAGCTACGGATTTAGAATTCATTATGCAGTTGAGCCGTAAAACAAAACCGGATCAGTCTATCTGCAATGGAAGAATAGACGCTGCCTCCCATTTGCTGAATCCTTTGCAAGTGAGTCATCTGCAAGAAACAAAAGTTTAAAGAACGATTTTTCTCCAGCATTCCTTTGAAAGGGATTCGAACCCTGCCAGTAGTAGACACAATCTACCAAGTATATCACGAAGGGCATATATCTTGACTGCAACTAATCGTTCCTAACGCCAACCTCTCCGATCTCTTCGTTGCCGGATTTCATTACTTATACTGATGACCCCTCATAACAAAAGCAGACGTATATCTCTTTACCCGGAAATTAAAGCTAGACGATCGGCAGGCCTTGTGGATTACCCAACTGAAAGAAAAGAAGCAGCCATAGACGATTTTTCTGATCCTTCGAAAGGGATTTGAACCCTGGTCGTGAATTTGGTAATGGTCCCACTACGCCACGAAGGGGTTATATTTTGACTACCGTGACAGGCTTTTAGTACGACTCCCTGAGTGAATTTGAAGTTGTATTATTACGTTTGAGCAGACCTCGCGAGCACGGTGGTTCGTAGAATACACCACCGACGAGTTTGTTGCAGCTACAGCGGCGATACCATGGGTTTGCGACACTTGAAGATAGGAAACGACGTAGGTATTACGACAGCAGGCATAAGGGATTATTAATCAGGGAACCTGGAACCTTTGGTGCCCTTGTCATGAGATTGAAAGCGACGTATCGAAGATTACGATCCCGAGGTAAAACTGAATAACCACGGGCTATCTGATGATACTCTGCAGGTGCATGTGTGCTCAGTATCTTCCATGCGTAGGTATTTTATCGACGCGCAAGCAATGCAAGAAACAGACACAGCGTCCAAGGATGATAGATTGAAGACAGAAAAAGTATTGAATCAAAACCCTTTAGCGCTTCAGGAACTCCAGGCTTCCAGCGGGATTCGAACCCTGATATTAGACATTCAACATAGTGCGTCACGGAAGCTGACAGTAACACTTACAGTTCTATCCTTACTTGCAATAGCACGGATGTCCCAAAATAACACGCCGCATATATTTCGACTACAGCTGAACAATCGTGACCTTCCCAAACCCCGACCCAAGGGCGATTCTCCCGAGATCTTCGTCATACTCAAAGGCGGTCCAGTTATTGAGGTTGTTCATGCAGACCTCACGAACGCGAACTTCGGTGGTAGGATTAAGCGGACCGGGGAAGACAGCCGTGATGAGCGTCTCGCACCCGTCGTGCGTGAGACCATGGCACGGTCATGTGGTCGAATTCATACGGCGGTGGCCCGCTGGCCGAGGATAACGTCGGTGCACCGAAGAGCTCCACGTCGTGACGATACTTTGCTGGTAAGAGTTGGAGGAAAGGAGGAGAGCGAGTAGAGCTCGAATGAGTTTAGCTCTGATGCCCAGGGGTTGTCGCTCTGGGAGCAGATGAGGATGGAGGTCGGTGTCGCGCTGGCACCATCAACCCAGCCGAAGGAGTGTGGCAACGCGTGTGGGGAGGGGTGGGGCGGTATACACGGTGATGGAGCGTGCGCGGACGATGAGGATGGTGGTCGGGGTGAAGACAACTTAGAGGCGGTGGTCGTGCTGAGTGTTGCCTACGTCGTCGAGGTAGGCATGCTCGTCGGTCTTCCAATTGTAGATCAGCATCTGGGAGACGTCGTCATCAAGTGCTATGTTGTCACCACTGAGGGTGACTGGGCGGAGGTCAGTGTCGATGGAACGGATTTCGTGCAGGGTCCCGTCGTCGTCTAGGCGTAGGAGAACGATTCTCTGTGACCTACATACATTAGCTATTGTTTATGACAGCGACGGGCACTCACAATGACACCGCGACGCCCGCTTCAGACTCTGGATCCACATTCAGCTTCACCCTGGTGAATATCGCGCCTTTCGGAGACCATTCAGAGCATTTCTGCTGCCGGATGATATCCCAAATAGTCAGGACGGACCAGATCCCTTTGGATACAGTCAGCACAGGTCAGCACCCATTTATGTCGTTGTCCTGGGACAAATTTGATTTCAGAAACAGGCGATCCGGTAAAAGTCGCCTCGCTTTTCGGGGTTAGAGGAGAGAGATGAGATCCATCGAGCCAACGGGACGCTAGTCGGTAGGCGTGACGCGTGCGATGCTCAAGATCAGTATCATCGAGTGGAAAAGGATAGTCATTCGAGATGATGTCGAGCTTGAATGCGTTTGTCCAGACAATCCGTAGCCTTGTGAGCGCATGGAACCGTTTGCATGTCTGTGGCTTTTAGCAACTGGTATCGTAGACTTGAGAGATGCTCACCTGTCGGAGAAGGAGGATATCTGGAACGGAGAGAAACGCGATGGTGCAGATCAACACATCGTCAGCGAGGTCGTAGAGAGTACTGTTCATGAAGGTTACGTTGAACGCTCGAATCCAGCATATCGGATCGATTCAACCCGGTGACTAATGAACACCTAGCGATTTCCCACGCCTTCGAACACAAGCTTTCATCGTTTCACCATGGAATTTTGTCACCATAAGCCCACTCTTTCATATTTACATCATGAGGCAAATTTCTTGTCCTTTTTTGTAGCCGTCCAAAGACAAATCTTGCTCAAGCCAAATTTTAGGGTGCACTCTGGGTGCACTCTGGCAGTAGGGCTTCGCACCGTACCGTATACGGTGTACGGCCGTATAGAGGACGGCCGTCAACCGTCAGTAAAATTGGCCTTGACGGTACGGTGACGGTGACGGCCATCATTACCGTATATGCACCGACGGTTACCTACAAGAGCATAAATCAGCATTAAATATAACAGAAATAGTCATATTTCATCGTTTTGTATCCACAATGGTCAAAAAACTCACTAATTTGTCCGTTTTCAGGTACCCGTATAGGACCCGTAGGATCCAAAATCGATGGAACCCTCTGACGGTACGGATACGGTACCCGTATGACGGCACCCGTACAACCGTACCATACGGTGACGGTGCGAAGCCCTATCTGGCAGCTATCTCAGATCTGGTGCTCTCTGAACAGATTTTGAGCCGACCGCTGCTGATATATGACTGTATGATCAGGCATAGCGTTGTGTGGTAATTTGCGTTTATAATTCTGCTAGGTACTGACACTCTAACACTTCGCTCCAGCCAGATGTCAACTATAATTTAAATGTACATGTTTTATACCTACATCTCTCTCCAAATATGTCTTACAACTTGGCCAGGGAAAAATGTAAACGAGTGGAAAATATACTCTCGTTTCCGCTTAGGACAGTCATTGAACTAAAAGTATCATCCAAGCAGCATAATAAGCAACGAGGAAGTCAATCTCTATCGGAATCACATATGCGTACCGTCACACCGCTGTTGCGTATCTTGGTCATTCCTCAAATGTATCGAGAGAATATCTCAACCTCATGACCCGCGCCCAAGGTGTATCGAATTTCCCCCATGAAAATGCAAAGCAGAACCGCATACACCGGTGGAGAGTCGAACCTTATAGGGAAGTCAATGGGCACATGTTAATGTAGAGGGATAACGGAGACTTGCTCGCTATCGCATGATGAAAATATCATCGCAAAGGATGGAGCAGTTAATATGGTGGGCCGGAGCATTTAAAGAGATTGTACATCTGTCTGTCTTTCGCTGACTCTCGGCTGGCTTCAAAGATGGATCATCCGGCGCTGTCCACACATTCTGCTATCGCCCTACTCTCAATCATCTGAGGACTCAGCATCCAATTTAATCTTGGCGGCGACGTTTAGCCATTGGTGCTAAGAAGTGTATTGCCATCTGCATCGTTTATACCCAGGCCGCGTACCCTCGTTGTAGGTGAAGGTTGAAAAGTAATAAGGTCTCTCTAAAAACCTTCCGATGACAATTGGCTGTCCTTTCGTCCAGCTGCGGTAGACTTGCTGTGTTAACACCAATATTCAGCGACGTCTTCAGATTTGAGTGGTAGATACCACTCGCGCTATCGCTCTGTATCAGACGAATCATAGATTGGTGAGCGAGAATATCACTTTTACAGTGTTTGATTCCTGTTGGCCGAGACTGAATTCCCATATATGGGAAAGATCTGCGGAGTGTGCGCTGCAAAAAATCCAATCAGCTTGAAACACGCCTACCTCTGAAATAGGTAAGCATATCTGTCTCGTGATGGCGTCCTAGTGTTCGGTAGATGGTAACTCGCAGCGCAGGCAATGGCCATCTCGCCTCGAATACAATCGGAACCATGCAAAACTCGGAACTTGGCTCTGCAGTCACAGTCGGGGGAAAAGATAAGCCAATGAAGAAGAATAGTTCTGCTCCCGCTGTCATATACTGCGACGGAATGCCGAAAAAAAAGAACTCTAGGATTAAATATACACAACAATGAGGAATTGAATTTCTATGTAGGCTCGCCGTTACACTACTATACGCGCTTACAGGGTAGAGCGACATTTAGTATGGGTTGCCCTGGACAGGACGCACTGGACACCTCGTTCGACGGTGTTAGACAGACCTCGACTTTGACCGTGTTGCTCAGTGCAATACAGCTTGTAGATGGTGTCAGCGGGATTCGGGATTAGGTGAATTCCCTTTCAGTACAGTGTAAATATCTGTACTGCTGTTGTAGTTCGATGGGGTCAAGCACGAATGCTATAGATTTATCAATCTAGTTCCAAGGGTTGAGTGATTGGGGATAATGTGTGGGGAAATGGGGAAGTGCTTGGTGAGATGTGGTTTATGAGAATGATGTGGGTGTGTTCAGAAATGGTAGTGTTGGTAATGGTTGAGAATGGTATTGCAGGTTTGTGGATGGGAATGGTAATATTGGAGTGGTCGAGAATGGTAATGCTGGTTGTTGTCAAGAATGGTAATACTGGGAATGGAAATGTTGCTGGTATTCGAGAATGATAATTTTGTGGGTAATCAAGAATGGTAATATCGCTGGTTGGGGTCAAGAATGATAATATCGCAGGTTGGAGTTGAGAATGGTAATATCACTGGTTAATGTCGAGAATGGCAATATCGCTGGTTGGTGTTGAGAATGGTAATATCGTGGGTTGATGTCGAGAATGGTAATATCACTGGTTGGTGTCGAGAATGGTAGTATCGAGAATGGAAATGTCGCTGGAATTCAAGAATGATAATATTGCTGGTATCCGAGAATGGTTTTGGTAAGTTCTTGTAAAAATCTCTTGAGGCGCTGAATATTCAGGTCTTGTAATCTTGTGGTGTAATCTGTGGGGTAAATGTCTCTGAATTCTTTCTACTCCTACTTTCACATATTTATACTATTCTACTGTGTATACCTAGGTTTAGGAAAACCAGTAATTAGCTGTGTTGGACCAGTGTATATTACACTGGTTCTAGGCAGCGTGTACTGACTTTATCCTATGTGCTCACTGGCTCCTGCCTGTGTGAGTACTGGCTTTAACCTGTGTTCTCACTGGTTTCTGCCTGTGTAAGTACTGGCACGATCCTATGCCCTACACTTCTATTCCTTCTACACTTCTTCTTTTATTACCAATATTCCCTTGTTAAGTCTGGCTTCAGCCTGACAATGGGCAATCATCATCGAACTTAAGCGATAGTTCTACCTGGCTAGAGTCTAGTCATTCGTTGCTTATGAATGATGTATTAGAACTGTATAATAAATGCATAAGTGTCATCGGCGGTATTTTCGGTGGAGTGTCAGGCCATCAGGTATCAATTCTCTGGTGATATACTACGTAACAACACTTTTCACGTAGTCCGACCTTCGTCATACTCCGGTGGTGGCTCGTCATCCGGGTCATTCCATCTGCCTAGCAGTAGCCGTTCATTGAGCAATCTCAGCAGCTCCTCCGTAGGCATATCCTCTCTTCTCTCGGTGTGGAGTAAATTTGGACGACTTGCGGCAGCCTCGAGTGGAATCGTCGACTCAATCTGTACATCCATTCTTGTCGCGTCTGTCTCCACTGCTCCCGGAGATGTAGAGGATTGTCCTTTACTCGCATCAACGTGGTATCTAGTATTTTTCGCCTGAATTATATGATGCTCTGGTGATATCTCCGCTGGAACTGACGTAGCCATGAAAGGTGTGAGTATTTGTGGAGAGCGCTCGTCCACAACAAGAGGGGTGTGGTTCCCTTGACGATGTCGTCTACGACAGAGAAGGACGCACGAAATTGTGACCGCAAGAGCCGCCAATCCACCCACGACACCACCGACTATTGCTCCGGTCGGATTCCCCTTTGGTGTAAACGGAGATGTGGTCACACCGACAGTAGCTGTAGGGGTGCGACTACTACTAATACGACTCGGGGTTGGATTATCACTCGATTTCGAAGATGACTGGTCATCTACAAGCTGTATTGCACTAAGCAACGCGGTCACAGCTACGGTCTGATTCTCACTGGAGAACAACACGCTTGGTGGCCCTATCCAGGACATCCCGTAAATGTTGCTCCCACCTGAAGTGGCCTTCTCAATGACCGCATTATACTGTCAAGTAAAATAAGCTATGTACACCACAAGGAGTGATTCTGCGAAGGCTCACCTGCACACCAATATATTCCTTGATATATTCCCGAAGATCGGAGGACATCGTAATGCGTTCGTATAATGTTGTGAGGGCCCGTACGATGTTATGACTTCCGGTGTCGATAGCTTTGCCGACAAGCGACAACAATGAGCTTGTGAGATGACTCTGTGGGCAAAAAACTTACTAGCAATAATCCCATCCAATCCTTGCCACCGTGTATCAGTTGTAGTGGCAACAATAGTACTGCGTAATCTAGTCAGAATCAAGGTTCAGTATGTGGACAACCAGGATCCATAAGTACATACAGTGCTTCAATTGATGTGTTATGGGTGATGTGAGCTAGGATGGCTAGTCCTTCAATAAAGATCCCGGAACGGCTGGCAATCATCGTTGAATGTGCTGAGCAAGATTCGTTCGACGTTGGCGCTATAGAATCTATTACAGTATTGGACGGATTGAGAAGATGCGACTGTATGAAATTTGCTGACTCAACGGCAGCATCGAGATATGTTTGGTTGGATGTTGCTTCTGCCAATAGAGCTGAAACGCTTTGTCGAAGTCAGCTAAATGTATACCTCATATCCGAGCAGATTACCGTGCTCACACAAGAAAAAGGCTGGTTGTAAAGATTTAACTATGAGTTGAAGAAGAAAGAAAAAAAGGAAGAACACAAACCCAGTGGAATAACTATCGAGCATTCTGTCATTGGAATCAGTGGTCTGGTCAATTGTTTAATTAGTGGGATGTGGATGTAAAGCATGATTCACTTCATAGGTGCCGCCTGTCAGAGTCGCTGTCGACCGGGATCAGTACATGGATCAGCTATAGTCATTGGCAACACTCACCGCCTTGACAGCTTGTGAGATTGAATTGTTTGACATCCATACTGTCTGGTGCAGCTTGCTCCTTAGATATCGTGTAACACCTTGCGGAAGTCCACGAAGTCACAGCTAGATCAAGGAAGTCCGGGTCTTGATAAGCGATGTAAGCCTGAGCAGCAGCGTGTCCATAGCCCCTGTGGGAAATGAGTAACACAGGAGCGTCCACATACAATCCACCTCACAGCCCATATTTCAACTATCATCGAGAATCAGTTACCAGGAAGCACTTTTCTGAAATAGAACTAACACTGAATTAAGGTCAATTAGCTCCAATCCGAAAGGTATTAGGGGTGTACTGACAGACTGTTCAGAAATTCTGGACTGAACGACTCTGCTAGAGCAAAAAATTGTTTCAGCATTTGCTTGTAATTGGTTTGGTTTGTCAATCTATCATATTCAGCCATTTGTCCATAAAGCCTGGCAGGGATTCCGTATGAAGAATCTGAAGATCCTTAAAATCCAAGCTCGATGTTGGGATAGAGTGAATAAACACACCGTTGAATTGCCCATTGGACTGAAGCATGCTAACCGCCTTTTCGAGGGCCGCACTTGCAAGGCCAATGCGATCATCCTTCGTCGACGTGATGTTAGGGTTCTAGTTCTTCTATTAACATTTGTCGTTGTCAGCCAGAGAAGCGGTACTTGCTTTCCAAGAAATCGACGGTGTGAGGTCCTGTGTATCGCCCGACGCTATCAAAGCCACCGACAGCATCCAGACAAGAAGAAGAGGCCGCATCTCTTGAGAATATATATGTTTATGTGACTATGTCTTGGTTGATATGGGGAACGACGAGCAGGTAGGCAAAAAGATGGGAATCGAGGCATTAAAAACTTGCAAATGAGTAAGAGGCTACCTAAAACGGGGAGTCAATAATATCAGACCCTGGTTACAGGGGAGATGAATTTTTAGATGTCCATGAGAAGGTTTCTTGATTCTTGAACTCGAAACCGATTTCGCGGTGGTAATAATTCCGTCAAGCAACCCCACCGGCGGAGCAGGAATGTATTTAAAAAAATCTAACAAGGCTGAGCGAGGTGCGATCAGTAGATCACTAGACGGCTGCTACCCGGTGCTGCGCGGATCTGTATCACTGGTAGTCTGAGAAAAATGGAGGCTAGAACCTGATGGAAACTGTCCTGGAACAAGATGGAAGAACATCCGTCAAGTGCTGGAATAGCTCTCAGTATTGTGGGTAGTGACGAAGGATCGCGTCAGAATACAATTGCCGGAGGTGCGATCTGACCTGCCCTCATGATATCACCTGACCACGGCATTGCGAAGTTTTTCATTGGATTCACCGTGAATCTGATGAAAAACTTCGCAACCGGTATCATTCACCAAAGATTCACAGGAACCGGTTTTGACCAGAGTCCTTGTAGCAGCTGGCGCCACTCGGGCTCCATACCCGAGGTCTCAAGCTCAAGCTTAAGTTTCCTGTCAGGTCGGAAGCCATCTTAAAGCTGTGTGCTGGTAAATCCTCGACTGTCATCTCAGGCTCGTCTAAATTTTTATCGAGAAAAAATCATTGGACATTTTCTCTCTGCGATATATTTACAAGAATGCTGATCTGCTGTGTGGAATTTTCTCCTGGATGGTCAGCCTGTCGACAGTTCCTTCCCCATGCGTTCTTCAGTACTCCGGTCTGCAAGTCCATGAGTCTTGTCCTCCTATGCTCAACTTTGAACTCGAGCACATTGTCCGAATGTGCGGAACATCTAGCGTGCTGACGAAAGACAGAGATAACTTCAAATCAGCACCTCCCGTCTTCTGCCTGGCTGATTTATGCTCTTGAACCGAGGCTCTGGGTTCTCGTGCTGCGCTGAATGTATGGTAATCCCACACCAAACATCCTTTCATCAGTTCCAAACTAGACACAACTAACCGTCACTTCCATCACTGGTACATTCTACAGGGGATCATGTTAGAGATCGAGTGTCGAATGTATTCAAACATACCAAGGTCTTGTCACCTACGTCGATTGTATACTTACCAAGAATATACATAACGCCCTGCTCCAAAGTCAATGACCGTTCTGAAATGTGCTTCTTCATTGATGGCGCTCTCATCGGCTGTTTTGTAAGAGATGTATCCAACAAATATGCAGTACTCCTGCTGGATTGCATAGGTATTGGCTACAGAATGACCATACAAAAGCATGTACAGCCGCTAGTATTTTATGATGGGATCACCGACTCCTAAGTGATTCACCGAATTTATCATGCCTAATTAGCATCTGGCTTTTCCAAAGATACGATGTCGGGGAAACCGATGGTCCGGTTACCACATATTCCACAGTTCCCGAAAACCTCGTTATATCTGAGCCCGGACTCTATCTGCCTCAATTCATAATCCTTGTATATCGCTTTTGTAGTAGTAACGCCCATGTTTGGCACTGGGATCTTCTGCTTGATCCTCGACGCTGCGCCGGATAGTCAGACCCAGAACAAAAGGAAATCTCGACTCCCAAAATGCCTCGCTGCCACCTCCCCGTTAAATCTCTCCCATCTGATCATAGGGAGATGGTGTTGCCAAAGGACGACCACGGCTAGTAGTATATCGATGCCTTATTTCAGGATCCGGACAGGGAGAGATTTCGGAGCACCCAAAACTTCAAAAAGAAAAGACAGCTTATTTTCCTTCGAACTATGCTTCGACTAGGACTCGAACCTAGAATAATGATCTGACTGCTGCACTGCCTGCGTCATGAAGCTACTGCTTGCTGTATTTCGAATTCGTTACAGAGATCGGCAGTAAAATGCAAGCAGAGCAGTCGGAAGGGTACACGCTGCCCCCCATTTGCTTAATCCAAGCAAGCATGATCGGTGAGTTAGCTGCAAGAAACAAAAGTTAGAAGAATGACTTCTCGCCCACATTCCTTCGAAAGGGACTCAAACTCGGCGAGTAGTAGACACAATCTACCCATTATATCACGAAGGGGCATATATCTTGCCCACAGATAACTGTTCCCTCCGATCTCTTTATCAGAGACATCTGTGTCACGAAGCTACTGCCTGCCGGATTTCCTTATTTATATCCATGATCTTCATAATGCCAAAAGCAGATGAATATCTCTGTACACGGAAACCAAAGCTAGATAACCGGTGACCTCCTTAAAGCTTTGTGGATTACCCAACTGCAAGAAAAGTAAAAGCATTAGGCAACTTCATCATCCTTCGAAAGGGATTTGAACCCTGGTAGTAATTTTGGTAACAGACCCACCATGCCACGAAGGGGTTATATTTGACAGCTCAGCTCGACCTCCCAAGCCAATCCAACCAAGGTTTTAATATTACGTTTGAGAAGACCTCGCGCGCGCGGAGGTCTAGAGAATACATCGCCAACGAGTTATTGCAGCCACAGTAGCTTGCTTGCCAATAGCACCGCCTTGGGATGGGTTTGCGACACTTGAGAATCAGAAAAGTTGTAGGTATTACAATGGCCAATGGCAGGCATTAAGGACTGATCAAGAGCCTAGAACCTTTGCTGCCATTGTCGTGAGAATGGAACCGAGGTAGTATCGAAGATTATGACATCGAGGTAAAATTGTAATAGGTACAAGCCCTTTTCTAAGGATGTTCTGTAGACGCGACACTCAGTATCTTTACAAGCGTAAGCATCTTATTGACGCGCAAGAAATGCAAGAAACAAACACAGCGTGCAAAGATGATGGACTGAAGAAAAAGTACGAACCAGGATCTTCGAGCCTTTCAGCGGGATTCGAACCCTGATATTAGACATTCAACATAGTGCGTCATGGAAGCCTATAGTAGTACTTGTTCTATCCTTACTCACAATAGCGCGTATGTCCTAAACCAGTAAGGCACGTATATTCCGACTACAGCTGAACAATCGTGACCTTCCCAAACCCCGACCCAAGGGCAATCCTCCCGAGGTCTTCATCATAGTCGAAGGCAGTCCAGTTATTGAGGTTGTTCATGCAGACCTCGCGAACGCGGACCTTGTCGGTGGGGTTCAGCGGACCGGGGAAGACAGCCGCGATGAGCGTCTCACAGCCGTCGTGCTCCTCCCAGTGTGAGACCATGGCACGGTCGTGTGGCCGAATCCATACGGCAGTACCCCGCTTGCCGAGGATGACATCGGTGCATCGAAGAGCTCCACGTCGAGAGGATATTTTGGATACTAGGGTTGGAGGAAAGGAGAGCGAGTAGAGCTCGAATGAGTTTAGCTCTGTTGCCCAAGGATTGTCGCTCTGGGAGCGGATGAGGATGGAGGTTGGTGTCGCGCTGGCGCCATCGACCCAGCCAAAGGTGTATGTGGCTATGCGGGTGGGGGAGGGTGGGGTGGTGTAGACGGTGGTGGAGCGTGCGCGGACGACGAGGATGGTCGTCGGGGTGAAGACAACTTGGAGGCAATGGTCGTGCTGAGTGTCGCGGACGTCGTCGAGGTAGGCGTGCTCGTCGGTCTTCCAATTGTAGATCAGCGTCTGGGAGACGTCGTCATCGAGTGCTATGACGTCACCACTGAGGGTGACTGGGCGGAGGTCAGTGTCGATGGAACGGATTTCGTGAAGAGTTCCAGTGTCGTTTAAATGCAAGAATACAATCCTCTGTGACCTATATACGTCAGAAATCGTTCATGAGAATGATGGGCACTCACAACGACACAGCCACGCTCGCTTCTGACTCTGGGTCCGCGTTCAGCTTCACCCCAGTGAATATCGCGCCTTTCGGAGACCATTCAGAGCGCTTCCGCTGCCGGGTGACATCCCAAATGGTCAGCACTGACCAGATTCCCTTGGATACGGTTAGGACCCATTTGTGTTGTCGCCCTGGTACGAATTTGATTTCGGAAACAGGCGATCCGAAAAACCTGGTCTCGCTCTTCGGGGTTAGTGGAGAGTCTGCGAGCCAACGGGACGCTAGTCGGTAGGCGTGACGCGTGCGATGCTCGAGATCGGGGTCATCGAGTGAACAAGGATAGCCGTTCGAGACGATGCCGAGCTTGAATGCGTTTGTCCACACAATCCGTAGCCTTGTGAGCGCGTGAAACCGTTTGCATGTCTGTGGCTTTTAGCTACTAGCATCGTGGACTTGGGGGTTGCTCACCTGTCGGAGAAGGAGGATATCTGGAACGGAAAGAAACGCGATGGTGTAGATCAACACATCGTCAGCGAGGTCGTAGAGAGTACTGTTCACGTTCATGGACGTTCGAATCTAACTTACGGACCGATCAAGCCGGTCACTGAGCAAACACGGAACTATTTCCCACGCCTTCCTGAGTCTGGAGTTTTAAGTACCCTTGTGAAATGTACGAGACGGCTGTCTAGCCCTTCGTTGCAACTATGCAGACGGCATCTTCTACTCCAGTCCTCTCTTTACAGATTTTTAGCAGACCGCTGGCAGCTGCCGCCACTGAGATCTGAGATACGACTATTATGAGAAGACATCACGTTCTCTAACGTTTGGAACAGATGTACGTTGAATTGCTACACCGCTTTCTCGAAGCTAGTTAACGAGGAGATCCCTCCATGCCACCTTTTGCACTTCGACAGTTACACTCTCAATCCTTGGAAGGAAAACGCTTGAATAACGGCATTGTCGTCTTAGCCCCATACGCCCCTTCACTACAAGTCCGTGTCCGTTATAGGGTTTATCATAACTATAAGTTCTTCTGGTATGAGTTTATTGCGATACTGCATTTTCCGATGACTTTTTATGCAATATGAAAGTACTCCTGGACGACGGCCTTCACCCATCCGTTGCACACGCACTGGGGCATTTATGATTTCACATCTGTCTAAGTACTTATTCCTGGCGCGTTTCAGGTGAAAATACGAAAGTATCGTTGCCTCCTTGGGACAGAGGGCTGAACAAAAAAAGCTCAAAGAACGTTGGTCACAGCAAGGGAAAAGTGCAACGAGGAATCGAACCCCTAATGGAACCGCATATGCTTCCCGTTACACCACTGATGCGTAGTTACAATGCCGTCATAGAAGACATGCCCGAAACAAGAATTAAACGGAACCATAAGTCTGGCTACCGTTGACCTCTTCACCCCCATCGATGACTCTGCTACTTACACTGCGCACTAGGGGACGGAGCACTGAAAAAAAGGATACTGTGGGCTCATCGAACACAACAATGAGGAATTGAACCTCTGGTTGACCTACGTAGGCTTGCCGTTACGCTACTGATGTGTGGTTAATAAGTGTGAAGGAGAATCACTTTTATCTACCATTATACACCCAACGACGAAGATTTGATCCTTATCACATCTAGGACACCGGTAAAGAGAGCTAAAGCCTGACAACTATTTAACCAAGCCTCCGGGACTACTAGCCTGCAAAGCCGAGGTTTGCCTGTTATATGGTTAACTAATAAAAGCCGTCGTCTCAGAATTTGCTCTAAAATCTCCAACCTAGACTACAAATAATCAATACATGCAAGCTCACCAGCTTTCAGGAAATATATTTCATTCCAGCTAACGATGGAGGGGGAATGGCGCTTCAGGGGATTAATCTCCTTGCCGGAAATACGTCCTCAGATAATTGGTCCCAACACCGCAAAGCATCCGGTAGCAGCTAAAAGTTGCCTCTTTCACTTCTCGCCTGTAACTTGATTATTCTTACTCCCCAGGCCAAAACTCAGACTCGTCTCGCGTGGCTTGTCTTTCCGGGGAAAGCGACTGATAATGTCTCCCATATTCCAGGGAATCGATGTATATTGGGGTAATCGTTCAATGGTCGGCCTACCTTTGAAGGGACGTGGATTAGTAGTGCATTAAACCCTTCCAACAATCACGAACGGTTGGACTTCTTATTCTAAGAGCGGCGATCGTGAAGTCGGAGTTGTCCCGGGGGCATCTCCCACACTAGCGTTTTATGTCAGATGAATCACAAATTAGCAAATGAGAAAGCTCACTCTTACTGAATCAGTGGTCGGATTCCTTGCATCCAATTTGCAGATAAAAATGTAGACCATAGTCGACCGCGGTGCTGCAGCAATTCCACGTAGAATGAATCCACAGGAATCAATAATCCTAGTAATAGCCTAGGCGCGCACTACAATCATATCTCTCTGAGGATACAAATGACCTAATATTGATCTGGAAGCACGAGCTAGGCTGACATTGGATGGAGAAAATCATGCGGTTTCAAAGCACGCTGAGGCGGTCAAATCAAGGCTAGGGACCATTAGCTGAATGTACGCATGATAACTGAACGAGTCGAGCGCGGAGGGTAGATGGAAGACGCAACTTGAGAGACCTCCAAAGATATAGGAATGGGGTTGCGACCGTGAAGTATATGGACGTAGCTTTAACCAAGGAACCGTACAGAATTACGTTCCTAGTCCTGCAATATTTGCTGGTATCACAATGCAGGTTGCGACGTCCAGTTGGCTGATGTGCGTGTCGTTCGTGCTAGAGATAATGATCCACCTTCGTCGGTCCTGTATCAAAACGGATACTATGGGTGGTCGGGAAATGCAAAGTTTTGATAGATGATTTTCTGTAGCTCTCACCTGTGCTCCGTTTCCTTGAAAAATTCACAGGTATCTTCTTAAATATGTTCTAATGCTAAAGTAAAAATTCTTGGGGATTTCATTGAGTAGAGCAAGCGTCGGACGGTGGCCGAGGTGCCAGTGTCAAAAAATCGCGATGTGCAAAATTCCGTCACGGAAAACGTCACGGTCAAATGGTAAGTCCGACGATGCCGGCTGCGGCTTTTTCAAGAAGGAACGCGATTGCACTGCATTGTCGCCGCAAAACGGCATACCGGACATTGAAATTGTCACGTTCTGTAACGCTGAATCCAATGTATCTCTCATTTTTCGTGCATCCCTCAAGCAATAGGTTCGGATTTTTCTGTTTTGAACTCTTACAATGAGCCTTAATCATGCACCCAAGTCATTCCGAGGCTGTTCATTGCTACAGGTGTGAAACCAGAGGCAGCCGGTCTTTACAAAGGCCGATTTCAGCCAGTTTTTGCTGTCTCGAAACGCTTCCTCTACGCCTACAAATAAAATTACTGCGCAGTATTAGTTATATACATTCATTGAAGTATCAAAAAAAACTCGAAGCCAACAACTTGCTAAAACTGGGTACCGGCAACGCCCGGTTCCAGAACGTGAGCTGACTAAGCTCATTTTTGGCTATTCTGATGGCAAATCAATGTTAATCTCATTGAAGTGTGATGAGCAGCATGGACCCTTGTTAATTGGCCTTTTTGCTGTGTGGACTGACATTTGGTGGTACCAGAGTATCTTTGAAAGTTAGGATGGCATCTCATGAAGGTTCTATGTGCTTGAAAGGTGTGCAAAAGTGCAAAAAGCTGTGTAAATATTTGTTTGGTTATATTTGCAAAGCCTTCGGACTGCTCATCCAAATGGACCTGGTACAGGCTTCCACAGACCTCGTATCACTTCGAAAAAATTACAGAATATCATTTAAAAATAAACTACATGTTTTCTTCAGAGCACTTTTTTTTAAAAAGCATTTTAAATGCTATAAATGCGATGAAACTATGGTAAACCGGGGTCTAAAAAATAAAATTCCCTGAAGAAAACATGTAAAATTATGTCCTGAGTAAAATGTTCCTGCAAAAGTACTCGTGAATCTTCTTCCTTCGAGCTGCAGAAGGTACATCCATGGAAATCACATATATTGGGCCCTGATCGAGATCGCTCGGAGCGCGAATTTTGGCGGGGGTTGCCGGTACCCACTAAAACGTGCTAAAAACCAAAATTTGCACATCGTGATCCATTTGCAGATCGTGATCACCCGTAGTAAAGAACGCGTGTGGAAAAGGGAGACGCGTCAGCATCACGTGTTGTTTAGGGCCAGTTTCGTGCCATAGTTGGTATCTTAGCTTTGCACTGTGCATCCATTTGCTTAGCGAGCCTTGCCATACCGTTACTTTGCCTGTGCATAGCCTTATATCACCCAACCGCTACGCATTCCTCATCTTCATCTTCCTCACTGGTACACTAGCTCGAAGAAGTTACAAGTAGCCATTCGTTCGTGCGCCAAGCACAGACACCGACCTCTGCTCAACACGCCGACATCTTCAAGCTGGAACAGTATAGAAAGAGATAGACGATTGCATCTATCGTTTAGCGTTATATGGCCATGAGTGTGGTTGCTCATTTGAACGAAAAAAGTAAGCTTTGTCTCTTTATTGTTGTTGAATGTTTCTAGGTCTAGCTCTCGTCCTATGAACCTGCATAGTTTGCTAGTTATCCAATCGTCAAAGAACGTATTATGGACTTGAGTTCCTACCGGACTGGTACCTCTGCGGATCATCCTTGTATCCTTGCTTTCTTTCCTTACGGTCCACAACTCCGCCAAAGGGGTCGGCCCCAATAGCCCGCTCTTCTACATTCCTTCCTATGTCGTTACTCACATCTCGTTCTGTGTTTACCTGAAAACCTTTTGTATCCAGCGGTATCTTTTCTCTTACCCGGTGGCGGCTTTGCCAATGTTGTCTTGGCTCCACATCCTTTGCGAAATAGGTTACATTAACTTGGAGTAGCTTTCCTCTCCCAAATGCCCATTTTTATACTCCTATGCGGATCAGACGCGACATACGATGGCGCCCAGGAATGTCATACCTTGAAGGCGTAGTACGAGGATTGAAGGTAAGTCTATCGAACTGTTGGTCCTGACGGATAATGACGACATCCCCGGTATTCTTTTCTTCCCTCTGCGCCTTTCAAGCATGATACACATACCTCACTCCCACCATCGCCAGCGCCGCACGGGTGCGTCAAATGACCTCGCTCCAGTGATCAAGTGTTCCCAAGACAGCATAATGCTGGAACAGTCCAAGTAGCATGCATGGGAATAAATTGCGTTTATCATGTGCATTCGAAGACGTATCACAAGGTACGATTATCTGAGTCCATAAAGCCGTCATAATGGGAACTCATTTTCATTTTCTCTTGATAAAATGCTCTCAAGTAATATCGTCGCTCTCCTGGTCTGTTCCCTCGCACCCTTCGCTGCCTCACAAACACCTACAATTCCAAGTAACCTCCCAGAACCGACGGGTGAGATCAACATCAACGGCAGCAGTCTCATCAACGCGCCCAAAGATGCCGTATGGAACGCCGTACTCAACTTCTCCTCCTATCCCACCTGGAACCCCTTCGTTCGGTGAGTCTCATAGCGCGGAGCTGTCGTGTATCCCGCTAAACCAAAAAATACACAGCTCCCAGCTTGTCGCCAACGAATTCGCTATACCACTTCACAACCAAACCGCCTTCGTAGGCGCTAAACTTATCATAACAAGTCAGATTCCACCCCTTCCACAGCCGGTCGACGTCTCCACCCCACCAGATTTACTCACGCAGCATATCACGATCGAAGAAATCACGGTGATTGATACCGAGAACTACCGCGTGGCGTGGGTTTTACTGTCTCCCGACTGGATATTGAATACGATTCGTTGGAGTGCTGTGAGCACGGTGGTAGACAATGATGGAGTGGAGAAGTCGTATTACGAGTCGAGAGAGACATTTAATGGACCGCTGGCAAGCGTGGTGCAGGACTTGCTTGGAGATGATATAGCGGAGTCTTTTCAAGCACAGGCGGATGCGTTGAAGGTGTGGATGGAAGCATGAGCACTGCTTGCCGAAGTGATGTACTCCATGCATAGTCTTTTAGTACCCGATATGACCCTTACAGAGGTCAATTCCAACTTGGATAGTAAACATCTCTTTTCGCACCCCCCGAATCGCGATGCTTGACCTTTTTCTCGTTCCAGATACTCGAACGGTCTTTTTGATCCTTCTATCGCCAGGGTGTACACTAATGGAAAAGTCCTACGCCTTCACGAAGTTCGGTATTGAACACTGATAATACACCACCCGGTGATAGAAGAGAGCATACACTTACGGAGGAGCTGCTGAGATGGTTAAACGACCGGATGTTACAGGATTGATGGAATGCACAGGAGCTTCTGCTAGATTATCATGAAGGATAGCCTATGTGAAAAGAACGGCATGTCTCGACATGGGACAGTCACGGTATATATTGCAATTCTTGTCACGGTGTGTCTATAATATTTTCGGTATTATCTCGTTCTTTTATGACTTGATATTCTTCGAGTTTTCCTTGTATCGCCGACGTACGCAGTAAACTAATGCTCTAACCAGCGAGCCGGAATCCAGTCATTCGTTGCTTAGGAATGATGTATTAGAACAACATAATCAATACATAAGTGTAATAGACGGCACTTGCAGTGGAGCGTCAGGCCTTCAGCTTCGGGTATCAATTCTCTGGTGATATACATAACAACACTTTTCACGTAGTCCGACCTTCGACATACTCCGGTGGAGGCTCGTCGTCCGGGCCGTTCCATCTGCCTAGCAGCAGCCGTTCGTTGAGCAACCTCAGCAGCTCCTCCGTAGGCATATCCTCTCTTCTCTCACTGCGGAGCAAATTTGGAGGACTTGCGGCAGCTTCAGGTGGAGTCGTCGACTCAATCTGTACATCTATCCTTGTCGCGTCTGTCTCCACTACTCCCGGAGACGTAGAGGGTTGTCCTCTACTGGCATCAACGGGGTATCTAGAATTTTTTGCCTGATTTATATGATGCTCTCGTGATATCGCCGCTGAAACTGACGTAGCCATGAAAAGGGTGAGTATTTGTGGGGAGCGCTCATCCACGACAGGAGGGTTGTGGTTCCGTTGACGATGTCGTCTACGACAGAAAAAGACACATACAACGGTGACAACAACAACCGCCAATCCACCGACGACACCACCGACTATTGCTCCTGTTGTGTTCTTCATTGGTGACAACGGAGATGAGGTCGTACTCGCCGTAGGGGCACCACGCGAGGTGGGATTATCACTCGATTTTGACGACGGCTGGTCGTCTGCAAGCTGTACTGCACTGAGCAATGCTGTCACAGCTACAGTCTGGTTCCCACTGGAGAACAACGTGCTCGGTGGTCCTGTCCAGGACATCCCGTAAATGTTGCTACCGGTTGAAGTGGCTGTATCGATGACAGCATTATACTGTCAAGTGAAATAAGCTATGTATACTAGGAGGGATCATTTCGCGATGGCTCACCTGCACACCAATGTATTCCTTGACATATTCCCGAAGATTGGAGGACGTCGTGTTGCGTTCATATGACGCCGCGAGCGCCCGTACGATGTTATGGCCTCCATTGCTCGTAGCTTCGCCAACAAACAACAATGATGAGGTCGCAAGATAGATTTCCAAACAAAGAACATACCAGTAATGATTCCATCCAATCCCTGCCATAGTGTATTGGTTACAACTGCAACGATAGTGTTGCGTCATCTAGCAGAAATCACTGTTCAGGATACAGACAACCAGGATGTGCAGGCACTAACAGGGCTTCGGTTGGTGCGTTACGGGTGATGTCTGCTAGTATGACCAATCCCTCAATGCAGATCCCGGAACCGGGGGCGTGCGCCGTTGTAATCACTGAGCAAGAATCGTTTGACCTTGATGACATAAAGCACATCACATTATTAGACGGATTGAAGAGATGCGACTGTATAAAATTTGCCGACTCGATGGCCGCATCGAGATAAGTCTGGTTAGACGTTGCTTCTGCCAATAGAGCCGAAACACTTGTCACTGTCAGCTCAGTGCATGCATCAAAGGCTACGGGTCTCACGCAAGAAAAGAGCTAGTTGTACAGAGGTAAGCATGAATTGAAAATTTGAAAACAGAACACGAACCCAGACGCAAGGCTGTAGAGGCTCGGCTGGGTGGAATCAGTGATCTACCCGGCCATTGATAGATTACTAAGATCATGTGGATGTAGGCATGACTTATAGCATAGGTGCCACCCGACATAGTTGCTGTCCAGTGAGATCAGTACATGGTTCAGCTGTAGTCATTGGTGCCACTCAGCGCCTTGACACGAGGTTGAGAGATTGAATTCCTTAACATTTGTGGTGCCCGAGGCAGCTTGCTCCTTAGATATCGTGTAACGTCTTGCAGAAGCCCACGAAGTCACGGCCAGATCAAGGAAATCCGGATCTTGATAAGTGGTGTAAGCTCGAGCAGCGGCGTATCCATAGTTCCTACGAGAGATGAAGAATGAAAGATCATCAGCGTACGACCTGACTCACAGCCCAAAGTCTAACTATAATCGAGAATGGCGTTGTCAGTTATTCGGAAAGCGCTTGCAGGAAACAGAACTAACCCTGAATTAAGATTGTTCAGAAGCGATTCAGCAGGCATAGTGAGAGTGTACTGACGTCTCGTTCAAAAATTCAGGACTGATTGACTCTGCCAGCACGAAATACTGCTTCAGTGTTTGCTTGTACTTCGTCTGGTTCGTCAGCCTATCAAATTCGGCCATTTGTGCATACAGCCTTCCAGGGATATCGCATGTGGAATCTGAGGGTGAGTTAACACGCAGGCGCAATGGAGGAAATAGAATGAAACGCGCCGTTGAATTGTCCATTGGACTGAAGCATGCTAACTGCTTTATCAAGAGCAGCACTCGCAATGCTAACACGGTCATCTTTAGACAACGTAATGTTAGGATTCTAGGTCTTATATTAGCATTTGTCATTGTCAACTGGGGAAGTCGTACTCGCCTTCCATGAAATCGATGGTGTGAAGTCCTGTGCAGTACCCGATGCTATTAAAGACACCAACACCAACCATACGAGAACGAGAGGCCGCATTTCTTGAGTCTAGATACGACTCGGTCCAGGAGAATAGTGGGAACGAGGAGTGAAAGATGAGCAAGCCAGCGAAAAGATGGGAATTGAGGCATAAAAGCAATTGCGGATGAGTAGAGGGCTATTTAAAACAAGGCGACGATGATATCAAACCCTAGTTACAGAAGAGATACCTTTTTGTCGATGTCCACGAGAAGGATTCTTGATTTTTGAGCTCAAAAACAATTTCGAGGCAGTAGAATTTCCGTCAAGTAGCCCCACCCATGGTGTAGGAATGCATTTCACAAACTATAACAAGACTGAGCGAGCTGAATCAGCGGACATCAGTAGATCATTAGAACGCTGCCACCCGGAAGATGTGGTAGCCTGATGGAAACGGATGTTAGGACCAATTAGAACTGTCCTCAAGCGAGACGGAAGGACATGCATCAAACACTGGAACAGCACTCAGGCCAGTTGCCCTCATGACGTCAACTGACTATAACTCATTCATCGTGACGTGAACGATCCTTATTTCGGCTGAGGTTCCAAGCTAACGCTCAAGTCCTCCATCGAGTGGAACGCTACCTCAAAGTGCAGTGTCATAGGACCACCAGGGGACACTGGGCCTGGCGTTCCCGTTATGATGCGAGCTGGCTTCTTTATCGTGCTCCTGCGCAAGTATAGGCCTTTACTGAAGCAAAGCAGATGCACTTTACATCATTCCATGCGTAGCCATCTGTTTTATACAAGAAATTAAATTAACATCGGGGCTCGGTGATTCCTTCGAGGGGGATTCGAACCCTCACAGCAGACATTCAACTCTGTGCGTCACGGAGGCGGATACTTATACTTATATCCTCATTCGGACTAGCACATGCCACAGATGAACTAAACCACCTATATTCCGACTACAGTTGAACAATGGTAACCTTCCCAAAACTCGATCCAAGGGCGATTCTCCCAAGGTCCTCGTCGTAGTCGAAGGCGGTCCAGTTATTCTGCGTGTTCATGCAGACCTCGCGAACTCGAACTTCGGTGGTAGGATTAAGCGGACCGGGGAAGACAGCTGCGATGAGCGTCTCGCAGCCATCGTGCTCCTCCCAGTGTGAGACCATTGCCCGGTCGTGTGGGCGAATCCATACGGCAGTACCCCGCTTGCCGAGGATGACATCGGTGCATCGAAGAGCTCCACGTCGAGAGGATATTTTGGAGACGAGGGTTGGAGGAAAGGAGGAGAGCGAGTAGAGCTCGACCGAGTTTAGCTCTGATGCCCAAGGATTGTCGCTCTGGGAACGGATGAGGATGGAGGTTGGTGTTGCGCTGGCGCCATCGACCCAGCCAAAGGAGTGTGTGGCTATGCGTGTAGGGTGGGGCGGGGCGGTGTCCACGGTGATGGAGCGTGCGCGGACGACGAGGATAGTGGGCGGTGTGAAGACGACTTGAAGGCAATGGTCGTGCTGAGCGTCGTCTACGTCGTCGAGGTAGGCGCGTTCGTCGGTCTTCCAATTGTAGATCACCGTCGTGGAGACGTCGTCGCTAAGGGCTATGACGTCACCGGTAATGTTGACCGGGCGAAGGTCAGTTTCAACGGAACGAATTTCGTGTAGGGTCCCGTCGTCGTCTAGGCGTAGGAGAACGATTCTCTGTGACCTACATACGTAAGCTTTCGTTTATGAGAGCGACGGGCACTCACAATGACACTGCGACGCCCGCTTCAGACTCTGGATCCGCATTTAGCTTCACCCCAGTGAATATCGCGCCTTTCGGAGACCATTCGGAGCACTTTTGTTGCCGGGTGATATCCCAAATGGTCAGCACCGACCAGATACCCTTGGATACGGTCAGCACCCATCTGTGCTGCCGTCCTGGTACGAATTTGATTTCGGAAGCAGGCGATCCGATAAAAGTTGTTTCGCTTTTCGGGGTTAGAGGAGAGTCTGCACGCCAACGAAATGCTAGTCTGTAGGCATGGCGCGTGCGATGCTCGAGATCGGTGTCGTCGAGGGAATACGGGTAATCATTGAAGAGAACGTCGAGCTTGAATGCGTTCGTCCATACTATGTGTAGTCTTGTGAGCGCGCTGAACCGTTTGCATGTCTGTGAATTCAGAAAATCAGGATCTTGGACTTGGGAGGTACTCACCTGTCGTAGAAGAAGAATGTCTGGGACAGAGAGAAAGGCGATGGTGTAGATCAACACATCGTCGGCGAGGTCGTAGAAAGTACTGTTCATGGACGTTCGTGTCCAAGAGTGGCGGACCGTGAAGCCGATAACTAAGCAAATATTTCCCACGCCTTCGAATCCTTCAACGCGTCGGCGCCACGACAAATTTGTTCAAGTTCAAATTCCTGTGGATACCGTTCTATGCTGTCTTCTGAACAGTACATATCTTCCTCTCAGTTTTTGTCCTCTTAAGTGCTCCTTCAACTGTCTATGAAGCAATGCATGCCCATCTTCGTTGTACCATTGCTCTAGTTTTAGTCGAGCTACGCCGTCCCTTTCTCGCGGACGCGTATGTTGTATGTCTTATGTTCGGTGATGTATGGAAGGACCTGGATGATGAGGAGCATGTCGCATACTTGTTCTCGATCAGCGCAATAGAGATTTTCAGGGCTACGCCCTTATAACCCCCAGCTCTATTTACCCTTTTGAGATGTGGAATTCCAACGCCCTACGCCCGCTCTAGACCATTTACACGAAGAGCCGGGTGCCTAGCCCTTTCTCGAGAACTGCTTTCAGATGAAAATTCTCACACAAGCCAAATTCTAGCATGCTCTCTGAACAGATTTTGATTTGACTTTCAGCCGACCACAGCTGGTATACTGTATAAACAGGTATCATATCTTACCTAATTATTCTGTTACGTGCTGATGTTTCAACGTTCGGCTACAGCTAAATGTACACGTTTGATGATACCTCTCTCGAGGTCAGTGGCCCAGTTAACGAGGAGATGAGCCTTAGGTCTGACGGCTGCGTTCTCAATATCTGGCAAGGCGCTCCTTGAGTAAACGTAGGTCTTCAAGCCTCGCCGTTTAGTTCATCGCATTAACTCCGTGCGCCTCTTCATTAAAAGTCTGGGGATGTATCATAACCATAATTTCTTCCTACACGTCAAGACCCTCATCGGTATGAGCTTCCTTATCCTGATACTTCTCTCCCCAACAAATTCTTGTGTAGCTGGGTAACGATGACCTTCATCTGCCCAGAGTCGTTGTGCATTTCACATTCAGCACTGTGATTGCACACACATCTTACGAGTCCAGGGACGAATATCAACCTGTAACGAAAAAGAGCGTCGGAGCGCTGAACAAAAGACAGAGTATATCGAGATCTACAATGCGACGGGGAATTGAACCCCAAGTGGAACCGCATAGGCTTACCGTTATACCACTGACACACACTTATAGTATCATGATTACTCCTCAAACATATGACCTTCACCCGCCCACGCACGATTCAAATCGTCACCTGTTGCACACGCACTTGGGTATTTCACACCTGCCTGAATTGCCACATGTCGGGGGAAAGTATAAACCAGTAAATAAAGAAAATTTTCCTTCTTGGAACGGAGCGCCGAAGAAAAAAACCACACGACCTTGCAACAGGTGCAACGAGGAATTGAACCCCTACTAATGGAACCGCATAGTCAAGTTACCATCACACCAATCATTCGTAATTACAAAATATGTAGGAGAGCGTTTAGCTGGTACCTCGCGACTCACGCTAGTACAAATCAGATAACATACATTCACGAAACGCTTAGATAATAAAAAGTCAAAATATGCAGAACACAAGTATGCACCGGTGGAGAATCGAACCCTACAAGGACAACAGTAACCTGTTCCCTAGCGCGAGATAAACGCCGTTACCGCAAACGATGCAAACTCGGGTCAGAAAATGCTAACGCGATTGACTCGAGCAATTAAAGGGATCGTACATCTGACTTCAAACGTAGAACGAGTTGTACCCATATCAGAACGAACTTTCAAGGTAAGATCATAACCTCGTGGTCCGCCTAAAGATACAGTCCGTCAGTGAATGAAAACCTTCCGACAACCAATGTCTGACCTCCTCTCCGGTTGCGCTAGACCAAATAGAGTTGTTGTGCTGAAAAGATCTTCAGATTCGAATGGTGAACCGCAGCTGCAGTGACTTGAATATCTCCCTCGGGGCCTATCAATCACAAATTGATGAGCGAGAAATGTCACTCTTGCTGCGTTTTAGTTGAGCACACCTGCAAACCGCATTCGTACACGCCAAACTCAATCTAACGAGCCAGATCAGGTCGACGTCTCCACCGCACAGGATTTACTCATGCAGCATATCACAATCGAAGAAATCACAGTGATTGATACTTTCATACTGAGAACTACCGTGTGCAGGCGGATGTGTTGAAGGTGTGGAAGGAAGCGTGAATAAGGGTTGCCGAAGCGATGCACTTTAAGCCGCATGGTCGTTTACTACCCTATATGACCCTCGGATAAAACCATAGCATCACGAAGAATTATTGTTAGACATACTCGGTATTTTCTTCGTAGCGATTTCCACGTCTCAAGTTACCGAAAGAAAGAATACGATGTGCCCAGTTGATTATGAAGGGTACATTTTTGGACTACAGCTGAAGAATCGTAATCTGTTCAGACCCCGATTGAAAGGCGATCCTCCCGAGGTCTTCATCATAATCCAAAGCGCACCACTGTTTGCTGAAGGTGCATACCTCGCGAACACGGACACGGTCCGTGGGATTGAGCGGACCGGGAAATACGGCAGCGATTAGTGATTTGCGAGAATAATCTTCTGAGTTTTCCCATTTGCGGGCACATACTGCGGTGGCACGCTTGCCGAGGATGAGTTGTGGACAATCGGAGGATATTTTGCTGGTGAGGCCCAGGATTGGGGTAAAGGAGGAGAGGGAGTAGAATTCGAGCGATCTGGGTATCACTGCATGGGGGTTGTATTCCTCGGAGCAGATGAGGATGGAGAGAGGATTGTTGGGTGCTGGGGAGGGCACGCTGACGCCAATGACCCAGTCAAATGAATGTGTGGCAATTGGGATGTGGGTTTGTCCGTGGAGGAGGAGCGGGGAAGCGTAGATGCTGATGGAGAATGCCCGCACAACGAGAATGATGGAAGGCCGCAAGTCACCGCCTTCATCGAGGTAAGCGCACGCGCCGGTCTTCCAGTTGTAGATCAGCGTCCTGGATGGAGCGTTGTTGAGGGCTATGATGTCACCACTGAGAGCAATTGGATAGAGGTTCATGTTGATGGTATTCATTTCGTGTAGGATACCATTGGCGTCCAAATGCAGGAGCACAACTTTCTGCAATCTAAGAAAGGTTAGCAACCGTTCATCAGATTAACAGGCACTTACAATGACACTATGATGCTCGCTTCAGACTCCAGATCTGTGTTGAGCTTCACTGTACGGTATCTCGCGCCTTCCTGGGACCACTCCGAGCATTTGTCCTTGCGCGTGATATCCCAGATTGTCAGGACCTGAGACCCGGTACCCGTCAATACAGCCAGTAACCATTTGTGATGCAGCCCTGGGATGAGTTTGATCTCGATTACAGGTGACCCGGTGAAAATTGTATCGCTTTTCGGTGTTAGAGGATGGTCTCCAAGCCAATCGGTTGCGAGTCGTTAATCATGACAGGTGCGCTGCTCGAGACCAGTTTCGTCAAGGTTACATGGGTAGTCATTGGAGAGGATATCATGCTTGAATGCATTTGTCCATACGATGCTGAGCCTTGTGAGCGCATTGAACTGTTTATACGTCTGTGATCTCAGTAATCAGGTTCAGGATTGTAGGGCCTGTCATCTCACCTGGCGAAGATGAAGAATGTCTGGGACAGAGAGAAAGGCGATGGTGTAGATTAACACATCGTCGGGCAGGTCGTAGAGCATAGCCGTTCGAGTGCAACGGGCCAACGGGCCGATATAGCCGGTGACAAAGTAGTGAGGGTTCTTGGAATCAAAGCTTGCTAGTATACTACAGCAGCAACAGAGATTAAATACCAAAGCGAAATAGATCCGATTTCATTCTATTAAACGGTGTTGAAGAAAGAGATAATGAAGCGGAAGGAATCTGGACCACTACAGCAATGGAGTAAGACTCGGGTTACAGTAAGTGCCGAGATGGTATCCGCCCGTTCCGCCACCTCGTCCTGATCTGAATCCAGTCTTGTTTCATATAGGAAAGTAATTGACGTCAATGTGGATATCTCTATGGGAAATTGCTTAACAAGTTGCGGGAGTGACGTGAACTTGCGCACTGACAAGTAGTAACTTACGACCGGAAAAATACAACTTGTGCCTGCCCCAATTTTTACACGCTATTCAGTGGATAATTAAGTATGTGATTGTGACACTAGAGTGTTAGTGTACCAATCATGTATTATCTACGCCCGGCGTTCACAGTAGTGGGACCGTGCCGTGTAATACTACTACTACCTACGCCCATATATTTATTTCATACCAATTTTCATGCCAAGTTGCCGAAAGAAAGAACGCGATGTGCCCAGTTGATTATGAATGGTATGTATTTGGACTACAGCTGAAGAATTGTAATCTTTCCGTACCCCGAATAAATGGCGATCCTCCCGGTGTCTTCATCATAATCCAACGCGCTCCAGTTACGATCAAGAGGGTATACCTCGCGAATGCGGACTTGGTCGGTGGGGTTGAGCGGACCAGGGAATACGACAGCAATGAGTGTTTTGCGGTCTATATCATGCTCTTTATAGCGGACACACATTGCTGTGGCACGCTTGCCGAGGACGAATTGTGTACAATAGGAAGATATTTTGCTGGTAAGGATTGGGGGAAAGGAAGAGAGGGAGTAGAGTTCGAGCGAGCTAGGCACTGATGGACCGAAGTCGAGGTCCTCGTAGCGGATGAGGATAGAGAGAGGATTGTTGGGTGCTGGGGAGGATATGCTGAAATCTTCTACCCAGCCAAAGGGATGTGTGGCGATTGGGGTCTGAGTTTGTCCGCAGAGGAGGAGCGGGGAGACGTAGGCGCTGATGGAGCATGCACGCACGACGAGGATGGTGGAAGACGTGAAGACGACCTGGAGGCAGACACGGTGGCCGTACTGTGTGTCACCTCCTTCATCGAGGTAGGCGCGCGTGCCGGTCTTCCAGTTGTAGATCACCATCGTGGAGACAGTTTCGCTGAGGGCTATGATGTCACCAGTGAAGGTAACTGGGAGGAGGTTCATGTCGATGTTATTGATTTCGTGCAGGATTCCATTGTCGTCCAAACGCAGGAGCACGATGGTCGGCAGTCTAATTTTTATAGAAAAGGTTAGCGACCGTTCATAAGATTGACGGACACTTACAATGACACTGCGATGCATGCTTCAGAATCTGGATCTGTGTTGAGTTTCACTGTATTAAATATCGCGCCTTTGTACGACCACTCCGAGCACTTGACCATTCGCTCGATATTCCAGATTGTCAGGACAGACGAGATATCAATAGAGAGCGTTAGTAGCCATCGATGTTGTCGGCCAGGTATGAATTTGATTTCGTATACAGTTGGTCCGGTGAATGTAACCTCGCTTTTCGGGATTAGTGGAGTGTCTGCGAGCCATCGAGACGCGAGTCGGTAGGCGCTTCGCGTGCGATGTTCGAGATCTATGTAACCGGGGGAAAATGGGTAGTTGTTGGCGAAAATGTTGAGCTTGAATGCATTTGTCCATACGATGGGTAGCCTTGTGAGCACGTTGAACCGTTTACAAGTCTGTAATCTCAGTAGGCAGCTCTGTACAGCGAGGAAAGTATCACCTGGCGGAGCAGAAGGATATCTGGAATAGAGAGGAAAGTGGTTTCATAGATTAGCACATCGTCAGGCAAGTCATATAGAGTGCTGCTCATGGCCGTTTGAGTGCAATGTGCCGACGCAGCCGGTGACTCAGCCGAACGGCATCTCTCGACAACCCATCAGGCTCTACTGCGCCAAAACGCGAAGTCTTCTCTACACCATTTCGACCAGACCAAACTGTGAGATTGCTGCTCTCGGCGCGCCGCGGAATCGACGCCAGACCAGTGCCTCCTGTGCAAACTTTGCGTAGATTCATACCGGTATCTTCGATGTCTGGCAGAAAAGTCCGAGTCAGGAAAACCCAGCATTGCCAGTCTTTGCCGCATTTTGGTCTTGTACAAGACCAGAAAGATGTAAAAGATCAAAGTTTGATGGTCTTTCCCAAGTGAGGTACACATCTTTGTCAAAAACAATCTCGTCTTAGCAAGATCTATAGCTGTCTTAGGATGGCATCGAATTCTCTATGAAAACAATATTGTCACGAAAGTCAAAACCTCAATGCCAGTGTTCTTCGGTATCACAAGCCTGGATAATTGCTACGACCAGACGCGTTCCAGGATCTTCCAATTGTCTGTGATGTCACTCCCAACATTTGCACTGGTGCTCTTGGCGAAGAAACATTTAAACTCGGCTGGACAGCAAAGACGGTGCGATACAACGGACCCCTTGTGCATGCATTCCTTGCTGCCAAGAGTAGAAAAGTTTGGTCATAAACCGAAAAGTTCTGTAGGGAAATCGGATACTGCAACCCTTCGAATGGGGTTTGCACCGAAGAAACACCCGATGGTGCGTAACTAGCCTGAACCGTCCTCGGAGGAGAATGAACAGAGCCAGCTACTAAGAGTGGTTCCGTCCCGAGGTTTGGATGCCTCATAACTGACTCGACAGGCGCGTGCTCCCCCCAAGCGTCTAGGAGGTTCGCTCGTTGTTCTGTGACAGCTGTACTTTCAAACCAGGGTCTGCCACGAGCTAGTTTGCCAACGAGGGTTGACTTTCCTGGACCCAAGAGAAAACTCCTGCTCGAGACGACCACGAGGCCTCGTCGGCATCGCGTGAGCATGACGTTCATTCGCTGCTCAGAGCGTAGGAACCCAGGGTCCCGGGATCGGACGATAGAAACCAGTACGATATCTGCTTCGTTTCCTGTGTGTATAGTGTAAGTTTCAAGCACTAGAGTAATTATTGCAGGGCTAGTCACCTTGGAAACTATCGACGTTGAATACTCGTTCCCAAGGCAGATCTTGCATCTTGAGCTCCTTTTCTATGGCAGCTCTTTGGGCATCGTACGGTGTGATAACGCAGAAATCAAGATCTTTGTAATACAGCCGAACGAGGTGAGCGATAATGCGGACCTCTTCGTAATTCTGTAATGAATATAGATTAGCCATTTCCATCCAACAAGTTGGTGCGCAGATACCCACCCGCCAGCTGAAACCGGACTTCTCCTCAGTACCGTATTTAGCGTCGATGAACGCTATACAGGACGGATCCCTTATGTTATTCTCTGAGCGGAGTCGATTGTTGTAGACTTCTCGAGAGATGAATTTGCCCAATGGATGAGGCATACGGTCTGTGTGGCAGATGAAGCGTCTGATATACAATGTATCACCAACACGTACATTGAATATCCAACATATGCGCCATATCTTTCAGATGGACAATGTCGAAGATGGATTGCATCGACGGAGCCTTGTCTTGCCCGTAGGGTGGTACTATAAACACTATACGTGAGACGCATATCGAAGCGAAGATACTTATGGACTCTGACGCTGTTTTGGATCTCCAAAGAAGCAGACTTGGGTCATCTCGTTCCGAAATTTGAAGAATATATGCTGTGAAGAAGTTTTGTCAGCTTGTAATATGAAGATAAACTGCCGCTGACCATATACTCGAAGACATTTATCTGAGAAGCTTCGTCAACCACAAGACTCCTCGGTGGCACTAGGTTGAACATCCCGTTTTGGTCCAGTGCTGGATTTGATAGCATGCTCAGCGTTGATAATATAATACTGGAATCGCCGATGATCTGTCTTAGATCTTCCTGATTGTCCGGAAGCATGTCCACACGAAGCAATTTACGTTTGATTCCGGTGTAAATGAGTTCATGCCTATCCAAGTGTAAATCAACGAGGACAAGTAGCAAAGAGCAAAGTCCTTGCCCACCATTCGACGTAGAATTCCTTGGATACGATGATCTTGAAATCAACGTTGGACTCCGCCAATTTCTCTGCAATGTTCTTTACGGCGACGTTGGAGTGAGCTACAATCCATGTGGGTGAATTGCTCCGTGCCCACATCTTAGTGGCTTCAGAGATAGTCGACGTTTTCCCTGTGCCTGGCGGACCTGGTAGAATTTATTGGTCAACATCATACACGCATTTGTCATTCATTGACCGCTCCTCACCATGGACTAGGACTAGCGGCCGAGAAGATATCATATCCAACACCACCTCTCGCTGCGATTTATTCAATTTCCTGGAAGAAATGTCGGAGGAGATCTGAGTGTTCGAACCAACAAGAAATTTCTCGTCCTCTTTGCACGGAAACCAGAGCATCCTCACGAATTTTGATTGTCTAAGGTGACATTTACCCTGTAAAACATGAAGTAAAAGGATGTCGCGAGCCTTTTCGGCGTTAGTCGCTCTCTCCCTGCCCAAGACTTTAACACCGGTCACTGTTCCGTAAAAAGAACCAGAAACATGGATACTGGTTCGCTTTCCGTGAGCTTTTGTTGGTAATCCCTCGAATTCATGACCGTCCGAGGTATTGAAAACGACTTTAAGCTTTAAGGGTAGTGTTATAAATCGAACGAAATTTGGGCATAGGGGAGCGCACTTCTGGACTCGCACGCACTCGAGTCTTAAAACGAGAATTGTGCAGAAGCAACCGTCCGCTGCCAGCCTGATTGACTTCAGTGAAGTCATTGGACATCTCCGTCGGTTTGGCACGTTCCAAAATATTAACCTGGGATACCAGGTGACCTAGGCACTTGATAACCTTGGTATTGAGGTAAGTATGGTTGAAGGTATTGAAGGGGTGGTAGCTCACCTCCCGGTTCAGCCATCGAGTCTCGACAGGCTTGATTAGAGGTACAATACTCATATTCTGCTTTATGATACTACGTTTCACACATCGGTTAAGATACGGCATGGGAGGAGATCGGAAAAGTTACACAGCAGAAATCCACGCCCGAAGGGAGACTTTTCGAATTTTTTCAGCCGTCGTCTCTTTCAACTTGTCGTTCCAGAGACTGTCCACCGCGAACCAGTCAAATTCAGACACTGTTGTCTCAGAGAGGAGCTCCGACGGGTAACATGATTTGCCAGGAGAGGCGGATTGAAAGGTGGTTAGGTCGATAGCTCGGATGTGATGATTCAGATAGCAATAGAGGCAGATGCATAGCCGTGGCATATCGAACCCAGCGAGGATAGGCTTCTTCGCAGACAATAGGGTACAGAGGGGGTCGTCTGTTGGGGAGATTGTTTGACTATCTGAGAGTGAGATGACGATGACTTGCATGGGCGTCGCAATGGCAAGATACTCTATGATATCATCGTCTGCAGCTTGGACGATGGATATACCAAGGCATTCTTCACTGAGCAGTGCTTCGACTGCTCCGTGAGCTTGCTGGCGGGAGTGTAGCCGAATTTCTACTCCTGCGCACTCCCGGGGAAGCAGAGACTGTAGGTTGTTCATGAGGGCGCAAGGCAAGAAATGAGGCAAAGCTGCTGCGCGCACGATGCACGAAGAGTCCATCTGAGCGCTAATTCGGCTTCTCTGATTGGTGGGTATCCCGCGGATGGGAAAAACGTGGACTGTGAAAACAGAATTTCGTGTTGTGATATACAGAGTTGAAGCACAGAAGCAACACAGACGCTGTGATACGGATGGTCAGGTCATGAATAATATATTGCTTCGTAATCGACATACATGACATGATAACAATCAATAGTGGCCAGAGATCGGGTGCCCTTGAGTTAAGACCGTGACCTTGATAGAAAAATACCAGCGAGTCTTGGCTGTGGCGGCGTTTTCCGTAGGACGGTCGGAGAAGGGATACATAAGACATGCGCCGCTACATTGCAAGAGGGTCTCGACGAAACAAATGGCGGTATTTATCGTGAAGGTTGGATTATTACAAGTAATTGATATGCATGAACATGGCAGTAAGAACGAAAAGGAATTTTGGGTTACCAGCAATCGCCGGTGGCTGTGTTATTTGACCCACAGTGACCAACATCCTTGTCAGCGTCCAGCTATTTATCTGTTTATCTGTAACCCTACTAGACAACTTTTATTGGTGCCTTTATTTAAACCTAGCATTCGCATAGTCATCTATCTGGTCATCGATCCTGTGGAAGAGTACTCCCGTTGTACTCCCGACCTTTCATGGTGTCGTTCCTACCGATCAATGGCCATCGTATCCTGCCGTTGTGATACAAGTATGGTTCCCGTTGACGCGCGCAATGAAAAATCCTAGAGTTGCCCCCAAGATGTACCGACTGTCAGGCTAACGTTGCGCTCTCATCAGACGTCGGCAAAGAACATGGCTATGATTTTGCATCATATTTGCTGAAAGGGTATACAAGCTAAAGATTAAATGGAGAGATCAAACAAAGAGCTGGGGGGCCACATCTCAAAGCGACAGCCTTATCAGTAAGAATCTTCCCATCTCTACTTTTCGAAGTCACCTGCTCTCGGCGCGAGTCTCGAATACCAGAGTTGACGCTCGACTGGGATGATCAAAATCAGTCGACGACGATACTAGTCGAGTCGGAGGGTAAGACGTGGTCGATGCGTACGTCGGCTGACCCCAAGTACTGGGCCCGTACTCGTCAATAACCGAATGGCGACGGCGTCTGCGGCGTCGAAGGTATAGAGCCAGTGCGAAGATTGATATCACAAGCACAAGGGGTACTGTAATGGCAGGAGCCACTACAGAAGCGATATTCGAAGATTCGGAGAGGGCAGCGTTTTCTCCGTCTGGGGTACCGGTCTCGGATATAACGAGGCTTTCCGTCGCTGTAGCATAGACGGTAACAGAGCTATCCGCTTGTTCGTCATCGTATCTTTGGGAAAGTCAGACGCTAATTAGTTATATTAAATCAAGTGAGTCGCTTACGAATAAGTGATCGCATCAAGAAGTACCAATGATTGTGTTGTGCTATTCGTATGACCGTTCTGTAACCGGAATGTATGGAGCCCAGTAGGAATAGACGTGTTGGCGTAGACCGTAGTTCCATACTCGTACGTCGACGTAGAGTCGTTGGATATATCTCGTGCAAAGCGGCCGACAAGCGCGCCATCGATGAAGAACCTCATGTCAGAATGACCATTGAGCGGCGGATTGCTCGTACTCTTAGCGAGTATACAGTCGACGTAGATGGCAGTACCTGGACGTGTTTGAGTACGCTCCATCTCAAGAATGACGCATGGAACATACCAGTGAAGGATATTGACACCTTGTGTGGCTCTGTATCTCCAGGTTGGAACTGATGAAAGGACGATCAGTTCGAGATCACCATGCATTCAACTTTGCAAACCTACCGTTGAGTCATGCCATGACCCATGTACGAGTTTATCAGTTTCCAACTTGGCCTTGCACGTCTCGCAATCCGTACCATCTGCCCAGGCATCGGATGGTGTGTAGATCAATTTTGCATCCTGGTCGTCCAATGTAACATTTACGAGCTTCGCTTGAGCAGCCAAAAAGGCGAGGAAGAGGACGTGAACGCGACAAGTCCACAGCATCGTCTGTCGCCACATAGAGGTAAATGCAAGCCAGACCAAAAGACGACACACATACCTTGAAAGCCGGAAGAACCCTTTGGCAGAGAGAAGTCGTGGGCTAAAAGAGGGCAACATCGTTCACACAAGACATGAGCCTTGGGAAACCTATATATGTTACCCGAAAACTCCGAGCCTCAGTTCCTGCCCACGTGGAAGACGTAAATCAGCCAAGCCAAGGTGACGGCATGACACCCCGGGAGATGTTTATCTTTCAGAGAGGAATGTTTCCGTCAAGCGTTCGGCTGTGTATTGGAGTAGCTGTAAGATCCAACAACACGCTAGAATATTGGGATAGTGACATTAGTGAGTATGCGAACAAGGAGAAATGGACATACGGGCCGAAATTACCGATGAATCGTGAATGACACGGGAATTTTCGAGAATGATGGATGGAGTTTGAACGATTCCGCGGTAATGTCTCTTCCGATGAAGACCCATCATAGAAAAAAAACATAAAAAACGATACAACGGCCTGTTTTCAATTTCTTTCATAAAACTTTACACTAAATTGGGCTTCGATATTCATTAGGCCGTGCTTGGACTCGGAGGGAGGAGGGAAGCCGTTTTTGTTGTGGTCTGAAAACTACATTTATGTACCGGTCCCCGGGCAGAAAAAAGTCTGGGCAACATCATGGTCAGGTGATGTCATGAGGGCAGGTTTAGCAGCGTCCGATAGGGGCATAGTTTTGGCATAGTTACAGTAGTTACTCCGCCCGCTGGACGACTGGACGGCACATCGCTATGCAACAATATACTCGTATACTTCAACCTTGTTCAAGAGTTAGGCTGCGGGTCGTCGTCTCGTCGAGAGTGGTGGATAACGACGTGGTGGGAAGACAGATGGAAGTACGGAAAGCCGGGAAGGGGTCGACTTGGAGTCGACGACTTCACGACTCCGCCGTGCTGGAGATCTACATGATCCCATGCCTGTCCAGGGAAGAAGATATGCTGCTGCCGGGTTCGCTCAATGAATGATTGCAGCCCGGTGGCAGATAGAATGATGAGGTACGAAGGATGAACTACGTGAACGACGTTTACAACGACTCGACGGCAATTCTAAATATCTATTGATATGCATCGATATTCAACGCTAGGATTACTTTTATAGAAGAAGTATACGGGCAAACATCTTCAGTCAAACTTTCAGCTTACCCATTCTATGCAATCCAGGGAAAAGTTCCTGGAGATCCGCCACCATCGACCATCGCAGTCTCACTGATACAGAAACGACTGACGGGAAGCGTTCGCATAATAAACGATCGAAGGCATGGAACATAGGGGAACAATATATCGGAATGTCTTTCGCGCTTCCTGGATACGTGTCGGATACACGAATCATCAACTTTGTCAGAGATGATCTCGATACCCCGGCGTCAGAGAACGAGTCTATAAGCCACGAGAGCCATCCAGGAAGATCCTTCCCGCTATGGAGGTGGAGGATTCGGATGTATCGGGCATCAATGGATTTAAAGAGCATATCTGTTCGTATCTGTGAGCAGTATTCGACAATCCTGAAATTTGAGGACTCGCCATTAAGTGCCCCTTCAATTTCTACTTCTTGAAGGGTAGGGCGGTTGACATCTAGCAACTTGGGGAGCACGCTGTGCACTAGACGATGAGTACCGCCTTTTCCCTTCGGCCTGTACGGGGAAAGCACTGAAAGTGAACGGAGACGAGACACGTCCAGCGGTGAATTCACTCGCAAGAAGGTATTCAATAGTGGTACCGAAGTTATCTCATCGACGAATATGTCGAGATTGTGGAGAGTAACAGTTTTTGCGAGATTTCCACAGCATCGCATCATAGTGGAAGGCGCAGTTTTGCCATTGCGGAGGATATGATCGATTGCGAACGAAATGGACTCAAGTTTCAAAGACTTGAGCTTTGTGGCGTAAAGTAGCGAGAAGAGGTCGTCATATTGAAAGAAGTGTACATTGGTGAGATCTAAGGCATCTACCGTACCATGTCTCAATATCGCAACTATCGCTTTCGACGCAGGAGGGTATACCCACAAGTCGGAATTGAGGTCGAAGGAAAGGTGATTCAGCCGGGGGAGGAGAGGAAGGATATCGCATATCACGCTAGCTTGCGATGAGGGCGGGGACGAAATTGATGTGACGATAGACAGGTGTCGTAGGCGCCGGGAAAGATGAGGGTTGCAGCGGAGAAATTCAACGCGTTTGGATAACAAGACAGTTCCACCACGGGTAGCCGGTGGGCCTATGTCAAGTACCATGGAGTAGAAGAGCTGTGATCTTGATACTTCGACCCAGGACCGGCAAACGAGGCCACACGACGAAAGCGCCGTCAAGTCGTTCTGCGTCCTGAGCTGTTCGAGGATGAGATGAATGATCTCCAGAGGAAGAGGGCGTGGACGTAACTCCATCGTCATGGTCTGAGTGAGACGAACAGGAGGCCATTTTTGACGTAGTCAGGTTTTTAAGGATGCTGTTGGGCGCTTAAAGAAGTCCGGGTTGATCGCCTGCAGCTGTGCATGAACACGATGCACACCACAGCAGTAAAGACCATTCAGATTGTTGTAGGATATTCGAATAACGTTCAGAGCATGTTATACTCGAGATCTGTGCTTAATAGAATAAGAGGAGCATATCCCCGTTGCAGGTTCCTGCCGTCAGTGAAATATTCTTCGGCACCTTTATGAAGAAGCCGTACAGCCAAGATATCTATCCGGCGATTAGCGAAACGCCACGATTTAAATTGAAATATAGCTGTGGACCTGAGTCTGTAAGTAGAAGACCTTGCAGATCAGCGCCAACGCCGTGAGCGCTGGACAAGCGCTGGATGGCCGGGCGCTGATGTGTGTTATGTGGCTCGGTTCCGAGGCCGAAGGCGAGAACCAGATGCTTGACGAGCAAGACACACAGGCCTTTGAATGTGCCGAAAGTGGAAAGCGCACTAAGTACTGAGCAGCAAGAGTGTTAAAGATTGACTAGATGATAAGGAGAAAGTAAGAAATCAAACTCTCGGCAAGTCCCGAATCCCATCTTGATCTGCTATCATTTCCCCGAAGACGTGTTTTCCAAAATGCGATATTGCCAAACATTTTCGACTGATACCATCTTTGAACGCTATCTCGGCTTTAGGAATCAACTAGCTATGTTCGTTGACTGATGAAATGAAGTTAGTGAATGGAGGCCGGACATCGCCGCTAGTTACCTGTTACCAGTAGCCTTGTGATGATGATTTCACCAGTACGTTGAGATCCGTTGATTTTCGCTCGATTAACGGAGTAAGATATAATAGGCCATGCGGAAATCCAAATTTTCTGCGATTGCGATGGTCCTACGCTTCCTGTCGAATGCCTCCTTGTTCGACAAGTTTTTTCCCTCCATGTTGATTATTTTGGACGGCGCCAATCACTGCAATGTTCCGATCAATCTCCCAAACAAAGACGCTTAATGATACTTAATGAAACCCGGTTTTGTGGAGACCAGATCCCGATTATCGACGCGCATCGGCTCCCCGCGTTTGTGCAGCTTAGCAACGCCTTGCGGTATTTGGAATTCTTTCATCTCCTATGGAAGCTTTCATTTACTTTTTTCTTTAGATGCTTTCTCGGTGGGTTCTTTCAAAACGACTATATGCTGATATGTCAGCAGTGACACTGAACAAATTTCTTTCGTCTCTCTTCTATTTCCCCCTGCCCACATGTCACGTACATCCTTAAACTTTTTTTCTTTATCTCAGCGTGAATGTACACGGAACATTGGCGAAAGCTACTAGTCTTGATGATCGAAGAGCGGTGATGCTGGTTTACTCGCCCTCGAATTCATGGGCTGATGTCAGGCATGCTTAGCTAGACCAAATATCGATGGCCTCGTCGACTTAGCATGATGCAACTGCACACATTATGGTGTTTTCTTTATCCATTTGTTCAGTGATTTCTCACTATCGTAGCAGGAACGAACCGAAAAATGTGTCTGTTTTCCTTTAGCGGCGCGTGTATCGCTGGAGACTTTCCGCTTTCCCTGATACTACTGCGAGAGCCCGGGTTATCTACGTCTTATTCATAATACCCAGAAATTCCACGAGCCGGCCCATCAATAGGGATGTTGATACTGTCAGGAGCTTTGAAGCTTGAAGCTCCACCCTCTGACGATGGGGATAACAACACCCACATAAGATCCCTTTTCTGTTAAGCTGGGTATATATACGTGAGCTTTTTTACTACGTTCTTTTACTCCGTTCCCTTGACTGCAGATGAACAGTCTCATGGCCCTCCTGTTCCTCCGAGTCCGAGTTCTGGCCATCTCGCAGCATTCCTTCTGTATGTCATATGTATCCCCTCCGCGCATTAGGGACCAAGAGAAGCTCAAAATGAGACTCTTGTGGAAGCAAGGGTCAGAGAAGGGGCCGTTTACCGATATCTGTACTAACTCGGGACTGGAATTCACACTGCACATTCATAGCTAATTTTCGAGCTGCGCTTTGCTCTACTATAGTATTCAATGTGAGTCCGATTTGGCTCTTCACTACGCCCCTTTTTGATGGTACAGATAGGACACACACCAAGCCGGGGGCCCTTTCGCGTTACTGATGGCCGAAGACGTATCGAGGAAAGTGCTAGGTTCCACCAATCCCCCGCTTGCATTTGCCGGTTTATGCCACCCGCTAGCTCTCCAGACCGTGGTGTTGATTGGGCGCATTTTGTTGCTAGTAGGTGGCCCTTGCATCCACACATAGTTCCGACACCATCTCGCCGAACCTAGGTGAAGTTGCCGATTCAAAAGCCTGATTTTCCAGGTTTGGGTCTTTCCGCCTCGAATTGGAACGTCCATGACAGCGCCTCTAATCTCCGATGCGGAACTCCTTCTCCGAGTCGGCATTTCCAGCAACCATGGTTTTGAGAATTGAACTATTGAAGTTGTTCAGGCTTAGAACCTTCGAGTTCGGACCGCAAGCACCGGCGGCGCCCGGAAATGGAGTCTCCAACCGTGTTCCGTCGGGAATAGGCACCTCACGACGACTTCTCCGTGCTTGTAACTGTTCTCATGCAGCTTGATGATGAAATATGTCTCGGACTTCATCGTATACCCGGTTTTGAGGACTTCAAGTGAATGAAGGGGCCACCGAGATCACCGAAATAGCCATAAAGCAACCACAAGCGCGTCTTCAAGACCAAGACTAAATCACTCTCCTTTCTCATCCAAAACACATGCTCCTTACTGTGTAGCTGTATGCAAAGAGCTGTCAAATCTCCGAGAGAGGAAAGAGATCAATGAAAGAGTAATGTGCGTTGCCAACGTACGATAAGATAGCCTGCGCTTCATATGGTCTCTGTGGGAATCCGTGTCATTCCACGCTGACTCTGTCTAGCTCTGGTGTATGTTTTCCCATATCATTTCAGGTCAATCATTTACATCCGTTTAACTCTCTCAGTATTCATATCTGCCTGCAGGGAACTGGTTCCAAATTCCTTAAATACGGGTACTGGTGTGTGGACTTGCACACAGTTCAATCTCATCCTTCACAGATTATTTCGTCTATGGACGCGTTTACAGTTTGTTTCTCGATATACCTTCATGGCATACTCATTTTATGGGACATTTATCCAGGTCGGCTCGCCCGTTTATTTCTACGATTCCACAGGTCAAGTCGTTAGAGGTGTTGTTGAATACACCAATCGGATGGCGGATGTGAGTAAAATACTACTATTTGAACCTCTTCGACTAACATATTACAGGGTACACAAATGGTTGCAATCCGATGTGACAGCGGAAGGATCGTAACCTTACCGTGAGTAACATGCCTCTATAACACACGACATTTATGATTGTATTGCGACTGTAGATCAGCAAGCATGTGCAGAAGATAACCGAACATGTGAGGATGGTTGGCACGGTCGTTCGGTAACAACGACCCGTGGCTATCTACATATAATAATAGACGCGTTTTTTGCCCAATGTCATCACAGTATCACATCCGAACCACGCTCACCTGGGATCGTTTTCGCTATTGAAATAAGACACGACTTGGATTTCTGGGATTTTCACAGAGCTAGCATGGTTTACTGGAATGAAATTAAGTGTCTTTGATGCGCCTGCAAAAGCATCTTAACAGTCTGTCACACGTGCGCTCCATAGCATATATCTTTCGAACAGCAGTCAAGTTTAGTTGAGCATGATTTCCTGCTGCGTCAATCATGAACACATAGTTCGGTCCGCGGTCTCATCTGCCAAATGTAGGCCAGCGTAGCATCGTAGTTAACTTTTCGATGAACGAATTGTTACAGCTCCTTTCCACAAAACGGACTTGCTGACATTCGGTATTATATTCACAATCATTCTGATCCATCGCCGTACTGTTCAAAATTTACCGGAGGACACATTGGGAACCCAGACTATGAGCGATGAAGGTTAAGGAACAGCCGCGAGTTCATAACTACATATTTACTACCGTTCCCGTGCCGCTAGAAGCGCGAATGTATTCCCATGTTTTTGGGCATGATTACGCCGCCAGAAATATGAACCTTTCTCCTCCTTCTGACAACGGTCCAGTCGCCTTCAGGTTTATGAACTGGCGACAGCTTCACTCCCATTGGTCGCGGCGATCCTGAAACATTCAACGGTGAAGAACTCGATGGGATCCTCGTAGGAGCTACCATGCGAGCTGCTGGAGCGATGTCCGGATGCTTTCGCGTCTTTGCACTTCCGATACTGCTCGAAGACAATGCCGGAAAATGTTGTGAAAAATGGGGATCAATGGCCCGGGCTGAGAAATTTCTAGTGCCTGTAGTCTCAGAACTTGAATGTCGGAAAAGGGCTTTGACGTCGAAATTAGGACGTGTCCCATTCAATTGAAGCGTTGCGGGAGAGGTGTAAAGAGATGCATCTTTCCCCTTAGCGTCGGGAAGGTTTACCCGCTGTTCTGCGACAGCCGTCCATTCTGTCCAGTTTCCATCACGAGCAAGTTTACCGACGAGAGTTGATTTGCCGGGGCCGGACAGGAAACTGCGGCTCGAGACAATAACCAGACCTCGTCGGCATCGTGTAAGCATGACGTTCATGCGCTGGTCAGAGCGTAAGAATCCGGGTTCCCGACATCGTACGACCGAAACTAACACGATGTCTGCTTCATTTCCTGTACATATAGCATAAGCTTGAAGTTCGTATATCCACTCTAATGGCCGACTACCTTGAAAGCTGTCGACATTGAACACCCGCTCCCACGGAAGGTTACCGTTCTTGAGTTCTCTCTCTATGGCGGCTCTTTGCGCGTCGTACGGGGTGATAATGCAAAAGTTCCGGTCTTTGTAATATAGCTTGACCAGATGGACGATTGTGCGGATCTCCGAGGCGTTCTAAGCCAAATATATATGAATTGCTACCCCGTGAGTTGAGTGGACAAATAAACTACCTGCCAACTAAAACCAGACTTTTCCTCCGTTCCTGTTTTAGTGTCGATAAATGCGACACAGGATGGGTCTTTGATTATGTGCTCTGAACGAAGTCGATTATTGTAGACTTCTCGTGAAATGAATTCGCCAAGTGGATGCGGCATACGATCTGCAGAGATGAGATGTCTGCCACTGGATCCGCTGCTAATAGTACTCACACTGAATGTTCAAGAAGTACGATTCATCCTTCAGATGGTCAATGTCGAAGATGCATTGCATTGACGGGGCCTTGTCCTTCCCATACGGCGGTACTAATCAATACAAGTGAGATATGGATTGACGCAAAGATATGCAGGAAGTCTAACGCTGTTTTGGATCTCCGAAGAAGCATACCTTGGTCATCACATTCCGAAATTTAAAGAACACATGCTGTGATAAGTCCAGTCATTTTTGGATCTCAAGGTCAACTGCCACTGACCATATACTCGAAGACATTTATCTGAGAAGCCTCGTCAACCACGAGGTTCGTCGGCGGCACAAGGTTGAACATCCCGTTTTGGTCCAGTGCTGGATTTGAGAGCATGCTTAGCGTTGATAGGATAATGCTCGGTGCGCCGATGGCAATTCTTAGGTCCTTAGGATTGTTCGGAAGCTCGTCTCCGCGAAATGTTCTATCCTGAATTTTAGTATAAAGATGCTCGTGCCTGTCCAATGTGAAATCAATAAGAATACATAGCGCACAGCGAGGCCTTGCTTACCATTCGACGTAGAATTCCTTGGATACGATGATCTTGAAATTAATGTTGGACGATTCTAGTTTCTCGGCAATGTTCTTCACAGCGACGTTCGAATGAGCTACGATCCACGTTGGTGATTTTGTCCGAGCCCAGATCATAGCCGCCGCGGAGATGGTCGATGTTTTACCGGTTCCAGGTGGGCCTGGTGAAATTCCTATGTCAACATTTTATGCAGCCTCGTACAACATTGATAGCTCCTCACCGTGGACTACAACAAGGGACCGGGCCGACAACATAGCTGATACTACCTTTTTCTGCGAATCATTCAGCTTCCCAGCCATTAGGGGTGCTATCGGAGCTACAGGAGCGCGATCTTCCTCGTCTTTCTCGTTTGGAAACCAGAGCATCCTCACGAATTTGGAATGTTTAAGATGACAGTCGCCCTGTAAAGCATGAAGTAGAAGATCATCCCGAGCTTTCTCGGTATTCGTCCCTCCTTCCCTTCCTATGACTTTTACGCTTGCCACCGTTCCGTAAAAGCCACCAGAGACTTTGATTTCGGTTTGTTTCCCGAGCGACGTTTTTGGTGATCCTTTGAACTGGCGGCCATCTGATGTGGTCAAGATTACCGCCAGCTTTTGGGACAAAATCAGAAAAAAACAATTAGTTTGGAACATGAGTTACGTGCCTGTGGACTTGCGCGTATGCGCGTATTGAAACGAGAATTGTACACTTGCAGTCGGCCGGTACTACTATTCATTGTCGCTTCGGAGAAGTCGTTGGAGATCTCGGTGGGTTTGGCACGCCGCAGAATATCTGCCTCGGATAACAAGCGACCTAAGCATTCGAGTACCTTGGCAATTGGTATGATCACCGCGGTTTGAACGTCTGGATTGTCACATAGCTCACCTCCTGTTTCATCCATCGAGTCTCGATCGGCTTGATCATGGACACGACGTTCATGTTCCTTCTGAGAATACTACGCTTTATGTGTGAGTGTAAGCGACATGAAGAAACATGGCAAATCTCACATAGCAGAAATCCACGCCCGAAGGCAAACTTTGCGGACCCTTTCATATTCTTCCTCGTCCAATCTGTCGTTCCACAGACTGTCCACTGCGAAACCATCGACTTTCATGGCCATTGTTTCAGAGAGGAGCTTCGACGGATGATAAGGATTGCTAGCAGATTTCAAGTGAAAGGTAGACAGGTCGATAGCTTGAACGTGATAGTTCAGGTGACAAAAGAGGCGGATAGAGAGTCGTGGCATATTGAACCCAGCGAGTCTGGGTTGCTTCGCGGACAGCAAGGTCCGAAGAGACTCGTCCTTGGGCAAAATTCCATAATTATCGGAGAGTGAGATAACGGCAACCTCCTCGGGAGTCGCAATAGCAAGGTACGCCACATCATTGCCTGCCCGTGCTTGAACAATGGATATTCCCAGGCATGCTTCGTTCAGCAGGACTTCCGCTGCGCTCGCTGCTTGTCGGCGGGAGTGATGGCGAATTCGTATTTCTGGGCGCTCCTGGGGAAGGAAAGACTGCTTGAGGGTGTTCATGAGAGTACGAAGCAAGAAACGAGGCAAAGCTACTGCGGGCAGAAGAGTCGAGCCGGGCGCTAATCATTCCTCCTGGCAACCTCCGCAACATCTCTCATTGGTGAGTACACAGGTAGGGAAAAACGTGGACCTAGATACCTTAAGCTACTTTATTTCGTATATGATTGATACCGAACAGCTTTAATTTTGACGATTCAGGTTATGAACATCTGTAAAAGTTTTAAGGTGAGCTTCCAGTCACGCCAGTCGAGTGCGAATCCTTTCTATTCACTGAGAACGGGTGTACACGATGACGGCGTAATAGCCTGGCGAGGCCGGAGGTAACCGGTCCGTTACAACATCCATCTTGATGTGTACATTCCTTAGCACGAATCAGGCCACCTTTCTGGTGTAAAAGTTAACATTTCAGATTCTTAAAAGAGGGGACCACAAACCTGGCTCATCTGCAACGAACGACGGTAGTTGTAAGTCCTCGACGCGTGTCACCACAGTTGCCCAGCGATTGGAGGTTTGCCGGCCCGGCTCGGCCTGGAAGCCACGGCTTGGGCTCGTCTTTGAGCGGCTTCATGAAATTGAAGCCCGAGCCTCAGGCCTTATGCAGTGTCGGCCTGGGGCCGGCTCAGGCTCAGGCCACGGCTCAGCACAAGTCGATATGAGCGTGCATTAAAGAAGACCAAGCTGACTAATCACACGCTCCGGCGCTGCGATTCACAGGAAATAGACACTCGATGGCAGTTCAACAGAGATGGCTTTGTTGAGGATGCAGTTTCACAGCCACCAGCCACCGATTTTATTTTACATTATTTTGACCACTATTTACATTACCGATCGTTACCGTAAAATTTAGGCTTCGTACCGCCACCATCCCGTGTCTTATACTCTGGAATATACCTGTGACGAGCCCCACCACCACGTTCCCTTCAACCGCTGCGCCTAAAATCCCAACAGGCATGCATTTGCACCATCCAGCACACCATTCTGAGGCCTATTTTCATTGTATTCAAGCAAGAATAGGGTTGTTTAACGGTCAATGCACGGCCCCGGCTCAGGCTGCAGCTCACGGCTTTGAGAACTTCGAGCTTGAGCCGTGGGCCGTTAGAGGCCGCAGAGACGGCTTGGCGACGGCTTGGCTAGCCCCGGCCGGCTCAAAGCTTCCGCGCAAACCTCTACCAGCGATGTTCCAACTTTCCCTATAGCACGCGCTTTTTGTTTTGGTAAGTTGGTCAAAGTGATATGTGCTTGACAGAACTTTGAAGGCTATCTCACCGATCGGTCCACACTGCGCGGAAAATAATTTGCAGCGTAGCCGAAGAACTCTCTGAATCTAAAGGTCTTGACTCCCGTAAGTACATTCAATGTTAAATTACATTGGGAAAATGTCAGTCTCCGTCCTCCTAAAAGCAAGACAAACCTCTACGAAAAAGTATCATAAGCAAGAGAGTTTCCGAAATACTCCGAAACTAACCACTGGAGGAGGATTTTAGCGATCTAAGTACCAATACCTTTATTACTTACGTGGAAGTAATGAAAAATTGATAGTCAGGACCCGCGAGAATCACATGCAAAGCAATTAATTATAAAACATGGTGGGCCGCATGGCGCAGTACCCAGTGCTGAGTGCCCACCTAGGGAGCCGGCGGCAATGGCGATAAAATGGTTAGACACATTGGGAATTGAACCCAACACCTCCCGCAGCAACAACGTAGATGCTAAGCGGGCGTGATAAACCAACTACACCATGTGCCCTTAGTAAATTTCTTTTTCCTATAAATCCACCTGCTGGCATTTGGCCGGCGCCATCGTCCGTCTATCGTGAGTTCTTTTGTTTTGCGATGTTTTATCAATTACACTAATTGATACTTATATACCCATTCTGCAATCACGCAACTAGATCAAGATCTGTAAGAGAGCTTGGTCTATGTTTTTTAGAGTACATCGCGTTTACCCCACACATTTAGCAAAACCAGAGCCTAATACTTACTCGTACAAGGACAATCCGGCAGTAACACTGGGCCATCCCAAAAGTATCCTTCCTGAAACACTTCGAAGACCTTTTGCACGCAAACAAATTGTTTGAATACAATACGAAGGCATTACCGGATGACTGAGCGAGATATCTTCGAACGCGTTCAGTTGGGAGCGCCTTTAACGCCTCCTAGTATATTTATCCCTTGTTTGCTTCGTCGTTTGTGCTAACTCAAGACTTGTGCCCAGAAAAACTATAGGCGACCAACAGTCCCCACGCCTTTCGGATCACCCTCTGTTATCTATAATCTGGGAACGTGCGCACGGTGCAGGATTCCGCCGCTACGGACAAATCCTAAACAGTCTTTCCACATATCCTTCGTCATAATCTTGATCTTCATGCTAAATTTCCGTCTGAGGACTGAGCGGTCTACGTTGTGCAGCACGCAATGGTTGATGACGATTCTCTGTGCAACTGTCACTGTCAATGGATGGGTCGCGGAAGGGGCCTGGGGCTCCCGAAGAATACGAAGGAGACTTCAGCATCGGCACGAGATGTGAGCTCCCTGCCTTGACGGCACCCGGGGATGCTCCTTCAGCATAGATCGCGTTTTCTAACTTCTCTTCTGATGGGAAATAAACAGTGTCGCGGGCTTTCACACCCACCACAGGTCCATCACCCTTCCGGTCTATGCTCTTTACGAACTCCATCAGCCAACTTCCAACACGATTATCCTTGGAAACTCCCTCTTTAGGCGTTTCCGCTTACGCGATACCAGGTTCTCAAGTTCCCGTACGCTATATCTATCAGCTTCTTGATGGTAGTGAATGTATCATACGTCTCAAGCTAAACTGGCTTCGGAACTACGCCGGGATCCTCGAATCACTTATTGATTATTGAGTTGCGTAATCGTGCCGAGCGATCTTAGGGTTGAGGGCCCGATGGGCGCTATACTTGCACAAAGGATGCAGTGAACCCTTTGGAAACAGTACGCACCTAAGAGACATGTAGCAGTTGGGAGAAAATAGTATGTGTTCTTCTGCTGTAACTACTTCTGCTTTCATTAACTTTTCTTCGCAGCGCATCGTTGTCCGTACAAAGGCTGTCATGAACATTTGCTCCAAAGGACTACATGCAGTACATGCAGCGCTACATACTAAGACATCTCTGAATGCTAGTAGTACACCACGTCCTTGCGGATGTTCTACCACCTGGTATTCAAGTCTTTTATGATTCTTCTCCATGTACGAACCGTTTCTTCGTTAAATTTGAAACGTGAGCGATCATTAGCAATGATCGCCGTCTGGAATCACCTGGATACGTACGAGCCCGTCGTGACCAAGATCGAACCCCTATGCATAAGCGACCGCAGTTGAAAATAGTGCTTACGTCCAGCTCACCGTTTTGTACTACATGGTTGTAAAGTTGGGTCAGCTGTGGGAAACAGATCGAGTAATATGATGCATTCTCAACATGGTCGTGGAGACGCGATGGCATGCCACGCATGTCCCATCAGGTTGAATGGCTTGATTCTCGATGAACTAAAAATTGATGCTCCCTCGGGCCTTTACAGAGGCAAAGAGTCGCGCCTGTGAGGAATTTTGAGGGCACTTGGCGGTGCATGGCGTCCTGCTAAAGTCGCAATCGTTCTTCGGAGGATCTCATACTCTACTTTAAAATCAATTCAAAATACCTCATGCGTCTTTGTATGCCACTTCCTCCAAGGAGTGCACGGAAAGTTCTTTGTAAGGAGGCCGGAGACCCCGCGACGAAGCCAATTCAAAAGGCTGTAAAAAGAAAATGATATCGTGAGTCAATTGGTCCGTGGAGCGTGAGTTGAGCGCTCAGCGAAGCACCGTACGACCGGGCCGTTCAAGATGCGCTTTGTTTACGAACAGACTTGTTATGTTTGTCTACTGCTTCCGCCTACGCGATACTAAACCTTTCAAGTTGAACCTTAACCTCAGCATTCAAGGAGTGAATCACATTTCAGTCTGAGAATCACCTTGGTTGGACGACGTCGCTTTGTAGCCGCGTGCCTCTACTCACGAGTCATACCCTCTGTTGTTGTAGCCATCCTTTTGGCAACCCTGAAGGTGAGTTCGTAAACAAAAACAAAAATAGCATCTAGTTGTTACAGATTGCACGGGTGCTGAAGCGCTGATTCCTGGAGGCAGATACTTTTATCAATTGGTATTTCAGCTCCATTAATTCCGGATGATCACTGACACTGCAACCTTTTCAATTTATTTAGTTCCTAGTCAGTTCCGCTCCCACTGTCTCCCAGTGACCCTTCCAACGACAGCCAAGGCCAGGCAATATAAAACCTCATGAACTCTGAGCCCGACTGATGGGAAAAGTGCTACTCAAAAGCGAGGAGCTTCGTAAAGGATTCTCCTCCGCTGTGATTCCAGAAACTTCATTGCGCACCTCATCTAGTATATTTATCAGTTCTGCGCGTTACATAAAGGAGCCGCTTAATTGCTGACGATATTCAGATGCGCAAGAAGGGAAGAAAAGGGCCCAAAATGGTGCAGAAAAAGACTAAAGCCTCGTGCTTCAGTCATGCGGCCCTCGCCATTGGCTGCTATTGGGTACGCACTCTATTATTACCACATCCCCCCTTTATTAGCCCTTATTGTTTCATCTCTGCTGTATAAATAGACGATGATGATCTGGATCCTCCGAGCTTCAACCTTGCGTCCTTGCGTAGTACGAGCTGCATTATCTACCGTGAAATGCGAGCGAAACGAGAGATTACAGCGGCGATCTTAGTGCATGGTTTTGAAGTAGAATTGCTTAAAGGAAAGGCCATTGGACTAAGTCAAGGAGTGTAAGCCAAAGCGTCCATCTGCTGTTGGTCTATTTATAGCTCCGCTGTATCGTTCGCGCCTACTCTCGATGTAGCGATAACGAACGTCCACATGTCCGCACCCCTATAATTCCTCACACGGCGCAGTAATTTCCATTACTTCTTTCTGACAGTTTCTTGAACCGGTTTTCTCATGACTCATGAGTTTCTCCTCAATTTCGGCATCCCCAAAGTCACGAATGGGCGTACTAGTCTCTAGTCCATGGTTGATGACAAAGGACAGGAATTATCTTTTCTCAAGCGTCGCGCCCTGTTAAGTCAAATCGACGACTAACGGACCGCAAAATCTTCAAGTAATTACCTTTGGACTGAAGGCTTCCTGTGGCCGTCAATGTTACCGATTCGTTACAGCCGTCAGGTACTGTTATATTTTTAGATTGGACCCTTGTAAGCTTCTGATTAAATTGTGATGACCTCTGACTCGCCAATTGATAGGAAACATTGTTGTCCGGTCTGTTGAGTATTGAAAACACTCATCTTTACTCCGCCCGATTTTTCCCTGCAGAGTCTGCCTCTCGGTACCCTTCCCCGGGTGACTTCGCTAGTCTGGATCCCCTTTACCCTCGTCATCACCAGACCAAAAAATTACATCTTTTCTCCATATTTCCCCTTCTGAGCGACCCACCACATGTGTTCATCCTTGAAAAGCTGTCAATGTGGACACGGCGACTTTATTCTATTGGGCGACCTTATGTCTGCGACCGTTTTGACGCGTAATAGACCGCCTAATCGTTCCTTGCAGGCTTAAATCTCATCCGAACAAATCTCCCACTGGACAGCACTTCACGTCGTCCTAGCCAACGCAGAAATACATAAGACCACTAGCCAAAGTTCGGAGTCTCCATCTCGACTTCCAACCGCAATCGAGTTCTCTTACGCTGGTATACCATGTTCAGGGCTTCCCGGTCTTTCGTTTTGATCCTAGCGCTCGTCAAGCTTGTCGCCTCCGCCCCAACTTCGGCGAGCGCTACAGTCGCTGGCAATGTGACTGTGGCTGCGAGCTCTACTGGGTCTGCAGCTTCATCTACTGCAACAGTCGATTACGTCTCCACGGACCCTAACGAGGCCCTCTGGAGCGAGGACAGTGACCCATCTCTCGTCAAGCCCGAACGCGGCACTCTGGGAGCCTCCATCATAGGCCCGGATAACCTGGCCATCGATTTGCAAAATCCCGATCTCCTGGCACCCCCAACCACCGATTCAGGCACTATGTAAGCTATCCTATGATTCTCATTGAATTCAGTCTTATTTCTGCGCGAATTATTTCTTCCCTTCCTTCCTAGTATGAACGCGAAATGGCCCATGTCATTTAGTCACAATCGTCTGCAGACGGGTGGTTGGGCACGCCAGGAAAATAGTGAGCTATTTTTATGCCCATGTCTTCCCTTGATACTAACTGCCCCGCGACAGTCGGTGTCATGCCTCTCGCCACTGGTAAGTTGGTCTTGTGTGCGGTGCTGCGATCTGATACTCTTTCTTAGAAATGGCTGGTGTCAATATGCGGCTGGAACCTGGGGCTATCCGGTGGGTGTTTACGCGTCAAGGCGGCCGAATAGCTTATTGATGGGTAACGCTTAGTGAATTGCATTGGCACAAAACTGCCGAGGTATTGTCTGCTTGTCTGATGGTAGAAACGTATCACTGATATGTTATTATTTTTGGTTGACAGTGGGCCTACGTTCTCAAAGTATACGGCTTGGTATTATTGTGATTAAATATCTGATCTTCTTGGTTAAGGGTTCTACTCAAGTTTCGGCAGTCGACACTCAAGGTCGTAACTATCTAGCCACCGTGGTAAGCCGCGTGGAGACAACCGCTCATACGCTTCCATTCATTGATTATTCATCAGGGCCCTGGCGACTTGTGGTATTTCCCGGCTGGTATTCCCCACTCACTACAAGCGACAGACGATGACCCAGACGGTTCAGAATTTCTTTTGGTGCGTTGACTGTATTTCTTTTGAAGCGAGATTTGACTTGGACGCCTGTCTGCGGTTTAGGTGTTTGATAACGGAGACTTCAGCGAGGATTCTACGTTCCTGGTTCGTGTGGTATTTTACATCGGATGGCGCGTTGACTTAGTGATTTACAGTTGACGGACTGGCTTGCCCATGTTCCCATGGAAGGTCGGTTATTCCTGTTGGTTTAACCTGTATGTACAGCTGACTCCCTGCTTCCAGTCATCGAGAGGAACTTCCAGGTCGATAGTTCCGCTTTCGCGCATATTCCAAAAGAAGAGCTGTACATTTTCCCAAGCAGTTCGTATCAATCTCTTTTAATGAACCACGATCTTCCGATCACTGATGTATCTTCTGCGTGCAGCGCTCCCCGGCTCTGATGACTCCGGTCCGGTCAGCCCTCAGGGAACCGTGCCCAACCCTTTCTCGTTCGCTCTGTCCTCGGCCAATGCTACCGTGACCTCCGGTGGTTCCGTGAAAATTGTAGACTCTACAACATTCGCAGTATCGACTACGATCGCTATGGCCGAAGTTACTGTTGAGCCTGGTGCGATTAGGCGCGTTTGGTTTCGTCCACCATGGCACATCTGTTCCTCTAACCCCGCATGTCATTTTAGGGAACTTCATTGGCACCCTACTCAGGATGAATGGAGCTTCTTCCTGTTAGTAGGATCTGATATTGTTTCATGTGTCAGCTCTAATGTCTTTTCTTATTTAGCGAGGGAGAGGCGAGAGTTACAATCTTCGCATCCCAGGGCACTGCTAGAACGTTCAACTATCAGCCTGGTGATGTCGGTACGTGACGTCTTGTTTGTCTATCAATTGTTCCCGTTAACGGTGTCATTATTAGGCTATGTTCCTACTGCTATGGGTACACTATCAGCCAGCTTCGTAACCAGCTACCTACTAACAAATCCTTGACTAGGTCACTATGTCGAGAACATCGGTAACTCGACCTTGAAATTCCTCGAAATATTCAAGTCAGGTACGAAGGTTATCTTCAGCCTCAGTGTTTGTACGAGTCTCATGCTCTCCCCAGATCGTTTCGAAGATATCAGTCTTAATCAGGTCAGTTTCATGCGATCTCCCTCGACCTCATCTGACGATATTTCATATTAGTGGCTGGCGTTGACTCCTCCGGCCGTCGTGAAGGCTCATCTCGATTTATCCGACGATACCATTTCGAAGCTCCAAAAGGTGAAACCTATTGTTGTGGGAGCTTCCTCATAAAGTCAGCGGGTAATGGGAGGATTATATATCATGATTTAGTGGACAGATAGTAGCCGTATATTTATGATGTTAGTACGCATCAAACACAACCTACTATTTTTCGTGAATAACATGAAACGAAATGAGTCAAAAACGAGGATTTACATAGACCCTTTGGATTTGGAATAATACGTATTACAGAACTCACGGCGTTCTCAACGGTTTCGTGCCAAACGCAGATAATCAGCCTCAGCACGTCCCGGTACTTCGGACCGAAACGCGCTACCCTTTATTGGATTTAGCCGCGTTCCCTTTCTCATCGATCATCCCTGAAAAATTTCACACTGCCTATCACCACTACCATCTGCCTTTGCCGGTGACAGCAGACTACTTCGCCATGTCCGCTATTCGTCCCCGTTCTCTACCAGAGCTCATGGGCACGCTCGCGAACGAGAATTTCATTCATATCTTCCAGCAACTTGACAATCCCAAGGATCTCTTTCATGTAGTGCAGACGTGCACTTTATTCCGAAACCTAGCTATTCGAGAGCTATACAAACACATTCGCTACACGGATACGACCTCTTTCAAATCCAATAACTCATTCTGGCGTGGAAGGGACGACAACATGCACGAGATGCCAATCTCGGTATCCTTTGACGGAACTTTGCCTCTCGACAAAATACGTCCTCTAGGTGCATACCACATCGGCATCTGGGCCAGATTGTTATCTTTCACCTCGCTCGATACCCTTTCTTTTGCGAACTGCGCCCTGCCAGAATCCGAGTCCGTATGCTATCTGCTTGGAGGCATGCCTAACCTCCGGACGCTCTCTTTCAAGCAGTGCGTCTTTGTTGAGACGCCAATCCCATTATGCAATGGCTACGGCCGCTTTTCCGGGCTTCCGATTACAGACTTAACCCTCCTGTACAACCGCACATACCACACAATTCCAGCAGGCGACGACCACACGTTCCCGGCGGAGGGCATCATGCCGCACCTCCAATTTACCACTTCCACCTCCCTTCGGTCGCTGACCATCAGCTGGGATACTACCGTCTCGTCTTTCTTCGCAAATGATTCCCGAGAATATTCCTTTTCGGTTGCCCTCGATAAGGTGAACATACACTTTTCGGATCCTTTCCCGGACGCCGGGCATCCGCTCTTAGACGTCACTGAGATGATGAGGCAACACCTTGGAAAGTTTCTCCGTGACGAGTGTGGGGGGGTCACTGAACTAGGACTGCACTCAACGGAGCTGTTTGTCGTCGGTGATATTGACTGTGGCGACTTATCTCATTTGGAGAAGTACACAGGGCCGGTCGCTTTGGTAAGGAGTATCACCGGTCCATTGCAGGAATTGGCGGTGAGAGACTTGGACCTCGACGTCGGCAAGGTTACTCCTGCCTTGGAAGCCGTGGCAGCGAGAAGGCCGAACCTTGTCAAGCTCGACGTTACAGTCATCTCATGGGATATAGAGATCCTCTATGCAGTTTCGCAGTTGTTCAGTGATCTCAGGGAGCTCAGGATCAAGTACCACGACGGGTATCCAGATGAAGTAAGTCCAAGTTCGCCAATTCGCATCTTCCTCCGTCTGATAGCTCGGTAGGCTGCGATTCTGAGCATGTCCTCTATATTCTTCCATAGGTTCGTCAACATGACAACGCTGCATATCTACAACCCGCAGGTTCCTGTTCGGAGGTACGTATACGATGATGAAGAAATGTGGATCGACCCTCCTTCCCCGGTGATGCTTCCAGAGAGGGAGTATGAACTCGGACCTTCTGCCTCGGAGGACGTGCTGGATCTTATGATGGGGTGGATAAAGACGTGTCCAAATTTAACGGAGATGAAGTGGGAGAAGGATAGGACGCTGATGAGGACATCGACCAGCAGCGAGGATAAGTGGTATTTCAAGGATGGCCCCCAGTCGAAGGCGGATGAGTCTTTGTCGGACCATATGATGTGGTACTCTAGGGTTTACTAGAAGCATTATAACTGTTATGTTAACGAAATGTATATATAGAAGGCTCTATCTATTTGGGTTCCCCCAGGAGCACCATTACGAATCACCTGCCCTGCCAGGGTGTTCAGGGTGTCAAGGACACCCTTCTGGTTTGGCAGTATCTCTCGGGTACTAAGTCATCAACTTTTCGAGATCTAATCTATGTCGGACTCACAATCTCTTCGCATGATCAATCAGATTTATCATCATTTAACACTTCTGTCGGGATCATTGAGTTAGGACTCAGGGAAGGTTGGCCTTCAAGCTTCATGAACTGCATAAGCCCGGCAAGTTTCTGGGGCAGACTTTTGCATGAACAGGTTGTAGGGTAAGATCGTCAGACCAGCAGGCTCCTCTGCGTTTCGACGGACCCTAAAACATTATGCATATCCGACCAAAATGAACAGTGAGCCATTGACAGCATCTGAGGTGAGGTTCTATATAGAACAAATCTGTTTGGCTCCCCCGGGCGGTAGTTGCATAAGCCTCTCCCCCTTAGGCACAGGTATGGTTGCAGAGGCGTTGAGTCGATCCGGCTCCCCCGGCCTTCTTAGATACCATCTCAGTGACAAACATCTACAGCGCACTGACTGCTTTACCGCTCTCATTGCTTGTCTTTAAAACAATGGCCGAAAATGATTTTCTTTTTTTCTTTCTTCACCCTTGAACGGGCCGTTGTTTTTGGCAAACTTCTTTGCCATCAAGCTGCTATCATGCCCACATGCACCCTGCTCGCTTAACTGTGTTATCCCTGTATCCAACGCCCCAAAGCGAACAAATTCGGGAGCCGCGCACATAGTACCACAAGTTAGACGAGAGGAAAGTTAGCGACAGAATGAGCGTGTTCGCTGACAAGGATGATTCTCAATTCTGGATATGTATGTATCGCATTCTGTTGAAGTGCCACAGCAAGTAAATAGTACAAGATTGCACAGAATATACATAAAGATCGACTGCTACATAGACTTACTTTTAACTGATGATATTAGATTCATTTTTATGCAAACGGCTGTTCACGGTGCAGCATCGGCCTCCGTCTTCGCCTTCTTTGCGCTCTGGATAGCGGGAGGGCCCTCGACTCCGCGCACGCCAACGTCCGGCCCGCCATCAGGTTCGACGGCACGTTTTCGTTTTTCGCCCGCTTGTTCCGGACCGTCGTCACCACCCATGTCTTTCCTGTCGTTCTCCCGTCTGCCGTGACCGCCTCGCCCACCACGTCCACCACGTCCCCGCCCACGTCCTCGCCCACCCCTTGCACCACCCCTTGCACCACCACGCCCTCTGCCGCGGATCGGCCCGCCATCCTCCGTGTTCCGAAGGACTGCACGAGCCGCCGATTGAGCACGTTCAATTTGGAAAGCCTTTTCTTCTTCCTCTAGAATGACAAATCAGAGAAGGAAGGGGAAAATGGAGAAGTGAAGCGTACCGCCAATGGTGGACCAGGTAAGGTCCTTGTCCTCCAACTTTTTGACTCCGTCTTTTATTTTGGTGATATCTTCCTCTGTCAAAGGTTTGCTGAACCCGACGAGACCGTGATTGTCGCCGCGCTGGTACTTGATGAACGGAGTCTGGCCTTCGAAAAGGTCCCGGATGGGTTGCTGGCATGGCCGTCAGCAAAAGATCCAATAGCGATGACATGACGACAAACCTTGAGTGCATTGAAGGATACATTGTCAAAGGCGCCTTCAAACTTCAACGTGGCGCCCTTGAGGAAGGGGATCTCCTCCTCCTTCACGGTTCCGACGCCCTTGCCGTCTGGGGTGATGAGCAACTTGGTGCCGAGATACTCGAGGTAGATATCCTTCTTCTCCACCTCCTTCTTTCCCTCGTTAGTCTTCTTCTCGTTTTCCATGTTTTTGAACGCGTCGAACTTTCTCCGCGTGATAAGGTCCTTACGGAACTGAGCCGCTTTCCCCGTGAGGCCTTTTTCTTTCACCTTCATCTGGCAATAATCTTCCCTGTGACTTTGCGTCAGGATGAACGCAATAAAGGAGGGATATTAGGCGCACTTCGACATGATCACAAGATCCTTCCCATCCCACTTCGGCTTCGGGTCAGCATTGAGAAACGCTTCAACACCGCTCATCTCCGTGAATTCGACAAAGACAGAGCCCTTAAATTTCTTCTCCTCGTCCCGGCGCATGCGCACTTCGTTCGTGTTCCCGTAAAACTGGAAGAAATCCTCCAGTCGCGATTGGAGTTTCAAGTTTTCTTCCTCAGTGCCAAATCCTTTCTGGGGTTGGGGGGCAGATTAGTCAGAAGAAGGTGAGTGAAGGTGATGCTGGACGTACTGCGTACACACTGCGTTCGAACTGGCCCACTGGTTCCTTGGGCTCTGTCCGTCGTCGAACTTGCTTGCCCGACTCGTTCACCTCAAGAAGTTTACTAGCCCGGAGAGCCTCTGGTATCTTGGCGAGAAGAGGAGCATACTCGCGCATCCGCTTGAAAGACGTGACGATGTCGAGAGGTATCCAGTGTTCGGCATCCTTGGCGTGTAGCGTCCACATGAACCTGTTCCCAATTTTCGTTGGTGGTGCAAACGGGAAGAAAAGCTGAATAGTCACCTGTCATATGGAAGATTGGAGTCGGCAAAGTAAAACTCGACTGCAAAGAAGAGTCAGACAGAAGGGGGAATGGAAATATTAGACTCACTCTGCCGGACAGCTTTGTCGAGTTTTATCTTTTCTTCCCCCTCATTCATGACGACGTCAGTCGCAGCAGTTGTAGTGGACTCAGCATCTACAGTGACTGCTGGTGCTTCGACCATCGTCTCGTCAGCCATCGTCGTGGTGGAAGAGGAGAAGGCGAAAAAAATATTGGGAGAAGTCAGATCTAATCAGTTCTCACCACGTGATCGAAATAATTTATTCCTTTATTTTAAATTTTAAATTTTGGAAAATATTTTTCTCTCGATTCCTTGTTTTGTTCTTGTTCCCGACCTTTGTCGATAGTCAGAACCGAGGTTCGAATACCATGAAGGGGCAAGAAAACAAGGAATCCTCCGAGGGCGAAATATTGGTCTCCGGCAGCTGTATTTTGAGTGGTCTGACAACCTGGGATCAACTTAAGGTATGTATATATTTCATTCTACTGTACCATTCGAGCTGAGATTTTTTTCAGTGCTGAAAACGTGGCATCTCCAGTCGCACAATACGCTTGTACCCAGTTTATTGGCCACTATCTTGCGTCAAATCACCTTTGTCGACGGCGAGTATCGCCATCGCTTCTTTCACCTTCCATACGCCGCAATACTCCTTGGCGAATTCCGCTTTGTCGCGTACACCGGTGGCGGCCGACGGTGATCTAGGTACCCAGCTAGGACCATGCATCGAAAGCGGAAATAAACATATAACTGTTCGTTCACGCGACAAAGAAACGGAGTATCATGTGTATAACGAACGATTTTGGGGCAGGTGAGTGTCGTCTCATTACGAGCGGAACATGCGCCTTACGCTCTTTCAAGGCGAACGGTGACAGAGTGGCTAGCCAATGCGTTCGTGTAAGCTGCTCTGGGGTACAACCAACATATCCGACCTCATTGCTCAAGGACCCCTATATGGTTCAACGGTGGCCTTTAAGTTCGTCGAAACTAGTGGACACGGCCGGTCCGAACCTTTGGCTCATTCTAAAGCTCCTGGGATTCTGAAGGCGGTTATCTGGTGGGTATTACCGTCTCCAGATGGTTCACCGTGTAACTGAGCTCTCTCAAGGGTTAGCATTTACGGTTCCGGCGTAAAATTGCGGAAAACGGCGAACAAGACCTAGCAAAATGGGCATTATGCATTGACCCTGCTCTCTCTCTTTGACGCGGAAGAGAAGCGGACAAATCTTTCCTATCGGTGATATCTGGTACAAGACAGTGAATCAGTGATGTGGGTGCCTTTCCTCATTTGAACGTCGCAATACAATATGCTAACCGCTCTCGCCAGTCACCTTAGTCGCAATGCCAATATCGACGATAGCCGCGACCCTCATGCAAAGGGCCTTGAGGCAGTGCCGCTTGGTTCAATTACAGGGTCAACAAGGTCTCCGACCCAGTGGGCACGATACTAGGTCCCTAAATCCCGCTCTCTGGGCTTTCTCGAATTAGTCCTAGCGGGAGTTTCTGCCCGGTATGTAAATATAGATCCCGCATAAATTTGAAGCTCATTTCCAAATTCTAGACCCCCCACCGAAATACCCTCTAGTGGGCTATCACTCTCTACCCATCGCTGGCTCGCAAGCGCAGAATCACATCCCCACTAATTATGAGGGGCACCATGTCCTCAATGAGCCTCGTCCTGTTCTTTTTCGGGATGGCGTCGGCGCAAATTACTGTGTATTACCAGCAAACGTTTCAGCACACTCAAGTGACGTCTACCGTTTCCACTACTGCAGCTTCAGCCTCGTATACCGGGGCTGCTGCGTATGACCCGACGGTTCTCGAGGCGCCTGCAATACCCGACCCGTTACCTCCCATGCAATTCGATATCGACCTTCTGAACGGCGACACGTCGGGAATATCAATACCACAGACCGGTGCCTTTGTCGGGTTCTCCATTGAAATGTCTGTGACTAACCAGCTCCGTAAGTTCGTTCTTTCTCCCTGGTTAGTTCATTGAGCTGATGTATTGTTTCTCAGTGGGGAAGAACTCGTCGTATATACAAGTGCCGTTCCTCAACCTGATGGCAAACCTTAAGAAGAGGGGAGGAAGAGTGAATGTACGTGTTGGTGGTAATACACAGGAGACAGCAGTTCTCGTCGACAGCTTGGATGGTGGGAGGATGATTCACAAGGACGTCGAGAACGTTTCCAACCCCGTATGTTAATCCTCCATTCGCGCTATGATAAGCTCTGATGGACCATCATAGACGGAAACACCGCCTTTGGACTATACGACAGACTTGTTCTACATCATGAGAAATATCTCCGACCTCGTTAATGTCTATTGGTATCTTGGTGCGTCTCCTTCATTCTTGCTTCGCGTCAAGAATGCTCATATCCTTGTCGATTTCTAGGCATCCCCTTCTACAATACTTCCGACTTTCAGCTCGCCATCGCTGACCAAGGACAGACTATCTTGGGTGACTATCTTCTTGGTCTTCAAGCTGGTAACGAGCCCGACCTTTATCAGCGCCACGGGCATCGCTCCGAAGTACGTTCACAAATTTTCTTCTAACCTTGTGCCCTTACCTTGTTCACAGGGATACGCGCCGTCAGACTATGTGTCAGAAGTTGGCGAGCTCATCTACGCCATGAGCAATGATGCTAACATCAAGACCCTGAACAACCTTATTGGTCCGAGTGTCGCAACAGGTGACTGGACGCCAGAGATGGTGTGGGATACGGGCTTCGTTGACACGTACAGTGACAATCTCGCGTACCTTTCCGTAGAACAGTACGTTTTCTATCTTATTACTTTTACCAGCTGAACCTTTACCTCATTTTAGCTACCCCTCAGATAATTGTGCAGCCCAATACGGCGCTGAATACGGGGATGCTCGTGACCCGCAAGCCATGTTCCCGCAATATCTGAACCATACGGCTGGACAGGCCCTCGTGAAGCCGTACTTGAATTCGACCAGCTACGCGCAGAGCAAGGGGAAACCCTTGGTGATGTTCGAGACCAACACGGCTTCGTGTGGTGGGTTTCCGGGAGTTAGTGACTCTTTCGGTGCAGCGCTGTGGGGGCTGGATTATGCGATGCAGCTGGCGTATTCGAATTTTTCGGGTGCGCTGATGCATGTTGGAGGGCAGGGCGTCTATTATAACGTATGTCCTTCTTGGTACCTCTGGGCGATGTTGGCGTTAATCTATTGGAACAGCCTTTTACGCGTACGTTACCGTGCACAATCAGCACTGGAGGATACTGATACTGATACTTCGTACAGCACCCCCAACGAATCAATCAACCTTCCGCCAATGGACAATCGGACCCATATACTACTCAGCCCTAGTTATGGCTGAAGCGCTCGGATCCTCAGAGACTGGTTCACAGATTACAGACCTCAACGCCAACAACGGGAGCATCTACACCCCTGCGTATGCCATATACGAGAGCGGTAATCCCGTTCGTGTGGCCCTGTTTAACTACATCACGGATCCATCTGGGGCTAGCAACTATACCGCATCGATATATGCCGGCGATGGTGTGCAGCAAGTTCGAGTCAAGTGAGTTACCTGCAAGCCTTCCGAGCTCCAGTCTAATGATAACGGTAAAAGATATCTCAGCGCGGACTCTGTATCCCAGAAAGGTTCCTTCAAATGGGCCGGGCAGACATTCGGGGACCACTTCGCTTCTGATGGGCGGTTGATGGGTGACGAGGAAGTGCATACCGTTCTTTGTGACGGATCGTGTCAAGTCAGTGTGCCTGCTCCGGGCTTCGCTTTGGTGTTTCTTGGCGGTGATGAGGTGGTGGACGTGGAGACACAGACGTTCCCGACGACGGTGCAGACGAGGACAGCGAATACAGCGACGGTGGCTGGAGGTGTGTTGGAGACTAGTAATGGGCATCATTGGGCGGTGATGGGGGGGTATGGGAGCACGAGTAAGGGGTCAGCGAAGAAGAACGGGGCTGAAAGGTGGAAGGTGAGGACAGATAGGCTTGGCGTCATGGTGCTGCTGGGGATCTTCATGGGAACGATGCTCTGATGGATTATTGCATTCATTGGGTTGTACATGGACTTGGGAGGTTGTATATTTACCAGGGACTGACATCTTTACACTAGAACGACCATACAAATATTCATAATAAATATTTCACCGGCATTGTGGTATACAGCAGCACATGCGAGTATTTGAACCACTACAGTAATCCTGACAGTTTTCGAGTTCGTTGGCGTATCGACAGCGAGAGATAGATAGATAGATAACCGGATAAGGTCCCAAAAAAGAGGAATACCAATGCAAGCGGCAGTAGGAGATTCTAAAAATTGACCTAGCAGGAGTGACGTTATTATCACTAAGAGTTCATCTGCTATCTGCTAGGAAGGCTGACGGAAGGACAGAAGACACCCGAACAGTATAGCCTGCGACAGACCATTCGTTGGAGGGTTACTGGGAAATCCTAGGCATTTCGGAATTGCGACAGTGATAGTGTACGTATTGCTAGTGTACAATATTGTGCGTAGAAGAATAAACAACATCTATCAACTTCGGATAGATAACCAAATATAAATAGACAGAAATTGCAGCTTTACACTTGACCTGCATGATCACCGATTGTGACGTTGAATTCATGCGCAATTGCCGGCATAGCTGGTTTGGGTGTTCGCGACCATAGAGCCCTTGAATGCGGCAAAGCTGGAGCGATCGTCCTGGTTCGTGAGGACCGCCTCGATGCCAACAGCCCCTGCAATCATCTGTCAGACCGGGAAAACAGGCACAGAAGTGTACGAACATTTGTAGTGACCCTGAGTCTTATCGTCGTAGTTGAACCAAATCCAGCCGCTAGCAAGGTAGCGGATGTTTCCTGTCGCTTGGATGTTACAGGTCTTGGTATTCGTCTAAGATGGGGCGGTCAGCCAACTGTAAATAGCGGACTAAAATTGCTGACCGTGGCGGTACAAGTCTTGCCCTCAGGAGCAGTGATCTTTAAGGTGACCTTGCTCACATCGTTGTAGGACACGTCGAAGCTAATGGCTTGTCTAAGCATATGCACTGTAGCCCCGAAAAAGGTACAACATACGTGCTTGAAGTGGTATCCGTAACCGAGGCAGAGATGGTCAGTGCCTCAGTGACTTCGGCTACCTCTGGGACACCGACTTTGACAGTCAGCGTGTTGGAAACACCAATAGTCGAAGCAGCTGGATATAAGATCAATAACAGAATGGCCATGAAGAGATACAGAAGACATACTAGTGACGGTGTAAGAAGTATCAGTGTTGAAGCCTTGGTCGACTTCGATGTCAACTTCACCCTCAGTGCCAACGAGTTGACCCGCAGTAGAGGTGGTGTGCGTCTGGCAGACCGGGTCGCCTGTTCGAAAATCAGAATTCAGATCGAAAGGACGTTAAGGTCGAACGTACCGGAGAAGGTGAGCTCTACAACCTCGTCGGTGATGCATACCGAGGCAGGGCTGTCGACGTACTAGAAGAATGGTCAGGAATGAATGGATGTGACGACTATCGATCTCACGTCAGTAGGGTTCGTAACAACGCTGCGGGAGCCGTCGCCCCAGTTATCATTGGCATATTTCTCAATGGCGTCCCATCCAGGAACTGTACGAACAGGAATCAGCGTTGTACAACATGAAAGGGAACTGCCCACTGACGAGTTTTGGCTTCATCGATGGAGAGCTGACCGCACTGGCTGGCGGCACGGCGCTCGAGACCGTTGGACTCAGAATCGACGGGATACCTGCCGTAGAGAGAGCCGTCGCGCTTGAAAGCGAGGTAGTGTCCGCGGGCTTCATCGACAGCGATATGGGTAATGTCCCTGGGAAGGATACCGACGAGGTCGCTGAAAGGCAAAGCAGTGACGCCAGAAAGGGCAGTCAAACAAGCAATCAACTAAAAAATGTATTAACAGAGCCGGAAATAAACGACAAGCGAGTACTCACAGCAGCGGTACCGAACATCGTTTAGGGAGATTGAAAGGATAGTAGAAAGAAACGAGGGAGATTTCGCTCAATGAAAGGTAGCGAGAATCGAAAAGAGACGGTGAATAAGGGTTGATAATTATCTCTAACACGACTTGACATGCTTTTGTACAAGAAGCTACATTCCATGAAATCAACAGTGGTTACATGATGGCAAATTACTCACTAGGTCATACGTTTCGGAGCAGCGTGCGCATCCATACAGTGCCTGGAGTTTGGATTGTCAGGATACGTTTCCGATTGCCATTACGCTCAAAGCAGTTCACTGAGAAGGAACGCTGCACAGCCCGTCGCATGGATACATGATGCGCTGTACGAAAATCATCCCCGGACGTAGTCTCGAGCGCCGAGCGCGGTAGGGCGACCACCATTGCATCACAACAATATTCCAGCGACGCATGCATGAGAGAGTCAAACCATCCTTAGTTGTTTATTATGAACACACAATGAAGGGCCCAACGTCAAAGAGGTAAAAGGTCCTCCAACGGGAAATTGCTTCTTCGCGGGGTAAAAGATGCCTTCAAATAATAAAGCAGGCACCTGGAAGATAAGTACGATTTCGTCAAACGTGAATCAGCTTGTAGCCATGCTTGGCGTTGTTGCCGCAGAATCAAGGGGGGTTGGATTGCGCAGAATATCATGGCATCAATGATCCGAGCTGTCTCGCCGAAACAAGTTTGAACAGATTCACAGTCAGTACGATGCACACCTTCCGAATCGTACTTGCAGACTTCGCAATTACTTGTCGGAGATTGGAGCACTCTGGAGTACTTCGCTTCTCCCAACATTTGCACGTAGTTGTCAAGGAGAAGAGCGGCCAGTGCCGGGAAGTTAGCGGATTTCTCACGCCACAGACGCGTTGTGCCTACCGTCGTCGTAAAATAAATGGAAGAAAAGGAAGCAGTACTTTCATGTATGTACTCTATTTTCACCGATACTATTTCCCTTATCGGCCTTTCGTTAACTATGAATATGTCAGATTTTTAAATAGAGGACATGGTAAGCTGTTCCCGTTCAGGTGCTGGTATGGCCGCAGAGCCGTGATTTCGATCCTGCTCCCCCACTCGTCTTAGATACTATCATGGTATCATGTCCATGTACAGGGCCCTGGAAAATTTCCATACTGATTATGATAGCCTGGAATGCTACGGTTATTTAAGTTTTTGGCAAATTTCTTTGTCGCCGTTATTTCCAGTCTTCCGGCAGCCGGACCGACCAGGAGTTACAGCCATACACAAACGTCGCAGGACTAATGGATGTCACATAGATAGGTAAGTAGCTTCACTAATCCAATGACTCCTACCATGACAAATTTCCCTCATGCTACGTGTGTCGTGTATCAATTGCGTTAAGTCCAAAGAATCACGCCTAGTACTGGATCATTTCGACCAAGTGTTCATAAATTTGGAAATTTTGGTCGAAAAAAATACAAAAGAAATCGGAGAAATCAAAAGAAAATTATTGGTACCAACTGTTTTTTGGGAGCATTACCCGTTACTGAACACTTGGTCGAAATGGTACAGTACATCTACTAGGGGTTTACCGACTAAGATTATATCCTGAGTGTGACTAGCGAAATACGAGGGTGTTCTTGCTACCCTGAACTCCCCCAGGGCACAGACAATTGCCGGTGGTACCCCCGGGGGAGCCAAATAGACATAACCATCAATCTTATATGCTTTATATACAGACAAGAATTGGACAGTGACATTCCGATCCAGCTTCTGGCTTTGTTCCGATCCGACTAGTCGTCCACATCCTCTTCCTTGACACCCAGTGCCTCGTCTTCTATGTCTTGAGCATCAACATAGATCCCCAAACGATGAAGCTCAGCTGCTGACATACTCGCACTGTCCTTCAAGCTTCGCCACAAAAGCATAAAATCCTCCCCCTTCATGGCACCCTCCCGGCCCGTAATCATATCCGAAAATCACATACGGATTCCCTCGATCATCGACCTCCTCAGATACAGCAATACAATGATCGCCCGTGTCCTCGATACCATCGATGATTGTCTCCTTCATGGCAAAGCAGTTGGGGGTAGACCGATTCTGTAGCTTCAGTCCTCGGAAACTACCTTTCTCCACACCAATTTGAAATATCGCATTGATATCCTTCAGTGCGACGTTGGATTTCTTCGACGACGTTATGGTGAGATGCCCCTCCATATTCTCTTCTGCAGCCAATTCGTCATCCGCTCCCATACCGCCGCCCCATATCCAGTAATATGTGCCAAGCAGAGCGCGGGGTTCGACTTTGTGCTTTTTCAGAACCTCTTTCATTTAGTAGAGAATAGGAGCAGTGTTCGGATGCTTATCATGCCCGATTCTACGCCATGGCCTTGAGAATCTTCGTACCAGTACTTGACTGTCTGTTCCCACAAATATTCTGGCCACCATGTTGAGAACGCACCAGCCTGGTTGCTGTGGTCATGACTGCACATCTTGACACGTCGATGCTTGCGGTTCAATAGATCTCTTAGGACACCTTCCTGATCATGAGACGCCTGTACGCTGGTCTCGGCTACTTCCGTACACCACAAAAATAAAACGTAAAATAAAACGCAGTAAAGAGTTCTAAGTGAACAACACTTACGATCACACAACAGGTCGGGGACATTTTAAAGTTCGACTATAGTGACTCGCCACATAGAGGACGAAAAGCATGGCGAGTTTTGAATCGACAACTTGGTGATGAGTCTACTCGCACATTCCATAACAGTTACACACGACGCGTTCACCCGTGGGTCGTGGCACGTAGTTACATTGTACTGTGTACAACTGTCAACGATTTGGTATGAAATAAAATCAAAACAAATGGACACATTGGGAATTGAACCCAACACCTCCCGCAAACATACTTAGGCGATGTGATGCTAAGCGGGCGTGATAAACCAACTACACCATGTGCCCGTGCGATCTTACCTCATTCGTAGTAATCTGGTTGCGGGACTATGTCACAGCTTCGCTAACCGCCGTCCCCTCTCAAGTATATGTTTGATGGACTCCTTCCAAACCATTAGATCAGAAGAAAACTCGAGAAAGATGGTAAACCACCAACCTCGTATGCCTCAGGTACCTCCGTCCGATTCAAAGGCTCCGTCTGCACCCGAGCCCAAAGCGCCTCGTACACTCTTCCGTCGTATACACCCAAGGCACTGCACATGACACTATCAGCCTACTCATTGTCAGAATGGAATCAAACACAAACCTGTCGAGCTCCCAATCTGAGAAGCCAAACGCATCCGTAAGCCCAATCGCATTCGGGAGTAACTCTTGACAAAACCTCGAAATTGCCCTTCGCAGGCTCTTTGTCTGGCTGCCCTTGATGAGGTTGAATGTCAAGAAATCTGTCAAGGATCCTTCGACTGTAGATAGGAGGTACTGCAGAAAGTCCTGTCAGTCTCCTCAAGCAGAAGATGGAGGCCGGCTTACAAGCATGAAGAGCCCTTTCAACACCAAGGCATCCTCAGCTCTCAATGAGCTCTCTGCAGCGCTGATCATCTCCATTACCTGGGTCGCCACAAATGCCTCAGCAACGGCCTTCGAAACTCGTTGCGTGATGCTAGTGTCCGAGTCATTATCAGTCTCCGCCGCATCCCTCACCAGCGAGGCAGCACGCCATTCGAGCAGCAGTACGACTTCGGCTGGGTCCTGCCATGAAGAAATGGGAAGTTGCTGCTTTCCATGAAGAAGGCGAAGATACTGCGAAAAGGGTGAAAGCAATGAGGCATCGCTCTTTGATGATTTAAGCGCTGCGCGCAGGACCTGTTTGTCTAGAACAAAGTTCTCTCCTTCAAACCTGCCGATGCATCAATGACACCGTACACCCCAACAGAAGAGATGAGCCTACGTCACGCTGGGAAGGTAATCCGCGTAGAGCTTGCCTACTCCTGCAAAGGCACTGTACCCGTGCCCTCCCATGGACCGTCGCGCCGATTCGATGTCGTCCATAGTTGTCGCCGTGCATAGGACTTTGAGTCCGCTCGTGATGGCGTGCATTTCAGGTAACATGGTCATGTCTCCAGACGCTAGCTGCCGCAAGAAGGCTTCGAATGACTTCAACTGCAAGATAATTAGCAACCGTTCTGATAAGCCGAGCGGCGGCGTACTATGTTTCGGCCCAGGAGAACATATACGTATGTGCGTGAGAGGATAGGTAGTAGTCGGCCATACACAGACGGATACGTGATAACTTGACGCTCAAGGTCATCCTCCCCCTTGTCCCCTTGTCGGCGAACGGTGGCATACCGTATGGCGATGGTAATAGCTATTCTGACGTCAATTAAAGTTGAGGCTTTACACATGAGACACACCTCGAGCTACTGCAGACCCTGAATGAGAGATCATTCTACAAGCCGAGATGTCAGGCCAACACTAAAATCCAAAGCTGAGAGCCGTACCCAGAGCGTATGTACATCATCTAACAATAACATCTCAGTTCCAGAGAAATATCGACAAGAGACAATCCTTACCCCACCGTAACTCAGTTTCGCGTGAGGCGGTTTTACATATGTACCGTCTTCAGTAACCTGAGCAAACTTGGAAAGCATATTTTCCTTTGGGATCCGATAGTGGTCAAACCGCGCATATCCATTGTCAACAGAACCGTATCCGTTCATTGCCTTCGGGCCTATTGAAAGATTATAAGATTTATCAGCACGAACACCATATAAATCTCTAAGAAAAAGTACCTATATCACCCGCAATGATGCCAGGAAGAAGCTTATGATCCTCTATTGAGCCAAATGAACAGCCTGGATAGAAGGAAGTAATAAGATAGACGAACCCAAGGATCGAAGTTGCACGAAAAAGAGATGGGGCCCCATATCCTTTCCGCCCGGCAGGATCAACTTCGCTTGTAATACTCCATGAGTCGCGGTCTTCCCGAGTGCCCCGATCCACCACTTCGTACTCGTAAGGGTAGGCGAGTGAATCTCGAACTCTTGCGTCTCCGGAACAAAAGTCGCAGTCGTTTCCAACTGAGCGACGTTGGACCCATGGCCGAGCTCTGTTTGCAGGTAGCATCCGAGGATGCCACGTGTAGCAACCAGTTTTGCGTACTTTTCTAAAAGGACAGGCGATCCTTGACCAATAATGACCGGTTCGAATGCTAGAAATGCATGGATTGATATGATAGAAATCGCAAAGGAGACATCGACGCACCATCGCTGTGTAGACCCGAAGGAAGGCGGTCATCTAGTACTGAGAAAGCGACGGTAGTATCATCTTTCGTCCATCCTAAGTCCTGCTCGAGCTGATATATGCGATTTGTGAGGCGCTGACCGCGCCTGTACGCTTCCATTCGGGTGATAAAAGGCCTATTTCGTCTCAGTAGAGAACAAGATTGTTCTGCAAAGCCTACCGTTTCATTTTATCAAAGACGGGGTCACTAGAAAGGATCTTTTCAATCCTCTGCTTTTGTTCCCAGCGCGCACGACCATCTACATCGTACCTCAGCATCCAAGGCAGAATACCGAACAAAGGTTACTTGCTGTACAACAAGTTCCTCACTGCCGTAACATCGATGGTAGAACGCTCGCGCGCATTCGCCATATCGCCAGCGTTCTGCATGATGCAAGTTGGAAAGAGAGTGCTGTCAACATATGGCTGAGTTAAATTTGTTGTCCGGCTTGATGGGTAACCGAGCCGAAATGACGCCCGGAATCCGATGATATAGCATCGTACCTGTTGACATGGTTTTTTTTACTATCTTTTCCGGTATTATACGGCAAATCGAGCTGATGGGAGGCAGTAATGGTGGAGGTGGTCGTCGTGAACTGAGAGAGCCAGTCACGGATGTCACGATTGCCGAACACGTCTGTGGCGTGGGAAAATATGATCACGCCTCTCGATTTGAAATCCTGTAACAGGACCTGTTCGTCGACCACGATGGCTTTGGCTAATTTCTCAAAAACTCTCAAGCGCAAAATATCCAGGAAGAGCTGAAATTCTTGAATTGTGCGTCTCCGGCAGCAGACATGCTAATCATCAGGCCAGTCCGGGTACCGCTCTAATCTTGGGCAAATGTGCTTCTACTTAGTAAGGCATTCCAGATTTCCCTACATCCCTCTCGGACAAAAGATATGCTCAAGATATGCTCCATCCCAAAGATATCGGACTTTTTTTTCCGGTTTATATGGATTTTACCGGTAGTACTGTCGTTGGCCTGGTGCATCCAAAAGTCTCCAGTCATTTTGTGAAGTGGTTGGTTGTCTGTGTTTGGAGGGCCTCTGTACCCTATTGGCCTCAACGGCAATATCAATACAAAAAGAGTAGCGCGTAAACGTTCGTGAAACAGCAATGCCGTACTCTGAACTCGTTTCGACTGGACAGGCGACAGATGATTCCTACGAGCACTGCATAGTCAGTTTGACTTTCAATATGGAGGAACGCCAAGCCTTCACGCATATCACTCACAGGATCCTACTGAGATTCGATCGCCGCTGCGGCTCTTTGCTGATACGTTCAAATTCGAGTACGAAATAGAGAGAACGTGCGTTCCAGGCTGTTCGTCAAAAGTCTTCTAGTATCAACTGACAGTCTATCCCAGAATCCGGCTATGTCTGAAATATCTGATTCTGTAGGTAATAGTTGGCCAAGTCATGATTCCTACAAGCTTAACGTTCGTATGACTCTCATTATTTCCATCCCTTCCTTATCTGTATTCGTAGAAACGTTGGTCTCCTTTGAAATGTTGCGCTTGATCTTCGGACCATTTTGACCTCCTGTGGAGCGTCCACGAGCGTCAATACGATATAATGAGCTGTTCGCGACGCGAGATAGGACTCCTTCAGATCGGCATATTGTTGATCTGGGGTGGCCGTCGTCACGCGGCATGGAGACTGTAACCATTTGGTAACCGCGGGCCGTATGCAGTACGAATAGCATTCTGAAAGTTCGCGCCAAAGCCGGCATTCGTTGCAACTTGCTAACTGCGATGCTGCTGTAGATTTAGATAACCATCCTCGTTCGATGCCTTGATCTCTGGTCAATATGTGATGATGTTTTTATATGCAGTGCAATACATTAAGCTTTCCATCATCATTCCCCCCGATCGCGAAACGTCGCATCACAGCCCAGCGCTCGCGTACCATATGCTCGGTGTGCAATTCGAAAGTCCCCTCCTTACCTCGCTCAGGTCATGAAACCAGTGACAGAGACATGAAACATAGTACTTCACGTATAAAAGCAGGTCGATATGAGGTCTAGAGGATTATCAACCTTCGTTTTCTCTTCACTCCTCCTTACCTTTCTTACCTTCCTTTGCACTTCACTGCACGATGTTCACGCCTGCCGCCGTGAGTGCCAAACCCATCCCAGTTTTTATTACCTCTACTAATACGCACCGACTCTAGTTTATCACTCTTTTGACTGCTCTTTCTGGCGTCACTGCTTTGCCTTTCAGCGACCTCGTCGGTATCCTTCCCAGGGACATTACCCATATCGCTGTCGATGAAGCCCGCGGTCACTACCTCGCTTTCAAGCGCGACGGCTCTCTCTACGGCAGGTATCCCGTCGATGCCGAGTCCAACGGTCTCGAGCGCCGTGCGGCCAGTCAGTGCGGCCAGCTCTCCATCGATGAAGCCAAAACTCGTCAGTGGGCAATTCCCTTTCATGTTGTACAACGCTGATCCATATTCATGCAGTTCCTGGATGGGATGCCATTGAGCAATATGCCAATGATAACTGGGGCGACGGCTCTCGCGACGTTGTTACGAACCCTACTGACGTGAGATCCATAGTCGCCACATCCATTCATTCCTGACCATTCTTCTAGTACGTCGACAGCCCTGCCTCGGTATGCATCACCGACGAGGTTGTAGAGCTCACCTTCTCCGGTAAGTTCGACCTTGACGTCCTTGCGATCTAAATTCTGATTTTCGAACAGGCGACCCGGTCTGCCAGACGCACACCACCTCTACTGCGGGTCAACTCGTTGGCACTGAGGGTGAAGTTGACATCGAAGTCGACCAAGGCTTCAACACCGATACTTCTTACACCGTCACTAGTATGTTTTATGAATTCTCTCTATGGCCATTCCATTGTTGATCTGATATCTAGCTGCTTCGACTATTGGCGTTTCCGACACGCTGACTGTCAAAGTCGGTGTCCCAGAGGTAGCCGAAGTCACTGAAGCGCTGACCATCTCTGCCGAGGTTACTGATACGACCTCGAGCACGTACGTTGTACCATCTTTGAGATTCGAGCGCGTATGCTTAGACAAGCCATTAGCTTCGACGTGTCCTACAACGATGTGAGCAAGGTCACCTTAAAGATTACTGCTCCCGAGGGCAAGACTTGTACCGCTACGGTCAGCGATTTTTAGTCCGCTATTTACAGTTGACTGATCACCCTACCTTAGACGAATACCAAGACCTGTAACATCCAAGCGACAGGAAACATCCGCTACCTTGCTAGCGGCTGGATTTGGTTCAACTACGACGACAAGACTCAGGGTCACTACAAATGTTCGTACACTTCTGTGCCTGATTTCCCGGTCTGACACATTATTGCAGGGGCTGTTGGCATCGAGGCGGTCCTCACGAACCAGGACGACCGTTCCAGCTTCGCCGAATTCAAGGGCTCTATGGTTGCGGATACTCACACCAGCTATGCAGGCGCCTGTGTTTAAATCCATCGCCATTTCAGCTTTATATAAAATTTATTTTGTTTCAGGCAAAGATACATCTTATTTATTTTTCTTTTAGCTCGTATACCAGTATTTTTATACCGTTCGCAATACATGGGCTCTCCTGCGTGTTCATTATCGGACCCAGCTTGGAAGATGCAACTTCCGGGAAGTGAAATCGAGACCAGTACCACTTCATTTTGGCCAGCTTTGTTGCTTGCTAGGCAATTTGGTGTTTTATTTCGTTATAAGTATCTTCAGTTCTCTGATCGTGATTCGTAAACTTCCAGTTAACATTGTAAAGTATTTTGATTTTACTCTCAACAAATCCGATCAGCACAAGGCACTTAATTGTACCAATCAGTTCAAAATCTGTTCGAACCTGTTCGAAGTTCGCCGCGTTCTGCTAGCCTGGCAAGCCGCTTTATAGCACTCGCATCTGCCGCGTCACGGTCTATGTCACATGACTGTGGAATTCCTTTTCGTGGCGGACAACATGAGATCACAGGGCCATCTTCCATCACTTTCCCCCTAACAACACCACCTGTGAGCGCTTGATCGAGTTTTTCTTTGCCAGATAATAATCAAAACGTTTTCAGCTCGTCGCTTTTTTGGATCATGCAGGACGCGGCACGCCTCTTTGGAACTGCCCATATTTCTGGTAGAAAATACGCAACCCGCTGTCCTTGTTCACCCTGCTCATCCAAATACAGGCAAGAAGGCCTACCTAGAACTCTAGATAAGAAATAGTGCGCGCCGATAAATTATGAATTATATTTAGTTGGCCGAGGTGTACAGATGTCAACCGTGATGGTACTCTCTTTGGAAGATATCCTATAGATGCTCAGTCCAATAATCTCGGACATCGTGCTGCCAGCCAATGCGCCCAACTCTCACTTGACGAAGCCAAATCTCGTAAGTGCATGCCTTCGCATATGTTACTCGCGCTGATCTATTTGCAGTTCCCGGATGGAATGCTATTCTAGACTATGCCAACAGTCAGTGGGGCAGTGGTTCTCGTAATATTTATATGAATCCTGCAGCTGTGGGATCCAGTTTGTGTGTCGCACTCATAATCTGATGTTTCGTTAGTACGTCGACAGTCCAGCACAGGTCTGTATCACTGACGATGTCGTCGAGCTCAGCTATTCTGGTACGTTATTTTTGCCCGTTACCATTCATTTCGCTCTAATGTTTGTACAGGAAATCCTGTCTGTGAGACTCATACCACCTCTACTGAGGGTAGCCTCGTTGGTACCGATGGCCAAGTCCAGATTGCGGTCCAACAAGGTTTCGATACTGATACTTCGTACACTGTCAGCAGTATGTATCTGATATCATGTTTTTTTTCCTATGCAAATCCTGACATGAATCTGATACCCAGGCGCTTCGACTATTGGTGTTTCCAGCACTCTCAGCGTTCAAATCGGAATTCCAGAAATAGCCGATGTCACTGCAGAATTGTCCGTCTCGACTGACGTTACGGATGAGTCCTCGAGCACGTATGTTATTTCGTTCCATGACTTCGGCCTCCCGAAAGCTTACCTATCGGACCGGCCAGCTTCGATTTTTCTTACAGCGACGTTAGCACGGTTACCCTGACAATAAACTCTGCAGATGGAAAGACTGGTACTGCTACGGTTAGCTTTCAGGACTGGTTATTCGAACTGACTGACTGATTAGCTGTCCCATCTTAGACCAGTATCCAAACGTGTAACATCGAAGCGACAGGAAATATCCGCTACCTGGCCTCCGGATGGATTTGGTTTGACTATAGCAGTAGGGTTCAGGGTCACTATGACTGTTCGTAGCTCTTTTTCTCAAGTATCACACGGGGTCGTCTAAATATTGTTCCTACTCCAGGGGCCGTCAGCATCGAGGCAATCCTCACGAACCAGGATGACCGCTCCAGCTTCGCTGAGTTCAAGGGCTCCATGGTTGCAAACACCCGCACTAGCTATGCTGGTAGCTGCGCGTAAACGTGGCGCTCATGACTCAGAATCGCGACCTGTTTCAATACTCTATCTGCCTTTTTTGGCATTGTCTATTTATCTATTTCTCATGTCTTGCCGACCTTTGTCGTTTGGTTTTATGGTCCACGCAATACATCCACTCCTTGACGTCTAATGCCGTTTTCATAGTTTCTTGACGATCATATCGAATGATGATGCTCCCGATGTGGTGATGTGGCGATGCTGGCTGAAGTTGACCTGGCCAAATCTCGCTTTTCTTCGCAACAACAGTGTTCAAGGACAAGACTTGTCCTACTTTTTGATATGCCTCCATCTGCGGAATGGGAATTAAAGATGCCTGCTGCGAAGAAATGAGCCAGACCGATAATGGTTCATCACTGCCCTTAAAATGTGCGCAAGGGACCAGCGGCGCTGTGGTCATTATCAACGAGCGACGGTGTAATCATTGCCCCAACATGGGCGTGCACAATTACCACCCTGGATTTGAAGAAACATATGACGCATTTCTGTCCAGTCACTACGCCTAGATCCCCTCTTTTCAGGTACAGTGTAATGAATATTACCCTTGGGGCTTTGGAGGTCGCTGATTCAGCGTGTGTTTCAATTAGTCATATAGGTTCGCTGACTGATTCACTGTAATCTGCACCCTTACATGCATCTGCGCATTTACCGAAAGTGCCGGTAAACATGTCCGCCGCCCTCGATGAATCATCAGCATCCAGAGGAGACAGGACGCGCGTCAATGCGTTATGAAGCGCTCAACGATTGGACATCACTGTCGCTAAGGGTTTACTCTGTGGTATAAAGGTGCTCTGTGCACTCGTCAGGTTTTCTTCGTTGAATACGTGAGAACCACGATGTCTACAAGCAAACTATTCCAGCCTATCACTGTTGGACGTCTCTCCCTCTCTCATCGAATCGTCTTGGCTCCTATGACGCGACTTCGCGTGAACCCAGTTACGCTTTCCCCATTACTACCTTTGGTGAAGGATTACTATGTCCAACGCGCCAAGGTTCCGGGCACGCTTCTCATCTCTGAGGGCACAATTGTCGCACCGAAAGCCTCTGGGTTTCCTGGAGCACCAGAGATATGGACTGAAGAGCAGATCTCTGCATGGAAAGAGGTGACTTTTATCTGTTCAGCCGGGGCATTCCACTGACTAGTTTGATATTGCGTAGATCGTCGACGGCGTACATGCCCAGGGGAGCTACATCTACCTGCAAATCGCTGCTATTGGACGTCAAGCATTACCAGATTTTCTCAAATCTCGTGATTCTACGTTCCCGCACGTAGGGCCTTCGGCGTTGCCCCTTGCGCCTGGCGCGCCTGTTCCCCGCGAGATGACGAAAGAGGAGATCAACGAATATATAGAGTTCTTTGGCATTTCTGCGGCCAATGCGGTACACAAGGCTGGATTTGATGGTGTCGAGGTTCATGGGGCCAATGGCTTCCTTGTGGACCAGTTCTTGCAGAGCACGAGTAATGTTAGGGACGATGAGTATGGCGGGAGCGTCCAGAAGCGGGTGAAGTTCCCATTGGAAGTTATTGAACGGGTGGTCAAGGAGGTGGGAGCGGACAGGGTGGGTCTCAGGCTGAGTCCGTGGAATCGCGGTGCAGGTGTGTTGAATATTGATCACAATGGTGTGCGATGCTCATGGATTTCTTTTTAATAGGAATGAGAATGGAGGATCCTATACCGACCTTTTCGTATTTGACTACGCGGGTAAAGGAGTTGTATCCTGACTTTGCGTACATCCATGTTGTCGAGGCCCGTGTAGAGGGTTTCACTGATTTGTCGCCGGAAGATATCCAGGAGTTCGAAACCAATGACTTCATTAGGAAGATTTGGGCACCTAAGCCACTGATTTCTGCGGGAGGATATACTAGAGAGTCTGGAATGGAGACTGCCGACGAGAAGGGCGATCTTATTGCTTACGGCCGGTGGTATATTTCCAACGTAGGCTTTTCTTTTCATTGATTAATAACCGGCTCATTTTACTCTATCAGCCTGACCTTCCCATGAGATTGGAGAAGAATATTCCACTTTCGAAATACGATCGCCCTACATTTTATATTTCCGGAGATACCAGTGGTGTAGGCTTCACCGACTATCCATTTTCTCAATGATTTCATACATATTGGCAGGCGAACGATCGAGATTTATAGAGGACAAGTTGAAGTTATTAGATTAACATATAACCACGATTCGTTTGATGTTTTGGGCTGCCGGTTTCGTACTTTGAATGATTTAGAACTTGAAGCGTTCCTTGATTCATAAAAGAGACACTGGATTATTAATGTACAACTTACTCTACCGTTGACAAACTACTTTTTTACGCTGATATTTTCTTGCCTGAGTTGCCTCGGACTTTGTCTCGATCTAAGAAGAATGCACAAATTCGCATTTGTAGAAAAAATTGGGTCAAAATACCGTTACGGAAAGCAGACAATATTCGACATAGCGAAGACTCATTGCAGCTGTGTCGTTGTCGAGGGCCAGTGAACTGTGGCCCGGTCTTCGTTCCGGTTCACCGGATCACCGGACCGTTACTCCGTCTCCGATTCCGGGTCGATCAACCGTCGCGTCGCTTCCTTCATTCCCGCCACCACCATCCTCAACAAGCAAAGGAACAGATACGGTTAAGCACTGATGATTGGGGGGGGGTTGATACCCAAAGTCTTCTAGCAGCAGCAGAGCAGAGGAGCAGAGGTACAGATTGTACGTATTTCTGGCTGTACACGATTGTGTGATTGTGATGCGTGGCTTCTATCAATCGTATATTGATGTAAAGCTGATTCTTTTCCAGATGATTGAATTAGGTTTTATGCTCCATCTAATGTCAGCTGCTGATGTATAAAATCTAAACCTTCAGTTTTCGGGAGGCGCTTCTACCATGTCAATGTTACCAATGTTACACCTTGAACTGAAGAAGCAGAATATATTCTTTGTGCGTGGTTCCATGTTCACTCTAGTCCAGATTTATTTATCTTCGTATAGTTCGTGCGATCACTTCTTTTCCAGATAATTCAGCGCACACAACCACTTATTCTCAGCCCAACGTCTTCGATGGACGGTCCTTCCACCGAATAGCCGCCGGCCCTCTTCTTCTCGCCATATGACCAGTTCAAGTCCTCACCTGTCTGGCGGAACGTCCGAGGTTTATCCACCTACATATACCTCCAAGCATCTTGGATGTTTTTGTCGACGTTCAAGATGCTGGTACTTGCCCTATTTACATCTCTCGCCGCCCCATTGGTTCGTGCAATCGGCCAAACGAAATGCGTGGCGACAGAAGCTTCTCCTTCGACGTTTGCCATCTTCCAGCAGGGTCAAGCTTCTACCATCCTACTATCGGCTGACGAATGGCAAGGTGTTCAGCTGGCAGCAAGCGACTTGTCATCCGACATCGAAAATGTCACTGGCCTTAGACCGACCCTTGCGAATTCGAGCGACCAGACACCCTCCCATCCAATCATTGTCGGTACCTTGGGAAAGTCAGCCCTCATCGAACGAGTTGTGAACACGACCGGATTGAACGTCTCGAGCATCGAGGGTCAATGGGAATCGTTCATGACGGCCATTGTTGATCACCCTATACCGGGAGTGGACACTGCGTATGTTATCGTAGGGTCTGATAAACGAGGGACGATATACGCACTGTACGAACACTCTGAACAAATAGGGGTGTCTCCGTGGTACTGGTATGTTCTGTCAACATGTCAGTCGACGTTCGCTTATTCTGTTCTAGGTGGGCCGATGTTCCCATCAAGGCGACGCGTTCTGAGATCTTGGTGACACCCTGCTCTCATGGATCGCCTTCCGTGAAATATCGGGGGATATTGCTGAACGATGAACAACCGTGTCTGCAAAACTGGGCCATGGAAAAGTTTACGAATGGAACTGGCGCAGCGCTGACAGGTTCACCTTTCAACCATTTGTTTTACACCAAACTGTGAGTTACTCTTTTTGTCTGGTGTGATTTTTAAGACTGACTATCCGCCTCCTTAGGTTCGAGCTCATGCTTCGTCTGAAGGCGAATTATCTCTGGCCAGGTTTCTATCTTTTTCTCGTCTCTGAGATTGACTATGACCCGTTGTGTCTAAGCATTATGGAGCAGGTATGTCCGGCGTTTGGTTTCAATTCATGTTCGGTACATATGTGATGATTTACAGTGCCTTTGCTGTCGACGATCCAGAAAACCAGCGACTCGCCGATGTCTACGGAATCGCTATGGGGACTAGGTAAGTGGTCATATCCTGACAAGGACAGCAGTATCAACCCTCACGGACTGCAGCCATGAAGAACCAATGACACGGTCTACACCCGTTGAGTGGAATCTATTCGGCATCGGCGATTGGAATTACACGACAAATTCCGCAAACATTTATCAGTTTTGGGTGGATGGCGTCGAACGCGCAAAGCCTTTTGAGACGATATACACTGTTGGTATGAGAGGGGCGGGCGATCGTGAGGAACACTCCTTATACCTTTTCGACCGGGTATTTATACTGGCGGAATAGTTCCCTTGAGCGAGACCACGAACATCGACCTACTGGAAAAAGTCGTCGCAGATCAAAGACAAATCTTGACTGACGCTTTCCCCAATGTGAGCGTGGAGACGATTCCCCAGATTTGGACGCTATGTAAGTTGTCGCTGTTGGTTTATGAGACCTCTGTATGATTTATCGCTATCCGCAGATAAGGAGGTGGAAGGTTACTATGACGATGGGATGAGAGTGCCTGATGATATTATTTTGCTTTGGTCGGATGACAAGTTGGTGCCTATCATCGTAGATTGGGTTGGTTCTGACCATAAGGGGATCTTAGCTGGGGAAATGTCCGTCGCTATCCGGTCGAGAGCGAGCGGAACCGCAGTGGCGGCGCAGGCGTTTATTACCATGTAAGGGTGGTATTGGTTTTTGATGCCTTCGCTGACAGTTGGCCGATAGTTCGACTATGTTCGTATCATTGAGAGGAGACTGAGCGGTTTACTTCAACTGATCTGAATATACAGGTTGGCGACCCCAGGGATTATAAATGGATTACCGTAAAATCCCTTCCGACACCTAGAATATTTCCAGATCTAACCATTCTTTTTGGCAGTCCACCCAAATATCCAAGGTAGGTAAATGGCCGGCTTTCGCATATGCAGTAACGCACTGAGTTATATTTCAGGTCTACGAACAAATGTCTATAGCAGTAGAGCGCGACGCAACACGCGCTTGGATAGTCAATGTTGGCGATCTCAAGCCATACGAATTATCGACAGAATTTTTCTTGACGTACGCATGGGACGCCTCCCTCTGGAACCCTGATAACCTTGATGCGTTTGTGTCGAGTTGGGCCCAGCGCGAATTCGGTTTGTCGTCCACAGATGCTGATGTGGTACAAGAAGTCATTGCGAACGTGACGCGGTTCAACGCGAGACGGAAGCCGGAGCTACTGAACTCCACAACGTACAGTCTTGTCAATTATCGAGAGTACGCTACGTCTTCCTCCTAAATATCTATGCTTGAGACTGACACGAAGCTACTTGCAGAGCAGAGACTGTCGTATCTGCGTGGGATACACTTGTCGGAGCGGCAACTGGGATATATGACCAACTATCTGAGGAAACGAAACCGGCATTCTTCCAGCTAGTGTATCATCCAGTCGTCGCAAGTGCGAATTTGGGTAAGATGCTAATCTCGGCAGGGCTCAACAATCTGCGTGCCTCTCAAGCGCGTCTCAGTACGAATGATCTGGCGGACCAGGTGCAAGAGTTTTTCGACATTGATTATGAGCTAGAGACAGAATATCATACGCTGCTTGACGGTGGGTGGATCCTGAAATCGTCGTTTCCTGTTTGCTGACAATGTCTTTTGTAGGTAAATGGGATCAGTGAGCGTCTTGACTCTAATCTCTCCTCCTCTAACCATCGTGACAGCATGATGGATCAGACGCGTCAGTTCACATCTCTGACGCTATAGCTTCCAAAACTGAGCATTATTCCCAGATATTGGGTACTACTACTGGCAGCAGCCAATGATGAATTCGTCAGTATCGTCTTGTGCCTGTCCTACGCTTCTTGCTGACATAGTGTCACTAGAATGCCTGCCATCACGCGAGTCCCACCGAAGAAACAAGCCTTGGCGGGTGCGATGAGGATCGCGCCTGAAGGTACACTGGGAGCTTGGTGAGTTCCTAAGCTACTCTTCGTATACTATGAGGACTTGACCGGTTATGATCGCAGGCCTGGCGATAACCCCAATCAGTGTGCACAAGGATACAGCTGTCCTCCGCCGACGATCGTCTTGGATTCCTTCGACACCTTTCAAAATCGATTTGTCGATGTCGGCGCTGGTGGACCAACCCCATTCACATTCAGTATCACGGCCAATGTATCCTGGATCGTGCTCAACACAACCCATGGAGAGGTGTCACCAGAGGATCCAGAGCAACGTGTGTATATCTCTGTGTCCGACTGGAACGCTCTCGAAGCGGGGGATTCCTATGCAAGTATTACGTTCACCGCACAGGCGGAGGGCCAACCTGATCTTTCTGTACCTGTCATCTTCGTTGCCCATAATACTATGCCCAGCTTGGCGTCTGGTTTCAGTGGTGCGTTCGTTTTGTATCCACTCGGGATTAAGTGTCTGACTATCTGACAGGATTCGTGGAAGGTGCAGGAGTGGTTTCGATTGAAGCTGCGCATGCGACTCGAAACACGTCAGTTGACGGCGTATACTGGAGAGAACTGCCAGGTATCGGACGTACACTCTCTGGGATGACGCCATGGCCTCGAACGGGGCATAATGGAGGAAATTTTACTGCGGGTTCAGGCCCGTCTCTGTACGTCTCGGCAATGACTTACCCGGGAGGTGCTCATTCTGTTTGCAGAGAATATGATTTCTTCACCTTCAGCGAGACGACTGACAAGACGCCCGTGACTGTATATGTTTCGCCTTCGCTCAATGCGAATGGCGCGGACCGACCTCTTGGTGTCGCGATAGCAGTAGATAGTGAAGTCTTGTCGTCATACTTCATACCGCCTGCCGCCCCAGGTGACCTTCCGGATGCATGGGATGGTCTCGACGGATTTGTCGCGAACTCTATAGTTCCGATACGGTTATCATTTGCCGGAATGAATCCTGGTGCACACACCTTGAAGGTTAGCCATTCTTTTTCGATGGCTTCTATCGTACTAATTGCTTCGGTTCCGAAAGATATTCATGATTGAACCGGCAGTAGTCGTGCAGAAAATTGTTATTGGTATGGGTTTCGGTCTTGCGTGTATAGATGCATCTGACTCTGATTACCATAGACGTCGGTGGTATGGAATCAAGCTACTTGGGTCCTCCTGAGAGCATCTTAGTGTAGCCGATATAATAATATGACTCCCGTGCTGTCTCCTGGCTGGAGGGTTCTTCACATAAATTTGGCTGCTGGGTCTCCCCTTCTGCCTTCAGTGAATGAGTACTCTATCGAGCGTGCTAACATTCAGCCAGACAACACTCATCTAACCGAAAGCCTCTCTGAATCGTGGGGGTCAGAGATTATGACTTCATGCAAACTTGGAAAGAGTGAGCTGCCGTTCTCATACGGTTGTGGCTGTAGTGACAGACACAACATAAATATTGTCGATGGTGTACAGCCCTCAAGAAGCTTAATTTATCTGCAAATACAAACAGTCCCATTGGGCGTCAGGTATTGCCGGATATCCTCAAACTCCCCGATCCTGCGATCCCGTCCAGTTTTCTTTCTCTGACCGGCTCATTTTATCTTATCCACCCGACCTTCCCGTGAGATGGGAAAACTATCCGTTTGCTCAGTGATGTATGTGTGTCTGCCGGTGAGATTTATCAGCACAATGCCGGAATTCTCATGATAGCAGCTATTCCCTCCATATTGGATATTGCAGACTTCGTTAAGACATCAACATGTACCGCTCTGCATTATGAAGCACATTGAATGAGTATCGTTTGAGGCTATCTTCAAGAGAGCGGGACGATCCAAACTGTAAGTACCGAGATTTGTTTCTTGCAGCAGAATTTTGCTACCATGAATTACACCCATAACGCTCAAAAAGGGAATGGGGTGCAAAAGTAGTCATGACGTACATTTATGTCATATCGGTCCAAAAGGGGGAACTTTTGGGAAAATCTCCGCACTAAGGAATTTGAACACGAATCTGCAACTCTTTCACTAACCACCACCATCGAGCGACGGCGACGGCGACGAGCAGGCCTCTGGACCAGCAATATTACCTGACGTTCGGTAACGTGAGTGTCCTTGACGTCCCTAGTGATATCCACACTGGTGGCCACGGAGCCAATAATTATACCGTACCGTTGATTTGGTTTGCTTTCCCATGCCTCTCACTAAGAAACGTTGTGTGGTGTCTCGAACTCCCATGATGTCCTCTCCTGGACCTCAAGACGAGCTCACATCCACCGTCTTTGGCGCCGTCCAAGCCATGCCTCCATCAAGGAAAGCGACATTTCTCCTCGATACATCGCTGGCTTTGATAGAGTCAGGGCAATATGGTGACGACGTAGAGAATTACCTCGAGGTGTTCTTGAAGACGCCGAATCTACCTCGGGAGGAGGTGGCGAAGGCCTTGCTGGCTAGAGGGAAGGCGAGGAAGGTGGCCGGTGACAGGCTGCTTGAAAAAGCCCATCAAGGTGCGTATTCTTTGGTCTTTGCTGAGAATCACTTCTCACGTTCCCTAGATTTTCAAGCCGCCTTGAATCTGGACCCGTCGAACCGCGAAATTCAGCATTTATACCGAAGGGACAAGCGCATACATTTTGTCGACCAACCCGCCTCGCAGAGAGCACCGTCGGAAATCTGGGACCGGATAGCGCGCCATATTCCTCGTTATCATCTTCGGACATGGCTGTTCGTGTCTGCGTTCCACAGGGAGATGGCTGTGCGCATCCTCTTCCGCACTGTCGATCTCTATTTTGGCGATGATCAGGAGAATGTCACTCGAGGGTTGGATTTAATGGACCGAGTAAAGGAGGACCCGGTATTTGCGAGTCAGATCAAGTCTCTGAGGATACACTGGGCGTATGAAGACTCAGATGTTCTAGATTTAATCACCAGTACGTTTCTGTTCTTCCACCGCAGAACGAGGAATGACCGGTCTGTAGGGGCCTTTCGTACAGCGATCCCAAAATTCAAGGAGCTCCGTGACTTTGAATGGATAGGGTATCCCGAAATGCGCGCCGGCGTTGTGCAACATGTCCTCGTCTCACAGTCCCGCATTGAAAGCCTAGGACTCATCGGCTTTCATTTCGACGCTGTCGGCGTTTCTGCCTTCAAAAACCTGCGCAAATTCACCCTTCGGGCCGAAGATGACGACGGATATGCGGACATGGGGGAGGTGCGGAAGGTCCTTGACGAGAACGAACACACGCTCAAACATTTGATCTTGGGCGCCTGTCTTGCACGAAATCACTCCTGGGACAGCACGTTCCAAAGTGTCACTATCAAGAACCTTACCCATCTCGATTTGGTCGATACTCGGATATCTCATGTCGTATTGGCGCGCATCGCACATGCGCATAATTTGCAGAGCTTGACCCTGCATGGGACATTCGAAGAGCCTACTTCGGCCTCAGTGGTGTTTGCTAGCGATCATATATTGGAGGGCAAACACACCTTTTTGCCGCACCTCGAAGCCTTCCGGTTCGTGCTAGTGGGGCACGGTGATGAACTCACGCTATATCAGAGCGTAACTCAATTCTTGAGGAGGCGTACGGGGCTAAGAAAATTGGATTTGGGGAGCTGCCCATGGGACTTGGTACTTGCCGTCCTGCCGGAACTGGTGGGCCTGAGAGTGTTTGGGGTAAGGATCGCGAACCTGAACCAGACGGCGGTCGAGGCACTAGTGCGAAGCATACCTCCATATATGCACGCGATTGGGTTGTCAACTGTCGTGTCGGACAAACCATTGGTCGGTACATATTCAATATATTCCTGGTCCTAGACTCACGGAAATGTCACTTTTTAGAACGATTATTGCGGATTCTTCTCGAAATTCCCCTCGTTATCGTTTCTCCACCTTCATGGGGCAGGTGAACATCGGCCAAAGCCGAATCTCATGTCCGAAAAGGTTTACCAGATGCAAACTGATATTTGGAACTCTTCGGCACGATGCATCGCCCTTTCTCTTCCGTCCTTAGATTTTGTTGGCTGGCATGGGGAGCATTATGCGGTGGTGAGGAACGATGATGGTGTAGAGCTGAAGGAGCTCCCGACCCGACGTCGACTGGATTGTGGCAAAGGGGTTGATCTGGGAGGGGAAGACGCGGCATGGTTGGAGAGGAAGGATGTCCCGATGGATTATGAGATACCTGGCCTAGAGTGAAGGACAGGTCAGACGGAGGACTTGCTTTCTTCACTTCCGCGTCAGCGGAAGCAGTGTTTGGCCTTTCGGGTACGCCCTTAGCCTCAGGGTTCGACTTATCGATATTCATTTGCTCTCTTTACAGGTTCAACTTTCTCGGCGTCTTTTGACGTGAGCTTGTATTAGTACGAAATTTGCAAATTGTCTTCGTGGTGAAATTTCGAAACCTGTAAGATTCGGCATCAAGAAGCAAGGCACGCACTGCCCATAGCTTCTTATTCTCGCTTGCGAAGGATCGGATTCGTTGGTCCCAATCACTCGATAATGATCTCAGGGTCAGGACAGAGTAAGACCCGAATTTCGCCTCGGCAGGCACCGGTATCCTCGATTACCCTGATCGAGAGACCACAAAATATATTCGATCTCAATGGTCCAGCTTCTCATTCGTACGTCTATATGTCTTCGGATGTGATTTTACCTTTTGAATGAGGAACTCCAACTACGAATAGACCTTTTTATCACTGATTGCTTACCGACCGTGCCGTGTCATTTATTTTTGATGCAGGCTGCTGTTTCCAAACAGCCGTGCCCAATCGGCACCCTTGCCGCAGTCCAGACCGGGGAACCAGAACGTCGTGACGGATCCTTTCGGGAAAAAAGTGAATGCTTCTCTCTTCGGATTGATATTACCACCGTTGTCAATTAGATGTTTGAAAAGGCGCCCTCCCCAAAGACCGGACCTCGTATGACACCCTTCAGCGTCAACCACCACCACCGCCATGTTCGACAACCCTTACTATGATGCTTCTGCAGCAGAAATCAACGCCCACAACCCCCGGACGAGCCAGTCAATATGTATAATAGGTTCTGGTGCTGCAGGACTCATCACGGCGCATACTCTACTCCAAGATGGTTTCACGAAGGTGCATATCTTGACGAAGGATAGTTGTCCAGGAGGTGTGTGGGAGTACAACAAGGTGTATTCTGGCGTGTTCATCAACAAGCACGTTCCCGTTTCCTTCTCTTCGTCGCTTGCTTGCTAATATGACTATCATTAGCGTCTACGGCGACTATCGTTTCTCCCCCCTCGCCATGCCCCGCCACCCTGACCGAAAAGCCAGCGATACCCGTCTGAGCGCGGAAGATATGCTCTTTTACATGGAGAAATTCGCCGACACGTTCCTGAAAGACCACATTTGCTACAACACCGAAGTCATCAACGTGAGGAGACCGACGCCGCCGTTTGCAGTTGAGCCACCGAATTGGGTAGTCACGATACGCGACAAGGATGGGGTGCGAGACCTGGGTTTTGATCGTATCGTGCTTTGCACTGGGGTGAATACATTTCTACTTCTTTTGGTGCTAGACGGCTCACTTCCTTCTTCTGCAGGGATGCCATCTACCCCGCATACCGAGGGCGTTTAACCCTGAATCGGCGAAGCTCGCTGCGTTCAAAGGCCCGATCGTGCATTCCTCGGATTTCCGTATGCGGCTGGACGACGTGTTGAGCGCTGTGAGACCCGTTTCGGACGAGAGGCCTGGTTCGGTAGTGGTCATTGGAGGGGGCAAGTCGGCGCAAGATATTGCGGCGTACTTGGCACACGAAGGTCGACAGCGGAACGTGTCTATGATCTTTGAGAAGACGGATGCGTTCGTCGCGTCGGATATGCATATACCAGACTTTATCAGGAAGAGCAGGTGCGTCGCGTCCTTGTCATTCCTTTACCCGGTACTAACGCTGGATCATAGGTTAATAGGTATCCTCAGTCCTCATATTGAGCTCAGGAGCAATTTGGAGTGTGTACATCATCCATCATGTTGTTCATATTCCTGACTGCCCATCATCTAGACGATTTCTACATAAAACATGGTTAGGAGGTCGCACCGTTCGAGGCCTCTTTAATTATATTCAAAATCAATCTGTACGCAGTCGCATCTATCATTGATTCTTTCTGAGCTAATCGACACTTGCTGCAGTACCGTGCTTTCCATATACCCGAGGGCTCTCCTCTACGACTTTCACAAGACGTGTTCTGGAGTCTGCGCGTTAACGACGAGGTATCTCGACGTAATAACGGTTTCCATTCTCTTGCGAACGATGGCAAGATTGGTATCATTGCCCCCGCTCGTGCCGTTGCGTTCGGTGACGACGGTCATTCGATCGTCCTAAGCGATGGCAGCACCGTCCGCGCGGATGCCCTCGTCCTCGCTACCGGATACCAATCATCGTGGTCTCATATATTTGATGGTGAGATCCCCGCTTTTTTACACCGATACCATCTCACGAATTGTCGCAGATGAGACCGCTAACGACCTCGGCCTGGGCTCGTATCCACCGCAATACGTATCCGACGTGACATACGCCAAAGAATGGGACTACACGTCTCTGAAAGACCCGCCTACGACTCATCCTGATAGCAGACAATGGGCGTCCTGCGTGTATCGGGGAATAGTTCCCGCGAAGAATATCCTCAAGCGAGATTTTGCGATCAACGGTGCAGTGGTGAGCGGGCAGTCACGTAATCACCGTTGTCCTCCCCTCTAACATCTCTGCTTCACCAGTTTTCCACGAACAACGGGTTTGTTTTCGAAACCACAGCTCATTGGATCTCATCATACTTCCTCGGTGATCATTTCCTCGAAATTCCTCGTTCGCCACGACAAGCCGTTGAAGCCACTGAACGATCTTCGGCGTGGCTTCGACGGAGATACCCGGACATGTTACACTGGACCAACCCCAGTCATTGCTCTGATATCGCGTTTTGGAGGTACGTTTTGTTCACCTCGTTTTGATGCATTATCGAGCTCATGATACGCCACAGCTGGCCGCAATACACCGATGACCTCCTAGATGACATGGGTCTGACCAGTGGTCCCGCTCGAACGGGTGGCAACTGGGTGACCTGGCCCTTTAAAACGATCGACATCATGTGTATTTCTTCCCTTACCTGGGAACGCCAGGTCAAAAGAATGCAACCTGTGTAAACTAGGATTATCTGGCAATGGAGGGATGGAGTATGTATATCTATGTAACCCCGGTCTGATTTCTGATAACTTTGACAACGCAATAGTCGTCGTCAGTTCCAATATCTTGATTGGTGTATCTTGTATCTAAAAGTACTTAATATTGATGTAAATTATTTCTTAGCACAGATAGCGAAAATATGGCGCTCATATTATGATAAAGATTACACTAATAAGCTTTCAGGAGGACCCAAATAGCTCGATTCCAGACCACCGACGTCTATGACAATTAGGGTCAGATGCATCTTTACACATAAGACGAAATCCCATACCAATAACAGTTTTCTGCACAACTACTGCCGGCTCAATCATGAATATCTTTCGAAATCGAAAGCATGAGAACAATAAGACGTCGAAAATGTATGACTAACCTTCAATATATGTGCACCAGGCTTCATTCCGGCAAATGATAACGCTATCGCAACAATAGAGTTCGCGACAAACCCGTCGTAACCGCCCCATACGGCAGGAAGGACGCCCGGGGCGGCAGGCGGTATAAAATATGATGACAGGACTTCGCCATCTAGCGCTATCGCGACACCAAGAGGTCGATCTGCACCATTCGCATTGAGCGAAGGCGAAACATATACAGTCACAGGCGTCTTGTTAGTCGTCTCGCTGAAGGTGAAGAAATCATATTCCCTGCAAACGGAATAAGCACCTCCCGGTTAGGTCATTGCCGAGACGTACAGAGACGGGCCTGAACCCGCAGTAAAATTCCCTCCATTGTGCCCAGTTCGAGGCCACGGCGTCATCCCAGAGAGCGTACGTCCGATACCTGGCAGCTCTCTCCAGTATACGCCATCGACTGACGTGTTTCGAGTCGCATGCGCAGCTTCAATCGATACCACTCCTGCACCTTCCACAAATCCTACCAGGCCGGAAGGTCAAACACTTAATCCCGAGTGGATACAAAACGAACGCACCACTGAAACCAGACGCCAAGCTGGGCATAGTATTATGGGCAACGAAGATGACCGGTACAGGAAGATCAGGTTGGCCCTCCGTCTGTGCGGTGAACGTAATACTAGCATAGGAATCCCCCACGTCGAGAGCATTCCAGTCAGACACCGAAATATACACACGTTGCTCCGGATCTTCTGGTGACACCTCTCCATGGGTCGTGTTGAGCACGATCCAGGATACGTTGGCCGTGATACTGAATGTGAACGTGGCCGGACCACCTGCGCCGACATCGACGTATCGGTTTTGGAAGGTATCGAACGAATCCAAGACGATTGTCGGTGGAGGACAGCTGTATCCTTGTGCACACTGATTAGGGTTATCACCAGGCCTACGATCATACGTAGTCACGCTACGATAGTGTACAGTGAGTGGTTTGGAGACTCACCAAGCTCCCAATGTGCCTTCAGGCGCGATCCTCATCACACCCGCCAAGGCTTGTTTCTTTGGCGGGACTCGCGTGATGGGAGGCATTCTATTTCCACCACGTCAGAAAGAAGCGTGGAACAAGCGGAAGACGAGACTGACGAATTCATCATTGGCTGCTGCCAGTAGTAGTACCCGACATCTAGCAATAAAACTCAGTTTTGGATCCTATACCGTCGGAAAGGGGAACAAACGTGTCTGATCCATCATACTGTCACGATTGTTAGAGGAAGACAGAGGAGAGTTAAGATGCTCACTGATCCCATTTACCTACAAAAGAGATTGTCAGCAGACAGGAAACGACGATCTGGGGATCCACCTACCATCAAGCAGCGCATGATATTCCGTCTCTAGCTCATAATCAATGTCGAAAAAGTCCTGCACCTGGTCCGCTAGATTATTTGTGCTGAGACGCGCTTGAGAGGCACGCAGATTGTTCAGTCCTGCCGAGATAAGCATCTTACCCAAATTGGCGCTGGCGACGACTGGATGGTAAACGAGCTGGAAGAATGCCGGTTTCGTTTCCTCAGACAGTTGGTCGTATATCCCAGTTGCCGCTCCGACAAGTGTATCCCATGCAGATACGACAGTCTCGGCCCTACAAGTAACCTCGTGTCAGTCTCATGTATAGGTAGGAGGACGACGTCGCGTACTCTCGATAGTTAACAAGGCTGTATGTCGTAGAGTTCAGCAGCTCCGGCTTCCGTCTCGCATTGAATCGCGTCACATTCGCAATGACATCTTGTACCAAATTAGCGTCTGTGGTCGACAAACCGAATTCGCGCTGGGCCCAACTCGACACAAAAGCGTCGAGGTTATCAGGGTTCCAGAGGGAGGCGTCCCATGCGTACGTCAAGAAAAATTCTGTCGATAATTCGTATGGTTTGAGATCGCCGACATTGACCATCCAAGCGCGTGTTGCGTCGCGCTCTACTGCTATGGACATTTGTTCGTACACCTGAGATATAGCTTAGGAAGCTGTATGAGAAGCGGGGGGATTACCCACCTTGGATATTTGGGTGGTCTACACAAAAGGGTAATAAGTTCCGGGGATATTTTAGGCATCGGAAGGGATTTTACGGTAATCCATTTATAATCCCTCGGAGGGCCAACCTGTATACTCAGGTCAATTTCAGTCTTCTCCCAGTTCTCTCACGGAACACACTAACAAGGTCGAACTATTACGGAGGAGCATAAGCAAAGGAACCAGAAAGGCCCAAACCAAGCTTACATGGTAATAAACACCAGCACCCCCACTACGATTCCGCTCGCTCTCGACCGGATAGCGACGCATATTTCCCCACCTAAAGTCCCTTGCCGTCAGAAATAACTCAATATATAATGGTAAGAACGAACGTGTCGTCCGCCCAAAGCAGAATAACATCATCAGGCACTCTCATCCCATCGTCATAGTAACCTTCCACCTCTTGATCTGTAGATAGAGATCAATAAGGTCTTACGGGAAAAATGCTGAAAGTTTACATAGCGTCCAAATCTGGGGGATCGTCTCCACGCTTACATTTGGAAAAGCATTGGTAAAGATTTGCCTTTGGTCTGCGACGACTTTTTCGAGTAGATCAATGTTCGTAGTCTCGCTCAGAGGAACTGTTCAGCAACTATCAATATCACATAGACGATATATGAAGGTGATTCCTCACGATCGCCTGCGCCTCTCATACCAATAGTGTACATGGTTTCAAATGGCTTCGCGCGTTCGACGCCGTCCACCCAAAACTTATAAACGTTTTGCGAATTTGTCGTGTAATTCCAGTCGCCGACGCCGAATAGATTCCACTCCACGGGAGTAGACCGTGCCATTGGCTCTTCATGGCTGCAGTCCGTAAGTCTTTGTAACCCTGGCGTACAGGGTCATTATTTACCTAGTGCCCATGACGATTCCGTAGACATCGGCGAGTCGCTGGTTTTCTGAATCGTCGGCAGCGAAAGCACTGCAAAACATATCGTACATTGAAAGTGATTGAAACAGGCTATCGAACGTACCTGCTCCACTGGGCTTAAGAACAAGGTTATGTTCAGTTTGACAGACAGAAAATATGATAGAAACCTGGCCACAGATAGTTCGCCTTCATACGAAGCAAGAGCTCATACCTAAGGAAGGAGGCTGTCGGTGCTAGAAGCCACGCCAGCAAAAACGGGAAACTCAACAGTTTCGTATAAAAGAAATGGTTGAAAGGTGAACCTGTCAGTGCTGCGCCAGTTCCATTCGTAAACTTTTCCATAGCCCAATTTTGCAGGCATGGTTGTTCGTCGTTCAGAAATATCCCCCGATACTTCACGGAAGGAGGTCCATGAGAGCAGGATGTCACCAAGATATCAGAACGCGTCGCCTTAACGGGAACGTCGGCCCACCTAGAACAGAATAAACGAACGTCAACTGACATGTTGACAGAACATACCAGTACCATGGAGACACCCCTATTTGTTCAGAGTGTTCGTACAGCGCGTATATTGTCCCTCGTTTATCAGATCCTACGATGACATACGCGGTATCCACTCCAGGTATAGGATGATCAACAATGGCCGTCATGAAGGATTCCCATTGACCCTCGATGCTCGAGACGTTCAAACCGGTCGCGTTAACCACTCGTTCGATGAGACTTGACTTTCCTAAGGTACCGACAATGATCGGATGGGAGAGTGACTGGTCGGTCGAATTTGCGAGGGTCGGCCTAAGGCCAGTGACCTTTTCGATGTCGGATGACAAGTCGCCTGCCGCCAGCTGAACGCCTTGCCATTCGTCAGCCGATAGTAGGATAGTAGAAGCTTGACCCTGCTGCAAGATGGCAAATGTCGAAGGAGAAGCTTCTGTCGCCACGCAATTCGTTTGGCCGATTGCACGAACCAACGGAGCGGTGAGAGATGCATAAAGGGCAAATGCCAGCATCTTGAACGTCGACAAAAACATCCAAGATGTTTGGAGGTATATGTAGGTGGATAAACCTCGGACGTTCCGCCAGGCAGGTGAGGACTTGAACTGGTCATATGGCGAGAAGTAGAGGGCCGGCGGCTATTCGGTGGAAGCGCTGGAAGGTCCATCAAAGACGTTGAGCTAAGAATAAGTGGTTGTGTGCGCTGCATTATCGGCAAAAGAAGTGATCGCACGAACTATAACGAAGATAAATAAATCTGGACTAGCTGGACACGGAACCACGCACAAGGAACATATTCTGCTTCTTCAGTTCAAGGGGTAGCATTGCTGGCACATATATGACAGAAGCGCCTCCCGAAAACTTGAGCTTTATATTGCAGCTCAGGATATAGCATTACCGACGCAAAGCACGGCAGAAGCGCTTCTGGGAAAGTTGATAGTGAACGACATGCATTAACATCTGACATTATATTGGTAATAAAATCCTACTGAGCAAGAATCAGCTAGACTTCATTGTATGATAAAACCCACGCACCATAAATATGCACCTAGACGTGAGTTAGAATTGCGTTCCTACTCTGGACTGCTGCCGCAATAGAACAATAGTTTTGGCATCAAACTCACCCAGACATTCTCTAGGTCCTCATTGTTGTCATCACATCATCCTCCAAAAGCCCCGTCGCTGCGGAACCATTGTCAATTCTTGCCTAGCCAGGACATGGAACCACCCACAAGAAACAAATACTCTGGTCCTTCGGTTCAAGATATGGGATCGCCGACACAGGCATGATAGAGGCGCTTCCCGAAAACTTGAGGTTTCAATATTATACATCAGCAGCTGACATAACATGGGGTATAAATCCTAATCTAATCGACTGAGAAAGAATCAGCTTCACCTCAGAATATGACAGAAGCCACGCACCATAATCATACAGTCAGAAATAGGTTCAACCTGTATTCCTGCTCTGCGCTGCTTCGGCAACAGAAGACTTTTTTTGCATCAAGCTCCCCCCGACATCCTCCGCCAGCGTCAAATCCTCGTTGTCGTCATCATAATCATCCTCCAGAAACTCCGTCGCTGCAGGGCCATCGTCAATGCTTAATCGTATCTGGCCCTCCGTTTGCCGCCATGTCTTTAGTCTGAAAGAGATAAGTTCAGGCAGTACTAACATGTTTACATGGACCATACTGGTGAGAAATCACTGTTTTTAGTTGATTCGCCCTCCGCCATAGCAAGAAGACAACACATGTGACGCATGTTGTCAAGAGAAGGATCATAGGAACGTTTCCAATAGGCTGGGGCTTTGGCGACGCTTTCGGCTCTGCAATACCAGTAAGCAGGCAGAATTTTAGAGCTAGTAATATTACCTCCAGGCACAACTGCTAGTATCGTCGGCATTGAAGATGATGGTGGAATGAGGAAGAAAGGTATGTGCAATGTTTGGTCGATCGAAACAAGATCGAATACAAACAAAGAGCCGGAATAACGGTCCGAAGGACCGGCCAGCGTTCAACTCCCATTAACCAGCGAACTAAGCCATTTCTACCGATGAACCTGTTGGAATTCAGGGATATGGGCATGGGCGAAGCGTAGTGAACAGACGTCGTAGTGGTAAAAGGTAAGTTAATTGTCGTACGAAAACACAAATATGTAAATAGTAATCTACCTAAATATAGTAAGTATCCGGCCAGGGTATATAGCGAGTTCGACTTCCAACAGAACCATTTCTTCGTATTCTGCGGTAACAGTGCGTCAAGCGGACCAAACCTGACTGCAAACTTATTCGCGCAGCACGCTTGACGCAACTGTACCTACAGGCCCCCACCGGAAGCTCTCGTCAAACCTTTTCCGGATTTTAGCATATTTTTGTCTACAAAAAAGTTGTCCAGAGTTAGCTTATTTTGGAGGACAACTTCATCCAGGATTTAGCACATCTTATGCGGTGGCCACGTCTAAAAGGGCAGTGTCAGTACTGCAGATAACGTAGGTTCGTAAAAAAAAAAAAACTATAAGAAATTCACTCTATCCTCAAAATTCTTCACCCAATCCTCCCGCAGAGCGCCGACGTTGGCAAGAATTCGTAAAAAGGCAGTTTTTGAAGTGCAACTGGAAGCTTCGACTCGCCGGTGAACTTCGCACATTTGAGGTCTAATGTCCACAAATTTGCCGGACACAGTTTGGCGGGAGCTTCTGGGGGCCTCTCGTTTGTAGAAATTGCAGTCGAGGAGGCAAGAGGCCACTCCATCGCCGTCAAGCGTGACGGCTCTCTCTATGGGAGGTATCCTGTAAACTCACAGTCAAACAAGGGCGACCGTCATGCCGTCAGCCAACCTTTTAAGCAACGAATCCAATACAGTAAGCTCTTTTTGTTGCTTCATTTACCCGATGCTAATCGAGCCGTGGTTCTTGGTTGGATACTATTGAGCAAAACGCCAACGATAACTGCGGCAACGGCTCCCGCAATATTGTGACCAACGCCGAAGATGTAAGATTGATCTTTTCATGGAATTAATGATCTGATCTTCTTAGTCAGTATATTGACCATCCTGCACAAGACTGTACCAGTGACGATGTTGTCCAACTCATCTTCTCATGGTGCTCACGATCTCGTTTTGACTCGAACACAGGCAGGCGACCCGGTCTGCCAGAGTCACCACCTCCTTTGAGGGCATCCTTGCTGGCACATCCGGTGAAAGGTGATTCCAACAATCTGATGTTCAAACTGGGCGTTCCGGAGGTATCCGAGATCACCGAAACCCCGACCATCTCTGCCGAAGTTACGGATACTACTTCAAGCACGTATGTTGTACCTTTTTCGACAGGTTCATGCTCGATATCAGCACGCGCGCTGCTTCGAAACATCTTGTGAATAATTTATTTACCATGTAATCTCGACCACCAATGAAATCCTGAAACATGGTGTTTGGAGTATAAAGCAGAATACAATGCGCTGAAGAGACTATCAGCTACATTCTCTTTTACGGTTTCACTACTTTAAATTCTTTGACCGTCTTTTCGTTCCACCCTCACTCACATCCACTTGCACAATGTTCAGTGCCGCCGCTGTGAGTAACCTCCCGTCTTGGACCTCAGACTACGTTAATATCTCTCCAGTGTATCACTTTGTTGACCGCCCTATCCGGAGCCACGACTTTGCCTTTCAGCCAGCTTGTCCGGTCCCTGCCTAGCGATATCACCCATATCGCCGTCGATGAGGCAAAGGGACACTACCTTGCCTTCAAGCGCGATGGTTCCCTCTATGGGAGGTACCCGGTCGATGCCGAGTCCAGCAACGTCGAGCGTCGAGCTGATGCCAGCCAATGTGCACAGCTGTCTGTCGACCAAGCCCAAACCAGTAAACAGTGGTCCCTATGCCTCTACACCCGGATGCTAATCAATTGACCTCTCAGTTCCTGGATGGAATGCTATTGTGCAATACGCGAACTCTAACTGGGGATCTGGTTCCCGCAACATCGTTACGAACCCTACCGATGTAACGCCAATCGTTGTTCATAAAACGATGTCCTAACCATCCTCTTCTTTAGTATGCCGACCAGCCTGCTGCATAGTGATGTCCGGGTCAGGCTTAAAGCCCGCGACCCGGCCTGACCCGACCCTAAAAAGCCCGGCCCTGGTGGAGGGCTTTGGCGGGCTCAGGGCTCGGGCTCAAGCTATGGAAAGCCCGAGCCCTGGTCAGTTCCGGTAGTATCCTAATATCAGCTTTGTAGAGGGTGAGTGTTGTTTCTTTTTCATGTTAAAGCATTAACATGGTGACTTACAGCAGAACTTAGTATCAGGATGTCAGCTTCACCTCATCTCATGTTTATAGATGTCAAAAGCCCGACAAAAAGCCCAAGCACAGCCCGACCCAAGCCCGACTCGGAGGCAGGCTTTGGCGGGCTCAGGGCTCAGGCTCACACTTTGCAAAGGCCTGGCCCTCCAAAGCCCGGCCCAAGCCCGAAAAACCCGGCCCGACCCGACCTGGACATCACTAAGCTGCCTGCACAAGTCTGTATCACGGATGATGTTGTCCAGCTCAGCTATTCTGGTTGGTTCACGGTTATGTTGTTCTGACCCGATTCTAACCTTAAGATAGGTGACCCAGTCTGCCAATCACACACCATCTCTTCTCAGGGCAGTCTTGTTGGTACTGAAGGTGAAGTCGAGTCGGATAGTCGACATCGAAGTCGACCAAGGCTTTGACACGGATACTTCTCACACCGTTAGCTGTATGTCTTCGGATATCTCTCCCCGATTATTTCTTTTCTTGATCTAATTCATATTCAGCGGCATCGACGATCGGGTTTTCCAACACTCTGGAGGTCAAAGTAGGCATTCCAGAGATAGACAATGTCACCGATGCCCTGACCATATCCACGGAGGTTACGGATACCACATCGAGCATGTAAGGTATTCTATATTCCCGACCTCCGATGACCTCCGATGACCTGACTCACTTGATCTATAGCTTCAAGGTATCTTACAACGACGTGAGCAAATTCACGATAAAGATGACTGCCCAAGAAGGCCAGACTTGCACGGCCGTGGTGCGTCTCTCTTTTCATCTTGTAATAACAAGCAGCTCCATAACCCTCCTTCTCAGACCAACACCAAGACTTGTAATATCCAGGCGACGGGCCAGATCCGCTACCTCGCGACCGGCTGGATCTGGTTCAACTACAACTCTGCGACTCAGGGCCACTATAAATGTGAGTAGTCATGCACGCACCTGGTTGCGTTGTCTAACTCACTTTTTATTCCAGGGGTTGTCAACATTGAATCCGTCCTAACGAACCAGGATGACCGCTCCAGCTTTGCTACGTTCAAGGGCTCTATGATTGCAAACACCCAGACCAGCTATGCTGGTAGTTGTCAATAAGTTCGACGTCACAGTCGGTGACCGTGCGGGTCCAGTATAAAGTCGCAGCCTTTGTACCGCGTCGACTAATAAAACACCTTCCTTTTCTTTGATTATCTATCCGACGTTAATTGATCTTATTTAGTCTTCTACTCACAATATTCTATATACGGAATACAAGTACTAGCTAATGCTACGATTCTAAAGCTTTATGTGCGTTCTATTCCATGAAATTGTGTGTACCATACTCTAATTTGTTTCGGCGACGCACTAGCAGTCAATCAATGATATAATCCTTTGCACTGCAGCACGTCAAAAGCGCCTTGTCTTCTTACGATCTGAACATAATCCAAGTCGAAATGGAGAATATGTGTTCGCCTTGAAAGGAATTGACGGTACTTACGCTGGCCCCGTAAACGGCGTTGTCAACATTTCTGCACATTATGAATCTTACCATTGGCGAACTTGAAGCATGCACCCCACTGTCCCGTTGTAGATCCTTATTTCTACATGAACTTGGCCAGTTTGAGACACCTGGGATGATCAAAACCCATGGATGGCTGTACTTTTCATGAGTTGCCGGCATATTGCCATGATTGATTGTGGCAGCTCGACCTTGAGCCCAAAGCTACGCTTCCGTATGATCTTCATCGAAAACATCTTTTACCTACTCCCTAGGCCATGAGGTATACCTCAGTGATCCGCCCGCGCAATGCTGTTGAAAGCACGACATGCCAGTTGGACCTAGAAACATTTCGTGAGTAATTTTCCCTCGTCGTGCAACCGCCGCTCGGCGCTGATATATAGTGCCCTTTCCGGTGTCACTGCTTTTGGGCCGTACCTCCGGGAAAATATTATCATGAATCACGGTGTTCTCTTATAAACTGATTGAACACAGCAGCTTCGATACAATTACTCCAATCTGATGCTATAAGTAACCGTGCTATACTTTCTTTTATCCGTTTCCCTCTGCCCGACAATGGACTCGTGGTGACTCGCTGATAATCTCCTCAATTGTTCTCACAAGCAGCAGACGACTATAGCCCGGTTGTTCATAATTAAAGATACAATCCTTGTGGGCTCATGCGACGTTAATCCGGATCCAAGTCATCCAGGCATGCTACAGTAATCTTGGATAAAAGTACATCTTCAAAAATTGCTTTCCCCAGTACGGTCTGCCATCTAGGATCTGTCAAGGGCAACGGTTCAACATAATCTTCTCCTTCAACCCCTAACTCCTCCATCATACTAAGGATGTCGTTGTGGTTATAGTCTTCACAGATATCTCCGCCTAGGAGATTTGCTTGCAAGGAGACACAGAAATGTTCTCTGAGAAATTTATCATCCGGTCCCTGACCGTCTCTCGTGAATATATGAGACGGTAACAGTAACTGAGCAGATCCCATGTCTCGAAACACGACGACACGATGACCATCCTGGGGAAAACATAAGTATGTGTGCATTCATAGGGAACAGTCTTACATCGACATCAATGCTGAAAGCATTACCAAGATAGAATGGCATAAGACGCTTGTGCATGAATCCCGCATTGGATGCCGTCTTGAAGAACTCTGGACCGGATGGGGGTGGATTTTCATAACTAAGCAACTACGATACTGTCATTAACCCATCGCATGAGAACAGAAGGACTTACTAGATAAAAGAAGTATGGCGGGAATACCCATACCAGTCCTACGTCGTCCGGGGATACGATTCCAGTAACGAAGCACTGGTGGTGATCTCTTTGCCTGACAGCTTCTGCCACAAGGGGTACCACATCAAACTAGGAGAACCTTAAGGATGAGTCCGCACAAATAGAGTGAAAACCCATACCAGAGTGTCTGGATCATTGTGGGCCTTCATTTCTGGAAACGGCGCAAGTCGTGTAAACGCTGTGATTTCAGGGTAGGCTCGATCGCCATCTTCGGTAGGCAAGGAATATGTAAATATCAAGTTAGAGGAGAACAGGCGTACCTGACCAATACCAGGCGTAGTTCCCAATGGGAAGTGCTTCTGTAGAATCTGCGGGTATGCCTTCGCCATTCAGTTTAATCGCGTAGGACATGATACCGAATTGGTGAACGGTTACTGGATGCAAGGTAAATGGCCTGGCAGCTGGAATTATCAAGCGAATTCAGCGGTGGAGAGTGGTGCTTGATACCGGGGTGAGGCGTTGATTCAGTCCTAAGTAAAATTTAGTCAAATTATGCATTAGTGACTCGAATGCATTTGTACACACCAAGAACTAGTCTTGTTGGTGCCGTCGTGGAGAAAATAAACGTATCACGCTCTAATCGTGCAGATGTTGTTGACAAAATGTGCGAGGAGGTCATTGTTGTTTGAGACCAGCTAGTGGCTTATGTAAGCTTTGGTCTGTTTCATTGCCGTCCCCCCCTCTTCCCCTCCCCTCCTGAGGTGGAATTATAGAAAGATGGCAGTAGTGGTCCCTGGAGCTACCTAAATTAATGTTCTCACTCGGCCTGACTACTAGTGTGTAAAATGCCTTGAATCATGAACTTGGTTGGAGCACCGGTCAGCTTTATCTTTGCTACGTGAAATTGAAGAGTCACGGACCTTGCTCCTGGTACTACCGCTTTACCAGTCGTATAATTATCAGATGCGGATGCGCTCAACAAAGCGTTGGCTCGCGAGTCGCGACGCGGCCTTATAATTTCAAGAGTGGCAATGAAGCTTCTCTGTCAGGTTCGACTGACATGCTTCCCCCTTCCATGGACGGGGGGGCAGGATAGCAAAATGGGTGAGTTTAGGCGCCGAGAACTGACCTGGTGTTGAATGCCCTTGACGCGCCTGTGGCGTGTGAAATCGGCTTCAGATTACCGGCACCGCCACCCGATCAACCTTTTTTTTTTCTAAACAAATACTCTTGTCATATTTCGCCTCACCCCGTCGTTCAATCCCAAGCTTCAAGGATTAATATTTAATTGCGAACTGCTTCTCCGATACTGATGGTACGAAACCTCCCCGAAATATGCGTCGTAGTATGGATCTCTGACTGGTTTCGGCTGCCGGCAAGACGGCGGCAACAATTGGGCAACAGGACCGTCAATCATTGATGGCTCTGGTTTCTTCGTAACAGTGTCAAGCCTCGTCGCATCGGCGGGGGGTGTCCAGACTGAGCTTGGACCGTAAGTAAATAGCCAGGTCTTTGTTTCAGCAGCCTTCGGATTCATCGCTTTCCTCAGGCAAAAGGCACTTTCCCAGTGGTGGTCCTCATCCTAGATTAACCTTGCGGTGCGCATAATTGAAGGCTCCGGATGGCTGGAATTCATGAGTAGCCGGAGCAGATGGTGCCACGTGGCCGTTACCGTTGCCCGAGCGCGAGACTATCTTGGACGATCTTGGTCCAGCGCATCATACTACAGGCGGTGCAGTACCTTAGTGATAGGGTTGGATGATCACGTCGATCAGAAACAGATCCTCAAAGTTCAAAGTCCACATGCCCGACATGAGCGCCTGATTGCGCGCTGCACCGAAACATCTTGTGAGTAGTTTACTGTGTAATCTCGGCCACCGATGAAATCCTGAAACATAGCGTCTGGAGTATAAAGCAGAATACAATGTTTTGTAGAGAGCCATAAACACACCTTTCTCCTTTACGAGTTTTCGCTACTTTCAATTCTTTGACCGTCTTTTCGTTCTACTCTCCTTCACATCCACCTACACGATGTTCAGTGCCGCCGCTGTGAGTAACCTCCTGTCTTGGTCCTCGGACTACGTTAATGTCTGTCTAGTTTATCACCTTCTTGACTGCACTTTCTGGCGTCACTGCTTTGCCTTTTAGTCAGCTTGTCCGGTCCCTTCCTAGAGATATCGCCCATATCGCCGTCGACGAAGCAAATGGGCATTACCTTGCCTTCAAGCGCGATGGTTCCCTCTATGGGAGGTATCCGGTCGATGCCGAGTCCAGCGGCGTCGAGCGTCGTGCCGACGCTAGTCAATGCGCACAGCTGTCTGTCGCCGAAGCCCAAACCAGTAAGCGGTCCCTTTGCCTCTGCAACCAGATGCTAATAAATTGACCTCTCAGTTCCTGGATGGAATGCTATTGTACAATACGCGAACTCTAACTGGGGATCTGGTTCCCGCAACATCGTTACGAACCCTACCGATGTAAAACCAATTCTTTGTTGATAAAATCAACCATCTAACCATCTGCTTCTCTAGTATGTCGACCGCCCTGCGCAAGTTTGTATCACGGATGATGTTGTCCAGCTCAGCTATTCTGGTTGGTTCGCGGCTATGTTGTCTTTGATCCCGTTCTGACTCTAAGATAGGCGATCCGGTCTGCCAGACACACGACACCACTTCTCAGGGGAGCCTTGTTGGTACTTCAGGTGAAGTCGATATCGAAGTCGACCAAGGATTTACCTCTGATAGTTCTTATACCGTCAGCTGTACGTCTTCTAATCTTTTTCTCCGACTACTATCCCATTATTGATTTGACACTCAGCTGCTTCGACGATTGGTGTTTCTAACACGCTGAGTGTCAAAATCGGTGTTCCAGAGGTAGCCGAAGTGACTGAGGCATTCACCATCTCCGCTTCGGTCACGGATACTACGTCGAGCACGTAGGTTATTCCCTGTTTCCTACTCCCGATGCCCTGACTCATTTGATCTATAGGTTCAAAGTATCTCAAGACGACACGAGCAAAGTCACGATAAAGATGACTGCTCCGCAAGGCAAGACTTGCGCGGCTGTAGTACGTATATTTTCACCTTGTGATGATAGGCAGCTCCTTGACCAATTCTTCTTAGACCAGCACCAAGACTTGTAATATCCAGGCGACGGGCCAGATCCGCTACCTCGCGACCGGCTGGATTTGGTTCAACTACAACTCTGCGACTCAAGGCCATTACAAATGTGAGTAGTCATGCAAGCACCTGGTTGCGTTGTCTAACACACTTTTTATTCCAGGGGCCGTCAACATTGAATCCGTCCTCACGAACCAGGATGACCGCTCTAGCTTTGCTACGTTCAAGGGATCTATGGTCGCAAACACTCAGACCAGCTATGCTGGCAATTGCCAATGAATTTGACGTCACAGTCGGTGGTTGTGCAGGTGAAATAAATCTGAGAAATCTTCGATTTCTATTCGGCTATCAATCGCACATTGATGGACATTATTTATTTCCTTTACTACGCACAACATCATACAATACAAAAACCCACGCCGCTTGCGGCTTCTTAATATTAATCTATTGCAGTTCGATTATCTTAAACCTCGCATGACCAGACATCCACCGCTTCTTTGTTATCTTTGTGTTCTAAGACCGGGTTGCGTTTCACGAAGTCAATTTTCCACAGATTTTAAAGGACAAAGTATGGCTGGAAATCGAAACCAGAACCCAGACAAGATCCATTGTGCGATTAGCACATAGTATCATTCCTATCATATTATGATAAGACTTCGTACGGATTAATCTTGAGAATATCATGCTCGCGCTCTCAGTTTCTCAAGCCCATAGTAACGATAATATCTTTTATTCAAATCTTTTACATATATACATAGGACTATGACGCCAAGTATTGTCGGTCGAAATCCAGTGCGAGAGCTGTGAAACGCGCTTGATTCTGACCCGCATTATTTGGACATGATAGTTGGGGGATGGTGGTGGTACACAATGAGTCCGTAGGTCGCACTTCCTCGGAACTGATGCCCCGGACGATATATATAATGCTTTATGACTGTCGGAGGGAAGTCAGAAGGCTGTAAAAATATGGTGTATAGACAGGGCCTCACCGAAGGAGAAGGAAAGGAAAGGAAAGGAAAAGAAGATGGAAATGAGAGGGACATTGACCACAGTCGCGCGATAAGCTCTAACATCGCGAGACTTCTGAGCAAGGCCCCTACCAAGAAAAGAATGAGGAGCGGCGCTGAGACCAACTCGGTTAGCATACACCCTCAGTGGACAAATCTGAACTTGCCTAGATTCGGCGCCGGCGATTATACTTCTGTACAACAAACTCATGAATCGTCCAAAAATGAGTAAATAAACGGACATACCATGATCTGCCGCCTGAAATCTTTAACCTTCCACAAAGACTTATAGATCGGGACGCATTTGCAACGCAACATCGCCCAAGCGTCGGTCCATGGATATCTGCTCGACAGCCGGGTCTCTTCGTGCAAAGCACGAAACGAATCTTCCAATCTAGGAAGTTACGTCTCAGATGTCAAGCGAAGAAATACATTACAGCAGCGCTAACCCGTAGAATATGTCTCACAAAGCTCTGGAGACATCCCTCCCCAGCCGCCCCGCCTCCGCAGCTTCGATAAGATCCCCGTGGGCACCATCGATCTCGCGATTCAGGATGTCAATCGCCGCAGAAGGGAGTGCCAACGGCATGGTTTCTCTCATTACCAGAATAGCATACTGAAATAGAGAGTCATCGTACTGAAGCGCCGCCAAGATCAAGTGCACCAGAAGGAAGGGTACCATTGTGAAGCGTTGTTGCATGGAAGGAAGCTTCGCTTTGAGGGTTTTGGGGTGAGGAGGATGGAAAGGGTCTCCTGGAGGGCTGTGGCGAGTCGAAGACGCTATATATCGGGAAGATATAGGTTTATGTAAATATCTGGCCATGAGGAGATTAGCTTGGGCCACATAACAGCACGAATATACACACACGCGTTCGCTGAGTTGTACAACCTTCTTGTTATCATATCCTGAGGGAACAAGGCCGATAGACGACCGTTCGAGTTTTGTAAGATGTTGGCTTGTTGGAGCCTGGACGAGTGAAGGAGGTGATATTTTTTGTATTTCGAAGACTGAGTACAAGGCTTCTGGTGCGGGCTGAAGTGATGTGGATTGAAGGGAGAAGAAGCATATCAAAGCAGATACGTTCGAGATAAGCCTTCTTTTATCGTTCATGACAAAAGAAAGTTTGCTGAGAAGAGGATTAGCTCCTTGTTTAGCAGAGAATTCTCCGTTGGCGATGATGGGCTCGGAGGATGACATGTGTTGAAATCAACTAAAAACTGTTGTCGCCTGACTGGAAGGGGATTATTAGAGATACACCGACGTAACCGAGCGTTACCGGCACAGCAAGGATCAATAATAAAGTTGAAATACCGAACGAATGGGAGACAAGTGATATCCAAGCCCAGAGTATATGGCTGGAGGCCGAACGATCACAGCCGGCGCTAAGATTTGCGAGGCCAAAAAGGATAACAAAAGACAGTTCTCCGTAACATATTTCTTTGGTAAGGTGTTTAGTGAACCGAGGGGCCAGCTGCTGCCAGTATAAGGCCTGTGGCCCCTTTGAGTCTGAATGGATGATCCGCGAATTTAGTATGCCTCGAAAATATCATCAGTTATGCGTGTCCAACTATGCTAGCATATTCTCAGACCTTTTAGTCTGGTATGTGGGCCAGGCTTATCTTGTCGGCAGGCCGAGGCCTTGTGTACTGAAGTGCGAACGACACAATGTTGAATAGCTGACGGAAGACCGGTCCGGGATTCTGTTTATTTGAATTGTTTTTGGACCTAAATGTTACCCAAATATCGGTATTTGAGGGCTAATCTTTTGACTGAGTTTTGGACATTTTCCTGGACAAACCTGAACTGCTGCCGTCGCTCCCTTTGGCGACGACCGTCATATACGCGTCGTCTCGCGACACATTGGCAACTGCTCATCGTTCCCCTCACTGCGCAATCGATTTATTATAATTTTCTCCTTGTCTGGGTCTGTCAGCGACTTTTCGAACTCCTGCAGAGGCATCTGCTCTGCACCATGCATGCTATCTGTCGCGCTTTGCTGCCACTGAACGGGCAAAGGATTCGTCACTTATCGCCAGGAATGGATGTCAATGGTTGACATTGCTCGTTTTCGTGGGGGCACTTGAGCCTTTCTTCGACGACCCATATAAAGCTGAAGGCGAGGTCAGACGAAGGTGCGATTCCACCAAAGATAGTCATTCGGCAAAAATGTTGACGCACAATGAAAGTCTTCATTTACTCTTCTGTCACATTCGTGACAATGCACGAAAAGACCTTTGTACTCTGCAGTCCTCTGACCGAGGACAACAGCCAGTAGTGAGCGCCGGTTTCCTTTATGTTGCTCTCCGAAAATAAAAGCTGGACCACTTTCCTCCATTGCTACCACCATTCGAGCCTTTGAACATGTCAGAGCCCACCAACGTAGATAACCAGGTCGTCATCGCAGAACAAGGCGACCAGCGTATCGCTATACCCAAGCGTACCTTCTTGAAAAGGTCTTCCTCCGTACGTTGTCGTCTCTTCCACGCATCGTTTCATCATTTAAGCGCGTGACAGTCTTTTCAAGCCTACGCAAACCAACAGCTTGATACTGCCGGAAGCACTCTCGTCACGCGGTCGCTTAGAGGACAGGAAGGATGGGAAGTGCGCGTCCCGAAGCAGCACTGGGAGGAGGTGCAACCACTGATCCGCTCTGTGAAAATACAACCACCGCCCCCGCCAAGTACGGGGATCTGTGATACGGTGAAAGCTATCATCTATGCAGTGATATTCATGGTTGTCGTGATATTCGGGAAAGTACTAATCGGTTTTCGTACGCACTCGTCTCCCTTTTACTCTGTATGCCATCGCTTGATTGAATTTGTTCAGTTTGACTCAGTGACGGCTCGAATCGATCGCTGATGTATGTATTCACGACGTTTCTTTCTTCCTTGTTTTGCTATACGATTGCAAGTTTGATTGATATGAATGTGTCATCTCTCCCTTTTCGTCATGCTCTGCGAGTCATCTTGAGGCTGCAAAACTATTGCCCATTTTCTACCCTTGTATGAACCTCTCTTCTTTGCCTTTTTGATAACATTACCCGGTCCACGCATTCGGGGAAATGTAAAATGCGTCACTGAGAATCTTCACAGCGTTATAGGCCAGTAGATGTGAAGAAAGTCTAGGATTTGGCATGTTTTGCCGAGCGAGGGTTGGACCAATTGTCACACCTCTACTCCTGCCCTAGCACCGAGGCTCGGAGATGATCATCACAGGGTGAGTGCCCCGCCTGATTCGTGTATTGAGGCGGGGTGTGAATGTTTGCAGTCCTAGTCCGGCGATGTCATCGTTTTTGGTAAGTCGACGTTCAGCAATCGAAGAATTGTAGAACCCAAAGCGATGATGCTACGAACGCATGATACCGCCCAACTGTTTTTCGTATCTGTGACCTTCGAACATCGAGGAATACTGGTCCTGCCTGAGGCAAGACATTATTTCGTCCGCACAGTACGTTTTGTAGCCTACAGGTAAGATGCACCTTTTTTGGCTTGACGTTTCACTCATGTGTTGAAAGTCTCATAGTGGCGCATCATGGGTTAGTTGTAACCAACACCGACATGGCCATGTTCACACAGCTATGAGCGTCCGACGTTCGTTGCCCAAAAATAACTCAACTCTCGTTGCAATGTGCCTAGCAAGTCGTTTTGTTCTTTTCTTATCGAGTCTCAGGATGGTGTTCTGTATGTTTGGGCGAGGACATCGCCCCTAACGTATCAGGACCATTTTTATCCCTGGACGGTGAGTTATAACATGAGCAATCGATTATTCTTGTCTCCAAGTTCATATGCGCTTCATGACCAGATGTGTGCAAGGGCTCGGCAGCGGATTACAACGTCATTGACGAAGCAGGAATTGTCCACGTGCTAATGGCGTCGCGGACATATTATTACTGGGGCAACGCCACCTGTAAGAGTTATCATCTCTCCGGAAGCGTTCCTTTCGCATGCTTTGGCCTTTAAATTTTAAAGCTTAAAGTTTGTGATGTGGAGATTGAACGAACGAACGCCAAGTAGGCTTCTCATTGGTGGAGCACCAGAAGAAATGGCGTGTTGTTCATCTGCTTCCTTGTGGAAACACCGAAGAAGTGAGCGCTACGATGTTTACCCCGTATCTCACGGATACCGAGTTCAACTTCCGTGGTCAGCGCGTCATGATGCCGACAGTCTGAGAAGCCGACGGCGCAACGAATGGATTTCTTTCGATTCGTTGACCGCGCTGGAAACATTAAAGCCACAGCTGCGGCGCTTTCGTGTCTGTACTTTGGTCATATGGATAACGCCTCTCTTGATGCTCGATGACAACAACCGACAATGCTGTACGCCCGCCACCGAGGGTTCCGGGTACAGTAATGGAATGACTTGAGCACGATAGACGGTGTGTCGCAGCAAGAAGCTCCACATGTCTGTACGACATTCAATCAAGAGAAATGAATTGTGCGTGATATCATACCCAAGCCACATCAAGTTGGCACCGGCCTCAGCTGATATGAACGTGGGCTCCTGGTAAATATCGGCGCATTGGCCCTATCCTTCGTTAACATGGAAGTGACGCCACAACAGGATAACGCGCGTGTCCAGAAAACGGCCCGTGGACTATTAGCTCCGGGCCCTATGGTTCTGCGAGTTCCTGATCAATAATATCATTTCCCGGTTCCGGTGTTAAGTACGACGAAGGTGAGTTGTGATTCCGCAGTATGAGATGGACTCGGAGAGAAAATGTAAATGCCAAGCACTGAGGGCGCTCGGCTGAGGACAGTTCATCATGTTTCCGTCATGTCTGCGAGAAGAGGTGGAATGCTGAGCCACATTCATAAGGAGAGTACCCGAGACCGGACGAGTTGAATATCTGGGTTCAAGGAGACATTCACATGGTCCAAGGATATCCGGTCCGAGCCCCAGACAGTTCGTGGACATAGGGCTCTTCTCCATAGTCTGACAATTCTGTGGCGCAACAATAAAATTGACAAAAGCCTTGAAGGGCTACCAGTTGGACTACAAGCATCGGCAATCCTCCAACTAGCAAATGTTCAGCAAGCGATCGTTCCTGTAAATGCTGATGACACGGAAATCTGCGAAATTCCATTACAGGGTCGCTGTATTAACCCGGACCGGTACCGTGAACCGAAGACCGAAACAACAGTCCAAGGGAACGCCACTTCCCCTGGCAATATTATCTCAGGCGTGAACCTTTACGAATAGCCAGATACCATGATAACAAGTTCTCACACCAGGAAAATGGAGTGTCTGCCAGCAGGACGAGCTGATACTGACTACCCCGCCCCAGGCGGGATTTCCACATCAAGGAAAGCTCACATCTCGTCTTCGATGGATAGATACCACGAGAAGATAGCACATCCTGGAGAGTCCCGAAATTTCATTTCGTTTCATAAGTGTCATGTAGATCCCGATCTTAAGGAACTGCGCCAGCTAGATGAAATATGATGCCCAGGTAGGGAAACGCTCAACTTTGTCATCGGGGCTCTGAATACAGCGAATAACGACATCGGCGCCTCAGCCGAGCTCAGCCGGCAGAGCTTGTGTATCTTTCAGATAGTCACCAGAGCGGCCTCAGTAAAACATGTATATGTGTAGTTGCATACCGACTTGTCTTTTGCTGCAAAGGCTCGGTGATCTTTTGTGAGCCGATTCGGTCAAGAGGAGCGTGTCGACCCATGAACAAACCGGGCTTGATGATACGAGATATATGTATACGCGCTCAAATCGCGCACGCGCAGCCTAAATGCCAGGAGAAATCTCGGAGGGTATGACAGATAGCGAGGGTGGCCCTTCAATATTCGATGGAGAAAGGACCACGGATGTTCACGATTGAGAGGCACTTACTACACTCTGACATTTCAAAGACAAGATAGGGTCGTGCTAGCTACCCTCAGTCAGAGGAGGTGCGGCGTCTACTATGGCGGCGGCGTTGCCGAAAAAAGCGCACAGCTTGGCTATGAAGATGAACACTTCTACGAACACGACAGAGCACGGAATCGTGAGAGGTCCCCTTATCTTTCTCAGAAACGTGGTGCAATGGATTCACAGCCAGATACATGTGGACCTAAGAGGAAATTCCGTGGCGGAACATATACGATTTGGGGTATCATGACACGGCCTCAAAGTATGTATGACAGCGAGCTTGGAAGGCCACAGTGAATATCCCGCCAGTCCATTGGTTCAAGTTGTATAATATCGGAAAAGGAAGCTGCCAAAATGTGGCGTTACTGGCGCCGCCGTGCGTACCAATCCAAGCGTGCTGGTCCTGTGGTCCAGATTGAGTGGCGGACTCGGAGTACCTGGTGTCAACTTCCCACGTGTGCTCCCGATCAATCGGCGATTCGCGACCCTGGCGCGACCTTCATATTTTTATTCCTGCTCTCGTCATTGATGAAGCCTTACACTTCCCCTCCCCTCTTTGTACTGTTACAGCGTTCTCCCGCTTTGAACAGGGGATTTCAATTTACGCCGGAATTTTAATGTTCGCATATCTTCCTTACTCCTTTGATACCTTTCATAACTTGAACTATTCAATGCAGACGCGTCTTATCTGACTTATCAGGAACCGGGAGAACGTAAAATTGTTCACAGACGCGGATGTTGACGCCCTACTTATTTATCTCTTAAGGTGAGCTCCTCTTTCATGTCTATCAAAATTTCATATACGAACTGAAGTGCTCTCCGTAGATGTTCGACTCTTATACGTGCAACGCCTGCGGCAGCCATTATGAGCCTTCCCCCTGCACACGCGACATATTAATCCCGGACTCTTTATACGCGCTCTGCAGCACTAACGACCCACCCCCATATTCCGAAATTCCCCACCTCATGGACTTACAACAAACCGTTCACGGTGCTCAAGAAGAACTCGACTTCGAGATACACCGCATCATGCTCAAGCTCAACGAAAAACGGAGGGCCTTACAATGGCTCACCAACGACCTCAAATCAGTACTATCCCCTATCCGCCGACTTCCTGCCGAAATACTTATGGAGATTTTCCTGCACGCCAGTCGTCTCCGAGTCACTGACACCACGAGCGACCCCTGGATCCTCAGTCACGTCTGTAGCACTTGGCGTACTATCGTGACAGTCCACTGCCCCGAGCTCTGGTCTGACATCACCATCACCCCCTCCTCCTTCCGGCGCAAAGACTCCTTCTCCCTCGTCCAAACCGCGCTGCACCGTTCCGGTCTACACGACCTCTTCATCCAATTTAAAGATGGCCGAAAACCAAAGTCGAAACGGAAAGCTGTAGCAACAGTCCTGTTCTCCCTATTAACCCTCGAGTCCAACCGGTGGAAGACTGCGCAGCTCTCCTTATCTTCCGAACGCTTCGGAACGCTCTCGACCATTCGTGGCCGTCTCTCACGGCTGTCCCAAATAAATTTGACTTATATCGGTGACCAGACGCCGCCTCTACGTATCGATGCATTCGAGATTACCCCCGGCTCGAAGCAATCTCCATTGAAGGATTCCAAGATGACCACATCGACACCATCATTCCCCTCTCCTCACCAAAACTGCGACAATTCCGTGATGACCGCGAGCTCGGAGATAACACGCTCAATGCTCGTGTCTTGGAGACAGTACGACACTCTCCCGCTCTACAATCTTTCCATGTATATCACCGAAATCGGTTTGATCCGCGTTCGACACTTCCTGTCACGCCACGCATCGAGAATGCATCTATCCATACGCTGCAGGCATCGGAAGGCGCCTTGCTCCGGAGCCTGCGCCTACCAGCTCTCAAGACGCTCTGGTTGGGTACCGATGAGAACTGCATGCTGCCATGTCCGGATGACGTTGTCGCGTCACTGCAGGTTCTCATCTCTGTCTCCCAATGTTCCCTCACATCCCTCGTACTCACGCAAGTATCGATCGCCAATACCTCGGACTTCATTCACCTTCTTCGACTGATGCCCCAGCTCGAGGAACTCGAGATGTTCTTCCTTTTCTGGCGGGATGAGTATGATACCACCATGCAGCACGTCGTCTCGGAAATGATTGAGCCTTCGCCTCAGCCACAGGTTCTCTCAGCCCGTCATGCGTTGCTCCCGGCTCTAACCGAATTTACCATTGAGGTATTTGACATTACGGATTCTCAGGGCGTCCGGTTTATAAATGATGTGTTCGTCGACATGATGTCGACGCGGTGTAGGACGTATGACGCACCCAAGCTGAAATATGTACGGGCCGAGATACGCAGTCCCAATCCCCTTCCCCTCTCAGCTGCAGCTACGAATCAATTGCAAGAACTATGTCATGACGGACTGGAAGTCACGATTCTTACTATGTAACCATAGCTTTCTTCTACGATCATAAAGAACTGAATATATACCCGCACTATTCTTTTGGACGCGATATCGTGTGAACGAAAAATCATCTTCTAATGTATCACCGGAAAACATCATCGGGTCAACTACCCGTTTTCATTTCGGACGAAAAAATCTGTCGAGGAGTCATACATATTATATAACAATGGATTGGGGTATATTTGCTTTGAGATGCACAACGACTGATACCTGACATGGATACACATTTGGGAGTCAAATTTCTGGGTAGTTAAATGGTAGCGTACAAAAACTTCCGTAGATATTAAAGCTGATACAAGGTTCTATACCTGACTCACAGGTTCATACGCACCTCTACTACTTCCCGCTCTCATGCTCAACCCTAACCCATGAACAATCCCCTCCTGGCACTCCTCTTCGCCCCCGGTTCATCCAGCTCGTCTTCTCTCTCTCGTCTCCTCTTCGCCTCCCGGAAGCCCTCTATGGGTACGTCATACAGCTTGTCATACTCCACCCCCAATTCTTTCCCAGCTGTCCAGAAGTCTTTACAATTCCCCCACATTCCCAAATCGAACGGATTACTGGCTTTACCCGCGCGAGCGAGCCCGTCAACCGCTTTGCCTTTCGTAAACCTGTCAAAGCCCAAAAGGCTCATTAAAAACCCGCCGGCGCGGTGTTGATGCTCTGGCTGCGGGGAAACGAGCGCAGTATCCTCCGTACTCAAACCTCGATGGCTGTGACGGTGACCCATCTGTCCGTTCATGCTTGCACCACCGCGTCCTCCCATGAAGCCAAACCGTCCCAGATTGGACACTTCGAGGGTGGTCATCTGTCGAACGATCTGCCAGATCTGGGAGGCAAGAAGGACGATGGTCCAGGATAGCTGAAGAGTTGCCCAAGCGGTTACGGCAACGAGGAAGCTGTCATACGACGTTATATGACATAGGTCTGATGGTAGAGGGCACGAGGGTGAGATGTCAGCAGGATCCATGGAGGGTGGTATCGTTGAGAAGACTGGGATGAGATTAGATTCAATAGTGCAAAAGAGGTATTGGATCCATACATTGATATGCGAGATAATCGAAAGAAATGATGCCAATGACGAGCATCAACACAAATATCACAAACTGGCGATGGTTATTGAAGCCTACGCAGTTCCAAACCCATGGGCAATGACTGGACAAAGTCAGTCAGAGGACGATCATGCGCCAGAGAAAAATCGTACTGATCACTGCGGGCGATACAACGGTCGCATATCCGGCAATGCTTTGATCGCAGTGGCTTACGAGCCATGCACTGTATACAGAACGTTTGACCATTTAGTCTACCCTCGGAAGCAAGATCTTCTATAATCTGTACAAAGAATGAGGAACACATGACGCTCCTCAAGGAAGGAGACTCACCGTTTTGAGTTCTCCGTCATTGACCGGCTTAGGACACGTTCCCGGATCCAGCATGACCGAACGGAAAAAGTTGTACGTGCATAAACCAAATGAGATAGCAAAAGTCAAATGTGCAAAAGCGTGGGATTGCGTTTCTGCGACTAAACATCAGCTTTGGTTGAACAAAACGAACGAGGCGCATACGTTGCACAAGTCTCGTGAACCAGCTGAACAGTACCCAGACCATCGATCCAAAGATGATTCCAGCGAAGTAGGGTGTCTGTTGCACGCTGTCTGTATACGTGTTGTTGTTCAGGAGGACGCGAGTAACTATATGATGCATCCCAAAGAACTCGGCCATAGCCAGGAGAAGGCCGGTATACCACGGTAATATCGTGACGGTCATAAAGATCATATAAAAGAATATTGTCGGAATGATAAATATTGCGATTTTGGTATTCCGCTGCGATGCGACCGTAAGTCCAAGAAATTTGAAGAAAATTAGAATATTCACCTCGCTCAAGGGTTTTGGCTTCTTGATTCCATACTCGTTCATGCCACCCTCTTCGAGCGCTCGTTTCCACGCCCCAAGGCTCTTCAGCTCCACTGCCATCTCTCTCGGTGTCCGACTCTCCCCATCTTTGGCTGTCAGATCTGCACCCTTTTCGACCAGCCGTCGTATGATGACTCGGTTCGCCCTAACCACGGCCCAGTGCAGCGGCGTCAATCCAGCGTCATCCTTGGTATTCGGATTGGCGCCGTGCCTTAACAGCAAATCAACTGATAATGCATCTCCCTGATACGCAGCCCACATGAGGGAGGTATGACCTTGCGAATCACGCGAGTCCACGTTGATGGGCTGATGAAGCAGATACAGAAGCGGCATAACCGACGACGAGTGGGTGACAAGGTGTAGAGAATTGTAGCCTTGCGAGTCGGTAATGGTAGGGTCGGCGTTGTGGGAAATGAGCAATTGGATCACGTAGAGGTAGCCATTACGGGCGGCCCACTGCAGAGGTGTGGCAACAAGGTCCCCACCTAACGCATCTACCTCTGCGCCTTGCTCGAGAAGATACCGACATGCTGCCACTTGAGCGTTTATTGCCGCCCAGTGAAGCGGGGTAATATTCTGGTCGTCACGGTCCGTTGCTGCTGCCTTCCCCGACTCGATGAGCTCTTTAATAAGCTGGACATCCCCTCGCTGCGCTGCTACGAAAATATTGGTCTGTATTACACGTTAGACATAAGCGATTGAGAGAAAAGGCTGTGTTGCACCTCTGCATTTGCTGGTGACGCTTCCGCAGATGGTGAGAAGGAAAGATTCGTTGCAGCGACGGATTCCTGATTCACTAGGGACGCAGAAGGCTCAGCCTTTCTGCTCACTATATCGTCCATTAGCAGGGCGGGCGTGGTGGTGGTGAAGGGAAAGAAGGAGTAGTAACATAGCCACATCCTGTTTCGTCATTGGTAGCCTGCTGATGTCAGCATGACGAGTCAACTCCGAACAATTTGAAGTTCGTCTCAAGCGTTGATCATACCGCCAGTTTGAAAGGCTATCATTTACAACACCGCCAGTAAGTATCACTGATCTTCCCCGCAACTATTTTTGCTAAAATGCTCGTCCACCAGAACCCTACCTTTCAGTGGCCAAGAGAAACAAAAAAAAAAAACAGGCAAATGATAGGTGATGCTACCTGCCGTTATATCGCAAGCCAAACCTCGACCAACCCCATCATCTGTTGTACAGGAATATTGAGCCTAGGGTATTCCAAGAAGCCTATTGGGGGGGAATTATTGCCCTCACATTTTCAATGCTTCCTTGCTTCTCCGAGGACATCTGCGAAGGCTAAGGCATTTAACAGTAGGCATCTAAGCGCCCCAAATGCATTTCTTGTCCGGCAGCGTATGCTACAGGATGAAACATGGCAGTCCCCCGTATGTTTTCTTCTTTTTTTTTCTCTCGTCCAAGCCGGCATGGAAGGCCGCGGTCTACCCACGGCGATAACAGAACCTCAGTTACTCGCCAGAAGTCGTGGCTCAGATACACGGCGTTACAGAATGATGCCGAGATAGGAGTTCGAGAGCTGAGCACATCGTTGTGACGCGTATTCCCATACACGTGCATATGAACTCCGGCAGTTTTTAAGCTCGAGGACCTCTGATTTAGTGGAGTAGTTCTCGGTACTCGTTCCTCGCATCTCTTACGAAAATGTTTTCTGGCTGAAACATGTGTTTCCAGTATGAAATCGCTGCTCGCTTACCGCCAGAGCGAGATGTACCAGGTAGATGTGCATACCGATCACGCCTACAAAGCATCAATACTGCTTTCCGGAGTTATCATCCCTTAAACCGTCCTATCTCAGCTCGGCGTTACCTCTGAAAAACACCAACATTAGCTTCGAGTTCAAGCTCAGGACTCTCAAGTCGTAGCCATGGAAAATCCAGGTGGATATCGGGGATTAAAAATATCATCGACATGCCGAACCTGCGGTAGTATCAAGCTTCCTCTTTTCATCCGCGGTATATTGACTAGCTCTATTCTCCCAAAATCTCCTCTCATTCACCGTCTCGTCATGAAATTCCTAGAGCACAGCGAACAAATAATCTCTCAAAGTATGAGGCCTGAGGCCTGAAGTCTCTTACACAGCGGTGTTTTACAATGAAGTCAGTCGTTTGAATATGCTGTTATGTGGCTGAATCTAACTCATCGTGCCATACTTTTACCTCACAGTACACATCACTGGCACCGTCCGCATTGTATAAAGCTCTGCAGTTCGGTACCAAGATGCGTTTCTAAGAGGACCATACAACCCCATCTCTTCCGGCGAGCACTCCCTTCGCAAATGTCACTCTCAGGATCACTTTTCCTCCAATGCTTCTCCTTGCTCTTCGTGTCTCAGAGCCCATTGATTCAATACACGCTCTTTGTTCTCACCCTGACCATCTTGCTTGCTCGCTGGGGTCTACCATCCCGAGCTCTCGGTCTCCTCATCGCAGAACTCGACACTGCGCGAGACGAATTCCACAGCCACGTCGAGAAAGGACTCCTGAAGAAGGCCAAGAAGGCTCACAGAAAGCGTTTCCAGGCGTAAGCGCCTCTGTATATCGCTCTTCTGCGCCTTGGCTGATGTCGTGTTCCTCACAGATTAGAAGAAGCTGTTGCCAAGCACGCAAGGACCTTGGGTCCCTGCAATGACCTTTACGAGGATACGAAAGCCTTATTTCGAGGAAGGAGCTTCGCGATTTACTGGTGTCTGTACAAAGTGTGGTGTTTCAGAACGCAAACTATGGTACGTAGAGTTCGCCGTTCTTGTTCAGCTTTTCCGGCTTGATCACGATATCTAGACGCTGAAACGGCGACGTGGCATTTAGGCTTTCTATGGTGCGCCGCTGCTTCGTATGCCGTTTTGACGGCGTTGACAATCGAGTCTATCTCTGTATCACCTATATCCTACAGCCGTAAAAGGGAGGGGTACTGATCACTGCCTCATGACCGTAGAGAGCGCGTCATGCGGTGGTGAACAATGTTCCTTCCATTCCTTGGTTTACATCGGTTAATTTCTCTTTTCTTGCTCGTGAGTCTTCTCTGTCTCGTCGTCCATCACCATTTGTTGACCAATTAATTCCGCAGATTTTTGTTTTCTACTAAATCATCGTCGCCATTCGGTGGATTCCTTAGCATCGGTCTCGTAAAACTGGCTCAATCTGTATGGCAAATAACATCGGTCATGGATGAGCACTACTCTCTGCGCTCAGCTTTGGCCGATGCATCTTGCCCTACAGGTTGTAGGACATATCGATTTTGGATAAAAGGACTACAGTGAAGTTTGAACTTATCGCCTTACGTTACAGATTCACTGCCAATTTCAGTAAACAGACGAGTCAGTCACTTACAATTCCATAATACAACGCGTACTGTTTGTCAGATATGATTTGTCACAAAGCAAAAGCTAACACGTCATGAACTACAACGGGCCTCGACGGCCTTCTCCGGTCATTCTTTTTACATCTCCTTTCCATAGTTCCCTGGTCCTAAGGGCATCAATCAGCGACAAGAACACCTTCGACCTTCCGTATAGCGGGCCGCTTACGTTCATACACTGGCCCCAGTCACGAAGATACGGTTCTGTTTCGCGGAAATGAAGCCGTGCACCAACAGGGTCTCTGGTGCTTCTCCAAACCATTTTAACTCCACGTTCGCCGCTTCATAGTCTGCAGACAACCGTATTCCAGACTTTTTCAAAGTTTCTATGTCGTCATCGGGGCCGGGTGACTGTCGTTTAAATTCGTTGGAAGGAAGCCTGACATTGATCTGAATGCCGGAAAAATCCAGAGGCTGGTGCATCCCGTTAGCATCATTCACAAATGAATGAAAGGTGACGCACTACGTCGTATACCCAAACCTCAGCCTCATCCTCGTCTTCAGGATAGTCGTTGGCAAGGATGGAAGGGATATCTTTCATTCCCTCATCCAGTAATACAACGAGTGATGGGATGGTTGCAGGGCTGACCCGGATAGACATCCTGTCTCCGCCATTTTCACTCTGCTGGTGCAACGATACACTTCCGTCTTTCTCCGTTCTTTCGTCCAGCACAACGAAGAAATATGGATGATACGGATTACTCGTGCACGAGAACCTTTCCAAACAAAGGGAGGCCAGCTCCTCATCGTTCACTGCGTGATTAAGATCAAACTCTTCCTTTCGTTCATGATTTCAGTGGTGCTCACTGTCGCTGAAGCTCCTTGTGATATATACTCTAATCACATCATACCACTCTCTCCCCTTCGCACACTCGTCGTCGAACTTCTCAATCGTTGACTGGTTGATCCCGGCCCTAGCGAATCCAGCTACGCTGGATTTTTTTGCGCGTTCGATGTCAGATAGAGTCATGGGTGTAAAACAGGCAGGGCAGAAGAGGGGGAAGGGAGAGAAGCATCGCCCGGGGACTCGCGGACATCATGCGACCCGGCTCACTACCTGTTTTACCTGTCTCCGGTTCAATTTGGAGGCAACTATCAGTATGGGCTGTGGTAAATGATATGATTGATTAGGGAATATATTGGAAGCGCTGAAAGGTGCGACTACGGTATCCTCTGGATCAGTTTGACATAATTACATCATGATAATGAAGCTATCGAAGCATGAGAATCTACTTATCTGATAAAGGTATCATACAAGAAAGCATCTTACTGCTACGCAATTGAAGTGATAAACCAAACGTGAGTGTTAAGGAGGGTGAATGTTCGTCGTTTATAGAATATTATAAATAAAAGACTAAAATAGGATCAATCAATGCCGGATAGATAACCAAAGAGAATGAAGGTTCTTCATTAGTTGACGTGGTACAAAGGCTGCGGCTTTGTATTGGACCTGCACAGTCACCGACTGTGACGTCAAATTTATTGACAATTGCCAGCATAGCTGGTCTCGGTGTTCGCAACCATAGAACCCTTGAAGGTGGCAAAGCTAGAGCGGTCATCCTGGTTGGTGAGGACGGCTTCAATGTTCGCAGCCCCTAGAAAAAAAAAACGAATTAGATCATGCAACCAGGTGCTAGCATGAATACCAACATTTATAGTGGCCTTGAGTGGCAGAGTTGTAGTTGAACCAAATCCAGCCGGTCGCGAGGTAGCGGATCTGGCCCGTCGCCTGAATATTACAAGTCTTGGTGTTGGTCTAAGAAGGAAAGGTCACGGAGCCGCTTATGATTACAAGATTGAAAGAGACGTACCACAGCTGTGCAAGTCTTGCCTTCAGGAGCAGTCATCTTTATCGTAACCTTGCTCACGTCGTTGTAGGACGCGTCGAAGCTATAGGTTGAATGAGTCAGGTTCGAATCGGGAGTTGGGAACATGGAATAACTTACGTGCTCGATGTGGTATCCGTAACCGAAGCAGAGATGGTCAGGGCCTCAGTCACTTCGGCTACCTCTGGAACACCGATTTTGACACTCAGCGTGTTAGAAACACCAATCGTCGAAGCAGCTGAGTGTCAGATCAATAATGTAATAATAGTTGGAGAAAGAGATTAGAACACCTACAGCTGACGGTATAAGAACTATCACTGTTAAAGCCTTGATCGACTTCGATGTCGACTTCACCCTCAGTACCGACAAGGCTGCCCTGAGAAGTGGTGGTGTGTGTCTGGCAGACCGGGTCGCCTATCTTAGTGTTAGAACGGGGCCCAAAACAAAATAACTGCGAACCAACCAGAATAGCTGAGCTGGACAACATCATCCGTGATACATACTTGCGCAGGGCTGTCGACATACTAGAGAAGCGGATGGTTAGATGGTCAATTTTATCAACAAAGAATTGGTGTTACATCGGTAGGGTTCGTGACGATGTTGCGGGAGCCAGATCCCCAGTTAGAGTTGGCATATTGCACAATAGCATTCCATCCAGGAACTGAGGGGTCAATTTCTTCAGCAGCTGCATCCCGTTGTAGGGGCAAAGGGACCACTTACTAGTTTGGGCTTCGGCGACAGACAGCTGTGCGCATTGACTGGCGTCGGCACGACGCTCGACGCCGCTGTACTCGACATCGACTGGATACCTCCCATAGAGGGAACCATCGCGCTTGAAGGCGAGGTAATGCCCCTTTGCCTCGTCGACCGCGATATGGGCGATATCTCTAGGAAGGGTCCGGACAAGCTGGCTGAAAGGCAAAGCAGTGACGCCAGAAAGGGCAGTCAAGAAAGTGATAAACTAGACAGACATTAACGTAGTCCGAGGACCAAGACAGGACGGTACTCACAGCGGCAGCACTGAACATCGTGTAGGTGGATGTGAAGGAGGGTAGAACGAAAAGACGGTCAAAGAATTGAAAGTAGCGAAACTCGTAAGGGAGAAAGGTATGTTTATGGTTCTCTACAAAACATTGCATTCTGCTTTATACTCCAGGCGCTATGTTTCAGGATTTCGTAGGTGGCCGAGATTACGCGGCAAGCAACTCAGAAGATGTTTCGGTGCAGCGCGCAATCAGGCGGTCGTGTCGGGCATGTGGACTTTGAACCGTAAGAACCTGTTTCTGATCGGCGTGATCATCCAGCCCTATCATATACTGCACCGCCTGTAGCATGATGCGCCCTACGAAGATCGTCTAAGGTAGTCTCGAGCTCGGGCCATAGTAACGGCCACGTGGCACCATCTGCTCCGGCTACTCATGAATTCCAGCCATCTGGAGTTTTCAATTGTGCACACCGGAAAGGTTAATCTCGGATGAGGACCATCACTGGGAAAGTGCCTTTTGCCTGAGGGGAACCATGAATTCGAAGGCTGCTGAAACAAAGGCTTGGCTATTACTTACGGCGCCAGCTCAGTCTGGCCACCCTCGCCGATGCGACGAGGCTTGACACTGTTGCGAAGAAACCAGAGCCATCAATGATTGACCGTCGTGTTGCCCAATTGTTGCCGTCTTGCCGAAACCAGTTAGAGATTCATGCTACGACACATAATATTTCGTGGAAGGTTGCGCACCGCCAGAATCATAGCAACAGTTCAAACCTTGAAGCTTTGGATTGAACACCAGGTACTTCGTTGCCCAGACGGAATAAGCCGAACAGTTGGTTCGGGTAGCGGTGTCGGCAATCTGAAGCCGATTTCGCACGCCACAGGCGCGTCAATGGCTTACCCGACTTGTCATCTCATTCCCCCACCCGTGGAAGGGGGCTGGAAGGATGTCAGTCGAACCTGACAGAGCTGCTTCATCGCCGCTCCTGGAACTACGAGACCGCACGGCCATCCGACACTTTGTTGAACCCGCGTCCGATAATTATACGACTCGCAAAGTGGCTGTACTGGGAGTAATATCCTCGACTCTTCAACAGCTTCGTGGCAAAGATTAAGCTGACCGGTTCTCCTGCGAAACTCACGACTCGAGGCATTTTAAACGCCAACCAGTGAGGCCGAGTGAGACCGTTACTGCATGCTTTCTATCACTTTCCTCTCGAGAGTGCAGGCGTGAAGAAAAAAGTTGGTCGGTATCGTCTCGCTCGCTAAAGGTAAAAGAGAGTGTCAGACACTGGACTGCCATTTTGGGAACCTTCAATTCCTCTGCCTCAACACGCGACCGACATAATATTCCCTTAACAATAACATTTTGTGAATACCGGCTAGCCCAACGGTACGGATGTAGGACGGGTTCGACTCCCAGCCAGAGATTTGTGAAAAAAAGAGACATTTTTTCCCCTCAAGCATTTGAGGTGCAACATTGCTTTTTCATCTACAGCTACGCGTATTGACTGTGGAGAAAAGAGAACAGGCCGTATATTCTTCTCCTAAATTCAGTTGGGTAAGTGTCATGCAGCGCTCACTGAGGTTAGAACTTTTCTCGCTCCCAGAGTTCTCGTAATCAGATTCTCATAGTGATCCAGAGTGTGTGCAGGGTTCCTACGCTAGAAAGTGAACCGAACGATACAGTGATGAACTGGGTGAGTTTACATGCAATGATTCTGCATCCTCGGTATTCCCCAAGAACAGACATGCATGACAAGTCGATGTCGGTCAGACTCGAATATAGCTTAGGTGCTCTGTAAACCCCTTCATCGTGTAGTCTCTGATAGAATTTCGGCTAGTCCACCTGTACGAATAAAAGTTGGGTTCGACTCCCAGTCGGAGCGTCAAAAAACCGAGTTGGAATGTATTTTTCCCCTTCATTTCATTTCTTCCACGCCGAGTCACGAATATCCTGTTCATCGGTTAGGTCTTCCATTTTATAGCTCTCATCCTGCTTACCTGGACGCGACATTTTTTCTGACTGCTCACCGACAAGAAGGATATACTGCATTAGCGTACAAACAAACCTGAAACGGTGCAATAGCAAATCGACGCCTTACTTGGTGTGGGCCGGTCTGAGAAGGCGCAGTCGTCAAAAAGCTGGTAAGACCTTGTGCACTCCGTAGCCATTCATCGCATAGAGAAAAATGCAACGCATGTTTTGACCTAGACGTCTCAATCCTAATCGCGGAGTTATCAATGCAAGTAAAGACAAACTCACGTCGCTACCGGGCCCAGTAATGTATTGACAGGAAGTCGGTCATCACGCCGTGCCAGTGGAAAGGGAGGCCTAGCAGCGAGAGTTGATGATTCTAAGAACTAGCCCCACGACAAGTCAATATCAATCTCGCTCTAAACACCGTAAAATCTTCTGTAAACGCCTTTCCTGAGCGAAACGTCGTCAGGTCTGATGGAAAAGACCATACTAGCGAACAAAAACACGTCAAAGAAAATTGTTCTCGCTTAGTATCAAATCACAGAGACCAAGGAGAAGGGAAGGGCGGGCCCTCCGACTTGGATGTATGTGCGTCTCCCTAAATTGACAGCCGGCTCTATGGCCTGGATGAAGTTCGAGCTCGGCATGGTGCAAGTCGAGGTAGGGTCTCCTGCGTTTGCACCAGTTACAGTAGTCCCGTTTTAGAGCCAAGCACCTCTCCAGTCTTTCCCGGTCCCTTCATTATAAACAGAGAATGGCATCGAGGACTCGACCATTTGTTTTGAGGGCGGCAAAGGAAAGCGGGCAGTGAAGAGAAGGGCCAGACGCGGTTTTTTGTGGGCATAACGTGGAAAAGGAGCCGAGTGGGCGGACGTCTTTGCTTGGAAGACTTCACGCGTCATTTCTTCCTCCGGCGACCATATCGTTTCAAATGGGGTTCATGACTGTGAACTGGATTTCCTTCAACTACTCTCTAGTGACTGTCTCTCCTCGTTATCGAGACCTAGGGAGGTACCTCATAGTCATAGACGCGAAAAGGGATCCGCACGGTTGGGTGAGATGGCGTCACGGAGGAAAGAAAGAGGTGGTGGTGAACGATAGAAGTTCAAGCGGATGTCTAGGATATCTGTTAGCATGCTCACACGGACGAAAATTGGGTTCGATTCCCAGTCAGAGCACTATGAGTGCAGTTACACGCATAGTTTTTCTCCTTGTCTATAGTATACAACATACAAGAAATACTTTCTTCAGGTCCTTATCCTCGATCCAGAGAGTGGTTTCTGCTTCCTTCTTGCACAGAGAACCAACTTGTCAGGCGGTAGCAAGATCAAGGCAGATTTGAACTTGCAAGGGCCCAGTACGTTCCCGAATCCGTGTCGGTTTGGGAATTCAGAAGGCAAGGTTTATTGGTAACGTACTCGAGGTACCAACCTAGTCTGCCAGAACGTGGAAGCGCCAGGAAGGCAGTGACACCTTTGATCGCGGCCTTCTGGTTACCCGTCTAAAAATTAGCATCAACTACAAGGCTTGTGGAGGTAAGATGACTCACTTTGGTCGCAGCAACGATTCTGTGAGAACCGTGGCTCCAGTTATTGTTCGACGTCCACTGGCGGCACGTCTTCCTGACAAATGGGAGAGGTAATGCTCTGGCACCTTCCTTTATACGCGCCGCCTGGGCCCGAGATTCGCAAGATGATACAAAGCGCGCTAACCATTCAGAGTGATAACTTTAGCCCACGTCGGTGTAACTCTCCCCAATCGATATTAGGCGGTGTCTGATGGCAAGCATCAACGATGGGAACAAAACACCATTCGATCATTTCTTCCTCCCGGGCCCTTATCCAAGTTGCGATATCAAATGCCTACAGCAGACGTTCAATTTCCCATTTTACAAAGTATTACTAAGAGCGAGGGCGCTCCAAATCTAGGGCACATGATGTGGGTCTCCTCAGTCAAAGCTACATCTCGAGTGTGATCTTGCGTGCCATGGCATGGACGAGCTGACATTGGATGGCCTGCATGTTCATCATCCTCGGCGGCGACCAACTGAGAGTGGCCGCCTCATTCCAGAGCCAAGTCAAACGCACGCACCTCTCGACTCCTTGCACTTTGTTGTCATCTGTGCTCTAGTAGCACACAAGGTCTGTTTGATACAGTAACGAGAGGGTTCGATTCCCATTCATCGAATCTGTGTTGAAAAATAAATTCTTTTGAGCTACAACGCGAGAGGAGAACGCGCGCTTGGCCTGGGCCTGAAAGACTACAAACCACAGCGTTATCGATGCATGGGTTCTCACAATCAGGTCTGTAGTAACATATACTGCGGCGCGTGTATCTGAGGGCATCTTAGTTCATCGAATTCCACCGAGCGAAGAACGATACACGCACATGGGGATTCTGATATCTCCTTCACATGGATGGCCCACTACATACCCAGAGGCGGATGTGTAAATATGCATGGCGCTGAATGGCGAGCTAGGCACGCAGGGAATCCGCGAGGGCGTTCCGGCACATTGGTGTTGGAGGCATACGCTGGAATGTACGATCATTTGGTGTGCGAATGGAGGCCGTGGACAAGGCCAACTAATAAGGCTTGTAGGCTGTTAGTCTCATTCCAGAACTTGGTCAAATGCACGCACCGTTAGAGTCTAGACTCTTTGTTTCCCCTCCTTCCTGCGCTCTGATGGCGCAGCGGTCCTAGGTACGAGCGGGTTCGACTCCCACTCAGAACCTATTCGTCACCCATTCTCTTTTGGACTACAACACGAAGACTGGAGAGCGTACGTTTGGCCAGAACCACGCGAAGAAGGGAGGATAGTGCGGAGCGTACAGTCTAGTGCGTAGGTCCATATGATAAAACCGGACGGTCCGAAGTAACGAATCCCTGGGCGTGCCAACGAGCCGAAGACCAATATACTTACAAAGGGTCACTACTTCTCCTTCATATCCCCTACCATACCCACAGAGCAAAGTCTTGGAAAAGAGAAGTAGCGGTCGAGGCTGCAAGACAGCTTCTCGTCACTGAGATGATTTGAACATCGTGCGTGGTGAGCAGCGAAATGCGAACTGGCGTAAATCCCTGTTGCAATTTGCTCCTTTCTCGAATCGATACCAGCTAACATGCATCATGCTCCCGAGTCTATCGGCTTGAACACATCATCTGTAGTCCAAGTCGGGCGTCCCTAGGCTGCCGCTTCCCTTGCCATCCTGCCACCACTATATTCCCTACTGGTGCACTGTGCAGGCCTCTTGTCTAGCGCTGTTGGAGGTGGCCTCGCGCAGGGAACTATACCGCGCTGAATATTGAATAGCGGAACGGTAGACGACAAGGTACAGGAGTCGGAACGTGTTGACAAATGCTACACCTGGTCTTTACATGATCACAATGGTACCGATTACTGAACAGATGCGTACCATTATACCCAGATTCCAAGCACCCGAATGTCGGCCTGGTAGAATTCTGCTCTACAAGTGCCTTTTAGGTTCCATGTCCATGGACCTTCAGTTCATAAAAGTGTCCGGTGGTTTGGTTTATGAAAGTAAAAGTCTGGCACTGTGAATTATACCTCATATATATATATATCACTCTCACACTATTATCAGGTCTCTGATAGTATATCGGTTAGTACACGCGCCTGTCATTGACATGGAACATTTGTGACCGCGCGAAAGCTGGGTTCGACTCCCAGTCAGAGAGTAAATTTTTCTAGTGGTCTTAATTTTTTTAGTCATGATCAATCATAGCCAACTCAGCCTCCCAACTGTCATTCATGATTCACAATTTTGGAGTGACGATGTTGGAGTCTGGGCCCTGTCCAGGTAGCGCAGACACATGGGTCAATTACCATTCTTTACAAACCCCTCTCCAAGAAGGGTTTTGATACAGAGATTACATTTTTACACGTTTCTCTATCAAAGGACTCGGAGTTGTAATTCATTCGAAAGTATTGGTATATCTATGCCTGTTCTTCGTAAGGAGAATATACATGTAGCTATAGTATTTACCCACCAGTCACTGGGACATGAATACATAATAGCCGGTCATTAAGTTTTATGCGCTACCTTAGTGGAATCTACGTGGTGACTAAAGCTTACACTGGTGGGCTGCTGCCGCCTGGAAAATGAATCGGAGCTTCCGGTGCGAGAGACGGCGCGTCTGATGGTTCAAAAATCGGCAGCACGTCTCCATCTGGGTCGTATATGGTTTTCAAAGTAAATAATCGCGAAGGACCTTCCCCGTAGCTACATTCACATTTGTATTTGGCTAAGAACTATTTGAAAGATGACGCTCATGAATAAATATCAAGTGAGTGTGTGGTAGAAATGAGCGAACGCTAAAGAACATCTCTGACGGAGAGTCAGAGACAAAACATCGATGACCACGAAGCAGCTATCAGTATCCCCGCTAGAATAGCGCCTTCTTTGATTCCGCCAGTTGTCGCCGCATCGGCTTTTGCAGCGGCGACCTCGCATGCGGAGTACACTGACGTGAGTATAAGATAGAAAACAAAGACGACACGGCCTGTTAATACTTACGCTCATTCAGCTCCTCGAGCATGGCCTCCTCCTCGTCACCTGAAGCCGCACTCGTGAAGCAAGTAAGACAATTAGACACGCTCGCGTTGTAGTTGGTCGAGCAGAGGCAAGAGCCCATGCTATCTCCGCAGGCCTGCACATTGAAGCCCCCGTAAAGTTCAGACTCGGGAGAACGATTATGCGTGACTCACAACGATGGAAACTAGGTCTGTACAATCGGTCGAACAGGTATCGGGGATGTATGAGATATTGACGGCGGAAGTGGCGTTGGTATCGCGATGGAGGATAAGGAGCCAGGATGTTAATCCCTGGCCGAGGACTTCGAGGGGAACGGTCATTATTATCCCATTCGAAGGACAAGGGCGACGAAACGTACCTCCTTCGATATTAACGAGCGACAAGCATAGTAGAAACAACGGTACGGCGCTCAACATCGTCGGCGGCGGGGGTAAAAAAGTAGTGAGAGATTAAGTTGACGAATCGATGAGGAACCATCCTTTCAGTGTCATCAGAATTCCCGACCACACGTATCCGCAGTCCCCGGCCCATCAACAAGCTGCGAAGCCGTGGGATCGCGCCGACATGTTTGGCACTCTTCTTTCCTGTAGATGGTCTTGGTGATGACGGCGTAATTGCATGGAACGTGTTGAATACTGAACGTGTTCAATAAGCGTCTACAACTGAAATTGCCCCACGGATTGAACCTACGGACGCGCAGTGAGTCAGGCACTTGCGCAGTGGTTAAATGATCAATTCACAGACAGATCGGAGGGTGAGCCAGAAATAGCTTGGGATCCCGGATGCTTTATTACATCGATAGATCGTTAGACATATCGCTTTTAACGCGTTAACAATGGCCATTATACGGAACTGACGTATACAACGTACCTTGGGCTAGAGAGGGAGAGCTACCTTTATGCAGGTCACCGCGGCGAGTGTAAGGCTCGCTCATTTCCCCTTGCCGATCAACTTGAACATGGACATCTTCTCGTGTACCTGACATGACATCGAACGAATGTCAGAGTCATATAAATACCTTGAGGATATTTTTATCATTGACAGGGAGCTAATAACACACTGGACTGACCGGGTATCTCCCGACAACGATATCAAAGGAAGATCGTTGAAGCTAGTTCACATCGACGGCATTCTACTACATCGCTGCGACGCAAGGCGAAGGTTTGGGTAGAACAGACACTCCTAGCAAATGACCAGCTAGATAGCCGTCTTGTCAATGGTATACCAGTCCGGTTCCTTTCAACAACTGACATTCCGCTAGCTACCTGCAACTTTGGACAGTCTGAAAAGCGGATAGGACTGGAATACAATGTCAGTATTCGATTCGTCTTAACTCATACAAAGTTCTTACAATTCCCGGCGCCTCAAGCACGATGATAGTGCAAACTGTCAGATCCTTGGCTTGATACTTTGTCTGAATTTCCGACGTTGGTCGGTCCTTATAAAACTCGAATATCTTCTGAGGAGTGGTCGTCCTAAGAAATGTTCAGTGTTGACTTGATAGACCAATGTCTAGGGATATCTTCCGGAAGTATGAGAGTAAACAGGTCAGCACCCGTTGACATTCAAAGATATGTTACACTCTTTTTCATTATCTAGTCAAACAACCTCTCAAAATCTCTCAGATCAGCAGCAACACAGTACAGTCATCAAGGTAAGTATCAAATTACTTGAACTGCGGACGACGATCTCAGTATACGATGAACAACAGAGCAGGGAAAAAAGACATACGTTCTTTCCATCAACCCACTTCTTGCCATCGAGGTCCAAATCCCAAGCGAGAGCACCCTCGAAGAAGGCTTTCTGCTTCTCGTCCTTCAAATCGATCTTCTCATACTTGTAGCTCTCCCAATCAGGGGCAACGTTTACGACGGGGGCGACGTCCTGACCACGGAGAATGAGAACACCGCTGATGACGCTATCATTGGTCTGGCCCAGAACACCGACGGAACCGAAGAGGTACTTCCGCGAAGCCTCTAGACGGTTGAAGAATCCGCCGATCTGGTTGGAGGACATGAACGTCTGGGTGAGTTCATCGTTGTACTTGAAGTCGACGCGGTAGATAGAGAAGCCTTCGGCGTCGAAGCTGAAAAATAGCATGAGGGACAGGAAAATGAAGAGAAAGATGGCACATACTTCTGGTAGAACCACTCAATGGATCCACCAGCTCCACGGGTGTCCTTGTTGGAGTACGCCCGCTTCCAGTCCTCGAGGTTAAATGTCGACTTGGGGAGGTCGTCGAGGGGGTTCTTGACCTTGGGCTCGGGGGGAACGTCGGGCTCGTCAGCATCGTCGTCCTCGACCTCCTTCTTCTTCGGCTTCTTCTCCTCGGCCTTCTTCTCCTTGGGGGGAGCAGGAGCCTTCTCCTTCTTTGGTGGGACGAACTGCACACCCTTCTCAGTGTAGTTGACGGGGCCGTAGATCTCCTTCAGCTGTGGTTGGTTGACGATGGTCTCGAGATGGCGGATGAGATGGGGGAGCTGAGCACGGACAGAGGCATCGATGCTGACGCTGGCGCCGTATTGGATGAAGGCAGCGATGCTGAGGTCAGCAAGGGTGATGCGCTCGCCGACGAAGAAAGTGTGCTTAGCAAGGTGAGCATCAAGAGTTTTGAGAGCACGGAGCTGTTTCTCGAGGAAGTAGGTGTGGGCAGGTTTGGAGTAGCCGGCAATTTTGCCGTTGCAGACATGGTTGGCGAGAACGGTGTAGATATCGACTTCGCTCTCAGCAAGATGGATCCACTGGTCAACTTGAGCAGCTTCTTCTGGAGTCGAGCCGAGCAAGTTCGAGTTGGGAGCTTTTGAGGCGACTGGGAACCGAATATATCAGTATCCATCGTAACGGAGAAGAACAAAGAAATCAGAGAATTAGAAATGCTGTCGACACGGATGTTAAGACAGGGATAACTGAAAGAATGAATCTCATCCTAGGAAAACGAAAATGAATCGCTAAACTTCGCAATTACGCACCGTATCGAGCAATCGCAGACCACTCAAAGAGTAAGAAATCACCATCCTCCCATGCTGGGATCTTTCCATGGGGGAATTTGCCCAGGAATGGAGGCTTCAGATTGTCATCATAGTGTGCATAGGCATCCGGGAGCTTAAAGGGAACTCCTCCAATAACAGCTGCAGCCCGGATCTGTAGGACATCTTTAGATATCGATATCAATCAGAGCCACACTGTACGTACCGGCTTGCCCTTTGGCTGAACGGGAATCGTCCACAGAGTAGGCGTCGACATCTTTTAGTACGGGAAAAGGAAATCTGAAGCTCGTGAAGAAGGGCGGTGGTGGGGGAAAGAGATCAAGAACGAAAATTTTGTGATTCAGAAAGGTACGCCATCACGTGCTAACTTTAGGGCCGGTCAGCCGAAATCGATATCGATTCACGTCTTCTTTGCGTCTTTTCGTCAACTGATTATCCACACGCGACTAGGGCTTAGGGCATTGCGCGACCCTCACCCTGAAAGGAGCAATATTAGTATCCGTCTCGCTATTTTCTCTCTGAGGATACTGTTAAACACGTAGCAATGGGTATATGGTAAGTATAATTCAAGTTCTACGGTGTCTGTTTATTCTTTTCCTTCCCGAATCCCGCGGCTTTCTTACCGACTGCAGATGAACTATGACCACCAGATAACCGGAAACTGGAACTGGTTCCTACATCTCATGGATTATGGTCAACAATGTTATTAGGGAATGTGACGCCTTCCGAGCGGCACAAAAAAAAATCGCCTCGCGATGCGACCGTAGCGTTTTGAAATGACACCGACTGTTATTTTGAAGCGTGAAATATGTTTTGGAAAATTCGACGAACGTTTCACTTCAAGACGCAGAATTCCTGCCAGTCCGAGTTCTCGAACGACTTGCAGAGTATCATTGAGTACTACTACTAATAACACTCTGTGACACTGCAAGGAAAGTTCCTGTCTTGCGGTCAAACATTGAATCAATGTTTTCTCCTTTGTCCGCGAACCCCTTCCTCGAAGTGCGTCCTGGATTGTTTTTGTGGCCTTTCAATTGATCATAGTGTCTTCAACCCTGGTCAGCCACCAAAAGAAAGGGTGGCAGCGATTGTTTGTGTCCGCGACGTGCCAGAGGTGACTCGACCGCTCTTTATAAAGGGATCCTCATGATTCTTCGCCATCGACGTCTCAATGGACGCCTGCTATACGCCTACTGACTTGGGCGAAATGTGAGTGTGGTCGTCAACGGGTTCACCTATCATTCTAACCATTACTCAGTGTAATCCTTGAAATGGCCCTCGATGGTATCTGCCTTCCTTCACCCGAAGGGAAGTATGAAGATAGTTACGAAGACGCTATGGCTGATGTCGGGTTGGTTTCTTCATATTCCTGGTTTTACTATTTCGTCCCCTGATATATGTTCTCAGGGCTTTTTATGAGGAATACGCCCCCCTGGTGTCTTTGATGTTCGAAGACTGGCAGTATCTGCAATCTATATGCCACTTTGATCTTGGGTTTGGCGGGGACGTACCGATGTAAGCGACGAAATGACGCCACTCCTTCTTCCACCTGTCAACAAATGCTGATATAGGCTGGAGGATACCCCCGATTCATCTACACCCAACCCTCTCGGACAACGTTCGGTTCTTCCATGATAAAGATATCTACGAGTTGTTTTGATCGAACATGCATTACATATTGAAATTGTTCGTTAATTTATTTTCAATCTTCTTGTACGGCGCTTGCAGATCAGGTGCTAAAACAATGCTGAAGGAAAAAAGTCGACTGTCGAACCCAGTATTAACTTCAGGTCCACCGACCACGATGAGCCATTAAGTGAATCGTTTCTGCCTGCCATTTAATAGCATCTATACTGATGACTCCGAGTAAGGCACTATAGCCAAGTGGTTAAGGCGATAGATTCGAATTTGTCTCAATCTATTACTCTCTGAGTGCGCAGGTTCAAATCCTGCTGGTGTCGTGATCGACGGAAACTCTTTTCCCAAATATTTTTTTTGAAAATTGAAAATTGAGACTCGTCGCACAATGCACATAGGCTTCACACAGAAGGAGACAGGCAGTAAATCCTGATGAACAAGTCGACAATACCGGCACCAGCAAGGACATGGAAAGCTACATAAACATTCTCTATACGTGTAAAAACGACATCGTCAAGTCTCAAAGTGATACGATAAGAAATGAAAGACATACGACGCAACAAAGCGACGAGGACGACGGCAAAAAAAAGGTATCGAGGACCGTAACATGTCAGAGTATTCAGTACCAAGTAGTAACTTACTGGTCCCCGGGTTTCGTGTGCACTGCGCAATACAACGCACCAGTATCTCGCATTCGTGTTAGTATTTACTTTATATTTTGCCTGGGTCGGATTCGAGTTGGTGGATCGTACGCTCCTCATCAGTGGATGGCTCTTTTGTTATACCTCTGGGAAATCGAATCAAGTGAGTACTTTTCAACCTATTTTCGATGTCGTATAATGTAAACGATATTCTTCTAAAGTACGGAATAGCTTCTCATGCATTGCTAAAGTATAGGATGATTATCTCATTAGATTACATTAGGACTAACATGGCGGCGCTCAAAGGTCTATGCAATGAAAATTCATATTATGCGTTTCGACGTACCCACTCGGTCCACTGTGGTCCGACCTGGCACATTAGTTCCGTGATAATGTTATCCCACTTATTCTCCCTCTGAGCCCACCATGAAGAGGGACAGTTCGGATCTACGTTCTTCCGCTCCATACTTTGCATAATGACACAGTAGTGAACTGTAAGCAAGAGGGCTCTCGGGCGCCGTTCAAACAAGAACGTCAAAAACCTGTCGGAGACACCCGCAAACCATGCAAGGAGCGCGTATCCCTGGTATTGAGGAATAAACGACGCCTTCCATGCAAGCTGCAGCAATGTAAGAGCCCACTGATAGTCCGCTGACACCTCCTCATCAGCGACTTCTTCTGGATCCGGGGCGCCCGGGGTGGGAAACGGGAGAGTAGACAGGAATTGGGGGAATGTATCTCCGCACTCGGGGTTTGGCAGCGCCGATAGTAGTGCTGAAGGAGACACTGGGAACCTACTGGCCAACGGACCGGTCACACCTTGGGGAAGGGCCGGCCATTGCTGGCATGTTTTAGTCAAGACTCGAAGGACACGTAACCAGTTCCGGAATCGCGAGTTGGAGGAAGTCAATGAAGGAGGCGATATGGCAAAACCGTATATAACGATGACCGAGAGGGTCAGCACGAAAGGGATGAGATTGGCGCTATCAAAGGAAGGAATGGTGAGCCCCGCCAATGCCGCGTTGCAGTGTACGGTGGCCGCATAGGAGTATCGTCCGGCACTCGGGCTCGTGGGGTCGAGGGAATGGAGGTGAAGGGCAGTGACCGCCAGGATAGCATGGAGAAGGTGAGAACCATTGGCGGTAAATGATAGCCTCGGTACTGCAGTGTTCCATACGCTATCCAGATTGGTTTCATTGACGAATGTGAGAGTGTAGCACGTCATGCCGGTATAGTGGTACATAAGCTCCAATGTCCGCGCACTGAGAACAAAGGAAGCATCAGGGTGCTGGAAAGTAGAGAGTATCGAGATCTCTTTAGGCCGTCGACGCGACAAAGCGGTCGAAATGGAGGCAGGGGAAACTCGTGTTTCAGGCGACGAGTTCACGAATCTGAAGGTTTTCGGAGCCCAGGCGCAGTCCACCTTTCTCTTTGTGCAATTTCCGCACACAGGATACTCTTCGTCGCACTATAAATCATTGAGAATATGACTAGCAACGGCACGCGGGGGCTTACCTTGATTTTTCTTCGCTTGCACGTAGCACAACCCGTTCGTGACTTGACATGAGGACGTATGGCTCTACCAGTCATTTTTGAAGTCAATTAGAGTATGCTTAGACGACAGTATCCTATATCGCTCGACAACAGACTTCAATGATGGTCGACGAGGTGAAACCGATAGGAAATCATCCGATCATTTTGACTACATCACGGACGCCGAGCCTGGGCACGATGTGCACAGGCGAACCTTTCACGAGTGCCAGAAAGAGTGGCAATGTAATACCGTAAAGTTCTTGATTCCAGAATGTCTTGAGATATAAAAGAATCTTCGAACGGCAGCGTTGTCAGTCGCTTTGCGGACTTATATGTTGAGGCGAGTAGACCCTTCCACGCAGCATCTGCTCCGAGTGAAGGAGAATATTGCGCCTGACGACGAGCCATCGCTGTCGGAAGATCACATAAAGGTACACCATCCAATACCTTGGTACACAAGCAACTGCAAAAGCAAAGGGAATCCGCAGTTCAGACGTCGCTGATAACAAAAACCAATTACTTCTTCCACATCAATCTCCGGGGATTCGAAACATGTGAAAAGCGAAGAACACGATGCTGCTGGAAAAGAACGCCTATTGCTCGGAGGGAAAGGGACTCAGAGATGATGGATAGAACAAAGAAAAGTGTGACGTGACACTTTTGGGAAACTCGGGAAACTCGGACCTACCGGCAGGAGAACAGCGCAACTCCCGAACCCGCCCAGGGTGTTCGCTGTAGGCGTAGGCGTAACCGTAGAAGTATCACATCCTTGGATAGCTTCGTTCGTTAATTTGCATCATTACATCTGAATGTTACACACACAGACCAGCGGCACTATGGCCACATCAAAACGGCCACATGTTAACTATTACAACTCGTGTTTCTGTCCGGTCTTTTGCCTTGAAATTTGAGACCTTGTGGGCTGTGGTTTGTGGTCAATAAAAGAGATAGACTTCATCCTAAACGCATACTTTGAGTTCGCTGCGCCACAAATATGCAAAGTCCCCCCGGCCTGAAGTTCAAGCATATGCAGCTTCGGATCCACGCACCGGAAAGCAGTAACGTGGCGGTCTCGCGGCTGCATACAGGAGAGACCAAAAAGGGACGATATTCTCTGCTCGTTCCTGTTAAGAACCAACAAATGGTCAAATTTCTAATCTGCTAGGAAGAGCATTGTCTGTTATATGTCGACCAAAAACAGATCAGGCAACTCACGAGAGGATACTAAAGCATTCCGATAACGTGCGGCAAACCCATTAATGGCTGAGCATGATACGAGCGTAAATGGTTCGCTCGTCATGTTGGTGGTATTTTATGTCTGGTACGAAAATCACGTAGTTAGTCGTACAAAAAGAGTCGAGAGGAAGTATACCTTCAAGCGATCATGCCAGCCTTGACTCCAGAGTATGGGACATGAGAAGGACATTGACGCTCAGTCCGGTTGAAAGGCATGTGAAATGGACTTTTGCCGGATAAGAAGCCGCGCTTCCCCCACTGGTCGAAGAGCCTCAGGCAGTACAAGAGTAACACTGGGCGTGTCTTGAGAAAGATAACGTAGGACCACCTTTTCTTGAATGGACGCTGTTACTTGTTGTGCAGTCTCAGCGATCCATGTGTGGCACCTTGCAAGCGCAAAGAAGTGACATATCTTATCTGAGAGGTCGAACTTCGCGTGCTAAGAAACAAAGGTCAAAGACACCGGATACTCTGAACAGATAGATTCACGACAATGACAAACATTCCAACTCGAAAAAAGCGAACGTGAATGGAACGAAGAACAGTCTTCTCGAAGATATCTTCATCGCCTGCTGGTCATTCACTCGGGATTGTGATCCCTTCCCAGCAATGGCGTACTCTCATTCACAGGAGAGGACACCGAGGCCTTCCGGTGGCGCTCGACAATCCTAACAATCATTAAATATGAAATAACAGTGAACGTCTCGCTCTTTTGACTCACCCCTTCATGATAGCGGTATTCGTCAACCGCTTGGCCCGCCGTTTGTTAACGTTATCGTCGTAGCGATCCGTCTCGTCGACAATCTCCTCAGTGATTATTTCTTCGATTATATCTACATAGGTTAAGGACTTAGCCCTCTTCATGATTAATCTGAGCCGAGCAGAAACCCACCTTCAAGGGTAACAACTCCAATCGCGCCACCCGCTACTCCCGGAGTGTGTGATATGAGAAGGAGATGGGCTCGCCCAGTTTGGCTAGAGGACGGGGTGAGATGAGGTTGCTGTAAAAGGAAATGGTGTCCTCACAAATAATCCAACGCCTGGAAACAGTTAATTGAAGGGTGAGCCTCAGGCAAGATAGACAGCGCAAAGCTTGACACAGGGAGGGCTTGGGAAGGGTCGTAAGTTATTAACTATGAGCAACGCGTATGTGTTAAGAGGTAATATGTTCAGGACGAATAAACAGACTAACCTTTTTTACTAATAAAAGCCCGACAAAAGCCAATGGGTTTTCTGGATCGTGCACCGGGAAGCGGGAGTATCCGCTCATGATACTATGTCGCATTTCAGCGGCGAGAACAATTGGAGAGATAGCCCACGAACATTTTATCGACTGTGTTGTGGTCCAATATTGTGTCTTTGCTGAGCGTAACGACATCCTATAATGTAATTATTAGCACCTCTGACCCTGTCATGGGAGCCATCTCCTTGCCTCCATCCTCGTCATTAGTTCTTCAACATTTTTTGAATTGAGCTCTAGCACACCGCTCAGGATGGATATTTCATCGTCCCTCAGAGGTTCCTCCCCGGTGCGATGGAACTCTAGAAAAGATTTGAGCTCCGCTTTTCTGTAGGTGTGCGCTTCGTTCGCGCCAAGCACATAGTCCAGGAGTTTGGCTATGGGATAAGCGACGGGAGCTACGAGGAAAGGAAATGAATGTGAAGCCCAAGGAATGGACCAGACCTTCTCACCGAAAATATACATCAACGCCAAGACGAATGGTGTACATGCCGCACCGATGGACAAGCCGTATCTTACACTCAGCGATTGAGGAATAATCCTGTAAATGACGCGGCATGAGAAAATATAAAGCCTAAAAGGCTCTAAACGTACTCTCTACATCCAAATCAGATAATGCGAACTTTGACGCGAGCAAAAGACGCACCCGAAGATGACTAGAAAATTACTTTAGCCAGCGGAAACACTAGTCATTAGAGCTCACCGATAGCAGCTGTCGAAATTGCTACAGCAGCTACTCCTCCTCCGATCTTCCCAGAGGGTGAGCCAAGATAGCGCTCATAATCTGCCAAGGACGTACCGCGCTGTCAAGGAAAATAGGAAGACTCTCGTTGATGATCTGTATGTTTGCCTTCGGTCTCCGCAGCATTGGAGTTGGGGGGAAAAGACGCACGACATTTCCAAGGAGAAGGACCTAAAGACGTGGCATTTAATACGAAATCTAACGAGGAAAAGCGCTGTACGAACAACCAATACCCAATGTCTTCCTTTCTGCATGAGCGCCAACACTTTCTTGGCGTTTTTTTTTTCAACAGGGTCGTCAGACGAAGCTGAAAGTACCCGTAAGTGCAGTTCGTCTAGGCCCATGAGACCAAGGGTAAGGCTGCAGTGAACTGTAAGAATGATACGAGCGATATCGAAGGTAAGGGTGCTCTCACCCAGCAAAGACCCCGCCTAGCAAGACGAGGGCACCGCTAATAATGATTTTGTACCAAAACTCCGGTGAACCTCGTTCTACCGTAGGATGCCCATTGGTGTGCAGCCCGCCGTCGTCGTTGAACTTGAAGGAAGGAAGAGCGCGAGCTAGCCCATTAAGCAGAAGAACAAGGAGAGAACGCCTTTGCATAAGTTGACCAATACGAGTTTGCTATTCTGAGGAAACGACGAGGAAGGAAGGAAGGAAGGAAAAGGAACGCTGTGGTGGTTGGCGAAGAAGATCGCGACAGTGGAGCTCCGGTGTCCGGTCCGACTTCCGAGCAAAGCCGAATATTATCTCTTTCTTATTTCGGCAGTTCGGGTGCTCAAAACTTGATATACTTAGATTGAAATAAGGTAACAAGAAACTTAGGCCTAGTGAATTTCTTTTCTTCCGATTCCAAGAATAGTTCTCTGGAGTAACACCAACTATACGTAGAAAGATTCTCAAGCCACCACCTGGAGATAATGATCAGATAAACCACATGGATACTTCCTTCGTTTACGTACCGGCCAGCCTGTAGAAAAATCGAGTCTGTTGATACCTAGCTACAGAAAGAAAAGATAAGACTGCACCCAGCGTACAGGGACAAGAAAATACTTACGAAGCTTCCTGCCGAGGTATAGTAGTCTTTCGAGATGATCAGCTTCTGCAAGCAGGAAATAATGTCGACTGCATGCTTACGGTAAACAAGGATAGGCCCATCACCGTCCTCCAAAATATCTTGACCACCGGGACCATAGATCTGTCACTACTCAACAAAGGCTCGGCGGCAAAGGTCAGTGACTACGCACTGCGTCATGGCTCTCCAAGACCAGGGTTCCTCCACCGCTAAGCAAGGAGACTCCACTCTTGTCATAGTACGTCCCCGAGATGCTACCACAACGTCATCAACTTTCAAACGGAGAATAATAAGATTCAGATAGTACCTCGTCGACCTCCCAACACGGATGTTGTATGTACTTGAAGTTCCCGAGCAGCAGACATCCCACGACGTGAAGAGGTAGTAGTAACTTCCGTACTTATAGATGCTGCTGGCCTCGATAGCACCGCTGGCTTCTGTGCGCTGAGCCAGTGATGTTACAGAAGATCCCGACGAAAGACCAGTCGAAGAGTTAAGCCTATATAGTATGAAGCATGAGCTTTGATGTACACGCAGTGTAGGACGATAACGTACTTGATCATCTTGATACCGGTCCACCAGCTTCCAAGACTGAGGTACCATGTGCTTCCATCTGTTAAAAGGTCAATTATATACCCTGGTAAGAACATACGTGCAGACACACCGATGTACAAGCTATGGGTTGTGCGATTATAACACACTGGTATATCATCATGCAGTAGAAAACACTTACTTGGGATCAATCGCCTGAAAGCAACCTATCAGCATTGCAGTCGGTCAAACGAAAAGAGCAACACACATTATAACTGTCGCCTGTAGTCGTAGACGTTACCAATCCCTTGTTAGTCCAGGACCCTTGAATTACGACAGATCAGGACCGCGCAAAGATACTTACAGGGCCGGTTTACACACCAGGAGCACCAGTCGAAGACGTCGCCAAAAAGATCGCAGACTATGAAGTGTTTTAATCGAACACGAAGACACAATGACAGCAAAATACAAACGTTCTGCGAGCCAAAGCTCGACGCGGCATAGTACAACTGGGGAGACATGATGAGATCACGATTTGTATGGTTGCTGGGAGAAGCATACCCAGAACTGACTTCCATCATAGTAGCACTCCGGGGCCCATAAATTTCTATTACCCGATGAGGATGAGCGACGCAAGCACTTTTCTGCACAGTGATTACTGACCCATTAGAAGTGAGCGTGTACTCATCGGTCCAGCTCGCGCCATTGGGCCATACCAATCCCTGGTAAGTGAACGCAGTCCTATCCGTAGACGTCGTGATCGAGATACCGACGGCAGTCGCTAAGGAATACAGATAAGCTCAGGCGTATAAACGAAGCCGACGCGCCACCTACCAAACAAGAAATATGTTCCGTCTTTGTCTTTACAAATTGTAGGGTCGTGCGTGCCCGTGCTGCCAGAGACGACGCCAGGACTAACATATGCACGACCAAGGCCAACGCATGTCAGCGCAACCAGAAGGAATTGAAAGAACGACGACGAGGACACCATAATCAAGAGGAGCCGGGATGTAAAAGCACGAGCATGAAAGCTGCCACGACTTTATAGCGGAATCCATGACTACAGCACCTGGAACGCCCCGTGTGGAGGAGAAATACTGGAAAAATACACTGCAGAGCCCGATGGGCTTGGCGTAACAATGGCGTTGGACGGAGTAACAGGCGGCCTTTTATGTTCTTGGTGGAAGAAAAATGCAAGAAACATTTCCATGTGAGAAGGATGAATCTGAAATCGATTCAGTTACCGAGACGGAGTGAACTCTTGATTTGGTGGGGTTGTTAGTCTTGCGTATGACGGCCCATATCGTGCCAGAAGCATAAGCCCGAACATAAGCCGACGATTCGTGAAGCATAGTTTACAGTTCGTCAGGTCAGCCGGCTCCCTGTGACCAAATTCTTCACGCCGTCCTTCATATTCTGGGGCGCATCATGATTCTATCATTAGCTTTACTCGAGATGCCTCTGATCTCGCCAGAGCCCATGTGTGTTGTGCCACTTCTAGCGCAGAACATAAGGCCTGCATTGCGGGGCTCCCAATGACGAAGAACACGAAGTGCCTAGGCGGCGGTTCACTTGTCGGACATTTTAGATTCGGATCCAATACTTGTGATGGCCGTTGAAGGACTCCGTCGTAAGTAGCGGCTAGCGGCCCAAAATTCCCTCTCTCTGTGTATTCTAACCCGCTTTCCACCATCTTGAAATGAGCACCTGAAACTGCTGCCTTCCTGAAAGGGAGCTCACACGAAGACATGGAGAAGCTTGCAATCATCTGAAACGGAACGTGGATGGAGCTCCCTTCCCTCAAATCCAGTTTGGGACTTTTTGCGGCGCAATTCATCATCCTGGTTTGTTCTGGGTGCAGAGACACGTTAAAGGAGATACACGAGGAATAAGAAAATTGGTCTGCCATGAGAAGGAGAGGGAGAGAGCACCGTCCAACTTGCTTAAGCGACCCCAAGCATCGGGGCTAAGCCCAAGTGTCTGCACTACGGCAGTGCCGACGAATGTTGTGCTGCTGTAACACACACTCCAGAAATCCTCTCCGAATATTTTGATGAGTGCGCGAGGGTCGTTAATGAGATGGAGCAGATACCATTACCATAACGAAGCGTGATGCGCTACAGTGATTCTATTAAACCTCTGCGAATGTTACATCCAGCAGAGGCTATGGTAGTTACGGCAGTACCACAAGCACTTGTATTGATCTATAGAGCGATGCTAGTTGCACTTTGGATCTGGGAGCACGAAAGGGACTGTCATTTTCTTCTATGGCCTCCCTATAGGGTCAGAGAAGGGCCATAGAAGGAATGCGACGACCTATAACGAATCGATCAAGCGGTTATAGGGAATGGCAAATGGAGCGAAAATATAGTCTCCCTCGATCATGAGAGAATCACGTCTAGGCCATATTGAGATGAGAACAACATAAAGTTGAAATGGTCTGACTTACAATGACTGACTGGACACGACTCGCCTGTCCCTCTGCAGAGCATTGAAACTGTCTCCTCCTGAAACAAAGCCATACTCAGGTAATAACATTAATGTATTAGGCTGGATAGGAAGCATGGCATGAATGCGACGGACACGGGCCACGACATAAACACAATGCCAGAACGTCCCACCGTATCGGAAATCGTTATCTGTCGTCCACCGACAGAGCTGGGTGAAATATTCCTCCCACATTGACTCAGAGATATCCGTACGGTGAAGCCTTTCAAGCAGACGAGTAATAGTATGCCAGTCCATGACGTGAAGAAGGAGGCGCGTAAGCTTCGAGAGGCTATCGACGAATGAAAGATCCGTCGAGGAGCCCGCAAGATGAAGAGGGCTGAAGGTATCGATGTCGACCATACCGTTTGCAATCTGGCTAGCAAAACGTGCGGGGACCTGTCTTGGAAGACCGGGGCGATGTGAGTTTGCAAACCGGGTATATAGAGCAGGCAGCCCTCCCTCCTTAATGAACACTCGAAGCAATATTCTAATGTCATCGGGGAGGAGAAAAGGCGCCACTAACTCTTCCAATAGACGCCATTCCAATTTCCAGTATTCCTGTTTAAGACTGAAAGGGCTATCATCTAGTGAAGCGGATGACAATAGACACCTTATCGCGTTGGTGTAGAAGATCTCAGCCGGCTTGAATGAGGGGATGCCGTCATGGAAAGTGAGAATATGAAGCAACGCCAACCGACCCTTCGCCGATAATGTGGTTGGGAAAATGCGAGATGAAGATATGGTACGCGAGTCCGTCCGAGCAGCCATCTCTGATTGAGGCGAGGACTGTTCAGAGAGTGCCTGATACGCTGCCTGCGAGGCAAGGCGAGGCATTTTTTGAAGCATTGTTTGAACGGCTATGGACGTCCCATGCAGGAGGCAATTCACGCCATGAGCATTATTCTCAAGGTTCGACGTCAGCTCAACGCGAAACAATCTGACCATCGCTGACAACGCCCGGCTAGCATTCCAGGAACAATTTGGATAATGTTGGACAAGATCTGGCCCTAGGATTAAACGAAGGCAGTCGATAAATGCCCTGGATACGTCGGTGGTTATGGACGACATACAGTGCCCGATGGTGTCCGTATCAGCAGGTGGTTGATTACCGAAACCTTCCAGTAGGTTATCCTTCCATATTTCCATCAGCTCCACCGCTAGGTGAATGGCGGACGGTGACCGCCAGTCTGCACACTTCAAGATAGAAACCCAGAGACTCTGTGGAAAGACAACATTCTCTAGCATTGGCGAGCGAATTATTGCAAGAAGATTAATGGTGGTGTCCCGGAATGGGTTTTCTCTGGGCGGAGAGTCCGAGTAGGGCTTTGGCAAGGGTAGGTTCACTATTGAGTGTTGTACGTCTGGCTCCAGACCGCCTAGTTGGTCAAATAGACGCCCTACGGCATTGTCGACGTCAAGATTCTTCTGGATACGGATTCCAAGAACGGCTTGTAAGACAATCTGTTTGACAGATGTGTTCGAAGACGCCGAATATAACCAAGACACTGCCTGGCTATCAATGGCCGTGGCCGCCTGAGAAGCACCGCTTCTCTCCACGTCTTTGATAGAACGGGGCTTCTCCAGGTGCTTGTTGGAGACGCCAGGAACAAGTCTCGAAATTATACTACGTGCGGCGTGATACAATCCGGGGAGATGGAGCATCAATGGTGTTTTGTATGGGCAGTTGTGATAGAAGAGGGGAAGGACGAGGCACGCGACATATGCGACGTAGGCTGTGGCTGAAATGGCAGCAACGACATACGCAATGGCGATATCTAACGCGAAGAGATAGATCGAAAGACCAGCAAAAAATAGGCCCAAGGAGATGTGGAGAAGCACCGGAAGGAGCCCAATAATCATTGGGACCTGCCACGTCATCAGACCCATGTATCGATACTGGCGAATGGATCCACGGTCGCGAGGTAAGATATCAGAAATGACGGAGATGTACTGATGAAGCCATTGCTTGACCAAAACAGCTACGAGTGCTGTTATTAGACTGAAAGTCAGACTGACGAACCACAGGCTGTTCAGCCAGACGTCTGCTGTTGATGGGGAAAAGGATATGGAAGGGTAGAAAGGAGAAGAGGGAATCGAGGAAACATTCGCCGCCCGTTGGTGCCCAACAAGCTCCATGAGTAAAGATGCAGAAACTTGTGTATAATCTGGTCGTAGATTTTGCGATGTTTGAATGACGAAGGTGGTCAAAACCGCAGAGAATAAACCGGCCTAATTGCGACATGAGTGGAGTTGAAACTCTGCAAAAAGACGCTACTGACGAAAACCAAGAGGACATTGATGGTGTCGTGATATACGTCTACCATTTCCCCGTCGATGATAAGGGCTTCATCGGTGTAGGTCCGCCAGAATCTTCCATTAGCCGACATTTCCTCGCCAATAGGGTCTTTCGGATACCGAGTGGTATAATCATCTGGGATGGGACCCTGTCCTGGTGCCAGATTAGTCTGTTGAGCCTTGATCAGAACAGCAATACTGATTTCAGTACGTACTTCCGAACGACGTTGATCTTTTTCGATGCTGACGCAGTCCGAAATGGGTCGCAAATAAAGGATGCGTTCCCAGCGTGTTAACGCCTTCGACTTCGACTTCGCCGTCTCTTGTTTCGCGACGTGTCGATGAATCCGCTGCTCTATGTTCAGGCTCCACATTGGACTCAGGCGAGCATTCATGACTGCTCTCGTTCGTCATATCTTGGATGCTATAGCTATTCAATATGGAATTGGTCCCTGCTGTGTTTTTAAGGAGAGAACACGTACCAGGGTACAAACTGGGAAAGGCGCTCAAAGTGATACTATGCTCCTTGACGATGGAACCTTGATTCTGGGAGTATAGCCTAGCACATGTGACAGCAGAAATCTTTTTGATGCTGACTCAAGTGAGTACCGCCTTCCCGAAAGCTCGATGTTTGTGTCCTGCAACTTTGCCTCTAGCCGCTTTTATAGAGCCATGAGCTGTGTTGCACTCGTGATTAAAACCATGTTCCATGGGAATAAATCACCGATTGTGGCGCAAGAAGAAGCGGGAGCAATGTCTAGAGGTCAGGGATAAAGGTCGATATGATGACGTCAAGTTGAGCCCAGTATAACGGATATGTGCTACTCGCTATCCCGCGTATCTGCGGTGCCGACACTCTCAACGCGGCGGCGTCAATCCTTACCGGGTTTCTACAAAATAATGAGAATCGATCGAACTTTTTTATGGCTGCCCAATATAGTAATTCGTAGGTACCAGTTTTCTTTCAGTAGCGACTCGACCCGAAGAGCAACGGTAATGATGTAATAAACAGTTTAGTATTGATTCCCGAAGTAATAGACCTGCTTTGCTGTCATCGAATCATGCAGTGGAGCCTGCAGTGGGTGAAGAAAACACCACTGATTTGGGACTTGACAAACCTGCTTAGCGGATTCATAAGGATCACGAACCAAGGCCTGGGTGATGACACCAGAGTCTTTGATGGATAATTCGGAGGAATATAGCCCAGTTGGACGTCAGGAAGGTATAATTCGCAGCGTTTGTTGAGCGTTTGCGCGTTTGGTGGAATCCAAGATTGGGAATTACTATATTGGGCAGCAAAAAAGAATTTCAACCGATTCTCATTATTTTGTAGAAACCCTGTAAGTATTTGAAAAAGATGTACTGCAGAGTTCCTATAAGGAGATAGATGGAGGATAGCTGTTTCTGAGGCAGAAATGGGCTTAGGGTGGGCTATTTTCCAGTCAAAGCGGGAGATTCGAAACTGGGTAGGAAAGCCATCGATCCAGTCTTCACGGGGTAACTTGTTTGGTTGGTGGAGAAGTTTGAAAAAGCCAATTTCAATTTGGCAAAAGCCCAATTTGGAAACGTTTCGATCACGTTTAGTACGTCTCCGGGCCGACAGCGCCGCTCCAAGCGCCGCGGCTGTACACAGAGTTTTGATGACTCGTGTGGGTACTCTCGTGAGAACCACCAAATCCAAATCACCGAGGATGACTTGCTTACCAAGAGCATCGCACAACCCGGGGCAACAAATTGTACTCTCGATTGTTGTCCAAACTTGATCCAAATTGAATTTTCCGTCAGAAGGTTCTGGAAGGAATTCTGCTTTCGTACAGACGCTATAGGCTATAGCTATCCATGAATTTACCGGATTGCAATGCAGACGTTGCTCCAATGTCGTTTTCTCCTTGCCTCCATATGCCGAGACTGTCAGCACTTATATCTAATGTTTGGCCTATGACACTGTATCTATATGTGCTACCGCCTACCGTGCAGACAGATTGCCTTTGAATAACAGGTCATATCGTATGAAACGATCTGACAGGGATAGAGCGGTCATCATCTGTAAACTTTTCGCTCTCGCGATTGCCAATCCGTACTAAGCCCTGAGCTTTTAATACTTCAGAAGTGATAGTACAAGGTACATCCAAGTGCCCACGATGAAAGAGAAGAGCACAGACACTGGTCGTGATGGTATTACTGTCCCAGTGGTATCCTCGCTCACTGCAGCGCTCCCCACACCCCCAGCCCGGCAAAGAACATGCCCAATCCGACGACCATTCCAACATACACTCTCACATGGGGTCTTCGAAAGACCTGCACAGCAGCCTGCAGGACTATCACCGAAGGATACGTCCACCACCACTCGAGCACAGATGTAGGGTGCGGCACGTACGAGTACAGAGACGCTGTCAAGAAGAGTGCTGTTCCCAGCGAAAATAGCAGGGACCCAACACGTTGGAGCAAGAAGACGAATAGCGGAATCTCGAGGAATGGTTCCCCTAACGATTCTTCGAGCTCGGCTCGCGCTCGGAGGTGGGAGAGGAGGGAAAGGGACGTTGACACAGAGCTCGACCCATTTTCCTGCCTACTCAACAGCTCCTCCTGCTCCTTCTCCTCCAACGGCGAGTACAATCTAAACGACTTGTAGGCATTCCGTATACCCACAAAGGCGTCTGTCGCTGCCCACGCTAACCCCACAACCCAGACTCGCACAAATGCAGTATCTCGAATCGTCGGTATAGCGTAATCTGCTTGGTGAAGCACACCTAGCAGCATAGGGGCGGTGTAAATGAGCGCAGAGCGCACAACGGCCCACAAAAGTACATTTGTGCTCTCGGGGAGGTGATACGACAGCGAGCAGAGCGCCAACGAAGTGAGAATTTCGGGTACAGGAAACGGTATTTCGGAGAGTTCATTTTTTTGGGGTAGTGAAAGGAGAAATAACGGAATGAGGCTAAGTGCAAAGGAGCACAGCGTCCCTAATGGTACGAGTAGAGTGTATAGACGGACATGGCGATTGTAGTGCGCAGGATCGTCGAATTCATTCTCCTCAATGATTAAAATGTTGTCCTCCGGTACGCATTCGAGTGTTGTGGACGCTGAGCCGTAATTGGGCACCTCGTCTTGCATGGTGAGAAGAGAAAAACGGATGTCAGGGTCGATGTTAAAGGGGGTAGTTGATGTCATCGATACCGGATATTCGGACCGATGACCGCGGGTGTCCTCCTTGGAAGGAGGAAAAAGACAAGAAACAAAGACGCTTGACCCTTATGACTTAGCCGGTAGGAGTACAACGTTCTATTTTTTTCAATCGTGGGATGAAAATTTGAAAAACAGGACTAGAATAATTGCTACAAAACAGCTAGTAGTCTAAGTCTTAGAAATCTGTGAAAACGGAAAATGGTGATAACTCACTCCCTCCCTCAATTCCGCGGCAGATCCCCACACTCCATTCCCGTAGCCTTGCTCACTTTGGTGATGATCAAAGAGAAGCGGCCGTTTATCTTCGGATCGTAGACTGGATTACCACGCTTATCCACAGGAATCATCCCTCGAGGTACAACCTGACTCTGGTTCATAGCCTTGAGAATTGGTATCGTATGTTTCTTGTGTATCGCCTCCTTCGCTCCATCGTATGCCTTTCTCCAAGCAGGGTCATTTTGTTCCCTCGTACGCCAGCGAAGTGGATTGATACCATATCTAGGTAACGTAAGAGTGAATATAAAAACAGCCGCCGCTTTGAAGGCAAGATGACGTACTCAGCCTCGAATTGTCGTCCAACGTCGCTGGCAGGTATGCCAGCCTTTTTCCCAGCAGCTTCGTAATATTCAAACATAGTCTGCACTCCCCCGTTTTCGTTCAGAGCTCTCTGCTGATCCACGGACAAAGGCATTCGCTTTCCTTTGAGGAATCCTAGAAGACTCTCTTGAAAGGTCTGATAGAGCCTCTTCAGAGACAGAAGATTTTTTGAGAGCGTAAACAACACGTACCGAAAGGATGGTCCCGACGTCGGAGTTTAGAGTGACAGCATAATCATACTCTCCACGGCCATAAAGAATGAAAAAGCGAGTACTCTCTTCATAGAACCGAAGTTGAGCAGCCAAGGGATTCGCTGGAAGAATTGGGGGCGGAAGGTCGCACCCGGGTTCGTCGGGTTCGTAGGTGGCATTGGGACGCGTTGGCAGATCCTGAGTCCAGGGAACGGAGACTGCATTACCATAGGCGGTCAACAGAGAAATTATATCCACAGGCTCCAAAGAATCTTGATGGGTGGGAGTGGCGCTGTCGTTCGCCTTAGCCAAGAGTCGCTTGAGCCGCGCGTCGGAAAGGACCCAGTTGTTCTTGCTACGCATGGCGTTCAGCATTTTCAGGCATCCAAGAGGAACAGTGAAGGTCTTGATCTCGGAGAGGACTTGCTCATCGGTGGGTACAGTGGGTGGCGACATGGGAGATGGTGGTAGAGGTGGAAGAAGCGTGACATTGGAAATGTAGCATTTAGGTCACATGGGCGTGATCAAGCGCGTCAAACGCGTCAAACCAAACAATGTCACACGTGAAGTCATGGAGGCAAAAAAAAACATATTCGGAGTTGATAGAGCCCTAGAATTACACTACTGTACAAGGGGAACGCGACAAAATCAGTACATGGACAGACCAAGAATAGACAAGGAATGCCCAGCGAATTAGATCAAAATCAGATCCCTTGTTCTGTATAGAGCTTCTCCAGCGCCGCAGACTGCAGCTTCCACACCGGTCCACACAGCTCTGCCAGCCTCAAAGCATACCCTTCAACCTGTTCATCAGATATGATAAAGTTTAAATCCTTTGGCACCAGAGATCTTCCCACGCCATTTGCCGACCTCAGCTCAACCCACAACTTCTGAAACTCTGGCAAGAAGTTGTGCGACAGGAACCTCTGCTTTTCACTTTTCCCTCCGACACCTTTAGCAATGGCATAGAAAGTTCCTTGAACACGGTGCATAGCATACGGCTTATGAACCGTCAGGGATGACGAGAGAACATCCAGAAAGAACAGCATGCGGACAGTATACCAGCTTTCAGGGTGCGCAAGCTTCATGACGACGGTAGCGCCAAACTTGATAGATGAGAGAGCTACGACGATTTGAGATATCGCGAGGAGGTCAGAGGAAGAGCCGGGCTGCGTGCGGAGGTGGTGGGCATCGAGGAGAGCAAGGTCGAATTGGCGCGTAGTCAGGTCTTCGGGAAGGGTCCTGAAATTAAAGAAGGGAGATGATATCATCTGCGAACCCAATTGGAAGAGTGTGAGGTCTGCGAAGATGATCGTGTGCCGGTCTCGGAGGCTTTGCTCGATAAGATATGGGTGTCCGCCGTCTGCGGGGTCGAGGGAGATACCCACGCCAGTAGATTGTTTGTTCTTCTTTAAGATATACGTGGAGAAACCTCCAGGGCAACAGCTAATCTGATCGTGATTAGCAATAGTATCCCAACTGCAGTAGCGTGAAGACTAACCCGAGGTCCAGGAAACGGAACGGTCTCCCAGAGAAAGGGACACACCACTGAACGTGGTCGTCAATCTGGCCCATGATTTTCTTCATTTTCTTGAGCCACCGTTCGCTGAGGTCTGTGTCTGCATTATCGGCAACTTCGCGCTGGTTCCGGAAATACTGCTGGATAGCCGGCGTGCGCTGGCCCTACACAGGGTTAAATCAGATTGTTCGTGGTGAGCAAGGCCCTACATACCTTCCGCTTCAGCTGAGTGAGGCGGTCGAGATCGCTGCATCCGCTGTTGATGAGAAGCGAGCGAAAATCCGTCGACATGGCGCTGGACATAGGAGGGGAAGTCCAAGGTATAACGGTGAGAACTGAAGCATGGGATCAGCGTGCTAAAGTCACTTCAGGCGCCTGCGCCTATTGTCCGGCGCCCGATCCGAGCTGCGTCGGAACGTCTTGATGCCCGTAAGGAAAGATGTAATACAAGAGCATAAGCTGGGTGCGCACGCGACTCAGTTGCCAAGCCGCGGGCTTCTGGACTTCAATTGAGAACCTGTGAGAAACAGGATTCATCAACAAGGTTGTGTCATCGTTTTTGGATACCTGCATACTGCGCAATGTGATAATGTGAGAGCGAGAGCAGCGCCTGGGCTGGTCCCCACTCGTAAGGGTCGCACAAAATTAGATGGTCATGGGTGCAGCGAAGCGCCAGGATCCGGTCGCCGCCGCTTGAAGGACGTCATTATTACGAGCTTATTTTAGAGAAATCGTATGAACGCACTATGACAGGCTGAGGTGAGACAACAACTGCGCCCAAACTCATCTGAGAATACATCTTGAGCAACCCGAGGAACTTGAAAAATAGATGCTGCACTTGCCGTTATAATTGTTGTATTCGAGTATTTGCACGAGTGTTACCATTTTCCCTGGTCCTTGAAATCAGCTGAACATGACGAAATGGCGCACCACTCCTAGATCAAGCATCTGTCCCAGAAATAAAGTAGCTGATAAGGCGTCGATATTACCCAGATTATAGATAAATTAAATGACAATAGGGGGCGAGAGCAGTAACAGAGAGTGCTAAAACCAGGACACTGCATTTCTTTCAAGCTGTCCTCGGATATGAATGTCGGGCAGCACAAACAAGAGAAGGCAAAGACCAGATGTGGGTGCTTTGAATCTGGGGAACACACCGGCGTTCGATGCGTGTACGTTTCCCAGTCAGAGTGTACAATTGTTGTTACAATGCACCAATAGCTAGATTTCAACGAATCTGATCTTCTCGTATGAGCATGGGCAAGTTGGTGTGTAAGCCGACGCAGGGTCTCCTGCATGTTCATTATCCTCGGCTGCTAGGACGAACAAGACATGTTAGTCTCATTCCAGAGGCCAAGACGAATGCATGCACCTCTCTATGTACTTTGATAGTACATCGGTCCTGGTTGATACAGGCACAAGTGGGTTCGACTCCCACTTAGGACATTCCCATCAGCATATGCATCATGGAATGTTTTGGATCACAATGCGAGGAAGACGTATGCTTGGCCAGCTCGCGGAGGGAAGGAAAGTGATGGCGAAGTGTACGTTATCGATGGGTGAGTCAGATGGGTCCTAGCATATGTGACTCTTATCGAAAGCCATTCGTCGAGGACGGTGGCGTGAGGGAAGTACGAACGGCTCTTCAGTACTCAGTCCGGAAAGGGAACCGCCGCAAGCTGGGCGAACTCGGGCCACCATTTGTTCAGAAGATCGGTCGCCATTATTATTATGGACGGTGTACTGACCCACTCTACCCCAGGCCGAGTCATTCAGACACCGCGGCTTAGTAATCGGTGGGCCATCACTAACGTGCTCGTGATGCAGGAGGTATCAAAACTAGTCTGCCATTTAGACATGCAAAGTTCGAACTAATCAACTCAAAGAACGTACTAGGTGTCAGTGCGCCAGGGTCCACGGAAAGGCAGCTAAGAATATGAAGATCACCACTGCCGAAACCTTGGATCATCGCCTGTCTAGAAATTAACATCAGCGGGAAGGCTTGTGAGGAAAGATAACTTACCTTACTAGTAAGAAAGATTCTGTGAGAATCGCCGGTTGCTCCAGTTATCCACTACCAGAGAGGTTACCATCGACCTGACAAGGAAGAACCATAGGCGGCAGGCGATTCTCTAGTACATTCCGCCGTAGTTTCATGATGACTGGAAGAGGGACCGAGATTGACGCTAACCATCTTTCAACTGATATCCTGCGCCTGGATCAAGCTCTTAATATCACTGTCAGGCGGTTTCTGATGGCAAGGATCAGCGATGGAGTATATTTGTGAACGAGGCACACTCACCAAAGGACATGTCTTCTTCCCGAGTGCTTGCTTCATGAAATGGAATGCCAGCGGCCTTGCAGACGTCTGAATCCCGTTCTACGATGACAAGAAGTCACATAACTATTAGCAAGGCGAAGGCGCGATGAATCTGGGCCACATTAGTGCTTAATGCTTGTGGGTTGCGAGACGTATATTTCGAGTCAAGGTGATGAACAGAGAAGGTTAACTAAAAGACCGTAACCCATTTGTCTTTAGTATTCCAGAGCCAATTAAACGTACACACATCTCGACTCCACCTTCTCCCTACATCCTGCGCTCTTATAGCACATCGGATCTGTTTGATGCAGGTATAAGCGGGTTCGCCTCCCACCCAGAGCATGTTGATAAAAGTTGCACTCCTGTATTACTGTTTTGGACAACAAGACGACGACAGCGCGCTTGGCCTGAGAGCGAGAAGGGAAACTACGATCCACAGCGTTATCGATGCGTTGAGTTCACAAAATCAGACTGCGCGTGTCTAAGAGTATTTCAGTCGGTCTAACACACCAAGTGGAGGACGATATACTCACAACGGGACTCTAATATCTCCATCACATCACTACCCAGAGAGACTGACATCCAAATCCCCGTTCTACGATGACAGTTAGTCATACAGGAAGGGCGAGGGCGCTCTGAACGGGGAGCCGTACAGAGCGTTGATGTTCGGTGTATGATCATTGGTCAGCAACTGAATTTCGAGTCGGATCTTCTCTTCGCATGCGCGCGGAGACCGTACTACTAAAATCTGTAAGTCCTGTTCCAGAACTTGGTAAAATACACGCACCTCTCATACGCTCTGATGACGCAGCGGCGCCTAGGTACAAGCGGGTTCGACTCCCACTCTGAACGTATTATCAAGTCATCCGTTATCTTTTGGACCAGACTGGAAAGCGCGCATTTGGCCAGAACCAAGGGAAGATGGTGCAGAGCGCAGCAGTACGTGGATAGAAACAAATGCTGGACATGTTGATCCAATCAGTCTAATCAACCAAGCGGAGAAGGATATACTCACATGGCAATGCTAACTTCCCTCCATATCTCCTTCACAGCAGTAGCCCACTCTACTCACAGAGCAAATGGTCAGAACCAGCAGAGAAAAGGCGGCCAACTAGCGTCGGCTGCAAGGAAGAGTTTCTCGTCATTGTCGATGGTAGCGAGCAGCTCGTTATGCGTGATGAGCACAAGTTCCAGCGCTGCCAACATCGACGAGACTCGAAATGCGAACGAAAATTAGGACATGGGCGTGAACCTCTGTCCTCGCAGGCTGCCTTTTGATAGACTGTTCCTTTCATGCCCGAATCGGTGCCAGCCAACATACATTGGGCGCTCTTGAGTTTTCCGGTAATTCCTATTCGAATCGGCAGTGCATCATCCAGTGTAAATGGCTTCCCTTCCCATAATGGGCCCCTGTCGCTGGTGAATCTCGTTCAGGGAACTGAACCACGATGAATGGCAGCATGGCAATGTAGGCTCGCAGAGAAATCGGAACGTGTTGGTGAATGTATTATCCCAGTCCTGGAGCTCACGTCTTACACTGGTGTGCCCATACCTGAACTAGTGGTCCCGCAGAGGGCGCTTCGAATCCGGGGCGCATTAGTATTCGATGCTTGTGGGTTGTGGTTTGTGGTTCGGGGCACAGAGACCTGGATTTCGAGTTCGGTCTTCGAACAGCGTGATGGTGATTGCAACAGACAAAACTAGCTAAAAGACCTTAAAACCTATTAGCTTAAGTCAAAGACGAAGTAAAAGGCACATACATTTCGACTTCGCCCTCCCCCTACACCGTGTGCTCGTATAGCACGTCGAGCCTGTAAGGCTTAGATGCGTCAAGGAACTAGATTTGTGTAGTGTGTACACGAGAAATTTGGCTGATACACAATCACGTGAAAGTTAGGGCCGGGTGGAAATGGTCAGTTTGAATTTGAACGCCCAGCTGTAGTCTGGTGGTTGTCGCGCCCAAAGTTATGGACGATCGGGTCTATTACAAATTTTACATAATCTGGTAATTATGTCACCGCACAAGAATTTACTGGCTTGCCTTTGTTCTTCGACAACGTCCTGCAACGTGCTCAATATATTGACATTATGTCCCCTATGCATGCATGTAAGACACCTCAAGGCTTGGAGGCACTTAAATGTGTTGTAGCACGTCGCATTCCGCAGTGGAAGGACAGTCTCCGACTCTCCGTGATCACCAGCAAGAGTTCATTCCTCATATCCTCGATGGCGACAACCTCCTGGTTTGCACGGCTACCGGCGACGGAAAATCGGCATATTTTACAGCTCCCATTCTGGCTTACATTGACGTACGCGATGATCTAGATGTGCCAGAATTCCGTTGATAATGGAGCTGGAAGTGCTGAAGAAGTTGATGTAGATTCGGCAGTGTGTTCAGGCGTGGGGTGAGGCTGGAGCGAAGATGAACATTCCGATAAGATAGAATTTGATGCTGTTGTGTCGCTAGCAGAGGGGAGAGAGTACTGAAATTCATCGCCATAGTTATGTGGTGCTTATGAGAGGTATAGTGAGTTTGGCCATTCCTTGATTATTGTATTTTCGCACTTGAGATGCCACGAGCAAAGTAGAATAGGCAGTAAGGCAAACTAATGCTTGAAACGCGTCAAATGAGGAAACGTCAGGTCAAACGAGAGAGAGAAGGAGCGAAGCGCATGGAATTAATGACGCGTCGTAGTCACGTTTTTGCCAAATTACATAATAGGGTCAGTTGTCCATAACTCGATCGACTTAGACAACAGACTACATACACACCGTCTCTCCCTTCCTCAATAGGTGTGTATCGTCCGTCTGTCTAGGAGAGACTAGCCCAGCTGTCGCCTTCAGCCTGAGCGACTCCAGCCTCTCAATGCTAGATTTAGCAGGACTCAATGCCGATCTGCGCAGCCTTTTAATTCTCTCCTGATCACAAACTATACCTCACTTGGCCAACTTCAGCTTCCAAACCGATTTCGAACCTCCTGAGTCCTAGATGGAGACACTCAGGCTTGCCGTTAGCTCACCATCGCATAGCTCAGATGATGTCCGCTAAATCAATCTGAAACTGGAGCACATTCTGGCTCGGTGAAAGCGGTACCTACTGGCTGATCTATGATCACTGATGAGTGATCTACTGCGATACTGCTCCCGATGCCCTATTAGCTTCTTCACGGGCATGCCGCTTTTGTCTATCAATTATTTTGGTGGACTGGTGTAGGCAAAACTGGGTCATTTTTTACTCTTAGTTTAACAAAGGCGTTGAAGTTCGTTATTATTTGTCCTTGCAGCACACGTTCAATCGTTTCCCCGAGAATAGTCCCAGTAATAGTACCTCGGTACCGTCATCCCGTCCTGTTCCTGGACACCACAATCACTGCCCTCAGATCTACCCATCTAACCCTGATACTCATTATCTTGTCCAATGATAAGACCTGGAATATATTGTTCAATAAAGTATAGCCGATTATCGGAAAACTGGCTGTTCCGATGCCGTACCTTCGCGGACAGCTTCTCACTCCACTCACCAAAAGTCGCCGCCTCAGCTTCAGCTCAAAGCACATGTGGCGGTGGCCATGGTCCACAGGTATGTTCATTACGCTTTCCCGTTACTTGTTCTGGCTAGGCTCAAGTCATTTACATCTCTAGCTTCAGTGAGAGAGAAATGCCCTTCTGCCAAGCTATTGATAGCATGCGTCCAATGAACTCGTCTGATGTATCATTCTCTTGATCTTTTGTATCCAGCTTCTCATGGGCGCTGTCTAGAAATGTTTCATCTTCATCTCAGCATCGCAACATCGTCTTTAAAGTTTAGATCTTTTCCCTTGATGCCCGATAGAGAAACCAAAAGCATGTCTATACCGTATAAAAGGCGGATACCTTAGAATATTCTGAGGCCCCAGGCCTCTCTTCCGCGATGACATCCTCAAACTCATCAGACATTCCGCAGCTATCTGACGATGATATCAAGTTTGTGTACGCCGTTAATGACTCGTACTTGAACGAGCTCGTCATTCATGCACTTACGCACGGTATGCTGCCTCGTAGTTGTATTCTGAGGAAGTTTTCTGATGCACAGAAACAGGAATATACACCTGCGTAGTGATTGCCACACTATGGAGTATATGTAAGTCGTTCCTACTTGGGAGACTTTTCTATTATTCATTCACGACGTCCACAACGTAGGCACCAGCAATGTCTTGACTTCTGGTGCTACCCGAAAGTTTATGGTTTTCATGGTTGTATTACTATACACACTCGCTACCATCTACTTGGCCTTTCAGTGGTCATTCGTTCAATACGCCTTCATTGATCACGGGCAGACATTTTGGTGGGTATTTGTTGGGCTGCAGTCCGTCACCGACCGTGCGGTGGCTTTTCGATTGGTCGGTGGTATTACGGGATGCGCCAGTACTGTTATTGCTGACTCTTCGATGGTATATTTGCTCCCAGCTTGTCTTTATCTGGACTAATCTTTCCCCCAGATATGGCGCTGCTGGATTGTCTGGGGACGTCGATGGTGGATAATAGTGCTACCGGTATTATGCACCATCTCAGGAACCAGTAAGATAGATACCTGTTCTGGTCTTCACAAAACTAATATATTGCCTCTAGTATTCGACGCGATTTCTGTTTATCACGTAGTTGCTGATAGAACCGGCGACCAAAGCGACTCGGATTCCTCTCCTTATGCGGACAGGATTGACTGGACGATGCTTGCTTTATCTCTTACCCTTGTCACGACCCTTCTGTGCACCCTGCTTATCATCTACCGAATCGTTACGGTAGCAGGTGGGAAGCACGGCTCGGGTTTGCGATCATACCGTGGGGTCGTCGAAGTCATCGTGGAATCAGCCGCACTTTATTCGATATCTACGATCGTCTATATGGCTTTCGTCGCTCGTGATGAATTAACGGGAGCGTATCCGAATGTGATCACCGCCTCCATCAAGGTACGCCATCTCTCGTAACATGTGTCGTGAAGATTGGACTCTAATATATGGGTCTCGCACAGGGAATCGCCCCGACGCTCATCGTTGGACGTGTTGCTTCAGGACATGCACGTCCTGATGATACATGGAAGGAAAGTGTCCTGTCTTCGCTTCATTTTGGCGCTTGGTCCCGGGCCGCAAGAAACACACAGGAAGAGACAACCCGCACTGTCACATTTCGAAATGACCTCGATTTGGAGAGTCGCCAAACTGGCGATGGAAATAAACTTCTGGCGGCCAAAGAAGTCCCATTGCAATGCGTATGAAACCTGTGCGTTGCGTGTAAAGATGATGAAAAATCGGGCAGTGCATAATTGTGAGAATTTGTGACGAAGAACCCACAATGGCCATTGACCCAAGAGATCAGAAACTATTAGACCTACATATTTGATTTATTAATGATTAATCTATAATATTGCTTCCTGTCTGCAGAAGACAACTTGAAGTCAAGAGTGCTGCTCAGTGCTGCATCAGTGCATGCGTTCTGATGGAAGCCAGATGTTTCCACGTGAGCTCCACGTGGCATCCGCAGGCACGACACGTCTCGACATTGAACGGACCGGCTTGATCTTCGACCACCACGACCTCGACGATGATTATTGAGACGATTCTTCTACTCGCCTTTCGGTGCGCCTGAATGTCTCTACTCTGACTTAAGTACTCAAGCTCGACCAAAGGGGGGCGTTGTTCTTCGGATGTAGGCGGTATATTCTGCGCATCTTGTATGAGGATTTGCAGGAACTATCCTCTACCTCTGGGGAGGCGGAGACTATTGAACTATCTCTTCCAACATCAAGCACCTCTATAGTACAAAGGAGTCAGAAAACGGCGACCAAAGAAGAGAGGCATACCAGTATTTCCCACTCAACGTTCGCCCTGTGCTTTACGGAAAGCTGCACATTGTTTCTTTTGCTGATGTTCCAGGGGTTGGACATTTTTACTCCCGGGTAAGCGCGTCATACCACCTCGATGTTCACATATCTCATTTTCCCTTAATAGTATCCGTGTCCTACACTTTCGCATTTGCCTCCTTCTACTCCTTCTAATCATTCTCCTCGCTGTTCCCCTTCTCTTTTCATATATTATCATCTCACGGCCTTTACTGTCTTTTGTCCCTCCTTTGATATGTCTGTTTTTACTGTCATTCATTCCGCTACCATCACCACTCGACTCAAATCCAGACATCGATTTGATGACCGCTTGTCTATCGAGGCTGATTGTTGTAGGAACTATTATACTGGGCGCTCTTTCAGGTTTCGGTGCGATGAGGAGTTGCTGGCTATATCTACTCGCACAAGAAAGGTATCAACGCACATTTTGACGCTTACTTCAATTGACATTGTGTTAGGCCTATCCCAACAGACCGAGACATAGAAGTGAGCACTGCCGCACTTGCACGCATCAGGGAGGACTTGAAGGCGCGAATGGACGAAGCGACGAGGAAAAGTAATGTGGGTCTCTTGCTCTTATTTTCTTCCGATCTGTTTTGCTTAATACCCAGTTTACAGAATGAAACTGTGCCATGGTATTCGCGCGTCGTCAAGACTTTCGGCAGTGATGATAGTAACTACACCTTTTCTCTGTGCCTGTACAACTTTTCTGATTTTGGTTCCAGTTTCTCAAGAAATAGCAGGACTTCAAGCACTCGAGTATCACATGGCCCTTTCGCTTGATGACAAACGCGAGCGGCAACGAGCCCATCGTCTCAGTCGGACCCTTTATGGGCGCGCATGGAATCTGGGCGGCAAGGTTTTCGCAGTCTACTGCGTGATCAGAATTTTGAGCGTACGGACCTTCTTCCTTTCTCGCTGTTTACTACTGACACCCCGTGCAGTCAATTATCAACTTGGCGTTTCCAACCCTCAGGCGCACGTCGTCATCTTCCTCGTCGGAATACAACTATCCTGATCTGGTTGCATATCTCTTTTCGCTCCTCCTGCCTTATCCACAGGAGCGTGTCGTGGCAGTATCGAGGCAGGTCGGGCTGGTCTTTGTGGGACTCATCATATTGAGTAGCATCAGACTAGTATTACGAAGTGCTACGCGGGTAAGCCGACATCCTGTCCATCATGTTGTTCAGGAGTACTTACGATTTGCGCTGCAGGTCCTGAGGGTCACATCCCGGAACCGCGGCGCATCGCTAATGATGCTCCTTCTGGCTCAGCTCATAGGCATATACCTCCTCTCGACGATCGTCCAGCTACGGACGTCGTTTCCTCCCCCGTCTACATACGCTGCGGCCGCGGACGACGACCAAGTACCTGACGGGAGACCCACGAACTTGTTCTCGTTGATACCCGAAGGCCAGGTATTTGGGGGTTTATTCGACGCTTCGTTCCTCCTGGCAGCAGTGGCTGAGGGGGTAGTGGTGTGGGTTGGGGACAAGTTCGGTGCTGGTTCTGGGTACGATGCGTAAGGAAGAAGTCTTGGTCACACGCAATAGTACCCAAGGGATAGACGTACCTGTCGGATGGCCGGATAAGAGGCGCCTGTTGACCTGCGTCATAGGAGTCTGTTATGCATCTGCCGGAAGGGATGCTCGGGTCATGGCTACATGTTCTTCTTCTGCGGGTATTTGCTATCCGAGAGTTAACACTGGGGGCATAAGCAAGATGTGAAGGAAGTCTGCTGTCGGGCCTCGTTTCTCTGCGAGGAAGGATACATCGTCGTCTGCGTGACACTGTTGCGTAGCCGAACCTTCGGATCGACGGGAAGACGGAACGTCTCGATGACTCACGCGCACCGATGGAATACCTACCGTTCGCGGAAGTCGGATAAATAGCATCCTGACTGTTTTTCACAGTCACGATGAATGACTATCGCGGGGTTCAGTGCTGCACCATCGGACGTGGCTTTGGATGTCACTAAAGGCCCCGCGCGGTTGCACTTCCATCCACACTTCCGAAGCATCATGTCTACGTTGTCATCACCATTTCTTCACATAACTGCTTATGACAAATGTGGCAAGCGCAATATATCAATATTCTCATTGCTGCGAAGATCCGATTCCCATTACTATTATCTCGCGAACCCTGTAAATACTAATGTGTAGCGTGCGAGGAAAGCATATCCTTATCCCAATACCAGCCGCGTAAAGTGCCCCGTTAGGGGCATCGCTTCCATCTGTACCGTGGTGAATCTCGCCAAACCGCAAGATTCGCTCTCGATGTGCTGGATGAGTGCCGAGACGACTTTGAACTTCTTTCCACATCGTCTTTTTGGGCATTTGAACTCATTCGTATCATGCACCGGAGAGTTGAGATGCAAATTTAGGGACTGGAGTGTGCTGAACCCGACATGGCAGAGATAGCATTCGTATTCCTTCCCGTTGAAAGCCATGTCCGTTGCCGAGAAGTGGACAACAGGATTGACTGGGCCCTCGACACGGAGGGCGATGGTGATTGGCGGCGAGATATGCATGGCATGAATGGCGGCGCTAACGTGATGTCGGTTGATGCTTGGATTACATCCACCTGATTCGATGTGCGCAGTGATTTCGGAGGGCGCTTTGAATTTCTTAGAGCACATCGAACAAGGATATCGGACTTTTTGTGAGCTCGGGAGGATTTGTGCTACAGACGACTGTCGGTTCATAGCATAACAGACCAAATCGTTCTTGTAGAATCACACACCTGTCGGCAGGCCCAGTCACTGCTGAACAGATGATCGCACGCAGAACAATAATCATGATGATAGGACCCGCGCAGATGCTTTGAACGTGTGAGCGAAAACCTTCGTCGAAGAGATCATGAACTTACAGAGTGAAGTGACACTATCGGAGAAAAGGATGGTGCATTTCGCACAGAAATTATGGTCCTTCTTTGCTTGACAATGCATAATCCATCCATAGCGAGTGCAAATTTTTTTGTCGCATTGAGAACATTGTATCATGGTAGTTGATAGTCAAGTACGGAGGGAAGGAGGCTGGACATCTGCACGAAACGACGATGGGAGAGGCCTGCTCCTCCACATGTAATAAAGCAATCTTCGGGACACTGCAATCAGAAGATAATTCTGTTGAAGAGCATATTCTGAAGAAGTCTTATAAAGGGTAGAACTTTGACGCCAAATTAAGTGCATGATCACAATCCAGAACTGAGGAAGCTGGGATCCGACCACCAATCATGAGAGCTACGAGCCCCCAGAAGCACCCGCCAAACTTTGTCTGGTGTTTTGGCATATTTCAACCTCAAAAAACGCAAGAACTTTGTCCGGAGTTAGCATGTTTTTGGGCTCCAACTAGGACAACTTTTCCGAGTATAGACTTTGCCGGTGGAAAGGCAGGGAAGTCCCTCTAAAGAGCAGTGTCGGCACCGCAGATAATGGAAATCGAGACACAAACTATAAGAAGTTCACCTCCTAGACTCAAATTTCTCACCTAATCCTTCCGTAGAGCAGCGCAGCTCGCAAAATCAGTAAAAAGACAATTTTTGAAGCGGAACCGGCAGTTTCGGGCCGGACAGCTTTATCCGAGATAGCATACACCACCACCCAAACGTTGCATATTCGAGGCGTAATTTCCACAAATTTACCGGACAAAGTTTGGTGGTTTCTGGGGGGGCTGACCTACGTCGATGGATCGCGTTCTTGGTGCAAGCAGCGCAAAACGCGTGCCCACCAAGGCACATGGCATATGCGCCGTTCCTTATTTGGTGATGCCATCGTTGTCTTCCCTCCTCCGTCACAGCGTCACCTCGTCCTCCTGGTCCAAGCACTGCAGGGAAACGCGCGTGCCAATCGGCACACGGGGCGCGCCGTTCAGCGATGCCATCGTTGCGTCATCGCGTCATCATGCGCGCAGAACGCAGCAGCGCACAGACCACCCCTCGCCGCCCTCGCAGGGTATAAAAGGCGCGCACATTTACGACACCACCGTCAACCCTTCTTTCTTCCCTTCCCCCACCATCTCTGCTTTCTCTCTGAGTCCCTTGCCGTCGTCTCGTCCTAGATGCCCGCCAACTTCCATTGTACCAAGAGTATGCCATCACGCTCACCGCTCTATTCATTGCTTATATAATCATCGCCACGCCGATCTCAACAGGACCCTTGGCCGCACACAATTGATATGTTGCCTGTTGCCTCTTATCACTCGCCATTCAGGCCAACGAAGCCCCGGCTCGCCGACATTATCTCTTCAAGGCCCCGTCTCTCCCAAAGGAAGTCGCCGAAGACCTAATCGACCATAACAAGATCAGACTTATACGAATCGCTATAAACGCCGCAAGAGCTAATTCAGTCCTGGCTTCTGCCTTGGAAAGCGCATTTATAGAGGCGCTCTCAAAGGTCGAATTCAATGCCTCGTATAAAACCATTCTCCACCGCCGCCGCGTGCTGACACTCTGGGTCATTATTATCGACGACGTCACTGACCGTCAGGTCAAGGGCGACGATGTGTGGAACGTAAAGGTTGTGCAGGAGCACGCTCGTCGACTGTTGTATGTTCTGGTACGTGCATCTGAATTTCTATCATATCACCTTCTGACACGATGTATAGGCGCGCGATCTCCGAGGACGCGACGGCAAAAGTCCCATCTAGGCAACAACCCTCAGTCCAGGAAACCACTATGCGCAAGCAAAGATGTGTGAACGTTCAAAGTTCCAAAGCCTTCAGAGGTACTCGGCGGTCACGGGCCATGCGCAATCAAGACTCCGGGAACTCGACTTGACTGGAAATAGGAATGCGCGCCGCGTACGTTCTGACAATGGACATACCCCATCTCTATTGACCTGAGACAATAACTCGAAAAATGGTGTTATCCTTTGCAGGAAAAGGAACAAAGAATATTCTATCCGTCGCGTTTCCGATATATCCTCCATATTTTGACCGATTTCGATTCTATCGCTTTCCCTTGCCTAAAATTCTTGGCAGAGTAGAATGATGGCGAACCGAGGTTTCCTTGTTTTTTATTTATCGTCATCACCGTGTTCACAAAAGATCCGAGTTCAGCACGTTTCGCAGCCACCATTGGGGGTTCCCAGGGGTTTCAAACGGCTGACAGCGCGTACCCGCGGCATTGCGGTTAATACTCAGGTTACATATTACGATGACCCGACGGGTTGACGTCCACCGTCGGCACATTAATCAGTGATCACAGTTATCGTCAGCATAGCTCACTCCGTCGGGACTCAGGACAGCTCTTCATAGCGAAATATTGCTCCTGCTGTTCTTCCATGCTGACATTGCTAGAGTTCGCATCCGTGCTGTCAGCTGTCCTATCATTACCGAATCCAATGTGTAGCTCTCTGCCCAGAACGACCCCAGCTACATCCACACTGTTCGTCGCAGAGCTACGAGGCCTTGCGAATGTGGAGACTGTAAAGAGGAAGCTTCAGCCCAAGGGATTGGTGTGCATTTGACACCGTTCGATGACTATCCTCGTGGTAGCCATTGGGCCGCCGGCACTTCATTCCGTTGGACTCTGGAGAGCAGCCTGGACTTGACCTAGCAAAGAGCTGTATCTTGTACGACTTTACTACGCCTTAGCACCCGTCCAGGGCGTAGAATCTGGCGACAATAACTAGAGAAATCCAGCAACTGAACACGCCATCTGCCGAGTTTGGCGACGCGAGGAATCGCTAACGAGGCATCAAAGGGGCTCTGTATCGCTACTCAATGGAATCTAACCCGTGCGAGATGCATGTCGGAAGGAACGCTTAGCGTAACTTCAACTTTCATTGTGTTGCGGATATCGGCGAAACCGCTAGCCGATACACTTTTTTACCCGTAAGGTGACTTGGCAGCCACCCAAGCCGCGCACATTGTATTCAACCCTCCGTAGATGCCCGCAAAAGGGGACTAGATTTCTTATCACTGTGTCTTGAGCGGAGTGGACGTTCTGCAGAAGGCAATCATCCTACCATAATAGGCACTTTAGCCATCACGTGACGACACTTCAAATCCATTTGGATGTTTCAGCTCAACAACTCCGTCGTTTTTGATTCCGTCGATGAAGATTTGGGGGATACATCCCTCCCCCCTTCCTCCATGGTCAGTAACGGTCCTCTGACCTCCTCTGACTCATCCGTTTCGACCCTAGTACTTAAACAGGGAAAAGCGAAGTGGTTTGATTTCAATGCAACAGGGTCTCTAGGACCAGCTTGTGCAGGGAAAATAACCGTGTCAGGGGCACCCTGAATCCCTACTAGGGGCTGACATGATTACCGACCAAACTTCTGATGCATGTTCCAAGGACCGTTACTGCAATCCCGTGTAAGCAGGCATAGGGCAGCCTGTGTATTTGATAGCCGGTTAATTCGGATCGTCCATGTATGTCTTTTTAGTGCACGGTCATTGGACAGCATCCGTTCTTGGCGTCGCCCGTTTGCAAGGCCACATAGTAAGGCAGTTAACGTCGACGTTGCAGGACTTCTTCGTGGGTGCTTTGATTGTCATGGTCCTTCCGAACTGTTTGAATTCCGTATGACTGATCGTATGATAATAATTCTTACGCTGCACCTTGCACCCTGCATTGGGCGTCGTGGTCTTCTGTGGCAGAAATACAAATACCGAGAACCAGATCCTGTCAGGTCTTAGATGATGACGTCCTTCCCTGGGCCGAATGACGCATCCCCCCTTACAGAGGGGACAGCGCTAAAATTCAAATATAAATTGAACCATGCGGGGAACCGGCCTCTGTACAGTGTTCGACCATCCGGCTGGAGGTTTCTCGCCAAACCTACCGCCTGTTCTCGTGTTTCTACGTATAAAAGGGCTGGAACCTCCATATATTGGATCCGGATCGCATTTGTTTTCATCGTACGAGTGGAGTTGATTGCCAAAATCGGAAATAGCCTGCCGCTTACGTGTTTCTTCTCTCGCAACCGCTGTTCTGGCGTCATTTGCAATTTCGGATTCGCTCTCACCTTTACCACCATCATCCGGACGGCGACAACAACGGCGACGAGGGATGTTTTCCTCGCTCAATTCCTTTTTACCATCTGTACTGCATATTAATGGCAGCTCATCCCCTACGACGCCAAAACCGATCGTGATGGAGGAAGACGACGACGACGATGTGCACGAAGAGGTGGTCGAAGGAGAATCAAAAACGGAGAGAAGGGAAAGAGAGAAAAAAGCCAGTGAAGTTCGTATTGATTATTTATGCGATTTCAATACTCTACTCACGTTTATATTTACTTCAGACATTTATTTTTGTACGGCCACCGCCTGCAAAATCTAATCATCCTTTGAATTTACAAGTCCAACTTGTTCCACCAAATACCCGTGCACCAGGTCTGCCTACCCCCCGACAGTCTATCGACGATACCGTTCCTGAAACCCCCTTGAGCCGTACCCAATCAAACTTATCTTCGACTTCATCTTTTGCCTCCGTTTCATCCACGGCAAGCGGTAGGCGAATGATTATCCCACTCTACAACTTGCAGGCCCATAACGTCATGACGAATATCATTGTCGATGCAGGGACCGACGCCAAAATCGCTAAATTCGCCAAAAGGGGAATGGAGTTGATTGATCTGGCTGTGATGGAGCCCGTCGAGGTGTGGGCAGCGTCGAAAGTCGACATCCGGGAACTGAAACAACAAGAGTCGCGTTCGTCGACTGGTGCATTGATGCCCCCCACCGGTCCCAGCCCTGCCTCGAGCGCTGTTTCGCTTTCAAGCGCAGGTTCACATGCCCCCTCTGCTGCGAGCGAGGACAAGGCTCGTAAGAACTTGTTCGGGAGGATGTTCAAACGAAATTCCAAGGATCCAGTGTCATTCAATCCCACGCCAAACACGACACCAACACAAGCACGGCATGTCCGGAATCTGTCTGCCAGTTCTACCCGTCGTTCGCCATCACCCATCTTCCCGCGAAGATCCATCGATGTACCGCTGGCAGAAGAGGAACCAGTCGCACCGACGGCAGCTAATGTTCCCCGTGAAGTCCTTCTTCCGGCTACGCTTGGTATCCAGCCTCTGTTGTCGATATCAACACCGAACCCCGCGGCTTATCCCACCCTCGTCACCTTGTTCACGTCTTCGGCTTATCCGCCAGCTGCGAGAGGGGTCTTTAACGGTCGCGGACCCGCGATGTACGTCTGGACCGTGAGGCGGTGGCTCAAGGGGGAAGGGGGCAGTGTTCTCGCAGGCATGCTGCGAGGTTCAAGTCAGACCGCACTCGGTGAAGGCAGCGAAGTTCGCGTTGAATGGAGACGGGGGAAATCGAAAACGAAGAAGTCGGCGAAGAATCTTAACAGGCCCAGCACGGCCCGGAGAAAGCGAACGAGTGTGGGGAGTGTTAGCTCCGCAGCAACGAGTGCAGACGGAACTTCAAGGTCAAAAACGGAGGAAGACGACGGGGAGGAGAGTGATCCGGAGGATTCGGAAACGCCGTGGATGTGTACGGTCAAGGTGAAGCGTCTTGGTCCAGCATTACCAAGAACGTCGACGTCGACGAATATGAAGTCCCTCGAGTCATCCCGTACTGTGACCGAGGCGCAGTCTGTGAAGCTCAAGGTCGGGACGCTTTCGCCGACACCGCATCATCCGAAGGTGGTCGCCATGCTTAAAGTGCCGTACCCGCTACCGGACATAGAGGTCGAGCGGGTTGGCATCGTGAGGAGGAGGGTGGTCAGTCTCGGGGAAGGTGAAGGGGACGGTGCTGGGAGAAAGGTTGTTAGTGAAGGCAGTAAGCTTGGTCTCTTTTTAATTTCGTGTCGCGTCTAAAATTTTTTTTTTCGTAGCCCCCGTAGGCCTTGTGTTTACAGCCGAGGAGATCAAGGATGTCGTTTGCAGCACGGGATTGTGGCTCGTCGTAAGGGAGGGCTTCGGCGGTGTGGGCAAGGTCAGCCGGAAAGGCGACGGATGGAGGATAAGGGCATGATATGTCTTGTTTTTTTAAAAATTTGAACGAGGGGGATGCGGGAGAGATATTATTCGTACGTATACTTCCAAATTTGTGCTATTTGCTTTTTTTTTCTCCTTCCGTTATCATGTTAAGTTCTTGTCTGTATCCATGAACGTCCATTCATTTCATTTACATATTCATACCATAGTAGGGCGAGGGGGAGGTTAAAATATATATAATATGTACAACAACATACTTATTTTTAGATGCTTTCTTCCTCGGTCTGGGTGAGTTAGAGGACCAGAGATTCGTTCTCCTTCCCATGCCAGCCGTGCATTCTCTCTCTCTCAAGGGAACGTCAGTAACAGTAGTGTTCCTCCTCGTGCCAAGACTTTTATATCTTCTGGCTGTCGAGTCGTCACCTTGCCTAAACGAGATGACATCCAGGAGCTACAACCGTACACGGGTCATGGTGTGGCTGCGACCAATCGACAACGATTTATGCATCACTCTCAGCATGATGACGATGATGTGGAGCCTCTTGCTTCTTCCACCACCGTCTCCTTATCAAAGGTTCTAGTGGAGACTTCGGATCCTTCTCCGAGTCGTCCCAAATCGAATGAGAGTTGTTCGGCCGCTGCTCTCAGGAAAGTCAAAACCGCTCAGAATGTTGTTGCTGTTGATTTCAAGTGAATTATGCTAGACATCTACCTTAGGTATGCCTTCTTCCTTTCTTTAGCATTGTAGATCTCCCTGACGAGTTTCCGTCTATGCAGAGTACCCCTCGTCGGCTGGTTTCTGTTCCACCTTAAATTTGAATGAACTTCATTGACTGCTTTTGATCCGTGCTTTGAATCTTGAAGGGTGTTCTACCTCTGCAAACATTTTTTGAAAGAGTGCCATTTCTCTACTGTCGTCCGAACAGATATGTCACAATATTGTTGTTCTTGTTGTTCTCGGCTGTTTTAAGGGTTGTTTACATGGTAGTATCTGGTATACATACCCGTGGGAATAATGCCCTAGTCCAAATTCCTATTACGTTTTAAACTTCGACACGTCCGAAGACCCGAATAAAAATTTCTTTCTTCCCATCCTCTTTGTCTTGTGCTCCTCCTAAGGACTTGTCGTCCTGTGGTTCATCTTTTTCAAGTTGGTGCTTGAGCTATTCACCATCGAACCTTTAATCAGGTCATAATTGAATTTTCCATAGACGTGCTGAGTGCTTGTGTGCGTTTCCATGTTGCCTAAAACCACCTAGGACTCATTAACTAATCTTTTCCCTAGTCATATCAGTCTCTAATGCAACGTTCCCGTCTTACTCTGGATGAAATATTGGCCAAACATGACTGGATATCAGCTTTCGCTCATCCACCTGACGTCACCTCCCTTCTGCACGACAATGTCGCACCATCACCTCTGCAAACTACCCAGCTGAAGGCGTCTCTTGAGGGCCTGGAAACCCCTCTTGTTGACATATTGAACGACCTTGATTTGCTTCGTAATGCTGTTGTCTCGCTGGAGGCTCGCAGTTTACGTCTCCAGTCACTCAAAAACGACTACGAGACAGCACTGTCTCCAATACGCCGTATTCCCTCGGAGATCACGATGGAGATTCTACGTCGCTCGTGGAAAGATAACGAATACAGAGGTATATTCTCGGGGAGACGTCTTGCCGGATTCAACGTCTTCACTATCCGAGAGGGGCCGTGGCATCTTGGCCAAGTGTGCAGCTCGTGGAGAAATGTTATCAAAACACTTTGTCCGGAGCTATGGGCCTCCATGACCATAGAAATTCCCTTCTCCCCCAACTTGAACGCTGAGGTGCCTCTGAAGGCCGACGCAGTGGAAATACTCCGCGTCGTCCTTGAACGCTCCTGTAACCATCCTCTCGATTTTAATTTTACGTGCTATGACCCGGTCTCCCACTCGGAGGTGGAGGAAGGAGAATCCCAATCAATGAAGCAATGCTTCGATATCATGATCGCTCAGTCGAGACGATGGAGAGCCGTCGAAATGACGATCCATCCTTCCTATCTCCCAGGACTCTCTCTCATCCGTGGAAAGCTCGATTTACTTCGAGACATGTACTTCGGTTGTTGTCGCGACCCACCGTCCGGAGACTTCCGTGCCTTCGAGATTGCTCCAAAACTCGAAAATCTGCATCTGAAAGGCATGCACAGAGAGGCCAGCATACCTTTCCCTGTATCCAATCTTGTATCTTTCTCCGACGCAAGACCATTCGCCGGAGACCAGCTGACCCTGACATATCTCGACGTCGTGAAATCAGCTCCAAAACTCCTTTCATTTTCGTACAATGACCATGGTGTTCAAAGCTTGTTGAACATCAATCCTGTTCCCGACCCTCCGAGTCCTTTTATGGCTTCATCGGTCGAAGTACTTTCGGCGGCTTCGCCAAGTTTTCTGCGCAGCCTGATATTACCGTCGCTGAAGAAAGTTACGTTAACAACCATGTACGATCTTGACATGGAAGAACCAGTAATAAAATGCCCTGCGGGTGCGCTGGGCGCACTCCACCAGATGCTGCTGCAGTCACAATGTTCCCTAACGCGATTATGCCTCGTCGATGCGGACCTCGACGACAACCTTGCGAACATCATACGGCTCATGCCTAAATTGCAGGAATTCGCTATCGAATTCTACGAATGGGTACCAGACATCGCAGACAATTACGGCCCCATCATGCAGTCTCTTGTGACTCACTTGAGCGAGGTCAGCGTGGTAGATGGGTCTCTTCAGCACTCCATGGCCCCGTTTCTGCAAAAATTTTCTGTTCACCTGCATAGCATCCGGTATGCTCACGTCTCTTTCATTAACTCTGCCTTTGTCGACATGGTAGCTTCACGAGTGCGTCGACCGCACGACATACCACATCTCACAGAGCTCAGCCTATGGGTGATGGGGCGAGGATGGAGCTACGCTCTTAGTACAGAGTCTGAGAAAACCTTGAAGCGTTTGGAAGACGAGGGACTGAGACTTAGTTTCTGTCTGGATGATGGGGATACAGATGAAGCTGTATCAGACTCCGACTCGGAGGTTTTGATTTGGTGAGATCGCATTCATCATTGATCATCAAAGTACTCCGAGTCCCAAATCGAAACGCTCGAGTCGGAGTCTGATACTACTTTGTTCGTATTCGTACAAGTGCAAAACCCCTGGAGGTATAGTGAGCACTCGTTCCTCCCAGAACCCTCCAATACAGGATTCGAACCCAAACTACGTCGCTGTAAATTGCTGATACGCCACCGGGGCACCGTATATTACTTTCTTGAGTCCAACTAATAATGAGAAATCTTGATTCTCTCCTGCCGGACAAAATACGAGCTCCAGTACCGTGTAACACATAGTAAAGCCAAAGTTCAACCACTGAAAATATTCACTTGAATATATAATTAGCTAACTCTAAAAGATTTGGAACAACAATGACTTGCTTTTAAAATTTAACATCAACTGATACTCAAGCTCGAGAGTAGGGTAGTGCACGAAATTTAGGTTTTGATACACCTGGGTCAATTAACGGTAAGTTACCTCCCTTCGCTGGAGGAATTTCTTTCGGGGCAGCTTACCAATCAAGTGACAGCCAGCCAAGTAAGTATTCATTACAATTAAATGTATATTCTTTGTAAAAGATAGAGTTAGAGACATCCAATAATTCCAGGTGTATAAAAGCTCCTGAAACATAAAATTTGTATAAAAACGCGAAGATACAGGACCTGAAAAACAAATTCGCAATTGCTGGTAAGTAAGGGTAACTTACTGTAGCAAAACTACCCTCCAGAGTGGGGGTCAGTAACAAAGTTTACTTGCCTGCCTAGAGGTTCCGTCACCATGCGCTACAGTTACCCTACTCTACTTAGGGTTGCGCACGAAACCCTAGGTTTTGATACAGTAGGGTTTCGGACCGGTAAGTTACCGGTTAGTTACTGGTAACTTACCTCCCCCCGCTGGAGGGGTTTTCATCGAGGTAACTTACCTGTCATGTGATGATGCAGGAGCAGCAAAATCACCGTCATATTCAACGCTACTAACATAATTTATGTTTACAAGATAAAGTTTTGTTCTGTAGTGCCCTGCACTAAATTATAGCTCATAGGAGAGGAAAATACGCAAAAAGCGTGAAGATAAAGATTCTGGATAAAAATCTGTAATTGCTGCGCGTCAATCATGTGATATTCGCACGTGATAGGTAACTAACGGTAAATTACCGTATCAAAACACCCCCCTCGGGGAGGAGTCGGTTCAAAACCATATATTACCCCCCCTGGAGGTTTCGTGCGCAACCCTAAGAGTCTCTACTTGAGAGTCGACTCTCAACAAATTTTAAAAATGGAAGTAACAAACACATCCATCTTACTCTCTGACTGGGAGTCGAACCCAGCTTTCGCGCGGATGGTAATTGGGACTACATGACAGGCGCGTGTACTAACCGATATACTATCAGAGACCTTCATCGACGTAATTGTAACTTATTCCACTCGAAAAAGGAGTTGCCCCTGGGAACAACGCGACCATCACGGCCCGATTTTGCCAACGCTTAGACGATGGCACCGGACGATGTGTTGCCGATCCGAATAGGAATTTCCGATAACCTCAAGAGCGGTCAATGTATGTTGGCTGGCAAGCACGGAAGGAGCGGCCTATCATACAGCACTACCATACATGTCCTAGCGTTGTTCGTATTTCGAGTTATGGTGAAGAGCCGCTCGCTATCATCGATGGTGACGACAACCGATGCTGGTTAACCGCCTTTTCTCTGTTAGTTCGCTCTGTGAGTAGAGTGGACTATTGCTGTGAAGGAGATACGGAGGGAAGCAGCATTCCCATGTGAGTATATCCTTCTCCGCTTAGTGGATTCAACTGATAGGATACCTTCAGACCAACATGCCGAATATTTATTTAACATCTTCCCTTGTTTCTAACTTCTGGCCAAATGCGCTTTCTAGGCTCCCCTCGCGTTATATCGCAAAAGACGATCAGTACGCAGTGATATTGCTATGTTCTGAGTGGGAATCGAACCCGCTTGTACGGGCCGTGCGCAGGCCGTGAGCCGTGAGCCGAAGGCGAGCTAAAGACCATATGGACTGCGCCACGAAGCTGATTCATTGTGAACCCGGGAATCAAACCTCAGCTGTGTGCAAAGAATGAAACAAAAAAGAAAAAAAACCTGCCTAAACCGTATCAGTCCTTCGAAAGGGATTCGAACCCTGGTAGTGAGAGGTAATGCGCCATCAGAGTGTGCGTGCATTTGACCAAGTTCTGGAACAGGAGTTACAGATCTTAGTAGTACGGTCTCCACATGCATGCAAAGAGAAGAACCGACTCGAAATCCAGTTCCTGACCAAGGATCATATATCCAACACCAACGTTCTGTACGGCTCCCCGTTCGGAGCGCCCTCGCCCTTCCTGTGGGCCCAGTTGTCATCGTAGAGCGTGTATTTGGACGTCCGTCTCTCTGGGTAGTGATGTCAAGGAGTTGCTAGAAGCCCCCATGTGAGTATATCGTCCTCCGCTTGGTGTATTAGAGTGATTGAAATACTCTTAGACACACGCACTCTGATTTTGTGGACTCGACGCATCGATAACGCTGTGGGTCGTAGTTTCCCTTCTCGTCTCTCAGGCCGAGCGCTGCTGTGTTGTGGTCCAAAATAGTGATATAGCATGCAAATCCAACATCTGGCCATGCTCTGGGTGGGAGTCGAACTCAATCATGCCTGCATCAAACAGGCCTGGTGTGCTATAAGAGCGCAGGGTGTAGGGAGAAAGCGGAGTCAAGACAAGTGCGCGTTTTACTTGGCTCTGGAATGAGACTAATGGATCACAGTCTTTTAGTTAACCTCCTCTGTTCATCGCGCTGTCTCGAAATACGCGTCGCGGCGCCGCAGACCACAACTCGCAAGCATCGCGCCCCGGATTCGGAGCTGTCATCGTAGATTGGAATTTGGACGTCTGGTCTCCGACATTTCTTTTCATGAAGCAAGCACCAGAAATGTCCTTTGGTTAGTGCAGAGTCGCTCACCAGTATACTCTATCGCTGATCCTTGCTGTCAGAAACCGCCTGACAGTGATATCAAGAGTTTGATCCAGGCGCAGGATCTCAGCTGTAAGATAGTTAGCGTCAATCAAGGGCCCTCTTCCATGTCATCGTGAAACTGCGACGGAATGTACTAGAGAATGAAGTACCGCCATGACTCTTCTTTGTCAGGTCGACGGTAGCGGATGACTGGAGCAATGGTTCCCACAGACTCGTTCCTACTAGCGAGGCGAGTCATTTTCCCTCAAGAACCTTCCCGTTGATGCTGATTTCTTGATAGGCGACTAGAAAGTCACTGTTCAAGGTTTCTGCGGTGGTAATCTTTATGTTCTTAGCTACCTTTTATGGACCCTGGCGCTTCGATACCTAACACGTTCTTGGTTGGAATGTTGCGTGTCTGGATGGTGGACTCGTTTCAATACTTCCACACGTCAACGGCGGTGGCCCACTACTAAACCGCCGTGCTCCTCCTAGAGTGACGCTCCGCCCTGTACTACCAAGCCAGCGAGCGATTCAGGCTAACCAGACTTTGTTTCTTTATTGATGCAATATATCTGTTTTCCTTCATGCATGGCATGCATAGGAGCAACTTTACTTCGCCGCGCAAGGGAGCGTATCAAGGTGGAGTGACAAGACCCACTTGATGCAGGCGCTAAAACAAAGATTCCCATGCACATAAACCTCTGACTGGGGATCGAACCCAGATTTTACCTGTGCAAGTGTGCTGACTATTACCCTATCAGAGATTACACAATAGGGTTTATGGACATCCACTTCAAGGTCAGTTCCCAAAATGGCAGATACACCTCTCTCTCACTCTCATCTCGTCAGCGCGGGAGTGCCGATGAACTGTACGCGGTTATCTGATATTCGACACTATTTCAGCTCATCGTGTTCGCCAGCCTATATTTGCACTCCATCGTCAGCTCTCCATAGACAACCGCTACAAACCTGCCCTCGTGTCATGGCCAGGCGAGGGGTTCAACGGGGGAAGCAGTCCGACTCTATGATTTCCGATTCTGGAGGAGACGCTGTTGATGACGTATCTTTGAGGGTGGGAGGAGTGGCGAGCTTCTAAGGACATTGCGATTGGGCGATATCGTCAGCTTGACCTATATCGCGTCATGCTGACATTTCGTGGACTGTGTAGGACGTGTCTATGTTCACTCCAACCCGGCGATATACCTCGAATGATGACACGTTCTCCCTCTCTGCATCTACGGAGAACTTCGTCCTGAGCACTGAGAAGGAGACGGCGGATATCACCTGGCATCGTTCTGCCTGCCTGCGAAATAATCTCTAGATGCGGTGAGGTCCCCGTTCTCGTACCACACATGCCTGCAACGACTCAAAGCAACTGTGTACATCGAAAGCGGCACGTATCCCTACGTGCCAGTGGTCACCAGTGCCAGTTCTCTGGTCCATTTCTACGTCGATGAAGCTCGAACTGGCGTTCCCTCAAGCACTGTTTCAGTTGAGAGTGAACTTTTCTTGATTTGTCTCTGGGAGTATGGTTCCATTGTAGGACTATCCATCTCTCTGTTGTCATATTTTCGTGCTCATAAATAATATAGGCTACGGGTCCTACAACCTTTATACTTGCAGTCCACCACATTCCTGATTTAAGAACCCGGACGTGTACAAGTCTGGGATCTGTCACCAAAGTAAGTAGGCGAGAAACGCCAAGTGAGAAAAAAGCCCAAAGTACTCAATACTCTTTTATGGGAGTCGAACCCACATTTCGCGCGCAATATGGCCTAACACATACACGACCAGAGAGCTTATTCTAGTTGTCTGCTTTATGCTCTAAGAACGAGCATGGGAGGGAGGAGACGATGGTGTGCGCATCTGTTCATTTCGCCTTTTCAGCTTTTGATGATCCTGAGTAATATTCGCTGACAAGTACAGATTCCTCTACCTCGACGTCTGCTGTTTCTCTATCGCTTAAATAAATAACGCTACACTAATGACAGCGCTGTCCTGGGGAGTCGGTTTCTATACACATGAAACTTGGTCCGCATGATGGTCAGTAACGCCAGCTCGACTCGAACCCCAGATGATGCGCCGACTCGAGAGACTGTCGATAAACTCAAGAGCACTTAGTGTTGATTCGAGCACAGAAGGATCGATGGATCAAAAGCAGATCATGCCTATCGCAAGTTTGGTCGACATTTGGACTTGTTTGTTGGCATAAATCTGCTGTCCTTTAAGTCAGTGGGGCCAAGCACGGTGTGTTTACTATTCGCCTCGCAACTTGATTTGGAAAAAAGATTCCTTGCATAATTAACGGTCTCATCAAGTGCTCCGACTGGGAATCGAACCCGGCTCAAGCATGCGTCCTAACCAATATCCTAGGTGTTCCCAAAATAGCGGGCACTATCCTTCACCAAGCTCGCCCACACCTTATCAATTACTTATCCGGAATTGTACGACCGACCGAGCAGCGTCCCTTTTCACGAAGGCCTCTTGAAATGAGGATATCGAGCAAAGAGGGGACGGGACAAACGAACGGCAGGTAGTTTAGAGTGCGCTGCACTGCAAAAGAGTAGATGGCCCGGCATGACGGAAGATCCAGTCACACAGTCAAGAACCTTATCGACCGGACGGTTCCTGCAATACTGTTACATCGCCGATAATGACGTCGCTTGACGTCGGATACGTCTTCCAAGCATGCAGTTGCGTAGTCTCGTTCCCATTCGTCTTAGATTCGTCTTAGTGATACAGTCTGATACGTCTACTGTGCCGCATTGGCCCACTGTAAGAGCTCTGACGTATTTCTCGCCGAAGCCCAGAGAATCTGTAGTTCGGCTGAGAGATCGCGTCTGACGAGGACGCTTAGCTTTTATTGTATGCAAGCTGCGGGGAACGGGAATACTTACAACCCTCGATGGCTAGAGCGGAAGTAGAAGGTACAAAGCCCGTTGTTGTGGTTGCGTGAGGCCCGCCATGCGGATTGATCACGCAAGGAAGATTCGCTTGATCCTTGCGTCGAACAACGATGGTCTCAGTAGGGAAATGATCGGGTATCTTGATAATCTGGACATCTAGAGATTGAACTGCTCGGAGCGCTGCGGTCGATAAGATCATCATCAAGGATCAGGATTAGGAAAGACACGGCTTACTATCTGCAGAAAGGTCGCGAGATCTGCCCAGCTCTCGCCGATTTCGGGGACGTCATAGTCATATAGGATCAGCTCGCATGGAATCCTGGGCGAGCTACGGGAGAGTACCATCCGCTACTTTCCGTCGGCAGCGAGTAGGGTGTAGCTCCAAAACTCGTCATCGCGCTTGTCTGTGACATCAAGCACTGTGTCCACTTCTCCCGTTGTCAAAGAGATACGTAGTATGTAGCTCCGAGAACCCCAAATTGATGTTAGGACAACACAGGGCTCTTCGTGATGAAGGATGAACGGATCTTGCGCCAATGCAGGTCCAAGATAGAGTCCAGGGAAGTCACCCTCCTTTGGCTCCCAAACTGATTCTACAAGTGTTCGAGGCTGTCCCTCCATGGATGTCAGGTCCATAATATGCAGAGTGGAACAAGAAGCGTGGGGACCGCCTGACGCATTGGCGATCCAGACCAAAATCTGTTGATTGTAAATACGAGGAGATCGACATGAAAGGATGTCGGATGTAAGCTTGGTCGCATTTGTGGGCTTTATGGTAAGAAGACCATCCTTTGAATCTTTATCGCTGGAGATCGGAGAAGGAAGCTCTATTTTCCAGATACCGGAGGGACGATTGAAGCACCCCTTGATTCCAAGGAGTCGATCGTCGGCTGTGCGCTCATAACCGGTCGCAAACAGCGTAGCAGATTCTGAGAAGGGGCCAAAGAGCGCCTGGCCGTAAATAACTGGGTCATCAAAGTCGATACGAGATAAGGTATCATTCCCTGGATGGTAAATGAACAGTGCAGGGGTCTTCCTAGCAGTTAGTCCTTCCTCGAATGAGGGTATGTACCGGAAGGTCTCTGTTTCCGGAGATTTTGCCTCAGCAGCATAAATAACCGAATCCTCAGGCGGCGAAAATGACAAAGACTAGAGGTATTTTGGAAATGATTTGAGATTCGGAATCAGGATCCAATATGGGTACCAACCGTCTCCAATGAAATCTCCATGAAGGTTTGTTACATCTTTCAGATGTACCAGTCTATCTTTGGCCCATAATTCGATGAAACGCTTCCCGTCCTTCGACCTCAGAACGACACGGTACTTTAGGGTCGGAGACAATGATGAAAGTACCACATCACTGACATCTTGAGGCAGCGAAGACAGGACGGCTCCATGTGACGTGTAGATGGACTTTGATATGGTACGCTTGGCATTACGAACATGATCTCGGATCGAAGTAGTAATTTCGACGCCTAGACAGTATAGAGGTGATAAATATACCTTTCACCGAGGAGGTAGCATCAAGTCGTAAGCACCTTACCAGTAGAATTATTATCAGCAGACTGAAGAAACTGCGCTCCGACCGGAACCGGAAGCTCAGCAAGTTCTCTGTAAATATCCTGTAATTGGAGGTGTGAGATCACTGAGATGCATGGCTGCCATGGTGTAGACTTACCGAACCCATTCTGTGCTAGATGACTGTACTTTGTTGAAGCGCAAGTACAGTGTTGATAAGATTACTGATTACGAGTAATTGATCCGCAGCAGTTATTGATCCAACGCAAATCCAACGTGCACGTTTTCTTGACAATACCGCGATGCAGGGCCGTAGTCTTCCCTAGGCAGACTCGTAATCTCTTGACAAGCAGTCGAGATTTGATAAAACCAGGGCTTTCTAAGTTAGCGTAGAGATACCGAGAAAGTACGGATGGTCGTACCAAAAATCCAGAAAATCCGAATTTGGGACAGGTGCCGGAAACGGCCTGCCCTAAAGTCCTTCTTCATTCAGACTCGCACGGTCTTGTATCTCGCCCGGGACACTACCGTTGGCCTCTCAGCTCTGAAATCTTTAAGCTCAAAATCTCATCCCTTTCTACGTGGCCGATACAATGCACAACCGTGACATAGTTGACAACTTTTAATCTGGCGAATACTGGGAGATTTCTTTTGGTCAAAATTTGAAAAGAAGTCTGAAGGTGTAGCGTTTCATTGGCATCCTCAGCCTGTCAGCGCTCTGCTATACTGCTATGCTCGTTATAACAACCTAAATTATTGCTGCCCGAACAACTACACGACCACGTGATAAGCCGTGTATTGGCAATTCTTTGGTTTCGTCTGACCTCCAGCAGCCTCCAGCCATGTCCAAGATAGATAGTAGCCGAAGCTGTGCTGTGCGTAGAGTGACCGGCAGTGTCGACTTCTCGGAAGCGGATAATTCACTATTGCTAACATATAGCAACGCCCTGACACAGTATCGTTCCGACTTTCCAGTTCTTCTGGATTCCCCGTGTTCGCAGACATCGTCAGTCTCAGAAGCCACAGATCTTCCACCTCCTAGTTTGCCGAAGGATGCGCTAGGAGCACAACTCCGATTCTTCGATAACAACCCGCGTCATTTCTTCATTTTGTATGGACGAGGGGAATATGACTACGCCGCTGGACACAATACTCAGATAGCAATGTTGCATATGGTAGGAGTCTGCTAATGTTTTACCGATTCGTCCTTTACCGTGCATACCAGATTATTCAAGGACGCATACTAGAATTAATCACGGGAAAGTCGAGACCTCTGTCCGAGGAGGATCAGGCAATGATGAACAGGTGGGCGGGCGTACGAACGTTCTTTGAATATTACGAGGCCGCAGGGAAGAAAGCAGGGCTTCCTGCCTGCGATGTTGGGCGCCAGTTCGAAGCTGAGTGCGTCTCGCTGATGCTCGTCGCGTATCTTATTGACCTTCTTCAGGTACGGCGTCAATATCCTCGCTCGACGTACATCGGAGCAGAACGACCCCAGGTGGCGCAATGCCTACGACAGGGCAAAAGAGTCTATCCACAAGAAATATATGTTACCCATATTGAAGCAGTTATCCGAACACCCGAAAACACGAGGAACCGTGCCCGTAGACAGCAATGGTGAACCGATATACGACCCAAAGGTACACGGGAGATTTGCCTTCATTAATACGAAAGTGAGTAAGAAGACAGGGAAGGCGTGTGGGGATTTGCATTGATCTCGGTAAGATTTGTATTAAGCGTAGGTGTATGTTGAGTCATTGAAGAATAAAACAGTGATGAGGCCTTTACTTATGACGGTATTGGGCAAATAGACAAATGCACTCTAGGAATACACTCAGTACAACTATTCACGCCGGTATATTTCGCCTGTTGCTGCGAACACAACGTACCCGGTTCGGTAGCTTGTTTTACACACCATCCACCCGTTGTCCACGCCTCTGAATAGAGGCGTATCGGTCAGTCTGCCCACGAGACTGTAACATTCTTTTTGCTAATCCTCATCATCGCCGAGGACCCATAGGCGAGGCTATCATACTTTTACCAGTGAGGCAATAGACTTGACGGAATAATCACGACTCATAACAGGGCTCGATGGTGAATTTCCCACTGAGCCTCAGGGCAGTGTTTTCCAATGTTCAAGGCGAAAATGTTACGCTCACGGCTCAACAACATATGCCTTGTTGACAATCGCACTCTTCCCGCAATTGCGCGCTTTAACCTCGGTCTATCTCATTTCGCTGCAGTTGCTTCTCATACATTAAAATGTTCACAACTTTACTCAAGCAGCTCTCTCGTTTCGCCGACTTGTAGGAGAAAACACTGGAAGTATCACCGACTCCCATAGTTGGCATGAAGAAAGGGTATATATATTGCGTAGACCATGTAAGCAAACAAAATGACAATTTTTGCCAATTGATCGGGACCAAACTTTAAAGAGGGTGGGGGTAAGGTTGCTCTTACACGCAGGCAGCACTATAGGTACTGCTGGTGCTCGCGACTGTATCACCTTCAAAGTTAGCAAAGCTAGAGCGGCCATCTTCGTCCGTGATAGTGGACTCAATGTTGATAGCCCCTGGGATCAATAAAGTGTCAGAAAACCAGCAAGCACTGAAACGGTACTGACAATCGAAGTGACCCTGCCTTCTTGAGCGATAGGAGAACCAAACATAGCCGGTCGCGAGGTAACGAATGTTCCCTGACGCTTGGTTATGACAGGTCTCGGTGGTGGTCTGTGATTGCGTGAGCAGGCAGTTTTAAAAAATAGTATAAGGTAAACGAGAGTCGACCTCTACTGTGCATGTCTGGCCATCGTGAGCATCGATTGTTACGGTATTAGAGGTGATGTCACTGTAGGAGGTGTCGAAGCTAGTAAACGGTCAATACGATAACCTGAAATTGGTCTGAAGTCACAGGATTGAATAGCATACCTGCTCGATGTTTCGTCCGTGACCTCAGCAGACGTGGTCACTCCCGCAGTGATAGACGCCACCTCGGGGATTCCGATCTCGGCAGTCAATGTGCTGGAAACACCGATGGTTGAAGCAGCTGGGCCATCAGAGATTCAGATTAGTGGCCAGGAAACATTTTATCGAGAGGAGAGTGGGTACAGGCACGTACAGCTGATAGTGTAGGATCCGGAACTGTCGCTGCCTTGCTGAGATTGGAGCTGGATTGATCCATTGGTACCAACAAGTAGACCCTCAGTAGACGTGGTGTGGTTGTTGCATATCCAGTCACCTGTCCAGAAATTGAGATCAGCATAAGGAACGACACTAATGACAAGCGCACCAAAGGTGAGCTGGACGACTTCAGTGGTAATGCATGCCTGTGCAGGTCTGTCAAGGAACTGGAGACGGAGGGTCAAATCATGACAACAAAATCTTCAGAGATCTCACTGCCGAAGGGTTGGTCCAAATATCGTAACCAGAACCCCAATTATCGTTGGCCTGCTTCTCGATGGTGCTCCATCCAGGAACTGGATTTGGATCGATCAGCATCGTGCAACAAGTACTCAGATGGAAATCACTAACGGGTTTTTGCTTCATCGACAGTAAGCTGTGCACACCGGGCGGCACTATGACGTTCGAGGTTGTTTGACTCTACGCCGACGGGGTATGTCCCGTAGAGAGTCCCGTTGCGATCGAACGCAAGGTAGTAACTCCCGGAATCGTCAACGGCGATGTGAGCGACATCTCGAGGGAAGGTCTTGACGAGCTGGTTGAAAGGCATAGCTACGACACCTGAAAGGATGGTAAAGAGTGTGATAGACTGAAAAACAGGTCAGCGGAGTCTGAGATTGCCTGTGGTTCTACTCACAACAGCAAGAGTGAACATTTTGTGGATTGAAAGACAAAAGTTGAAGAAAAGAATGTGAGGAAGGGTTGATGATTCTCTACCACTCATCTCGAACTGCTTTTATACGCAAAAGGATGTCTACGGGTGTAGTCCGCCGTGACATGAACGGAGACCAATGCTGGGATCCGGCATGTTCGTATGATCGTTGAGAAGGAGCAGACAATTATATTGCATTACTGATAAGATGAATCAATCATGGAAAGGTCGAGCACCAGCCTAAGCTGATGCTACAAGATCATTTTGTGACATTCATACAAAGATTTCAGGACTATCTCAACGAGCCTCCACCTGGCCACTGGCAGTGAAAATAAGAGAACTTGACATGAAATATGATATAGCACGTACGTAGCCCATTAGAAGCCCATTAGAGAGGAGCGCAGAATCCAACTCTACGAAGCATTCACCGAAAGATGCAACCAGGTTGCATCTAACATCGAAGAACCCCGAAGGCAGATCCTGACTCTTTCGAGACTTGGTGTCTGCAGTCTTGGCACTTGATTCTGCAGTCTTGGCACTTGGTTCTGCAGTCTTGGCACTTGGTGCAGAGAGCTGAGATCAAAGGGTCATTGCTACGATATCCATCATCGCACAAAACCCGCTGGCGCGATTCTGATCATCTCAGTATGTACGCCCAGGCCACTGCAACAATTTCAGTATCAAAAAAAGTTGATACAAAAACGGAATGTACGGGAATGGTGTGCTGAGAATTCGGTGTTTCCTGGTGGTCGGTTGTAAAACCCTGGCCTGTGTGCAACAATCTAAGGATTTTTTAAACCTGGGAAACTATCATGCTTGACAGCGAGCAGCCGGTAGTTGATCATAGACCATTCACTTTTGGCGCGCGTGTAAGTAATGATCAAGCGCAGTGAGGTATATATCGGGCTGCCAAGTCCATCATTTTAAACATTTGATGATGGGTTAAGCAGGAGAAAGCAAGGGACATCCGCGACGAACATCTTCGTCCAGACGTAACACTAGTCTCGTTCCCATTCGTCTTAGTGATATTCTCCTCCTCGCTAAGGTTCGGAATGATCGGAAGAAGCGGAGTTGAAAAAGGGAAAACGAGAATATCCTATCAACCTCCTTTTCCACGTGGTGCTCGCGACTTTGCCTGCCCTCCTTTGCCATTTCACCCTCACAACAAATGGCCTCGGCATCGACGAAATTCACACCTACTCCACTTTTATTACCGAAACCCACGGCACAACAATCGTACGTATCCTTCCTTGTAATCTAGCTGGCATACATCCCCGAATCCCCGGTGTTGCTCGCATTGTAGTTCAAAACGGTATTCATTAGGATCCTGAGTGGGAGTCGTACCTAGGACCGAGGGTGCAGGAAGGGAGGGGGGGATGCGTGCATTTATCTTAACCTCTGGAATGAGTTAATAGGCATTATTGTCCCTGCAGGAAACCCTATGTCACCAGCTCGCCCATGCTTATATGCATAGATCATACTCGATATCTGGCTCTCGGCTACGGTGTCTTGTATATTCTAATTGGGAAATGTACATGTATTGAACATCCACTCTCACGCCTCCTTTGTGACTACGCCGTCGCTCGTCATTCATATTCAGCGCGATAGTAGAATGGGATGTCCGCATCGCAAGGTCACTGGACTTTGGTATCACGACTTTGTGCATAGCATTCTGCTCTCATTCTGGTCCAAAATGCAACGCAGAATACGTTAGGCTTTAAACGGGAGTCGAACCCACTCGTACCGGCACCAAGCTAGTGTACTACCGGAGTGCGTATGAATAACTTTGGGATGAGACTATCTGTCCGCGCACAGGAATCCAGCACGCATTCACATTTCTTCCCCGTCCCTCTCAGTTCTTCGCAAAAGAAGGGTCCCACAAAGCACAAAGCGCGCGCGACCAACCGTTGTCTCTGCAGAAAAAAAGAGAAGATGTGGGAGTCGAGCTCTGTGCACTAACGGATATACACTTTACGAACACCAAAATCACGGCAATTGTGTCACCTTCACTGTCGTCAATCCATTGTATAACTTTATTCCATATCTGACAATATTCTAGAAGCCGACCGCTGTGATTCACTACAAGGTGCGTGCGCCGAGATGGTCAGCGTGAAGGATCAGCCAATCAATTCTACTCCCTATACAACAGGAATCCGGTTGATGGTCCACGTAGCTAGATCCATAGGTCAAAGAGCTGTGTTCTCCCGACTTGCGGTGCTTTCAGCGAGTCCCTTGTTGGACCTGGAACCGTTCACTACTACTTTGCGTCTCTTTTTCATGCCGCTCTTCTTTGCTGCTTCCCTGAATGTCACCTCACCAAATCACCTCGCCCTCGATAATTTTCGCATCTACCCTGAAAGATAGATCGTACGCTCCGCGCCATAACTTTCCTCCTTTCCGAGCTGGCCAAACACAAGCTCTCTAGTCTTCCCTCGTGTTGTGGTTTAAAAATTTCACCGGTATATCGGATGCGCTCCGAGTGGGAGTCGAACCCGCTCCAGGTACCTGTATCAGGCCCGATGTACGAACAGAGCGCATAGGGAAGGGGAATAGCAAAGACTTCAGAGGTGCGTGCATTTGGCTTCGCTCTGGATGAGACTAACACTGACAGGTCTGATCAGTCTATCTTGATGGTTTACATGCAGGAGACCCTACGTCCTCTGCTCGCATCGAAGCCAGCCCCCGGTCACAACAATTCGCGTATTCTCATTCAGAGGCCTGCATAATATGTCGGGTTGTATTTATTGTGGTGATTGATGAGTGAAAAAGATCTCTTATGAGTGCTCTGACTGGCCCGGAGTCGAACCCAGTTTTCATCCACGCAAGCATACAGACCGATATCTTAGCGGAGGTTGCATACTACCTAGCCTGCCAAGCTAAGACCGCGTATGTACGTGTCTGATATCTAGAATCAATGGAAAGATGACCGTGAAACTGGATAGATGAACTGAATCTGAGAAAACCAAGATACAAAGTATCTTGGGGGTTTGGGGGGTGAGTATCCCGCTTGTGAAGGAGACAACTTCCGAAAGAGAGGGAAGTTGGGAAGGGTGACCAAGCGTCACCAACTGAGAAAGCGGAAGACCCAGGTGTTCGGGAGGTTCTCGACTGGCCAACCGCGAGATGCGTGATGCGGCAGACAAACGAACCGAACAACTATCCAATATCAAGGGTGCAGGTGGGAGGGTCGCGAAATTACGAGGCCTGCGATATGAGGAAGAGGACGAGAATGGAGCGTAGCTACTGCTCGATCCCGCAGAGTACGGCGAGCAAATTGTACAATTAAATCAAAACAAAGGGAGCCACTATACTCGGCTTATAGCTTGGCCCGGCACAAGCTCGAGCCGCTCGTTCCTCGCGTCGAGCTTGTGATCCAGTAAACCAACAAGGATCGGAACCTCGTACGGACCCATCACACTAGCTGGGAGCTAGCCAAAAATTTCCGATCTCAGCGAGCACGAGAGATTCCTCCACAGTCAATACGTGTACCTAGAAAACGTGTTACACCCAACGGGAAAAATGGCTTGACAGAATAGAAGAATAATGCCTCAATCTTACTCTCGGGGTGGGAGTCGAACCCATCATGTGTATGTGCAGGTGGACTAGCCGATATTCTACCAGAGGTTACACAGGTATGATCAAGTATGGAAGGAAAGGGACGCCGAGGTTCCCAAAATGGCAGTCGCGTCTTGGTCACTCTCCTTCACCTTTGTCGAACTTGGAATGCTTCTCGACATTGATCCATGATCACTGTGTTCACCAATTAGCCTCACCTGCACCCTGTCCGAGTCAATACCAACAGCACGATACCAAGGAGAGACGCCAATCAAGAGAAGGACCTGACGAGCTGATTCTGGAAGAGAGGCCGGCATTAGGTGCATGGTGGAGAGGATGAAGCAGACTGGCTTTGTATTTGACGCCATCCGATTCCTATGAATGGCTCACTACTAGCTCGAATTTTTGCATCCGGACAAACATCCTTCACGCTACCCTCTTATCCTCACTCACTTTCAATAATCGTTCCTACTATTCCCGCAAACGTCTTATTATATTCGCGCCATAAGGAAGAAGGTGGATTATGACTCATCGGAAGAGAGGCTATACGCTTTGGAAGATAGGGAGCAGGAATTCGAGTTCAACATCCCTTTCCTCCGTCAGCGCATTGGACCCGTGCAGTTTTCTTTGGGAATGGCGCCTCGCCCTCATGAAGAACCGAAGATACCAAGACCGTCCAAAACAGAGGCGTCCCGCTAGCATCAGACCGGGAATCAGGCTAATGGAGCAGGGCAAGGTACGTGCATTTGATTCGGCGGTTCGAAGAGAGCACTAATCTGAGTAATAAGCGAGTGCTATTATAAGGATGTACACCGCCGATGGACGAGAAATCAATCTCCTTGGCCTACCCTCATAAAGATGGCCTCGCCCGCATGAACAGGGTGGCCAGTGCCAGTCATATGCACGCCACCAGAAGGAGGAAACGAGATGAGGCAAGGATTTGGAAGAGAGCATTTCATGCCAGTTGGGGGCGTGCAAGAGAGCAGGTGGCCAGCGCAAAGGAAAAGCCAGTTGCGACCCATCGAACAACGCATCAAAGAAACCTGGTCGATGATTTCATGAGCCATATCCGATGAAAAGACGGGTTCGGAGGGATGTTTAGAAGCGATGGATCACCAAAACTGACGGAGATCACGAAGAAAAGGGCAGCCCTCGCCGCAGACTGGGATATGGGAAGGAGCTCAGGTGCCTTCCACAGACAGGGCACGCAACATCGTCGGCACTCGGGGAGCCAGAGAGAGGGGGCCAAAACCTCCACATAAACCGCAGGAAGAATTGCTACAGAGAGCATCGCAGATGTCCTCGAGGGTGAAAAACGATGCCGCTTGCGTTCTGAGCATTACTACAAGTGCAGCAGGGGCATGACGGGAGACACGTTGGAAAGCTAGCGATGCATCGACGACCTTCCTGAAACACCTATTGACGAGGGAAAAGGATGTGACGATGGTCTGTATGTCGCAGCATTCGGAGATAATTATGTCCAGGAGTTCGTTGGGGAGGATGCCGAGTCTTCCAAGTGTTGCGACTGGTTCCTTGGCTACAGTGCGCTTTAAAACGCTAGGGCCTCGGATGACATATTTAAAGAGACGTCGATATCCCACAACGTTGGCCATCGCAAGGCGCTGTTGTGCCATGTTGAGATATAATTGAGATACTCAAGGAGAGGTCCCGCTTTTATATGAGACCTCAGCGACATGCTACGATGTAAAGCCGAAACTTAGTAGAGATGGAAGGTCCCGAAAGGTTTTTCAATACGCATTATTGTAATGTAAATATGATGGTACTAGAGTAATAATAAGTAGTATGCGGTCTAAGTGACTGTGAATAAATGAGAGGCAAATGCTTTAAATATTAACTTGATCGATTCACATGCCCCATGCCGCCTTGATCACATCAGCAGCACGTTCGGCCACGATGTAAATCATGGCTTGAGGATGGCCGGCAGGAATGATGGGCTAAAGAACAGGATATTATTAGGCGAGTCTAAGGACACAAAAGTAGAACTTACAAAGACCGAGGCATCGACAATCCGGACTCCCTTGGCCTTCTTGAGCAGAAGCTGGCCGTCAGTAACCCCTTCACCGTCCTCCTTGCTTAACCTAGCAGTGCAGAACGGATGTTTGATGGTGGTCGCCCATTGGCTCATGTATTCCTTGATACCGTCGTCTGTGGTAGCGTTGACTGAGTCAATATAAGGACCGGTGATATATCCATCCCAAGCTTGTGCGGCGGCAAAACGTTGGGCGGCCTTGACACTCTCAATCATGACGCTGACATCGTAGTCAGTGGTGAGCATCTTTGGATCGATCGTAGGGTGCTGGAAGGGATCATTGGAGGCAAGAGTTATGGCTCCGCCTGGACAGAGTTAACTCAATAATGTGCCTATGAGATGAAGGGAATGACGTACGAGAAGTGGGAGTAACGATGACGTTGATGATAGAGAAGTATGATCCGGAGGTAGGTTGGATTTGAGACGTGGTGAAGAATCCATTCTGTTTGGAGTTTAGTAATGGAAGGAATAACCATAACGGAAGCACTAACAGCATAAGCGTGCTCGTAATGAGGTGAACTATGGTCGAATGATAAGCTTATATTCATTGTAGGAAACATAGACAACGTACCCAGGTCCAGAAGTTGGATCTTCAAACTCTGCAAGAACAGAAGAATTCTCCGGAAGACGGTAGAAGGCCCTGTCGCCCTCATCAGCAATCAAATCAGATCCATGATCGAAGAACACGCACATGTGGTTTGAGACGCCGTTCGCAGCGAGACGACCTGTTCCGTTTGCGTGGTATTGTTCGAGGGCGGCGTCGAAGGCTTCTCCGCCACGGAAGATAGGATCCAAAGTCTCACTGCTATTCGCGTTCCACTGGATGGGTAACAACGGGTGATCGACTAGATTTTGGCCCACCTCGGGCAAGTCAACGATCGGTTTAATACCAACGGCGGCCAAATCTAGGGACCTGCCAATTCCAGAGAGCATAAGAATCTGGGGGGTTCCGATGGCGCCTGCCGATAGAATGACTTCGCGCGCCGCAGAAACGTTGTAACGAGGGGCTAAACACAGCCAGCGTCAAATTCAGAGTCTGAAGGAAACGCAGATTCTCAACGTACCTGTAGGATTCTTAGCAAACTCGACCGTGGTGAATACAGGAAGACCATCGATTTCGCCATTCTGAATTAGCCTGGTGACTTGACTGTTGTAAACAAGGTCGAGGTTGGAATAGTTGCTCAATGCGGGTTCGAGGTAGGCGGTAGCAGAACTGCTCCTCAGTGGTCCACTGATAGTACCTAATGCCGCGTTAATCACACTATCAATTTTACTTCAGATAGAAAGCTCACTGTGCATCCACGAAACGCCTAACATATTCCCAGAGTTATAATCCGGGTTCCACGGGAATTCTTCACTGAGTTCTGAGGTCGTGGCGATGACTCGGTCGTCGATATCCGCAGCGTAGCCGTATATGCTTGTCGACAGTGGCCCGTCGGTCCCGTGGATAGAAGGAATGTACTGTCCAGTTTCGTTATGTCCCTGAACAAGCATTGGTCAGCGAGATCCTGATTCATGATACAAAAGGCTCACATCATTGGGAGGAACGTGTTTCTCATTCTATTGACAGGTATCAACATCAAAAACCCGAACACGGGGTGGTAAGCGCAATACCTTAAGAGCATAGGGAAACAAGTTATCCCAATTCCAGCCATCGTCACCAGCCAGTTCAGCAAAACGATCATAATCGTCTGAAGAACCGCGAGTGTACACCATATAGTCTATTTCACATGTCAGGAAGGGCATCATTTCAAGAATAACCATGCTTACTAGTTGAACTGCTGCCTCCAAGAACGTGGCCGCGAGGATAGGCAATGAGTTGGTTGTTCAGCGACTCCTGAGGAACTGTAGTATAGTTCCAGTCGAAGGATGTGTGCGGCGATGCTTGAGGACCAAGGAAAGGTATAGTGATGAGATCAGAATCGAACCCGACATGGTTTCTCCCCGCTTCCACTACCAACACAGAGGTATTGGGATTCTCGGCCAAGCGTGCAGCTATGACATTTCCCGCTGTCCCCGCTGTCAATCAATGATAAGTTAATCGCCAGATATGTCTCCAATGCGCCTGCTTACCTCCTACGACAACAAAATCGTACTGTTTGTCTGTAGGCAACTGACAGGGATCATCATATACGGCCCCTAAGCCAGATTTGAGCGAAACTAAGATGACTCCGAGAGAGAGAAGAGAGAACATGACAGAGGCTTCCGATGAGGAGTTGAAGAACAGACAAGAACCTTTTTATACAAACCAGGTGCCTCATTCCAGTTGTAAGCAATGCAACAACAGAGCATTGGTGGCTAAGCCTCAGGACATAACCATGCGGACGCGTTCCAGGTATTACGAGCTGAAATCTGCCTGAGCAGCCAAAATGTCACTGGCGGGCGTGCTGTGCCTGTCGGTGAACAAGAAAGAGTGATCCGTGCTTTGATGGAAACACGGAGACACGGATTTCAATCAGCGTAAAGCCAAGGTTAAACCCGTTTCTACGCTGTTTGTAAGCGCTGAGAGATCTCCTGAATATCGAAAATAACGTAAGATTCAGGTACAGTAGGACGCACCAAAGAACCCACTGGCTGACCCGACGCTAGGGCACTGTAGGGCATACCCGGGAGCGTCATGCACTCATGGAAAACATGAGATAATAATGGGACTGTGCTGTGTTGCGGGGGAAATTCATTCTCAAAAAAAGAGGATGCGATAGTCGTAGACCAACGACTAGTGGGGATGCCGGGGTCATCTCCAAGACGTTTGTCAGATGACAGGGCTTCGTTGTCCAACTGATACATGTGGCATTCCCTGTAAAAGGTTAAGTCGTAAAACATAACTAGCTGATATCAATTACTTACACCTTCGATACAAATGTGCTGGCAGGTATCTGGCTATTTGCGAGACTGTATTGCGACTAGGACTGCTATTGAGCGCCGTTTCCCAGTGGTTAAGTCGTTCTAAATCTGTTAGCCAACTTCATGGACTCGAAGTATGCAAAGATCAGCCCATTGTCAAAGGAAATGAGAATGAGACAAGATATTATCTACACTGTGGTCAAGTTACCGGTAGTATAAGAGGCCCCCATGATGAATCGATGAAGATCAATCATACCTGGGAGAAGTACTTCGGAACTGTGTCGAGGCGTGTCGTGGGAGTTTGGCCACCGATGCCCTCGAATCCATTGGATCTTTCTTTCGGTTCTGTGGAGAATCCGACGTGATAAGGCCCCCGACCAAAGGTTCCGCTCCTATTACACCGGCGGGATACAGTAGAACTTACGCCCTGAAGATTCAGGACTGATCCGATCATGTTGGCGACTCAATGATGGATAGCATGCAGCCTTCGATCAACGTTGCTAATGAGACAACGTATTTTAAGTCTGTATGCTACCTCAATAAAGACCCACTATATACATTTATTAACGGAAATTCAGACCTACAGGTTTCGCCCGAGGTTCCATTATTTCCTTTACATAAGAACGGCTCCTCTACTGTTGGAGAAATCTTCTTGAGTCTTGACCCCGATGCATGTGAGCTGCACTTCCGCCCAAAAGGTAAACGTGGCGTAGCCAATGCACAAGAAGCTGTGTTAACAGATACGCGCCGGTTATTGAATAGCCGGCGGCGCAGAGCTTACGGAAATGGTCAGTGTGGATCGAAATTCGCGTCGCGCGCGGAGATGTGACCCACTCAAACCCGAGGAAAATATTATTAATTTTACACGTGACGTGATACTCGAAAAGGAAATATCATTCTCCCAAACGCGTCGCTCTCTATTTTCTCCGCCCATCTCCTGCCAAGTGACGAAATCCTGTCTTAATATAATTGCAGATCATCAATGTTTGATAATCGTAGTTCGTGCACGACCGACGTCTTCGAACGTGATGATTAAGAAACCGGAAATGGGTGGAGTTCAAGCTTGGTACTGCGTGCAGTCCCACCTCTGACATGATGGGCGTACATATAAGCCGCGTCGTTGCTGGTTTTACTTTCACCGTCTTCACTACGCTCGCACCTCATGGAGTCCCATAGCACTACCACGATTGTCGATATTCCAGAGAAAAATGAAGGGGAAACACGGACGCCATTTTCGACCCTTCAAACAGTGTCGCTGATAGCGACATGTACCATGGCTATGTGGGTAAATGTATGTCGCTCCTTGTTTCATTTGGAAATTATAACTCACTTGCATTTTTAGAGCTCAAATAACACGTCCGTTTCGATTTCATTGCCAGCAATTGGTGAAGACTTGGATATCGAAGAAACCCAATTACAGTGGCTTGTAAGTCGTTGCATACCACTACGGCACGATGCTGACTCAACGTTAATCTCCCAGGTTTCGGCCTATGCTCTGAGTTCCGTGCGTTCAAACTGGACATCAGCTGTTGACACCAACTAAGCACCTCATTTTTCCAGGGATGTCTTTTTCCCATGTTCGGACGTCTTGCAGATCTCTACGGACGTAAACTGGTATTCATGGCCGGCTCAACGTGGCTCGCCATCTTCACTCTTGCTTGTGGCTTCGCCAAAGGTACGTCTCCATCACCAGTATCTTGCGACCTTTACTGATCACTCACTCAAATCAGATGAAATCACCCTGGATGTGCTACGCGGTATGCAAGGAATTGGTGTAGCTGCCGCCCTACCCGCATCAGTGAGCACCCAGAATCCTTGCTTCATAACGGCTCAACCTGACCATCGAGCGTAGATGGGCATTCTAGCACATGCTTTCCCTCCCGGGAAAATTCGGTCTATTGCCTTTTCATCATTCGCCGCTGGGGCACCCTTAGGCGCGTTCACCGGAATGGCGTTAGGCGCTGTTCTCACACAACTCTCCAAGTATGTGATCAACTTTATGATGCTGGAGCGACGTCTGACTGTTTGTTTGAAAGCCCATCCTGGCGGAGTAATTTTTACCTATCAACCGGCCTGACAGTTCTGTATATGGTCGTTGGATTTTGGGCTATACCTAAGGACGAGCCATCTACAGAACTAGACAAACGCGTTGACTGGCTCGGCGCGTTCTTGGTAACGGCTGGTCTGACTCTCATCATCTTCGTTCTCAGTGACGGGGAGGTGGCTCCAAACAAATGGGCGACTTCCTGTAAGCTTTATCATGTTTCCCTCACCAAGTCTCTTTGTTTACATCTCATCTAGACATTATCGCACTCCTCATAATCGGCGTCATCATCCTCGGCCTGTTCTTATTATGGCAATGGTATCTCGAACGTGTCCAGCGCAATCCAAACGCGCCATATTCCGCACTCACCCCGCCGCCCATCATGAAACTCTCTCTCTGGGCCCGCGGAAATGGCAAATTCGCAGCCATCATGATCATTGTCATGTTCACCTTCTGCTCATTCTTGGGATGGAATTTCTGGACCCAGGTACGTCAAGGATGACCCACTCGCGGGCGATGCGCTTACCACGGCATTCTCAGCTCTACTATCAAAACTACCAAGGCTACACCCCCGTTGGTACTATGATCCGGCTGTTCCCCATGTTCATCACCGGAATTATCTGCAACTTCATCATTGCTGTCATCATTGCTCGGGTTTCTGTTGTCTGGATCTTAGGTTCGTGAATTTTGATAGCAGCTGACTGAAAGAAATATACTCATTCCCATCCTTTAGCGAGCGGAACGCTTATTACTGCCTGCGCAGCAATCTTCTTTGCTGAAATCGACCCCGACGCGACATACTGGGCCTATGGTTTCCCTAGCGCCGTTTTCTCCGTTGTTGGGGCCGATTTTGTTTTTGCTGCCGGGTCAATATTCGTAGCGAGAATTGTCGAACCGCATGAACAGAGTCTCTCCGGTGCTCTATTCCAGACGATGTACCAGGTGGGTACACCCGTTCTTGAACAAGGAACTGGACATTGATGTTCCCGAACAGATCGGGACAGCACTAGGAGTGACGGTCTCTACAATCGTTTTTAATCGCGTCGTCGCTCAGGATTCGTTGAATGTGGGTATCGTAGTCGACAATGCAAACAGCAATGCTCCTCGAGAGGCACTTCTGAATGGCTACAAGGCAGCTGAGTGGACCGCATTCGCTTTTGGAGCCATCGGTTCGTCATTCATCTGCTTCCATCACAAACGTCGACTCAATTTTGCTCTATAGGTGCCCTTCTGGCTGTTCTTTTCTTTTGGAATGTTGGAATTGTCGGGGACAAGGATGCGCCGGAGGGGACCAAGCCCGTGTCCACGCCTCAAAGCGCTTCTACAGTGGCTGTTGATCGCGACGTGGAGAAAGCGATACAAGAAATCTCCAGGATTGCGACGAGTCCTACCCCGTCGGAGAGCACGCATTAATAATTGATTTACCGTAGAAAAGCATCACATACCACAGCACATATATGTACACTACTTACATTTTACACATAGACATCATTCAAGTTGTATCCACCAGAAACCGATGGCATCTTGGTTTCGTCCAACTGATAGACTCTTGTGATGATATTCAAAATGATACTGACAACGTACTTCCGCGACAAGCACGCATCACTTTACAGACCCACTCACGGGGGTAGTACGTCTCGCTTGGCAAAATAGCAACGTGTTCGATACTTCCTATGAATTACATTTGCTCCGAATCCTTTTCCTCCTCGTCACCCTCCTCTGCGTAGTTTTCCAAACTCGAAACAAAGGACTCCGCAAGTCCAAACGTACCAGATACGTCTCTCTCATCCACATCGCCGATGCCCGGTGGCGGCCACAGCTTATTCAGAAATAGCAACGTCGTAGCGCTTATGCCTAACCCTAACGGCGAGGACATGTAGTACACCTGTCCTCAAAGACAGTCATCAGTTACGTCCACAAATGACATCGCGAAAGAGAACATACACCCATGTCAAATCCATGTGGTACTAACGCGTATCGAGTCCAGTGGACGATGTGATGTATCGATTCCGGAAAATGACTTCACTGGCATCTTCCATGACTCGGATGAAGAACAGTTCACTACTACTCGCACCACCCTCGTACTCTTATCCTCGCGTGGTTAGATGGGCTCGGTGGAGGAGTGACTTCGGAAAAGCCGAAATCGTTTTCTTTGCAAAGGGCTACGCAACCGAGATCAGCATCCTGCTGGGGGGAGGGGGTTTAGCCCTCAAGGCTCGTAGGCGCACTTTTGTGGCTGATCAGGATACGTGCATTTGACTTGGCGAGCGGTAATACGTGGCTTGACGGACGACCGAAGAGTGGGTTTTGTTTCCTTGGATGTGGACTTGGATAGCAATGTCGGTTTCCAAGGAGCAAGGGGTGTGAACCTCTCGGGGTAGAGTGCAGGAGGAAAAATTTCCGTCACGATAGGATGGTACTAGGGCACCCCTTCGTGTCCAGAAAGTGTACGTTCTCCAGTAGTTACAGTGCAAGCCAATGTGCACATTTCCCAGTAATACTAGAGCCATGTGCAACGTGTGCATTGTTGACATGATACACTGAGGAAATGTTACAGTGAAAGCCAACGTGCACATTCCCCAGTAACACTTGAGCCAAGTGCAATGTGTGCATTGCTGACAAAGGCTTGGGCCGCAGAAATATACACCTGTCATTGATCACTATGTATGTTTGTCGAATCATCTCACTCACCCAACCCCAGAGTAAGTAGGCGAGAAACGCCAAGCGAAAAAAAAGCCCAAAGTCCTAAATACTCTATGGGAGTCGAACCCGATTTTCGTGCGCAATATGGCCTAACCCATACACAACCAGAGAGCTTATTCCAGTTGTCTGCTTTATGGTCTAAGAATGAGCATGGGAGGCAGGATTGGAGTATGCATCTGTTCATCTCGCCTTTTCAGCTTATGATAATCCTGAGTAGTATTCGCCGACAGTTTCAGATTCCTCTATCTCGACGTCCTCTGTTCCTCCGTCACTTAGGTAATAACACCACACCAATGACAGCGCTTGTTGGGATGTCAAGCGTCGCGCAACACAATGCGGTTGGCGTCGGGATCTTCGTTGTCAGTCAGGAAGCACGGTTCATTTGTTGTCTTCCTCGGGTTTCTCTATTACCTCACGTTTACTTCTATTAGTGTACACGGAATGTAGTTAAATAGGTAGACAAACGATGAAGGCCCTCGCCTGTTTGCGAGGGTTCCCTGCTAAATCCGAGTGAACGGCTGGAGAATTACCGTTCATTTCAACAGCGCTGTCCTGAGGAACCGGTTTCAATGCACAAAGAACCTGGTCCGCATGGCGGGCAGTACACCAGCTCGACTCGGACCGGTCTTCGAGGAGACCTGGTGTTGATTCGAGCACGGAAGGGCTAGTGGATCAAAAGGCAGAGGCAAATTTCGTCAACATTTGGATTCGTTTGTTGGCAATATAACTGCTTTCCCTCAAGTCAGTGGGTCCAAGCATGGTGTACAGTGTGCACTATGTTCGCCTCGCAACCAGATTTGGCAAAAAGATATCTTTTCGATTCAAAAGTACTCTGACTGGGAATCGAACCCAGCGCAAGCATGCATCCTAACCGATATCCCAGGAGTTCTCAAAACAGCAGGCGCTATCCTTCACCAAACTCGCCCACGCCTTTGTCAATCCTCCGGAATCGTACAACCGACTGAGCAACATCCCTTGTCACGAAGGCCTCCGAAAATAAGGATAGCGAGCAGAGAGGGGACAGGACGAATGAACGGTAGGGGTCTTGCGCCAGTTTAGAGTGCGCTGCACCGGAAAAGAGTAGATGGCCCAGCACGAAGGAAAATCCAGTAACACAGTCAATCGACCGGACCGTTCCTGCTCTCTAGGCAATACTGTTACACCGTCGATGGTTAAGAAATTAATGACGTCGGATATGTCTTCCAAGCAAAGTGCGGGTCGCTTGCAGTTGCTGTGTCTTCAGCGACCTCTTGATGCTCATGAGGAACCCTTCACTTGAGATCTGAGATCTGACCGCCCACTCTCCTTTGCCGTTTCACCATCACGGCAAATGCCTCACCTTCGATAGAATCCGAATCCCACGCATCAATCGTACGCTCCCTTCCTTGCAATCCAGCTGGCATACATTCCCGAATCCCCGGTGTTTCTCACCTTGTCGTTCAAAACAGTATTCATCGGTTCATGCTTTTCTCCTTCGCTGTTTCCCTGGATGTCGATTCACTGTCACAAAAAGTGGGCTCGCCCTCGATAAGATTCGCATCTACCCTGAAAGATAGATCGTACACTCCGCGCCTTCACCTTCCTTCCTTCCGAGCTGGCCAAACACACGCTAGAGGTGCGTACATTTGACTTGGCTCTGGATGAGACCAACAAGTCCTATCAGTCTAGGATGATTCACGTGCATATCAATAAGAAAACGATGCCTTTGTGAGAGCTCTGACTGGGAGTCGAACCCAGTTTTCATCCGCACAAGCATACGGACCGACATCCTAGCGGAGGTCGCACACTACCTAGCCTGGTAAACCAACAAGGATCGGAACCTCGTCGGACTCGGCTCATGGTCCCATAACACTGGCTGGGAGCTAGCCAAAAATTTCTGATCTCGCTGAGCACGAGAAATTCCTCCAAAGCCAATACGCGTACTTAGAAAACGTGTCATGCCCGACGGGAAAAAATGGCTTCACAGAATGGAAGTTAAACACTCTGGGTGGGAGTCGAACCCATCTTGCGTGCGTGCAGGTGGGCTAGCCGATATTCTACCAGAATGATACTTTATGGAGTCGGCGGCCGCTTGGAAATCATGCTGAGGTGGACTCGGACGAAATGGCAGCCGCATCTCTGTCGCTCTCTTTCACCTTGGAGTGCAGGTAGTGGAGGATTACCGCCAATGAATCGTATGTGTTCGTCTAATTTTTGACACTGTCGATCAGCCTTGCTGCACGACGTCGTCGGCCGCAACTCTCCAAACTCGCGTCGATACCGAGAGACGGGATACCAATGAAGTGAAAAAGACTCGACGGGAGATTGCTAAGGAAAGACCAGGTGCATCGGTTCTGGAAGATAGACCATTGATGCAATGACTTTACTGGTTTCTCCCACCTTCCATGACGAAGAACCGCTCGCTTCTACCTCATCTGATCGAACACCCTTTGTGGACCTCGAACCAGTTTATTTTGATTAGCGTGGTTCTGCTCCCTGTTGCCATCAACGCTTTCGCTCAGGAACTTTTTGAGGTGTGTGGAGCGAGACTGTCAGTTATCGAGCATGTAACTCTCGTTGATCTATCACTGCTAGACGGCGCGATGTCCAACCTCATGTCACTAGATTCCCGGTCGAATGAATTGTTACGAACGAATTGAGTTTTTTTAAAAACCCTGGCCGGGTGTCGGAGCCAGGATATTTCTAGCATGCAAGTCCTTCCCGGCTGACTCGTACCAAGAATTGTTGAGCTGTCTTGCCTGTTATCTAAGAAAAGTAGGATAAAGAGCTATGTGGAAGAAGAGAAATGGGAGGGCAAAAAACTACACAATGCAAAACTGGTTCCAGTGTGGAGAGCCTTTTCGAGAGTCGTTAAGTGGGAGTCGAACCCAACTTTCGTCCTACTAACTGATCCTCCATCAGAGAGTACACGGCGAGGGAGTTTACAGAACGCTAGTAGTGAGCTTGGGTATGAGGACAAGTTGTAACTCTCAATGATTATGAAGAACTAACCGATGAACGTAACTCGGTGCGGCTTAAGGGAGAAAAAGTATATTCTCTATCGTAATTACGTAGCTCTCTGGGAATCGAACCCCATTGCAACTTTATCCTACTAGCCGTTACTCTATCAGAGAGTACATGACGTAGGGGTTTAAAGGGCACTGAGATATGGCTATCCTCTGTAACAGTTTAACTCTCCATGCCGCAGTAGTTGCCCTACCCTAGAGGAGAATGTCCATTCGACACAAGGTCAGAGAGAGTTGGGACCTTGAAGAGAATAGGTGGTCGCACGCTTCCGAGGGACCTTGCTCCTTACATATTGGTCTCAGGATGGATGCCGCCCGCTCTCAAGAAAGACGGCCTCGCGCTGCTGAACTGGCTCTAATAACAGGGTATCGGTGCCTTTGTTGACACAACGTATTCCAGCGCTGAGCGTGCATTCCGCGAAGCAGCACAGCTAGCACCAACGCGGGTATTATCTCTTGTATGGATGCTGGTATAAACAAGGGATCAGAACCTTGACTCGCAGAAACATTGGCCATACGTATTACGAACTCAGGAGCAACCCAAAAATTCTTTTCTCGCTGCTCAGCGAGTACGAGAATTCCTCCAAAATCAATACGTGTGTGAAAAAACCGTCGTGCCCTCAATGCTCAAAAAACAAATCTAAGAGACTGTTTGGGGGTCGAACCCATCCCGATGAGGGAAAGCGGATGACTCGGACTCTTCCCAAAATGGCAGTCGCGTCTTTGTCACTCTCTTTCACGCTTAGAATACTCATCGACATCAACGCGTTTATGCTTTTCACTCATGATCACCGTATTCCGAGTCAACACCAATACCACGATACTAAGGAGAGACACAAATGAAGAGGAGGACCTGAAGGGAGACGATGCGCTGATTCCGGAAGAGAGGCCGGCATTAGGTGCATGGTGGGGAGGATGAAGCGGGATGGCATTGGATTCTCCTAAAGGTCTGCCTCGAATTTCGCGTGTATCCTCACTGACACCATGACTCGGACGAAGAGCCACTCACTACTACTACGGCTCCTCTATAAGCTCGCCCTCGCACCGCCCTCTTATCCACGAACGTCGCTCGCCTCCATCCCTATCTAGCTTGAACTAAGCGTGGTTCTTCAAAACAGAGGGCTGGAAGCTTTTCCTGTGGTTAAATAAGTCTAAATCACTTTCTTCGCAATGGGAGATGAATCTATAACTGGCTACCGAGATCGGCAGCTCCTCCGTGTTGTGACGGAATGAAAGAGATGATATTAGCTTCAAGGAGGGGCGGGTCAGCGGCCATTTATGGCCATCTCCGTATTGGCCGCCCAAGAAGATGGGGCCATTAACCTCGCCCTCGGAATGACATGGCGTATGATGTTTGGCCGGTGGCAAGGAATGCATGACTATGACTTGGCGAGCAGGTCACGTCCTAGCCGCGAAGACTCCAATGGGAAATGGTGCGATCTCTGTCCTAGTCGCTCGTCCTCGCAAAGAATATATCCTCGTACTGCAACAGAGACCGATGCATTAATTCTCGTCCTTGGAATGGTACGGTCTTAAAGAAAACATATCCTGGACGATCAATAATTCGTCGATGACTCTCAGATAACCCCGTCTCGCCGGATGCCGTATTCACTGAGGATGTTGTTCATGCCGGGAAATGGCATGTCATACCGGATAGGAGGAGAATCCTATGAAACTCTTCCAATTCCCAGGACGTGTCTTCCGGGAAACACGAACCGGTCCCCTTACAGTTTAATTCAGTTGGTTGTTCGCACAACTGGCGGTATCTTGAACGACTATTTTTATGTGTTACGCTCAAGACCAATTTCAGGTTATCGTATTGACCGTTTGCTAGCTTCGACACCTCCTACAATGACATGAACTCTATTGCCGTGACAATCAATGCTTCCGATGGCCAAACATGCACAGTAGAGTCAAGGTCGACTCTCGTTTACCTTATACTATTTTAAACTGCCTGCTCACGCAATCACAGACCACCACCGAGACCTGTCATAACCAAGCGTCAGGGAACATTCGTTACCTCGCGACCGACTGGGTTTGGTTCTCCTATGGCTTAAGACGGCAGGGTCACTTCGATTGTCAGTACCGTTTCAGTGTTTGCTGGTTTTCTGACACTTTATTGATCCCAGGGGCTATCAGCATTGAGTCCACTATCACGGACGAAGATGGCCGCTCTAGCTTTGCTAACTTTGAAGGTGATACAGTCGCGAGCACCAGCAGTGTCTATAGTGCTACCTGCATGTAAGAGCAACCTTACCCCCACCCTCTTTAAAGTTTGGTCCCGATTAATTGGCAAAAATTGTCATTTTATGGTCTACGCAATATACATACCCTTTCTTCATGTTAACTATGGGAGTCGGTGATACTTCCAGTGTTTTCTCCTACAAGTCGGCGAAACGAGAGAGCTGCTTGAGTAAGGTTGTGAACATCTGAATGTATGAGAAGCAACTGCAGCGAAATGAGATAGACCGAGGTTAGAACGTGCAATTGCGGGAAGAGTGCGATTGTCAGCAAGGCATATGTTGTTGAGCCCTGAGCGTAACATTTTCGCCTTGAACATTGGAAAACACTGTCCAGAGGCTCTGTGGGAAATTCACCATCGAGCCCTGTTATGAGTCGTGAGTGGTAAAAGTATGATAGCCTCACCTCTGGGCCCTAGGCGATGATGAGGATTAGCAAAAAGAATGTTGCAGTCTCGTGGGCAGACTGACCGACACGCCTCCAGAGATGGCGAAGACGAAACAGCGATTGACATCCATCCCAAAGCTCTCACGCCAGGAAAGTATGGACGCGGGTAATCACCTGCAAGGAACGCTACGCCGTTCGCTAGTTGAGGATCAACGGAAGAGGAAGGAAACAGGAGGTGTAGAAGAGATTGTGATATCCGGACATACGTTTACGTACAGGATAATACGTAGGAAACAAAAAAAAAACGCCTCCAGAGGCGTGGACGACGGGTGGACGGTGTGTAAAACAAGTTACCGATATCGGGTACGTTGTGTTCGCAGCAACAGGCGAAATATATCAGCGCGATTATTTGTACTGATTGTATTCCAAAAGTGCATTTGCCTGTTTGCCCAATACCGTCATAAGTAAAGGCCTCATCACTATTTTCTTCTTCAGTGACTCAATATGCACCTACACTTAATATAAATCTTACCTAGATCAATGCAAATCCCCACACGCCTTCCCTGTCTTCTTACTCACTTTCGTAATAATGAAGGCAAATCTCCCGTGTACCTTTGGGTCGTATATCGGTTCACCATTGCTGTCTACGGGCACGGTTCCTCGTGTTTTCGGGTGTTCGGATAACTGCTTCAATATGGGTAACATATATTTCTTGTGGATAGACTCTTTTGCCCTGTCGTAGGCATTGCGCCACCTGGGGTCGTTCTGCTCCGATGTACGTCGAGCGAGGATATTGACGCCGTACCTGAAGAAGGTCAATAAGATACACGACGAGCATCAGCGAGACGCACTCGGCTTCGAACTGGCGCCCAACATCGCAGGCAGGAAGCCCTGCTTTCTTCCCTGCGGCCTCGTAATATTCAAAGAACGTTCGTACGCCCGCCCACCTGTTCATCATTGCCTGATCCTCCTCGGACAGAGGTCTCGACTTTCCCGTGATTAATTCTAGTATGCGTCCTTGAATAATCTGGTATGCACGGTAAAGGACGAATCGGTAAAACATTAGCAGACTCCTACCATATGCAACATTGATATCTGAGTATTGTGTCCAGCGGCGTAGTCATATTCCCCTCGTCCATACAAAATGAAGAAATGACGCGGGTTGTTTTCGAAGAATCGCAGTTGTGCTCCTAGCGCATCCTTCGGCAAAATAGGAGGCGGAAGAGTTGTGGCTTCTGAGACTGACGATGTCTGCGAATACGGGGAATCCAGAAGAACTGGAAAGTCGGAACGATATTGTGTCAGGGCGTTGCTGTATGTTAGCAATAGTGAATTATCCGCTTCCGAGAAGTCGACGCTGCCGGTCACTCTACGCACAACACAGCTTCGGCTACTATCTACCTTGGACATCACTGGTGGCTGCTGGAGGTCAAACGGAAGATGTGAAACCAAGAAATTGCCAATACACGGCTTATCACGTGGTCGTGCAGTTGTTCGGGCAGCAATAATTTAGGTTGTTATAACGAGCATAGCAGCATAGCAGAGCACTGACAGGCTGAGGATGCCCAATGAAACGCTACACCTTCAGACTTCTTTTCAATTTTTGACCAAAAAAATCTCCCAGTATTCGCCAGATTAAAAGTGTCAACTACAAGTCAACTATGTCACGGTTGTGCATTGTACCGGCCACGTAGAAAGGGATGAGATTTTGAACATAGAGTTTTCAGAGCTGAGAGGCCAACGGTAGTGTCGGCGAGATACAAGACTGAATGAATAAGGACTTTAGGGCAGGCCGTTTCCGGCACCAGTCCCAAATTCGGCTTTTCTGGATTTTTGGTACAACCATCCGTAGTTTCCCGGTATCTCTATGCTAACTTAGACAACCCTGGTCTTATCAAATCTCGACTGCTTGCCTGTCAAGAGATTAATAGTCTGCCTAGGGGAGACTACAGCCCTGCATCGCGGTATTGTCAAGAAAACGTGCACGTTGGATTTGCGTTGGATCAATAACTGCTGCGGATCAATTACTGGTAATCAGTAATCTTATCGACACTGTACGCTTCAACAAGTACAGTCATCTAGCACAGAATGGGTTCGGTAAGTCTACACCATGGCAGCCATACATCTCAGTGATCTCATACCTCCAATTACAGGCTATTTACAGAGAACTTGCTGAGCTTCCGGTTCCGGTCGGAGCGCAGTTTCTTCAATCTGCTAATAATAATTCTACTGGTGAGGCGCTTATGGCTTGATGCTACCTCCTCGGTGAAAGGTATATTTATCACCTCTATACTGTCTAGGCGTCGAAATTACTACCTCGATCCGAGATCATGTTCGTAATGCCAAGCGTACCATATCAAAGTCCATCTACACGTCACAGGGAGCCGTCCTGTCTTCGCTGCCCCAAGATGTCAGCGATGTGGTACTTTCATCACTGTCTCCGACCCTAAAGTACCGTGCCGTTCTGAGGTCGAAGGACGGGAAGCGTTTCATCGAATTATGGGCCGAAGATAGACTGGTACATCTGAAAGATGTAACAAATCTTCATGGAGATTTCATTGGAGACGGTTGGTACCCATATTGAATCCTGAATCTGGATCTTAAATCATTTCCAGAATACTTCTCATCTTTGTCATTCTCGCCGACCGAGGATTCGGTTATTTATACTGCTGAGGCAAAATCCGCGGAAACAGAGACCTTCCGGTATACACCCTCGTTCGGGGAAGGACTAACTGCTAGGAAGACCCCTGCACTGTTCATTTACCATCCAGGGAACGATACCTTATCTCGTATCGACTTTGATGACCCAGTTATTTACGGCCAGGCGCTCTTTGGCCCCTTCTCAGAATCTGCTACGCTGTTTGCGACCGGTTACGAGCGCACAGCCGACGATCGACTCCTTGGAATCAAGGGGTGCTTCAATCGTCCCTCCGGTATCTGGAAAATAGAGCTTCCTTCTCCGATCTCCAGCGATAAGGATTCAAAGGACGGTCTTCTTACCATAAAGCCCACAAACGCGACCAAACTTACGTCCGACATCCTTTCGTGTCGATCTCCTCGCATTTACAATCAACAGATTTTGGTCTGGATCGCCAATGCGTCAGGCGGTCCCCACGCTTCTTGTTCCACTCTGCATATTATGGACCTGACATCCATGGAGGGACAGCCTCGAACACTTGTAGAATCAGTTTGGGAGCCAAAGGAAGATGAATTCCCTGGACTTTATCTTGGACCTGCATTGGCGCGAGATCCGTTTATCCTTCGTCACGACGAGCCCTGTATAGTCCTAACATCAATTTGGGGTTCTCGGAGCTACATACTACGTATCTCTTTGACAACGGGAAAGTTGGACAGAGTGCTTGATAACACAGACAAGCGCGATGACGAGTTTTGGAGCTATACCCTACTCGCTGCCGACGGAAAGCAGCAGATGGTACTCTCCCGTAGCTCGCCCAGGATTCCTTGCGAGCTGATCCTATATGACTATGACGTCCCCGGAATCGGAGAGAGCTGGACAGATCTCGCGTCCTTTGGTCCAAGTTCTGCAGATAGTAAGCTATCTTCCCTAATCCTGATCCTTGATGATGATCTTATCGACCGCAGCGCTCCGAGCAGTTCAATCTCTAGATGTCCAGATTATCAAGATACCCGATCATTTCCCAACTGAGACCATCGTTGTTCGACGCAAGGATCAAGCGAATCTTCCTTGCGTGATCAATCCGCATGGCGGGCCTCACGCAACCACAACAACGGGCTTTGTACCTTCTACTTCCGCTCTAGCCATCGAAGGTTGTAAGCATCCCCGTTCCCCGCAGCTTACATACAATAAAAGCTAAGCGTCCTCGTCAGACGCGATCTCTCAGCCGAACTACACAGGTTCTCTGGGCTTCGGCGAGAAGTACGTCAGAGCTCTTATGGGCCAATGCGGCACAGTAGACGTATCGGACTGTATTGCATCAGTGCGACATATTTTATCCCTTGGCCTGGCCCAAGAGGGCCCGGGGAAGTTATTCGTGATGGGAGGAAGTCACGGTGGCTTCCTCGCTGCTCACTGTACGTTCCCACAACCACAAATTATGACTGTTATTCACTTCCTTTCTTCCCTCCCTACCAGTGGTCGGCCAGTACCCCGAAACGTTTACCTCCGCCGTCATGCGTAACCCGGTCATCTCGGCTGGCGACGTCTGGGGAAGTGATATCCCGGATTGGTACTTTAGTGAATTTGGTTATGCCTTCCAGATGTCACAGTCGCCGCCGTATACTGTTGGTTCTCGAGAATATGAGGCATTACAGCACGCGTCGCCTATATCGTACGTACAGGACGTGCGCGCGGCTGTGCTTCTGATGCTCGGTGGATCAGACCGTCGAGTGAACCCGAAGCAGGGGCTGGGATATTATCACGCTCTAAAAGGCAGAGAGGGGAAGGTGAAAGTTGATTTGTTATGGTTTGATGGAGAGGGCCACCCCCTGGAAGGTGTCGAGGCTTCTCGGATTGGATGGGAACGCACCCGGGATTGGTTCCAGTCTGCGTGAGTAGTGGTAGGCCGCTTTTGGGATCATTAGTGCGAGCAAATGGGTGGCTGTGACGTTTCCTGGACGTTGATGGTGATTAAATAGTACCTTGCCGAGGTTCAATTATGGAGATGATAGCATAAATGTTGTAAGGGTCTTGTAAGGGTCATAGTCTCCATGCATACGTTCATTGTATCCGTTCGTGGATAGTTGCTATGCGGCAGCGCACTGGCCTTCCTTCGGTGCCGCAGAGTCCCCATTGCCATTTATCCGCTCGGTTAGTGGAAGTCACGCAACGCTGAGATGATTTCGAAGGACAGTCTCGGATAACCGAAGGAAACATCTCATCAGATGTACAAGCGGAGTCTCGTAGAAGAGCCGGGGAATGTTCCGAGAACACTACACGTAGGCCATCGATATCTTCACGGCCGTATCACAGCCGTCATATGCAAGCAACTGCGCTTCTCTCTCGATGAACCGAATTCAGAGATCGCGTTGATTTCGATGTTCATCAAGAACAACATTTTGAATGAGCCAGGGTAGAACGCCATTCAAATGCCTTTGAGGTATTACGGAAACAATCACCGTTTGTAGAATCGGACCATAAACCAGGTATTTGGGAAGCCATCCTTACATCTGACCATGTATACAGTGATATTCCAATACTTGATCTACTGCTTTACAATGTACATATTACACAAGAAGCAAGGGCAGTGCAATCAGGCACTTGATTTCAAGCGCTCCCGTGCCCACTCTACGAAATCATCAATGGTGGACGGCCAGGCTTCTGTAAAATTATGTCAATATTCGTGGCGCATGCAGATATGAAACGCGCTCACCCTCAGCGTCGTACTTTTCAAATTTAGCATCAATGCTCCGTACGAAGTCCAAAAACTGGAGACGAGAACATTCAGAGACAACCGCAATTGGATGAAGAGGCAGACAGACCATAGACCAAGTGTCCTTGCTGATGCCCTTGCCACCTTTCGCTTCTAGGTATTCAAACCACCATTGGGTATATTGATCTTTCCAACCCTCCTCTGAAGTCGCATCCATGTCGACATCGTCTTCATCAGTGGACGTCGTATGGGACAATGCGCCACCTTTCAATCCGTGGGGTAAGAGTAGAGCCCAGAACGCCTGCGCACTATCCATAGCTACAAAAAAAAATAGAATTCAGCGGACGGTCCGGAAATACGAATAACACGACGAGGCTTCCTGGAGTATACCTTAGTTAGCCAATCTGATTTGGGCTTCCAAGATATCCTCCAGGAAATACGCATGGACTATCAGTCACAGCTAGCGGAGACATTTTGCACACGACCAGATACAACTGATGTAATAGGAAGCAATTTCCACCAGAATTTGCCTGGGAAGACAGAAGAAACCATTTCACCCGGGTAAAATCCGGTACGGTGGTGCTTTGCACCCGCCAATGATGTACGCTGGGGCGATGTGACCATTACGCGCGGCCCTCGGGTATTTGGGAAGATATCTTCCAGTGGTCCCCAAACTATTTCGGGCCAGGCAGCGTGGAGGTCAAGTAGAGAACAGAGAACATCCAGAAACCTCGAACCCAACAAAATACGCCGGTATTATCGCGTTGGGAAAACACGGTGATTTTGCTGGGGTCAAGGCTGGGTCATATATTTTTATCCGTCGTAATCGTTTCCCATGCAGCTCCATTCGACTGGCACGAAACAGCCGCAAATCTAAGGGCGCCAGAGCAGGCATAGGGTGTCATCACCCTAGCGTCAGGCTATCCTGGCCAGCGACAAAATGGCTGTCGGCCACCCGCAAGAGCAGGTCAACAATATCACAGCAGCGAAAGTAAGAGGAGCTACTGGGAAACGTGACGAACCTAAACTCCTCTGACCCTCTAATCTTCCGAAATCAAAAGTGTGATTGTAGACTTTACGAAAATAAGCCGGGTCGGACGAGAGTTTCTGACTGAGCTTTGGCAGCGAAGCTCTCATTGCCGGTATATTATCGGATCTATAAAGGTGAATGAATTAAGCCAAGCCCAAGATGATCTTTGCACTTCTTACCCAAGACTTCTCCATCCTTCCAGCCAGCCTTGCCTCCCCCACTCGCCCATCCTTTTTGACTTCAGCTCATATGCTATAGATAGAAGAACGACGTCCTCCGGGTTGACAGCAAGGTCTTCGCAGAATTTAATGGTCCCGTCAATTGTTATCTCATCGCCGTCAGGATCTGCTCGAGGGCGATTAACGGGATCTACGTAAATCTGTCCACGACGCACCCTTGTACTTGTCGAATAAGGCATTCAATTTACTTGTACTGGCCGCAGTGGCTGATCCCCCGCCACGACGCGAGACAGGGTCATTAAAGTAAGCATCCAACGCCGCGTCGAGACGCTTGTATTTGTCTAGGTACCGCTTGGCATCTTTGGCTCTGAAATGCAGTATGTGAGTACATGTATATTTCGAATATCATGGGCACGCACTGTGCTCCCGTAACACTGCAGAATTGGGCAGTAGTTTCATCTGACATCTTCTTCAAGTTTGTAAATTTGGTACTTTTCTGGAGCCGGAACCTGATTAGGATGACACATGACGGAGAGGAAAACATACTCACCATTCCACGTGTATAGTACAAAATCAAGGCAAAGAGAAGAGCGACGACGACGGCGACGATGGACGAGAAAGGCGTGCTGGGGGTAATCTGATTCGTTTGCATAGACGTGACAGCGTGACCAATGCGTGACACGGTGAACCGGTCCGACTTACCCGGCAGTTTGATCGACGCTGTGTCTGATTCCCGGATCCATTTTTCCAACATTTTTTGCCATTGTTGCACCTTCACCGTTTTTCTTTGGTTTCAGGCGATAGAAACACAGAGTGCTGAGAGAGAGGCCTTCCTGCTTCTCGCTACGGCTCTATGCTAGTCTAGGGGCACTGTGGCTGGCCCTCCTGGCAGTCACAAAAATACGCATCTCTATGGAGCTCTATGGGCTTCCGACATGTCGGGAAACGCCTTACCTCGCTGGCGAACACGAGGTCGGACTTTCAAACGTTGTACGGCCTTCCGTCGTCAAATTGCTTTACTCTGTGTTTCCACAAGTTTCCACCTGTTTCCTGCCTGCCAGCCCTTGGTATACATCTACCTGTTTCGCTGATTAGATCTATCAAACAAAGCGTTTTGGGTCCAAGTCCGACATTTGGCATGCCGCATTTTATTGTTCACTGATCATCATCACTACGAACAAGTCGACACGTTCAATATGTCACTATCGTAGCAGCTTTCATCGGGTCTTCATTTCGCATAAGTGCACGTCTGACAGATGATGCTCGTCGTCATGCCACATAATCTCTCTGCCCATCCAACTCGGCACTTGGACTTGATCCATCAATTCTCTCAGTCCGACACCAGTGGATCCCCCTTTTGGCACGGAACACGTCTCCATGATACCCATTTGCCGTCGCGGCCTCGGTCCGACCCTTCTCAACGTCTGACAGTGTCGTTAATTATACGCGATCGTGTTGCATGCTGCGAACCTGCATGCCGTCATACGTGATTATCTTCTGTCTCCTTATAGTTCTAGGTCTTCCCGAGAGCACCCTATGGTCTCAGTGCGACTTCTCATCCAGTGACTTTGGCTCTTCGCAAAGACTTCAGCGTTCGACATCTCGGATTCATACATATCATCCAATGAAAAACAATTGTCACACACACTGTCAGACTTCTCCACTAGCACCCTTCTAACCCTGGGCTCCCTATGTGATAAGAGCAACTCCTACGTCAACCTTTGCGTCGGCTATCATTGAGGTGAGATCGAGACTATTTTGCCTGCCAGAGAGTCAGGGAGTTGACATTGGTATACTGATAGGATCTCGTCCACCGTACATCTGACAGACAGCGTAAAGTTGTTGCGTCAAGTTACCGACGGCTGTCTCCACAACTCACTGGGGTAAAATACATGCAGATGCCACGACGCGACACCCCCTCACGACCCGGTCCCGAATCTGGTTATCCTCTCACGCCGTATGAGCTCCGCAGCTATATCCACATCCGCCACGCGTCGAAAATCCCGGATCTGAAGTCACGCTCTCTGGCTATCGGTTTTCCCAGGTCCAGACTTGCCTGCTCTTGATTAACATGCCTTCAGATCCCCAGGCTCACATCTTCTCTTCGAGATATGCACCCACGCATCCCTTTCAACCGTTACATCTTCCCTTGAATAGTCTATAGCCTTCCCAGCAGTGCGCGATCAACGGAATGGATTCCCTTAAGCTACGCGAGGCCATGTCTCAACTCCCCACCCTCGAATTCAAAAAAGGCTGTTGATAGTCAGTCAAACCTCGGACTGCACTGCATCCGCTTGTTCCATGGGATTTGCCATTCTTCTAGATTTTTTGATTTTTCGAAACTGTCAGTCAAACCTCGGGCAGCATATTATTGTAAAAACGGGATTCTTTCAAGCATTGTAGCCTCGTGGATGATGAGTTGCGAAGGCCAGACAGATCCGGGGTAGAAGAAGGCATTCGTTCATTGTATACATTACTCCCTGGATGTCGGCGAATTGGCGGGAGCGGTGCGAGTGGGAACGAGAATACCGGGGTTGGGGAAGCGGAGAATAGGGGAACTTGAGTTGAACAGAATCCGTCAAACCTGGACATTAGCGAACCCGGTAACTCATGGCGTCGTTGTGGCGGGCGGATCGCTTGGGGAATTCGGTCATCGGAAGAAGGCCTTTTCGCCTCATGGCGCGGCATTATATGTTTCTTGCTTAACACGACTATGCATTGAGGCTTTAGAATAGACATGACCTTCCAGGTAACAATTGTACTATACCAGCTTATGCTGCGTGATCTGGTGGATCGAATCGGATCGACGCAAACCTGTCACTAAAAAAACGTGCTCAAAGAGGTATGATATACATCTCCCAGTCAAGCGTCCAGTCTTATCGGTTTACGAGTCCGCCAACAGACACCGACCGCCGGAAGTATTGAATTGATATTTCCACCGTCTCAAGATCTTCAATATGCGGGTCTTTCCGGTTACTTTGCCCGCAAACTTGACCGCAAATGGCGCGACCGAAAAGGGTTTCGATCATGATCTTGCGTCCAACGATCAAATGACAGTGGCATCTGATGGATAGCCCGAGTCCCTGGCGTCTTCTCGACAGTCGGATGAATGAATGCGTTAAATATATGATATGGCGTGGGTATACAAATACTATAGCTACGAGCGGTGCGACAAATGGGGGAGCGATATGGATAGCAAGTCGTATTACTAGTGATAACGGTAGGTATTAGCAAGTTGGGACAGCAAGTAGATAGAAATAGCTGGGCGTCATCACAAGGTGTGTGTCATATCGGGGGCATGAAATACATGAATGAAGGGAGGCTCACTCGTAATGGAACCAATCCATTAAAAAAGAGAAGGAATAAGGATCAGAGTGGTCGTAGTCGAGCATTGACAAAAACGCCGATATTAATGGCCCACGATGATGATGGAAGTAAAACACATCAATTCCGTACAATGACCCGTCTAGTGTGTTTCCCTGCTCGCCGTCGCTCAGCGTAAGGCATTGGTCGCTTCCACGATTCATCAGGATCACCACCTTCATCCGGATACTCGACCTTTGTCTGGGCGCCGGGAGGGGTGGGATCAGAGTGATGTGTCTTCGGGGTCGAAGACGGATGTGGGAACAGGGGTGAGGGAGTTACGGGCACCGGGCCGCTACGCTGAGATGATCTGGAGGAGGGGGGATATGCAGCTGATGATGAGGGTGAATGATTTGGATGAGATGGAGTGCCGACGACCCCCAGGGAGGGCGACTGCCCTGAAGGCGGCCAAGACCTAGGGCCACCTGGGTCTCGTACCGCTGTGCGAGATTTGTCGTCGCGCATGGTTGCTGCGTGAGAGGGAATATCGACCTCTACATGCACACGGACGATTTCTGCCCCTGCCTGAGCAAAAAAGGCCCGCTCCTGCCGCTGAAAGTAGCCGCTGGTTGGCTCCGTACGATGCGGAACAACCGAGGGCGGTGCAGGGGGGAACATTGCCATTAAATCATGGCCTGTAGGTGGTGCAGGATATTTACGAGAATTCACATCTGGATGGTGAGTCAGATCTACATCTACAAAGGAATAATCGTCAGTAGACCACCTTGAGATAAATCAAATGAAAACCATACCGCGTAATGAGGAGGGGGAAAGAGGACGACGCGATCGACTGGAAACGGAAGCTGATGTTGGCGGCGACGGAAGCAAAAGACCTGAGCGTATCGAGCGAGAGGACTCGGCAGTAGGAGAAGTAGATGCAGACGATGCAGGTGAGTCATCAACAGGACGGAGGTGGTAGGAGGCGGACATGGTGGAGCGAGGCAAGGGCGAGAAGGAGCACAGCTGGTCGAATACTTATAAGGGACTGGCAATGATGATCGCAAGGAAGAAGCGGGTATCCAAGATCCAATTGAGCATTCCTAATATGAAAAAGAAATTACCTAATCCGCTAGTCAGGTTCAGCCCTGCTGAGAGCTTCCGCTTCGGCTACGGTTGATGCTGCCAAGTTTCCCCACAGGCATCGGATTGAATCAAGGAATCAGCCCTTGCCAATCATCAGCTACAGAAGGTCTTGTGCTACGTATCCAGGGATGTTGTAAGCTCATTATGTTACCCCTGCTGTAACGCCAAAATTGTCATTCGAATCCATATGCCCGTTCGTCTTCGGCTCCTCCGATTGTACTGAGATCTTCTTGCTTCTCTTCCTACGGCTATTACATCTCACCGGCCTTTCATCCTGTGATACCCGGCCGTCATATCTCCTGGCCTGACTAGGACTGACTCTCCGATACATGAGGTGGGTCGCTCATCAGCTCCATCGTGAAGGGTAAAAATACCTCCAAGTTCCGTCCATCCCCGGCGCTCAACTTGAACGTTCGTAGCCCAATGGAACTGGTCTTGTCTGCATTGCGGGGGAATTTAAAGCCTCCGTGTAAGGTCCTTACGAGAAGGGTTCCCGATAGACTAAGCCAGAAGCTCGATCCTCACCTACATACAACACGAGTTCATGATATGATGCACTTCTGCTCATCATGAACTATCGAAGAGCTGACCAGGTGGACTACTTTGTGACATGTGATCCATGATTCACCGTACCCTAGAATATTCGTCAGCCAGCATGTCCTGATATATGTCCACACAGGTCTGGACGGAAATCCCGTTGACTAGAGAGGCTTTGGTGGCGCCGATATTACTGGAGCAGGGGTTCTGCAATTCAGGACAGATCTAGACGATGCGGCGTTTCATTTGTATGTTTTGCGCTGAATTAGTGGATCACTTCTGTATATCCGCCAGGAGGTCCTTTTTTCAGCCAAGGCCCAAGGGAAGAGGAAGTCTGGAGCGATCTGATCTTTAAAAACCCGGTATCCGATATAGACGGCGTGCGGCCAAGCTGGACGATAGATTCCCGCAATAGTAATGATCTCGAGTGTCGTGTATCTGGTCTGTTCCTGTGTACAGCGCATTAATGGACGGCGCTGGCATGATCAATAGTTCACTCATCGTCTCCGAGATCTACGCGAGGGTAGTAAAAGGAAAATACCAAATTTGACACCATGTCAAATCGATGACTCGGAAGGGAGTCATAGTCAATTTGTCAAAAGGTCTTCAAGGTACCGGTTGACGGGCACCGATCAAGTCTTTAGCAGCAGATATAAAAGCTAGGATTGATCTGTAAACAAGCCGTCGTGGCGTAATGGTAGCGCGTCGCTTTCCTACTGCCGCATTACGTAGGCGAAGGTTGTGAGTTCGAGCCTCACCGTCGGTATTGGGTACTATTTTTGTCATTCTTCCGCTGACAACTTAGAAGCTACGAAGCATACGATTATTGATTTTTGTCTAGAAAATGAGTTCCATAACTAGTAGGGGAGGATAAATTTTCGGCTGCTTGGCAAAAAGTGACAACTCTCAGCAAACGCAAGCATAGTGGCATTTAATGCTCAATGTTCTTCAAGAGATGCATGAGAAACACTGTAAACCGGTACTCATCTGGATTTCTCTTTCTGTGTTATCTGTTTGAACCATCAAGTTAAGCTTTGGACTTTTCAGGCCGATATTATGAACTATATCAGCTTATATAAATCTGATCGTCCTGGTTTCCGTTCAAGGAGAATTGAACCCCTAAATATCGGCGAAACCTGCAGAACCTGCCAGTGCCCGAGGACAACTACCGAAGTATGTACGCGAAAACGCAACAGTTATTCAGATTTGGTTTCCTCAGAAGCGATTCTGGATGTTAACAATCAGAACACGGACCGACACCGACTCACGCACGGAAGGATGATGAACGCAAGGAAGTCTACCTTGGTGTCAAGCTACATGCGGACATCTATTCTGCAAGCGTAATGGGTAACAGCCAGTGAAGAAGTGATGATTGTTGCCGAAGAAAATTTTTCTTAGCACAAATGTGATGTCCAAGAGATTTAATATTGGGTACCAATATAAATATTAAGGGCGTCATTGCAACGTCATTTAGTAGCCTGGTCGTCCCAGCACTATGCGATACACACGAGGCGACCACCTGTTTTCTGGACAATGCATCGTTGCATCCAACCAGCCGTGCCGTATCCCACCACTCAACACGAAGTATTATCGATCGGTTGAAGTCTTTCTCTCTTCAGCCCAATCAGCGAGCGATTCCCATGTCGTTACACGTGGAAGGTGGAGTAGGTTTGTATGACGCTTATCAGGAACAGACCGAACGGTAAACCGACATGGTGCCACTGCCAGTACCAAGGGAACATCCCCACAAACTCTCACGTCGGATAAGGTATAGCCATAAAGAATTTCCCTACCGCACTGGACATTGCCGAGGTCAACAGGAACCTGGCGTGAACGGTAAGCAAACGCACCTACTGCGGGTATCCCATAAAGCAATCCGAAACTCTATGTGAACAACAGAAGTGAACGCCGGATGCGTGGCGAGGGGCAAAATTGGTTAATGGGGACAAGAGGCTGAAGTAAAGCTTTTTAAACAGGCCGGACCAGAAGATCCCGCGCGATTTGAGGAAGAGAGCTAAAAAGGGAGGATTCCCATTGTGCCTTTTCCTTTACGGGAATTGACATGATATAGCTCCGTGGGAGGGAGGAGAAGAGAGCTCATGTCCGTGACACTGGCATCGGCCGTCGGAAATGAATGGCCCTGTAGAACGGGTTCCAAAGCGAGAGACAAGAGATATATCAGAAGGGGTTGGCCCAAATTTTTGGTTTCGTGACACACCAGAATCCATTTCTCCTTCGTCGTCATCACCCTCGAAGACCCTCGGAGTTCAGAAGGAACAGGCAGGGAGCAAAGTCCAGACGTCAAAAATGCCGTGAGCTAGCGGTAGGCAACAGCTGCGGATACAAAAGTAGGATGACGAGGGGAAGAGTTGAGGCATCTACCGGAGCTCCAGTTCGCCCTTGCTCAGGGACGTTCGCATTCGGGCCGCTAGATCATTGAAATTGAAGCGATCTTTGCGTCTACAATATCTGTTTGAAAGGGTTGGAATTAAGTATGCTGGAATGCAACAGCGAATTATAACAAAAACGTTCCAATGCAAGGAAATCACTGGATTAGTATAACAACAGTTGGGTACCCGTGAGTATAAGTACAATATTGACTTGGATAAATCTATAGTCACAGTAAATGATGATAAGTTACGGATAGTCCGAGCTCCAATGTTCGTTTCCTCATCCGTCCGAAAGAAACCGAAAGAAGAATGCATGAATCAGAGCGGAGAACGAGAGCCTGGGACTACGATCATCGGAGGTGCCTCCAGCACTGGGCTCGTACCCCCGCTCCCTGCAGTATAATATGACATCGTACTCGCCGTCGAGGGTTGGCTCCCGCCCGTGCTTGCACTGCCTCGTGTATCCACGTGGTCAGAAGCAAGCTCCCCTAGTTCCTCGCATGCACTCATAAGCACACTATTCGACCGGCTCGGAGGCTCACTCGACATTGGGAGCGTATTTCGCGTTGGCGGTCGACTAAGCGAAGCCACCCGCTCAACAGTGTATAGACTCGATGTTGTACCCATCTCACGCGAGCCGATGCTCTCAATCGTAGGCATTCGGCGTACGTACCCTCCCAGCACCCGAACATGATCATCCGGCGGATAGGGCCTTCCAAATTCGTCGTAACCAATGGCAGCGGAGTACGAGTACGAACTCGCCGTGCTCTCGGAACGAGAACTCGAAGATGATCCATCAGGGCGTGCGTATTCTAGACCTTCATCGGTCTCTCGGCTGATTTGGGATACGAGTGAACGGAATTGGTCGACAAAGTTGTAAAGATCACGGTCACTGTCCAAAACTGCAGGAAGGGGAGAAGTCGGAGTTTGGGGGGTGGCACTTGAACTTGATGCACGAGATTTTTCGCCGCTAGGGATAAGTGTATGATGGGCATTGTGGGTTTCCGTGGAGGATGAGTCTTCTTCCGATGGTGGGGAATCAGAGACAGGAACGCTTCTTGTCGAGTTATTTCGTGAGCTTCGTAAGGACTTCTGCATTCGCGGCGAGGATGTGATGGTAGAAGTAGAGCATAAGTGTGGATTGGAAGACCGAGTGGTGGGCGCGGTATGAAAGGAGGCAGCCATAAGGGGAGAGGAAGACATCGACTGATCGACTGATTCGGGGTTAGCGAGGCGGTGGCGGCGGCGCCTGCGTCTGCGGGCTCCTTGGGAGGGGCGGCGAGTAACCTGATAGGCAGAAGAAGACAAGTTGTAAGGAATCTAGACAGAGTAATGATGAGTACGCGAATACGTCGACTGTGAGAATGACTTGCAATGATAGCCAAAGTAATGAAGATGCGAAGGATAGACAAGCCTAGCCAGGACGCCCAATGGTGTGCTCTACCCTGACACATCGTGCTCGACGATGACACGACCCAAACTACGTCAAGGTCGAGCCCACATCGCTGTGACAGGTTAAGTTCAGGCTCTTCGGGGACACTTCGCCAAACGAATGTTAATGCGAACGCGACTATCGCAGGTCCCAACAAGAATATGGATGCGAGGAAGCGAAATATAGTTCGTGTGAGGAGAATCGAATGCAGATGAACGTGAGCGCGTATCAACTGGGTCTGGAAGAAAGACATGATGACGCGGCATAACAAAAAAGTTGCGGAGACAGCTGTACTGGTCCCTAGGGCGAGAGAAACGTCTTGGCCGGTGATTGACTGGTAAACAGCAAATGCCAGAAAATATCGGACTGTGTTGTATACGGCCCAGGCACCTATAGAACGCATTAGCAAGACGTCACAGGACGGCATTTGAGACCCACCCATGACCATTTCGAAGACCAACACGGTTAGCTTTAGAACTTTTAAACGCCGGCGAACAGCCTTTTCCCAGTACCCCCTGCGCTCCCCCAACGTTGGTATATCGTCAAGGGACAACCCCATATCCCAACCTGGGCTCGGACCGCGAGGATGGGCCGGTTGTCGCTCGAGAAGGTCGAGATACGCTGAACCAGAGTACAACGGGTCGAGTAGTGGTTCTGTCGGATGAGAGTGATCTGAAGCGATGGTCCTCAACGTCGCCGTCGAGATTGTCCGCGAATGTGAGGGTGGCAATTCTACTGGTTCGGGGGAGAAAATTGCATTATGAAGATATAATGCAGCCATTTACGTCGACCACAGACATTCAGAGCGGGATTAACTAGAAGATGGTGGTTAGCGGACAGGACAACGCTGCAAAAAAAAAATTGAACAATACTGGGGAATCAGTGATGCTTCTGAACCACACAGTGGAGTTGTAGAGCGTCTCGAGAGGTTGTCAGATTTGGATCAAATTCGGGTTAGATTTAGAATTTGGATGTTATGCGACGAAGAAGCGGCCGTGGCAACGATTGGTCTTGTTTGGTGAACGCGTCGTCACCTGACCTAACGCGATCGAATTCCGGTATTATCGGTTTCCGATGTTGACAATGACTCGAACGCGATCAGGTCTCACTAGCCTCCACTCTGCGTGATTCCTCCCTCCTTTGATAATTGTCCTGTAATTTTGTTCGATAGCCCTCGGTAAGGAGACGGAACTGGAGACCCTCATGCTGCAACTGCGGTGGAGTTATGATCGGGAATAAAACCACATCTGCCTAGTAAATCATTGCGGACAAGGCAATAAAAAGTACTCGTGAGTAACCTCTTGGCATGAGAAATAGCCTAAAGGCTGTTCATCTACTCACGGTACATCTGGTACTGCCTGGCGACCGTCGGAACCCCGTCGACCCTAACGATACTCGTCATCTCGAAGTTCGGGGACTATTGACGCAACGAATATTGCGATTACACCAGTCGGAACGACGTAGCGGATGACGAGGATCGACTGTATTGTTGCACTGCCTTAGGCAAGATCATCGTCCTCCTATCAGCATGGATGCGATAAGAAATTGGAAGGAAGAAAGGAAGGTATTTTTGTTGGGGAAAAAGAAGAAAAGGCCGGCGATGTTGAGATGGTAGTGGTCGTAACACAAGAAGTGACCGGTCAATTTTGACACTAAAAAATGCCCCAACGTGAGTCCAGGACCTTCTAAATGTGGCACGTCCGCGACGATAGCACGGCTCTGTCAATAATAAAAGGGGGAAATGGAATGGAAATTCGGGGTTTCATGAATTTGTTTTGATCTGACACTGACAGAAGTCGCCTTGACCAGAAAGGGTAATGGCCGCCCGCGTATTTATAGACTATACAGTGTTTGAGGCGGATGAAAGGCTACCTGAGATATCAGCCACATGCGAATAAATAACTGGAAAAAACTGACCAGCTGACGCACTAGGGTTTTTTTTCTCTTGACTGGAAAGGAAGGAGGGAACTAGGATTTATTCATGGGAAATTCCTAGGCTTTTGGCTTGAACGTCTCGTAAACGCCGGCATTCAAAGTTGTGATAACTACTCTTACCGATGAAGAACGGACGGATGCTATTTCTGGTAAAGAAAGCATCGACCCAAAGGCATAGGTTTAATGGCTACTTATGCAGGGTCACGAACAGTTTGCAGGGCAACGATGCCATAAAAGCCCATGTGAATCCAGGATCATTCCTAACCTTCGAATAGAGCATGTTTCACCATGATAGGTGAGAGTTGAGAAGTGTACAATCTCGTGTGAGGTCCAGCTGAGAGCTCCGTGGACATCCACGTCGACAAGAAAAACCACTCCGGCAAAGGCCGAGCTGTGCGCTTCTTACAATTCAGTCCGGCCACCTTAGGTATGAAAACGAAACAGTATCTACACCACAACTAGCGGTTACTAAACCAGATATATTTTCTTCAGAGATACACAAAAACCATACACAAGGAACACGAATCCGAAAGCTAGAAAAACAGAGACAGATGTAATATGGACAACAGATGCGGTGGGTGGGGGGGTGGGATGGGATGTTTATCGCGGGATGAGATGCAATAAGATAGCGTACAGTTCAAAATAAAACCGGATGATGATGGGATAATACATATAGGCATGCGGGAGGGCATGCAGATGAGTTAGTGGCAGGGGGGCTAAAGTAATCTTAGTGTCCATTTCCGAGCGTAGTCAGTGCTTCGCCCACTTGCCCGTCGGAGGCGGTGTCCAGGCGGCTTCCCATTCGTCGGGCTGGACAGCGGGTTCCGGGGGAACGTTCTCCTCGTCGCTGTCGCTGTCAGAATCGGTATTGGTATCTTCGACAGCGACAACAGTGGCGGGCTCAGGTGCAGGCGCCTCCGGTTCCGGTGGAGGAGTAGGCACTGCTACGACAACAACTTCTTGCATCTCAGACGTCGGCGCCGGCTCCGTCTCAGCAGCAGCAGCAGCAGCAGCCTGCTCTCTCTCCTTATCTTTCTCCTCTCTCTCCTTCAGTTCTTTCTTCAGCTTCTCCAATTCATCCTTCTCTAGATCCTGCTGTTTCTTCTTCTCGTCCTCCTTCTCCTTCTTTTTCTTATCCTTCCGCTCCTTCTCCTCCTTCTCCCGCTTCTCCTTCTCGACTTTCAGCCTGACCTTCATCTCACGCTCGCTCACAACCCACTCTGCCGCTTCATCCGCTGCCTTGTCAGGGTTACTCTTGTGCTTGAGGAGATAACCCTGCAACGCCGCAACACTGAACTCCTCCTCCGGGATAGCATCGGCGAACCTCTTGGCCAGCAAAGCAAGCTTAGCGGCGTCCAACGGCTTCGCTGAGTGCTGGCTGCTCGCAATGTGCTCCTCTACAGGTGGAGGCAGGTATGCTTGGTTGTTGGCCCCAAATTGAGGCAACGCCTTGCTTCCCTTGGATGTAGCGGCGCCGTTGTTCTTCGGTGATGGTGGCAGCGAAGACGTCGACGATGCAAAGGAAGGCGAGAGGGACCACAGGGTCGACGAACCCGAGCTGGGTGTCTGCGGAGGTGACGGGATATCAATCCCCTCAAGCTCAGCTTCGTCCATGTCACTCAGCGTAGGCCCGGGAGGGGGGACGCCATTACAGGCCGCAGCAGGCTCTTCCACCGAGGGGAAGAAATTGCGGAAGAGCGCCTCAGCCTGCCATTTGGAAGCGTTCTTGAATTCGATCCAGACGTCCATACGTCCTGGCCGGGAAAGAGCAGGGTCAAGGCGCTCAAGGTGATTTGTTGTCCTGTCCAAAGCCGCCGAGTCAGTACAGGGGAATAGATGGAGATGGGGTTAAGTGACTTACGCAAAGAGTAGCCTGCCTTCTGCGGCCGCCACACCGTCTAGTGCGTTCAACAAGCCACTCAAACTCAGTGTGTTCACATCTGACAGCTGATCCCTCTGATGTCTCCTCCTACCAGTGGATGGACCCGCTGGTGTCGTGGTGTTGTTCTGGTCATTGTCACCCTCGTTGTTATTCCCGTCGGGGTTACCGCTCGAATTCTTGTCCCTCGACACACTTCTGGTAAAGGCTGCATCCAAATCTTCTAGAAGAAGAATACACCTTGACGGGACACGGCCCATCAGCGTCGTCAAAGTACTATCGCTTATCCACGACGACGACAGTGACACGACGTATATGTCTAGCATGAGCTCGCCCGCGATAGCGTGTATAAGCGACGATTTGCCCGATCCAGGGACACCGTGGAGAAGATAGCCTCGGCGGAAGGGAATACCACGGTCAGCGTACCACTGTCAGAGTAACATCCGTGAGTACTAATCCCACGAAGAACAGAAACGACGCACCTGCTCCGACTTTAGAAAATCCCGGGTGTCACCAAGAAGCATCTCCTTGACGCCTGGGTTGAGGACAATAGAGCCCATAGGACGCTTGTGCCGCGAATCCGTCCAACGCCAGCTTCCATGGGAATCGGCAAAATAGATCTGAATGCGATGAACTGCTTCTGCTTCGTATTCCCGTTTTGCTTGGAGGACTAGCTGTTTTAGAATGGAGTTATTGCGGGCGACAACGCTGGAGACGCCTAATGAGCGGAGCGACAGAAGGTGGAAGAGATAATAAGTACCTGATAGACAAGACTTCGCAGCCGCTACCATCATTCTTCCTGCCTCTCTTGATGCGCAACCAATGACCCCTATAAAATATGGTATGTGTTGTGTCAAAAGTCGGCTGGAATACGACTCGTGTCTTGACTTTTCCAGGTTCGTCGTCTTCTTCATCATCGTCTTCATCGTCGCCGAAAGAGTTATCAGCGGTCCGCGCAAACCCAGAGGAAGATCGGGTGGTAGTCTCAAACTCTCTTGACCGCTGCCATTCTGGCTGTCGCGAGAGCCAGAGCATTAACCAGTCGTAGGGATAGTCTTCTTCCGAGAAGTGTGCCGTAAGGAAGAAGGCTAGAAAGTGAATGGTCAATTAGGATGTAATGCAAGGTGGAGGGAGAAGCATTGATAAGTTATAGGACCGGTGCGGCTTCCGCATACCCCCAAGACAAGTAAGGCCGGATAAATAAATTATACATCGCGCCACAGGTACACTGGATGTAACGGGCCAGTATCTCGTGGAGGGCATGCTTCTAGGGTGAGGCTCCCATGCGACCGCAGAGAAGCCAAGAGAGAGGAAAGGTGAAGGAGAGAGTGTGAGAGAAACGAGATACTCACAGTTAACGAAATGTGACCTGTAGCACCGACGTAACGATTAAGCGACGATGTCGAGCAGCAAGCGCTAAATGACTCACCAAGCGGAGCTCGACACCCGTCTAGCGGTCTCGACTGTTCCCCCCAGGACGACAAGCTTCATACCGTCAATGACCGACGACCCGGCGGCGCCGCCTACGAGAGGCTGAACAAGTGATTTGAGAGCGTCCATGGAAGTGGAAGGCAAGGAAGAAAGGGACTTGGATTTGGTGATCCAATGTGGCGAAGTAGGAAGGGGGCGGTGGGTAGCACAGGTTGAAAGCTGGAAGGTGAAGTGATAGCAGGCAGTTAAGAGAGGCTGAAGGTGAAAAACAAATTGGAGGCTGAGTCGATGATGACTGTGGGCTCGGATCCGGCAGCTCCTTTCGAGGCAAGTCAGGACGCGTCAGCAGGCGTCAAGCCTGAAATTGAAAACGTGTGCGCGGAGTCTGAATGCAGCAGCGCCACCCCGGCTGATGATCTCTACTTTTATTTTGCTCTACTTTCCAGAGCTCCGTCTCGCTGGCATAAGAGGGCATAATCTAGCCAGGTCGACTATTAATTATCCGATATGGCCCCCGTGGCAAAGAGATTCATTCAGCAAATTATGGCCCCTCAAAGTGGTATCCGAATGGCGCTAACTAGCTACAAAAAGCGCCTGCATCCCGCGCCCCAAAACCTTAATGCAAGATCCCACCAAAATGATGCAGGAAACGGGTGAGAGATTCTGACAGAGAACGACGAGAAGTTCCGTCTGATGCTGAGAAAGAACCAGCGAAGACCTCACGAGCGTTCATGGAGAGAACCCATCACCCGTGGAGACAGACACAGCAGAACGCTGCCTCCATGAAAGGCCGCTGGAGGGTGGCACTGCAGACGTGGACCCCTTCGTAGTGGTCACATCGCGCCAATTACTGCCAAGTCCGAACGCATCACACGGCCAATACATACCCCAAGTATAGGTGTGTCGTTATGGTGATCCAGGAGTGATGAAGGCACAGTATCAGTCAAGCTCATCTGCGAATCCATTAATATGGAAAGTAATTCACGGTGATCCGTACGCACCTGGGCCCTACCATTGACAGAAGTAATGGTAGAAAGCGGGGACCTCAATAGCGGGAAGTGCGGGCCCTCGCACACGCACTCATCACCATGCCCACGGGGCGGACCCTCACCAATCCAGGAGAAGGCCGATCTGCTCCATGGAGACGACTCCGATCCAATGAACGGATGAGCAATACTCCCTTAGGCGGTTTAAAATGAGGTAACCGTGTGGTTGAGCTTCCCTGATAGTACCCGGAGATCATGAAGTATTCGTGGCGATTACTTATCAGGTCCAAGCCACCGCCGATGCCGTTCCTATGTCGGATATACAACATAACCGACACACAGAAGGTGCCTCACCCACCTTCGTGCCATACCTCTCTCCAGCCCTGAATCAGAAACAAAACATCGGGACGGCTAGAGTTCTGAAGGTGCATGCAAACGACGAGGTTAACAAAGCGGCCACGGAGTTTGAATAGCCTCCGTAGTCATCAAAGCATCGCGGGGATGAGGGTGAAGAAAAGAAGAAAATGACCGTCATAATCAGTGAACATACAAAAGTTCACCTGTACGGCACATGTTGGGTTGTACACATTGTATGTGGACCGTAGGTGAAACGAAAATCGCGTCTCCGTAGTCAGCTACTCCTGAAATCAATGTTTGTGCACTCCTCAAGCACAAAATGGACTTCCACGACATCTGGTAAACATGACCTCTTCGCCCCGTCCCAGCTAGGCGTCCTGCATGCCATTCCAGCATGCTCATCATTCAATCTCTAGCGTCGCCGTTGCGCCTGGGATAGTACAAGCTGCATGCTGTTGGTACAAAAACCCGTTCTCGCTCGCAGAAAAGAAGACGCCATCCAAGATAGCGTCGCTTTGCACAGAAGCACTATCATCCGCTACCATGAACTTGAACATGGTCGCTCGCGATACCTCGAATGTCAATTTCCTCCCCAGCGAGGATTTCGGCCGATGGTAGAACTATGGATAAGCCATGTTAGGCAGATATTAGATCGAAGATGGGCAGAAGGCTTACCCGAACACGAGAACCGGCACCAGGACCTTGGTCGGTGTCCAGGGATATTGTACCACGGGAGGGATCACCAGCGGTTATGGTGTATGCCTTCCGAAATGAATGAGCAAAACACTAGACCACAAGAAGCAGCATATACTGACGATCTGGGTGTCCTCCGTCATTAGATAAAACTCTTCCTCGGTTTTTAAAGACGTCACAGTGAGATTATGCTCTCGTATAGCTGAGAGTAAGAGCTGAGTAGGGTTCCGTCGATCCAGCGTGTTCACCAAGTTGCCCTCGGTCTCCGTTACGGTCATGACTGAGGACAAGGAGACTAGTCCGTGATAATCGAGCATACAACGAACATTTCTCGCGTTGGTTAATGCGACGCCAACCGCGCCAGAATCCCATATCCGCTGGTTCTGGAAAAGGGTCACAGGGCGCCCGGTGATAAACGGCGTAGAAGTAGGGACAAGACCCAACTGCTCTTTGTAAATTAATAGCTGTAATTAAGCATTTCAAAATGTAAGATGAACCTTTGAGGCTGCAGGAAAATTCGCATGAAATGAGCTCCTTAATCCCTCGGGAGCCGCGTCCGAGAAGTAAATCAGAGCATCCACAGAATCTCGCCTAGCAGATTATATTAGAAGAAAGCAAGAAAACGGCGTAGGTACGCACTGTATATCTTGTAGACCATCTGGCAATTCCAGTGTTGACGTTCTCTTACTCCATACATCTGTCCAATCCACACCTTCTCCGTATTCTTCTTCAAAGGACGAGGTGTCTTTGTCCTTCTTTCTGAATGAATGCCATCGTCCAACCTGAGGCGACGGTACACCAGGAATAGTTGAACGAAAAGGGACACAATTTCCGTCGAAAATCGCCAGTGAACAAGATACCATACTGACGGATACTGGTGCTGAGAGGCAGCCAACGACATTCGAAGAAAATGTAGTCAAATTTTGCACGAGTTGAGAGAGTTCCGATGCGTCGACATTGGGAGAAAGCGAAAACAGGAGGTGGTGGCGAGAATACTGGCCAGCAAGCTGGGAAATATGATTCAAAATGGTCGTTGAAGAGCGGGAAAAAACGGTGCTCGCATGAATCAACATAATTCGCAGGAAAAAAGCAGAGAATTCTTCAAAGAAACGCAATCATTGGAACCCGACGCGAGTTCGACATAAAGGAAGGAAGGAAAGCGGGGCTGAGAAATCCGCGCAAATGTCTGTGGTATTTATAGGTTATGATTTTGGGCGGCATACACGGCAGGTGGCGGTCCGAGACCATATTTGGTGCCTTTCGGAGAAGATCTCAGGAAGCCGAGGCCCGGCACTTCGGTCCGACCTATTGTACGGTGACCGGTCCGATCTCTCCGCAGGTACCAAAAAAGTAGTGGTATAAAACGGTTACGAGCGCCATGAGATCTTACCAAAAGGAAAAGACATCATACATCGACGAAATCAGAAGAGACTCCTTCGAAGGAACCATCGGGTCTTCATTCAACATCATCCAGAGCCAAGCGAGGTTTTCAACCCTTACCAGAGAGACAAACGGCCTTGACGGCCTCACAATCTCGCCACGGTTTCGATGGTGAGGTTGGTCGCTCACTCCCCTCCTGCTACGAACATGGTAGTATCCGATATTCATGGAGAAAATTTAATCACGCTCAACAATATCTACCTTATCGGCAATCACTCTTCTCGCAATTGTGCGCGCTTTAATATTTCGAGAGATAATTACTGCGTTCTCTTTATCACTTCTCAAAGCCATGGATTGCATTCGTATTTAGCGCTACTAGCGGAAACGCTCCTTCCGAAGAGTACCCACTGTACGAAACGATTACTAAATGCCGATTGTTTGTAATTATACAAAGATAAAGGGAAAATGAAGAGCGCCAAGCTCGGACCGACATTCGTTCTACCTTAAGTGAGTTAGACCATGCATCGGGCATCGGAAAGATGGGGAGAATTAGCGTCATCAATCAGATAAGTGATGGAGTATGTCGGTTAGCCTTGCATGAGCTCCATTAGTCATACGCGCATGCATTCTATTCGATACAAACACAATGCCGTGTAGATAACACAGTAAGTAAGTACACGCAACACTGGCCACCTAATGGCCTTCATCTTCGCCCGGAATGACATCCACCTAAGAGTTCATCAATCCACGAACCTTTGTAATGAACTGAAATAATTATACCTTGTCGAGATCCTCCAAACATTCCCCAATGATCCTAACAGCCTTCAACAGATCCTCCTCCGATATCACCAGTGGAGGCGCGAACCGAATACTAAAACCCCAGGTAAGAACACTAAAAGGAGAGAACGAAATCTAATCTTACATATTCACATGCGTCGGTTTCGCCAACACGCCTCGACTCTTCAAAAGTAGGCACAGCTGCCATGCCGTACGTCCTTTGCGACTCTTACTCTCGTCTATAATGACCGCGTTCAGTAGCCCCCTTCCGCGTACAGTCTGCACCAGCGGGGAATTAAGCTTTGTAACTGAACTTCGGAAGAGCTCCCCTAGCACCGTCGCACGCTCCGCCAGGCGTTCATCAACGAGTACTTTGAGAGCCGTCATCGCTACGGCACATCCGAGCGGGTTTCTGCAAACAAATGAATCAATGTAGAAGAGGAGAGGCGAAAAGACGTGCTTACCCTCCATAAGTACTTCCATGCTCGCCCGGCTTAATGCAAAGCATGATGTCCCGATCGGCAAGGACTGCAGAAACGGGATACATTCCGCCCGACAAGGCCTTGCCCAGCAGGACCATATCCGGTCGGACGTTGTCATACTGGCAATCCAGCATCTTACCCGTTCGACATAATCCCGTCTGGATCTCATCACAGATGAGGAGCACGTTGTGCTTCTTGCACAAAGCATGGACCCGTGAGAGATATCCTTTTTCGGGAACAACAATTCTATCACGAACGTGTCAGTCAAATATAAATAAGTGGTAGCTGAAACCACGCACCCAGCTTCACCCTGTATCGGCTCTACAAGGAAAGCTGCGACATTCTTGCCATGCAAGTCAAGCGCTCGCTCCAAATCCTCCACCACGCCGTATCTGATGGTGTTCAGCTGGGAGCCGTCTAGATACGTCGGCCCGACACCCTCGAGGTAAGGTCCGAAACCAGTGCGGCTGTCCGGATCGGTACTCATACTATCTTTCATGAATTAACTCAGCGGAGATTCCCCATAAAGTAAAAGAAACGCACCTGATGACACCTAGCGTCCGTCCGTGAAAGTTACCCTCCACGCTCAGAATTACAGCCTGGCCTTCGGGAACACCTTTCTTCATATAGGCCCACTTACGTGCGAGCTTTAGCGACGTTTCAACAGCCTCTGCGCCAGTGTTCATGGGCAGAACCATATCATAGCTGAACATCTCTGTGATCTGCTGAGCGAAGCGGCCAAAGACGCTGTTGTAGAAGGCCCGAGATGAAAGGGTAAGTTTCTGGGCCTGTTCGATGAGGGTTGCCACAATCTTTGGGTGACAATGTCCCTGGTTTACGGCTCTATTACTACATGTGAGAAAAATCGAAGCAATTGAGGGGGGGGGAAATACTGACGAATAGGCAGAAAGCATGTCGATGTACTCCCTGCCTTCTGGATCCCATACTCTATCAGGATCCAATCAGATCAAGTAGATTTCGGCGGCAAAAAGAACTCACTTGGCGCCTTTTGCGGAATCGAAGACGACGGGTAACGGATGGTAGCTGATGATGGCAAAAAAGCCGCAGGTCAGTGGATGTTGTATAAATGGAACAGATACGAACGACGAAATGTTATAAAGGGCGGCGATGATTCAGGGCCCTGTGGCGTCCTTCCCTGCACACGATCATGGCTCTCCTCACGTCCAGCAAGAAACAAGGAGAATAAAGGAATACTCACTTGTGTGCACCGTACTTGCTCTCCATCTGTATAACGTCCGTCGATGTCAAGTGGATGCCACGTCCGTTGCCGGAGACCTTCTCGACATTCTTGGTGCCGTTCTTGACCCCGTTGGAGTGGCCATTGGTGCTGGTGATAGCGGTTGGAGACATATTTGTTGTTGGTTCGTTGGTTGAGTAAAATTTGCGAATGTCTGTCGATGATGGTGGTGAGAAACAGAGATGCGGGGGAGCGCTGACCAATCATAGCCAGTCGATCATCGATCATGCTCCGCCCGTCGCGCTCCCCCTCCACTCCCAAAAATTTTCTTGTTGCTCCTGTCTTGTTCCGAAGAACACGGAGGTAGCCGAAGCCGAAAGTCTCAGTACTGTATTGAAAGTTCCAGTTTAATATCCTACGCGTAGAGGTAAGAACTCGAATGATCGGAGCAGGGGGGAATTCTAAACATTCCTTATATCGACAGGTATTTGCGAGCAATCATAATCGGACTTTGTAATGTAACGGCAGCGATTTATTTGTGTTTTCGATCCACGTCGCAGCAGAGGACTTTGACTGGTGACCGACCGATCCTGAGGCCTGAGGCTTAAGGCAGCTACCGTGCTGGATATTTCTCTTCGTCTTTGCTCTACTAGAGTATTTTCAGGATTGTTTACGGGTTGCCCCTATTTTCGCATGACTTGTAAAATATTTTGGAGCGAGCCGACATGTTGGGGATTAAGACGAACTTTCAGGTTACTCTTCGGAGCGAGCCTTTTTATTAGTAACGCCCTGAACTTGACAGTAGAGGTACAGTCCGACAAAGGGAACAAGGGCACTATCATCCGGGTGGCACCAGCCTTTGCCATTCAGCACAACATTCATTAATGCACCAAGTTAGGCTCTAACGCCACCCCAACTACTTACTCTCACACTAACCTTCAACAGCAATTTCGAGAAAGGTGAGAAAGTCCATAATACGAGCGTGCCAATACTGAAGCGACTCCAGATGCCAGACAAAGGTAAGAAACGTCGCGCGCCCTCCGACGCAGGCGAGGAAGATGAAGGCCAGTCCTCGAAGCGCATCAGAAGCAACGTAAGTGCCATCCAGCTGCGATCTGCCACTCATTCGTTAACGACCTCTAGGCAATATTACTTCCCATCGGCAAACCCTCACGCCTGAGAGGCCTAGGTTCTCCCAAAGCACGACCGAGGAATCGTCCCCGTGCAAACGCAAACGCGCGTCGACCCACTGTCGCCTTGAACCCGTCCACGCCACTCCAAATCATTCCCCCAGAGTCTCCCTACAAACTCGGTAGTTTTGACTTTTGGCCAATCACCCACAAATCACTGGGTCGTGCGGCCGGGATCAGCGTCCAACCCGATTACGAAGCAATTTTCGACGTCCTCTCAATGTGGCAGAGCCAGGGTATTATGGATGGTGGTATTCGGTGTTTCATACCGGACCTCCCGAACGTTCAGAGCCCCAACGAGAAAGGTCGCATGTGGTGTTTCGGTATAACGTCCCAGGAGATCGATGAACTAGCTATCAGTTCCCTCGCGCTTACCGACGCATTCAAATGCGATATAGCCAACTTCCCCCAGCATCGGGATGGGGAAACCGTCGAATCGGTGGTGGGGAACGCCACGTTCATTCCCACAACGGGAATCGTGTCCACGTCTAGAGGTGTCTTCAAGATGAACTGCTCGCCTGTGTGGACTGCGGTGTACAACGGTAGAGAGAACAATGCGCTTGGGATCGAACTTTGTGAGGTCTTTGAAGGCTATCTCGATTTGTCGGTAAAATATGACCCATCCGTTGCTCATGGTTCAGGACATGCATATGATTTCCGAAGTGGGCTGTGGGGCATACGGTCACAACGCCATGATTCTATGCCAAAGTATGACTAGTCGGATGTGATATTGGCCTCGTTCAAAATCAACCGTAGAAAGACAGAATTAGTTTGGTATATATATGGTTAATAACCGACATTGGGCACATGGTGTAGTTGGTTTATCACGCCCGCTTAGCATAAGTTAGCATTGTATATTGCGGGAGGTGTTGGGTTCAATTCCCAATGTGTCCACGATATCTTTTTATAATGCGAGTTGCGACGTTGGAGGTTCAAACTTCAAAGTTTGCAATGTGCACTCAGTACTGCGCAGTCGATTCTTGATAATTTGATCTGAGATTCAAGATTCCAGGATGTATCTCATTGTATCTACGTACCCCATTGTAATTTTCAACAAGGACCAACGAAGCGGTGGTAGCTGACAGTTCACATCTTAGAGGCTCGGATTTAATGGTATAGATAGGAACCATTCCTTACATCTCACATGATTGAAACCCATTACACCGGCCTCCGTTGTATCGATGGGGACAGTCAGAACCACTTTCAAATTGCGAATTTGACTCTACTATTGATACTGAGTATTTCGACTATAACCTAGTAATTGGAACCACTGTAGCTCGGTGAAGGGTTATAGATAAGTATACTTGCGAACCACTTTGTGATAGACGCACACGAACTGTGGAGTTGGGTTTAATAGTACGTAGGCGTAGAACGGAAATCCTAATATATTGCCCTAGCTCGAATTATTTCAAGACTAATAACGTGTGTCAGTAGTGTTGTCGTCAAAGGTCTGGTCAGCACCAGCCTAAGGCCTTGATGTAGAGGTCATGATCGGAGGCAGCTAAAATAGCCTAACCTCCGAATGGTATAAATCACAGTCACAGCAACATTACCTACAATAATTCGCCTCCACGAAGACTTCTGAGCCACGTTTTCCGGAACATCTATCCTCCTTGAGCCAAATCCAGTCGCTCAGCCAGCTGAACATTCTATGTCCAATCCAATCCTGCCATACAAGGTGCCACGGTTTTGACAACGTCAAGTGCTCTAACTTTGTGTGAAAGAGGAAATTCAGTGAATCGTAAGCTACAAGCCAGTGTCAGCGTAATTACAAAGAATCTGTCTTTTCGGACTCACCGACGTTGACCTGAGGGTTAACGTATATTTTCGGGCGGTGGGGAGTGTTCCAGAAATGCATGTCAATAGCTATGAGGTAACACTCCGACGACGTGCATTCGGTGCTGCCTCTAAACCGCAACGGTAGCGGGGGTAGATAGTCTCCGGTAGGCGTAGGGTTGCTCCGGTCCAACTCTAACAAAAATGATGAGAATGACAAAGAGAGTATGCTGCGAGCTTACTGGGCAAGGACCCCGCAAGGAACCACGTCGCGTCGAAAACAGCCACTCCATTCCAACAGCTGGCAACCTCGATGGGTTCTCCTTTCCGGAGGCTTTTCACAGCACGAGAGTCTGAGGAAAAGTACGGCCAGATTTCTTTCGCTGTCCTTCCACAAGCGTCACGTACTACCCAACTGATAGAAGTGTAAGGGGGAAATGTCGCGTGACAGAGAAAGACTTACATATCATATAGTCCCACTCCATCAAAGTCAAGAGCACAAGCAAGGTCATAATCCCCATCCTTCGTACGGATTAATCGTACAATAGCTCCTATTGAAAAGGCGAAGTCAGGATACGCGAAGAGACGGACATTAAACGAAAAGACCAACTCCAGTCAAAATAAACATCGTTGAAAAACAGGACTTTTGCAAAGGTCTTCCCATCTTGATCGCCCATGACGCGTAAAGGCTCCAGGACCTTGTTCCTAATATCCGCCATATAGGAGATCCGTTCGGGGCTGTTCAGTCCCCACCTATCCCTTATTCCCTCCTGCACCACTATGTGATTCCCGACGCCCCGCTCATCGAGTTCCTTCTGGAACATACGCAGAATCTCCTGCGTCCCGTCATCTGAATTTGACTCGTGAATAGATACGAAGACGTTTTGTCGGCCAATGTGGTCGATGAGGAGTTTCATCTCCTTCGTCCACGCGGGTAAGACTTTTGCTGAATTATACAGATTGGCCGCGATATAAAACGTGCCGTTCGACGGAAGGGGGGATATGGAGGCGTCATTTCGGAGGTAAGAGGAGGAAGGGTACGTCGGTGCGAGGAGAAGGAAGAGACACCATATAAAGCACAGTCGGAATCGTGTTCTTCTCCGCGAGGTCCACTGAGACCAGTTGGAGATATGTGCGGCGTCAAATATTGCTAATGCCGGTACACATATTGTCACAAATGGAAGATATACGAGGAACGTTGAAAAGTACCCCAAATAATAGGCGAAGAAGATAGCGGTAGTGATAGAGAATGCTGCGCATGCGATGAGGACAGGGTGGTAGTGGAGGAGGGTCGCGATGAGAGTCCTTCTGTGTTTGCGGTAATGGTAAGTATCCCTCATTGTTGTTCATGATCAGAGAGAGTGTATGATGGTGGGTAGTTGCTGCACCGCCCCACAGCGCCCACTGGCACGTTACCGTCGAAAGCTGTGAAATGCGGCGGCATGTGACCCTATTTAGTTTTGCTCATTCTTCCTTACGATGTGTGCAACTTACCTCGATAGACTTTAGTTCGGTAGTTCTGAGTACGAGCGCCCAGGACGTAACTTATAGGAGAAGGTGAGGAATAGTTCGGGTATCTCCGAAAAGCCTAAAAGCCTAATACTTATTGCTATTCACCCTATTCACTCGGTACAATAAAGCCAGCGGAGCCTACAGGTTCCAAAATAACGCTGAACGCACCAACATAGACCTGCGCACCACTATCAAACACTTGTTCTGATACCACTTCAGCTATACCAACCTGTGCCAAGAAAAGCACCTTTTCTTCATAGTCCAAATTCGTCGCCAAAACCAATGTCTTCTTGCCTACCGTCCACATACCTACATCGATGAAGTCAGATGTCGTCACTTGCTGGAACTTGGCTTTGGGATTCAGAATGAATGAAGTGATTTTCGGAAGGGAAAGCGCTAGATCTGAGGCGGAGGCTTTGATATCGGCAGATGTAGGATCGTCCCACGATACAACACCTGTTAAAAATACCAGATCAATATATTTATATACAACGGTAAGGAACGAATGATTACCCAGAGCTCCGTGGTTGATCCCGACGATACTCTGAACAATGAATTCTTTCCCAGTCGGGAATCTCTTCCAGTACCTGTACCAAAAAAATATCGTGAGTTCTCGTCAGATGGATGGAGAAGAGTAAACATACGACTCGTTTCCAAACGCCTGCGGGACCGCCCAGACCACCTTATTTAACTCCCAGCCATTAATAAATATCCTCTCCCGAAACTCGTCTTCCCTCGTCGATATATCCTGAAAGGAACCTTTACAATTATCACACCCACAATCACCGTAATCAGTCGTGCACACAGTTCCCCACTGACTTGAGAACGTGACATTGTTCCCGATCATGTATGTATCCTGCATGACGATATCCGCCCCGCTTGCGTACGCTGTGAACTCGTAATTCTCGCAGTTAAGCACGAGGGATACAGGGTGGTAGCCGGACCCGCCTCGTCCATCTCCGCCGTCAAGCGAGGTGATGAGGTTTGAAGATAGGAGGGTGGCGTCGAGCGGGTCGGAGGTGCCGTCTGGTTCGTCGGCGGTGTACCATAAAAGAAGGTTTGACCGTGATTTGATGCGATTGACTTGCTCGATCACGGATGTACTGTTCATATAGGTTCTAAATGGCGATGAGAGGACTCAAGGAGAAACTACGGAGATATTCTTACGCTCTCATGTCGTACATGAGGTACAGGCCTACTCGTTCCATTTCATCCAATACCTCATCGAGTGCTGTCAGATTTGAAAACGTGGGCACCGGATGAATCTATGGCGTCGGTTACTCGCGGCAGTTGCATCAGAAGAATCAAATCCATACAATATTGAATCTGTCAAAAAGTTAGGGTAGGTAATATATTTGGAAATGAATACCAACCCTTGCTCCTTCAGTATTCCAATAGCGGACAAATTGACAGCAAGATACGAGTCGAACTGGGTGTAGAAACCAATAGGAAAAACTCTTTCGTATGCCCCATCTTTGTGCGCTGGTCGGGCAAGTAATCCTCCGGTGCGCATGTCCATTTTGGTAACAGAACCAATATCACGGGGAGGCGTAGGAAGATAGCTCAGTAACGACGTCGTCGCAAATCGCTCCCCGGACTCTGTCTCCCCTACACAGGATATGTTATACGCCTCGGACCTTGGAGTTAAGGCAGACAAGGATAATGAAAGAGCATGTTTTGATGCATTGATGGGTACCCTTCCGCTGGCCAGAGTCTTCCCTTCAGCAGACACAGTCACCTTCAAGGTAGTGCCGAGAGTGTCAGTGAAAGGTGACGCGCCGGTAATAAGGGAGTATGTGATGGGAGTATCGACGAGGATGGATACAGCTGTTGGATCATCGTCGATGCCGTGGCGATCTTCCGATAGGTACGGCCGAATAGCTTGTCCGCATCGTAGAGCAAGCAGTGGTGTGGCGGACCTTTCAGGAACTGGAAATTGACCGCCTGAAGTACAAGGTCAACGTCTGCCGCTGCCTCATCACGATGAACTGACCCGGGAACACGATCGGCTCGGTGCTCATGTAATTTTTGTTGCACCTATAGCCGTGTCAAAGTCGATTCGCGCTGTGGAGAAATTCGCGCTTACCATGTCTGCGCTGACACCAGCGATAGCAGAGATACGAGCACGACCAGGGACATCGTCGTGGTCTGGTCGAGAAAGGGTCCAGCGAGCCATATGCTCTACGTCGGCGTTAGAAGCAAGGCAAGGTCGCGTGCCTCAGGAAGCGGATTTGTCGAAATCATCACACATCTACGCGCGAGATAGACTTTCCAGGAGATAAACGTGCCGAGAGTTCTGATGCGGAATGATGGTTGCCAGGTAATGGAGAATGAAGCCGAAGAAAAGGGGGTGGTAAGAAGAATAATGAGTTAAAAGGATAAGAAATTGGTTTTCAAAGCACCCACCAGTAGGCCAAGTAGCAGTACAAGAAATGTCAGATAAAAGGTGCAAAAAGGCTATCTCAAAGTTTGCATTAGCGCGACTTAAGTCACATCAAACTTTGCAAGTACCAGCCATTCGAAGTCTGAGAAGACGGCCTACAGAACCTAATACTTGAGTACTTGATGGTCCGAGAGAACAAGACGGCCCGAGGCGGTCCGGATAGTTGTTTCTCTTAAGGGCCGGAGTTTGAACTATGTTGCACTTATTTAACTATTATGCACCCAAAGTTTAGCCATATTTCTCATGCTCTTGGGCAAACATCTCATGGGACCATTGCTGTACGTTGCAAGGAAATGACGCCTGGCAGAAAGGGTGCATCTGGCTGTGAGTTTGACCCTACTTATCATCTCTCTCCCTATCCATAGCCAGCAACGAGCCTTTCTTTCAGTTCTCTTTTCTTAGTCGATTCCAGAAAGGACCGAAACAAAAAACTATAGAAGTAAGTAAGAAGTAAAGGGAGTCGAAAGAGGAATAATACGTCGGTCACTTCGGTAAGTGGAACGTATTCGACATGGAACGTTGCTATCGCTTAAAACCTCAGGTTCTCTAGTTGAATGATGGACTCAGCGTGCATCGATAGTAATTGTCACGGAACGATAAGTAGCTGTGCCCTGACGCCGGGTTTCCACCTATCTATGAATGAAAAATTCAAATTCTACCAATGCATTCGAGACGTCCCCTCCCTCAGGAAAAACTTCTCATGCGGTCGTTGTTCTTCGGAAACTGGGTACGTATTCACAGCCGCCTGTTGAATTGTTCACATGTTTATACTCCTCGTTGCAGTTTTCTTGACCACAAACATCAAGATATTCAACCCTGGAAGAAAGCAAGGAATCGCGGCTTTCCCGACCCTCCTTTCCTTCAATGGTGAATATCGCCTTGACCTAATTGACGTTCACCGCTGTCGAGTTCCTTCTTTGGATAGCATAATCAACGCGTGACCCACACCACCGTGGTTCAGGTGTGTATACTATTATTCCTGGTTCTTTGTATGAATAAATGTATCTCAGTGTCGGTGCAGCTTCGGATTTCGAAAAATATCAGAAAAGACAATTCGCATGCCTTTGATCGACAGTCAAAACCCCCACGGACGTCTCTCAATAACCTGAAGCCTGCAATTTCCTCAGACCCCTTACGCCGAGTCCACCCAACGATCTTTGTGATTTATTTGCTGTCAGTTAAACGCCGTGATCGAAGGATCTGACGTTTAGTGACATATCTGTGCCTAATTTGGACATTCCCTAGAACGTTTAAAAGGCGGCGACGCTGAGCTCGTTCTCCCTTTCTTCCTGACCGCCATCATGTCTTCCATTGCTAGCGTTTTCATCGACAAGCATACCACGTCTTCTACCCCCGACCTGCACATTTTGTACGCTGTCGAGGTCGGCCTGGACGATGGAACCAAGTACGAGGTACTTAGGAGATATTCAGAGGTGCATACTAGTTCTACGACGTGTCGAACGGTGCTTAGCGTTGTTTTTACTCCAGTTTGCCGCCTTGCATGACGCCCTGGGCGATCCGTACTCCTTACCTCCCAAGAACACCGTGTTTAACGCCATCATTCCCTCGGCCTGGGTCGACGACGAGCTCATCGCTGAACGCAAGGACGGATTATTGGCGTATTTGAACTCTCTCCTTCGCTCTTCACGATATCAGGCATCGTCCAAACTACTCGCCTTTCTCAATCCTAACTACATCACCGATGTTCATGGATTGGACGATGAAATTACTCCGTCGATGATATGCAAGGCCAATCTTACAATCAAAGCGCCGGTTTCGAGGCTCGCCAGTCCTGTTGCAGCTGCCTACTATCCAGATTGGTCCGCTTGGAGCAATCCGCCTAACAAGGTCGACTTTTCAAAGTTTGATATACTATTTTTTGGTACGTATAGAATTTCTTAGCGTGAGTAATCCAGTTATTTAACCGTCCTACAGCCTTCGTTGTGCCAAATTCTTCCTCGACTATCAACTGGGATGATGGCAGCCAGGACACACTCCGAGACCTTGTCTCTGCTGCTCGCCAAAGCGGGCGCGGGACGCAGATTGTCTTGTCCATAGGTGACGTCCTTTATTTCTTTCGGTAATTGTCGTTGATATCCATATAGGCGGCTGGGGCGGCAGTTACTGGTTTTCAAATTCCATGAGCAATGCGACCAATCGTACAAAGCTTGTCAACGCTCTGGTGGGTGCCGTAAATTCCTTCGGGTTAGATGGTACTTGTTTTTTGTTGCATCCTTGTTTGTCCCTTCTGATTCGAGCCCAGGCATCGATATCGACTGGGTAACGTTATTCGATATGTCTCAGGTTTTTAGCACCCTAATTTCGATTACAGGAGTATCCGAACTCCCCTGGGTCCGGCAATCCGTATTCGTGGGCGGATGCGGCAAATTTTCTATCGTTCCTCAAGTCTTTACGTGCCGCCTTGGGTAAGCGTTGTCTTCAATTGCGTATGCTTGTTTACTTACAGCTATTCAGGTTGGTCGAAAATAATTAGTGCTGCTGTCGCTCATCACCCTTGGCTTGGCCCTAATGGAACTCCACTGTCAAATGTATCGGACTATGCGGCTCAGATGTCATATATTAACATCATGAACTATGATGTCAACGGAGCTTCAGCCAATCCTGGACCCAATGCCCCGCTCGGTACGTCTCTTCTCCGCACAGAGCCGCTAAGATACTAACGATATACAGGGAACCCCTGCGGTAGCTCCAGCCAACCTGAGGCTAACGCACAGGCTGCTCTTTCACAGTGGCAGAAAGCTGGCTTTCCAGCATCGAAGATGCTACTAGGATTGGCTCTGTATGGATACGTCTCAAAGAGTACGGCTACACGACTTTCAAACAGCTATGTCCCGGTGTCTGAACCGCATGAACATGCGCCACTTGCTGAGCGTGCTGATGCTGTGGCTGGCGATCTCAGTCAGTGGTGGGGATCGCAGGTGGCGTTCAAGCAGTTAGTTAGCGCCGGCGCGTTAAAGAAGCAGGCGAACGGGACATATAATGGTGCCAACGGATTCACCAAGGGTATTGCACCTGTCATTTTCTAACATGAACTGCCGATTGATGTCATCTTTGGGTAGGATGGGATGACTGCAGTGATACCCCCGTAAGTACTTGAATTATCCTCTCTTGACGCCTGCTGACTTTCTCCTAGTTCTTGTTCAACACGGCAAAGACGACCGTTGTTTCTTACGATGATACCGATAGTCTTGCGGACAAGGCTAAATTCGCGAAGCAGTCGGGGATGGCTGGATGTTTTACGTGGTCTTTGGATCAGGTTGGTCCGACGCGTATTCTGTATTCTGTGTGTCTTCATGGTTTTGTCTTACTAGGACGACGGATACTCGTTGCAAAATGTCGTCCGGTCGAACTTGGGCAAGTAGTGTGGGCTATGGATAAATCCGCGGAGGTGTGTAATTGTAAAGTGTAAGAATACTCAACGCCATATAATGCAATAGCTTTTTTGACTACGTTATGACCTCTTGTTCTGAGACAGTCCCTTCTATGTGGTAAGCCGACGATAGAGATAGCTTGCTTCATATACAGGATGGCAACGCGAGTACTAAATTATCACTTGGAAAACAGCCTAGCGAGAGATTGAAAACTTTGAGTACGACTACATATCGCAAGTGGACGGGGACGAGAAGTAAATCCATTGGGTTCCTGTGGCTGTAAGAACAAACAATGAACTGAAGTACCGTGTAGATAGTAACATACCTTCGAATTTGCGAACACAGTATGGAGCAATAGCGCATGGAAACATTGCGACAAAGGGAATCTTGTCCAGCTTGATACTCCGTTAGGCGCCCCAAAGACTTGCAGCAAGTAATTCTCAACTTAGCAATGCGCAGCATACCTTAGCATCGTCAGAGACGTGAGTAATGAAACGCTAATGTTCTTCTTTACGCGAGGTTGCTCGATGTTTGGATCGAAATGCACAAGAGCCCCAAGTCTTTATGGTTGCTTTAACCATCCGCATCGCTGCAGAAAATGAAGAGGCATCAATGCATTATGGTATGGATCAGCGGCACTACGGAATAATTTCGTGACGTCATGAAGTTCATTTCGTTTCCATTACTTGCCCATGGAAACTGCGCTCTACTTCCCCAAACTAGATCGAATGACATTCATCAAAGAAACGCCATCATCCTGGAGCTCGGTCAGCATCGCAACTTGATGCTTCAAAATAAAACAAACCTGATCAAGGGACCAAGTGAAGCAACCTGCCATTCCATTATTCTTCGCGAAAGTTGCCTTGTCCGCCAATGACCAGGTGTCTGTTGGCTTCAATTGAGACGTTTGATCATAGAAGAGAAACGTAACCCACCATCATAGGTTACTACAGTCGTCTGAGAGGTGTTGTACAAGTACTAAGAATGGTGTCAGCAAATTCTATCAGAGCTGGTGGATTACCTACCGGCGTGTCACTGCAATCGTCCCAGTCTGCAAAGCATAATGAGAAGGCAACTCAGTTTGGAGGAATAAGACATACTGAAAGTGAACCCGCCACTTCCCGAGTAAGTTCCGTCCGCATTCTTCACCAGAGCACCAGACGATACAATAGTACTGAAAGGAATCTGCTGACCCCACCAGCTCTGGAGCGACGCCGTTGCTTTGACTTCTGGATTCTTTGGCCGTGCATGGGCACCATTGAGGAACTCCAACTTGCGCACTGGAGCCTGGCCATCGACGGGTTCGTCTTTTCCTTGAATGAGGACCATCTCGGATGAGGGCATGAGGCTTCCCGAAAGACGGGTGACGGAACTCTGAGATACGTAGCCGTACAGCGGGAGACCGAGAAGGAGCTGGGATGCAGGGAACCCGGCTGAAGTCCATTGCGCCAGAGCTGCTTGAGCGTTTGCTTTAGGTTGCGAGGAAGTGCCACAGAGATTCCCTGGACGTAAATGCTATGAGTAAAGGCATAATTTCATGCAGTTGGTATCGTACCGAGTGGAGCATTGGGTCCTGGCGTCGATGATGCTCCCCAGACATCGTAGTTCCTAAATATGCGAAGTTTGTCAGGGTTGTTTTTAAAGCTGAATTATCTCTTACATGATGTTGACGTATGTCATGACTTTCGCATAAGCCGAAACGTCCGTGAGAGGGTTACCATTGGAGCCTAACCATGGAAGGTGGGGTACAGCAGCAGAAATGATCTTGCTCGTTCCTAAAATTGAACTTGATCAGGTAACGCTCCATGACCACAAGCTCACGCGACGCACCAAGAGCAGAACGGAGCGACTGGACCAAGCTCAAGAAATTTGCCGCATCCGACGAGGAGTATGGATTGCCAGCGCCTGAAGAGTTAGGGTATTCCTATCGGCGTCTCGTAAGTGACGACGCGCACGATTATGGCAAACCGAATCGCACCCAATCGATATCGATACCTGAGGTTGTTATATTTTAATCATGATTTAATAATAGAGGAAAGATCATACCATCAAGACCATACGTGCTTACAGCAGATGACAGGGCTTTAGTGAACGTGGATCTATTGGCTGAGCTGCTGACGGCCTGCGAGAACCAATAGCTACCACCCCATCCGCCTGATCATATCGTTAATATTTAGTACACGGAATATATCAAGAAATCTGATGCCACGACGCACCGACTGATAGAACGATTTTCGTTCCCTTGCCACTGTTTCGAGCACTGGTGACAAGCCTTTGAAGAATGGATTGACTACCAGAATCCCAGGCCAGGCCTGAAGAAGAATTAGGCGTAGCAAACGCTGGGCGTATGCGTGCAATCAGTTGCCGCTTCCAGATAGTCATGTGTGAATAATACCTACCGAACAAAAGAATGTCGAATTTAGAATAGTCTAAGTTTTCCGGTGGGAAACTACCGGCGCTCCAATCTGATGAATGTCTATTGAGCAAAATTGGAGTGAATACAATCGTCGGACACACCGGGATAGTAGGCCGCTGCAATCGGAGTGGATTGTGCCTTGACATCACCTTTGACCAAAGCCAAAGCTGCCTTCCGGGACAGTGTTGAGGGCACGGCGTCTTCGAGATGGAGCAGGTCGTCTTGGAGTCGACGAGGAGAGGGCTTAGAGGGCAGAATGAACTCCCGCAGGATCGGATTGCTGCTATACTGAGGGTCCCTCAATAGATTGGTCAGATATTCTTTCAATCCCGTCTTTCGTTCCTTGATGAGCTCATCATCAAGCCACGCAGAGGGAATAAAGGTCGTCGCCAGTATGCGCTTGGGAGGGAGCGCGTATTTAATCACTTGGAGCGTGTCATTGAGCGCGACGAACTATGGGTATGACTAGCACTTAGTTCTCTACGGTGGTGATTTAGAATGTATGACACGTACCTCGCTGTACCTTCGATCCACGACGGTGTGAGCGCCATTTCGAGTGACTTCGATGGTGTAAAGAATATGTGGCCTTGGAATGGAGGCGGTCGTGTGCTTGTTTACGCTGACTGAAGGAGCCATAAGGTCAATGATACTGAATTAAACGGAAGCACTGGATATTGGGTATATATATACCCCATGGGCTTCCAGTCCTCGTGAAAGACTTCAACGTGGAGTATCGACTATTTTGTTCGTCTCCGACTGCATTATACGCCTCATGGCCCTATGGAAACGGCGGCTTTACGAACTATCACTTATCAACCGACTGGTTGCACTACACGATAAGTAGAGAAGATCAGAGAAGGACGGAAAAGGGTATAAAGAAGAATCCCACCTCATGCACCTTCTCACATTCGAAAACCATGTGATAGATTAAGCCAAGTATACGCCGCAGAATCTGGGCCAAGTATGCAATGCTGAAGGATCTCAATTGCAACAGGTGGCGAGCCACGCACCCCACGGCTAAGGCTTGGTTCCGATCAAGTTCAACAAACTTCAACTGTATGCGGAACGGAAATGAATCAGAGGGGCAGAGATCGCTGCGCGTTGGCAAGGAGAAAGTATTAGCCTTCGGTACCGGTAACTGTCGACACATGGATGATTGAATGACCAGATCATGTGGTTCATACGCCATCAAAGGACGCGTCCTCTGGTGCAGAGGACTGAAAGAGCCATCTTGGCAGCAAGAGTTTAATAGCCTAAGTCCGTGATGGTGGTCTGAGAAAGAGGGAAAGTTTTCCCTCCTAAATAAAGAGCAAAATACATAATTAATTAAATATTTCATAAAATGCACACCATTAGCTCGGTGCAGCTGCTCCAGGGATAGCGCTTAAAGGCTGCCGATATAGTAGTCGTTAACACACGCTGCTGTCCTTAGGTTCCTCATGGCTCATCGTAGTCCCCAGACACGTCGGCCACCTTTAACGTCTTGCTCCATTCGACGACCTTCTGATGTGCCATAACCTAAGAGTACTCGATTAGCATCATGGTTCACAGCAAAGCGGAAACGAGGATAGAAGCGAGGAGTATGCGCGCCGCACTGATAACTAACTATAACATTCTTCCTGGGCGGGATACTACTCAGTACAGTATTCCCGCTCAGGCCGCTCCATTTAGTTTTGGACGAGAACACATAGACTGGACAATATCTCCGGTGCGTAAACGGAAAGTAAGATAACGCACCTTCTTCGGATCGAACCCAAGGACCTGTAGCCCGTCAACAGATGACGCGCGGGAGAGCGCCACGTAGCTCTGACCTACAAGCAAGCCCATGTTAAGTGGTGGCAGAACACCTCAGAGGTCCATATACCTACCTCTCTCAAACACCTTGCTCAGGTCTACCTTGACGCGGTGGATCGTCTGGCCTTGACTCTTATGTATAGACATCGCCCATGCTAAAATCAACGGTCTGGATTCCACGTCAATAAGCCATGAACACGAAGTGCCAAGCATTGCTCACATTTGAACCCTCCGAGCAAGGACCTTCCCTTCGGCGTCTTCCACACGAAACTCGTCTCGAGTGATAAGGACAGCTTCAGTCTGTGTCTCCCCCATTGTTCCCGGGGTGCCATACTCGAATAGAACCAACGGGAAACGCTCGTCGTTTCGACCGCTCTTGCTGTTCTTCCCTTTCTTCGCAGCACTGACATTCTCCTTCTTGACGAGGTCCTCATTCTTGGGATCGACATTCTCCTTCTTGGCAGAATCCTCATTCTCGTCGATCTTCGGGCGGACAGGAGACCGTCCATCCGCATTGAGGAAGACATGTCTTACCAAAGTGCCATTTTTCTTTATATCTGGGATAGGCGCCGATCCAGGGGGTAGGGAACGTCGCCTGGACGCATTGGTGGAAACATTCGACAAGGGTTTACGCTCAGGAGGGTTTGGCGGGAAACTGATCAGCTCCCAAGACCTGTAGAAACCAATAACCTTGCCAACCAGACCGTTCACAAGCACCTCGTCGACGTTCTTGATGAGCATAACCTGCGCACCAAGCTTCAGCTCTACGGTTTGCTCTGCAAGCAAAGACTCGAGCAGTGAGGGCTTGCTTCCAGTATCTGTGGCATTATACGTAAATGGTTGCGCCTTTATGGCGTCTAACCGTTCACGATTAGAGTTTGCTACAGCGTAGCGATGAGGAAAGAGTTCTGTAGGGAATATAACATTGTTCTGTCGTTTTGACAGAAACGATGTAGGAGTAGATGTCAAAGACGACGGAGGAGTTGGATATGGCTGCTGGGAGGCTGGAGGTGGAGGTAGTGCAACGGGTTCGAGCGGACGGGATAGAGACCGGAAGAGCTCGATTGCTTCAGATGACGGTTCCCCGTGGCGCAGAGAGTTGAGAGCATCAACAAAAGCTGGCACAGTTGGTTATTAGTAGATGGCATTAGATGTTTCTATGAACCATACCTTGATCCGTCTGCCTGAAGACCTGGACGAGGTTGATGGTGTGATGCAGAGTTTCATTCCAAGCAGCGGATTCGAAGGCAAAAATGGGTTCATGACCATTCTTCGTGACGGGAGGCAACTGGAAGAAGTCGCCGGTGACGACCAGTTGTAAACCACCAAATGGCTTGGTTGTCTTTCTCCTCAGCCTTTTGGCTATCTCGCAGAGCCGATTGAAAAAAAATCCGTCCACCATAGAAACTGTCGACCATGAGTTTACAAACGAGTTAGAGAAAACGCAGGCGTACTTTCGTCAATGATGAGCACTTTGGCCTTTTTCCATCGCTGAAGAGCAGGTCTGCAGGTCCTTATGCATTTAATGAGGTTGTCGAGGTCATCCACAGTAGGTGCCACAGCACCCCAAGCATGAAGAGTTTGTCCTGGGGAAGATGACTTAACGATGTGCCAGATATCGGTCCTACGACAGGCGACGCACCGCCAATGTTGGATGCCGCCATTCCAGTGCTAGCCGTGACGGCTACAGCATCCGGATCTTTCGCGTACTTTACACGTAGCGCGTTTATAATAGCCCTGAGTAGTAGAGATTTTCCTGTGCCTACAATTCCTCAGTACGAAAAAATCGAACCAGCAAAAGAAACCAACACACCTGCAGCTCCAGTAAAAAAAACATTCTGCTCATCGTTCACCACCATCCTGAGAACCCTGGCCTGTTCATCACTTAATAACACATGCTTAGTCGTGGCCTGGCCGTCAGGATCGTCACTACAAACAGCGATCTGAGGAGCAAAAAAGGAATCTAGAGTCTGGCGTGGTTTCTTCGTCGGTCGTTTGGCATTAGAAGGTGTGGATTTCGCTTTACGTTTGGCTGTCTTCGTTGTCACCGTCGACGACATCGGGGGAAGTATCCAAGAAGAGCGAGAGTCGTGTCGTCGTCGACGTTGCTGTGGTGGCAGTCGGTGGCGCGGCTGTGAACCGTGTTTTGGTCACATGGTCGACATTTAAATTATTCATTATTTATATATTCAAATTGTGATTTATTTAAGGCCGATCAGTCAGTAAATACATTGCCTTCTCTTCTTGTTTTTCTGTATGTTTATTCTATTTCCAGACTGTAGCGAACTTCCTTGTCATCTTTCGAAGGTACCGTTTTTGGCGTCGAACTTTATGGAAGAATAATGAGATGATCCGGTGCATTAAACTTCGTTTTTATAATTCGATGAATACAGCATGATCCCTTCTAAAAAAATCAGAGCCCTACTTCATCGGCGTAGGGTAGACTGGCGATATCACCGACAGCAACAAAAGTCGGCTTAGCGCTGACAAGCGATGAAGCAGCCTACAAGAACGTTTGAGGCCACCGTTACAAGCAGAAAGATGAAGACGAACCTTGGAAACAGAGGCAGCCGTGACGCTGGCAAACGGTTCAAGCACCGCATTGACGGAAGCATCAGAGCCGGCAAGGACCTACCAGGGTTACTTAGGGTGAGAAAAGACGTCGGAGAGTGATGCGTACCTTTGAGCCTAAAACATTGATAAAACTATCCCGGCCTTCGATAGCAGAAGCGGCAGCGAACTTTGCCTTTGCAGCGGCTTTGGCAGCGTCTTCCTTTGAAAGACCCTGAGCGGCGGCTTTGAGAGCCTGGACAGCAACTTTGCCAGCCTCCTTCACGCTTGCGCCACTGGGGCCTTGAACGAGAAGACCAAAGAGACTAGCGTCAGAGTAAGGAAGGTATACCGATTGTACACTAGTGCCGGCAGGTATAGCAGAGGCGATGGGGGAGAGCCCTTGGGACCATTTAATAGATGGGGTCGGGGAAAGGTATGCGGAGAAGGCCGCCAGATCAGGGCTAGGGGCGCCAGTGGTACCGAAACCTATGAAGACCGTTTCCGGACCACCATGGGCCTGCAAACGCGTCTCACCGCCAAAGTAGGAGGAGGCAGAGGTGGAGGAAGCCGTGCCGGTGGGCTTTACTGCGCCGCTGAAGCGCTGAACGAGTTCGGACAGGGTGCCCTGGTCAATGCCTGTGCCGAGGACAGCGATGTTCTCCCTGGTGAAGGCATTCTTCGCAAAGGCAGATACGTCCTCTACCGTAAGTGGGCTGTGAGGAGTCGCAAAGAGGGAGGAACCGAGGCCGTTGCGGAAGGCAAGGGCGTGGGCGAGCTCGACAGCATAGACGGCGGGGTCGGATGAAGCTTGGGTGCTCTCAGCTTCGACGACGGGCGTGACGTACTCTTGGAATTCATGGCGAGTGAATTTCGCAGACTGAACGTATTCGGCCAGGAGCTGGACGAAGAATTCCCTATTTCTTCACTTCAACAGGCGACAATGACAAGTGAAAATGATACTCACTCATCACCACGGAGAAATTCAGCCGTCAATGCTAGATGTTCCCGACCCAGCGACGCGGACAACACACCGCCGTAAAGTTCGCTCTGACGAATCGTTCCCAGCGCTGAACGGAATGCCGAGCTCTGCTCGATGATGAGAACACAGTACAGGCAATAATAATGAAGACTCGCCTTGAAAGAAAAGTTTTTGAGAACATGGGCGGCGCCGGGCTTGGTTTCGAATCTGCTGCCTGCCTTTACGAGGAATGTGACGGACGACGTCGGCTGATTTGCGTCGACGGCTGCGACCTTGTAGCCGACACTGTCGGCAACGGTGGCGAAGGAGCGCGCTATGCGAGGCACGCGTCGAGCTGCAAGCATTTCGAAAAGGATGGAGGACAACGTTGACGGCGGCGACGAGTAGCTTTTCGGGAAATCCGGATTCGACCGGCACAGAAATTTCCGCGCCTTGATTGGCTCGGTAAACTCCGGAATGGAAATGGCCTCCGTGTCTTCTATGGCAAGAGTTTCTCACGCCTGCCTGACTTTCGAATACGGCATTCATTTGGACCCCCTCTCCGATTTTGACTAGCTTGGGTCCACCAATCATCCATTACGCGTCGCACTACACTTACAGGCATCAAGGTAAGCTTGCATTTAGCTTGGCTCAACGAATTTGGTAGCGGTTTGAGATTGCAGTACCGAAGAGTCCTCGTTTGAACTAGATGACTCGTGATCCAGGATAATGTCTTTGACCGGGACTGCCAGACATGTAGGAAAAAACTAAATTCAAAGTCCTAACATGTAAGAAACAGGACATGGTGCAGCGACGTTTCTTTCACAGGTAAGCATCTTCTAACCCTTGCTACTACGTAGACTACAGTCTAATTATAGGTGTCGATATCGACAGGTAGCAAACATGTACGGCCTGACACACCTCCATTTCGACGTATTCCTCAGACGATATCTGTTTTGAAACTTGTGCGGTCCGTTCAGTACTGGCAGCTCTTCCCAATCAATATCCAGGTGTCAAACAGGAAACATGCTATCGAGATTCGTTTCGGTGCTTTTCTTATACGACGACAATGCTTCGAGTGTGATGCACTCTCAACGACTTCTACAGGCTTCTTTTACCGCCACCGCCACCCCCGCAATGGTATCGACTCTCTTTAACATGATCCGTCGAATAGGTAAGAACTCTCGACGGCCTTGCGAGCATCTGTATCCTTTTTGGACGCATGACCGCGTGGTTCTGTTTTTGATATCAAGAAGGCCAGACCAGTTTCCAAATACAAGTGCCTGAAAAAGAAGTGTTCGAGGTCATTTTCTATGTCGTAGCCAATACGGTGTGTGTTAATACGCATGAGGCAGATGCTGATGCAACTTGTATGGAATACCTCACTCTCGTTTTCAACACGGAAGTTGTATCCACTGACAAGGCTTGCAGTTATCAAGTGACGAATCTATTGAATCTCCTCGCAGTGTTTCGCGATGCCGGTCTACATCCCTTGTTCGGTCCTTCGACGGATTATCTGAGGCCGTCTCGCAAATTAGTGATAACTGAGTACACAGTCGATCTCCCGCCTTCGCATCTACTATCCAGCCACATCGACCCTGTTTTAGAGGGCTATTTAAAGCACTAAGGCAAGCTTTTGCCTGGGCGTCTCCACCTTCTAATAGTTGTTGCGAACAGTTTTCAAACGGTGTTAATTTTGTCCAGCGGCATGTAGCTCCGATTCTGTTAGCATCAAGGGTACCTTTTGCGTCATACTAGCTCATCTTCGGTGCCAGTAACATGGCTCAGGCAGGTCCTTTCGCTTCTTCGCCTCCCCTCCCGTTTGTTGGGTGTTATCATCTACTCAGTCCTTATCTTAGGTTTGTCAGCGCTTCCCATAGCAGCGCTCCTAAAACGCGAGATTGCTATTGACGTGTGTCATGCCCCAACTCTTTCAACATTCGAAGTGGAGATGGCGCAATTTTGAAATGGGAGAACATCATCTATAGCCGACTGGGTCCGGATCCGTACACAGTTACTTAAAAGTACCAACAGGCATTGTATTGGAACTGTGTTTTCCCCCTCCTGCGCTTTTACCATGAGCAAACAAGACGTTGACGGCTCAAACAAGTCTATTTCTCTCGCGGATGAAGCCAAAATAGTTCCTGATATTCCCGCACACACCCTCGACTATGAGGCACCACCCTCCAGCAATCCCTACTATTTTCCGCAGCTATCATGGTCAGACAAAGAGGAATCAAAGATTATCAAGACGCTTGACACGCGCTTGTTCCCCTGGATTCTTCTCACTACCTTTGTTCTAAATATGGATCGCACCAACCATTCCAACGCCGTTTCGGATAACTTGGCCGCGGATTTGGGTTTCACAAATAACACTGTCAACTTGGGAATAGCGATATATTCTGTGATATTTTCCTGTGCCTGTCTTAGTGGTGCTGTCATATCGAAGATCGTTGGACCTGCTAGATGTATGTGTGTTCTCAGTTTCTATTCACGTTTCTGACATTTTGCCTTTGATGATAGGGATTCCGGTGCTGATGTTCGCGTGGGGTCTCGTTACCATGGCGCATGCTCTGATCACCGATAAAGGCGGTTATCTTACAGGTAAGCTGTCAGTTCTGTCGTCACTTTGATATGGCTGACACCTCTCTGTCTGTACGCAGTTCGATGCAGTCAGTCCATCGGTGTTTCGAGTTAAACTCTATCTGACTAGGCATACTAGTGATTGCTTTAACCGAAGGTGGCGTTATTCCTGCGACACTGGTCTACTTGGGTTCGTTCTACAAGAGCACCGAGCTGGCTACTCGATTGGCGTGGTTCTGGGGTATTCAGACTATCGCAAGTGCAGTTAGCGGGCTGATGGCTAGTGGGCTTCTTCAGCTTCGAGGAGTTGCAGGCCTGGAAGGCTGGAAGTGGCTATTCCTGATTGACGGTATTATCACGGTTGTTGTCGCCGTTGCGACATGGTGAGTCTCTCGTATTTATGCTTTATACATGAATGATTTACTTATAACCTGTAGGTTTTATCTCCCGAGGAACATTGCTCAAACCGCTGGTGGTCTTCGAGGCTGGAAACCTTGGTTCGACGAAAGGCAGCTTCAGATCGGTGTCACGCGAGTCGTTCAAGATGACATTTCGAAGCGTGTCTACGAGTTAGAATTATCTTATTGTTCCCAAATCTTAATCTTAGCTGACGAATTATTCAGGCAAAAGGTCAAGTGGTCCGATGTGAAAGATGCCGCTACAGATCTTGGTTTGTGGGGACATCTACTCATCACGGCTATAGGGTTGACTCCAACGACACCGCTTGCAACTTGTATGGTTCTCCGTCTGCATTCTTGCGTTCTTTGACCCCAGATTCTAGATCTCCCGACTGTTATCAAGTCTTTCCATTTTGACGTCTTCGTTGCAAACGCTTTAACTGCACCCCCATACGTTCTTCAATGCATAATGATGGTTAGCTTCATCTGGCACTCCGACAGATTCAAAGAACGTGGATTACATGGCGCCTTTGGTGGTAGGTCTCATTGATTGCGAAAGGGTAACACGCTAAAGTTTTGATTTCTCAAAGCGGCTTGGCAGCTTGTTGGATGGATCTTACTTCGCACATTGCCTTCAGGAACTAGCAGAGGTGTCAAGTACGTGACTTCTCTCTGTATAACGGATGGCGCCTAATCTTTAGAAACAGATATTTTGCAGCCATCGTCGTTGCAGCGTGGCCTTATACGCACCCATTGAATATTGCATGGATGTCAGAAAATACGGGGTACTACATGTTTTATGGTACAGCTGCATAACGACTGATCCCTTGACTTCTGCAGGAGTGTTGGAAAGAGAACCCTTGCGTCTGGTTGTGTCATTCTTGCTGCGAATATCTATGGAGGTGCGTCTTTTCCTACTGAAGAAGTACCAAGCTCACGACGAGTGTTGAAAGTGTGGGGATCACAGGTATGTTCAGTGAACTAGTGTTTACATTGGGAACTCACGCGTGGTTAAGATATACCAGAGCGACGATGCACCAGGTAAGCGCCTAGTCTGTTGTTGATGGCAGACGTTGACTCTTCCGCTAAGATTACAAACGGGGAAATACAATCAACATTTGCTTCGCAGGTGTAGCATTAATCCTCTGGTTTGTACAGAAATACTACTACCGTTATCGAAACGCACGAAATGCAAAACTCTATGCCGAACTGAGTGAGCAGGAGAAAGCAGAAGAAAACGATAGAGCGGAGGAGAGGGGCAATCGGGGGCTCACCTATAGATTTACTACATAGACACTCGTAATTATTCAGCTTAATACAGGCGTAGCCCATCGGGACTCTGGGCGTAAACCCCAATTTTCCAGCCAATCCATAAATTTCCCAGCAATCTTCTCATGACCGGGGACGTTTGGATGCAGGTTACTGTGGCGTCAGTCAGCGATGTACCACGAAGAGCACATGGAAAGGATACTCCGGGAACACGTCATTCCATGTAACCCAGCCTGTCGTATTGACGAGGAAGATGTTTCTATCATTGCTACTCACAATACGATGATGAGCAAGCGAATGAAATGCGATAGGCATCAGTACCTCATGCTCACTATCTCCTCGTACTTTCCGTCGTAATAATAGCTGACTTCTCCGTCTGCAGCCGGCCAACCCCACTGAAATTGTTGTTGAATGATAGGTCAGTCTACTTAACGGTCGCGTACAGGTGTGAAGACGAAGATTGGTTGCTTGTCATAAATCCGACGGAGGCGGTGTACAAATGCGAGGTATACCTGGAAGTTGCGTAAGTTTCTTGATATCCATTTGAGTACAAGATACTCGCCTCGACGAATTCATCCCCCGAGACCTGCTGAGAAGCATCATTTGCTCTAGATAACAATTATTAGGCATTTAGCACGGCTTGGACTTGATTCACCCTATATGAATTATTATGTGCGTAGGAGTTGGCTTATCGCGGGAAAAGTTCCATGGCGTCGTATAGTTGTGGTCGGTAGTATAATAGTATCCGGTGTCTTCCGTCTATCATAACTGTTATGAGCGACTGGTCAGTAATCACCTAACTTGGTTGCCTACCTTGAAGAACTGAAAGGAGATACCATGAACATTGCCATACGATTCAATATCCTTGGGCATGACGTCGTGTCATCTGCTTTCATTGCGAACGTGAGAACGTACCGTCAGAGCAGCTCCTGGCTGAGCGATAACAGTATGTTCTGCCTTGAAATGTTCTCCGATAAGGAAAGGCCACGCCTGGTTTATGCCCTGAGGAAGATATTGTCCCTATAAATCTAAGTCAATAAATTGAAGTATAGGAACGCCTAAACACCCCTACTGCAGACAGGGAGTCGCCTATGAATAAGAAAGAAAGCTCTGAGGGCTGATACGACAATAGGTTCGCATCCTGTCAGATGTTTAGGATCAGCTGTTATTCTCAGATCAATGTTACGTTTAGAAGCCCACTGTACTCAACACCAGGCTTTCGAGATTAATCCGATTATTCTGCCAACCCTCGACATTGATGCGAACGACGCCACTTCGGGACGAGGGTTCCAAAGGGATAACATTCGTTCCAGACGAGACATTTACTGTCGTGAAATTATTATAATCGACAGATACTGCAATGGACGCCAAAGGAGACGTCGTGTGGGGACCCAGATTCAGAGCCAGCGAGCGTAGATTTTGTACATGCAGTTTGAATCCTGAGCCGGCCCTGTATAAGTCAACTGTGTCACGAAACAGCGATATCAAGTTGGGCGCAAACCCACTCACCACCATGTGCCTGGCGAAGCATCCCAGCGTCCGTGAAAGTAGATTTGAGAGTCGGTGCTCTCGACTTTCAAACCCAATGTGGACATAACGGTTGTCGATACACCCAGAAAAACAAGAGTCAGAGATGTTACGAAAAGCATAGAAGACGTTCTACGAATAAAATAGCTCACCTTCCCTCTTATAAGTATCAGAAACTCCGTCAGGTGCAGGAGAAGAGTGTTCAAGTGCCCGATGATTTACCGAACGGCGAATGACACCATAGGTAGAGTACTGTTAGACCTGAATACCCTCCTTCTGCCGAGTGGCATCCGTATGTAGTGTGCTGGTGGGTAGGTTTAGGTAACCTCTCAGATCCGGAGGATCGGGGCCGAGATTTCATTCAAGATTGTTTGCTTTGCACTGGATTCGATCTCGAATGCCTGCAACCTGCAACCATGGTGCTACTTAATAACAGTGTGAGCTCAGGAAATGTTTTTCCATGTCGCTGTCCCGTAGAGAGCCTTTTCAAGGAGCCGGTTCCAGAGCAATCTCTCGAGTCTCGACGGCAATCACCCACTAACCCTGACTGGGTAAGTAAAGAAATCATCGAATCGTATACGACGGAAATCACTCACAACAAAAAGCAGAGGCAAGTTTCCATAGCACTACTTGGAACTAGTACTTAGATCCTTTGAGCGAAGTTTAGTTGGGGGTGAAATCACGGGCATACGGGGTTTCCCGACAACAGAGGCCGGCGAATGGCGGCCCGAAGACCACACCACACACCACCAACCAAACACCAATGATATTGTATTCTCCAAAAGATTCTCACGTATGACGGCAAAAACCGAACGACAACATTGCAAATCACAGTCAAGCCGTTTACTCAGTACTGATTACCTGCTCTCCTTCATGGCTGTGTCTGAACCTTCTGATGCTGTCGTGTGCTGTGATATCCATGCTCGACTACTTAATTGACTCTCTCGCCACCAATTCATTTTGGTACCTGTGACAAGTCGAACTTGATAGAAGCATAACAGTCTCATCCAATCATGGCAAGCGGCCACTGCAAGGCTCCGCAAGCTAGTTCATATGCGTTTGACTCGTTCCGTGTCTGGCGAAGGTTGCAGTGGAGTCACGGGCAGGCCGCGGGAAGTCCTATATAACAACCAGTTAACTTGGGAATGGCTCACAACTCTTACTATGTCCAGCGAATCTGAAAGCAAGTTCGCCGCCCTTTACGAAGGAAACTTGATCCCTTTACATGCCGTCCGTAAGTTCTCCTCTCATTCTCTGAAGCTTCCAGGAGTCACACTGTAGCAGTCGTTGGCCTGACTTGGATAATACACGACTATTGCAAGTATTCCATCCCGAATTCCGATATTCCGTGCTGATATTATCGAAGTTGTGACGCTGGAAGATGAGGTGTGTAGTTTCTCGACCTCTGCGGGCCCTTTTTTGACTGTGGGCTGCCAGATCCGCTATATTTGGGTGAGTACGAGGTCCACGGTCAAAACGGTACGGAGTTTACGTGATATTCGACAGCCACAGAAACGAAACATTGGAAAAATTATGTTTATATGGGTGCGAAGACCTTTCCTGCTGTATAAAAATTTACCTTGACGCCCTTTCAGGTTCGATATTACAGCATAGCTCTACTCCTCTTCGACACCGTACAGATTCATGTCTTCTCGATTCCCGGAATAACATCCGACAACCTGTAAGTTCTTGTATTCCACATCTACCTACTGCTTTGATACCAAGCTTGAGCAGATGCGTAGCCATGGACTCAATTATCCGAGTCGTTGGTGCCATTAGCCTGTGGTCCGTCGAAATTATCATGCAGCTGCGCGTCTATGCCCTCTTCAAATGCTCCAAAAGGGTATACTATTTTCTCCCGGCGCCATCGGATTCAATTGTTGAACCCCCTTGTCCTAGGTTGCCGTGTTTAACGGTCTACTCTTTGCCGGTTCTATCGCTGGCTTTTCATGGATTTTGGCTCATAACGCCGTTAGACGAAGAGCCGTCATTGCTGACGTGATCCATTTACCTCTGCCGGGGTGTCCGGTCGTTCACTCTGGGATTGAATGGGCTCAATGGGTACCTGGTAAGTAGCTTAGCTGTTGCAGCGGAACTTCCCCCTCAATTTCCCCAAGCGACTGCTTATGAAGGCGTCCTTTTCGGATTTGCGCTTTTCAAGACATTAGAATCAACGGCGGACAGGATTCAGAAAGGACGTCGTGTATCCCTCTATTCGCTGCTGCTGCGCGACAATATCTTATATTTTCTGGCGTATGTTCTTTGTCTATCCTGTCCTTCGCCTTCTAATCCCGCTTCTTAGAATATCGTGTATCTTGGTATTCAACAACCTTATGGTTGTCGTGCGTATTCCATGCTTCCGAGACAGTTTCCAAGTACCTGATGGCCTTCATTAGGGTGTGACCAAGATACCATGGTTCAGTTATGGGTGCGTGCCTCCCTGCTTTGATTTTGAGTTGTATTCATAAGACTCTGTAGTCCTTTCCACGCTGCAGTAGGCGTTCTTACGACCCGCCTGCTGCTGAATCTTCAGAAGGCCGCATCTCCCGACATAATTGCCTCTAGTTCAGGGAAAAGCGGTAGCAACATTCCCAGGAGAACCTCCCGTCAAAGTGGCCTCACCTGGCGAGCAGCCAGCGGCTCCACACCCAGCTTCGGATCTACACCCGGCGATTCATATTCGAATGGGCATTCTTCGTTGAATACATTTCCAATGCAGGGTATCGTCAATTTCGAAGCGCCAGGGACACCAGTTTGAATTATGAGCGCTCTCCGCGTATATCTATTTATTTTAATCTTTAAACCCATGTCCAACGCAATGATGAAACACCAATAAATCTAGGGAGATGTAGACCTTAACACCATACTGCACACTTTAGATCTGATTGTTGCAGACAGATAGAGCATAGATTGCGTGGAATCCTATACCTAAGTTGGGAACCTGGCTGTCCAGCTGCACGCCCCATCATGTATGATATCAACTCGGGATGATATCTAGGTAGCCGTCGTTTCAAGGAGTCTTTAAAAACGCAAGGTTGCTGGTTATTGGCTACCAGGGGGCACTGATAACCAGTAGAAGATCATCCTTGAACAAGCGATCATATCAATACTGATCATGGAACAAATTAAGATGGTCCGACGAATGAACAGGTCTAGACAAATGGTGATACATGCAGGATGGAACCAGCAAGGTACTCAGTCTCCCTAAGGACCAAGTCACGAAGCTTTTACGGGGACGCGGTTGCCAGCGAAGCCGACTATTAGTATTCCGACAGCCGATGACGTCCATGATTACACAGTGGCATCCATGATGATTGCGTCCGGCGTGCCCAAGTGGTACCGTGATGTGTAATGATGATGATGATCCATCGTCCGTTTTAAATTCCCTTTCGGTTCCGAATCTTCCCAGCCAAAAATTGAACCAGCGCAGCTGATAGAACGAGTGCCTGCTAATGACCTACGATGACCGCTCGCTAAAAGGCTGTTGCAATCGTTTGTTGATCAACAGCCGTACCGCCATTCTGAGTGAGAGCAATCACCTAGATGAAGGCACAATCTACCGAGCGTCGTCTGATTACTCTTTTCAACGTGATATTAATGGCATGCAATTGTTCGTTCCTCTTCCCGGGTTCACGGGAAGGATATGAGCACCATACAATTGTGCCAACCCCTTCTCCACGAATAGTGATGACGTCCTTGTTATTGGGACCTTGTGCCGGTACCAATACCAATACCAATACCAATACCTTGTGCTTGTGGAGACTTGTCTACGATACGCTGGCATAATTCTCTCAGCTCTCCCCATCAGAAGTAGTGCAGGCAAAGGGCGCGGCCTGAAGTTGATCATAGATACCAGAGGCTAACTGTCACGCTGGCTCGACTATGAGTTACCCAGATGCGCAGGTCAAGGGGACAGGAGAAAGATGGGACGTGTGGTTGAACGTTGATCGCCAGCTCTGGGATTACTGGATAGAGGCGATACCAGGCTCGACTAGACTGGTGGCCATCGTCTCTCTAATCACTCTTGACGTCGCAAGCAAGAACAACGGCAAGGGTCCAGAGAGACGGTTACGAGCCTAGGACTCGATATCCAATCATAGCATCTTCATTTAGTCACGTTTCAAGCCTATTCCTAGACGAGTTATGATGTGGTTTATTGTCCTGAACAAGAATAGGCGCCGTCTTGAGCCTTATATTGTATTGACGTTATATAAAGGATATGATGCGCCCAAAAGTTCTGATATTTATATAACTTTAATACTACGACGAAGATGCAAATAAAAGCCACGTACTTGTCGAAGCAGTTTGAAGACGGATGTTGTGTGGGAATCCGTCAATTTCTTCGTTTGCCATGGTCCCGCATATATGGTGGTATCTCTGTGACGAGGTCATGGGGAGAATGATATTCCCTCGGCCAAATATCCGGGTTTTGTTCTACCCAGGACGCCAACGCAGACCCGCCATCTCTCCGCGATATCCAACGGCGAATTTGGTTGCATCACACCTATTGATCGAAGTCGTTGTGATCTTGAGTCCTGTAGAGAGAATCCGATGCGCTCAGAAGGTTCTGGAAACTGGAGGACATTCAATTCCTTGACGAAGAACTGAGGAAAAGCTACGCGCATGAAGACTGTTCAAGAAACCAGCTTTGCTCATCATTTGCGGCGCAGGATAAACACTTGGAGGCTCGCAGGGACTGCATATACACAGCGAACTGGTGATTGGTTCTATGCTGCCTGAACATAGCTCCTCCGGTCGTGTCGCTTGCCTGATATCCAACAAACGCCAACTGCGGCACCGCAGGGACCATCATTGTCAGATACTGGCGCTAACGAGAAGGGAGGTAACGGTAACATTCTCACACAGGAACCCTGCATTCACGTTATTATAAAAGAATGGTTTTTTGGAGTATCAAGATATGCACTCATGCAAACATCGTGCGGTCTCGATGTGTATTGCAAGGGTACAGTATCCAATTCGCACGATCCGCATATCAAGGCAGCCGTTCCCAACTTCCAAGCAAGACTGAACGAAGTACGACTTTAACCACACGGCAAAAAACAAGTTGATGAGACGTACCAAGGTTTTGACTTCTTCTGCCGCCGTGGCTCTGCGTATACGCTGGTATCTCGACAGTGGTGCCATTAGAAGGATTAGATTCCCTTTGGTTTAAGATCTAGGAAGACCTGCTAGCTGTCCACTATATCCAATGATGATGTCTTCACGCTTTGGATCACAGGTCTATTCCCAAGTATGTAGGCGAATTAAGAAGCGATTTGTTGTCTTGGACAGAAGTCATCACCATCCTGAGTCCTGTAGAGAGGATCCAATGCACCCAGAAGGTTTGGAGTCTATATGGCATTCAATTCCTCAACCGCGACCCAAACGAAAGATACGCACGTGAAGACTGTTCAAAGGAAACAGCTACTGCATATTCGTGCAAGATCGGCGCAAGGATGAGGATTTCGTGACTCGCAAATTCCGCAGACACGCATATATGCAGTGAACTGGTTCTGTACGTCAGGAGGACGAGATTCCTAAGATTAAAGCAGTTCTGCGCTCCCCGAGCAGAGCTCCTCCGGTCGTGTCGTCTGCCTGATACCGTTATCACAGAGATCCATGCTCGTCCGAGTTAGAAAGACACGAGTGTTGATTTGTATCTGACCCTGGATAGACGTTGTCGCCAGCATATCTACTAGCGCCCGACATCGATCGCACGAAGATGTGATTGCCCACGACATCGCCATATTTGCTCGATATCCAACGACGGCACCCTTGCAGCTTTGGTCACATCACTTCTATGCCCAAGCAAATGAATATCGACGAGCTAGAAAGTGATTTGCTGCCCTGGACATACATCGTTACCGTAAATCTACCAGTGCTCAGCATCAGTCGCCGCTGAAGAGAGAAAACGAGACGCGTACCATGATACAGCGCCCTCAACACCTTTTGCCCACGACGTCCTACTCGAGTACCAAGCGCTGAGAAAAGCTTTGAAAATGCTGGAAATTGTGGTGGTGGTGAGCAAGGAGGATCATAGTGGGAACTGAAAAGGTTCGAGTGATGCCGCTCAACGTTGCAACCACAAGCTTAGCCTGGAAAGGGAAGACGCGATCGGATGGTTCGGGTTCGGGATTATGTAACTGCACTGGCAGCAAACAGTGTCTGTTGTTGCTCTCTTGCTTTTACCATCATGGTCCTTCGTTCCTCACCACTGTATTCCAGTGCCGCTGCATCTTTTCTTCGACCAATCTTCAAAATAGAAGACGGCCGATCCAACAGGTTATGGGCATGTGCGAGTGACGGCGAGGCTTCACTGGACGGCTACTTGTACGCGTCTTTACTTTGCTGTTCTCATCGTGCTGAACATTGAAGCTTGAATCTTTCAGCCTTTCCATTTCTACCTTGCCGTCGCTGTTGCCATCAGCTGAGCGAGCTCAACTGTGATGACTCCTCGGCAGCATGGGCTCAGTGTTATGGATGTGCTTATGAATTGTCTGTGGATCTATATGCCATTTCATGTCTAGGTTTCGAGGCTCGTCTCGGAAGGAAGGAAACGACGAAGGCGACTAGAGAGTGATGGTGAGAATGATGGCAAACTGGTGGTTGATTCTCGGCGAACCTTCAATGATATAGCGTATCAAGCACGTAACGGTGATGAGGAACCTGGCTGTCGAGCTAGAGTTCACGTTGCGAAAATGCTAGTATTCGTTAAAATATATATAGCTACTTGGGTTAAGAGGAGCTACTACCCACTATGTACTCACTCAAAGAAGAATATATCGACGCTCTTTAATAATACGCAGATTCTTTAACCGCCGGTGCTCTTCAAGAGAAATTATCAGCATCGACACTTTCTCAAACTTTCCCCTTGGCAGGCTTCGCCCAACCATCCAACAACAGTCCCGTGAGCTCTCAAATTCGCAGGTGTAAATCATCGCGTAAGTGTCTTCAGGTATCGGGGACGTGATCCCACCCTTATCTTTAACAATCAACACTCCACGTCGATCACCCTCTTCCACAGCAGCCAACCCTAGGTCCCTAGCACCAACCCTTCAATGCCCTCCACGTCACACCAATCTTCATCCCTAGTCTCATCCCGATCAACATTGAGGGAGTAACCAAGCTCAAGAAAGGCAGGCAGAGGCTTCGTCATAACCTGCTCCCACGATGGTCGCCATTTTTTGTCTGCCTGCATTTCCCGGTTCAGCACACAAGAAGAACAACTCCCCCCGACAATCCGCATCCATCGCATTCACGAGTGCTGTCCATGCGTGCTCGAGAGACTCGCTCTCGTAGTATGCTGGTATCGTGGCAGAGTCCATCAAAAATGCTAGTCCCGCAATCTTGTCCACTAGGTTCATCGACGCCCGTTTCCGCATCTCCTCCAGTAACTCATGCACATCAAATGCTGTATCACGCGTAGACTGCAACTGCTTGTGAAACCTGGTCAGCAGCTCAGTCTCATACTCCAAACCCTTATGCTTGGCATGCATTGGTCCATCCGGTGTGTCCCCGGCAATCACCATCTCACTCCCAATCTCCTGTAGTGTCCAAGCACGTCTAAACCAAGATCGATCACTCTCCAAGTCACCCTCCTTCAATGTCAAAGGCCGACCCAGCCCACTCAAGTAACACACCACATCCTCATCGCCTATTTGATACACTCTTCTGATGGTGGGCACGTCCACCTTCCACTCCTCTGCGCGCAAGTCCTCCCCTGGTCCGCCCACCTGTCTCAAACAGAGAACATCCAACCATACGTACTCCAGTCCGAGATTGAGCATCTCGATGCAAATCAAGTTGAGGTTGACATCCTTTGGGATGGGAACGGGCCATTCGTATCCATTGATGTGCGTCCACATAGCTGTGCGATCCTTCTCGTCCATCCATGCGTGCGATATCGGCCGGAGCCACGAGCCATTGGAACGAAGATACATGAACCACCATGCGATTGCTATATAGATCCCAGACACGTCGAGGCGGCAAGCTTGGATTGACGATCCGGTTACCATCAAGTGCTTTTCGTCGCATCTCCCGGTCCTCCTCTTCCCGTCTGCAAAGTTCATCTCGTACGGTGCTCCAGTCACCGGTGTACCATATTTTGCGAAGGATGCCATATATCAGCCCAAAGTCGTACCTGCTTGTGATACAGGCTTCAAGAAAGCAGGAGAGGGATGGATTGTCCAGGCTGTATGTTGTTCCAAGTGTGGTGTTGAGTTGATCTAGGAAGCCCTGAATGCCGAACGTAGCGCAGGGAGTGTCAGCAAGGCGGGATGATATCACGCGCTTTCCGGTGTACGATCGTTGCAATGGAACGATAATCGACGATTCCTCTTGGCCCGTCTCAGTGAAGGCAGAGATGGTGACTTTGGGAGGGCTCGAGAGATACTGAAATATGTCAGGAATTTCCCTCCTGCATGCTTGCCATTGCTTGGTGACTGACTCACCTCTGCACGCCCAAAAGGACGATAGGCCATGCACCAAAAAGTGATTGGTAGACGAACTTAGATGGTGTTCTTGTTATCGTAATGAGTACCCAAAATGAAAGGAACAAATGACTCCTAGCTCAAAAGGTAAAGGGAGTACCGCACAGAAAGGTGGTTGCCTTGAAGCACTGCAATTTTACAGCTCAACAGTCATGGCGGCTGCTATTTGGCAGCAGTTGTCAGGTGCTTTGGGGATGGGCGCTTAATGTCTGTTCTCGCCACCCTTAGCATTCGTCTCGAGCGTAGCCAAAGTCAGCTCGGGTTATCTAGCTATGATTGAAGACAGTGTTCCATTGAAACAATTTGAGTTCGTCTACAAAGAACGTATAACTAAGATGATCACTCGATCGATGAACAGTAGGCCGTGAACATTTAAACACCGAAGAAGCTCCATATAGTGCATGTCCTGTCTCTTCGTAGTCATCCAACCTGTAGCCCAGCACGAAGCCGTCCTGATCATCGTGCTCTTCTAGACGTTATAACTTCGTCTTTGGTAGTACAGTTTCAGGGTTCGAAGGGGGAGACTATCGAACGATTGAATGCGAAACGACTCGACACGGAGAGGGATGTGAGATTCTGCATGGTTTCGAGCACCGAGCAAAAAGCGTGCTCAATGGACGCGAGGTGGACCTCGGTACCATAGTAATAGGGACACTCCCAAACTTTGTCGTTGAAGAGCTGTGAACACGGAGGTGAGCGGATTTGATTTTCTGGGTGGTATCATGGCGGCCGAGCTTGAGATACGTCACGGACATGTTCCTTTAGAGTCTCCAGACTCCAGTCTTCTCAAGTCGGCGTCTGCTTTTCTCAGTAATACTTTTGACACTGGCGATACGACTAACGGTCTGAGATGCCCCAAGTCTTCAAGTGTACTCTGCACCAGGAAACCAAATGCACGAATATCTGCCATTTGGAGGCGAGTGCAACCCTGCGGCAACGAGACGAATCACTCTATCACTCTAGAGTCCAGTTCATGGCGGTGTTCCGACTTCTCTCTGGCGATCGAGACTCGAATGGGCCGGGTGGGCGGGTCAAAAATTCGTAGTGATGGTGCGACAACAAGTCGCTGAGACGCACGACGATCGATTCTCTGAGCTTAGTCAGCGCCTTATGAGGGATCCGCAGGCTCCTCTCTCAACGTCCAGCTGCCTAAGCTCGCCGTATCACAGTAAAACGATATATTGATATATTACAACATGGGAAGGGGGAAAGCTGCTTAGGCGCGCCTCTCGCGAGTGGGATTCCAGAGGACCAACTTCCCATCCCAGCTCGAAGAGCCACAGACGGGGCCTCCAGTGGATCCCGACTTTCCCCCCCCCCCATGAAGATCTGTAAGGCAAACTGTTAGGTTCGCCTCAGGGAATGACACCCTGCAAACGACGGGACTGACACCCGACGGACGGCTTCCCGTTTCGGTGGGGCTGACACCCACAGGCAAACTGCCTGGCAGGGGCTGGTTACCCTTCGGGAATGACACCCGACAATGGAGGAGGAGCCCGATTAAATACACACCTTAAGTTGTGAATATCGCAATTATGAACTTGCCCTGTTATGAAATAGAACGATAAGATCTGCTCAAGAGAGCATACTCTGTGAGCGTTGGGGCTGACACCCAACAGACGGCTTCCCGTCACGGCGGGGCTGACGCCCACAGGCAGACTGCCTGGCAGGGACTGGTTACCCTCGGGAATGACACCCGGTAAAGGAAAAGACAGTCACTATGGATTTACGCACCTTAGAGAATATGCTGCTGCTAATTCTTGACTTCGCATTCCCCTTTTCCCACCAGTGCTCGTTATCCGTCTCTTTTCTAACCTCATTATTTGCCATTGTCCCTCCACCTCTAGGTCATCTTCATCTTACTTGACGTTGGACATGTCTCGTGCATGTCTCATATGAGCAGCCGCTGAGCGTAAGCAATAACCGTACTTTAACGGCCAGTTATAGTCTCTAGGAAATGATAGATCAGCCATGATAGCTGGAAAAAGCCGACAGGCCAGCGTAGCTCCCAAGTCAAAAATTCGTAGTCCAGGTGAGAGCGACTTGGTGAATTATCGAGTGATCGTCGCTGCTTCTTCAACTCCTGAACAATTCGCTTCTCATCCACAAAATACGTGTACGCTCCGCAGATCCTCCGCTACCATTTGCTCCGCCTTTCGTTTCCAGGTCAGTATCTGCGCGCGTGAAATCAGGTTGAGCGAGTACCACGGCGTCGTTTGCGTGGCCGTGGATGTCAGGACGCCCGTAATATCCGCTATAATGCTGACAACCTCTTATTGGCACCTGTGCTCTCGTCAGACACCTGCGTGCAAAAGGTATATCACATTTCTGTACATACTGTATTTGCTCAGTGTCTTCTTCAGTATACGGTTCGGTGTTGACAACGAAGATACAACTGAGAATGGTTTGGTGCTGACAATGAGCACGCGATCAAGAAGGTCCACAGATAATCCACGAGGACTGTGAAACGACGTCCCTCGAATATGAGCCATTAGAGACCAAAATGATCAAAGGAGACAGAGCATTGTCGAAGGCACGGTTCAAGAATGAGAAATATTCAATGCCGACCATGTGAACCTCGTCGATGAAGAGGTCCTGTATGATTCTCTTATTAGCACACACGCTTTGATGCAAAACGCGCACGTACACCCGGTATAATCTCCACCTTGCCCTCCTCGCGCTATTCCGTGACCTTCGTATTGATCTCATTCCATGGCTCTCGCTTGATTTCACCCGAGTCGCCCGCAGATAAAGCTACGAAAGCCTGCATCCTACTATTGATGACATCTATATCGTGCAAAAGCACCGGATGTACGACCTCCTTCCGTTTCTGTATTTCATCTTCGGGCCACTGAACGAATTTAGTCTACAGACCATTAGTCAGTCCAACGATCTTACCGAAAAGATAGAACATACATCAGCCATCACACCATAAAATCTCGATCGTGTAAACGAACAACCGAGTTTAGTGATTTTACCAAACATTTTGTCAATGGTAATGACGTCTCCCACTAGCACCTTCTCCTTTGAGAGAGCATCAATTATCTTGTCATCCATAGTCTCGATGTCTGTTGTTCTGATAGTCAGTTTTCCAGGTTTTGTAGCCTAGAATGCAATAGCTGTCAGCGACGAAAGGTGATTAACATAAATTTCGTGCATACTCCAATCAAACTCCGGTCAGTTTGGATCTCGATAGCCTCTCCTTCAACGAGTTCTGTCTCTTTCTTGATGCATATACCAATGCTCCGTCTTTGACGTTGATAGCGAGAATACCTCGCTGGCGGCAATCATGGCGAAGGGTACATCTGTACTCAGCGCATATTTGAGGCAAAGCAAGTAGCAGAAGAAATTAGAAACGTACCCAATGCAACAGTGATCTTTCCCGTCGATGGAGGCCCAGCAAACAACATCGCTCGTCCTACTATACGACCCTGCACAATCTTAGGAATCGTGCCGGCAGCCTTCCTGGCCCGACCATTCCCTGCGAATTAGCCTTGGCTCTGACTGGTCATCGAGACTCAGCTCGTGGATCTGCGAATGAACACCTGCAAATCCTGGTGAGAATTTCCCCAAATAATGCGCCGAGTATTCCAACCTATGCTCTCCATTCCTTGGCGATATCCCAGAGTTCGGACGTCCCTGCCGTGCCTGTACAGAGGTGAGCGGTACATTCCAAGGGGAGGAATGGGTGTATACCATGATAGAAATGTACAAGCGCCGGAGCGTTATCGAAGCAGAACCCAACACTTCGCGAACCTTGAGGTCAGAGGAAGTCCAGCAAGGAAGTGTAGAAGTTAGCTGGATGCATGAGCGTTTCTTCCGTATCTCCTCATCTGTAACAGGCCAAGGGGAACGACTTTTGAGGCTCCCTGGATAATGCTGGTGTGAATTCACGGCGCAGAGATAGAGAAATAAACGAACGTACGTCTTCACTCTTACCCAGCCTTCTCTTCACCACAATTCCGCCCGTCTATTGATCCATGCCTCGCACCACTGGTCGCTCTCCATCCATCTCACGGTAAGGCAGAAGTTGAAGTTCGTGTTTATGCATGCAGCATGAGGATTCGACATGTTGTTACCAAGATTTCACCTGGGAAGGATTGGTTCAGCATGGCTCATCACCAGGAATCAAAACAGCGTCGTACCATGACAGCCCATTGCGAGCTCCATCAACCGGAAACAAGAAAGAATATCGCCTGGAGTCTAATCCACAAAACGAAGATAGGCAGCCTCTTGCAGCAGTCGCAAAGTCGACACCGGTCCGCGATATAGTGCCAGTGGAAGGAGAAAGGGAAAGCACAGCCACATAATTACTATTTCTCTCTGTAACCATTTTACCTAGGCTCTGTAATTTTGTTGCTCCCTTCGCTTCGACCCATATTGCCAGTACACGCAGCCCCTTTGACTACAAGCGGGTCGATTGATTATACCGTTCCACCGCTTGCAAAGTCTCTACTAGTATGGACAATGAAGGAACCTACGAACTACCTCTTCAAGAAGACCTTCTGTTCTCCGTAACGACTCTACTGCCGATACCACCCTCAAGGATCTGAAGTCTCGTATCGCGACTGCAACACGTACGGGAGTAGCGATCACAGCTATTCACCATCGAGCGCAAGCCGCCCAATTTGAAGGGGCAAAGGGAGGGCAGACGAATTCCCAATCCGCCGCCGTCTGTTGGTGCTTTTTCCTGGGTATGTTATTACCAGATTTTCGGGAAAACAGCACTACGGGTTACTCAATGAGAACAGGGATTCATCCTTGGTTCTGTGGCCAATGTATGCTCGATGGCGGAAGGACGTGCGTGCGGGATGGCATGCACAGAGGGATGGATGTGCGGGAGGTCGTCTTGTGAGGAAGGTCATGTTGTGGTTGTGGTTGTGGAACATCGTCGAGGGCTGTGCTCGCACTGCATGAATGGAGCGACGTCGTTAGCATTTTTGCGGAAGACGCGTCAGGAGTCGGATTTGGACGGATGCTACGTCTCTCCTCTGTGCGCGATGCCGAAAACCAGCACTACCGTTCCATCAGTGAGTGCTCTCATCTGGCATGTGATGCCAGAAGTGAACATTCTCACCCCGCCAGCGAGGTTCACACTCAGCACCCTCATTCCGCAGGCAACGCTGAAACCAAATATTCACATTCATACAGTGAAGCCAGCGAGAGTCATGCCTCCGAGGCGACACCTTCCGCGACCTCTTTCCTTAGGTCGCCATTTGCAAAACTGCTTCCACGTATACCCTGTTTTCTGACAGACTTTCACGATGATGACGACAATAGCCCCCTTCCGACCCAATTTGGTCCCACCCCATATTCGGTGCGTGCCCTCCAGACACCTTGGGGCCTGACATGGTCATATTGGACGATCTCGATTCAGTAAAAGCCTAGCAGATCAATGATCCATGGCATTTCTTTAGGGAAATCGCCGCTTTGAAAAGGTACGTTCCTTTGCTAACGTCGTTCAAATTCGCCAACTGACCGAAGTAGGTTTTCTTCGGAACCGCGGTGACATGTTTAAGTATATATCATATCCCATCCCATCTTTTTTTCTATTCCTTATCCTTCCTTTGGTTTTCCACCAATATGCTTTTGGCGATTGACTGGCTAGAGTATGGGACTAATGATGTTTGGTGTGTTAGTTTGATGTTTGGCCCAGGGCCACCAATCGGTTTATGGAGATCTCATACAGGCACGAACGGACCCACAAGAACCTACCCGTTCGTTACGCGAACACCCGAGTAGGCTTTGCTTTTTCTTCAGACTGGGATTCGAGTATGAAATGCTTTACAGGTCATTTAAAAGGAACTACATGACGTTTGCCGTCGGTGCTGTTGTGGTCCGTTCGAACAATGAACACTGGTCTCCCTTACAAATATTTCTCGGTCAGACATGCTTGATTTAGGGTGCACAATTTGATAGTATTCAAATCAAGCTTCCTTGGTATCCAGGTCATTGGTCTGATAGTCAGGAATTAACCAGCGTGAACCCTGACATTTGGAGGACAAACTGTACAACTGGTACAACGGTTCAGGTGTTACATAGGTGCGTTGCTAAGACCCTTGCGATATCTTGGCTATCTCTCTCGAATAGCCTCTGAGCACATTCCACGATGTCGTCGGTTGCTCTGGACGCACAGTGACATATTTCGAGGGACGATGCCCAAATCATCTTGAGCAGAAAACAGGGTTGCGACGCTTCTTGCTATACATCCCGACTCCGGATCCCTCTTTCCCCTGCTTTGATTCTTATCGTTCCGTCACCAAGGCTACTGTGCTACAACGAAGAAGGGATGCCACAAAGCTTTTGCGCTATGGCTCCTTGACGGCTCCCCCATGTGTTATTCTGTCAACAGGCATTCGTGCCTTTCTGACCACACTTTTCACCTTTCCATTGTCAACGCCGTGAGGGACTACTCTTGATGGGGCTTTACCAAACCGGCAGAGCAAGGTAGAGGTTCGGTCCCGTAGCGGTTATCAATCTTCATCACTTATATCTGACTGTAGTACGGACGTCGTTACACCTCTCTTCCTTGTTCTAAACTCGACTACAATACTAGACCTTTAGAACATTGTCCGGGAAATGTGTCAACCGCCCAGAAGGCTTATCACGATATACCAAGCGGCAAGAACAGCAAGAACTCGAGGTTGATGTAACGGGTTGACTGCCAACGTCGTGAAGAAGCAAGGAACAGACCGTGGTTAAAAACACAGTTCCCTTCACCCCGCCTTTCCCGGCATGTATGTATCTTTCCGAAGCAACTCGCTGACTCCGGTCTCGTCTCATCAGGGACGTGGGCGGATCTAGTTCCGTAACTCGCATCATCGTGCATGGGATCAAGGTTGGATCAAGGGGCAGCCAGAACTTTAATCGAGCCATCATTACCTTGCATAAAGTCTTGTTTTTTTTGTACAGGATCTTATGTGGAAAAGGCTGCTGTCACAAGTATTACGAGTTTCATTTCGGACATGATGTCGATGCGCAAGCCTTTTATCAAAATCCAATCCCCGGGATTGAACATGTGGTGGAGCATATGGTATCCTTTTGCAGGTACAGTCAGCGGGAAATCGAGGTCAACACAATAACGATGAGAAAGTACGGTGATGGCTTCACCGTCTCAACCCGCTCGAAGGTACTGCCAGGAAAACTCTTTTACGGCCAAAGGTATGTCCCGTTGTGTCGCGCCAATTAGGTCGGACTGGCCGTATGGCCGGACTTCTCGCTCTGGCGTCGCTCTGATGAAATCGACAGTTTTCGTCCGAGCGGCGGCGGCGACACTGCCTTTGATGGTGGTGGCCGCCATCGCCCGATGGGGTGGCGATCAGTGACTGACAGAGTACGCGACATACCTCAATGCGCTCACATCCGAGTCATCGATAATGTTCAGAGATGAAATTCGGCAACACCGCAACTCACCCAATGTGCACAGTGTACATTGTTGCTGCTACTACAGGCTGTTATGAATTCGCCGATACACTGACCGGTCGTCCTTTGCATTCTTAGCGGTACTTTCCTCCTTTTGTTATTTCAACTTCTGCATGACATAGGAGATATCTCATCTCATCTCATCATTACACGGCACGGTACCTTCAGGCACGCCGGACGCAAGGATACAGGTAACAGCACTACGAAACCCAAACCTCACTACCCTCTACTTATTAAAGTCGTAGGGGTCTCCGCCAGAGCCTCATCTGACACTCCGACAGATTCAGAGAACGTGGATTGCATGGCGCCTTTGGCGGTCAGTCTCATCTATCGCGAAAGGGAAACACGCTAAAGTTTTGATTTCCCAAAGCGGCTTGGCAGCTTGTTGGACGGATCTTACTTCGCGCATTGCCTTCAGGAACTAGCAGAGGTGTCAAGTACATGACTTCTCTCTGTATAACGGATTGCGCCTAATTTTTTGAAACAGATATTTGCAGCCATCGTAGTTGCGGCTATACGCACCCATTGAATATTGCATGGATGTCAGAAAATACGGGGTACGACATATTTTATGATACGGCTGTATAACGACTTATCTATTGACTTCTACAGGAGTGTTGGAAAGAGAACCCTTGCGTCCGGTTGTGTCATTCTTGCTGCGAATATCTATGGAGGTGCGTCTTGTCTTACTGAAGAAGTACCAAGCTCACGACGAGTGTTGAAAGTGTGGGGATCACAGGTATGTTCAGTGAACTAGCCTTTACTTTGGGAACTGATCCGCGATTAAGATATACCAGAGCGTCGATGCACCAGGTAAGTGTCTGGTCTGCCGTTGGTGGCGGGGGCTAACTCCTCCGCTAAGATTACAAACGGGGAAATACAATCAACATTTGCTTCGCAGGTGTTGCATTAATCCTCTGGTTTGTACAGAAATACTACTACCGTTATCGAAATGCTCGAAATGCGAGACTCTATGCCAAACTGAGTGAGCAGGAGAAAGCAGAAGAAAACGATAGAGCGGAGGAGAGGGGCAATCGGGGGCTCACCTATAGATTTACTACGTAGACACTCGTAATTATTCAGCTTAATACGGGCGTAGCCCATCGGGACTCTGGGCGTAAACCCCAATTCATCAGCCAATCCATAAATTTCCCAGCAATCTTCTCATGACCGGGGACGTTTGGATGCAGGTTACTGTGGCGTCAGTCAGCGATGTACCACGGAGAGCACATGGAAAGGATACTCCGGGAACACGTCATTCCATGTAACCCAGCCTGTCGTATTGACAAGGAAGATGTTTCTATCATTGCTACTCACAATACGATGATGAGCAAGCGAATGAAATGCGATAGGCATCAGTACCTCATGCTCACTATCTCCTCGTACTTTCCGTCGTAATAATAGCTGACTTCTCCGTCTGCAGCCGGCCAACCCCACTGAAATTGTTGTTGAATGATAGATCATTCTACTTAACGGTCGCGTACAGGTGTGAAGATGAAGATTGGTTGTTTGTCATAAATCTGACGGAGGCGGTGTACAAATTCGAGGTATACCTGGAAGTTGTGTAAGCTTCTCAATATCCATTTGAATACAAGATACTCGCCTGGACGAATTCATCCCCCGAGACTTGCTGAGAAGCATCATTTGCTCTAGATAACAATTATTAGGCATTTAGCACGGATTGGACTTGATTCACCCTATGTGAACTACTATGTGCGTAGGAGTTGGCTTATCGCGGGAAAAGTTCCATGGCGTCGTATAGTTGTGGTCGGCAGTATAATAGTATCCGGTGTCTTCCGTCTATTATAAGTGTTATGAGCGACTGGTCAGTAATCACCTCACTTGGTTGCTTACCTTGAAGAACTGAAAGGAGATGCCATGAACATTGCCGTACGATTCTATATCCTTGCACATGGCGTCGCATCATCTGCTTTCATTGTGAGCATAAGAACTTACCGTCAGAGCAGCTCCTGGCTGAGCGATAACAGTATGTTCTGCCTTGAAATGTTCTCCGATAAGAAAAGGCCACGCCTGGTTTATGCCCTGAGGAAGATATTGTCCCTGTAGATCCAGGTCAATGAATTTAAGTATAGGAACGCCTAAACACCCCTACTGCAGACAGGGAGTCGCCTATGAATAAGAAAGAAAGCTCTGAGGGCTGATACGACAATAGATTCGCATCCTGTCAGATTTTCATGATCAGCTGTCATTCTCAGGTTTTCGAGATTAATCCGACTATTCTGCCAACCCTCGACGTTGATGCGAACGACGCTACTTCGGGACGAGGGTTCCAAAGGGATGTCATTCGTTCCAGACGAGATGTTCACTGTCGTGAAATTATTATAATCGGCAGATACTGCAATGGATGCCAAAGGAGAGGTCGTGTGGGGACCCAGATTCAGAGCCAGCGAGCGTAGATTTTGTACATGCAGTTTGAATCCTGAGCCGGCCCTGTATACGTAAACCGTGTCACGAAACAGCTATATCAAATTGGGCGCAAACCCACTAACCACCATGTGCCTGGAGAAGCATCCCAGTAGGTTTAGACTGGTTTGGGACAACTTATCATACGGGGTTTGCCGACAACAGACGCCGGCGAATGGCGGTCCGGAGATTTTTAAAACCAACGCGGCCAACACCATGACATTGTATTCTCCAAAAGATTCTCACAGATGACGGTAATAACCGAACATCAACGTTGCAACAAGCAGTCAACCCGTTTATCCAATACTAGTAGTCGTCTGCTGGCTGTGTCTGAACCTTCTGATACTGTTGTCAACTTGTTCGCTGTGATATCCATGCTCGACTACTTAATTGACTACCTCACCTCCAATTCATTTCGGTGCTTGTGACGGGTCGCACTTGATAGGAGCTTAACACTCTCATCCAATCATGAAGAGCTGCTGCTGCACCCCGTAAGCTAGTTCATATGTGTTTGGCTCGTTCCGTGTCTGGCGAAGTTTGCAGTGGGGTCACGGGCGGGCCGCGGAAGTGCTATATAACAACCAGTTAACTTGGGAATGGCTCACAGCTCTTACTATGTCCAGCGAATCTGAAAACAAGTTCGCCGCCCTTTACCTAGGAGGCTTGATCCCTTTACATGCCGTCCGTGAGTTCTTGTCTGTTGGTTCTGGAACTTTCAGGAGTCACATTGTAGCAGTTGTTGGCCTGACTTGGATAATACACGACTATTGCAAGTATTCCATCTCAAATTCTAATGCTCTTTTCTGATGCTATTGAAGTTGTGACGCTGCAAGATGAGGTATGTAGTTTCTCGACGTCTACATGCCTTTTTTGACTGTGTGCTCTCAGATCCGCTATATCTGGGTGAGTACGAGGTCCATGTCAAAACGATACGGAATTTACCTAGTGATCTTCGACAGCCACAGAAACTCACGATTGGAAAATTTTTGTTTCTATGGGTGCGTAGGCTTTTCCTGTTCTTTAAAATTTGCCCTTGACGCCCTTTCAGGTTCGATATTACAGCATAGCGCTACTCCTCTTCGACACTGTACAGATTCATGTCTTCTCGATTCCCGGAATAACATCTGACAACCTGTACGTTTTTGTATTCCACGTCTACCTACTGCTTTGATACCAAGCTTGAGCAGATGCGTAGCCATGGACTCGATTATCCGAGTCGTTGGGGCCATTAGCCTGTGGTCCGTCGAAATCATCATGCAGCTGCGCGTCTATGCCCTCTTCAAATGCTCAAAAAGGGTATACTATTTTCTCCCGGCGCTCTCGGATTCAATTGTTGAACCGCCTTGTCCTAGGTTGCCGTGTTTAACGGTCTACTCTTTGCGGGTTCCATCGCTGGCTTTTTATGGATCTTGGCTCATAATGCCGTTAGACGAAGAGCCGTCATTGCCGACGCGATTCGTTTACCTCTGCCGGGGTGTCCGGACGTTCACTCTGGGATCGAATGGGCCCAATGGGTACCTGGTAAGTAGCTTAGCCGTTGCAGCGGAACTTCTTGCTCAATCCACCCAAGCGACTGCTTATGAAGGCGTCCTTTTCGGATTTGCGCTTTTCAAGACATTAGAATCAACGGCGGACTGGATTCAGAAGGGACGTCGTGTATCCCTCTATTCTCTTCTGCTTCGCGACAATATCTTGTATTTTCTGGCGTATGTTCTTTGTCTATCCTGTCCTTCGCCTTCTAATCCCGCTTCTTAGGATATCGTGTATCTTGGTATTCAACAACCTTATGGTTGTCGTGCGTATTCCATGTTTTCGAGACAATTTACCAGTGCCTGATGCCCTTCGTTAGGGTGTGACCAAGATACCATGGTTCAGTTACGGGTGCGTGCTTTCCTGCTTTGATTTTGAGTTGCATTCATAAGACTTCATAGCCCTTTCCACGCTGCAGTAGGCGTTCTTACAACCCGCCTGCTGCTGAATCTTCAGAAGGCCGCATCTCCCGACATAATTGCCTCTAGTACTGGGCGAAGCAGTAGCAACATTCCCGGGAGAAGTTCTCATCAAAGTGGCCTCACCTGGCGAGCAGCCAGCGACCCTACACTCGACCTCGGACCCACACCCGGCGATTCATATTCGAAGGAGCATTCTTCGTTGAATACATTCCCAATGCAGGGCATCATCAATTCGAAGTGCCAGGGACAACAGTTTGAATTATGAGCGCTCTCCGCATATATCTATTTATCTTAATCTTTGAACCCATGTACAACACAATGATGAAATACCAATAAATATAGGAAGATGTAGACCTTAGCACTATACTGCATGCTTTAGATTTGTTTGTTGCAGACAGATGAAACATAGATCGCGTGGAATCCTATACCTAAGTTGGAAACATGGCTGTCCAGCTGCACCCCCCATCATGTATGATATCAACTCAGGATGATATCTAGGTAGTCATCGTTTCAAGGAGTCTTTAAAACAGCAAGGTTGCTGGTTATTGGCTACCAGGGGGCAATGGTAGCCAGTAGGAGACCATCCTTGAACAAGTGATCATATCAATACTGATCGTGGAACAAATTAAGATGGTTCGATGAATGAACAGGTCCAGACAAATGGTGATACATACAAGATAGAATCAGCATGGTATTCAGTCTCCCTAAGCACCAAGTCGAGAAGCTTTTACGGGGACGCGGGTGTCGGCAAAGCCGACTATTACTATTAGTATTCCGACGGCCGACGACGTCCATGATTACACAGTGGCATCAATAATGATGATGCATCATCCGTTTCAAATCCCCTTTCGGTTCCGAATCTTCCCAGCCAAAAATTGAACCAGCGCAGCTGATAGAACGAGTACCTGCCAATGACCTACGACGACCGCTCGCTAAAAGGCTGTTGCAATCGTTTGTTGATCAACAGCCGTACCGCCATTCTGAGTGAGAGCAATCACCTAGATGAAGGCACAATCTACCGAGCGTCGTCTGATTACTCTTTTCAACGTGATATTAATGGCATGCGATTGTTCGTTCCTCTTCCCGGGTTCACGGGAAGGATATGAGCACCATACAATTGTGCCAACCCCTTCTCCACGAATAGTGATGACGTCCTTGTTATTGGGACCTTGTGCGGGTACCAATACTTGTCTACGATACGCCGGCGTAATTCTCTCAGCTTTCCCCATCAGAAGTAATGCAGGCAAAGGGCGCGGCCTGAAGTTGATCATAGATACCAGAGGCAAACCGTCACGCTGGCTCGACTATGAGTTACCCAGACTTGGGCGGTCAAGAGTGACCCGAACAAGATAGCCAGCAGATGCGCAGGTCAAAGGGACAGGAGAAAGATGGGACATGTGGTTGAACGTTGATCGCCAGCTCTGAGATTACTGGATAGAGGCGATACCAAGCTCGACTAGACTGGTGGCCGTCGTCTCTCTAATCACCCTTGATGTCGCAAGCAAGAACAACGGCAAGGGTCCAGAGAGACGGTTACGAGCCTAGGACTCGATATCCAACCATAGCGTCTTCATTTAGTCGCGTTTCAAGTCTATTCCTAGACGAGTTATAACGTGGTTTGTTGTCCTGAACAAGCATAGGCGCCGTCTTGAGTCTTAGATTATATTGAAGTTATATAAAGGATCTGAGGCACCCCAAAGTTCTGAAATCTATAAAACTTTTAATACCACAACGAAGATGCAAATAAAAGCCACGCACTCGTCGAACCAGTGTGAAGATGGATGTTGTGTGGGAATCCGTCAATTTCTTGGGTTGCCGTCCCCCATACACGGTGGTATCTCCGCAACGATGCTATGGAGAGGATGATTTTTCCCTCGACTAAATATCCGGGTTTTGTGCTACTACCCAAGACGTAAATATAGACCCGCTATATCCCCGCGATATCCAACTACTGCGGATTTGGTCGCATTACAGCTAATAATCGAAGTCGTTGTCGTCTTGAGTCCTATAGAGAGAATCCGATGCGCTCAGAAGGTTCTGGAACCTGGAGGACATTCAATTCCTTGATGAAGAATTGAGGAAAAGCTACGCACATGACGACTGTTCGAGAAACCAGGCTTTCCTCAGTATTCACGCCGCAGGATGAACGCTTGGGGGCTCGCAAGCTTTGCATATGCACAGTGAACCGGTGATTAGTTCTATGCTGCCTGATCATGGCTCCTCCGGTCAGGTCGCGCCTGCCTGATATCCAACAACCGCTACCTGCGGCATCGCAGAGACCATATTGTCAGATACTGACGCCAACGAGAAGGGAGGTAACGGTAATAATCCCAAACAGGAGCCCTGTATTCACGTTATTATAAAAGAGTGATTTATTTTGGAGTATATGCACTCACGCAAGCATCGTGCGATCTCGATGTTCATTGCTAGGGTACATTATCCAATTCGCACAGCCCGAATACCAAGCCGTTCCCAACTTCCAAGCAAGACTGAACGAAATACGACGTCTGAACACAGTGCGAAAAACAAGTTGACAAGATGTACCAAGGCTTTGAAATTTTCTGCACGTCAGGAGGACACGATTCCTGAGATTAAAGCCAGTTCTGCGCTGCCCAAGCAGTGTTCCTCCGGTCGTGTCGCTTGCCTGATACCGTCATCACAGAGATCCATGCTCGTCCGAGTTGGAAAGAAACGTGTGTTGATTTGTATCTCATCCTGGATAGACGTTGGGGCCAGCAGATCTACTAGCGCCCAGCACCAGTCGCAGGAAGAAGTGGCTGCCCACGACATCACTGTATTTGCTCGATATCCAACGACGGCACCCTCGCAGATTCGGTCGCATCACAGTTCTATGCCCAAGCAAATGAATATCGACGAGCTAGAAAGTGATTTGCTGCCCTGGACAGACGTCGTTGCCGTACATCTACCGGTGCTCAGCATCAGTCGCCGCTGAAGAGAGAAAATGAGACGCGTACCATGGTACGGCACTCTCAACGCCTTTCGCTCACAACGTCCTACTCGAGCACCAAGCACTGGGAAAGCTTTGACAATGCTGGAAGTTGTAGTGGTGATGGTGGTGGTGACTGAACAAGGCTAAAGTAATGTCGCTGAACGGTGCAGCCACCACGAGCTTAAGTAACAGTCTGGAACGGGAAGACGCGGCGCGCTGACAAAAGCGACAAACAGTGAAGCTCTCTTTCCTTCACCATCATGATCCTCTGTTCTTCACCACCGTATTCCAGCGCCGCTGCGCTTTTTCTTCGACAAATCATCAAGATGGAAGACAGCTGGCCGAATAGGATATATGCGTGTGCGAATAACGGCGGGGTTGTACCGAACAGCTATTTGTACGCGTTGTTACTTTTACCGTTCTCATCGTGCTGAACGTTGGAGGTTGGTAGGACTGCCTGGGAACGGGATCCATTCTCTCTGTCCTATCGATGATGACGCCGACATCGCCTACGAGGATGTCGTCTTGAAATTGGACGTAAAGCTTCTGCGGGAACTCGGAAGCTTCAACAATGTGGCCTACTACGTGCTCGTACTACATCATTAGCTCTCTATCTCGGCCGTCAGATATCTTCACGACATGCTTTGGAGCCGTTATGTACGTTCGACAATCTAGGGCGTCTGAGCTGAACTTCTTTTTAGATAATCAATTGGCCGGCCTCTGCGTGCATAGTCCTTACTCTGAATTCTATTCAGATTCGAAACTTGCTGGCCGCATTTTATGGCTTGGAACCTATCGTGCAGCACTTGACGCTAGCAACGTCAGCATCACTGGTGGCCATACATACTTTCGATAGGCCGGAAACTGTCCATGGGCACAGTATCAGGCTTAGCGGACCCACGAAGCTTCTCGACGCAATATTCTCCTCTTTCGTAGCCCGCGTGGGCGGCGTGGCATATAACAGGTTCGATCTGCCGACTGTTTGATTGTACAACTGCAGAATCCGTTGGAAAGGTAAGCTCTTATTTTCGGTTTATCTTACTATCAGCGCCTAACTGCGAAGAATCTCCTTTATAGATCTCTGAGTCATGGCACCAGTCTCACGATGCAATCAAAGTTAAACCTTTTCGCTGACGAAACTATGGTATCATGATTGGCATTCGAGCCATTTAGGCATCGTCTTCTCTTTCTTTTCGCTACTCCATTTTTCCCGCTCGAAGCTATTCTTGTGCGGACTGTAAAGAAGCTAGAACTTGAATCTTTCAGCAGCCTTTTCCTTTCCACCTTGCCGTCGTTGTTGCCATCGATCGAACGAGCTCAACTGTGACGACTCCTCGGCTGCATGGGCTCAGTGGGAATTATTTATGAGTTTATATGCCTAGGTTTCCAGAATCGTCTTGGAACCGCTGTGACGTGTTTAAATTTTTGTCCTTCCTTTTTTTCTATTCCTTCTCCGTTTGGCTTTAACCAATATTATTTCTTTGGCGATTGACTGGCTAGGGTGCAGATCACCTATAGATTGCGCAGATGCCTATATCACTTCGTTCCGTGATGTTCGATGTGTGAGTTTGATATTGTCCCAGGGCCGCCACCAATCGTTTCCTGGAGATCTCATACAGGGACATCAACTTCACTGGGGGAAAAAACGGACCCATAAGGACCCATCTGTTCGTTACGCGAAATTCGGTAGGCATTTCTTTTTCTTCAGATTGGGATTCGAGTAAGAATTGCTTTACAGGTCATTCACGACTGAATGGTTTGCTTAGTCGGGCATATTTCGGACCGCACCATCAGCGAGTATATCCAATGCACGTTTCCTCGGGACGCGTGTCATTCACATCTCTGTATCTCAGGTGATTTTGGCTGCACAAATACGTAGTATCCAACGTCAAGTTTGCTTGGTACCCAGGTCACTGTCAGGACGTAGCCGTGAATTGACCAGCATGAACTACGTCTGAAATTTTGGAGGACAAAACGTTCAACTGCCGGGTGACTGGTGCGTTGCTATATATGTCATATCCTTTGTTCTAAGATTAGCTATGACACAAGCCTGTTATGGAAAGCCCGTGTGTGTAGCCCGCCCAGAAGGCATATCATGATATATTAAGTCGCAAGAACAGCAAGGCCTCGTTGATGAGACGGCTTTCCGATATCATGAACAAGCCAGGATGATTGATGAAGTCGCGGCTGAACAAACGGGGGAGATTGTTTTACCCCCGGCGTCTTCCCCGCGCGCGTGACATTTCGAAGCAACTTGCTGGGCTCTGGCCCAGATCTCGTCTCATCAGGAATGTAGGCGGATCTTGATCCGCAGCTGGCATCACCGTGCGTGGGATCTTGTTTTGTCGCACAAAATTTCATTTGGAAACGGTGGCTATCACGATTATTACGAGTTTCATTCGAAAATGCCAAGGCGCAAGGCTCAAGCTTCTTATCCTACCCCCGGCCAATGGGCGGTGTTGTAAAACGGGGGATCAGTTCGTTCCCAGTATAGACGCGCGGTGTCGAGCCAATAGTATTGCGCTTGGCTGAGCTCTGCAAACGCATGCAGATGTACACTACAGTACCTACTTTTATACTAAAAGACTATTTACTAGAACTTTCTATACATTTCCTCCTTCTTCTTCCTTAATCAGCAAGATCGGCATGATGCCGGATTGCCATATTCCAACAGGCGGGAATGAATATGCGGTGGGTGGTGGTGGGGAAAGTGGTACCTTCCGTGGCATGTAATGTCCGCGGGAAAATGGAGGTCAGGACGATAACAGTGATAGAGTAATCACATCAAGACAATCCCCTCGCGGAGCGATAAAAAATGAGTATCGGACGCGGTTGATCTCTTTCTCCTCGTTGTAGCATGTTACGCCCTACACTTGGTGAGCTTCGCATTGTTGTATGTTCGTTAAGTTGTCAAAAGACTCGGCCTCGAGTGTCCTCGCGCTTCTCGGCCTTGGTTCGGTGCGACAATTCCCCTTGTATCGGCTCGAAAAGGGCATTTCGGCGGCGTGTTGTGATGGCAGGGTGAAATATTTGCAAGCCTCTTATCGGAGAATGTTTGTCGTTATTTTAATGAATCGCCGCCGATGATTTTTGTTTCCGCCTTGCGTCCATCAAATGCCAGATATCATGGTGTGCTCCGATCGGGTAAGCACAAAGGACTCCATCCATCTTGTGACCCGCCGAAGGAGATGGCTATAAAATCGCAACGGGGACATAAAAATAGAAAACCCGCCTCACTCTTCCCCTCAGCACGACGATGTGTGTTACTTTCCGCTGTTGTTTTTGCAAGGCGGAGTTTCCTTCCCCTGCATGCGCATGTACCAAGCTATCCCTCTTACTTGAAGAGGGATATTGCAATAATTGCGAGAGTCGACGAACGTCCGCCTCGCCACCCACTCCACAAGCAAACAAAACATTTAGGGCGGCAAAACGCTCGCCTTGAATGAACCCTCCAGCAGTAAGACTAACCGATTGATATTTTATGAGGTGCCGAATCTGATCCAATACACGTAGGGTAATGAACAACGCGTCTAAAAAAGCAACAAAGTTCTGAAATTGCTGGGGTTGGGGTCCCAAGACTCACGGCTGGACGCGGAGGAGTTCATAGAAGATCGTTTATGTTGACGTCGTTATTGGATTGGAAGGTTGTAGAAATATAAATTCACGAGAAACGGTACATTCTATCGTTCGTCGCCGCACATCAAGTCCGTCAAACACAGGCCTGCAAAAATGATTCTACTGATTGTCAGGGGACCTCACGCCTGGAACGGGCCCTCGGAACCCCCAACTACGCTCTGTCAGCAGCGTGAGGCAGCCTCACAAAGGATGATCCAAAAAGAGAAAGTGACAAGATCTCAGATCTCCAGTGACAATGGGTGACCCCAGGACCCCGGATGATACCCTATGAATCCTGACACCAGTTCAGACAAATTTTAGTCAAATTGACGATTTAAACAGCTCTAACAATGCTGTCAGACATACAGAGGGAACACCTTGGAATCTTGATACATTCCGGACATCATGGTGCTGTGGCGAAGCAGTATCATCTTGATCTTGTCTTTATGGCTCGATCCAATCTGAACACTTTTTGTTGGTGATATGTATATGCCTGGTTTATGCAGCTTTACACAAGTATGTACCTCTGAGGAGGAGAAAACCCAGTTTTCCTACCGGTCCGGACAACTTTAACGCGAAAAATGCCTTGATCCACCCGTCCAGACAAAATCACGGAGAATATGGAGCCAGACAAAAATGGGAGCTTCACGGAAATCTGTGATCAAGGTTCGTAAGGTGTTACTATCAGTATTAGGAATGTGGCTGTTTGGCTGACACGCGCGTTTCTGTGTACCACGTGATCGTTCCCTTGAATTTGAATTTCGACTTGATCAATGTTTGTGCTTGTTTCAACGAGCCCTTGCATCTCGAGTCCTCAGTCTCCCCTGCTGTTATTGACACAATCGACTCGCAAAAACGCTTCGCAATCGTAGTGTCGCTCCCACTTGAAGATTTAATGTATCTGGATACACGCCGTGTCTTCCTCCCTCCCATTTCTTTTCATATTCATACAGTATCAGGATTCAGTGGACACCGTGCTTGGTGTATTTTATTTTACGACAAGCGCTTCTTGGATCTCATACTCACGACCATCTAGTAACAAGACATGCCAACTGCGTACGGAATCAGCTGGCGGATATTCTGTTAAGAGGTCTTTACAAGCTCTTAGAGTAGATAACACAACCTCGTCCTCCGGAGGACGGGGCCGCCAGGTCCGAATAAACACCCAACGGCACATAGGACCTATGCAGACCTACCACAGACAAAGATGAAGGGATTCGACGTGACAATTTATCTACACTGAATATAATCAGGAGAATCATAAAGCACGACTCGGAAACTAGATATTAAATTTGAACGAGCTCGAATCTGAGCTAGCTGAATTTGAGATTATTTCTGTCATAACAAAATGGGACGAGTCTGGATGAATAGAATAGAATATTCGATGGAGTTGGGATAAGTACTGCCACAGCAGAATGGATGTCATGGGGTATACAGAGGCTAATATTCCGACAGCCTTTCCTGTGTTAGGCGCCCGAGGAAGAAAAGGCCGTTTCCGATCCGATCACATTTGACCAACGTCGTCTTATAGCGCCGCGTCAAGATATCCCTTGTCCTGTCTAGGCAAATATTCTCTGTCACAAGGTGCGTCCCGCGGTCGCTGTGGTTCATTGGGTCTTTTCTGGTGTTTTTTCCGCCGTTTTATTGTAGCCGGAGGAATCGCCGAGAATGCTACCAAAGGCATTTCTGGTGCAGAAATGACGTTGACAAGGCGGTATTCGCATTCTCGGTACCGGTTACTAGTGCCTGGTCTCGCATTCAGGATGCGCTCGAAGAGCAGTTCAGCCTGCCTCCAATGCGCCTTCTGCGCTCGTTCCAGCTGCTCTTTATTGTGTATCGTTCGGTCGTAAATGAAAATATTGGGGCTAAACCATCTTTTGAGTGCCATGTCGACGAACCTTACCTTATTTCCGGCTATCAAAACGGCAGATGGCTCCATGTCATGACCGTCAAGGAGATAGATATGTCGCTCCTGCATTTTCCCAAAGGCGCTGTAAACCTATACAAGATCAGGGAAACGAAGCGCTCTCGGACTAATGCGTACTAGGGTGCGATCCTTATACGACACCATTCGTGCTCCCTCTTCTACAGCTTTGACTACTCCGATCATATGGCCGTCACGAGCTAGACAGGCCACAACTGGAGTAGTCAAATCCAGTGCTTCCAAGTCTTGGAATCCATCTATCATGCATTGCAAGGCCAACGACGAAGTTCGGTTATATGCGTATTCTACTTCTGTGCAATAGGTGTTTAGTATAAGGTGAGCATCACGATAAATATACACCTACCGACTGGTCTGACCCCGTCTAACAAGGCCCGCTTCCAGCCGGCCTGTAACCATTCAGTAACTTGGAGCTGGCTGTCATCGACGCAACGATATCCCGCAAAGTACGGTATTTGGAAGAATTCATCGTCCTGTGGAATCAGGCGAGGGCGACCGTCCTATGCGATATACAACGTTGCTTGCCGGATGCCGTCAAAGTCGATGAAATTAAGAAGCGATTCCTATCGATGTTGTGAGCTTCTCTTGAGATATTCGATGAGATGAATTGCATACTATCAACTCGAGCTGTATCGTGAGATTAGCACGCGTGACGAGGGGGGGTCCCCAGATGATGACTTCGTGGTTGTTTCGTATGAGCTGAAACATGGTTTTTCCAGACGCTTCATAGCGGTCGTGGTAGAAGCCGACTTGGTCTAGATGAGAAGTAAGCGTTTGGATACCACCGCACCAACGACAACCAGACTAACCGCGAACTACAGTTGCATTCAAAGGAATTGAACGTAGAGTCTTCCATGACTCAAAGGTAACCTCGCGGTTTACAGCGTCATCAAGGTCATTGTGAGCAGGAACGTTATCGGCCATACTGTCATTTACAAGGGGAGAAGAGATGCAATAGACGCTCACTTAGAAGTCGCCCATGGTACAGCAGACATCCGAAGCACACACATCAAGTGTACACAATGAGTACGTGACCATTCTATTGAGTCGACGCTTAGCTTAAAATAAGACGATGTTCAATGGTGGGAAGGGGCGGCTAACTACAGTCCATGGGAAGGTGAGCAAAGCCGTCTAAAATATCTTCCCAGGTAAGAACTTACATGCTTCGTGACCTGAAGGATCTTTCTACTCCAGAGACGTGCATCTCGTCTCGCCAGAACTTGTGTTCAAAGAATTCATGTAGATTAGATGAAAAGTACAATGCTATCTTTGGGACGGCATTTGTCGGCTTTGATCGAAGTCTAAGGTGCCTGGAATGAACTGGTTGTTACGCGAGCGGGGAGGCTACCTAGCTGCAATCTAGTGAAAGCCATATTAGTAGTGTGTATGTGGAAGAGGAAAGCGATACAGAGGGAACACAGTCTAAGAGATAATACTCTTCTGACAAGGATTTAATGATCAAGTAGTCATCAGATGATCAGAGCCGAGAGCGCCAAACAAAGGGATAAGTTCTTTCCCAGCCACTGGCAGGCAATAGTGACAAGAATAGCGGTGAGACGATGATGGGAGTCGAAAAGGTCTGGGTATAGGACATAACGGACTCCCCCGCACAGGCTGGGACGCATCAGCGCAATCATGGAAGCCCTTTATGCTCTTTGCGAAAAGCTATTTCGAAGAACATCAATGTGACATCAATGGTAAGATATCCATTGAAGCATAAGCGTATCGTATAATCAACTATTAACTTCAATGAGAAAAAATGTGTAAAACTTGGTAAAACAGTGACTTGTACGACATACCATTGGCAGTAGAACATTCAGACAACATTGGTGCTGACAATCGATAAAATATGAAGAATTAGAGGAATATGAGGCTCTAAGGCAAACAACGCGAACTCGAGACATAACGCCTTCAATTTTTACTGGACACAGCAGCTAGTTATAAGTCATCGGAAAAGATTTATGCTCGGCAGCTACGCACATGAATACTGCTCAGAAAACCGGCTACGGCGTATTCGCCCATCAATGCATCAAGAATAGAGAACAGCGCAAGGATGGATACTTGGTGGTTCACAGGTTCTGCAGTGAACTGGCTCTGTATGTCAAAAACAATGACATCCCTTCACAGTGTCGCTACGCTTCGACGACTTGTAGTAGATCGACGTCCCGGCTATCAATTCTCTTGGTGGAGGAGATAATGCGACGGCACCGAGCTCGACCGTGGAAGACTCGGGAAACAGACAGAGAAGAGACGAGGGCTTCCTAGTCGTCGCTGCAAGCGTTGGCTCGATGATGTTTGGGAAAATGAGTCGACTGCCATGGTCGCCTGAATAGAGCCCGTTAAGTAACCACGAAACGTAACAGATTCATATCAGCAATGGAGCTATTTTTCTGAGCTTCTGTATTCGAAAAGGGTCAGATATACGCTGAAAACGAATCAAAAAGACTTGAAAAAGACAGCTTACAGAGTTACGATGCTTGACGCCAATGGCCCTTCGGGTTAACAACAGCAAACAACGTTGTCGCTCTCTTTCCTTTACCACCATGATCCCCGTTCCTCACCATCGTCTTCCAGTGCCGCTGCACCTTTTCCTTGACGAATCTCCAGAACAGACAACGGCCTGCGCAAAGGGATCTAGGCGCGTGAGTGACGGCGAGGCTGTATTATCATACGACATGCTACTGTACAGCCTAGGTCTTTACTTTCGATGTTCTCATCGTGCTGAACTTTGAAGGCTGCTAGGCCTGCCTGGGGACGTGACTAATTCTCTCTCTCTTATCAATAGTGATATCGGCATCGCCTACGAGGATAGCTTCAAATCAGCAAATATAGTCGTCCTGAAATTAGCAAAGCTACTACGAGAAATCGCAAGCCTGAACAATGCTTACTAGTCCATCGAATCCGCTTCTTCTGTTCTCGTCAATGGACAGCTACACGGTGATTAATTCTCTATTGGTGTATTAGAGGTAACTTGTATGGGTCAGGTGTTCGTGCGGATACACTTCCTTCGTTCCTTTCTGTCGATGTGCTCGTGTATCATTAGATTTCTATCTCGCCTTTCAGATATTATTACACCATGCTTTGGATCGCTGCAGTACACGCTAGATAACCACACTAAGTCTGAGTAGATAGAACATTTTGCAGCACTATCGTTGGTATTATTCACTCTGTGCGCATCTTTTGCTTCCACCGTGATTAAGACACTGAACTTCATTTAGATTCGAAAACCTGTGTGCCCTTTTGACTTGGAAACCGTTTTGCAAGAATATACACTAGCAGAGTGGGCGTCACCTTTTGTGGTCGTGTATGCTCTAAAGAAGACAGTAAACATATGGTGCTCCAGTCTGACCAGCCATGTTACGTCCGAACAGGTCTGGATTGCATTGAGAGGAGGGTAGAGTGGAGCTTTCGACGATTTACTTGTATGAGTCAAGGGTCTCTCAGGGAATACAGCTCTCCTTTTCACACCGTTTGACGAGCTTGATGAGCCCGAGCCCCAAAAACCGATACCCCATTCCTGTTGCCCTTCATCTGATTGACCCGGGGTACTGAGGAGTTCGGTGCTGGAAAAGGCTGCAGCAGGCGCAAGTGAGTCGTCTTCTGGAAACCCTTGCGGCGGGACCTGTTTGCGTGACATCCTTCCATCCACTCGTATACCGCCGACTCCACCCCACATCTTCCGCATCGGTATGCTTTGCTCACTGCTCTCATTGGACGCTAAGGAACGCCCTAGAATACCGTGTCCACATGTGAGCCAAGGGAGTGACGGCCAATAGGGAAACCGTCGGCAACATTATCTAGTAAGTACAAGACGGTGAAGCCCTGCATTGAATATTGGGGCTATCATTCATTCTCAGCTATCTAAGTTTTCCGCCACACACCCCAGTCGCACTAAATCAGTCTTGACACCATAAGACTCAGTCATGGCTGCGGAACTCTGGGTGTCTTCGAAACGCCGACATATATACCTCGTATGTCATTGGCGTCCTCGTTACCATCATCAATGCTCTCTGTGTTACAGCTGCGGACCCGCAAGCATCAGGTGTTGCTCTTATTTCCATCAAGCAAGGTGTTAAATACTTGGTGTTATCGCCAAATGACAAACTTTGAAACATGGTTACTGGACGGTCGGCCTTGCTGGAGAACAAGTGGCGCGACATCTTGTGTTGATATCAATCAAAAGGACCGTCTTACATGCATGTGAGGCATAGGAGTATCACCGTTACATGTGAATTACTAGTCTCTCGTAGACAGACGACGATATCAACCTAATGACGGATAGGGTGGACGGTCAAAACCAACGGAGGTAAGTATCTCGGGTTTCGTCGATCTCAGAACTCATTCTCAAGCGACCGTGACCATTTGACAATGAGCTTATCTGACTCCTGTCATCCACTACGGGTACCGTGTACGATCACACCATCACGCAGTGAGCATCCCTACAAGTTTCGACGATCGAACTACTTTCATTCGACTGGCAAGGTAGGATTCCTGCTTTGTGGTGTACATCTCTTGCACATTTCACGAGTTATCATCAGAGCCTGCAAGCGTTCAACGATGTGCAAGGGCAGCTGAAAGGAATTGGAAGCTTTAGATGAATCCCTCTCCCGCTATCTGATGGAGGGTTTTTGTATTATGATTATAAGTCAACGGACTGGGTCTACTGTTCATAGGATGCAACCCGTGAACTGAGTTATCATCCCGCTAGTCGGATCTATGTTGAATAGATCGAGGGGAAGAGACCATGTTTATTTCGGTCTTGGGTGGATCAAAATGACTCTGCCGATCAACCGCAGGGTTAACATGTCTCCGTAAGACACGGTTGAACGCGTCGACCATGGGAAGGTTCTAGCGTTCGAGTTCCAGACCAACGAATTTCATGGACCGACCCATGTAGTGATACTCCAATGCTCCTTTTGATTATTTCATTTTCTACATGACATGGGGACTCGATATAAAGCGATACGTCTCCCCGCTACTTCCAAAATTTGCACCATCTCATCATCATGTGTATCATAGGCAGATGCTCCTTCTGCTCAGTATTTATCTACCAAGGCGAATGCCCTTGCAGTCGGGTGACGGACAATGTTGTCGTTCTCTGTCCCAGCTGCGCACGGTTTTCGGGACGCGGGTTGTCCAATACCCAAATCTCAGCCGCGTGGTCCAGGTGAGACGGACATCCTTGTGGATTCTTCTTTGCTTACACTTCAGAAGTGGACGTCAGAAGGCGCATTTCGGCCTGGAAACATATTTGGCTAGCGACACAGATGAGCAATTTGTAGTAGTGGCAGAGTTCAACGCTCCCTGTCTCGCCCATTACACGTTCTTCCGCTTCCTAACCTCCAATAGGTATCGTCTCCAAGGTAGGTTTCAGTTTCTTCATCAGTCCATCAACTCACCGTGTGCTCCTACATGTAAAGTAGGTCTGACTTCCTCTGGAAATACCGATCTTGATGTCCTTTTGTGACTTCGTTGCAACATCTTTGCCGGTGACAGTAATCCTTAGTTGTAGCAATTCATCTCGTCTGTACATCGTATCATTATGCTTCTCGAAAATCCTTATATCTCATGTTCCGGCCTGTGAATATACTTGGCCTGGTGTCCCCATTGTCTTATACACCCTGCATTGTTATAGTGAGAATATATATTTTGAACTCGAGCTTCCGACTGTCACAGAAGTTTGCATGAGGTGCTAGGCAGATGGATATCGATAGCTCGTCTTGTCAGCCGGCCCCGCGTGAAAACAGTTTTGCTTTAATACCGAACAGCCCCGTCTATCCATCCCAGGTAACACGAAAATGGGGGGTCCCGAGGATAGGAAAGCATTATGCCAAGCGGCGCCAGCGGGGAAAAAACCCCGTAGTCATAGTCGACTCCCTGAGAGACCAATAGCAGTGGAGAAGTACTTGACTGCCGTGACAAGTTGTGCGGGATACGATCATTTCAAGATTCCATACCCCGCTTCTAAAGCGTATTGGGTATATTGATAAGGACTTCGGATGTACAGCCTATAAACCAGCATTTGCCCGAGTTTCCGTCTTATGTTTGCGCATCAGACACCATAACGGCACCTCCTGATTCACTGGCATCAGACAATAACACGGGTTCAAAGTCTGATCCTGCGTGTAGGGTAGCTATCACCTTCGTCTCGGTCCGATATTATCGGTATGCGGGAAGTGGACAGCAAAATGTAGTCGGTTCAACGGTCAAGGGCCTAATGCACAGATCCATTCGTAAGACCATCGTGAAATTCAACAGCTGTTTTTAGTGATGTTGAGCTTTACAGTCATCCATGAACACAGGAATCCCCGAACTTCGTACAACCCCATATGCAGTTAAAAGGTCAATCGGTACCGAAACAGCAGTGAACCCTGGTCCCCAAGGGTAAAGCAGCTGAGCTGGCTCATTGGCAGAGCTACATGAGACCTCAGGTATGCGCCGCACCCGCCAATATTTGGAATCCAAATAATAATCATTGTCTGATCAATACCCCCGACGGTAACCTAGACGCATTCGTCGAAGGTCCTGGCGGGTGGGCTTATAACGCCGGCCTCGCAGAGACTTTCGCCGTTAATAAGTTAAGGGCGGAAGAGCGAGATGACGAAATAGTATGAAGCCCCTCATATACTGCACAAATGTGAGGAGTCTTCGTCCAATTGTGAACTGAGGACATACCATGATGCTTCGCAGCAATGCGTCGACCCTAAATCGTATGAGATGATAACAAAAAGGGATAGCCTACTGTCAGCGTATGAGCTCCACATCGCCGGGGTCGCGGTAGAACATCCGTGGAACAAAGCAAGTCTTGTACCTCCATCCGGCAATCCTTGAGCTGATAAATTTTCCGGACAGATGGACGGGCAGGGCACTGGAAGAAAGCAAAAAACATCGTCGGCCGACCGCGCTGTTTCGTGGGAGTGTAGACAAAACGTTAGCTAAATGCATGGAAAAGAATGAGTGATGTTGTTACCTGGGTCTCACTTCCCCAAGGAGTTTTTCTCCTCGCCAAGAACGGGTAAACCACCAGCGACAGCAAGAAGGGAAGAGGACCCAGGATGTCCACCATAATAAAAATCCTCCCCTGGGAGAATACGCGTCGTTGAGATGAGATTCGGCTGTCGTAAGCTAAGGAGGGTCTGGGATTCTTCCCCATGTTGAGTCGATGGTGACGACCAACGTCCGCGGGCTTGAATGAGATAGGGTAATATGGAGTGCGGTGCCACCTTCGACTGGCATTGACTATCCAGAAATCCCGCAGGATCCGTAACCTCGTGATGGACCACAATCACGTAGGGGTCTTGCCAGCGGATGTGATCCATAGACCAGGATAGACGGGAAATCGTTTGTCGCGTTCGATGAAATAGTCGAGGAAGATGGAGAGAGGTATGGAACTGATAAGGTCGGCGGATCAGTGATTTGACGGCTCAAAACACCCAGGATGTTGACCTCTGGCCCAGAAGCAAAGGACGAACCCACCGTGACGCTTTGGAACGCCGTAGAAAAGAAAGGCGACGATTCCACGTTCTCTCGAAATCAAAATAGAGTTAGCCAAGTCCCGCGAACCTCGCGTCGGCGTTGCATAAAGCTTTACCCCGCCCGGTCTTTAGAGCTCGGTGTGAGATAGAATGTAGCCAGAGACTTATGGAGGGCAAAGGGATTACGTAGATAGCAAGACACCTTTCGCACGATAAGGATGGGGAGTTCATTTCCGCCACGGTGCATATACATGAGGGAATGATCTAGGCAGCTCGACAGTCCACCGCTCATGAGTCATGTGGAATTCGATGAGTTCGGTGTCACTGTTACTGCTTCAAAGGTTTATGAACGGATGCGTTTGACGTCACGAATGATGGATTGATTGAAATGAATCTTTTTCCGACCAATGAAGGTATGCTTAGTCCTGGGTCGCACTTTGAGCGACGACGGCAGGCAGTCAGGAATAGCAAAAACAGAGTAGAGATGAGAAGGGTAATGAATAATGAGTTGTATCAGGAGATTACGCGTGTTCTGCTGAGAAGATAGCGCAGGTTGACAGAACTCTGGGTGCAAAACAAGACCAAGGCGCGTGGTGTGCTTCTAGAAGACTCTGGCGAGGAAGGGGAGAGATAAAGCTTGTCGTGTCTCCAACGCATCCACAGGCTGCCCTTGGCCCAATGTCAGACAATGGCGCTCATGCAGTAATGGCAGTATTCCCATGATACAGGGATCCTGTCCTATTCACGTTATTGAAAAAGAGATTTTTGGAGTATCAAGATATGCACTCACGCAAGCATCGCATGATCTGGATGTTCATTGCCAGGGGACAGTATATGATTCGCACAATCCGAGGTCGAAGTCTGCTCTAATGAGCAAGTTTGAGCTAACTTAGGTTTGCAATTTTGATGACTTACTGACCGATGATGTACGGCGCCATGCTTCTTCCAGCCGATCCGTCGATACGTAAACGCTCCAGCCACCAGTGTTGCCCACAAAGCCAGAAACAGCTACTGCATATTCGTCCAAGATCGGTGCAAGAATGAGAATATGGTGATCCGTAGACTCCGTATATGCGCATATATGCAGTGAACTGGTTCTGTACGTCAGGGAGACGATATTCTTGAGATTAAGAACAATTCCTCGCAGCGTAAGTAGAGCTCCTCCGGTGGTGTTGTCTGCCTAATACCGTCATCACAGAGAGCCATGCTCGTCCGAGTTGTAAACTTGCTCGATATCCCAACGGCGGCCTCGAAGATTTGATAGTACCACAGTTCTACGCCCAAGCGCATGAGTATCGACGAGGCAGAGAGCGAATTGCTGTCTTGGACAGACGTCATCGCTGTACATCTACCAGCGCTCAAGGTCAGTCACCGCCAAAGAGAGAAAATGAGACGCGTACCACGATACAGCACCCTCAACGCCTTTCGCCCACAACGTCCTACTCGAGCACCAAGCGCTGAGAAAGCTTTGACGATACTGGAAGTTGCGGTGAGCAACGAAGATCATGATGGTGAATGTCCAAGAAGGGTATGCAATAACGTGATTGCCGCCGCCGCTCTTTCAACCGACCACCACGAGCCACTTTGAACGCTGGCCGTTATTTCCATGAGCTGACCAGGCAACGATGACTAACGTACCCCTCGAGCTCATCGAGCAAATACTCGACGAGCTCAGTGACGACCGCAACTCCCTCATCGCAGCGCTCTCCGTTTCCCGAGCCTTCCATGGCCGGGCTCTGTACCATCTCTTGCAAACCGTCCACCTCAGCAAAGACCCAGATTTTCACCAATTTCTTGCCCTCTGCGAAATTTCGCCCCTAGTGCCCAGCATCGTCCGCTCACTCAAGATCGTATCGCGAGGCAAGGAGCCCCAGCTGCCCCCTCTTCCCAAAGTCACCTCGCTGCACATCCGGGGCCAGCTCGACGACCTATGGCAGATCGACTTTCTGGCTATCACTTCCCTCACGCTGGAGGACATGGTGTTCTCCACCGCGATGAGCTTCCGCCATTGGTTATGTTCGTATCCCTACCTCAAATCCTTGTCCTTGATTGCCGTCACTGTGCACCAACCTGCAGCGTTCGGTGCCTATGCGGTTGCTCGAGGCCCTGCTCTAGAGAACCTATCACTCGCGTACGTCAACGAAAACGTGTACACGATGTTCCTGGGGAGCGTGGTCAAGGAAGCCAGCCGCTTTGCACTACACGGACTGTGCCAACTCCAGCACAGGACCCTTTATTCATTCGACGTCTCTGACATGCACAAACTCCTCTGTGCTACTCGTGGGACGCTTCAGGAACTGGAACTGAAGCTCGTCTTTTACGGTGAGCATGGAACCATCGTACGATTGGTTACTGATGATCAGATAGGCGCTCGCCGGATGGAAACCGCCATCCTGGATATCTCCCAGGTGCAAACGGTTAACTACCACCTGTACGATTTCTCGAAACCATGTTTCATCACCAACATCCGTTGGTTATCCTGTTGCCTTGATCTCAATGGCAGCCAACCTGCAGCTCTTAAGCAGCTCCATATCCGCATGCACCAAGCGGCCAAACCAGAATCATTGGAAAAAGTCTCTTTCTCTGACGTGTTGGCGCTATTGGATGGGATCCTTACTCAACCTCGGTATCATTTCCTCGAGTTGGTTCACTTCCATCTGCCAATAAAGGGTGATAGCTGGGATTGGATTGAGCCTGAGGAATTTCGAGAGACCTTGGTGACCTCGTTGCCGGGATTACGTTCCCTCGGGTTACTTGTAGTCGACTTCTCAAAGTAGGCGAACTGCGTTATCTCGTTTCTTTCATGCTCCTCCATCAACAAAAGGGCGTCTGATATATTGCTGTGATTTGACACACTGTATTATTTTTCGGCCTTCCAAACAATTGTGTATTTAGACCCGTCCTGAAACCACTGCTATGCATTAAAAGGTACATATGCGTACTTGTAGTTGTGTCTCCATAATGACAACGGCTAATCGAAGTTCACGATGACCATAGACAGGGAAAAGTAATCAACATTGGTCTCGCATAGATCCTCTTTGTTGTACAGAAACACAACTACCGTCATTCAAACACAACTAGACCCCAGTGAGCACGAGAAGACGATAGAGTAGAGGATGAGCCTCACCCTTGTATTTACTCATATGGGCGTAGCCCACTGAGCCAGCGTCCTGGACACTACACTCGTACAAACAAGCAAAAACGACGACTCCAAGGTGAGGGGCTGCCCAGCGTGTGTAGCGATGGCTGGGTAGCTATGGGTAATGGCACGCAGAGCCCGACGACAACCAACCGCGAAGGTCACCACGCGAGATCATTCTGAATGTCTGCGTCAGCCTCACTTATATGTGGAGAACGAACGCCTCGACTATCTTCTATCAAAAATTCCTGTTTGACACGCGAGTTCAATATTTGCTGCAAATGAGTCGATAGTAAGGTATTTCTTCGCTGTTTTTGTTTCATTGTTGGAAGTACGTGCAGCACCCTAGGGTAGTAACAGGTTCACGAGTTGCTGTAATATGGGTGTGGGTGAATAGGAAACGACGAGCGGGACCTTTATGACGATTAGTTGGGATCCATAACATACAGAATATAAGGTACCATAGGCGTCTGGAATCACTGTCACGGATACCCCCGGGAAACAACAGAGCAGTAGGAGAATGACAAGGTTGTTCACGCTGGTAAATAGCGCCCCAGAGAATGGACTGAGAGTTTGTGCAAATATCGCCGAAAATACGCGGCCTGATTTCGGCCCGACAAAACGTTTGTCTGGTGACGCATCTATGACGCGCATGGGCAGATCCCCCGCCCTTGCGCACGGACCGCCGACGCGCATAAAAAGGTGACCTCCCTCTTCGCCATTCCTTTCTTTCCCTCCCCCACCATCTCTCATAGGAACACACCCGTAGCCGTCCCGCTGAAGAGAGCTCGAGGCGCATCGCGCTTAGAAAGGGCTACTTGTCCTATCGGAAACCTCTGGCCTTCCTGCTCTTCTTCCTTGTGCTTCTCCACAATTCACGCATTTGTCCACTCGTAAGGGTTGAAGCCAGGCTCGAGGAAAGAAGCCTGCCACTTGTTAGACTGCTTGTCAGACTGGACAGGCAGGTCGTTAGAGTTAGTACATTAACCTGAGGCATTTAAGAGGAATCTTACCAAAGGACCTGCTCCCTCCGAATCTTTGAAACATGGATGGATGTTTATTCCTCAGTCTACCAGATCCCCACGCGTTTTCAGCCCAGCCTGCATATATGATTCTCGCCAAAACGCGAGACTTTCTGTACTTGAGCTTGACTACTACATCGAAGAGTTTGGCATGGAGATATTAAAACGTCCGCTAGGCTGCGTTTTAGTCATAAAGGTAACGATGCCAAAGAAAAGGAAGCGCACTGGTGGAAAGTGGCTGCTGCGGCCGCGACGTAGTACGTGGCACGCGAGTTGAAGCCGACGGCAAAGCTGTCAACACTCCGATTATGCTCCGATGCCATTCCAGCGACTGCATCCAAAGCTTGAAGACGAGCGATCCACGACAGTTCGCTGGAGAATACGGGGGTGTATTGAGCAAGAGTGAAGGGAGCGGCCGGGTCTGGGCTGGGTGATGATGGTCGCAGCAAAGCAAGGGACAACTGTGGCTGTGATCAGCGCGTCTTTTGTTCTTCCATCAGAGAAATCTTCTCATGTTTCTCCGTCCATTATAATCGATCATTAGTTCGCCTCTTTACTCTTCTTTTTTCACTGATGTTGACCTACTCTCAGAGATCCATACCTCTCCAGCGCATTCTTTCCAAGGTTTGCCACTGACACGAAAAAGCTTGTGGTTAAGCTAAAATCCTCCTTCAGAAAGCCATGGACAAATTCCCTCAAGAGCTCATCGACTTGATCATCGACCAGCTCTGGGACGACCCCAAAGCCCTCGGAACCTGTCTCTCCCTCTCACGCTCCTTCAGGCCGCATGCCCAAGTCCTTCTTTTTCGTGCCATACACATATCCTCCGACCTAGACTTTCTCAGGTTCACCTCTATCTGTCGCAGCTCCCCAGCAATTGAATACCTCGTTCGGTCCCTGCACTTTGTCTACTCCATCGACCTCCTCGGTGGGAACGTGAGCGTCGCCTCGCGCCAGCTCCGCATCCTCTTTCTCCCCAACGTCGACACCCTCCACATCGACGGCGGTGGCAACACATGGGACGACGGGCTCGTCGGGTCCATGACGTCCGTTATAACGTCGCTGACACTAGAAAGCATCGAGTTTTCTTCCGCGGAGAGCTTCCGAAGATGCATCCGCTCCTACCCCCAACTCAAGTCCCTCAACCTGATCGGCGTGTCCTCCCCGCCAAGCGCGAGGGGGAGCATTGTCGACGGTTCATTCTTGTGGCGTGCAAGCGATATGAATATCCCATTATACGCGCTGCGCAACCTTCGACTCCATATTCCATTACGCGACGTATCCGAAATACAAAGTATCCTCAACGGCGTCCGCCACTCTCTCTCAAAGCTGTCGATATCACCCATGCTTCCCAATGACAGTGAGTTTATCATATTCCCCTCCTTCTCATCTTAATTCGTGTACGACCAGAAACCCCAAAATACTTCACAAATGCCCAGGTCCTTGATTTCTCTCGCGTGCCGGTTGTCGACTACGTCATGTCCAATATCCGACACGAGGAGCAGTACCTCCTCGAGGGCTTGCAGTTCCTGGAGCTCTGCATAAAGAAAGGCGCCGGCCAAGCGTTTCTCCAGAGCCTCACCGTCATTGTCCCGCCACTCCCCACTCTCAAAGAACTTATGCAGCTGAGTGGCAATAACATATGGGCGGCACTGGATACCGCCCTCTCCGCTCCGCGTTTTTCCTCTCTCAAAATCCTCAGGATCTCCATTGGCTCGGAGGATGACAACATGGTTATCCGGCGGAATATCGTGGAACAGATGCCCGTCCTTCACGAGGAGGGCCGACTCTTGGTTGAGGCGCTAGCTTAGGCGCATTTATTTATATTGTATATTTTTATCTACTTAATCCTTGTAGCATATCCGGAAATGATGGGTGGCGGAGCCAATCCGTTTTCTTCAACCCTCTAGCAGTCAGAACGCACTGCTCGTAAACTCGTGCTAGGCATGCCATCCACACTCTGAGTGTGCCTTGTCGTCCTCCAATTCATTCAACTCCTCGTTTTTATTGGCGCCTGCTTCAAAGACCGTGGTAGCAAAGGTCGAGAGCTGGCTGCCATCAAGCATGAGGACGGCGCAATCTTCCTATTAATTCTGCGTGCACTAGACTAGCCCGCTGTTGAACCATTGTACAATGAAATACCGATCCATCTCTTCAAAAATGGGCAAGACGAATACTAAGCTATATGCACAGATTCTCCTTGTTTATTTATCCACTACGAGCGCGTGCCTCTTTCTGTTCCGAGTCGAACATGTCCCAGCTGAAAAATTGTATTCGTGTCGTCACCTACAGGCTCTTAAGGTTGAATTTGCGCTCGCGAGAGCAAGCCCTCAAACTCCGAATTTCGGCCGGTGGTGTTTGTATGATGGGACTCTACTAGGCAATTCAAATAAAACCAGGCCTGTCGAGTTCGATAGCCAGTAATGTATCTTTTTCTCGGTGGGATATGACATATAGAGAGGAGCGGGGTCGTAGCTATTGGCCACAGCAGCGCCTCAGTCCAGTCTTGGACGAGATTGGGGGCATTAAGCTTAGGATAGATCCTGTGCACCGCGAAAGTCGATGAGTTTTCTATTGTGTACGGTCGTTCCTCAAAGGACCGCTATGGAAGAATCGTCGAATCGTCCGAGTCAAGTCCGCCGACTCAAGCCAGTGTTTATACGCGTTTCTCCGCACACATGATGACGGCGGACGCATGTTTATATCCCATTACTAATTCTGTGTCCCCCACATAACCCCCCCTGAAACGCAAGTAATGAATTGTCTGTGCTGGCTTTGAACACGAATAACTAATACGTCGTTTGATACAGGTTTTCGCCGCTTATAAAGAACAAAATGAATACAGTACGTAGACTATACGATGCCTTCAAGTTTCTGTCTATCTGATGAGGCACGACAAAATCGTAGCGATCCATCACGCGTCGGAATTTGGATTCCCAGAATAGCCTTGTCGTTATAAGACGAGTAAGACAGGCGAGTTAAGCTGAAGTATTGGTACGAGAGAGAAAGGCGGCGAAGCTCTTCAATGAGGAATTGATATAGCATTTCGGACCACTACGTCGAAGCAAGCGAGTTAGCACAAGCCGGGAGAGAAATCCCCGAAACTCCCTCCATCATGTCACTTAACCCATCTCTGGAGTACGTTAGTAATTTGAACAGCGCTAGAAAGCTGGGTTTCAATTCAGGCCAATAACACGAGGTCCGGCTCGTCTTCGCCTTGACAACAGCACGTGGGGCTACGGCATATAGAGAGGAGCGGGGACATAGTAGCTTTCATTACACCGCCGGGCAAGAGGAGGGGCGTTAAGCGTTGGATAGATCCTGTCGCCATTACTTTACTGCGTGGCTGAACCTCGGCGAAGACCAGACCGAGCGTCGAAGAGTCGCGTTTGCATCGTGTGGGTCCATGAGAAGTTTAGAGGCAAACGGGGCGGTGATCTCGACTCGGCTGGGTAAGAAGTATGAATTCGGGGAATCAAATTCTGCATTGAAAACACCAAGGACGCGCGTTTCACTGGAGCATGATGTTTTCTCCATGCACGGTTATAAAATTTGATGTTTTCCTGGGCGTATTTTGTGAAAAGGCTGGTCACCATCATCATCGACAATCAAAGTAAATTAACCGTAAAATGGACAGCTCGTCCAAATTACGTTCCCTAGGGCGTGTTTCAATGGAATTCGATACCAGACGTCGCCGCTCAACGAGGTTCTTGATCTAGAGAATGTCCGTGGAGGATGAGTTCGGGCAGAGAACACGAAGGCCGAAGGCTGGGAGCGCCATTCAAAGTGGGAAGTGAAACGAGGCAAGATGTAATTAACTCGCTATAGAGCTTATTGGACAAACTGGCAAAAGATCTGGAGGCAATCGTCTCAACGATCGGTTTGGACGTTCGAACAGGAAGACATTCGTGTGTAATGGCATTGAGAAAGGCAAAGGATGGCGTACGATCTGTACAGGGTGAGGTTGAGAGACGCGATGGGAAGGAGAAGGGGCCGGAATGAGGGCAGCCGACATTCTCGGTATTATGCCTTTGGAATCATGAAGCAATATCACCAAACGGAAGAGTATTCTTCCACTTGCTGTTGCTGAAACGTCCAATATATGAATTAGGCGTTGACTTTTGAGCGACGATTCTCATCATCTGTATTGTCGGCCCGGGCTCTAGAACTCCTTCACGACGTTCGGCCATTATAAAACTATCAGCCCAGAGAAGAAAGATTGAGCAAAAAGTTACGAGTAGGCGGGGACTGCGATTCTCCAGTTGTGTTGGTTCCTACCACACGTGTACGATCTTCTTCTTACCAACCAAGGATCGAAGGCCGACACCCGACCATGTGGTGCGGGATTTACCGCCCTTTAATCCCTTTGGGATATACTTTTCCCTCTAAAGCTTGAGGACGAGTTCAACTTTCAACCTTCATTCATGGCATAAAGCTTCTCACCCATATACCGGCCGCGGAGCTCCACCACATCGTGAATCCCGTACAGCAATCGGAAATTCCATGGATTTGGAGCTAGAACCCCATTTACGGGTTTTTTCTTCCTTGCAGAGTCGAAGTTCCGGGGAAATGTATCGTATATAAGACGGATGGAGGGCTGCCGGCATTTTTCTCACTGCAAGCCCCTCGAGTCGAAATGTCCTTGGTTCGAGCATCCCTCACCCTCTTCCAGGCAGTAGCCCATCACTTTGCCATGACGCCTCCCAATCCTACACCAAAAAAAGGACGTTATCATACCGAAGAGCTATACATTCTTCAAATCGCACCTCTGATTTTTTGGGTATGCTTTTCTTCATGGGGTCCCTCCGCTCATGCTCACTGTCACCCGTGCAGCTTCACTCCGTAGCGCTGTGGATCTTCGCCATCTTCGAGACGCTGCTTTACCTCACCACTGTATATCCAGCTGAGAAGATGTCCAGCTACGCATCGCTCGCCGTCTGTCCTGCGGCATCTTCGCCGAGCACGCTACCTCATCTCGTACCAACGACACTCTTCTACGTTGGCTGCGCTTCCATCTTTACGGGCGCGCTCATTCGTCTTGACTGCTTCCACACACTCGGTGAACTATTCACCTTTGATCTCACCGTCCACCCGGCCCACAAACTCGTCAAGACGCGCCTATATGGGGTCGTACGACATCCAGCGTACACAGGTTCGCTGATGCTCGTTGCCGGTATTGCTCTGGCGCACTTTACGCGTGGGGGTTGGGCAGCGGAATGTGTCTTTAATGACCAAAGCGGCTGGGGCATGATCGGCATGTACGTATTGTGGGGAGTCTGGTGGATATGGACATCATCGGTGGGAATTAGTAGGGCCCTCGCGGAGGATAAGCAAATGAGGCTCTTGTTCGGCGATGAGTGGGAACGATATGCTCGAGATGTGCGCTGGTGGTTCATCCCGTGGTTGTTTTGATATTGGGCTATGGGGTGACTTCTGCCGTCTAAAATGCTGCGCTTATGATTAGTTATTTATTATTCACGAACAGATATATATATATCGCGACATACTGGATATGTAGTTTAGATGGACTGCGTATTCACTTCAAGTGATCCAGCCTTCAAACATGACCCTGAATTTCTGCAGTCAGCTACCAAACTTGAATATGCAATTCGGACAAATGGCATACCAACATAGCCAACGGATGCTTTACTCGTTGATTACCGAGCACAGATCGTTCTGATTTCGAAGGGATCTCCCGCGCAGACGAGGACTTTTTGGCCCAGTTCTCACATTGTCGGGTGCATAATTATCTTTTGATTGGCGTCATTTGTCTCCGGTATGTCTGGTTTGGCGACCTTCTTGAGTTCTAGTACATGAACCATGTCAGCAACAAAATGGTGACAGTAAACTGCCATCGAACATACTCGTGAGCTGTTTTCACAACGTTCTCCGAGGAGTTGGAAGTAGCTGCGCCCAGGAGTTCCCAGCTCAAGGACCAGTGAGATTCAAGCGTCTATATGCATCTCTCGGCAGGCAGTGACAGCTATCCAACAGGACACAGAGGACTCAGGCTCGATCGTGGCACCGATGCCGTACGTAGAAGAACAAAGATAGAGGAATATAAACTCTGTTCAAATCTGTGCCCTCTGTTAGCATCTGCGGTCCGAGCTCAATCATTGCTCACTTGTGAAAGAGTAATTTATAGGACCAGTTACTAGATGCGAAAGATTGATAGAAGATGGTGGTGGTCACGGTTCAAGTCCCATATGCCTATTCAGGACATCAACGCATCGATCATGGCACCGGCGACCCTTGGAGCCCCTTGGTCGTCTATTTTTGCTTGGCATTCTATCTCGTTCACAAGACTTCCTGTAGGGCAATCCAGGAAATTTTCACAGCTATTCAAATCGCTTTTTTTCTGTCACAGCGATTCGGATGTCAGATATACCTGTGGGATTCAGCTATCAATGCTGACTGAGACGAATCTACATCAAGTGGTCTCGTACTCTTTGTCAGTATCAATACTAGGACTCTTGAGGGGGATGTTTATAGCATGCACTGATATCAAATGAAGCTTGTCTCTCAGGATCTGACGTCGTCGATTAATCGCCTCGGACTCGGTGAAATGAACGTTGCTTCATGGAACAAGTTCTCGCCGCCTCTTGCTCCACTGTATCAATCTCTGAGATGAACTCGGAATTCTTAGGAGAGTCGACCGACCCTCGACTGCTTTCATTTGAATTATGACGATATCGAAGCTAACCCGACGATGCAGATATTGTATAGATTCACCATCTTGATATTTGTTGCACACCATTTTTTGGATCGGCCTTCCATACGTCAAATATATTTTGTTTGTGGTAAGGAGCTCAGGTTGCGCCGACATAGCCCGTTTCGTCTCCACGCTGTGTTCGCAATGATCCTATGGCATTGTCAATTGGCTGTATTAGTCATTCCATATATTTCGAAGCAGTTGTGTGCCATGAAATAAGATAACGCTAACGAATATGGATACGCCTTGACATTGCAGCCTACCATCGAAGATCGAAAAATGCAGCATGATACCCACGACTCCCGTGAACGTTTAAGCCCGTCCAGTCAGATGCATGATCTTCCCCGGCTCCCGCCTGCTATGCTTCCAGCCACCTGTTTCATCGTACTCACACTTGCCTCCATAAACACAGTCCCTCCAAGCAGCATACATGAGCACCACAAAGCACTGTCCCTCGGGGCTTCCAGCCGTCCATGGCACAGTATCCTGCCATCCCAGCGGATTAACAGCAGGTGTGACCGTTCCATTTGCAGTGACATGCGGGTTCCCCTCCTTATCATTCTTCCCAAGCGTCGCACGAACCCCATCAGCCCACGAGATATATGACTGATCAAACACATCAGGACATAGGATGGCCATACGATAGATAACAGAAGCAATCAGCGATGTACCACTGATTTCTCCGAACCCATGACCGTCTCCCCACACGTCGTCGAGGTAGTTCCGAGCTAGTCCCTGCGTGGTTGGGGAATCAATAACGCCGTCGACAATTTCCTTGATCCACTCTGTCAAGTCATCTATGGCTTCTTGGCGCCATGAAGCGCGCCAAGCTACGGGTGCTTTCGTGATAGTAGCCAGTACGCGAGTCATTCCCCCAGCGGCCCAGCCATTTCCAGTGCTCCACAACCCGACGTCCTGGCTCTGTGGACCGACGATGTGCATCCACACGCCATTGTAAGGCTCGTCGGTGATATTGGTAGCTTGCAGGACTTCACGGTAATACCCACACTGTTTGTACGCTTCGTGGAGAAGCGATACATTCCCTGTGTCAGCGGCATAGTATGCGATGAACGGAGGCGCCATGTACATGAAGTCAGACCTGCGAGCATTGTCATCAACCCAGCCGCAACAGTAAGAAAACTCGAACACGTACCATAGTTCAGGGACATCTGCTCTCTGACTAATAGCACCATTTTCCCACCTCGGCGCCTGCTCAAGCATATATTCTATTTCTTGCCGAGCTCCGTCCGCGTACGCGTCGTCCGTCTTGCCAATCAGCCAAGCGAATACACCCAAACTCGCGGGGTCACCAACTGCGCCGTCCCCATCGCTCAGCACGTCAGCACCCTCGCCGAACACAATTTTATCTTTGGCGTATGAGAGCGCCTTGACAGATGAAGGCGAGTAATGTTGTGCAGATAATGGAGATAGACCATAGACAGATATCTCTGGGTTGTAAAGCTCAAGAAGCGCTTCCGAAGCGGTGCCGAATTCCCAGGAATGCGAGGGCAGCGACTCCGCCAGAGCTGTGACCGAAGCGATGTCAAAGCCTGGCGAGAGCGCAAAGGGGTCCTTGGCGAATATTATCGGCAAGATCTGCGGAAGGACAGGATAAATGACAAAATCCAGAGTGTACAGCAAGCCAAGACTAACCATCAAAGCAAGCAACGCGACTTGAAGCATATTCAAGAGAGATAAATGATTTAAATATTTAAAAAGAGTGTGAATTCGCCTTTGAACTGGACGTGATTTTCGCACAGATGTAAGGGGGCAGAATCAAGCTCTGAAAGCGAGCGGGCTGCCATTTTAACCTGAAAAAAAGAACCAGGGTCGGCTGACCTTGCGAAATAGGTCTTCCCAACCTGTTAGGGGTGCACTTGTAAAGCGAGAAATCAAAAACGGGCGGCCGAAATCATCATTCATCTTTCAAGTCATAGCTGCTCCGGAAGCGCTGACATAAGACCAAAGTCCTGATGCCGTAGCACTGCACGTAGCAGACCGAAAGCATTCCAATTGAAGGGGGAACGCCTTGAAGTTGGAAAATAGACTAGGATGTGGAGCATGATTGATCAAAGATTGATTTCTAAGTTCGTCGAAGAATGTCATCCCGCACCAGAGGAATCAGTGTCGCACAAAAAGAGCGAAGGAGGACGAGTTTTATGGCAAACAGACCTTGTATTTCGTACATGTTCCTTGGCGTCTCGGAGGGTCCAATTTGTTGAGCGCGTAGCGAGTAAGCCTTTTGTTGCAAGCAACATCAGGAGTAGAATGTGGCTTTCACCATTACTAGGTCAACGACAGGTATTGCATATAGTCCTAAATGACCGCTCTTGCGGGGCGCGCGCTCCTGCAATTTTGGTAGACTCAAGAGCCCGAAACTGCAGAGGAGATTAATCAATTAAACTAGATGTGGATAGTAGGGACCCACTAGGTAGGAGCGAGCGTTAGCGCTCGTTATATACGGGAGGTTCTCCTGTCGGACCCAAGTGTCAACACAGTAGCAGAAACAGAAAAGCCCGTGATAAACTCGACAACTTGCGGGTAAGCAGTACAACAATACAGACTTTCGCCACCAGAATCAGAATCTTGCGCTAAAGGAATTCATAAGAATTGAAGTCTTGAAGAACTTGAAGAGAGGTGAGCAATGTGTTTGGTCGTGATTGGCGAATGGATTTGGCCCTCATTATGTATGCTCGCTAACGTTCTCAATTAAGTATTCGAGGTGCATTATTAAGGCGGCTACATTCTTCAGGCCGAAGGTTGGAGGGAGGACGAAGGAGGAAAGGTCCACGATTACTGCCGAGGCTCGAAATACATACAAACATTTCATCAGCATCCTAGCAGGCAGTCTAAGAGTCACCTTGCTTGACAAGGTCTCCCCCCGGGTCGCAAAAGTTGTGATTTCCTAACATGAGCAAATAGATAACAACCAAGATAAACAACAGTGCTAAATAATTCTTTAAAAACTTTCTGGTCAAGGGGGTACTGGGATGTCGGCCCGGCACACCGGGTAGGTAGGTAGGTTGGGCCGGCAGGCCCGAAAAAAAAAAGTTGACTCCTCCTGTTAGGGTCTAAAAACATGTTTTTGCAGGATATTTTGAATGAATCATGATGCAATATATACCACAATACATTCTACTTACTACTGAGGATATGATAGCTGGTGTTACAAACATCTTCACCAATGCTCTTTGGCATCGATGCCAAATCGATGCTTACTGCATTGTGATGATGTCATATGCCTTATTGACAACTTATTGAACTAATTTGAAGTACGAGTCCAATAGGATGCAAATTGTGCTCAATAAATTGGAATATCCATTATGCAGGTACTTTTGCATGGAAAATGGGCTAAAAAGTGCGAAAATAAACCTATATTAGGCGAAATGACATCATATAGGTCACGTGGAGGTAGGTAGGTCCAGCGCTGATGCACGAAAATAATTAATCGACCCACTGTCTTTTTTTTTTGTATTCGGACCCCCTTGTTTCTGGTATGTACTTAAATAAAAAGAGAAACTATGACAAGTGTCGGTCGAAAGAAAAAGCGAAGAAATTACGGATAATTCGTGCACTGTTAGCTTTTTGTCCATCTGTTGTCCTCGTGCTCATTGGTTTTCAAGTTACAGTATTTCACTCGGTTCCCTAGCAATGCTAACCCATGCCAGGAAATCATGTCGATGTGTAGCTTGGCGCAGAATGAAATTCGTTCCACGAATAATTCCCCTCCCTTCTCCTCACTACGCAGTCTAAAATTGAGCCCACTGGCCAATCTCTGACTACAATCCCTTCTTACCACTGTCCATGAAAGTTCCCTTACTGTCATTGCGCCTGCCCAAAATTGTCCGTGTCAAGAAACCACGTATCTGCCTGACTAAGTGGTACAGGTAAGGTAGTGTTTACCGGTCATTGTCATAGAACAAACAGCCTTTCATGTACTGTTTAAGTATCTAGGTAGAACAGTCGAGGTACTTCTTATATATCCTTCCCTCCGTTCACAAGCAAGGTCTGACCCGACGCAGACGGGCACTGGTTACTAAGAGTTGAACCTCCTATTGACTTTCTTCCTGCGTAGTCTCGTAAACCAGAATCAACGATCTGCATGAAGATGAGTCAGTCAGACTTATTGTGACATTGCAACCGATCGTTCGGCAAAGAAGGGCGAAGTAGATTAAAGTTGTACATCTACCAGACGATATATGATAGGTGTCGCTAAGCGGCCAAATATAAATAGATTTCATCTTCTGAGATTCAAACCCGATAACTCTCGTCACCATCACTTTTCCCAAATTTCCCCAACCAGCGCCTCGACCAAACGCGAACCCGCACCACCATCCCCTCTCACGCCTTATAGATGTAAACGTCGTGAAAAAAGAAAAAAGAAAAATTCAGCTCGATTAGAAAAAACAGAAAGACCAGCACATATTGTGAAGAGACGAACGCCGAGCAAACCGAAAACCAGATCATGGGACTTCTTCCAGCCAACCATGGCTAGACTGAACCCCAGCAACGTCAGAATCGTCAGGTGGTAACGGTATGACGGAGCGAATCGAAGAAGGGGATTGGATGGAAGACACCCCACGGAGTCTAGTAGAGTAAGGAAGAGCAGCGGAGGTAGGAATACCGAGGTAGTCGTAGAGAAAGACAGACCGTCGCGTGGAAGAGGACCGTTTAGAAATGTTCAAAGGTCTATCAGAGGTGGCAGTGGACGAATCGATTGATTCATCTGAAGGGGACGAATGGCAAGCTTCGTTGGAGCTCGACGAGGATTCAGCGACAGAACGATACGTTGCTGCCGCTTGAGACGATCCCATGAGTCTCCTCTTCTTCGACAAAGACGTATTACTGCCGTTCGAAGACGATCCCATGAGTTTCCTCTTCTTCGACAAAGACGCATTACTGCCGTTCGACGACGTAGTGCTCGTCATGAAAGCAAGCATACCAACAGGCTTTTCAGGAGCAAAAGCAATGTTGAGGATGCTATAAGCCTCTGTAGGACCCGTGGTAAAGTCCGGTGAAGCCCAGAGTTCGCGAAGCTCAGTACCAGGTGCGAGCTTCTCGAAGAGTTGCTCAGCCACTTGCCAGTGAATCTTCTGGGCTTCCGCAAGAGTTTTCTGATCATGAATATTTGGATCGAATGCAAAGACAAGTCTCTCCCAGTTTCCAGTGAATTCCCGTATGAATCGAACTTTATCTCCAACTATGACAAGGTCGTCAGGTTCATAGTCGCCTTCAGTCAGATAGATGTGGTGCTTCTGTAGCTTCGCAAAGGCTGAATATACCTGGGGGCGTAATCAGGACACACTTCGTTAAAAAAAAACCAAGAATAGCCTTACCAAATTTCGGTCAGCATAGGACATTGGCTGAGCATCCTCAATTTGGGTGACGATACCATAGATGGCGCCGTCACTGACAAGAAAGGCCAGAAGTGGGGTAGTCAGGTCTAATGGCAAGAGTTGTCTCAATGCTTCGACTCTGCCCCGTACAGCGTCAGAAGTCTCCATATCAAAGGCATAATCAACTTCTGTATTTCAATCCAGGTCAGTTGTACGGTCATGAATTCGTAGATATTGTTCATACCGACTGGTATCCCATCTAAGAGAGCGAGCTTCCAGCCTATATATAACCAGGATGTCGTCTTGAGTTCACTGTCCTCGATACAGCGCACCCCAGATATGAAGGGTATTTTCGGAATTATCGTAAAGATCTCAGGTATAAGGCGAGCCCTCCCATCTCCTGTGATATACAGCGTGGCCCGATTAATCTCATCGAAAGGTACTGTGTCCAAAAGTGTTTCCTAAAAGAATATGTAAATTGTTGACCCAATTAGGGTGAAAGCGACGTACAATCAGTTCCAGTTGAATCGCACATCCTTCATCATCAGCGCCACTCGGTAACGGAGGTCCAGATATAATAACCTCATGATGGTTTCTGATAATCTGGAAGAAGGTGTTATCTGGTCCTGCATCAAGATAGTAGTCGGAAGAATGGGGAAGCATCACTGAGAGAGATCACAAGCCTCCATTAGCAGTGTTTTCAAGGAGGATCCGTGAAGGATAAAGTGGCGCACCTCCCATAATAGTGATGCTTGAGTTCGCTGGGGGCAAGAATGTCACCTTGGGTCGTGGGTAATCATCAAGGTCCATAAAACCTGCGTTTGTATACACGAGCGTGTCTGGAGACGAAGTAGACATTGCAATTCGCGGTAGTAGTCGTGGAACAAAGTGCTGTCTATAATATTACTAATACTTCTAGGCCAATGACGTCAACTACGGCTGTTCCCTCTTGCCGGTACCGGCTACTACTACTCATCATCATATTACACGGCATGGTCCGCTGTAGAAACGGCCGTGGCGTACAGTACAGATAGCTTGCTAAGAAATTTATATACTGTACTACCCAACTCACCATTTGCCAAGGTCCCAGGTCAGGGTGTTTGAATGACTCCTTGGACTAATCCGCGCGCGAATGTGCCAAAGAGGTCTTTGACTTTGCTCGAAACTGAAATCATGTTTGTGTGCGCGACGAATACCGTGGGCGAGTTGAACGTCGCTAATTTACGTCCGAAAATGACTTGGGAAAATTGAGGTATAAACCTCATACAGAGGAATCACGCGGCGGATACTTGAGAATTGCAGAATCAATAATAAAGCACAGACCATCGGTAGCAGCTTCCTTGAATTGCAGGTAAATTTCTGTAGGGTCTGTACCGGAGTCGGTCAATGATGTATCGACGGGTATTTAATTCTGAAAGGTGGACCCCACCAGGTTGATCGCCTACGTCGTTTCTTGTTCTTCAAGTTGAAAACTCTTGTAGAGGAGCGCTTTGAAGGAAATTTGGGCATTATAGTGTCTTTGTATGTCGACTTGCGGTAATATCCAAGAGCACAATATCGGGCACAACGCAGTCTTCTTCTGCAGTAAGGACAAGACTTTATAAGATTCATTGAGGATAAGAACGACTATTGGGGCGCACCATTTTATACCGGCAATTCCGACGAATCTAGCAATAACGCCTCATGCTAGGGAACAGCTTTCGACAGTGGATTGGATGTTAGGACCTATTGGAGGTAGGGCCATGACTACCAGGTTCTTGGGAAAGCCGAGCGAGGTATGCTATCGGAACATGACTAGTGCTGTCAGAGAAAACATGAGGAATATACAGTGTCTCAAAGAATGGAACGAACATGAGGCAAGGCGAGATGCGAAGTTAAGGTAGAAAGCCGAGACTAATAGGACCGAACGAGTCAGAGAGTCGAGGAACGAGCGCAATGCTGGGCACAGACCTTGCCAACCAAGACGGGCGTGTGGGCTCCGGGATCCACCAAAATAAGCGTTCGATTGATCCTAGATCTCACTCACCTTGATCGCACTCACTGCCCAGTGCCGTCGTAAGAAAGAGTCGTTGTCGGCCAAAAAAGTTTTCAAAGGCACAGAACACTTGACTATGGACATTATTTCTTGTGGAAAGAGCAAATTCGCGTCAAGAAAGCAATTAATGCACCGATAGAGGCGTCGCTACATACCTCTTTTTCGATGAGAGCACGAGGACCCGATTTCAGGGTCGGGAAGAAGCCTAATGCCGCCTCAGGATCAGCACAGCCTTCATTGTGGGGGTGGGGCCACCACGAATTGAGGACGCGTCGGCCATCAGAACTCGTGGGAGCGTGAAGTCTCCGAAGGTTATTTTGGCTGGCCTTTAGGCGCGCGGCCGTGAGAAGCGCCGCAGTACACGTCGCGCGCCTGCACTCGGGCTACCGGAGTATGGTATATGGAGATAGATGCTATGACTCTAAATTCCAAAGTTTACAGGAAAAATGACCCTTACCAAGAGCTTGCTAGAATTACGTGCAAGAAGTGGATTTTCGTCAATAATCAGACAGAGATACAGAGTTAGACCTCAACTTTTGCGGACTAACACCCAATAGCCCTTTAGTAAGGAGGAAGTAAGTTGTTCTGTTCACTCATGACAGGAACTCACTCACAAAGTGCGATCACGGTGATTTTATTTCCCTGGTTTACCGCTGCATTACATTACAGAGTCATACTTAGTGAGAGTCCTGACCAGTGTCTTCGATCGCTTTGGGTATGGAAGACCAAAGCGGAACTACGCTCACTTACGCGAGGGCGGTGCACAGCAACACCCAATTGGGGTCGGGATGTGAGAAAAACACGTTGCGAGCAATTGGCAAGCCGATTCAGTGCGCGTAAGACTCTGATCTGGCACAAAACCGCTCTGCTCCTTCAAAGTAAGTTTCTCTCGATTTCCACAATCCCCGTCGTCGCCTCATCTTCTAGTCAGTGCGAGGCCCCCACATTACGTCGATATGGACCTACCTATATATTCGCCCTCCTATACGCTCTTCTCCAGGGCACATGTATTGCTCCAGTGGTACAAGTTAACGCGATCGGATGGAATGGCGTACGCCACCGACAATCACGACGAGCTCCCGTGCTTGCTCCAGAGAGGAGCGGGAGTAGGGACCCCATTCGCACACGTCGTTCAAGGCGACCGAGACATATCCGTCGTAGCAATGTCCTGCGTCAGCCGCGAAGTTTCAGAATGACTCGGGAGGAGCAATTCGGATCCTTGCGAAAGGGTAGCGTGATGAAGGCGTTGCAATGCCTCAGCTGTGGACCTGGTCCTCAGAAGACCAAAAAGCAGCCATAATGACATGGATTTGTCAACGAACTAGGCGTGCTCCGTAGGGAGGCAGCCTGAGCTTGATTTCAGGAGGAGGCTGTTTCACGTGCCAAGGAGGACACCAGGCGGGAACGCATTCATTTTTCAGTGAGAATAATGGGGAAGTGTTTTCTACTTCGTCCTTTCGCGTCCCCCTTCGTCAGCGCAGACAATGTCATTGTGAGGAGAGATGGTCATGGTGTAGGCGACTGCCTCACTTGTAAATTAGGCACTGGAGTTAAAGGTTACGGGATTCGAGCGAGGTCGCAGGTAGTGACACATCCACAGCCCAAATATGGAACCGACGGTAGTCCTGCATTCCGATAGATCTGTTTCTGTCATCGTCTCGATCTATTATCACCTCGGATATCTAGACGCCGACGTGTATTGCTGACGATCCTTGTATTAGCTTGCGGGCTATCTTGGCTAGCACGTCTACACGTCTACACGTCTTTTAACGCTTCATGAAACCACCGTGAGGAGCTTCGATATATCACCATTCCACCTGTGAATATCATGATATCAGTGCGTTGCCAGCTGAGATAATCGCTGCCCAAACTCACCATCATCTCGGGGCTATCGATTTGTTAGGCAGCACCGGCGACGATGCGTTCACCTTAGGAATGCTATCACCATTGCTCTATAGCCCATCGGATACGGATCATACGGCCGTATTCGATGTTCCTGTTAGAACGAAACAGCGCTCAGTAAGAGGCCAAGATCCATGACAGAAAGCAAGGTATGCTCACCTCGAGTATAGTGTTCCTTTGCCCCTTCTCTCCACTACCTAGCATCCATCCACGTCTTGTTCAGATCGGTATTTTGTATCCAAATAGAAGGCGAGAAACAATGTTCAGCTAACAAAGGTGGGGAAGAGGTGGTGGCGGGAGACGTTTGACTCGAAGCGATGATAGACCTCGATATATGCGCGAATTTTATCGACCCCAGCGTCTCCCTCGATTATTAACAATCATCAACCACAGCAACGCCGCCCTGGAAGACGATAGAAACTTTCTCGTGATGCCGTCCTTCTGGAAACCGATGATTGGCGCGTGCTAAGGTCATTCTTTGAGGAGAATTGAGTCGTGATGCATAATGGAACGTGTATATGCCCTTACCGCCTTGCCGTCCTTTGGCTGCAAGGACGTCTGCTGCCTTGCGAGGTCCTTCGAAAAATCATGGACCCAACCATGATCCTGCAGAGTCATCCTGGATTCTTTTGCCGAAATAAAGAACCTTGCTGCGATGGAGCCTAACGTGATACAGGATAATACAGACGTCTTGCCATTGACATGGTCGAGTGGAAGAAAGAGGAAATTTGAAATTTGAAATTGAACTCATCTGGGAGACATGTACACGTGATCGTATCCCTTTCTTCCTGTCTGTGACGTTGTTGACTTTTCTTTGGCACTCAAGAGCCCTCTCTAGACCATCCTATATTATCAGCCACCAACAAGGACTACTAGCGCTCCAGGCCAAGACATTGAAGCGCGATGCGTAGCGAGTTTAGCCTTTATCCCAACGCTTTCCTGAGTTTGCACATCTCCACTACTCAAATCTGGGTTTCCTGGGTTGCGCACTGGGTCCCCATTGCCCCCATTGTCCATAAATATTTACTATAAACGTAACGTATAGCCTTTTCCTGTCATATATCCGCGATGTACTAATTTTGCGTTGCACTCCTAGGAATCGATGGTGCTGCGATCACTCATCATCCCCAAGGGTAGCATTTTTTGAAGAATAATCCGAGCTTAGTGGAGCGATAAATGCATCTTCTCAGCGGACAAGTCCTGCACAGTCATCAACACTCCTATGCGTAGGCTAAGATTTCAGCTGCACCCTGTGGACCCGAACCCAGCTGACCGTGATGGATCGGTACATACCCAGCGCGGTTGTTAGATGGAATTGCGACTTGCCAAAAAGCGCTACATCGGCCTTTGATCGATACTAATATTACTTTCAAGATGAATCAGCCCACTTATCTTGTCTGGGGGCTTTCTACAGTTCAGGGCTGATGTCGCTATCAGTCGTGGTATTCTCATGTATTGCTCCGCCGAGGGCGGCAACTACTCTCAGATTCTTGGTCCGAAATACGTGTATTCGACAGCCGGGTAAGTACAGCGTGCAGGGGAGATGCTGTCCTTTATGCTTTTGAATCTTTGTTGTAGGGCACGGGCTAACTCCGAGTCTTTTAACAGACGAGACGCTATATCCGTTGCATTTACTGCGTTGGACACGTCAGACTTGTCTCCCTTTGGGATGAGGGGCTCATGACTATTCTATGGTGCATGTAAAGCATTCTGTTGGAATTTCGGGTAAGGCGGTTGTCCCCTTCGATGTACTTATAAACTGTGCCACGGCGCTGAATCTCGGTGTGTTAGCCTCTATCTGGGGGTCATATCTGACCCTAGTGAATAGCTCCGTACGGCATTAAAATGATTGAAACTATCCATCACTTGCCAAGCCGAACTTTTTGTATTGCGCTTGTCCGGAATCTATACAATTGCTCACTACCTTCGGGTTTTCCATTCTGCCAACAGCCAACCCCTAATACTGGCGCTTTCGTTCTTTTCATAGCAACCAGTAACATCCCGGCCGGCTCTTGAGTCGTTTCATTTTTCCAACCGTTCATGAATCGAGGCGCTTTACAAGTGTGATGCCTTTGAGATTCGTCCATCACGGACCGGGTCGAGAATCCCATGTCCCTGAACATCTCTTGCGTCACTTCTACATCTTCAGATGACCAGACGGATGGAGATGGCATATTCAGGCTCACAGATAGTGGGAAGACACTTGGACCGCCAAGATACTTCCGATATGCGTTGCAAAGGATCCCTGAAGGACACTCCTTCTGCATTATTAGCGGTCACACTGAGCTCTTCTGGACTCGTAGAAACGTTTCAGAGTTTCATCCACACTGAAATACTGCAGAAACCAGACTCGACGGAGCACATGGTTACTGACGTCGCGTGCACATAATACGGTGCTACAGCCGCTTCGGACCACGGCAGGGAATGTTTGACGTTCTGGATATAGAAATTCGAAGATGCTCCACCACCTTCTGCGTCCCCGCATTGATATTTGATCGCCCTGAAAGGAATAACGAAATCACTATAAAGCCAGGCGTGCCGAGCATCCTCATCGCCTAAGCCACTCTCGCTTTCCCTATCTTTGTACACGGCTAAGAACGATGTCTGACCCAGAGAAAGGATCGGAGGATCGGCACGATCATATCAATCTCGTCAACAATGTCAATGCGCGGTAAATCTCCATTTTCACATATCCCCGCATTCTCATCGCTTACAACATCCCCCGCGGGGTCGTTTAGGATTCAAAATCCCCTCCATGGCATTCCTCAGGATAAACTGCTCGCACAAGTAGAAGAGTTTACCAAGGAGAAAGGCTTCGATGAGTACACGGAGACATTCAAAAAGGGCGCGTTGCTCGCTCAGCGTCCTGGTTCATTCGAAACGCTACCGTTACTGGACGAGGCGGATCGAGAGGCTATCAGGAGAGAAAAGACACGTACGTCGCGTGTCTGACCTTCGTTTGAGTATATCTTTACTGACAATTTCGCCAGACAAATGGTCTCAACCAAAAGATCTATACATGACCGTTATCATCTGCTCTCTTGCTGCTGCTGTGCAGGGATGGGATCAGACCGGTTCGAATGGCGCCAACTTGTCTTTCCCGACCGAGTTTGGTATCCCCACGGACGACGGTGCCCCGAATAGAGAACACAATGAATGGATTGTTGGGACCATCAACGCCGGGTACGTAATTCTGGCTATTCGTGAACTCATTTCGCTTACATGCTCATCCCGGCAGCCCCTACATCGCCTGCGCACTCCTCGGATGTTGGCTTACGGACCCATTGAATAACTACCTTGGTCGTCGGGGGACGATTTTCTTTTGTGGAATCTTCTGTACGGTTGCTGTCATCGGTTCTGGTTTCTGCCAGACATGGCCTCAGCTTTTCGTGAGTACTACCTTACCTTCACATACTGAGAAACATCTGACTTGATGATGATCAGATATGTCGATTGCTTCTTGGTCTTGGGATGGGTCCCAAGGCCAGCACGACCCCCGTCTTTGCCGCAGAGAATACACCAGCCGCAATTCGGGGAGGGTTAGTTATGAGCTGGCAGATGTGGACCGCTTTTGGTATCTTCCTTGGTTTCTGTGCGAATCTTATCCTCTATCGCGTCGGTCCTATTGCATGGCGACTGCAGCTCGGTAGCGCGTTCTTGCCGGCGGTGCCATTGGTTATCGGAATTTATTTCTGCCCCGGTATGTTCGAATCTGCAAGTGCGGGGGAAATCTAATTCGTATGTGGTGTAGAATCTCCGCGGTGGTATATGAAGAAGGGGCGATATGCTGAGGCGTTCAAGTCGTTCAAGCGGCTAAGAAACTCAGAATTGCAAGCCGCAAGAGACTTGTACTATGTCCACCGACAGCTTATTGAGGAGTACGAGGTCATCAAGGGAAGCACGTACATGTCCCGTGTTATCGAGTTATTCACCATTCCTCGGTGAGTTCCATGATGGCATGCGATGTATTCTATCTCATGGTATTCGTCCAGTGTTCGCCGCGCGACGCTCGCCAGTTGGGTGGTCATGATCGCCCAGCAAATGTGTGGTATCAATATCATTGCGTTCTATTCCTCGACGGTGTTCGTCCGAGCAGGATACTCTACCGGCCAGGCGATGTGGGCTAGCTTCGGCTTCGGATTGGTCAATTGGTTGTTCGCGTTCCCTGCTGTTTGGGTAAGTAACTGCTTGATTCAAGTCAATACATACGTGTTGATGATATCAGACCATCGATACCTTCGGTCGGCGAAACCTCCTCTTGTTCACATTCCCAAACATGGCCTGGACTCTGCTCGCTGCGGGTCTTTGCTTCTTGATCCCGGACGGAAACTCTGCCAAGGTACCGTTGATCGCGCTATTTATCTTTATCTTTGCTGGTAAGACATAAAGGGTCCATCATTGAATCAGCATTCTCATCACTATTCTTATAGCGTTCTATTCGCCCGGAGAAGGACCCGTGCCATACACATACTCAGCTGAGGTGTTCCCGCTCACGCATCGTGAGATGGGCATGTCGTGGGCTGTTGCCACCTGTCTGGGTTGGGCGGCCGTCCTATCTATCACGTTCCCGCGTATGTTGACGGCGCTAACAGAAGTGGGAGGTGAGGCATCGCTCGTTTCTTTGACCTAAGTTATGAAGACTTGACGGTTACTTCTAGCATTCGGGTTCTACGCAGGCCTTAACGTGCTCGCGCTGATAATGATCTTCTTCCTGCTGCCGGAGACAAAACAAAGGACGCTCGAGGAGCTCGATTATGTGTTCGCTGTGCCGACGTGGAAACACGTCACCTACCAGGGAGGCACTTTCCTGCCGTACTGGATCAAGAAGTGGGTGTTAGGGAAACGAGATACTGTTCTGGAGCCACTGTACCACCTGGAAGAGGTGGAGAGTATAACAGTGTTTGAGAAAGGTGTGGGCCATTGAGAGCCGTCCGTGGGCTATGATTCGGATTACGATTTCTTGATTTCTCTTGTAACGTTTACTGCATGTATCAATGGCATGAAAACCTTCACGACTCATCTGGCGGAACTCTACAAGTACAGATGCACGCTGTATACTAAACATCAACAAGTCTCATCGAAAATAAGATTAAATACTCGTTGATTGCATCAATATTGTTACACCGGTGACATGGTGCAATAGCCGTGAGCTAATGGGCTATTCACTGATAAGATAGTGATCAAGTCATGTATCGTCAGGTATATAATGAATCTGGCAGGCACAGTATGAGCTCCAGGAAAAGGCGCAAAGGAGCAGACATACCAGCTCTGACAACTTGGTCCATTCGTTCAGACTTCTGACATACTCGTCATCTTTCTCTCTTCCCAATGTATCCGGATGCCACAGTACGAACGAGGAAAACTGAGCAGTGGGGTTGAGAACTGGTGCTGAGGATTGCGTAGCCGTCTCATATTCCTCCATGTCTTCATCTTCATCGCACCGATTTCGGGTTGAACGACGTGTGGCTCTGCTCGGAGACTGAACGTGTGGTGCCTTCCCTTTTCCCTTCTCCTTCTTGACCCCATCTACACCCTTCAACACCAGTCCTGTATAGCCAGCTGGAACGCCAATCTGTGTACCATGAAGCGTACGTCCCCGAAAGCTTGAGACAAGATATGAGACTGCACGTCTCCCAAGAGATGGAGTTGATCCTGCTGCCGTCGTGGAGGATTCCGCCTTTGGCTCATCTGGCGCAGGTTGTGGCTCATCCAGGTTCTCAGTGACGCGCTCTTCGACGCGCAAAAAGGTAGAAATGGGTGCGGGACCATCGTAGTCGATATGGAACGGCATGAGATTAGGTGAGCATGAGGGCAAGGAGATTGAGGACGCCATGGTGGTCAAGGGAAAGAGCCAGCGTCACAACATGTGACCATAACACCGCGTTGTTATGGTGTGTTGTTTCTTGTCACCGGACCGCAAACTTCAACATTCTCGAACTCACATTCATTCTACATACATTCATCCTGCCTGCCGGCCTTGCCTTCAAAAGGTGTCCAGATATTTCTTGAAGCCTCTGCTCTAGAACATAGTGTACGGATGGTCCGTATAAATTTCAAATACAAGATTTCATTTGCTCTGTAGCAACAGGCATGTCGCATGGCTGGATTTCCCCCTCGAGCTCCGATATCTAAATCTGGCAGTCGTACGTTAAACATTCCTTGTTTTCTTCGCTTAATGGTCGCAATACGGCCAAAAAGTACAGGTAGCTACTATAGCCCTTGTATCAGTATTCGATGCTAAGAAACTTTTATAGAACATTTGGATCTCACAGGACCATCAGACAGATTTCAACAGCATCGTGCGCACTGAGCTAAGGTAGGGCTAATAATTCCCGGTCCTGTTAATAACATGTTATTTAACATCGGGCCGCGAGGGGACATTTATTCACTGGGTTATTAACAGTTAATAAATTTCTTGCGAAATAATGTGAATAACAGGTGAGAAAAGGATTTTCTAACAAGCTAATAGCAAAAGGTCGGTTAAAAATCCAAAACGACTCGTACTTTGGCTCAATTGATCTTTTTCAGTCTCTCTCGATGTGTCTGCCGACGCTGTTTACAACTTCATCAAATTGGAAACTCCGCAAACTGTGTGCAGCACCCAAGCAGCATCTGCTTCGGAGGAAGAAGTGTTGAAATTCATGTTTTTCAAGTTCGATCGTGTCGCGAAGGGTGACGAGAAAGGAATACCACTTTTGTGCCTGGCAGAGTGGAACGGCACGCCTGGCCAAGCTCGATTATTCACCTTTATTCACAAGGTGCGTTGATTTACCCTGTTATTAACTTGTTATTAATGTGTTAATGACAGTGTTAATAAACAAATGTTAATTAATACCCATTTTTTGGCCCTACCTTAGCGCACTCCGCCACTTTTCAAATTCTCCCTTGAGTTTTATTCTATCCCAAAGGTAACTCGGACACAAGGCTTTCTTGAAAGTTATGCCATCGCCGTCGACTTGGATTCTGGAATGGGCCCAATATCCTTGCTACTATGTCTGGGTACTTGATTCTCTCGTCCCAACGCTGCCCGTGTTGTTCCGCTGTTATTCCCCTCCCTTCTTTTATCCGCGGTAAGCGGTCCGGTACCAGCCCACCACCCCGGCAGTGGGGTCATGTGGAGGCACGAATTGGAGAAGCACGCAAGGGAGCGTTCAATATTCCCCTTCGGATCTGGGATTCTTTCTTCGGATGCATCTTTGACGAGGGTCGGCCAGGGCCGATAGCCTTTTATTAAGCGCAACATTCGGAGAAAGAAGAAGTCTGATCCCCCAGATCTTCTCATCGCGTGCTCACAGCTATGTCCCAGCTATCTGGGAAAAAATTGTACTTTTGGATCAATGCCGTTGCTGGTTTGGCCATTTTCTTGTACGGATTCTCCGTTACTTTGACGAATGGCTCTGATTGACCTTGATTGCAGCTTTGGTTATGACCAGGGAATGATGGGCGGGGTAAACACCTCTCCGCATTATGTCGACACGATGGATCTTGGATACTCCACATACGAAGGCGAGTCGGAAGGATATGTTGTCACCATCACGAACCCAACACGACAGGGAGGCATTGTCAGTAGTAGGTGTTCGCCGACTCTTCAAACCAAAATTGCTATCTGACTAAATCTTCTTCAGTATACTATCTCGGAACTCTGATTGGATGTATCATTGCTGGAGTAACAGGCGATCAACTCGGTCGTCTGAAAACAATGTTTATCGGTTGCCTCTGGGTGATGATTGGCGCCGCTTTGCAGTGCTCTGCACAAAACCTAGCATGGTACGTTCGTGCCTCAGTGTTACTTGTCCATCTGATTCATATTCGTAGGATGCTTTGCGCGAGGGTGATAAATGGCATTGGGACGGGGTACCTCAACGCAATCGTCCCTGTTTGGAGTGCAGAGGTTGCTACGCACACATCCAGAGGTCTGTATAAATTTCTGCTGACCCCCTTTCATTCTCACAAAACCACGCCGCAGGCGCATTCATCGCAGTTGAATTCACCCTGAATATTTTCGGAGTCGTCGTTGCTTATTGGCTAGTATGCCCGTGTGGCCTTTTGTTGAGTGCCTTTGTTGATTCATTTCTGTAGGAATTCGGCCTTGGTTTTGTTGGAGACGGTCGCTCTGAAGTTAGATGGAGGTTCCCCATCGCCTTTCAGATCCTTCCTGTCATCATTTTCATGGTACGTCTATGTCCAACTTTCGAAGGCTTAGTATTCATCTATCCAGCTTGCTCTCTTTTATATGCCCGAGTCCCCCCGTTGGCTTGTAAAGGCAGGTCGGCTTGAGGAAGCGCAAGCCGTTCTTCGACGTCTTCGCTACGTAGAACCAGATACCGAGGGCAAGGAAGACCATTCGGTCGCAGACAAGGAGTTCGCGACCATCGCCGAGGTCGTGGAACTGGAGAGGAAGCATTCGAAGATGAACAGTTATTGGAACATGTTCTGGGGAATTGGTAAGCCTCTTGATTCAGTGTCACTCAGAGCTAGCATCCAATCGCCATTTAACAGGGTCCGGGGATCTACACATCGCTCGGCGAGTTCAACTGAGTATCTGGTTACAAATATTGCAGGAGTACGTCGTGCTCACGCATCGGTCTTCATGGTGCTCATTTGATATTTGTGTAGATGGGTGGGTATTGCAGCAATCACCGTTTACGCCCCTACTATATTCTCTCAAGCTGGCTACGGTGCTCGTAAATCGCAATGGCTCTCCGGATTGAACGATGTGAGCTTCTCCTGTAGTACATCAGACTACCACCGTTGAGCTTACACTCCCAGGTGACTTATTGCCTTTCGACCCTCTTCGCCATCTACACTATCGACCGCTGGGGCCGCCGTATTGGACTGTGGTGGGGAGCCGTAGGCCAGGGAATCTCAATAGTACGCTCCTCCTTATCCGCATATGCCAAGCACCCCAACTACCCTTAGATCCTCGCCGGCGTGTTCTCCCGACTTTTGAAAGATCACTCTGACAAAGCCGCACAATACGGCGGTGCAGCGGCCTTTTTCGTGTTCCTCTATACCGCAATCTTCGGGGCTACGTGGTTGACTATCCCTTGGGTGTACCCTACGGAGGTATGCCTTCGCCAGTTCCCGTCGGTATCGCACCGCTGACTGAAATCTTCCGTGTAGACTTTCCCGCTAGAAGTGCGTGCCAAAGGAAACGCATGGGGTGTTGTTGGATGGAGTATCGGTAATGGCTGGCTCATGATGCTGAACCCAGTCATGTTCAACAACATCGGCGAGAAGTAAGCGGCCTTCATTTCCCTTTTGTCTCGCTCCAACTCGCTTCTTGCTCAGTACCCTTTACATCTTTGGAGTCATCAACTTCCTGTGCATCCCCATCGTGTGGGCCTTCTATCCGGAGACAGGTCTGTATAAGTCGTTTGATGTATATGGATAAGCTCCTCTGACGACTTCTGATCGCAGCAAACCGTACCCTAGAAGAGATGGATCTTCTCTTTGCAAGCAAGAGCCCATTCGTGTGGGACGAAGAGAAGCACTTTAGGAAGCTCAAAGAGAGTGGTAAACGCATGCCTGATATGCCGGAAGGGTCGCCCACTCAGAGCATTCATTCTGAATCTCAAGAAGAGAAAGTATGAGGAGTCTATTTCTTGCGATGATATATAAGCACGAAATGAAATGCCTTTATAAACATCCAGACCTAAGAAGTAAAGAGTAGAATACACGACGGAAGCAGTCATAATTAGAAGAAAAGGAGATCCCCGAAAGAAAAGTCCGAGTGTCAGGCGTCTAATGCTTGTAGGCCTCCTTGAGAAGGATACACGATTAATATAGGAACGACACGGTTCAAATAGAAACGACCGACCTTGATCTCAGGTGCGAACTGCTTTGCGATGGCACTCCTGTTTATCTTCTGGGCTGCAGTGACCAAACCACTCTCTGGCGTCCACTCGTCTGGTGTCAAAATAACAGCTTGCAGTAGCTCCATCGTTTTGAAGCCTGATTTCTTTCCAATAGCATTACACTCCTTCAAGACCAGCGACGCGACCTTCTTATTGTGACACAAGAGACTCAAACTATCTTTGCCATTGACATCTATAGGAAAGATGAATGCATCGTCAGACGAAAAATGACTAATGAGACAAACCGGAAACGTTTGCAAGATAATGTCGCAAGTGAGCCTCGTGGGGGATAATGATAGCGATGGGCTGCGAGGCATTTGCATTGGCATATATGCACATATTGCCAATCAGATTGCATGACTTGTACGTCGCCTCGAGTCTCTCAAGCGCAATGTACTAGGCAAGTCTGTCAGCCGAACCTCGGGTGTGATATTCCAAAAAAATCATACCTCGCCACCAGAGAGCTTGATAAGGTTTTTAATACTGATAGCAACCGTAACGTCAGCATAAACCGAGTAAACAAATAACATGTCGCACCGATCAATTATTGACAAGGTCCCGTCGCTGTTCCATTGTCCAACATCGCCTGTACGCATCCACCCATCCTTGGTGAAGATGGTGTCATCCTCATTCAAATCAGGTCGCTTGAAATAACCCTTCGTCACTGATGGTCCCCGAATGCACACTTCACCTTGGGGCGGGTCATTCGACGACAAGTACCCGGCATCCGGGACGTCAAGTAGCTTTGTTTCGATTGACGGCATCGGCAGACCCACGGCTTCATAGCGAATACACTCTGGGGGAAGAACCGCGCACATGCCGCACGACTCCGTCATACCGTAACCTAACTAAAGTTAATGATAATATTGAACAGAAAGACCAGAGCCGCACCTTGAAGGAGACACATTAGCGCAACATTCAAGAACTCTTGGGTCTCCTTGCTGATGGCAGCACCACCGGAAAGGGCCACACGTAACCGGCCACCCGTTGCCGCTCTCACTCCGCCAAGCACAACAGTGTCAGCAAGATAACCGAGAACAGGGACATTATTCTTCCTCAAAGATATGGCGGCGTTGAACACGAAACGCGTAACAGCACCTCCGGAGTTGACTTTGGATATGATGCCTTTTCGAATAGTTTCCCATACCGCAGGTACACCGACCATGATACTTGGACGGAATGCTGCGATGTCACCTTTGCAGTTCCGCACAGATGCATCAGTCAGGGTCTTGACGCGACCGTACCCTGACGTCACACCGGCAAAGAGCATAGAAAGCTCCACAATGTACTCCAGGACGTGGGCCAAGGGGAGGTATGCAAGGTAAAAGTCTTGCTGTGTGAGATGATGGCCCAGAAGGACGTAAACAGCTCCGACGGAAGCGACGAGGTTACTGTGCGTAAGAACGACGCCCTTCGGTGGGCCGGTGCTTCCACTGGTGTACATAATGCACGCGGTGGTTTCAGGTGTAGGACGCAGGTCTTTGATGGTATCGAGAGACTTTGTCTTGCCGTTGGCTTTGACTTCGTCTATATGATAAACCCGGATGTCGTCCCGAACAGCGTGGAGTTCATCAACGAGCTTGGTACTCGTTTTGCCGTCATAGATGATATATTTCACCGTGGGAGTCTGGCGAAGGACATTATAGAGTGTGGGCAGCAGCTCTGCGTTGGTGAAGAGCCCGACACATTCCGGTTCATTTAGTGAATGTTCAAGGCCAGACTCGCCCAGCGTGTCGTACGCGGTAGCAATAGTCGTACCGATAAGCCCACAAGCATTGGCCATGAGCTGCCAATTGAGACTGCACCAGGGTCATCGTCAGAGGAAAAAATAGCCAGTAGTGTACGACATACCTCGTTCCCGAATAAATGTTGAAGATGTCACCCTGTTTCACCCCCAGGTCGACCAGCCCTCGCCCAAGCTCCGAGACCATCTCTTTGAATTCGAGGTAGGAAATATACTTGTAGTCACTGAGCTGGAAGTATTTCCACTTCTTTTTCTCGTGAACCTCTTTCCCGTCCACGATTTTCTTCACGTCCTTCTCTTCTTCGATAACGTCAATGACGTCTCGCCATCCGAAAGCATTCCTCGAGCCGTACGTCCTAGCAGAGTAATCTAGGATGTCCGGAAGAACGTCGAGACCTTCGAAGGGCTGCGTCACCAGTTTTGCTGACGCGATGGCCAGTCGTCGTGCGCCCCCCTCGCCAGGAGCCTGAGGCGGCGTGACCTCGACAGAGCCTTTGCCAAAGTAACCAGGCTTCAGTGTCTGCATAGGCGGTGCCATGGTGGTGGAGATGGTGGGGGGAGAGGAAGAGTAATTTGCCTCGACGGCGTGGTCAACAAAGTACCTCGGCAGGGACGTCAGACACACAGCTACCCCATCACTTTATCAGGAATCCCCCAAGTACAGTTGATCATATTACGTCATACACGTGACTTTGATCTGAACTTAATTTCAAACCCGAGCCATTCAAAAAACACGATTTAATCTGATTCAATTGACCGCAACGGAAGAACCGGAACAGCCTTGGACAGACGCGGATGTGTTACACATGAAACGACAAAAACCAAGAAATCTAGGTCGAAAATTCAGCTTCTGAGCAACATTATGCTGCCCTCAGGCTGACGTTTAATGGTGCCGAGTGGGATCGACGCAGCAGTACTACGGGCTAGACGTCCATATACGGCCGTAACCAACGGGATTACCGAGCAAGATTTACATGGATGCAAAATTAAACCGCGTACCTTGGTCCTGTGCCGTGTTATCTCTGCTCAGGAGAGAGCCAATTGTTACGGGCCAACAGCGCCAGAATGCGCTGTTCAGGTATGAAAACCGATGGGGGACTGAGATGATGTTCAGGTTCGCGTTGCATGCGACTCGGGGGCTTCGAAGGAGCTAGTTCGGCCAGTCTGAAAACACCATCAAACGTGTGCTGAAGAGCCACAATCAGAAGACACCTTCGGAGCAGATTTCTTCATACCGAGGAGCCTAGCTTGTTCTTTGGAATGCCCGAGATTTCAAGCAAGTCCTTGCAGTCAAGGTCAACCACTAACCAGTAACATCCGAGTCGGATAGTTCATAGGTAACCCACGAGTTCGTCATCAGTTCGACTTCTAATATCAATGTTCACTGTCTAAACGCCGACGCCGAGGTCCGACCATCGATGTACCAGGGGCTAGAAAGTTGGAGAAAGCTCTAGGAGAACTAGGGTCTTCGAGACTCGGTGACTCCTGGAGGATTGCTAATCAGTGATTGACGGAACAAGTCAAGGAAGTACGCGCGGAATGCAACATTAAACCTCATTGTACTTGCTAGACGGAGAGGGGGACAGAATAATAAATAGTGAGCGCGAGCGGCAGATCCTAATCATGTCCTGCAAGGGATGCAGATAGGGGAATAATTTACAATGTAGATGGAATGATGAATACCTGCCTGTTACTTGAACAATGAAAGCGAAACGGACCGATATTTTTACCTCCTATCTGAATAGTCAATAATCCGTTTGCACTTCGTGAAGACAGTGAAAGATAAAGAAAGTTAAAGTGTTGACTCGAGTTCATAAGTAGTAAACGAGAGAACGAACCCCACCGGCATTGAAGGGGCATAAAAGTATCGACCCTCTTCGGTGATTTATGATCAGATATACAGACCCTCTTTCAGGCAGAAGACATACCAGGTAATCGGCCATAAAGACTATTCCGCGAACGAAGATGGCTTCACCCTACCAGAAAGTCCACGGCAAAGCGGTTAGGCCCGGGGCTTCGTGTTACGGGGAAAGTGAGTTCGTACCCCAGCGAAAACGAAGGCTCTAGGGTAAAAATGTTCCCGAGTATAGAGTGACGGACTTGATTTTCACAACCAAGGTATCCGCGTCGAAAACCAGTGGCGATTTTCGTTAACAGTGTTCGAGTCAGATGGGAGGGGAAGAAAAGCCAGAACTCAATGCTAACAGCCGACGCTTGCAATGCGCTTGGATAACCCTGACTGAATTTAATCAAGTCAGGGTCGCGCTAAGTTGTGACAGGAACAGTCTGAGTCACAGTACAGTGCTCGATTTACGGCCCGTACTTGCGGTGATGTTCTGTTGTCCTCACCTTTAAGGCTCCGATCCAAGTTGGTATTTGTGCCTAGATTAATGACAATAACATTTCTGAAGACCACAAGTACGTACTAATTTAGTGCCTTTAAGTTTGTGGGGAATCTATAATCAACCAATTATTAAATTAATTCTCAAAAATAAGAGTACACGCACACGTGCTTCCGGGAAGAGTCGGGAGCGTCCCGGTCCGGACTCCGCAGAGCCAAAATTGAACACGTTGATGTCGTGCTGATGGCGCGTTCACACTGCACAGGAGGACAAAAATGTTATAGTGCGTAGATTTCTATCATGACGAGAAATTAACACAGCTGAAGCAGGTACTTGGTTCGATCGCGGTTGTTGGCGGGGCGTATGTTTCGGAAAGGAGAGGAAGGGAGGTGACGGGAAGCTGATTATTCAATATTGATCATTCAAGCTGTGATCGTCGCGACCCTGTACAAGATATCTGCTCCCCGGTCTGTGAGCTAAGATGCCATCAACGTCATGGAAATGGCCTAGATCGGAACGATTCAGGAAGAGGGCAGATAGAAGCAATTGAGCCCACACCTTAAGTTCGTCAAGCTGATCACAATGGAAGGTAGCGCCTCCAGCGATATTCGCTCCTAGCAAGGAAACAGGATCTCCAATTCGTCATCGTGATATTACCACCAGTTACCCGGTGAATTCCATTTTGTTCACATTTCAGTGGTTGCATGTAATAGAAGTAAATTCGAGCTGAGAAAGTCGTAGTTTATTGTGGAGTTCTGATGGGGGGAATGGTGTGCGAGAAATGAACGCCACCCATACCCCGAGGTCAACGCTGCATGATATAATACAAATGATTGACAATGGGTTATTCCGAGGTGTATTCGATAAGTATGAAAAGCAAGCGAGGCAAGTAGTAGGGCATAACGAGTCAGATGGAGGTTCACGAAAGACAGCCAAAGATGGAACTCCCCGGCACGTTGCGATCAGGGTCGCACCGACTCTTTCACCATCAAGTATCAGCCGCAATACTAGCCCAGAGTCGAGGATATTTCGAGAGACGGCTCTCCTGAAGGATCAACTTGAAGGAGTAATACCACACGCGTTCAATCACGGGGAACTCGCGGACATGAAGTGACGCAGATTTATGGTCATTCATGCTTGGGATCTCTCCGTATGACGCTCGGTGCATTCATATCAACAGGAGAGGAGCATGAAGTATATTTCTCCGCGGTACGATTAGTCCTGTCGTCATGTTTTTTTTAGCTTTGACTTATCGGTGCCTCCGGTGATGGTTTCATGTCCGGTTAACCGCAAAGTTATTTAAATCTGGAGGCTGTGTTCTTTTCGCTCTCGGGAACTGGATACCCCCATGGTTCACTCTTCATTGTGGTGTTGCGTCGATGCCATCTCTCTCATAGTTATGCTTACCACTCAAGTTCCTGTTTCCGCAGCTAGTAAGGACCACCACGGTGTATTTATGGACAGTGCCGTACCGTTATATCTCGACTGACGTTCTCGCTGTCTTTTTGTCGTCACCAGCTTCTTTCTATGATCTCACAGGCCCTCATACTCGCTACGGTGGAATATACTACTTCCGACGGTCCGAAAGTTTAGGAATTATGACGCTCATTTACTATGTGTGCCCTTGTCATTGGAGAGAAGTTTTGGCACGATGATAGGCAGTGTATACGAGTATAGCACCCATCAGAGTCTTGCTTATCGGAATCATAAGGTACAGTAGGGGCTAAGGACGTACATACGTAGCGTAATGAACCACTCATGACAAAGGTTAATGTCGAGATTCAATAGCATTTACCGTATTACCCATGCTAAACCTAAAGTGAACGGCCCCACTGTTCCAATTTCCGTTTATTTTGGATGAAGTGCGAAAGGAGGGTTTAGCACGGCCTCCTGAAACTTAGCTGTTTCCCGGCGGCCCCCGGGCCCCCGGACCGAAGTCTACACGTGATGACGTTACATGGTCACATGTTGGACGCGTTGGAAAATCAAACATTGTCCTGAATTGAAATCCCTTCCTTCTTGACCACTTCCACTTTCTCGATAATCCTCAAAGGACCCCGGTCATTACATATAGATACCTTTCTTCTTCTTCAACCTGTTCTCATCTCTCTCAAACATTACCCGGGACAGGTACCCTTCTATCTGCTGGGTATTTTCTTCCTTCAAGCGACCCGGTACCCACCGAAGGTTACACATTCAACGGGACACCGCGTGTAGACCAGACATCTTCTCTGCAAGATCCGAGTCACTATCTGAAGTCTCACTGCAAGTCGGGTTCGGCAAATCGAGCGACGCGCCCAGATCTACAGGTTATCGTCGGAATCGACCCTTTCGGTGACGCCATACCCGGCAAATAGACAGGAAATGTTTGTCTTGGTGTACGCGTATAACGATGATTTCATCGGCCCAGCGCGGGATTTTCCCGTATCGGATCGCGCATCCATCGATATCAAAAACCAAGCTTATTTAAACTGGGCGCGTACTCTGTTATCGCTTTCTTTCCTACTGTCACCGACCTTTAGTAGCGTCTTTGAAGTGTACACGTTTCTCTCATACCTGCGATACGGGACCGGCTTCAAGGCACGATGGCTCTGCTACCGGAGCTTTGCGCAAGAATGCTTCGTTCTCAAACTCGGCGGTTCTTGGACATGCAACGAGAACATCAGATGCCCTTCCCGGGACTCGTTGATTTTGATAACGAGGGGCTGCTTCGATCTTGTCCAATCTATGTGAACATGCATTGGATGATATATTCGTCTCGAGTCATCCACAAGGTTCAGCAATCGAGGTCGAGGTCTTTGGGGCCTATTAACGCTGCTACTGGCTGTCTTATTTCTGGCTATCTGGTTTCTGTGGCTGGCTTTTAGGGTGGACATGGAGCGCCAAGACTTACCATAGTCATCGGGTTCCCAGTGAGCACACCTTCTCAAGTGGCGAGGGGACTTCACGCAGCTTCGCGGTCCGCACTCTATCCTGAATCTTCCGGTGACTGAAGGCTCTCGCACAGATAAATGTTAAAATGTGAGTGTTCATTGCACGTGCCATTATCGATGGGTCTTATCGATGGGAACTTTACCTTTTTAGGGACCCACCTTCCGTGTGTTTCTCGCCAGAGTTCATTCGAACAAGGAATGTTACTGATTTCGACATCACAGAATCATTCACCTTCCGATGCTGATGGTATTGGTCAGGTGAGGAATTTTGGTGATTGGGTCGCTCCTCGGATCTATTGACAGAAAGGTACCTCTCCTTCTATAGGATGGAGATGTACAAACGTGCAAAGTGATAACCTGAGTTTGCTTAACGTTGGACCCAATTGCATTGCGTCTTTTGTTGGGAGCACCTTGTTATACGGCTGTCCACGTAAAGCGCTGGTAACTGAGGCTAGACTGTCTGATGCGCTTGCATGATTGACCCGAATTCAGAAACACTCATTCCAGGCGGCGATGGGCGGAACGCCCCGAAGTTCCGACACTGGGGAATGTAATCACCGAGACTGGAGAGGAGTTGCGAAAGCCTCGAGGCGGGCGGAATGCCTGTTGGCTGTGACAGGGCCGGATGCATTGAGCATTCGAATTTGCTCATTGAGGCACATGAGCCTGCAACTAGGGTTATGGGCATCAATGAATGCGATCTTCGTCCTATAGCTACGACGCAACTCTGGGGGAAGATTTCATTTGCTACTGGGCGATCTGTATGCGGGGGTTCGTTGTGGAGACGGAAGGATCGTCAGTCTTTGACATGAGGAGGTTGGAAGAGTTCTTTTTCTGCGTTTATGCTTTCTGAAATGCCGCGACAAACGTCAATAGGCATTTCACGGAGCAGGCGTACCGCGGGTCCCGAGCTAGGGCAGAAATTGTGTTTTATTTCGACACTAACTTAGGGGAATGGGTGAAGTAGGAGAAGTAGTGTATCAAGACAACAAACGCCCATAGACAGCGGTTGGACATCGGTAAATCCGGATGGGAGGCCATTGTGACTATTATAGATTCACCAGATTCAGCGTTTACCGCTTTCAGTGCTGGGCTTCGAAACCAGTGAACAGGGCACCAACACGTGTAGAGACTGAGGCATAAGGCGATGGAGTGCCGCACTCGGCTTTTTGTGACAATGCTGATGGTGGGATTCATGGAACCCGGATAATGAATAGCACTAGAGAAATATCAGTCGGAGACCAAAGCTGGAGGGAGAAAACGCCGGAGTTTCAAGGCTGGACCACTGGAATAACGTTTTGGCAACGTGCATACGAAAAAAAAGTATTTAATTTTAAAAACTAGTTTTTGAAAACGTTTCGAAAACCGGATGTCACACGGGAGCTTAGCTGAGCTTAAGCCATAACAAGCCTATAACACCATCAGCCGAACCTGTCTCTCCCTGCGCTCTTTCCCTCCTACGACCACCATTCCGTCCTAAATGCCCTCTATCCTCAACCTCAAGTTCAAGGTTGGTGCTCGTCGTCGTCGCCGTCGTCCTCGACGTGCTCATTCACCGTTTTTCCTCTTTTTCTCGCCGTCGTTGGCCGTCGTCTACAGGGTAACAAGAGTTTCGTTGCATTCAGCAATCTCAACGACAGCGAGTCCCTCACCAAGACCTGGAAGGTATGCTTTCCTTATTGCTCTGTGCGAAGGCAAGCTCAGCATCGCGTAGGTCTGCACAAAGGTAGCCAGCTACCTTGAGCAGGGACAGCGCCTCGAGAATCTCAGTTGGCGGCTATGGCACCTCCAGAATCTTATGGTCGACACCGACAATGCCAAGTCCAAGCGGGAGTTCAAGAAACTGTCGAAATGTATGGGCGACAAGCTGGACAAGGAGAAGGGAAGGTATGTCGTTCCCACTGTCCATTTTTCTTTGATTGTTTCCTTACCAACCTGCTGCAGGAGCATTGAGGAGCTCGCGGCCCCGGATTTCAAGTCCAGCCACTCGATAGAAATAATCCGCCAGCGGGCGGAAGAGAAGGAACGCAGCCGAGAAGCGAGTCAGAACGCGAAGCCAGGCACCATTAAGCGCATGCAGTTCACCTTCAGCGTCGACCAGCCATCGCCTGCAGTCAATACCCCCGTACAGAAACCCGACCTCAAACCGTCTCCCGAATTCCACAAACGACCCAGAGCTGGGGCTCGCTACGACAGCGAGGACCATTCCAACGACGACAATGACAAAGACTTTCCCTTTACACAGCGCGGGCGCAGGGAAGCCGACCACCATTACCTACGATTCCCACCTCTTTTCTCCAACGATTTCGGTCCCACGGCTCTATTGTATCCTGCTCCCACTCTCACGACACGCATGAACTACGGCGAGGCACATCATCCCTCAGGCGCCAGTAGCGATGGTTTCAGCATCATGCGGCCCACCATTGAACTTCCGCTTGACGAACTCCTCACCAACATGGATGCCAGCGAAAGTCCTCCTGTGGCGTCACCCTCACCACCTGTTCTATCTTACGAATTACCTTCTCAAGATATGTACAACTCGGTAGCGTCCGCTCAGCAGGACGCGGATATCCCAATGACAAACGGTTCTTCCTCCAGCTCTTCTTCGTCTAGCAACACTGGCCTCTCCGATGACAGCGGTAGCGACAGCGACGACGAGGACAGCGACGATTTCATGGCTCCTTTAGGCAAGGTGCCTCCCATTGCTGATGCTCCTACGACGGTGGCTCCTTTCAAGGTCAATTCTCTCCTCGAAAGTATCGTCAGATCCAATACTCCCACCGGGCGGCCATCCCTTACGGTTCGAACTTCTGGTCCTGGAACCCCCAACACACGATCATCTGGGCCAGGCGCCACCGCGACGAGTCTCAACAACTCCGTTTTGCGCAGTGTCACAACTACGGCTAATAATTCAGCTCCCGGTGGCGTGAAGGCCGAGTGCTCAAACTGTGGTGCCACCCACACACCACTCTGGAGGCGCGGACTCAACGACGAGCTCAACTGCAATGCTTGTGGTCTATACTGCAAATTGGTCAGTTCTCGTCCTCCCCGATATGTTTCGTTCGGATGTTAATTATTCCTTTTACAAATAGCACAAGCGCCCTCGGCCGAAGACGATGCGTAACACGCATGGGGAGGGCCGAACGCAGTCTACTCCCCGCCAAGAATCCGTAGATGTCATGGGTGAGCAGATACAAAAATATTATCGTATGATTGAACATTGCTAATTATTTCTGCTAGCACAATGCTATAATTGTCACACCACCACCACCCCTTTGTGGCGCAAAGACGATGAGGGTAAAACTGTTTGTAATGCGTAAGTTCCCTGCAACCGCTTCCATCTTTTACGATCCCGATCCTGATCCATGTCGCCAGATGCGGTCTTTACTACAAATTGCATGGCTCAGCACGTCCGATATCCATGAAGTCGGATGTAATCCGTAAACGTTCACGTCATGATGCGCGTCGGGCTGCAAATGGCAGTAGCGATACTCCTTCAGCCAGTCCCGGGGTAAGTCGTCGCGCTTCTCCCGTGCGAGAGTCTTCTCCGACTCTCGCGCCGGACTCGACGACTCAGATGACCTACGAATATAACGAAGAAGTCGAATATCGCGCCACGCAATCCGAATTGATGGGCGCACTTGGCCAGGAAATGAACCAAGGGCCCATGTATCAGGGCATGTTCAATTTCCAGTTCCCGGGTCCCTATCATCCCGACCAGATTAGCCAGCTTGCCCTGCAAGCAGACGCCCTTCCTTTCGCCTCCGTCGATTTCGAATCTGACCAGAGTTTGATGCAAAGGAAAAACAAGCGTCGTAGGATGAGCACCGACTCGGCGTCCGAGCCACCTTCCTCCGCTGTTTCCTACTCTTCGTTCACGGATGGATATTCTACGGCTTCTTCGGCTACCTCTCACTCTCAGCGGTCATCAATGGATTTCCCTTTCAGTAACTACGCGTCGACTTCGTTTGGCGGAGGCTTTCGCGGTGTAGAAGACCCGTTCTGGCATCCACCTTTGCAAGCTCAGAACGACAATTCCCCGCAGTTCTGCCATCCTCCCATGCTTCCACCGGACCAAGACTCTCCGATGGATTATCTTCACCCTCCTGCGGGGAATATGCCAATGCAAGAAGAGGAATCGTTCTTTTCAACGTACCTACATCCTCCGATGATGTTGCCCGATGATTCTCCGTCGAATGGGATGCAAGGCAACGGCATGCAGGCTATGTCACCTCCTGCGTTGATGTACCCAGGCAACGCCAATGACTACCGTACGCATGGGTATGATACTCACATGCGGACGTATTAGTCGGTGGAAGGAGCCTTGTCGCAAGTCTTCTTCCACCAAGGATAAGCATGGCCATTCCTTCTCGGATTCGTTGGGCTGGTCCGGGCCGGGCGGGAGTGGTAGATCTTCGGACATCATCGTCGTGTTGTCGTGTTACAGCTGCAAGTTTAACTGTCCCGTTTTCTTCCTGCATGGTTTTCTTAGCATCGTGTTCTCTCTTGCATCATCATCAAGCATCCAAACAGCATACATCCAATAAATCTAGCATCATTTCCCTTTGTGATCTTCCGTTGTCGCTCCATCTTACTCCCTCTCCGTCTTCCGTTCCTTCCTCTTCCTTCCGGCATTCTCTCTAGATGCTTGTTCATACGTCGCAATATTCTCGCATTGCTATCGAAGTATCACGAATACAATAACGTCTGACATGCTTCCTTGCTGTCATTGGTCTTCTCTGCCGATATATATATTTTTTCTAGGCATATACGACGTTACGAGCAACAATTTCTCGACATACTCTTCTTGCTTTTCATTATTCATTTTTCATTGTAATAGCACTTCGCGAAGGGTCTGCGCGCTTCAGATCCACTAAAATGTATCGATGTGATAATTTATTATCAGCGATTGGTTCTTTAATCTACATATCGTAACGGAACAATTGAACAGTTTTTGAACTCCGAGTCCGTCTTCAGTCATACTTTTTTGATATTGAATGTTCATATTGCGTGAAGCACAATGAACTTCGCCGTCAAATGTCCATGTAACACAAGCCAGGGAGATTCAATTCACAAACGTGGTTGTCAACTGATGTCATGAACTGGCAGAACCCATGGAATGATCCGTTTTGTATTCGATCCGATCCCTCAAACCCACGACCACAAAGCGAGCACAGGTGCATCATGATGATATGCAGAGGGAGTTAGGCAGTCTAGGCCCCTCAGAAAGGAATACCGTTTCACGCACTGCGAGGCCTCGAGAACACATTAAGCGCCGGGACATTGATAAATATGTGGCGGTAGCATTGCCGAGTTCAGCTTAATTATAACGTGGTCAGCAGGAAGGCACCTGTAGACAGGCGAGATCCCATGAAGTTGTAGCAATCTGTGTTTGACTCCGAATCGTGGCGGACTTTTGCGAAGGAAGTGCGGTGCGGGTATGTCCCTCGTGTGGGTCCTGGGTTAAGTGGAGTACCTGGGCATTTCGACGTCAGTTGGACCCTGACGCGGGCAGAAGTATTGATGAGGGATTGAAAGTACGAGATTGTAAGAATAGTAATAAGCTCCTCGGATCCAAGAGTTTTGTTGGACGTAGGGTGAAATGAATTACTGCACGCCGTGAATTCCGTAAGAGAAGGGATACATGAAGAGCATAATGTAGTAAGAAAGGGCCTACATAGAAGTAGGGCTGTCAAAGAATCCAGCTTGTGAAAGATGTGGTAATCGGCTCCAAGATAAGCCAAAAACAGTAGACGTAGGAAGGTGAACATCTCAGAGACGAGAGATAGCATATTTCTCCGAGGTTTTGGCATCGCAAGTGACGAGTTTAGCCTTTAACCTCTCATGGGGTAGTAAGGTTTGAATGATGTCGACGCAAGTTGATCATGATCGGTATCATTGCACCGCCCGTTCTACACAGAAAGAGATACCGCGAAGTTCGACGTTCTTCGCGGTCGCGTTGGAATTCGAAGGTGTGAATGGAGGCTCTTCGAAAGCGGTGATTGCCAAATCGAGCGGGATCGCTGTTTCGGCTATCGGGCCGGACACCGAACTAGCTTCAATCGGTGGACCCCATTTTCACGCTGTGCATGAGTCCCTTTAGGGCAAAGTCCAAGTGCATTCTCTCAGATTATTCTTGTCCCATTGACATCGACCATGGTGCTTCACCGTCATTCACATCTTCTGAAAAGTTCTGATGCCAGAAGTAGTAAAAAGCTTCGAATACCGAGCCACAGTCACTCCACTACATGATGTCACTCCCGAGTCCTAACCATAGTAAGTATTCTCGCCCAAGGACATACCTTGGAATCTGTCTCTAAGGCACCTATGTCCCACTAACACAATGCTTTTTTCGGAAGATATCTCACTCTGCACCGGTGCCCGAACAAACCCGGGCCCGAGGTTGACAGCCTCAATGTTGCGTATGATGGTAGCACCCAGTACCAACCGGATTCTATATAATTCTATATTTTCTTTCTCTGATGGGGAATTTATAGGTTATCATCCCTGGATGTCAGTAGCCAATGTTTCCTCATGTTCAGGCGTAGAAGATCGTGTTATTCTCCAGGAATCTGATGTCTTACACGGTTCCGCAAGCATTAGGTTCTTCGTGCGATCTTACACCAGGTGTCCGGGTCTGAGTCCGTGCTTGCTAGCCCCTTGCCCTGCCTCCCAGCGAGGGACAAATAGAAGAAGTGATGGAAATATTATTCAAGAGCACTAGGTATATATATGCAGTGGTCATACTCGGGACATGGACAACATAACACTTCATAAGGACAAGAAAACCGAGGAGAAGAGTATAGACATCAGCCCTTACTATCTCCCAGATGCATTATCGCTCCTAGCGAATACAGGACATCAGCCTCATTGCAATGCTAGGCTCCGGAGGGACGTATGGAATGCCCCACGCGTTCCAAACATGCAGCTTTCCGTTCACCGGGCGTTTCTTCTTTGGCACCCTCATTGGCGCTGTAGCTGTACCTGTCGTAGTAGCAGGCCCCTCTGCGGGAGTCGTTGGCCCTCCGGTAGTGTCGTTCTGTCGCCCAGGAGTTCGAGCCGTTTCACTCCTGGCTGCAGAAACTGTAGCTGGAGAAGCCATAGCACCTACTGTCGTGGTAGTGGTGGACCGTCGTCTAGGAGTAGCAGCCTGTGTGGCAGTAGTGGCCCTTCGGGACGGAGTAGCGGCTATCTCTGTCGTGATGGCGGTCCTTCGTCTGGGTGTGTTAGTTCCTCCCGTTGCTGCGCCAGTTCTTCGTCTAGGTGTAGTGACTGCTCCTACCGATGCAAGGGCTGTTGGCCTGGACGTGGAGGCTACCGCTGTCACAGTAGCAGGTCCCTCAGAAACTGCGGTCGTCGCGGCACTCGCTTCCGGTGTAGGGGTGGCTCCCGTCGTAGTCGTAGTAGAGGTTCGCATCGTGGTCGTATTTCTCGTCGCCCTCGCAATGGCCGCAAGAGCCGCCTGAACAGCATTAGCAGCAGCAGCAGACGCGATTTCCGCCTCAGTGGGCGGAGGATTTGCCGGCGGTCGCGGTACTGCCAAGATAATCTTCGTCTCGTCTCTATTCATGGTGCTCCCGCAGATGTTTCCTCGCACGTCATCGCCCATCGACACTGAATGAATTTCGTACAGACTCGGGTAATGATGCGATACGACTGTATTAGCTTTCGGGATCTCGCCATGTTCAGAGGGGTTATATTTGGACGTTATCTCGCCATGAACCGTAAGGAACTCCTTAACGTTGCAAGACCAATGAATTGAGACGACGCGCGTTCCGTAATCCATTGTTCGACCAGGAACGATGTCGGAAATAGGAGAGGTGGGATCCACTACCCACGCCCGGGTTAAGCCGTTTTTATCACCAGCTGCAAATAGCTTGGAGTTCCAGGGCGCCCAAGATATGGCCTGGAGGAGATAAGATAATCAATATAGGGTCCGGCGGAACGATAGGGTACTTACAGTAATCGGCGCAGTGTGCTTGATTTCCTTGGGATAGCTTTCGCTTCTGAGTCTCCTCGCAGACTCGGGAACGAGATCCCCTGCATTAATCGGTTGGTTGGTCTTTGCATTCCAAACCAAAATATTGCCGTCGACATCGCCACTGGCGAACATATGGTTGCTGGTGCTGAAGTTGTATACGATCCTAGTAATCATGGCCTTGTGGTATTTGACAACCTTCGAGCCCTTCTTCATCTTATCCTTGTCCAACCGTGTGTCGTAATGCCTTATGCTGCCTTCAGTGTTGCCCACTGTCAACACGGGTCCGTCCCAAGTAAGAGCAGTAGGTGCCTTCGTCGAAAAGCTGATAAGCTTTTGCATCGTCTCGATATCCCAGATCTCGATCAAACCTGCGCGGGAGGCTATTGCGATCGACTCGACACCCTCCGAGCCAAACGCCCCGATGGCCATGGCGGTAAGCTTGTCATCCTTGACTTTGCACAATTGGGTGGCAACGTCGTTGGACGACAGCTTCTTATAGAAGATACGATTGCGGCGGGGAAAGAACAGGATGTTGTACTTGGAACACGCTAGGGCGACCGGGAGATTGTCGTCGAAGGAGACTGGGGGATTGAAGTCAATGGTCACGTCGCGTTTCTGAAGGTGATGCTTCGTCGACGCGTCATGTAACTCAGGTGGGCCAGAAGAACGGAGGGACGAGACAGACTGGCTGCGGGAGAGCGTCGGGGGCACATAGTTTGGGTTTGTTGCATTTAATTTTTCGCGAAACGTTTTGCTCTCCCAGATTGTTAATTCGGGATGGCGAGTCCAAGTACGAGTTGAAGCAGTACTTCCATACTGTAGGGTTGTTGGTTGTTATTATAACAGAGACCGAGAAATATCAAAACTTACGAGATCTTGAAATGTAGTGAAGGAAGCACTGTGTCGAAGCGGGGGTGCAGAGGCCGAGGGACTGGCTAACCGACTGCGAGAAGGTGTCAGTGACAAGTCAGGCGATGGGTTCGACGCTGACGCGCGGGCGGGCGGTGGCAGCATCGACGTGGATGCCGTACGACCGCCTGGAAGCGCGAAAAGCCTCGAGGGGACGGCGCGTAGCATTCTCTGCCTCTTTCTGTCCGCCTCTTCGTCGAACTCTGGACTCGGAGACCGTCGTCGTTTGAACCCGCTAATCGATTCACCGACATCGAAAGGACGACGACGACGAAAAACAGACGCCTCGGCCGAGGACATCGATGCGAACGACTCGTCAGCCATGGTCAGTTGGTGGCAGGAGGTAAGAAGACAACAAATCCCGTTCTCGAAGATGAACTTGTGTCGTCTTGTTTGTGCGAGGAGTTGTAGCATCCCGCGTGTTGCTCTGAACAATAATTGCCTGTTTCGTCCACACAATACAGTTACTCCCATGTCTCACCCGTCAAGCTTTGGATACAAAAGCGATTAACGTGTTCAATGAAAAGAAGTCGACTCACTACAAAATTTGATAAAGAGTGGATACAAGATGGTTCGATAATTGTTACAGGCTTTGAGAGATTGCAGTATGGTGGTACAGATGGTTCCTATGAACAGAGGTGAGTTGCTATTAGCGAGTAGAAATTTGACGGTTACAGTTAACTATTCTCTTCTCCTCCAACGCTACGTCTTAGTGGTGCAGTTCGATGGGTAGGACCCCTTGAATTTCCCTAAAAGATACACCTCAGTACAAAAATATTTTGCATCCGGTACCTGAAAATCGCAGACTAACCGTGAGTTTCGCATCATCCTTACGCAGTCCTTTGAATTTTTGGTCGATATATGCTTTCCATCTCTGCTTCCGAATCTCCTCTTCCATTCCCAGGTGCCCAAGATAAAGTTCCCAGGTGTATTCCAAGACTCTTTGCTGCATTCCTCCCCACAGCAGTCGCAAAGCATCTTCATACTCGTACAATTTTGATGAGTAATGCTGTTCATCTGGCATCCCTGTCCCCGAGGTCCACTTCTACAGACTCCCGTATCACTCAGGTATCGTGGGACAAGGATAGGCAGTACTCACAGCGTCTGGCCCTATCTGTCCTACATACCAAAAGGTGAGGTATTCGCCGCCATTATCTTTGTTCTTGGGGCCCCACGAACGGACTGAAATGTACGCTGGCTCCGTATTGGGACTATGTCTCGCACCAGGATTCTCAGGCGGGGCAGGTGCCCGAGTAACTTTGTACAGCGGGAAGTGCTGGGCCTTGTACCCAGACTGTATTGCTAATGTCAGTATATACGCGCTGTTGTTGAAGAAAAAGGCACACCTCCTCGTATGCCTCTCTCACGGCTGCCTCCTCCAATGATTCGCCCATATCCTTCCTTCCTTTGGGTAGAAAGTACGTCTTCCGTAGTGAATCATAACAGACAACTATCTTATGTGACGACGGCTGGATGATAACCATTCCTGAGCCCACCATAAAGTCGCTCGACGCCCATCCACTATCGGGAATTTCGGCGGAGCTCCATTTAGAGAATACTCGTGATTGTGGTGGTTGTGGTGGATGCGGTGCAGAGAGCGATATTGCTCGTTTCCTTCCTCGTCGTTTGCCGTGGGATCCAAGACTCATCGTCGTGAGAAGTGAAGTTACATATTCCATCAAAAGTTGAAAAGAAGATGGAAAGAGCACAGCCACGTCGATATGCGACAGCAGTTCGCCGCTTTAGTAACCGATCTGAACAATCGCCAAACTGCCCACATATCAACCTGCTCAGTCGAACGATTTTAATACAAGAAATAATGATAATTAATATCGTTACTGGTCATCAGTCATTACATGTCGTCAATACATACAAGTCATAATCCATCATTACAGCACTGTCGTAGAAATTCCAAGGAAAAGGATGAGAAGGAAAGCGTACAACCCGGAGAGAGAGACAGGTACAGCTCTGGGTATCGCTGCACTTGAGCTCGCCGACGTACTTGCTGAGCTCGTGGAAGAGGCGGTGACCGTAACCTCGCCGTTCGACTCTGATACGTTGCCCAGTAATGTACTTTCCAATGCGCAGATCTTTCTCATTCCAGAGACAATACTGGGCAGGTCATTTCCTTCTAGGATGTCTGTCTGATTCGTTGCCTGGAAGCTACAAACACGAAAAGTGAGAATTACGAACACAATGGCAAGTAAGGTGCGCACCAGTCGACACATTGAGGGAAAACAGACTGGAAAGTCTCCGTACAGGCGCATTGGATAACATCGACGAAAGCTCCAGGATTAAATATGATCTAAAGTAACAATTATTGTAGCTCTCTTGGCAAATTCATTAGCATACCATGGAAAAGTTTGCTAGGACAGGTGCAGCCTCCGCACAGTTCTGAATACTCGCATAATTCTGTCAAAGCAGGTGTCAGTATGACAGCACGGCTACCTATCTGAAGATTCGCATCTAAAGACAGGAGCCCACTATTCCCCCCGGGACCGCAAGCCTAAAGAAAGCTCTCACCTGTTCGCAGATTGGACAAGAAGCAGGCGAATCAGGAAAATACGGAGTTGTTCGATGGACCAGAGCCTGGGAACGGCTCGACAGGCCAGCAGGGAAAGGAGATCCCTCCGCTACGAGAACGAGACCGAGAAACAGCATAAGGAAAGTCGTGAATTGCATCATGATGTAGGTCGTAATTGAGCGTCTCGAGCAGGGAATCGTGCTGGCCGTCCTGTGCGGTGGTGACGGTGTGGTGGAACGATGGGAATTCGAATTCACAGGACGATCAAAAATGACCTTGGCAGCGCCGGACCTTACCGGACCGAGATGACGCACAAGTTACGCCTGCAATGAAATCAGCTCAATTTCACGCGGATGATGGAAATCACATATGAGCATAAGAGCATAGAACATTGTACGTTAACAAAAGGAAAAGAAAAGAGGCGCTACCCAGACTGAATCGAGACAAGCGGTGGCCTAGCGGCAAGTACTAGTAGCTGTAGAATTATTTTGCTTCAAGTTCCTGTACGCAAGAGTTTTCTGATCATGAATATTTGGATCGAATACAAAGACAAGTCTCTCCCAGTTTCCAGTGAATTCCCGTATGAATCGAACTTTATCTCCAACTATGACAAGGTCGTCGGGTTCATAATCGCCTTCAGTCAGATAGATGTGGTGCTTCTGTAGCTTCGCAAAGGCTGAATATACCTGGGGGCGTAATCAGGACACACTTCGTTTTTTAAAAAAAACAAGAATAGCTTCATCAAAGTTCGGTCAGAATAGGACATTGGCTGAGTATCCTCAATTTGGGTGACGATACCATAGATGGCGCCGTCACTGACAAGAAAGGCCAGAAGTGGGGTCGTCAGGTCTAATGGTAAGAGTTGTCTCAAGGCTTCGACTCTGCCCCGTACACAGTCAGAGGTCTCCATATCAAAGGCATAATCAACTTCTGTATTTCAATCCAGGTCAGTTGTACGGTCATGAATTCGTAGATATTGTTCATACCGACTGGTATCCCATCTAAAAGAGAGAGCTTCCAGCCTATATATATAACCAGGATGTCGTCTTGAGTTCACTGTCCTCGATACAGCGCACCCCAGATATGAAGGGTATCTTCGGAATTATCGTAAAGATCTCAGGTATAAGGCGAACCCTCCCATCTCCTGTGATACACAGCGTAGCCCGATTAATCTCATCGAAAGGCACTGTGTCCAAAAGTGTTTCCTAAAAGAATATGTAAATTGTTGTCCCAATTAGGGTGAAAGCGACGTACAATCAGTTCCAGTTGAATCGCACATCCTTCATCATCAGCGCCACTCGGTAACGGAGGTCCAGATATAATAACCTCATGATGGTTTCTGATAATCTGGAAGAAGGTGTTATCTGGTCCTGCACCAAGATAGTAGTCGGAAGAATGGGAAGCATCACTGCGAGAGACCACAAGCCTCCATTAGCAGTGTTTTCAAGGAGGATCCGTGAAGGATAAAGTGGCGCACCTCCCATAATAGTGATGCTTGAGTTTGCTCGGGGCAAGAATGTCTCCTTGGGTCGTGGGTAATCATCAAGGTCCATAAAACCTGAGTTTGTATACACGAGCGTGTCTGGAGACGAAGCAGACATTACAGTTCGCGGTAGTAGTCGTGGAACAAAATGATGTCTATTAATACTACTAATACTTCTAGGCCAATGACGTCAACTCCGGCTGTTGCCGCTTGCCGGTAACGACTACTACTACTACTACTACTCATCATCATATTACACGGCATGGTCCGCTGTAGAAACGGCCGTGGCGTACAGTACAGATAGCTAGCTAAGAAATCTATATACTGTATTACCCAACTCACCATGGTGTTTGAATGACTCCTTGGACTAATCCGCGCGCGAATGTGCCAAAGAGGTCTTTGATCTTGCTCGAAACTGAAATCATGTTTGTGTGCGCGACGAATACCGTGGGCGAGTTGAACGTCGCTAATTTACGTCCGAAATGACCTGGGAAAATTGAGGTATAAACCTCATACAGAGGAATCACCCGGCGGATACTTGAGAATTGCAGAATCAATGATAAAGCACAGACCATCGGTAGCAGCTTCCTTGAATTGCAGGTAAAATTCTGTCGGGTCTGTACCGGAGTCGGTCAATGATGTATCGACGGGTATTTAATTCTGAAAGGTGGACCCCACCAGGTTGATTTCCTACGTCGTTTCTTGTTCTTCAACTTGAAAACTCTTGATGAAGTAGAGGAGTGCTTTGAAGGAAATTTAGGCATTATAGTGTCTTTGTATGTCGTCCTGCGGTAATATCCAAGAGCACAATATCGGGCACAACGCAGTCTTCTTCTGCAGTAAGGACAAGACTTTATAAGATTCATTGAGTGGTAATAAGAACGACTATTGGGGCGCACCATTTTATACCGGCAATTCCGACGAATCTAGCAATAACGCCTCATGCTAGGGAACAGCTTTCGACAGTAGATTGGATGTTAGGACCTATTGGAGGTAGGGCCATGACTATCAGGTTCTTCGGAAAGCCGAGCGAGGTATGCTATCGGAACATGACCAGTGCTGTCGGAGAAAATACGAGGAATATACAGTGTCTCAAAGAATGGAACGAACACGAGGCAAGGCGAGATGCGAAGTTAAGGTAGAAAGCCGAGACTAATAGGACCGAACGAGTCAGAGAGTCGAGGAACGAGCGCAATGCTGGGCACAGACCTTGCCAACCAAGAAGGGCGCGTGGGCTCCGGGATCCACCAAAACAAGCGTTCGATTGATCCTAGATCTCGTAACTCACCTTGATCGCACTCACTGCCCAGTGCCGTCGTAAGAAAGAGCCGTTGTCGGCCAAAAAAATTTTCAAAGGCATAGAACACTTGACTATGGACATTATTTCTTGTGGAAAGAGCAAATTCGCGTCAAGAAAGCATTTAATGCACCGATAGAGGCGTCGCTACGTACCTCTTTTTCGATGAGAGCATGAGGACTCGACTTCAGGGTCGAGAAGACGCCTAATGCCGCCTCAGGATCAGCACAGCCTTCATTGTGGGGGTGGGGCCACCACGAATTGAGGACGCGTCAACCATCAGAACTCGTGGGAGCGTGAAGTCTCCGAAGGTTATTTTGGCTGGCCTTTAGGCGCGCAACCGTGAGAAGCGCCACAGTACATGTCGCGCGCCTGCACTCGGGCTACCGGAGCATGGTATATGGAGATAGATGCTATGACTCTAAATTCCAAAGTTTACAGGAAAAATGTCCCTTACCAAGAGCTTGCTAGAATTACGTGCAAGAGGTAGATTTTCGTCAACAATCAGACAGAGATACAGAGTTAGACCTCAACTTTTGCGGACTAACACCCAATGGCCCTTTAGTAAGGAGGAAGTAAGTTGTTCTGTTCACTCATGACAGGAACTCACTCACAAAGTGCGATCACGGTGATTTCATTTCCCTGGTTTACCGCTGCATTACATTACAGAGTCATACTTAGTGAGAGTCCTGACCAGTGTCTTCGATCGCTTTGGGTATGGAAGACCAAAGCGGAACTACGCTCACTTACGCGAGGGCGGTGCACAGCAATACCCAATTGGGGTCGGGATGTACGAAAAACACATTGCGAGCAATTGGCAACCTGACTCAGTCCGCGTAAGACTGATCTGGCGCTCTGCTCCTTCAAAGCAAGTTTCTCTCAATTTCCACAATCCCCCTGTCGTCGCCTCATCTTCTAGTCAGTGCGAGGCCCCCACATTACGTCGATATGGACGGATGTCTTTCCACAAATCCTCCGTCTCTTCCACAGCACCAGTCGAATCATTCAGAGTATGATCCCCCAAAAATTTGATAGCCCACGCGTCATTCCTCTGGACAGCGTCAAAGTCTCCGTATGCCTTCGACGTATCCGCATATCCCTGAAGTCTTTCCTTGCTTCCCTCCTAAGTAAATGAGTGTTTGACGCCACCATCCTCCAGCAACGTTAATTTCTCCTGTGGGACAAGCAGTGAGGTGACTACAGGTACGCGTGCAGCGGAAACCACGACATACCTCGTTACAAATCTCCAACGGAATTGGCATCATGATGAACGTTAGGACGCTATCAAGAGGGTCCACAACGCCCATAATGTCCTCATATACAAACGTGAAATTATCCAGGGTATTCCAGAGATTCTCCAACTCTTGTCCTTCGTCAGAACTGAGAATAAGAGTACTATGCATGTCCTGGATCACCTTCTCAATCCTAGCTGCGTCAATTCTGGAGGTCTCGACCACAGCATGGATCTTGTCGAGCTCCTCGCTCAAAAGCGCGAGTTGTTCTTCGAGAATACCACAAGAGGTCTTCATTTGCATGTGCAGTTCGACGTAGTCCCAAGGGGTCCATGATTTCCATATTTTGTCGAGGGCGAGGTATATGTGTCGAATGTGAAAAGTCAAGAAAATTACCAGATATATCAATAGGGCAAGTTGCGTACCTGTAACGCAAAGCTTCTCATCGCGTAGAAGCCAGCGTCATGAAGAGTCACCAGGTGTGAGAAAAGCATCCGTGCATCAGTTCCCAGACCATACCACGCGTCAATAAGATAATTTATTATTAAGATCCACTGGCAAATCCGGGTCGCTTTCAGCATCATCTGACAAATGTTCGATGGTGGCGATGGCTTGTTCGACTGCGAGCAAGGAGTTCTTCTCAGAAAGAATCTCCAAGGATTCTGATAAGAGCACAACGCCACGAATGTCTTCTTCTAAGAACGTGGTTAAGTTCGCCGTGTGATAGAACATGTCTCTTGAAGTTTCGTCAGGGAAGGTGGGGATCCAAGTCGAAGTGGCGTCATCAGCTGTAGTCAAAACGGGTGGCTGAGACGCGTTGGGACAGTGGAGCGTCGGGACAGTGGATAGACTATCGGGCATTCAGAATGGCGGCGTTCAGTACCGCGAGCAGAAAGAAGGCGACTACGAAGATCAAGCAAGGTTTGACCAAGAAGACTATCTGATACCAGATGAGTCGCCAAGGATGGCCCGGTTTCCGAACTGGAGAAGCCATGTCAGAGGGTGGAGACTTCGCAGGTGAAGATATGGGTTTGATAGGGGCAAACGAGACACAGTTGAGAGACGCTGAAGACTGAGGGCTTTATACTAGTAGGAGATGATCCCGGCGTAGTAAAGTACAACGTCTGGATACACAACAAAGAGGACTTGATGATGAGAGGATACCTTGATCTTTCTCACGTTGTCAAGGCAAAGAACAACACTTGGAAGTGCTTAGCGCAGTGGTGGGAAGGGTCTGAGAAGAAACAAAACACTTTGAGCACGTGCACGCGTTGTTGGAATCGGAATAATGATTAAAATCTTTCCGATCCTTGTACTCTTTCATTCATACCAGCTTTTACCAAGATCTGTGTTACTATCAAAGCGTTCAATTGGTGAAAGCTACTCCGCCGTGGCTGAAGCTCAAGGATGAACCTCGTAGGACCGTAGTATCAATGACCAGGCAGCTGCCGAACCCAATCGTGCCCGTCGGCTCCGCATTCGCCCAATACATAAGTACGACTCTGCTGTGTACGATTTCCGGGACGACTTTATCACGGTCGTAATGATCCAGACTCTGTCTAGGCAAGAGGACAAGAGTTTTATCTGTATTGTAATTCGTGCGTGGACGTGAGAAATGGTAAGACAATCGCGGGTATGGGTCTCCTCCTTCCATCCTTTAAGTTTGGGGGTTCTATCCAGGCCCCCTGCATCAGGCCATTTTCTGGGCCATTTGTTAACTCGCCGGACTGATTTCTTGGCGGTGGAGGTGTCACTTTACATGTGTAATTTTCTCTGAAATTCGAATGTTATTCCTTCATGTACCCTGCAGACCCTTCCTGGCCTGTATCGTTGGGAGAACTATAGTCTGCTCAATGGAATCCAAAAAAAAATGGAAGGTGGGGTTCGACGTGCTCGACATTGCTCGCCTTTTGCTGCCGAGCTATTTCTTTAACCCGACCTTGCGTCATCAGCGACGGAATGCATGCTTCTAATATGTCCGCCTCGGCGCTCCTCCCTCGGGTAAAAACTGACATGACGTCCTTGCCCGTGGGGTTTCGAAGTTGATACGGGGGATCGGCAGGCCTCAAATTGAAATACCCCATGGGCTGAGCTGTCAATTTACTCGTGAGTGTACGCTGAAATGTTGATATGCAGCTTTTCTCGGCGGCCATTCCAGTACTCGTGACTGGGTAGAAATATGAGCCATCGAATTGCCATCGAAGCGAAGACGCTTGGAAGTTGGTGAAGGCGGACCTTAGTCGTGCGTAATGCCTGAACGTTGCTCCGAAGGCCCGAAGCGGTAGCCCGCCGCTTCCGTGTGAAATGATGTTACCCAATTGGGATAGCGTCGGCATCGGCACGGCTGGCTGTTTTGAGACCTATACCACCACTGTGCTCAGCCTTATACTCGGGAATTTTGCTGGCTTGCTACGCCCTTCTATTCCCTTTTCTTCAATAGAGCTCCGAGCATTTTCCAAGCTTTCGCTACTTTCCGTGTTTATAGACCAAGTGCGTGTCAGTGGCGATAAGATCTAGACCGCTGATGTTCATCAAAATTTTCATTTTCCAGTAGACGCTCTGCATTTCTCCTTGTCCTCTGCAAATAGTGAGTCTTCCTTGCTGCTCGGTGTGTATTTTATAGAAACGGCGTGGCTTGGAAGCTCCACGAGGGAGAAATTGCGGGCGCGGCATTGCTCTGCCGCCCGTGCCGCCTCCGTTTGGCGAGCGGTGCCTGACACGCTCGGCATCATTCCGACGCCTCAGGTTTGATCCGAGAATTAAAAATTGGGAATGTAGGCTTGCCGTCGTATTTAACCAGTCGCACTCGGGTTTCGTGCTCACACTACCAACCATGAGGGTTACCTCTTCCCTACGAAATGTCTCCCCTTCAGTCTCGTCCGCACTGAAGGAGCGTGTTCGCAGGCCGTCATACCTCAAGAAACTTGCCCAGCCTGCGGACCTAGCTCCTCTGTTCCAGGTCCGTTGTCTTCCGGGTTGTACTCGCTGTCGATGATTTGACTGACGTGTAAATGTTTGCTTGCAGAACGATGACTACGTATGTTTCCCAGCTCTTGCCTCGATATAGTGCTAAGGACACGTCGGGATACACAGATTGGCTGGTCCGGTTTCACCGGTGTCGGATATCCCAAGGGCGTCCCAACGGTACGTCGTCATCGCGCACAATGTCGGAAAACTGATAGATTATCCCCGATCAACAGGCTATCGCCGACCACATCGAGTCCAACAACCTTCAAGCTGATCCCGCGACCAAGAAAAAGTTTAATCTATTCGTCGGCGCGTCCGTAGGACCAGAAGTCGAGGACAGATGGGCACGTCTTGATATGTACGTTTCGTATCTCTTCCCCCCACACTTTTCTTCTAACGCTAATTAGGATTGAGCGCCGCTACCCACATCAAGTTGGCAGGGAAATTGCCAAGGGCATCAATGCGGGGAGAATCAACTTCGCGGACAAGCATCTTTCAAGTATGTTCCGCGATTCAATTTAATACGGGACCGGATTTAACACGTGCATCAGTGTTTCCCCAGGATTTGACATATGGCTACTACAGCCTGAAGAAGAAACACGGAGATCCGTCGAAGCCGCTCAACTGGGCCATCGTCGAGGCCACTGCTGTCCTGGAAGATGGATCAATCGTGCCAGGTGAGTGATACCCCGCATTTGATTGCCCTGCTGGTTCTGATCCCGAATCGACAAGGTGCATCCGTTGGTGCTACACCCGAAATTGTGCAGTCCGCGGAGAAAATCATCATCGAAGTCAACACTCTCATTCCTAACCTCGAGGGTCTCCATGATATTAACCAGTCTTTCATTCCCCCACACCGTCAACCATACGTGAGTCTTCACAGATCCTTTTTGTATCATGACAACGAAAACATCAATTTGTCTAGCTTATCACGCACCCGTCCGACCGTATCGGAACTACGTCTATTCCCGTGGACCCAGAGCGTGTTGTCGCCATCATTGAGAGCAGGCAGCCCGATAACACGAGTAGCAACGCCCCGGAGGTCCGTTTACCAAGACATCTCTTATCGCCGCATACTGACGCGAGGACTAGAATGAGGACAGCAAGGCCATCGCCCGTCACCTGATCGAGTTTTTATCAGACGAGGTCTCGGCAGGTCGACTTCCCAAGTCTCTGCTACCCTTACAGTCGGGTATCGGAAACGTGGCCAACTCCATCATCGGAGGACTCGCAGATGGTCCGTTCGACCGGGTGCAGGTCTGGACTGAGGTTTTGCAGGGTAAGCATATCGCTACTGGGCGGGGATTAAAGAGTTGACGTTGTGACTCACCAGATACCTTCATCCGTTTCTTCGATTCTGGAAAGCTCGACTTCGCTACCGCCACATCTATCCGATTCAGTCCCGAGGGGTGAGCGCTTTCATCTGTGTCAGACGTGTTTGGAGCGCTTATCCGTTTTCTTTCGCAGTTTTGACCACTTCTATGCGCACTGGCATGAATACAAGGATCGTCTCCTCCTTCGTTCGCAGCAGGTTGCCAACTCTCCCGAGCTGATTCGACGACTTGGTGTCATTGCCATGAACACCCCTTTGGAAGTTGACATTGTAGGTCGTTCTTTCTAACGTCATTTCTTTTGCTCATCGCGTCTGCCCGCAGTACGCCCATGCTAACTCCACCAACGCCTTGGGATCCAGGTGAGAACCGTGTGTTTTCTGGGCGCATCTCGAGCTGACGGGTTTCTTGTCGTTAGGATGCTGAACGGTCTCGGAGGATCCGCCGACTTCTTGAGAAATGCCAAGCTCTCTATCATGCACACGCCGTCGAGGTAAGCCCCGCTGCGTTTCCAAAGTCCGATCAGTATTCAACCGATGATTCTACAGTCGACCAACTAAGACGGACCCCACTGGTATCAGTTGCATTGTTCCGTTCGCTTCGCATGTGGACCAGACTGGTGAGATTCCCGCATGTGTTTTCGCGTCGTAACGGGGAACTGAATGTGCATAGAACATGACCTGGACGTTGTCGTTACTGAGCAGGGTCTCGCTGACCTTCGTGGTCTCTCTCCTCGTGAACGGGCCCCTCTGATCATCGAGAAGTGTGCCCACCCTGACTACAAAGATCTACTTCACGAGTACTACGACCGCTCTCTGCACGAGTGCATGAAGAGGGGTGCTGGTCACGAACCCCATATGCTCAGGGTAAGAACATTATACTATGTCGTGCTTTTCGGTGCTTATTGTGTTTTCTTTCCCCTTTTACAGAATGCATTCAAAGTGAGTTCTTCCTCTCCCCCAAAGATGTTTGAGTTTGCTAATGCGTGGCGTTTTCTAGTTCCACACTAACTTCATGGAGCACGGAACGATGAAAGTGAAGGGATGGGATTAAACGTATGGTGCGCAGTGAATGATATACCTCCATCGACGTCGTGATAGCGTGTTGAAAAATTAAAATAAATAAACATTCGTACACATTTCATCAGGGAGTGCCGTTTCAAGTTTCGGTGAGTCTCGAATAAAATTATGCTCCATATTCGTAGCATGAGGAGGAAGAATTTTTTATTCTGAGAGTGTTTGCGCTGTGTGCTACCTCGTGCATTAAGCTTCTGGTGGCAGTGCAAGGAAAGTAAAATAATAATAACAGAAAATAGATAATTAAATCCAGTAATATTAGCCCTGCGCGCCAAATTGCTCCTTGCCTTTCACGTTCATCATCTCTCGTCGCGACGTATGACTATTTCTGCCTCTAAACGCGAATATCATGGTCAATGCTAGCTTTCTCCCTACATTATCGTCGCTGGACGTCGACCGCGCCACCCAAGTCTGTACTTTCGAAATTCTTTTGATGTGGCTTTCGGAACCCTGACCGGTAGTATTCAAGTTGATTCTCCAGGCGTACGGACAGCCCAACTCTTTTCTGCCGCCAGATGAACTTAGGCTGCGCCAGCAAGAGCTCTTTGAGATACAGAAGCGACCAGAAGCCTGGGGCCTTGTCCTTCCATTGCTGAACCATGAAGACCCGAATGTTCAATTTTTCGGTGCTCATACCGTGCAGGTGAAGATTGCACGCGATTGGTGAGTGGATACTCTGACTTGAGACGATCCGGGACCGTGATAATTTGTAGGCTGTCTTTTCCAGAGGACCAGGCTATACCACTCCGCGATCTGCTCACTCAACTAACAGCGCACTCAATCGTTGTCAGAAGAAATAATGTTATTCTTCGGAAGCTCTTCGTCTCTGTACATCACGCCTCTTCTACTCCCCCTCATCACTCCGTCTAATGGCTATCTCGACAGCTGTGTTCTTTAGCGCTAAAACTGGCCCCACAACACCCTACACAATGGCCGGATTGGATTTTGTCCTGTGTTACCGCCTTCTCGGGAAGCGGTGCCCAGACAGGACCTATCCTCGATTTCCTCACCATTGTGGCGGAAGAGGTCAGCACAGCGGATCTACTCGGTTCAAATAAGTACGTGGGTAATGCTGCTTTTCACCCGTTCTCACGCGCGTTCTAGGACAAGGATGGTCGATACCATGAAAGACGGCAGTCAGATAGTTTTGCAAGCTATCAGATCGTCGCTAGATCGCTCATCCGCCGTTCCAGCGAACCAAGTCCTGTCTGCTATGAAATGCTTTCAGTCATGGCTATCGTATCTCGGTGCCGCGGATGTAATCGCCATCATACCTCTTCTTCTTCTCTTTCTTAACCCTGAAGATGACACTTTCTTCATCGCGGCATCGGCTACCCTTCAAGAAATAATGTCCTCTTCCCCACTGTCAAACGGGCAATTGGGCACGGGAGTCAAGACTCTGGCCCAGCCTCTTCTCTTGTGGCTGGATAGCAAGGGCAGTGTCATCGTCGAAAACACCTTGAGGAGCGGCTTAGTCGACGAAGTCTCGCATTCACTATGCAAGCTTCTAGCAGAACTTGGCGATCACTCGACGCCATACTTTGCCCGCAGTATCGCTTCCAAGGCACGGGTAGATCCTCTTGAAGCCTACCAGAGCGTCGTCCCAAATCCCTCCGGGAAAACAAAAGGCCAGCTTACACAAAGATACCTTCGTGTGATGCTTGATTATACCGGTCTATCTGGATACTTCGGGGCGGATGAGGAGACTAGTGAACTGACTCTCGGATTTTGGTATATGCTTCAGGAAGCACTTTGGGATCTCAGTGCTGACGATGGTCGGGAAACGAATGACGGTGATCCTAATGCGATTGCCAAAGCAGTCTATGTAGAATTGGTCAAGATACTGCGCAAAAAAACCACGTTTCCTCCACGTGGACACGGATGGTCGAAAGGTATGGTTTATATGATTCTATCATCTCCTCGTGTTGATGTCTAGGTAGACCAAATAATCAGATTTCAGACGTAAGTCGTCCTGCCGGTCCAAGGCTCAATGCTGATCCCTCCTCAGCTATCGGCGGGACATCGGAGACACGCTAATCAATGCGTGGGTGCGGTACATTTCTGTGCAATAATTCCCGCTTATCGGTCTTTAGGTACTATGTCATTCGAGATGAGATGCTCGTCTATTTCGTGGATAGCTTGATACAAGAGCTCTCAAATCGACCAGATCCCAATCAAGGCTGGGAGGTGGGCCTATTTTACTACGCATAACTTACAATACTCAACCTTCTTTGTTGAGTAGGAAATAGAATCAACGCTTCACTGCCTATCTTCTCTTCAAGAGGCCTTGGACTATGACAAGTCGCCCGACTTGACCCGGCTTTTCAACCCCGAGGTTATAAGCCGATTGCCGTCTGCAGGCCGTAGTCGCGTACGGTTAACAACATTAAATCTTTTAGGTCAGCATCAAAAGCCAGAACTCAAACGAACCGACTTGACGTGACTCTTATAGGGACCTACTCGTCTTGGTTCGCTCATGAGTCTCCTCAGCTGGACAAAGTTATATCTGGTCCTTCAAAGTTGGACATGCTATTGTCGGCCGTAGGATATGTTGTTGCTGCACTACCAGAGCCGACCTTGTCTGTACAAGCTGCCCTCGCCTTGCGCAACTTGTGCGATGCCAACAGAAAGCTGCTCGCGCCTCAGATTGGGGCATTCGCGGAGTTACACGCAGGCTTGGCCCGAGTGCCGGTACGTGGAGTATTGAACCACGAGGATAAAAATTTTAACATTAGATTTCATAGGATGCAGAGAAGAGCAAGGTGCTCCAATCTATTGCAAGCGTCATCGAGGCTCTGCCGCCGGCACAGCAAATTCCTCCCATTGAGGTGAGATCACCTTCTCTATCCCGTGATAGGTTTTTCAATAGGCCCTTAGGCTATGGCCACACCTATTGTACAAAAACTGATGGACATTCTTAATAGCCCCACTACGGTAGGTGATGGGTGACTTATTAATCATTTGACTGACGTCTCTCAGCTTCCTCCTGAAGCGCGGAGTTTAGCTATTCTCCAGCTAGAGACGCTAGCTGGCATCTCCAAGGGTCTGACTCGGGCTACAGACGATCTATTGGACCTGAACGAGGATTCCGAGGTGCAGCAAATCTTAGAACAAGTGAACTTAGCTAGAAGGGATGACCGAATGGCCAGGCTACGTGAAGCCATTCTTGCGGCTATCAGCCGTTGCGTGGAAGCTACAGGTCAAGATGTTGGTGTTGGACAGGTAAGTCGTACTGTACTTCTTCGCCGCGCACTTAGCAACAGTTCTCAGGCTATCAACGAACTGGTCAAATCCATAACTTCACTTGCATCCGACGCCACAATCATATCTTTACCACCCGCACCTTTGTTGTCTCTAGTTTGCATGGCCGCAGAACGCCAGCTTACTGCGTCCTGGCTGGCGCTTGCAACCATGCTATTTGCTCAAATGAATCCGCCTCCACCTATGCCTTTAACAGGAGACGAGGACGGTCTGTTGAAGCGTAGAGAAGCGGAACTTGAACGGCAGCGTGCAGAGGAAGAAGAACGGGCAAAGGCTGTCGTCATAGAAGTGTTGCCTATTCTACTGAATGTCTCGTTGTCGTTCATGGCAGTACCCGGAGCCATGGTGGATGTGCGTGTTTTCGACCCTGGAACAGCGAAACAAAGTGCTGATAAGATTGCGTTAGAATCCTGATATTGTTCAAGAATTTTTCAACTGCATGGACAGAGTTGGTCACACCGGATGATATTATTGTCTTTACGTTGATGACGTTGGTTTCTGTAGGTTGCACAAGATTTCACTGCCACGTTGTATCATTTACCACCGGGTGCACTGGATGCTCTCATGCAATGTTCTGTTCGCGCTATGGCATTGCAGGAGCGTTATTCTTTGATTGCTGCTTGCAATTTTTTGGTATGCTCGGTTATAGATATATCCTGTTCGGCTTTAATTTCTGATCGTCTAAATGTGCAGAGTAACCTTATTCATCGCTCCTGCGTTTACCCTGCGTTGGAAGCTCAACGGACGCAATTGATAAGCGGGCACGGCCGAGACATAATGCGAGCAGTGCTGTTCGGACTTGCTGGCGTGTCTCCAAGGAGTGCAACACCAAATCTCGTGGAGATGCTGTCGACCTTGTTGGTCAGATGCATCGAGGAGTCACGAGCATGGCTTAAGGAAATCTTATTTGATGTCCGTCATTCAATTTTCGTCGTTGTAATAGCAACTCACCCTCATATTGTAACAGGATGACTTTTTACCGTCGAAGGCGGGCCCCGCTATCAAAGAGACCTTCGTTAAGACCGTGTTGGGGTTAGTACTCGAGCTCTTTTCAGGGTGGTTCCTTCTCATGTTTGCCTTTGACAGATCTAGGTCAATAAAGCGAACTCGCGAAGCCGCGAATCAATTCGCTCTGGTCGCGCGGGGTTTAGAGGGAACTAGTTTCGGCTATGCATCGGTATCCATGTAAGAGTAAGAAGTAGGCTTTTCTGATTTGTATCTTGTCCTTAGCGGAGACTCACCGAGTATTTCAGTTATTTATGCGATAGAATAACATGTAGGAAGATAATGAAGCTTTGAAATCTAACCTCCCCGTGCATTAGATTACGTTTATGTTTGACGTGCGGTATGGGTACCACAACAACTAGCGTCCATGATCCTGAAAGGAATGTCGATTTTCCTGGTCACTCCTTCCGGATAAGATACACACAGTCACCCGAAAGCTTCCATGCGCTTCCGTGCAGTCCCATTCCGTCCCCGTCATGCCTAATAGGACCTGGATCTGACGTTATCGGCATCGATGATGACTGGTCTTCTGTTACTGTTCCTCGCGAGCCGGTAAAATGAATCCCAGGCAACATGCGTTCTTCAAGCACTATCGCTGAGTTGTAGTATTATAGAATGGTCCCTGAAACCATCATTTTGAAACATGCCTGGGTCAGTGATTCGATTTATGTGATATGTTAGGTGTTTATAAAATTACATGTCAAGTCCAGGTCATGCACTTGCCCCGCTCTTTGATTCCCACCATCATCTCTAGATATGTCTACATCCTCGACGGTCAACATGGGCATCGCCATCCATCGCATAGTTGACAAGGCCAGTAAGACCGCGTCTTACCAATGGAACCTCGTTCTCTCCACCGGCTCATTCGACGCCCGCGATGTCCGCGTCTACACTATCTCTAACACTAAAGACAAAGGGCACACCACGTGCCCATGGTATCTCGACCATCGAAAAGCTACTCTCCTCCAGTCCTCCGCCCTTCAGGGTGTCTTCCAAATTCCCTTGATCGTTCCATTGACATTGACGGCGCTTGACGAATTTATTCACCAGTTCTCATCGACGCGGGATGGGTATAACACGAGGGGGCGAGGTTGGGATACCACGACGTACACCGTCCGGATTCTGGACAGCTTGCATGAGGCTGGCTGTATCAGGCTGCCATGCAGGGTGGACGAGTTGGTGCCGCACGTCGAACACAGAGCCACTCGACTAGAGTCGATGAAGGAGCAACCTGGGTACGGAGGCATGAAATTAGCGGTGCTCCCGTTATGATCGCCGAAGAACACAGATGGGGCGTGGGTACCATTACGGTGTGGCACGGGAGGCGTCTGTCGATGACAGATCCGAGAGTTTGGGAATTTTAGGAAGTCACAATCGTCAAGGCGGAAGTGCGGTTGGTTAGAACTTAGATCGCGAGGGGCGCGACGAACAAAAGGCTGTTGGTTCGAGTTGTATTTTTTTCTGCTGTCGTCTCGTTTTCATTTACCTCTGTTGCTCTGTATCTGCTGTCTTTGTACTTCGATTTGGGACCCTGGGTCACGCGCAGTTACCCATTGCGCGATCGCCACCGTTCGTTATGTGTGGTCGTATTCATAGAAATAGTGGGACGTATCAGAATATTTAGTAAAAATGGTCATCACGTCCTACGATAGCAATTACATGATCCCGATGTGTACTTCAAGGGGAAGGAAGAGTTCGTCAGTCGTAAAGCGTGGCGCATTTAAACACCTGAGTTCTCTGACTGACCATGACGGTGAATTACAGTTCGCGGACTTCAGTAGGCGTCAATCTTTAGTGAGCTGAACATCTCAAGAGAGCAAGCTCAGTGTGGACAGACGATCATATAAAAACAAATGGAAACGAATACCTCAGTCCTGAGATCAACCCGAAGTATCCGAAGATGGGTTTCCTTTGGGCGAAAGTCAGAAAGGGACAGGTACGCAGAAGTCTTGATGAGGATATCTGGAATACGGATCATTGAACGGAACAGACTAATGACCAGGCTTAGGGCCGCTTTTGTCCTCTTTCCTTTCCGCAGCTGACGAAGGAGCGCATTGTGCTGAGAGATGCAAAAATTGAGCGTAGCGGTCCAATCATATAAATAAACATTGCTTACTTGGTTTAAGGTGTCAAAAAATGAATCTATAAGGGAACATCACACCAGCAAGGCAATGATAGGGTTTGCGCCTCAGCTTCCGTAAGAATACGCCGCCTCTGCCAGTCTGGATCGTGCGTCGGAGCCAGAGGTCAGTCATTAGATTGTTTTGCTTCCTCTCAGAAGCCGATAAGGTTTCGGTTTCTAGATAAGGAAGGAAGAAGTAGGTGCGTGTCGTCCACGAACATAAAACTTGTGGCTATCAGTGCTTTTGCCGTTGTCAATCCGGATATAAAAATTCACTACACTCCACGATTGCCCCGAACGTCGCACAACGGCGGCGATCAAGAGTCTATGGGCTAGGAAGGGCTAGTGAGACCATATGGAAAGGCTCGTAGTTGTGAAGTTTTCCTCAGCTGCGATCATCTCTTCTCGACAAAACGGAGTATCGTGGACCCAGGACGCTACGCGATATTCCTGTGGCGTACAAGCGAGAAATGTCTAGTTTCGTGTCCTCCGCAATCGCAGAAGATAGCTGAATTCCTGAAACTTTCCCTTTGGGTAAAAGGGAAGACGGGACGAGCGAGTATGTCAATATGTTGGTTATTGGAGTACGAAGGGCTCGAAGCAGAGCCAAGACCAAAAAGAGAAGAACAGAAGTCGAACCTGCAAAGACACGCCTGTTTATCAAGAAGTATTCTCAGCTTCGGGTAACAAATATAAGTAATCGCTGAGCGAACTTGGGAGATATCAACATTATATCATTGTCTTGCCTATAAAAGAGCATTACGTTACAACACCGTGAGTAATAAGTCACTTACGCATGTACATGTTGCAATTATCGACCATGCATCGCTCCTGGCTGAGGTTGAACCGTTGAAGCCGTAATAGTCCGGGCCGCATACGCCGGTGACGTGTCAATCTGATTCTCCGAAGGAAACTCCGACTGCACGTTTGTTCTGCTCATGCTTGATATCGAGTACGAGGTCAGCTTGCCCTCAGATATAATTCATTAAAGCTATACCATATCATAGACTGTGTTCGGTTTCTTCGCCCAGGACGCGGTCGACGCCGATCCTGTGGCAATAGGTGCTGTTCCCCCTCGCTTTGGCTTACTCGACGCGTCTCCTGAGAGATGGGAGACATTCAAATCTGCTGTCAAGAAGTTAAATAATGACTCTGCCAGTAGTGTATCCTATAAAGTGTTTTTCCTTGGACGTCATGGTCAGGGCTATCGTAAGTCCAACTAACTTGTCTGCTGAGTCGTTCTGATGTCCGTCGACAGACAACGTTGCGGAATCCAAGTACGGAACACAAGCCTGGGATGAGTGAGTATTAGGTTGTGTCAAATGACATGCTCAATTCCCATAGTTTTCCATAGATATTGGTCGAAACTCGATGGCGACGGTGAACTTACGTGGGGTCGTATGTTTATACGTGTTACGAAGCGCATACCTTCTGTTAAACGATCCTGTTATAGCTGATCCTTTGTTGACCCCCCTCGGCGAATCCCAAGCGAACGATGCCCGTGGAAGATGGGAGACGGAACTACATCATGGCATACCTCTCCCCGAGAAGGCTTTCAGTAGCCCCCTGCAACGTGCCATGCGGACATACCTACTCACGTTTGATGGAATTGCCGTCGCTTCTAAGCCTATGGTCCTCGAGGCATGTTGATTTCACTGTCTTCATATCCTCTTTTCTATAACCTGTTCCAACAGAACTGTCGGGAAGAATACGGAATCCATACCTGCGATAAACGGCACCCGTTATCTTGGATTCAACTTAATTACCCACAATTTCTCGTGGAAGAGGGTTTTAGCGAGCAGGATGTTTTATGGAAACCTGACGCGAGGGAAACCAAAGCAGAAGTCAAGACTCGAGCAAAACAGGTATTGGACAGAATTTTTACTCTGGACAGTAGTACATGTAAGAGCTGGTATATCTGGTACCTCCGCTGGGATATGCGACGCTGATAATGCAATTCACAATAGATATCTCCATCACCGCTCACGGTGGAATCATCAACGGTCTATTGGCGTGTATCGGTAGGGACACTTATTCCCTGCCAACAGGAGGTCAGCGTCCCTTTTATGCCCCGTCTTCATTTATCACTAAGTCAAAGATAGGTGTGCTACCTGTCGTCATTAAAGGCGTCCGACGAGAACAAAATTAGAGCTTGTATTAGATCCATACTCGCAACAATTCATTGGTCCATGCATTGACAAACCTGGGCCTATCTGAGCCCTTGCGCTGCGTCCGAAAGTCAGAAATCGGGAATCGCACGGCCGAATACCCATTCTTCCGGACATCCCTTGCAAGGACTATGGCGGGCTGTTTCATCTCAGGAAGAGAAGTCACGGGGAGTTATAAAAGGTTCTGACCGAACGTTACCACGCTGAAATCTGAACTACAATGACTGTCCTTCCTCGGAACCAGATAAGCTCCTCTGTGCTACAAGCGCCAGCTATACGCCTGACGAAGCGGCATAGACTCTTCTTACCGACACATACCGCAATGAACGGGAGTGGAGAACGCCGTATGACCCAGAATTCAGGACTAGCACATTTATAGAGAACACTTCTGACTGAGCCCCTGCAGAATGTAGTGGTGTTCAGGCCTGTTATGTACTAGCGCCTCTTACCATAGCATGCTCGGCGCAAGACCCCAGCGCCTATGTGATGCATACCGACGACTAGAGCAGACTCGGGCCCGGGTATCCACGAATCAAAATCTCTCAAAACAGGAATAGATGGTGCTTGTACGACTCGGATCGGTGTAACTCTCTGGAATTGGACAGTCTTCGTGAGTCTCTATTTCAGTCATTTGTATGAGGATTCACCGATTATTTGCAAGGTTCCTTGTTGGGGCATAAGAGGAATAGCTCGGCTCATCCGTCACAACAGCCTACTATATCTGGTCGTACCCAGCCCAAAGGTGAATATTGGGTCCTACATTTAATGCTATGCGGCTAGAGAATTGTTTCAAGGTCGATGTTCAGACAACTTGCTGAATGATGCCCTGACCATAAGGTAGGCGACAGCAATTATGATGACTCTGAAACTAGAGAAAATCGGTAACCCCAATTACGAACTTGAAGGCTGCAATTTGAGAATTGAGGATCAAAAAGGGCTGTGAAGTTTAGGTTGGAGGCGCGGTAAGGTCCGATTCGCGATACGACAGCGGCCCACCTTTGGAAAAAACCGGCGGTGCCCAATTGTGGATACACTGCAGCTACGAGAAAATAAGATCAGTGCGTTTTCCCCGAGTGCAGCTTGAGCATATCATGATTGACCAATCAGCCTTAAGCTCCAGGATAACTCCGGGTAGCCCCAGGGCATCTATAAAGCCATCGCCACTGTGACACACTATCTCTATAGAGCGGGACATTGCGATTTATTGACAATCATTAGTGAGTAACACTACTTAAAATGTTACGCTGTGTCCGAGTCCTGATTGCCCGGCAATGTTCATTTATTAGGCACGAAGTCATCGCTATGGCTGATAGAGTGAATGTACGGAATCCCTCCGACGATCATTTTTCAGGAGAACTCAGGGCGCCGTCATGTTTCTAGTGCTATTAGCTGTTATTTATCCGCATTCCATGCCAGGATAAGGACAATATAAACGTCAGGGAGGCTTGAGATGAGCAACTCTCACTCTGTGGCACAATGTCTAGTAACGAGACTGCGAACGATGAGAACGATGGATTCACAGGCTTGTACCGAGGAAATCTGATTCCCCTCCATGTCGTCCGTGAGCGTCTTCTTCCTCCTCTTCCAGCTGGAACTTTTGAGATTGGCTGATTGTATTACCTAACAGTCGTTGGTCTTACGTGGATCGTACATGACTACTGCAAGCGTTCTTTTCTTTTGATGCCATGCGCTGTTCTGACATTGGTGAAGTTGTGACATTGGAAGATGAGGTGTGTGGTGATTCCTCGACTTCTAGCACCGTTTTTGGATTCATTTCTCAGATACGTTACATTTGGGTAAGACTGCCTTGTGATGACTTTGACCATGAATGCAATTGACCGCCTGCAGCCACAGAAACGAAACATAGGGAAAATCATGTTCTTATGGGTGCGCTACCCACCTATCCTTCACCATGGAAATCTATGCTCAAATTAAGCTGATGATTTCCAGATTCGATACTACAGTATCTCGTTGCTCCTCTTTGACGCCCTTCAGATACACGTCTTTTCCATTCGCGGAGTACCCTCCGACGACCTGTAAGCTCTTCTATTCCCTAACAGTGACACATTATCACCTCCAAGTAGGTGCGTAGCCGTGGATGCTATCACTCGTATCACTGGTGCCATAAGTCTTTGGTCTGTCGAAATTGTCATGCAGCTACGTGTCTACGCTCTATTCAAATGTTCAAAGAAGGTAAAATTTCTCAGCGAATTCTGCTGAATTCGCATTTTGAATCCATCCTTAGGTGGCTGTCATTAACGGTTTTCTGTTTGCGAGTTCCATCGCTGCATTCCTATGGATATTAATTCACAACGTTGAGAGACAAGGTGCAGTCATTGCGGACGCGGTCCAACTACCTCTGGCCGGGTGTCCATCGATTCACCCTGGGATAGAATGGGCGCAATGGATACCTGGTAAGATTCTCAGCACTACGGAAACTGAGGCTTATCTCTTATCCATTCCATAAAAGCAACTGCATACGAAATTGTCCTTTTCAGTTTCGCAATTGTTAAGACATTCGGGTTTATGCTGAACAACATGATGAGAAGACATCGACAACTTGAACCCCTTCGCTCCATTTTGCTCCGAGACAATATCCTGTATTTTTTGGCGTGAGTCTTCCGTCCATTATGCCTATTTCCTCCCTGACGCCCTTTGTAATCAGAATATCGTGTATACTCGTATTGAACAACCTCATGGTTGTTGTGGGTTGCTTCTTCTCTCCAACAAGTGGTCGTACGTTTGACGTCTGCATCTTCTTAGGGAGTGACCAAGATACCGTGGTTCAGTTATGGGTGAGTGTTGGATCCCTTGCACTCGGATTTCGAGTTGAATATACATTCATTTACCAGCCCGTTCCATGCGGCAGTAGGTGTACTTACAACTCGCATGCTCCTCAATCTTTGCAAAGTGGCTTCTCAGGATACGATCACGGTACACATTACCCGGACCCAGGGAAACATTACTGCTTGTCAAGAGACTGATCCTACCGGGCAAATTAGCAGTCTGTCTCCCTTAAAATTTGAGACCATAATTGATCCATGTATGACGGAGATTGTTGAGCCGGATGCGTTCCCTGGTGAGAATTCGATATCAGAGGAGCTGCGGACGAGTGAATGAATTATTATACAATGCTTCCACTTATTATGTATCCCTACTTGGCACCCTAGGCTACAGTAATTGATAATATGATACAGATGAGGTATGACACGAGAACACAGGAATCAAATATTATGCTGTAGATGGAACATATTGTCGCAATCCAGATTTCCCATACGAGAAACTGAAGCTTATTCCAGCCATGAAATCATCCAGGTAGTTGTGTACCATACTTTCTCCGTCGCTTGTCATAATCGTGATGGTTTCAATGTGACTCGAGTTCAATGATGACAGTGTAACCTTTCCGGAGGGAATGTGATAGACGTGCAGCACGACCGTCCGAAGTTCTGTAAGAGAACCAAGGTCGAGGAAACCTAAAGATGAGAAATGAATATCATTTGAAATCGTTCTTCAAACCTGCGATCGCACCATTTTCCCACTCAACAATCGTTAAAGTGATGAACTGAAGGGAGGTGCGACAAGGCCTCAATAGGGCGTTGACAGGACGGGGATCTAGCGCGCGCCAGCAGTGGCCTCCAAATTTCAATTTGAAAGTTGTTAACCGGAGTGTCGCGTGATGCCTCTTTACCCAACGTAAAAGGTCCTTGTTCCAAGATTTTAACGAGAGTGAGCGCAAACCCGCGGGGAGGGTTATACCTTCCAATGACGGAAGTGTGATATCCTCGGTACTATTGCCCTGCCGCGTGAACTGAATTGAAAGTCGCTGAAGGTCGTAGAAAAGACTCGAGTACAAGAGGAAGCGTCTGAAATTGGCGGCGGATTGCTCTTCTGCGTCTCCTTTATCCTCGTAGATGAAGGAGAGACGTTTGAGGTGTGGGAAATAGCGATATAATGCTCTCGCTGGGTCTAACGACTGTCCAGAGATTCTCGCTCGGGATATCCGGGCTTCTGCATTGGCGAGGGTGCGGAGGGCATGTCGATATCGAATCAGGCCGTCCTGTTTGGTGTACATCGAAAGTGAGACTGTCTGAGCATAAGGAGATATGGCATTATCTGGTGAGTTCAAGAACTTCACTAATTCTCGCACGCGATCGCCCGAGTGAACGGATATCCATAAGAGGCGCCGGCTGGTCGGGACCCATGCTTTGCATACGAGACTGCAGGTGAGGAGGGTCTTTCTGTCAGGATAACAGAAGCTGATAATGATCTCGATCAATTCTTGTGGAAGGGCGCAATCCAGGGGTACATTAAGTAGGGCATGGTTCCGAAATCTTAAAATAAAGCTGCGCCAGCTGACCCGTATACGGCGTAGGGGATGGAGGATCCAGGCGTAGGCGTAGAATTCGATGAAGGTAGGAAGGCGCTCTCCACGGTAGGCAGTGTAATATGCAACGGTTTGTTTGTAGAAAGCGGAAAGGATACAGCTTAGGACAACGAGGGCGATAAATGCTATTGGAATCAGCGGGATTATTATGCACACAGAAATGTCACCGAATTTCTTCACGTCACATGTAGTTTTGTCGCCATCGGAATCGTAGTCGTCTTCTTCTTTGGAAGAAGCCATGTCTGATATAGTGCCCCGTCGTAAATCTACGATGCTGGAGAGCTCCCGGGGAAAGCCAATGATGGGCACTAAAGTAACTTTCAAGATTCCACAACAACTCTGTCCAAGACCTGTCCTTCAATTTAGCTGGAAGTTTTGTTTAAGTTTAAATGCCGCGAGTCGAGGTGCAGTTCGGAAGAGGAAGGGAAGTCTCGGGATAGGAGCTCAAAGTTGGAAAACGTCATTACCAGGCAAGGACGGGCAGTGGCGAGACATTCCAGACACGAGAGCACATCCTACGGGAATGCCCGTTATACAACGGGAGACCCTAGAGTCGGAGTCCACACCACACGCTAAAACACCGAGAACTCAGAAGGAAGAGCGGAGGGACCAGAACAAGAGGGAAGGGATCCTGAGGGCCGTTACCTCCACCGCGTCTAAATAGTTAGGTTACTAGTAATAGAAGTTGGAAAAAAAATCGCCGAAGTTCACACCGGTAGACGGCCCGGTTTTGCTTAAGCGCTGCTTGCCGTTGGTTTGCCGCCAAGTCCGCCGACAAAGGCGGGTTAAGTACTATTCGCGAACTTTTAATACTTGAAAGTGCCTGAACGGGAAGACTAGTTATCATTTCGAGATCTGTATCAGTTGTATCGGGTCCCGGGTTGGATCCGTCTAGGACGATGTAAACGCGACGGAGTCATGGAACTCGGAAGCGATATATCACTGACTCGTTTCTCATGTGGGTCGAGGGTTGCGAAAGGGTATAAGATAGCCCAGCAGATTCGATTAAGATCAAGATAATCCTTTGCCCACAGCAATATTTCCTCAGAACACGCCTATTCACACATCTTCTGACATCACAATGTTCCCCTCGAGCTCGTTGTCCAACTCGTCGACGGCGTCTTTTGTTTCGACCCAAACATCACAGTCGACCCAACCTCTCATGTCTTCCAAGAAAGACTACTCCTCAGCATTCGCAGATCTCCAATCCACCTATGGATTTGGCGGCCATGTACCTTCCCCCATACCAAAGAAATCGAAAACCTCGTCGAAAGCGTTTCTTCCATCCTTCCTTCGTTCGCGTTCACAACACTCATCGTCTCCTTCATCCACATCTTCCTCCGATGCACTGCCATCGAAGCTAGGTGCGACACCTGTGCTACCTCTCAAAAGGGATGAAACAAAAGCTGCTCTGAGCAGGGAGGCACAGGCACATTCATACTTGGCTGGGAAAGGTGTCCCAGGTGGCCCGGGAAGTTCTATGCAGCACAAAATATCAGCGCTATAATTGAGGAGATAAGGGGAGAGGAAACCATACTTATGCTGACTTATATGAATTTGATCGGATCCTACGATGCCGCGATGCCCTATCATGTTACTATTGTCCCATATTATTCATTCGGTCCGTTGTAACGGTACCTTTATTTAACATACTAGAACATTAATGTTGAATGTGATGGAGCTTCGGTTCATTGACTCTTCGCCACTTCGCTATTCGAGCTTGATTCAAGTTCCACTCGACTGCGAAATAGGGCTGCGCGCCGTACCGTATACGGTATACGGCCGTAAAGTCGCGGTCTCAGTCGGTTACGGAAACATCCGTATACCGTACCGTCAACTGAGATCTCAAGCCTTGTCGGCGTCGGTACGGATACCTTACGGCCGTCGACGGCCGTTTACGAACGTACATGTAGGAATAAATATGTCAAAGTCAATTTGTATCACGGATCGTAAATGAAGGAAGAGAAAATGGATACCTTTTCATCTTTTACCTGCTGGATGGTCAGCTATATCCCAGGAGGAGTTGGAACACCAAGAAAAGGTACAAGTGCAGTATAATTTCGATAATTTTAGTGGCTGTCCAAGTGTAATAAAATGGGTTGGAATATTTCATGTACCAGCAGATGGCTAGAGAAAGCAAGTGATATTGACTGGGCAGTTACAGAGACGGAACAGAATCAAGAAAAAGCATCTGTATGTACGGAATATTGACACAAAACTGTTTGGGACGTGTCAGAGATGCAGTCAAAGAGTATAGGCTCAAAAACACACCTTGATCTCCACTGTCAATACGACTCTCTCAACGACGCTCTCAGCAACTCACAAGCCGAACCAGATCAGATAGGGTCTAAGAATGGAAAGCCGATAGGTCCTGGTGCTGTTGCGGCAGGGTGGGCACTCAAAAGCGTGTACAGAAATGGGAGATGGACGCGACAGATGACGCGGCCTGGCTGTTTGCGTGCATAATGACAGATGTAACAGTAAGCCGTATTACGCCGTTGGACGGCCGTATCTGAGGACCTGAGACGGTGACGGAATCGCCGTATACCGTTCCGTATGAAGAGCCATTTTGGTGCTCTCGGCTTCGGCCCGTATACCGTATCACGGTTACCGATAACCGTACTATACGGCTACGGCGCGCAGCCCTACTGCGAAACTCCGCGAAGATATATCAAGCATGATCGAGATCGGACCAAGGGGTTGAACGAGGCAGGGTGCAGATAAAGACGGTCCACAGAAGCTGGGTGACCGGATGACTGGCCCGCCGCCCGGTCTGGAGACGCAGTCGGGGAAGAATGGCTTACTCAGTGTCATGGCGGCCCCCCAAACAACTCATCGTGAGCGAGCTGTATTTGGAGCTATACAGAAAGATTTGAACTTTGCCATGGCGGATCATGGATGTGGATTACGTATTAAAGAGTATACTTGCATGAGTATCTTTTCCCTCGTTTGTTGGGTATTTTAGTTGTATTTAAAAAATGCATACTGTCATTGATTGTACTATGTGTAACGCAGGGCTAGTTGCGTTTCTCAAAAGCGCATGTGTAACGCGTAACACGGTGATCAGTTTCAACCTAGAAAACATTACATCAACGTTACATGTATAAATTCGAGAAAAAAAGGCCAATTCAATTAGAAAAAAATGTGTTTAAGGCTTGCTCTTATCCTCATCGCTCTTGCTGATACTGTGATACTTGTAAAACAATGCCTGAATAATGTTCAATCTTGGTTCAATCAATGCCAACTATGGTTTCATATTTCCAGTTTCAAGCTCAGAAATGTGTCGCTGTAGCGAGGGTTTCAATAGTACAATCGAAGACGGTATTGCACAGAAAAAATCAATGCCAACACCCCGATTAAATGATCTTCTGGAATTCAGTGTAAGTAACAGCAGTCTGAAAATTAAGAGAGTAACTTACCTCACTTTATAAGGGGGACACGATGATGGACTGAGTACCAGGGGTATAACAAAACCCTCCATCGAGGCGCGTTCCACAGGAGGACAACTGGTTGCAGCTACCACCGCATCCTGCACGGTCGCAGAACCCGACGTTGTTGGTAGCAGCAAGGCACACGGTGCCAGCCGCATAGAGGCAGGTGGCACCACCGTTGTAAACGGTGCAGGCGCCACCGCAGACGTTGTTGGTGTGAGAGGAACAGTATGTGACCATAGTGTTCAACGCGGCACGAGGAGCAAGCGGGTTGGGGCTGGTGTTCCCATAGTAGGTGATCTTGGCGTCGGTGGTGGCGAGCCAGTGGTCGAACTCAGCATCCGTCCATATGAAGGTAGCAGGCTCCTGGTATCCCGTCAGTATACTGTGCGCATAAGGAGAGCTCAGCACGTACAGGGGTCGGGCTGGCGCGACCTACAACCGCCATGGCGGCGAGAGTGAAGAACAAGTTGGTGAGAGTGAAGAATTGCATGTCTATCACTAGCTTGGTAGAGTCCGGTGAAGGCTTCTGACTTTCTGAGCTCATAATTGCCAGCTTTTATAGCTCCTCAGCAGCTCATTGAAGACCAATCGAGACTTTGCTCTACCACTGCTACCAAGCTTGAAACCCACCTCCAACTCCGGCATTTTCTCAGACTCACATTGTTTGAAAGGCGAGGGGAACCTGTTATTGATGAAGAAGCGCCAATGAATCCACTTCATCTCAACAACGGTGAACTAACAATGCGGTATATCATTGTTGGCGCCGACAAAGCACCGAAAGACGGGTTAAAGTACCGCATGATCGAGATGAGACTGGTCATAAGTCGCAGTCGTGCCAGGTAATGACGGACCACAGAAGACTGGATGATGACTGGATGACTGGATTGATTGGCCAAAGAAAATGTGCATCCAGACCGGACCGAAAAGCCGGGGGATTGTGTGGCTGTGTTAAAGCTTGTTCATGGCATGCGATCCAAATACTTTCAACGTTGACGTTGACGTTGAGCACGACATCCTCCCTTGAGTTCCCTCCCGCTGCCCACGTTTCTACGGCCGAGGCCGCCTTTGGCTTTCTCTTCCTTTTTCCACTTTGAGGCTTGACGTCTCGCCAGGCTCTGAGTGTAGTATTTGGCTGTCTATAAAACGATCTTCACGTCTTGTTCTCTCTGCTATCACTGAGTTTCACAAATTCTTGGCTATTCTTTGTTTGCCTATCTATCGTGACTGTAGCCATCGGGACTTGAGCAATGTACACAAGAAGTTGGAGAATGATCAAGTATAAGGAGGGAGAATGAGATCATCCCCTGTGCACCTGCGTCGGCAGTGTACGCCTCGGCAGCCTCGTATTCGCCTCTCCCTCATATGCCTAATACAACGATCCCACCTCTGCCTCTAAGCTCGGACAATCCACTGGCCCCTTTGTCAAAAAATTCATTCGCTCACCCGTCCAAGAAACCTTGCACTAGTACCAGTGCTGGTACTGTGTCTAGGACCCTTCCACACCGTACGTGCGAGCTGAATCGATGCGGATCCCCAGATCAGTTAACGGATACTACGAAGAAGGATGGTTTCCAGACCGGCCAATTTACCATCAGCAAACGACCTGCTGATGGTTTCCCAGATGACGGTGTCCTTCCCAAACGAAGGAATACCATGAGTGGTGATGTCGGGCAAGATAGTTCGAAGGAGCCTGCTGGAAGCGAAGTGTCTCTGCCTCGTTTATCCGATATCGTCTTCCCGCGGGGTACGCCTCTTTGGGCAGTGCAGGCCTTGGAGATGTTCAAGTCGAAGGTCCTCGGTGTGGAATGGTCCAGAGTTGTCCACTCCTGGGTCATCTTCCAGATTGCAAAGGGCTTTGACGGCAACGAAGCCGATTTTCGCCCCGAGTGCATTGGGCAATGGATCTCACGTGCAAGATCGCAGATATAGTGTCCTCCTTATAGGAATTTGGACCTTGCGAGGAAATTCCAAGGATCGTTCTGGGTGTGGTGCGAACCTTCAGCCAGAGCATCACGTTGAAGGACTGGAAGACGACTTCATTGATCTCAAATGCAGATGGCTGCCCAGTCTAAATTCATCCGCCGGAGGCCGTTGACTGGGGATGTCTGAAGACGCAATCGGGGAAGAATGGCTTACTCAGTGTCATGGTGGCCCCTCTCTTCTGGGGCGAAGGGGTCTTGGAGGCCCCCACCGTGAGTGCGCTGCATTTTGGAGCTGTACAGAAAGATTTGAACTTTGCCATGGCGATCATGGATGTGGATTATGTATTAAAGAGTATACTTGCATGAGTACTTTTTCCCTCCTTTGTTGGGTATTTTAGTTGTATTTAAAAATGCATACTGTCTTCGATTGTACTATGCGTAATGCAGGGGTGGTTGCGTTTCTCAAAAGCGCATGTGTAACGCGTAACGCGGTGGTCAGTTTCACCAGTTTCAACCTAGAAAACATTACATCAACGTTGCATGTATACCAATTCAATTGGAAAAAAAGTGCTTAAGGCTTGCTCTTATCCTCATCGCTCTTGCTGATACTGTGATACTTATAAAGCAATGCCAACCTTGAACAATGTTCAATCTTGATTCAATCAATGCCAACTATGGTTTCATATTTCCAGTTTCAAGTTCAGAAATGTAACGTTGTAGCAAGGGTTTCAATAGTACAATCGAAGACAGTATTACACAGAAAAAATCAAAGCCAACACCCTGATTAAATGATCTTCTGGAACCCAGCGTAAGTAACAGCAGCCTGAAAATAAGAGAGCAACTCACCTCACTCTATAAGGGGGACACGATGATGGACCTAGTACCGGGAGTATAACAGAACCCTCCATCGAGGCGTGTTCCACAGGAGGACAACTGGTTGCAGCTACCACCGCATCCTGCACGGTCGCAGAACCCGACGTTGTTGGTAGCAGCAAGGCACACGGTGCTGGGCGCATTGAGGCAGGTGGCACCGCCGTCGTAAACGGTGCAGGCACCACCGCAGACGTTGTTGGTGCGAGAGGAACAGTACGTGACCCTGGTGTTCAACGCGTCGCGAGGAGCGAGCGGGTTGGGGCTGGTGTTCCCATAGTAGGTGATCTTGGCGTCAGTGGTGGCGAGCCAGTGGTCGAACTCGGCGTCTGTCCATATGAAGGTGGCAGAAGCAGGCTCCTGGTATCCCGTAAGTATACTGTGAGCATAAGGAGAGCTCAGCACGTACAGGGGTCGGGCTGGCGCTACCTACGACCGCCATGGCGGCGAGACCGAAGAAGTTGGCGAGAGTGAAGAATTGCATGTGTATCGTTAGCTTGGTTGAGTCCGGTGAAGGCTTCTCTGACTTTCTGAGCTCACAATTGCTAGCTTTTATAGCTCCTCAGCCGGTCATTGAAGACCGATTGAGATTTTCCGTACCGTATACGGTCGTCTACGGTCATTCATGTAGGATATTCGAGCTTCTCGTGGCGGACAGGTCGCCGTTTAGTTCTCGTGCGGATTTACTCATATGTTTGCTTATTTCCGCGGGGATTTCGTACTATATAAGCTAGCATATTTCGTAGTTAGTCCCCATGTCGCGTTTGCGACAGATGTAAACCATTCTGCTACTGACTTCGTTTAAGTTCAGCCCCGCGATTCTAACAGTTGACGATCGTGTACCCAAGTATAAAATGAATTTACCCTTACAGAAAGAGCTTGCAGCATGACTTGATGATCTGAGAGACAAAGAAGAGAACCAAAGTCCATGAATAACGGAACTTGGAGCAGAAGGCAAGTCAGATGTGCCTAATATCACAAAAAAAAACGTAAAATGGACCTATACAATCAAGTTGAACTAGGCCAGAAGCGTCCCAGACTTAAGGGAAAGTTGCATGTGTTGTCCTGGGTTGAATGCGAACGAGAATTAATAAAACGGCGTGGATAGTCAAACTGTGGACTGGAGCAATGAAATGGTAGATCCAGGATTTGCTAATAGCTGCATGGGGCCATTTTGCATGATATGCTTGCTCTAAAAGGGCGCTAGGTAAGAGTACAACAAACCGTATTACAATGTTGTACGGCCGTCTGTAGGGGATCTTGACGGCGACGGAACAACCGTATACTGTACCATACGAATGGTTAGTAGGGTACCTTCGACTTCGGCACGTCTTCCGTATAATGGTTACCGAAAATTGTACAATACGGCGACGGTGCGCAGCCCTATTCGCTCTACCATTTCCGTCAAGCTTGAGACCCACCTCCGACTTTGACATCTTCCCAGATTCATTGTTTGAAAGGTGTTATTGGGTAAAGAAGCACCGGTGGATCCATTTCACCTAAACAACCTGACAGGTAGTGAACTGAGAATGTGAGAATCATTGTTGCCGCCGACAAAGGCGATTTAAGTAAGTACTCATCATCATCATATTTATTTATGTTCGCGAACTTACAGCTGTTTGCACACAGCCTGACAGTAGTGGGCATTTTGCGCGAGCGAAGAGAGTGATCTGGACTTCGTCATAAACCGTGGTTTAAGGGCTTGATGACGCGTTTGTGGGTGGCTTATGGCCATTTCGGCGATCTCAGAAGCCATTTTGTGCGCTTGAAGTCCCCAAAACACGGTTTATGAGGAAGTCCGAGCTTCTTTTATCATCCACGAAAACCCTCAAACTGTATGCAAACAGCTGTAAGCGGACGTTCCACATCAGCTGATCACTTTTCGTCGTTTCGTATTCATTTTGCTCCCACTTCCACATGCTGCACTGTTGTTCTCTCAGACACTTGTATCGTTCTGGCTACATGTGGTTGACTTCAATTGTATTCACATGGAACGCTGAACGGGCTTCATACCGATGACCGACTGGCTTGCTTGCTTCAGTACTGCTGCCGCCTGCGTCCGAAGGAGACATATGAACGTGACGAGAGTACGTATGTTTAATATGGATTATTGCGGAATGCATTGCCGGTTAGTAAGTCTGTGAGACGTCCTGGGCTGGCAACTGAGAGTATCACAGCGGCATGGGGTGTTGTAGTCTATGACACGTTTAGTGGCGGCACATCCTTTTTGGGACCTTGTCCGGTTATCTATAGATGAGGCTCCAAGTGGAAATAGGGATTGCGATGCTGAGATTTTGGCTCACCGCTTCCCTCGAGCTTTTCACTTGTGTGCAGTGTCTTTGCTGGGAGTAGAACTGGAAGATGTGTCCTGTATGCTCGAGCGCTGGGAGTTAACAACGAGCCTGAAGAGTTTGGTGGTTTCTCGAATCCTATCCCATACATATCAACCGTCCACCTATCCGTAATTAGGTTGATATTGTCGTCTGTCTACGAGAGACTAATCCCATATTAAAGGTGTCCTAAATGCTGCAGCGCTGGGACTACTGGGAAGGGGAGAGGAAATCAGACTTATGCTGACTTGATTGAATTTGGTCCTACGGTACCGCGACGCCGTATCATGTTGCAAATATTCTCATAAGGAACACCGACGACTAATAAAATATCCTTCCTTCCTTCCTTTGTGTTGTACCTTTATTTTGAACGTACTACTAGATTAACATTAATGTTGAATGCGGTGGAGCTTCGGTTCCTCGTTGGCTCTTCGCCACTTTGCCATTCGAGTTATACACGACCTGGAGAGTAGTCTGTATCAAGCATATTTGAGATCAGACGAATGGGAAAGCAAGCGGGTCGTAGTGGTGCCAGAAGAAGACGGTCCACAGAAGGAATAAACTTCAGGATAATTTGGGCACCATCCCTCGAAATACGTGCGTCTAGAGCAACCGGTGACGTCGCAGGATGCACTCAGGGGCTTATTCGAGAAAGGGTGGCCAAGATAAAATAACTTGGCCACCCTTTCTCGAACAAGCCCCTACTAGGACCCTTGCGATATCTTGCCAAGATATCGCAAGGGTCCTAGTAGTGAGAACCGTTGCAACTGCTATTTCGCTGGCTCTTTTAGACACCGTCCATTGGGACAAATGCTCCCCGAGCAACGTGCGACTCTGCGCAGTAACATACTCCGGTCATTCAAGTTGGAGGTACGAGGTAAGCGGTCAGGCAGCACAATTGGTTGCCGGTACAAGTCGACGTGGCCCCTATTTTTCATCTGAATGTCGTCCAGCCGATTTACGCATAATCCATCAAAGGAAGGTTTTGAGCCATCTGCAGCTTCGCAAGATACACCCAGAGGCCATTCGAGGGAAGGGGAGTCAATCAAGCTCAGAAATGTATTGGAAATGTAACGCTGTAGCGAGGGTTTCAATAGTACAACCGAAGACGGTATTACACAGAAAAGATCAAAGCCAATATCCTGATTGAATGCTCTTCTGGAGCCCAGCGTAAGTAACAGCAGTCTGAAAATAAGAGAGCAACTTACCTCACTTTATAAGGGGGACACGAGGATGGACTTAGTATCGGGAGTATAACAGAACCCTCCATCGAGGGGCGTTCCACAGGAGGACAACTGGTTGCAGCTACCAACGCATCCTGCACTGCTGCAGAACCCGACGTTTTGGGTGGCAGCAAGGCACACGGTGCCGGGCGCACTGAGGCAGGTGGCACCGCCTTCGTAGACGGTGCAGGCGCCACCGCAGACGTTGCCGATGCGGGAGGAACAGTATGTGACCTTGGTGATCAACGCGGCGCGAGGAGCGAGCGGGTTGGGGCTGGTGTTCCCATAGTAGGTGATCTTGGCGTCGGTGGTGGCGAGCCAGTGGTCGAACTCAGCATCCGTCCATATGAAGGTAGCAGGCTCCTGGTATCCCGTCAGTATACTGTGAGCATAAGGAGAGCTCAGCACGTACAGGGATCGGGCTGGCGCGACCTACGACCGCCATGGCGGCGAGAGTGAAGAACAAGTTGGCGAGAGTGAAGAATTGCATGTCTATCGCTAGCTTGGTTGAGTCCGGTGAAGGCTTCTGACTTTCTGAGCTCACAATTGCCGGCTTTTATAGCTCAGCAGCAGCTCATATCGAGACTTTGCTCTACTAGTACCACTTCCGCCAAGCTTGAAACCCACCCCTAAGTGCTGCATCTTCCCAGACTCGCATTGTTTGAAAGGCGAGGGGAACCTGCTATTGGTGAAGAAGCACCAGTGAATCCACTTGACCTAAACAACCTGCAGCGGTGAACTAAAAATGTGGTAAAACAGCGCTGTCGCCGACAAGGTACCGACAGAGACGGGTTAATGTATCGCATGAGGCTGGTCATAAGTCGCAGTCGTGCCAGGTAAAGATGGACTGGATGATGATGGATTAATGGCCAAGAAAATGTGCATCCGAACGGCGAAAAGCTGGGCATTGTGTGGCTGTGTTAAAGTTTGTTTACAGCATGCGATCCAAATACTTTCAACGTTGACGTCGACGTCGAGCACGACATCCTCCCCTGAGTTCCCTCCCGCCGCCCACGTTTCCACGGCCCAGGCCGCCTTTCACTTTCTCTTCAATTTCCTACTTCAAAGCCCGACGTCTCTCCAGGCTCTGAGTGTAGTATTTGGCGGTAGTATCGGACGGTAGTTCATGACAGATATCCCCCTTCGTCCTCTCCGAAAACACAAGAATCGCGCTGGATATACTCAACTAAACGATACTGATATCGAAGCTGGCCCTGGGTCAGCCGATTCTCCCGACAACCAAACTACTATGCCTGGTCCAATTGCAGCTGTTGCGTCCTCGAGGAAGGCAGGGAAGAAGTCACGGAAGGACCGCTATGCAGACGATCCAGAAGAAGAAGCCAGTTTGCTGGGAGGAGAAATGTATGATGAGGAGGAAGGATATGTTGAGGAGACGCCGCTTAGAGAGGTCCAAAAATCCGTATGTTATTGGCACTTTTAGGGTGCTGCACATGCTAATACCAACCAGAGATCTGCTTCAATATTATCCAAGGGTAAGGGCTCACAGAAGGACAAGTCCCGTACAGTACCATTCCGGCCACCAGGTGCGCGTGCAGTGGTTATACCAATGGATAGCCTCCTTACTGGATTCTTAGACAAAGTACAGTCGCGTTTCCCTCCAAATATCGTTCGTAACCAAAAGTATAATGCCTTCACGTTCTTCCCCATCGTTTTCTACGAACAATTCAAGTTCTTCTTCAATCTATACTTCCTGCTGGTAGCCCTGTCTCAGTTTATACCGGCGCTGAAGATTGGTATGCTGCCTGAAATATACATTACCTCTTATTCTAACCGGAAACTAGGATTTATCGTTACCTACATTGCACCCCTTGCCTTTGTTCTCTTTGTCACGATGGGAAAAGAGGCGTACGATGATTACAAGCGCTACCTTCGGGACCGAGAGGCTAACTCACAGAAGTACCTCGTCATTGGTCCCCCTTCCTCTTCAGAAAGCGAATCTTCGCACCACAATACATACCTCGACACACACGCAAATACTCGTTCCGTTCCTTCATCGTCTCTACGCGTCGGTGATTTAGTCAGGCTAGAGAAGAATCAACGAGTACCAGCAGACATAGTTCTCCTACACACATCGGATGCCTCCGGAACATGCTTTATTCGTACTGACCAACTTGACGGAGAGACAGATTGGAAATTGCGAGTCGCAATATCAGAATGTCAAAAGCTAGATGAGAGCGACCTCGTAAGGCTTGATGCTGAGATATATGGCAAGTCCAAATGCCCCATCATAACCTTCTAAACTAATGAAATTTTAGCTGATGCACCTATCAAGGATATCCACTCATTTATAGGCACATTTACCCTCAATAGCCCCCCTCACCAGGCTTTGTCACAGAGCCAATCCGACGTCCCCCTACATCCGTTACCACCCTCAGTAGCACCATTAACTGCTGAGAACATGTTATGGTCCAACACGGTTCTCGCTGCCGGAAACGCAGTTGGTTTTATCGTCTACACTGGCGCCGAAACACGGGCTGTCATGAACACCAGCCACCCGGAGACGAAGGTCGGCTTGCTGGACCTGGAAATCAACAAGCTGGCCAAGGTTTGTACCCATGTTTTGAAGCAAAGCGGTATCCTCATATATGCCTTGTCAGATTCTTTGTGCCGTGACATTCGCCCTGTCCTTGGTTCTGGTCGCGCTCAACGGATTCAGGGGTTCTTGGTACATCTACATTTTCCGTTTCTTGATTCTCTTCTCGTCTATCATTCCCATCAGGTAAGTTGCCCGTAACGCGTGTTATGTCCCGATCTCAAGTTACGTCTAGTTTGCGTGTCAATCTAGACATGGGCAAAACTGTATACGCGCACCAAATAATGAATGATTCCGAGATTCCGAACACTATAGTACGAACTAGCACGTTACCCGAGGAGCTTGGCAGGATCGAGTATCTATTGAGCGACAAGACTGGTACACTGACACAGAATGGTGCGAAATTTTCATTGCTGGTTGATAATGTCTTACGCTGCATTTAGAGATGGAGATGAAGAAGCTCCATATGGGAACTATGTCGTATGGCTTTGATTCGATGGACGAAGTCGCTCATCAACTCGCCGTTGCTTTTGGTGCTGATCAATGTAATCTACTATAATGCGGTCAGTTTCTCCAGTCTAACACTCTTTGTAGCACACGCACGACAAGGCACGATGCCCACAGGAGCCCAACTAGCCACGCGTGGACGAAGGGACATGTCATCGCGAGTGCGCGATGTCGTCCTCAGTCTGGCTCTGTGCCATAATGTACGCTTGCCTCATTTCCTCCCAGATTGCATTTAATATCAATTCACTTATTCAGGTCACCCCGGTTACTAATGACGATGGTTCAGTCACCTATCAGGCTTCCTCCCCCGACGAAGTCGCCATTGTGCAATGGACACAGTCAATAGGCCTCACTTTGGTGTTCAGAGACCGTACCAAGATCGAATTGCAGACGCCTAGTGGATCGAGGATCGTCTTCGCAGTGCTTGACATATTCCCTTTCACTTCTGAATCAAAGCGTATGGGTATCGTTGTTCAAGACGTCCAGACAGGGGAGATCACATTCCTCCAGAAGGGTGCTGATGTCGTGATGGCTAAGATCGTCCAACGGAATGATTGGTTAGAGGAAGAAACGGCCAATATGGCTCGCGAGGGCTTGCGTACATTGGTGATGGCGAGGAAGCGCTTGAGCGGTCAATCATATAGCGAGTTCAAGCAGCGACACCATGATGCCAGCGTTCAGCTGGAAGGACGGAACGAGGCTATGGCTGCGGTGGTATTGGAATACCTGGAACATGATCTTGAGCTTCTGGGGCTGACTGGCGTCGAGGATAAGCTCCAGGACGATGTCAAGTCGACGTTAGAACTTCTCAGGAACGCGGGAATCAAGATCTGGATGTTGACGGGAGACAAAATCGAAACCGCAAGATGTATAGCTATCTCGACGAAGCTGGTTGCTCGAAATCAATATATTCACGAGGTTGCCAAGTGTAGGTTTGCTTTCCTTTCGGATTACTCTGGTACTAAACGGGCTTTCCAGTGAAGACTTCAGATGAAGTTCGAGACCAGCTGGAATTCTTGCAGTCGAAATTGGATTGCTGTCTTGTCATTGACGGAGAATCGCTGCAGGTATGTTCATTGAAGTTTTGGCTTTGCTTTTGCTGATATCGCGCAAATAGTTGTGCCTCAATCTCTTCAAGAATGAGTTCATCGAAATCGCGACCAAACTATCTGCAGTTGTCGCCTGCCGTTGTTCGCCGACCCAGAAAGCAGATGTAGCACGTCTCATTAGGAAACATACGAGAAAGCGCGTGTGCTGTATTGGTGACGGCGGTAACGATGTCAGCATGATTCAAGCTGCCGATGTCGGGGTCGGTATCGTCGGAAAAGAAGGCAAACAAGCATCTCTCGCGGCAGACTTTTCCGTTATACAGTTCAGCCACCTGACCAAGCTCCTGCTATGGCACGGAAGGAATTCTTATCGTCGTTCAGCGAAGCTCGCACAGTTTGTCATTCACCGGGGGTTGATCATCTCAATCATGCAGGCCGTGTTTTCGGCCATCTTCTATTTCGCTCCCATTGCGCTCTACCAGGGGTGGTTGTTGGTTGGATATGCGACGGTCTACACGATGGCTCCTGTGTTTTCGCTGGTGTTGGATCGCGATGTCGATGAGGATGTTGCGCTGCTATACCCAGAGTTGTACAAGGAGTTGACCAAGGTAGATTGTTATCTCGCTTTTGCCGGACAACGCTCATCAAGGACTTAGGGCCGGGCCTTATCTTACAAGACCTTCTTCCAGTGGCTGATGATCAGTCTATATCAAGGTAAGAGACTCCCACCAAGAGTTATGACAAGCGACCACTCTGGGAATTCGGACATTCATTGCGCTCCGATCAATGCATTCCGAAACTCAGTCACATTGTGCAGTCCTCCTAGCTTTGTGGGCTACATGCGGATTTCGGAAACATGATCGGGGTGTTCTAAATTCTGGGTTTCCCGTGTGAACTGATAAGACTAATAGGTGCTGCGATAATGATCATGTCTCTGGTCCTGTTCGAGAACGAGTTTCTTCACATCGTCTCAATATCCTTCACCGCGCTTATTCTTAACGAACTCATCATGGTGGCGCTGGAAATCACGACATGGTTGGTGGCCCTTACGTTTTTAGGACCTTCTTTCCCTGACCTGGTGACGATGATTTTCAGGCACCTATACATGGTGGTATCAGAAATTGTTACCCTGTTCTTCTATATTATTAGCATTGCCTTTCTACCTGAATACTTTGGTGGGTCTCGTTCATCCGCTGATTGTGGCAGCCATCTGACCACCCACAGATCTCTCATTCGTCGTTACACTGGGTTTTGGATGGAAGGTTGCCGTCATCGTCGCCATCAGCGCACTACCACTGTATATAATCAAACTCATTCGGAGTAGAGTCGCTCCAGCGGCATCAAGTAAACTATGATCACACAGATACCACACCATTTGGATATTGATAATGTATTCTTCTGCCTACGTGAGTTAAGAAAGTAAATGATTGCGTGAGAGTTGATGAAGCAAAGAAAAACCACGGCTTAATGAGGCGGCGACGCGTTATACGCGCTCGCCGCAAAGAACCCAGCCTGGCCCGGCGACGCTGTAGCGGGATGCCACTCTTGTGAGGGCGCCGCCCAGAGCCCACCAGCGCTTAAAGGAGGCCCATTGTTACGATTCCCAGTATATGCCGGATGAATCGATACAGGCTGCAACGGAGGGCCCCAAGGCGTCCTCGGCGCCTCGTTTGTTCCCCAAGATGGATTAGCACTTCCTCGTCGGCCGCCTCCACCAACTACCTCGTCGTCGTCTGCAGCCAGCGCTGAAGAGCCCAGCACGATGCCCTTGGGACTCGGGGAACGTCTGTTGGGTGATCCGGAGCCACTCCCACCGTCGGGGCGAGCAATAGGTGCAATCACAGGCCGCGTGATCGGTCCAGGGTCCACAGACGTCGACATGCGCCGGCTCTTGGGCGGGGGCCCGATCGGCTGAGGAGGCGGCCGTGGAGGTGGCGGGACGTAGTGAGTGTGGTTGTGAGTCTCGAACGGAGCAGCACCAGGGGGAAAATTCCTCGGCATCGGAGAGGGCTGGAGCGGTTGCGGCGGTCCGGTGAAGCCAAAGGGTGGCACAAACGCCGGGACGCGGGGAGACATCGCTGCCGGCGGGATGTAGATGGGCGTCTGGGAGGGCGGGATCTGAGGGATTTGAGGCGTCGCTGGAGGGATAGGTTGAGCAAGAATTGGGCGGGGAGCTCGCGGCATCGACGACGAGCTCGAGGATGAGGAAGAGGCGACAGGCATGGCGGCGAGAGATGGTTTGTTGAGTATCTTCTTGGAAGCTACACCGTTGACGCTGCCTCGGGACTGGCTCGGACCATTGCCAGATGACGAGGAGGACGACGGGTTCCGCGGCGACGTTGGTGGGGCGCTAGCACGTGCATTCTTGACGCGCTGTTGCTGTTGCGTCGCTGCCAATGCCACCAAGCGTTCTTTCTCTTTGGCTTCCCGTTCCTTGGCCTCCTTTTCCTTGGCTTCGCGTTCTTCCTTCTCTTTCGCAGCTTTCTTCTCTCGTTCAAGCCGTTCTTCCTTCTCGCGTTCTTCCTTTTCTTTTCTCGCCTTCTCTCGTTCAGCTTTCTCTTTCTCTTCCCTAGCTTTACGCTCTAGTCTCTCCTTCTCAGCCTTTTCCTTCTTCTTCTTCTCATCTCGCTCACGCTCCTCAGTAATCCTCTTTTTCCTTTCCTCCTCCTTCTTCGCCCTTTCCTCGTCTTGCGCCTTTCGAGCAGTCTCTCTCTTCAAACGTTCCTCTTCTCGCTTTTTGCGCTGTTCGTTCTCCTGCTGCACCTGTCGGGCCTTGGCTTCCGCCTCTTCCGCAGCCTTCGAAGCCGCTTTCTGCGCCTTTTCCGACTCTTTGGCCTGTTTCTGCTGTCTGCAATAATATAAGGTCAACAGATCCCGTCCAGACGTTCAAGTCACGCACCGCTTCTTGTCCTTTTTCTTTTCCTTCTCGCGCTGTTTCTTCATCTCCTTCTCCTTCGTCAACTTGTCCTCATCCTCGAGCTCGCGGAGTAGCTGCAATTGTCTCTCCTGTGCTACCTTTTCTCGATATGCCTGGAGCACCCGCTGCTCGAACATTCGCGCCGCAAAGATAGAGAACATACGCTTGCCTTCCTCCATCTTCTGCTCTTCAGTGAGAATCTGCAACAAATAAGGTCACACAGTCAGATATAGCGAACTCAATCGCACCTCTTCCTCTTCTTCGTCGTCCTCCTCATCATCGTCCTCGTCGTCTTCATCATCCTCATCGCCCTCGCCGTCTTCATCATCTTCCTCTTCTTCATCATCATCTTCGCTGTCGCTCTCGACATCGCCGGCAGCCTCTTCCTCTCGCTGCATCCGCCGCTCGGCTAGCTGCTCCATCATCTCAAGAAACTTTTGCCCGTCGTTCTTTAGCAGATCATCGGCAACCGTGAGGATATTCCCCGGGCCCGTGACGGTCAAACTGCTCCCAAGGCTGAACAAACCGTCTCGAGCAGGTTTGGCTGGTGGAGGCTGTGGCTGAGCCGGGGGTTTTACCTTGGCTGGAGGCGCCTCTTCCTCCTCGTCTTCCTCCTCGTACTCATCGTCGCCTTCTTCCTCGTCCATAACCTCGTATTCATCCTCCTCTTCATCCTCCTCCTCCTCACCTTCTTCCTCTTCGTCGTCGTCGTCAAATTCGCTTGGATGCTTGTGCCGCTGCTTGGTACGATTGGGGGTTGGCGGTGGCGCCACTACGCCCGATTTCCGCTGTTGTTGCTGTTGCTGCACCGGCTGAGGCCGCTTCGCCGTCGTCTTCTTCGGGCTGTGGTTGATGACGGCGCCGTGCTTGTCGAGCTCCACTGAACCGGGAAAAGGCCCCGGTCCCGGTGGCGGAGGGCCACCCGAAGAGACGTACCGCTGCTGGAGGTGAGCATACTGTTCGAGCTCCTCGTAGTATGCATCGTACAGCACCTCCAGCTCTTCCTCGATGGCATTTCTGTAAATAGTTAAGTACAGAAATAAAAAGACAGAAATATTTCTTTGATGAACTCACCTCTTCCTACCACAGACGGCGCAGCTGCAGCTGTGTTTCTGCTGTTCCTTCATCTTTCTCAGCACTGTATCCTTTTCAATCTTGACGAGATTCCGACGCTCTTCCTCGCCAAGACCGAGCCAGAAATCCTTGATCCGTTCACGCTCCTCCGTACTGCTCGTGCTCCAGATTTTATTGGCTTTCGTGGTACTCGGCGCAGTCGTTGCTGGCGGTCGCTTCGACGGTGGTGGTGACGGGTGGTGATGGGCGTTCGTCGCCGTATTATTGTTGTAGGCATTCGGTGGAATCGGGGCTTTCGATGCGGCGCGTGCGCTCTTCGCTGGCGCTTGCGTCGCCTGCGGCTGAGTCGTAGGATACGCCATAGGCTTTTTCCCAATGGATACCTGACTGGGCTGCCTTCCTACCGGCGCCATTGTCTGTCAATAGAATATTCGAGGTGCAAGTCGAGAAATAAGATGAAAAGCATATGTAAGCAGGTGGCGCGTGCACATTGCCTAATTTGGAACCCTAACCCTAGGGTCCCGGCTTGCTACCCTCAAGGTCAGGCATCGAAATTTTACAAGTACAGTCGGATATCATTTACTGGATTAATGCCTACGCTAGTTCTTGCCAGAATAAAGACAGAGAACAGTAGAAAGTATGACTCCGACTCGGAAGAACATACGGGATATAGTACGGAATGCTGAGTCAATGCTGAGTGATAAGTTGGTGATAAGAAGAAATGCAACCTCTTCATATAAGACTGTCACCGAGTGTGAAATAGCAATCTCTTGCAGTCGTGCAACATACAACGCGCATATATGCAGCTCTCTAGAAGACTGCAGGTGAAAAGGTGGAGGGACTTGTATCTTCCACTCCCACCAATAAAAGCACCTAATCACTTGCACGTGGGCGCGACTAACTTTATGTGTGAATATCGATGATCAGAAGAGATAATCGCTTGATATTAAACTCACCCCATTCTCTGGAAATGAACAGAGGCCCGATCAAGCGCGCTGCGGCCACAAATCGACAGAGGAGACAAACATGAAGAAAAGGGAACGCAAAAGGGGGATTGGCCGAGAGGAAAGTAAGAACATGTTATGCTCGTATAAAAAGTCCCATTGCGGTCTGTAGAAGGAAGCTGTCAGGTGGCCATACCTAGTGTAAAGAGCGCTTAGTGACTTACGGTGGTATCCATGACAATCTCCACCCTTCAACTGAGAACATGACAATTAATAGCCAAGCGACTTTCGTGACCATGTCCGAGGGAAGAAGTGTTATAACAAATCACTCGCGCGCTTCGCGAAATGTTAGGATAGCACACGGAACTTTGGACCTGCTCGGACCCACAAAGTAGGTAGCCCAGACTCGACGCCACGAGCTCTTTCTCAGTGTGGTGTTTCCCTGGCAATTCAAAGCCAAGCACAGGGCAGCTCGCAGTGAGAAAACAGAACGGTACGCAAGCTTCAAAGGACCGATATGTCCGAGAATCCCGATGTTCAGCAACTGAGGTATTAGTGCTGTCACCAATCAACATCAATGCCGACAAATGATAATTAATCCCTTACCTCAACAACCAAGCAAAAGCCAAGAGCATTGACGAAGCCAGGGCTTCTCTGGGGTCCAGCACAACGTTATCTACGTCACATAGCGGAGGACAACGCGCAGTCTGCTAGCGACGGCTCGCCCGGGTGCGCCACCATTGCAACTCAATGTAATGAGCTAAAGCAGAAGAGTCCATGTATGACGGCAAGGAAGACCCTGGCGGGAGAACTTGAATTTATTTAATGGAACCTTATTTTCGGTTCCAACCTCTCGCGGGATTGACGGTGGTAAGTAGCCCTCGCAACGAGACGGAAGAGGCAGAGGGAATCTCGGAGTTCAACAGATGACGAGACCATGTCCAGTGCTTCGCATCATCGCATCAGTAGAAGGTGGTGGTTAATATTAGAGTAGTCTTGGAGCGGAATATCGGACCGTTCACCTAATCAACATCCGCATATTCCCGGACCACGTGAGCTTCAGGGCAGGTCGAACCTTTCTGCACCTAAACGCCCACCAGCGACAAGTCACAACGGGCCTCATTATTACCAGGTCAACCTACCTCCTTCGCGACCACCGCAATGGATGCCGACACCGACATTTACATGTGCATTGCGGTGGCAATACAGGATGGTCCCCAAGGGAAGAGTTTCGAGGTAGCCACTCCGCTTACTACCCCGCCTTCCCTTCCCTAACCACAATTACGATCCTAGGAAGTCCGTATAGACGATTACCTAAAAGCATACTCGACAACAGGCAAGCCACCCGCTCCTTGTCCCCAGATACCCACCGCACCACACGAACGCGCAACCCTGGGTCTCCCACCGCTCTTCGAGCCTCAGCGCCTCCCGAAGCAAAAACCGGCAGAGTTACCAGATTTCCACGTGTGGGAACAGACGCGCGTGTCGGATGAAAATTTCCAGTCGATCGTGGCGGCTCTGAGGTATGTTGGGTACAGCCCTGAGGTACGTCGGGGAGGATATGCTTGCATGGGTTCAATTTACCTTCGTATTAGGAATTGCGTTGTCAGGCGTATGAAAAGGGGAATAAAGTACTACCTCCATCCATGGCTTCCGCCTTCTCTTTTAGCTCGGCATCCCCCACGAGCACCGTCCCATCTATGCAGAGTACCCTACCGCCCATCCCAAGTACACTACTATCTATTCAAGGATTACCCCCTATCCAAAGTACACTGCCGCTTATTCAAAGTACCGTGCCTCATATTCAAAATGCACTCCTACCGGACGCCAATGGGGAGATTTTTGTGAGCATGACAGCCCAGAACGCCTATTCGCAACATAGTTTTGAAGTGCGTTCCATTCTATTCAAGGTTGGAATCTAACGAACCTGCGCTGTCACAGGAGCTCCGTGTTGCGTATCTTCTAGCTGGCAAAGAGATGACATCTGCTGAGATCATCAATGCTTCGGCGGCACCTGTGGTCCCTACTCGGCCGGCGATCCGTCTGTTCTGATTGTGGCATCTAGCGCATCTATCGCATGCACTGCGGGTATGATCTGTATTTCTAGGTGATTTATGGCGAGGGCACGCGAATATACCAATGTGGGGGCGCTGACTTGGGCCGATCTTGGAACCTTAAGTGATCCTTGTTACCTGGTAGAAGTGGCCGCTAACTGGGTTGTATACTTAGCAATTTATATTGTTTTGGGAACGTACTGGTCAATCGTAAAGCGCTTTTGCTCTGATTGTTTCTGAACAAAACAAGATTTGACCCTTTCCATCGCTGATATACTTGAAAGTTATGGTTGTGTGCTCGGATCAAGTCCGCAAATTGCAATCTTCAAGCTGCTCTGCTTTTTGTCTTCCGAGATGGGCGGTTTGTTCAACTTGCTCCTAAATTGTCAAGAAACTTTCAGTACATTAAACTTCCAATTAGCGACAGGTTGACGAGGTCCACGGTGTTATGTTGAAGAGAAAGAGATAACTTACGGCGAACCAGGGCGTTGTAGTTGAGAAAGTGTCCATTCAGTTTGCAACCTTGAACCATACTTCGCAGTGGTACCGCAGAGGCCAAGTGCAAGAGAGACGTTGCAATGGAGATCATGGGGAGGACGGTCATGAAGAACATCGGTGGGACGAGGGCACGAACGGTCTACCAACGCAGGAAGAGACGTTGAGCTGTCAATGTACATGACCTGATACGTCGTTCCGGAATGCGACTAGCCGTCCGCGAGGAAGTTCGCATGACTCAGGAGGATGATCGATACCGATGATGAAAGAAGGAAGGAAAGGAGCAATGAAGGGGTTGACCAAAGGAAGACGTCCTTTTATACTCAGAAGCCCGTACAAGGTGGCAGACCTGCGTATGATGATCGGAACGCGTCATAGCAGCGTCGGTACATCCGTCATCCGCGGCGGCCCGCGCGCGCGTACTGCTAACTAAAGCCCAGGCACAAATCACATGCTGGATGAAATAAATCCTTGATTGAAGACAGCTACAGAATTAGAAGCCGCGTATTCGAGGTACACAGAATACAAGTACATCCGGTTTACCATCAAACGCCATGGGTTCTTCTAGTTGCGACCATTGCCGTTCTCGTTCCCAGAGCCCATTCTGCAAACTCGTGACCGCCCTTTCTCAACTATAACCACTTCTTCTGCTGCGACTGACTTCCTCCAAGTCCATTATTGCCCGCCTCGCCAGTGAGAACTTTGTCCTCTCTCTTCAATGCCGCCTTTCTGTTGGCGTCCTGAGTATTAGGCTCCGGGTTGGGGGAGGGCGCGTTCCCACCAAACCCATAGTTAGACTGGAGATCTGCGAATGCAGACGCATAGTCCTTCGCGGGGACAAGGGTCTGGGTAGATGAGACCGTGGTGGTCGACAAGTTGCTTGCGTTGGTTGGGTAGGAAGTCATGATTGAGAGCGGTGAAGAAGTAGAGCGCTGTTTGTAACGTAGCTCACTTGGATATGTTTGTAGAGATAATTCTCTGAGGTTGAGATTCACAACACAAAATACTTTTATAGACGGTCATACGCTCTTGGATGCCATAGAGCTGAGAAACGAGTCATACAGTAGTGCTGCGATATTGTACTGCGCCCCCTGCCGCCGAAGAGAGCTTCAGTATGAGGTCACCGAAAGAATAGTTGTGATAGTGAGCTGCACGCGTATTGCAAGTGAATATCTAGCAGGGAAGGATGCTGCGCACAAGCGCCAGGAGTTCAGCCAAGGAACCGCAGCAGGTACAGCACAAGCCAGTAGCTGCGACACCACCTTGAATGCCCGAGAAGCCTCATGGTACATTGAACCGCTTAGTGAGCACCACAATCCAGGTAGATAACGACCTGAACAGTACCACGAGGCGCAAAGGCGGCAGTTGCCAAATCCACACATACTTTAGCACCGCCACATATACGTGCAGGGACCAAAAATGATTGATGTTTTGATTCCGAGACCTTTGTTGGCTCGACTATTGTCAGCGTAAACTCTAACGCCTCCCATTTCATCGCGACCGGTACACTCCGTCTGTCAAAGGGTACTTAGTGCACAGGACTTCAGTTCAACCACTGCTGTCCGCGACGTCTGCTGTTTTCTTTCACCCTTCCACATCCGCGAGGCCAGTCAAACCGGATTTAACCCGTTCGATGCAGTGCGGGTTCGGAACTAGACCCTCTATCTTCGACAGAAAGTTCTCTATTTTTTCCCTCCTTCAGGGTGCTTAAAACTTAAGACTTCCCTGCTACTTTCAGATAATGATTAACCGTCGCATATGCAATTCGTCGGACTATGGGTACATGCACGAACCGTCCTTCCGATCATCAGGTTCGAGACAATGCACCGAAGTTGTTTGACAGGTCATTGTCATCTCCAACCCTCTGGCCTGAGGCTCTATAGACCCATTGATTTATTCGCCCTGTCACTCCGGCTTGTTAGTTTCTTCTACCTTCGCCTTGATGCACGAAAATGTCATAACCGACATTTGCAGGTCCATTATACAAGCAACCTGAACCTGGGCCTCCCTAGATGATGGCGCAGCCATTAGTCCTCGGTGGCGTATTCGTAGACGTGTCAACGACCTTCAACATTTCGGCTCACCCGCCCTGCATCCGAACTCGAAGTCTATCACAAGGTTTAATGGATTCTTCTGAAGCAGGGACGCGCCGATGCAGACATTACAGAGCGCCGGCCCGAATCGCCTGGACTTCCATCACGCCGTTCAGAACGTCCATCGATAATCGCTTGCGAGTGGCAACTCCAGCGTGGCTCTAGCAATGCCATCCCTCAACAGGGCGCATCCTTGCTCGTGACCGTTTCGGCCAGCCGCAAGTACCTTTTTCCGCCTTTTTGTCCATAGCTGCCAATGACTTTTTTGGTACTCCGGGTGTTACATCCGCTGCTGATCGTCGCCTCGTTTCCCTGACCCGCGTTCGTTTATGACGGGTCATGGAAACCACTGACAACCTGACGCATCGCGCTGGGTATGATTATCTGACACCAATCGATAAAGGCCTCCCTGCAAGGCAACAGTTCATTTACCCGTTATACTCTCCCATACACTAAGAGCTATCCGCCCTGTTCCACCAAACAGGTTCGGTAACTTATACATTTGGCGTGTCGGAAGATCGGATACTAAGTACGTATAATAATCAGTTTTGTTTTTAACCTAGGTAGAAATGATAAGTTTAGTTCACATTGACAAATGCTGATGCTAACCCTTAGCCCCAACCTATGCGACCTTACACTCACCTGCCACTCATCCTTTCATTATACACAGAAACCTTTGCATAACTGGAATCCCCCATCCCAAATGAGGATCTCCCCCAAATGCCGGCTTTTTACCGAAATTTTGTATCCATGTCGATCTCTTATGTCCGCAGAGGATGCTTCTCTTCGTGACTATTCGGTCAGAAGCGAACTCGCCGTGATTGGCGCCCAGTTTTTCTTGGTCCTAGTGTCTATGATAAGGCCAATGTCTCGAGCACGCCAGTATACGGGAATCTGCACTGTTGTGTTCTAGTCCTTCCCGCTCCTGCCTTGAGTACTTCTATAATCTGACTTGTCTAAATAGGTCTCTCACACACGAGTGGGTCGGTCCTTAAACGGCAAGTTAACGAGAAATCTTTTGGGGTGCTAGTTAAAATTCATAGCTTTGGCTTACGGGACCATTACCCCCAGCTGGTCCCAACCACTATTCTCGCTTCAGAACGTTGACCGCGGTACTTTAGATGTTTCATTGAATACGGACTCTCCGAGGACACCTTAGTCGGGTGACGCGTGCGTGAGGAGAACGATGAAGCCCGGTCTCCATCAAGATTATCAAAGTCGTCGTAAATTGGAATTTGAGGGGTTTTAGGTTATTTGGTTCTGGATGACTCGACGAGCGCTTGTTTGATGATGGACCGCCGGGAGGAGGAATTGGGCTGACTGCACGCGTCTACCGTGCCGTCACTTGTTGGCGGTAACTGGAATCGCTGATAGGCGTTTACTTGGACGAGGAATTACACAAGAAACATACCGAAAAAGGACGCCATGCTTGCAACATCATGGCGTCGTGAGGGTGAATCGTTTCCGGAATCATATACAGACCTTGTGCCGATCCCATCACGACCACCTTCCTGGGACGTTCCGTATGTTTTTCCCTGACACGGCCGGGACGAGTGTTGCGTCAGGGCTGACGACGCAAATTCGAAGACAAAGGTATCGTCGACTCGTGTGCAATTTAATAACCCGCGTATGGCACCTAGCCAACAAGGAAAGATTGGCATTTAGAATCAGAAAAAAAAATTGACAAACCTTATGAGGGCGGGACTTTTTCGAACGTCAATCACAGGTACCCCTCGTTCACGATCGGACACTTGGCGGTAGAAACTCTTTCAACGCGTCCGGCGCGACTTGAAAGGCTTCCAACTCGTTAATCCAAAAGAATATTCTGGCCCGGTCTTTCAAGTTCCGTATGGATGTGACCATGCTGCGTGTGCTATTATCGGTCATGCTATAATGGCCGATTACACAGAAAGCTTGAAACCCATACGACGGCCATGCTGGGATTTCCTATGGGACGGATTCTGGGCACTACTTTACCTTTGTCCGTATATAGACTCCGACCCTCGGAATTGGTTGCTGTCTTGCCTGGGCACTGGGGTAAATTGACGTGCGTAACAGACTTTTGGAAGGGTTGAGATTCCTTTATCAGTCCGAAAACGGATGAGACAAATTGAAGAAGCCCGTCCATTTCATTTTGAAAACGCGATCGTGGTTGTTGAGAAGACACGGTTGCTTAAGACGGTAGTCAAAGAGCCCTTGGCCAAAATCCTAATCGAGATACCATGATACCCTGAGCGTAGGGCGCCACTGTCGAAGCGGAAGTCGTTTCAAATCATTATGCGACCCTCTTTAGGTACGCCTGCCTCGAACGCGTATAAAGTCTGCGAGTTAGCATCGTCAATAGCCCAAGCACTCACCCATTCTTACTCCAGTTCACTGTCAATCAGCTGCCACCCCTTCTCTTCACTTCCACGATGTCGACGAAAACTGGAGTGAGTCTGTCTCCCTTTATGAAGCGCATATCGCTGACCTACCTCGCCCTAGTCTACCACTCAGACCAACCAACAATACGATGATAACACCAGGGTACCCAGGAGGACGCCTATGGCCTGCCAGTTCTGTCGAGGTAGATATGATCATCGCGAGCGTTGAATACAATGCTAATTTTTTCTCGTATAGGCCGCAAATTGAAATGTGATGGAAGCCGTCCGTCTTGCGCTAATTGTGGACGGCGCCAAATTGCTTGCACCTACCAGCCTGTGTGAGTTTTGGATCCGTTATTCGGTAGCTATAATTGACGATCGCTTCCAATAGCAATGCTGGTCAGTAGGGCGTATTTTTAGAGGAAACGTCATACATCCCATGCTGGCTCCGTCCCAGTTTTCATCGCGGAGAGCTATTGTCTTCTTGCTTGCTACCCTATATAAAAGTAATATCAGCACATCCACTTTGTATATTCCTAGTAGTAGCTCTTACAACGATAATAATGTGACCCTTTATGTTGTATATTCCCCTATAAATTTTTTTCTTGCATTGATTTGAGATATACGCCACTTATCTCATGAGAAACGTGGAACATCGAGAATTAAGCGAAGTTGCAACTAAAAAGTTAAACTTTAACGACGTGAGAAGCACAGGTACATTCCGGGGGGGTCGGTCCTGCAATTTCGTGTCCTGGTCGATCAGATCTCGAGTTTGAATGAATACGTTCAAGCAGGGGCGAGTGAGGCGGGTGAATTTCGATGAGTAAGTGCAGCCTAGGACCGATTTCCGAACTTCTTTGAGTCTAGACACCGACTTGTCGCCAGCTGTCTTTTGGTAAGAGTCAGCTTTTTTACGGGGAAGACGTTCACCTTGCCTACATTGATTGCCTGTTGACGGTTGGGATGGAACGGAACCAAAATGAAATCTCTTCGCGTAAGAGGAGTAGTCCTGTCTTGGCATGACCTTCCCACGGTTAGACGTCCGATTGTTCGTACTTACCGGTTTCTCCATCTTACCACCCCGACTCCAGGTGTCGGCTTCGTCATTACATGTCTTTCGATTTACAAAAGTACAGCGTGAGAGGATGCGAAGGCCTCTATTACGTTCCAGATTTTGTGACGGTCAGCTGAGTCCCTTCAGGCTGCCATTTGAGGTTCGAACATTGACGCGACGAGCCTTCAGGAGGAGGAGGAAGCCTATCTTGTGAGAAAGGTGAGTACAAATACAGACTCTGTGAATTTTTGCATCCTAAAGCCGTTGTCCAGATAAAGGAATCTCCACAACAAAGGTGGAAGCAGCTCGCGAACCGTCGGTTCGTCCTTGTTTATCACCTCGTGTCCCCATTCATTTGGCGTAATCTATGTCTGGACATGGTGTAGCTTACAGCTTCTTGGTCCGCCTTCGTGATCTTTTTGCTTCACCACGGCGTCTCACTTTATGCAGGTGGAGAAATAACGCCAAAGAATGTTCTGGTGTCTCAACCGCTGCCATCTTTTGTGAACAAGTTGTGAGTAGACCGCTCGCGCGTCTTCCAAGCTTTATAACAGCTGGAGCGCTTAGCCCAGATATTATCTCTCGGCTCAAAGATACTGGGGCATTCAAGTCTTCTCTGCATGGTGAACCAAACCATGTCATCTTAAACGAGGTATGGCTGGGCCACCTGCTTCGTTTACTTCATGTAACACTTTCCAGTATTTACCGGGACAAGGAATCATGGTTGGTTATTCTTTCGGCCGGCAAGCCATCGAGCTCATCTTCACAGCCTCATGAAGACGGGCCTGCGTATCACCCCATTGTCGCAACGGTTTCTCTGGGTTCCCATGCGGTGTTCCATTATTATCGGTATACTCCCGAAGAGAACGGTGACGAACCCATGACTAACGGGCGCACAATTGACAACACTCCAGCGCTTTCTGTTCTGCTTGAGCCGCGAAGCGTTATCATAACGACAGAAGTGCTATATAGAGAATACCTTCACGGGTGAGTCTGTCCAGCAAGCGCACCGTATTAACTGCTCATTTTTATCTGCAGGATCGAAGATATTGAAACCGATAGTATTAGAGCGGCCGACGCAACCCATGGATCGAAGTTTACGGACACTAATACACATATCCAGAACTTCCATCTGCTGACGAGCGAGAAGGCAGTGAGGGCTGTCAGTGAAGGTGGAACGATGAAGAGAGATGTGAGGTACAGTTTGACCTGTCGCGACGTAGAAAAGGTTCGAAACGGGTCTTTCCTGAGAACCTGACCTTCATCTGCCCCGGTGAATACAAAGCCTCGTTTTCGCCCGCGGTCACGGTGGTATGAAAGCCGGCACTTGCGCAACTTAATGGATGACGAGAACGGGAATTAACGAGAATAACTGTATTGAAGCGACGGTGGAGTTAGATGTACATGAATGAGCTATCCACCGAGCCTAAATCAATACGGCAGCGACCGTCAGAAATTCGTTGACCCCAGCCGTTTACCCAGAACGCAAAGCACCACCAAACAGACGGACGTCAGCCTGAGTCTCGTAACGAGTGCTTTTTGCGTCAGCGACCTTGAGGCAGCAGAACGCTCCGTCACTTTCACTCCAGTAGAATATGCGCTTGATGCCAGCCCAGTCACACCAATCGATACTGAAACAGAGGGACGTTCACCGACACGCTCGACTGTAAAGACAAGGGGATCACTCACCATCGCCAGCAAGGCCTAGCACATCCCATCCCACTCTTCGTAGTTCGAACAACGTACAAATCCGCCCCAGTGATCTTTGAGAATCTACAACGTCGACTAGGGCAAATTGACTTTTCGACGACGGCCGGTCTGCCCCTCGGATGCTCTTTAGTTCCATAAAACACACTGCGTTGTATAAGCAGCTTTGGCACTACAACTGTAACTTTCTCCCCCTCCCGCCCGTCGTTTTCGTTTATGTGGTTGTGGGTCCGGTTGAACCTGCTGCTTGAACGGAGGAGACCTGCCACCAGTCAAGTTGTATATAGCGTGCATTTCTGCGTGCATCGAGACCGGTTTCCCGAAGGCACAATCGACGCTTAGCTCGTCGTAGTGAACGCGTTGGTGGTTGTAGCCTGTCGAAATAACCTTCCCGCCCTTGACGATGATAGACCCCAATGTGAATGCCATTGGCGACTGGTTCTCCAGTTCAGGTGTCTCTTTTCAAATAATAGTGATACTACACACCTTCGAGGCTGCCTCGATACACTGAGAAAGATAAAACTGAGACTTAGAATGCATGATAAGAATCTTGACGGTCAAGAGCAGGGTCGGCAGCTATTCGGAGTAACAAATAAAGCTATGTTAGTGAGTCACAACAACAGTCACAAAGCATCCACATGGGAAATTTTTGACTGCTCAAAAGACAACGAAGTAAATTACTCCCGAAGCGAAATAGAAAGTAAATTTCCTCCACGTATATCTATCCAAAAAAATCATCAATACGAAAAAAAAATTATCCCGTCAAAATCTCCTTTGAGACTAATATTCGATTGGCCAGCGCAGTCAAATTCGCATCAGCGACCACCACCTCAGGTGCATATTCCACATCGAACGTCTGCTTTATCGCCATGCAAATACGTTTAGCCTGTTGTTCAGACCAGAAGGTGAAATCATCCGGGTCCCGCTCGTCGGCTTCAGTCGGACTTGCAGTTCCATCTACATTGAGGGAGGATTTGCACGATAAAGGAATCAGCGAGGGGTCGGAGTCGAGACACAACGGTACGACACGCATCAGGGTCTCTCGGACCGATGGTAGATCTAAGGTCGATGGCTGGTCGACTAGAAACACAGACGACTCAGACAAAAGTTAGCTAAGACAACGCGGAGGGTTACACACCGTAAATCTCAATAGGGCCATCGAGGCTCATGACATTGTATTTGCCGTCATGGTGGTAACGAATCTAAAACAAGCATGAGGGAGGACGAACGACGATCAGATGAATCCTTGATTCACCTCATATTGGCCAACCAACCATGGCAAAGTGTTGGCTTTGAACGTTACGGCCCCCGAATCACTTTGCGGACCAGGAGGTGAATCGAGAGGTACATCGCCATCCCATTCTTCACCATAAACAGGCTCCCACATTCCAAGAGAAGACGTTTTCGTAACCAGTTGTGACTTGTTGGCGCCGACCTACAAGGACATGAAAAGACTGAAAATAACCTAAGACTAAAGAATACGTACTCGGTATATTCCAATCCAGTCCTTACGGGAATGAGTACGAGGCGCTTGCCATTGAACGGTGATAGGTTCGCCAAGGTGGAAGCTACGGGTACCTTCCTTGCTAGGGACGACTGTAGCATGGTACTTCGCCGTATCGAAGGACGAAAGATCACTTGCAACACGCCTATAGGACGGGACATACTCAGTAAGATCAGCGCCACTGGAGAAAAAGCGCCCCACGTAATGACCAATTTTTCGCGAGATTGTTGCAACAAAACCTTCGTGTCCTGTACCACACCGGAAATCTTTGGTCGGGCTAAAGGTGGGCATCAGAAAGCGTGATACGGCCTCGGGCAGGAGGAAAACAAACATTTAGCTAAAAATTCCTCTACAGCATCGGCTGTTTCCTCAAACACTTTGTCAAAGGTACCCTTCACCTCCTTCGCTACACGTTTTAATTCTGGGGCATGGCGACCAGCTCGGGATTCTAAGATGCGAGCATTTTTGCTCGCCACGCTTTTGATCACCTTAACAAATCCGGCGTCTTTCCGCAGGGAGTCACCATAAAGTTTCTGCATGTGGGGACTATAAACAGCAAGTCAGCAAGGAAATCACGAAAGTAGACATGTTATGTACTTCTCGACGCAGCTAAGGAACCACCAATAGGAAAGATGCCGGATAACGGCCAGGGTGATCACTAGCTTACTCTCACTAATGAGACCCAGGCCAAACCACGCAGCACCCCCCATGAGCTCAGGGTTGTTGAGGTATCTGTGAATGATGGCCGTGAGCAGAGTGGTGTGCGAATGATACACCGCCGTACCTGTAGATTCCGGAATACTCGAGGTGGGCAGGAAATTCTTCCATGAAGAAATCGCCAAAAAACCATCCTGGACAAACGCGATTAGGTGGCTTTACGGCCACTGAAAGAGAATCAACCGACCAAACATTCCGAGGACTTCATATGATTCCAACGACGCCCAGATATGTAAAGCGACGAGAAGCTACGAGGTAGGTTTTATCAGCGTGTATACCAGCGCTACAGAATGGGGAGACGCATACGGCACCAAGGGTATGGCGGAGCAACTCGTTACCAACCATCCAATCAGTAGGGAGGCTATACGTCTTCCACACGAGGCCAATCAGAGACACTGTATACAATGAAATGAGATACTGATCTCCCTGATATGCTGATGACCCACTGACCGTATGACATACACTGGCTCATATTGTATACCGCCTTCCAGTTTGAAAAGGCCTCCAGGACGGCGCCGTTCCCGCCGTCATGGTGAGGATAATGATAATTCTTCATGTAATGACGGACCAGATACTTCTGTTCGCTCTGTGCACGTAACAGCAGCCCGAGACCGAAGCAGTGGAACAAACACCAGCCCAGGGCATGCACGAAATGAAGTGCAACGGTGACTCTCGTGGATAAAGGTGGGATAAACGCAAATCCAGAGGAGTAGAGAACAATCAATAACAGCATGACATCGTTCGCCCTACGAGAAAGTCAGCTCCTACGGCTGTGGATAGAGGAACCGATGGTCATCACCTAAACAAATCAAGGTTCTTGAAAATCATCGTGTCCCGACGGAAGTATTTCGTCAAGAGATCATGATTTGACAATGCCTTCTTCTTCTTAGGAAGCCCTTCGTGGCTGCGTGCCGAAGATGCACTCTCTGTAGAGAGTTCTGCTCTGTGTAAAGATCGTTTGACACCCTCGAAGCCAATAACAGGAGTGCGTTCATCGTATTCCATCTCGGTCTCGGTCTCGAGATCAGTCTCGGTAGCAGTTTCGCCTTCAGTTGCCGCCGGGGTGGGGCAGTCTTCGGGCGGGACTTCAGGAAGCGACTCAACAGATACTGATTTTGGCGATGAGGCCGTTTTTGGACGGGTGCTGACTGGAGTTCTTTTGGCTATGGCTTTCTTTTGCCCGTACATGCGCTCAATATCTGACCGAACCATGAGACGAGTCTTGGAATATAATCAGGCAGACTCACGAGGGTTCTCGAATAGAACGAGGAATGCGAATTGTGAAGCATGCGCAGCCAGACTAACAAATAGAACAGGGTAGCTTCCAACAATCAGGGACAAGCCATAGTAGCCGATATATCCTATTCTTGATGTCAATCATCACCTAAAAGTGTGCCACAGATACTTACCGACGGAGTACATGGGATGAGGGGCAAGTTCGAAGACGCCATCGAACATCAGCGCGCCGCGTTGGAAGAATACATCGCCCCAATACCAGCCATAATCTTTGACGACGTTGTGGGCTTCCGTTTTAACCCAAAGATTGAACCAAATGAGAGTTATACCCACTAACCATCTAGTGAAAACGTTAGTTTGTTGTACGAAATACATGGAACTCACACTGGTATGTTTGATGTACTAAGACGCCTCGAATTTAAGCCTAAGCAGTTGCACCGAGGTGGCCTTACTGGTATAGCATGGCCACCTGTGACGTTTCACTTCAGCTTATCTTTGGGGTATCCGGTACATCAAACTTTCAGCGTGACTGGTAAGCACCTCATTACGTGTACGGGGATGGAGAGATCCGTCGGCACGCGAAAGCATGAGAACGCGAACATGCAATAAGCCAAAAAGTCGCTGTGAATAGGATTAGCTATCGGTCAACAACTAGTAAAATGCGCGCACTTGATAAGAATAACATCCACAACTTGTCTGAAGAGTAACCATGTGTTGTATTCCACGGGTAATTCCTGTAGGCACAGTGAGCGTGTCATATCGATGGATAGTTATCACACAAACATCGAAGGAGTAATCCTTCCCCATTTTCCCAACGAGCTGAGCGCGAATCCAGTTCCGGACACGAGGGCAACGAGTCTCGTCAAGCCAGCCGAGACGTTGCACCTCCTTGACCATCCATTTCTTCTTACTTTGCTTTGTGAGAACCCAACCGAGTCCAGCGTCATATGCTGCACGCCAAAAAGCAAAATACACGAGGAAAAACACCCTAGCCGCATCTCGGGGAAGAACGAAAAACAGGACCAGCTGGGAACCGAGTAGAGCTAGGTTCAGAATATCAAGATGACTTTTAGGGTACGCCGGATGGAACAGGGCCGTCAAGACATCATTCGTCGTAGGTACACGAAATACTGGCAATCGTCAATGTACGTATAGTAGAGATTGGTACTCGCATACCTTCACCACCAGGTGTCTTTCCCCACACCACTTCTTCGCGTCTCTTGGGAGAAATGGAATCTTTCCTGTCACTCTTTTCCGTCACCTTGGCGGTGCTTCGCTGCCTCAGGAAGGACTGAGAGCCAGACATGGTCGTACGTGTCTAAGCGATAATTTACAATAGGGCACTTCCGGAAATATCCAGAGGGCGTAGCCAAATAGATGCATATTTCACGAGCCTCTACGTTCGGCCGAACCGGACCGATAAGTACAGCCGGCCCTCAAGCAATGGGTTTTTCCGCGGAAAACTTCCTCTCTAGATCTGTCATCTCCCATCAATATGTATGAGCGTCTACAAGAGAACATTTCCCCGATTATTGGCAGTACTGATTTCTGTTACCCTTTGAGATCTTTCTCACCCATCTTATTCACTCCGCTCTCGACTTATTTCCCATCGAGGGTAGAGTTGCTAATATTGGGGATATCAACATCTTAGTAGGCATTTATTTCGGTTGTTTCTTTATTTCGTTGGAATCGACCTTACGAGGTGCCTTACAATACCAATAGTTTTAAGAATTTTTTCAAAAGCTAGTAGGCAATCCCATTCTGTGTGTTGTCGACATGGATCATCAGGATTGAGATTATTTAGCCGGTATGGTCATTTTCGTAAGGGACTGGGTGTACCGATAATTTGTTGCTTGTCGTACTCTGGCGCTGCGTTGTGGTAGAGTCTTTTTCTCAAAATAACTGTCATACCAATACCGGCTTGGGCGGTGATTGCCAAAAGTAGTAAATCCACGTGGTAGTCAACCAGTGCAGGTTAGTGCGCACTGTGCTCGTCTGTCAGCAACTTCCATTCTTTCAATTGCTCTCTCGCTCCCCTTAACATTGGTCCCTCGAACTCTTGTCAATAATCGCGTACTGCTGGTAGCAGACGTCACCGATGTCTCCTAGTATCGCCTCCAAGGAGACGAAGCAGACAGTGGATCCGCCTGAACGCGAAACCGATGGAATAAAGACGTATCGAAAACCAGAGAAAAAAGGGCTATTTGGGCTTCGACATGGACAGAGGTTTATGCGTGGCAAAAGTACGTACATAAACCTCTTACTACAATATCCATTTTCACACTCGCCATCATAGCATTCAATACCAAGGACGACTACGACAGGACATACCCAGAAGATCCAATATTCGAAGAAATGGCTCCTGCTGCTAGGATATGGCGGGCGTACCTAGACGAATGTCAAGCCTACGATGCAGAAATGATAGAGGGCTGGAGAGACACCGTCGACGTCCTGTTAGTTTTTGTAAGTCTCTTGCAGAAACACCCGTTTCACGAGCTGACTGCATTTATTCAAGGCCGGTCTGTTCTCTGCCGTGGTAACGACATTTGTTGTGCAAACGTTACAATCTTTGCAACCCGACTCCAACCAAGTCTCCGCTTCCCTGCTATTTGAACTCGTCAGCATCCAACGGGCCCTCGCCAACGGCACTTCTCTATCCGACGTTCCATCATCCTCGCTGACTCCCAACTCTTCCTTCACTCCCTCCTCTCTGATTGTCTGGACAAACGGACTTTGGTTCGTCAGCCTCTCACTCAGCCTGACCATAGCCCTCGTAGCCGTATTGACCAAACAATGGATTCACCACTACCTGTCTGTACCATCAGGTACCCCTCGGTACCGCAGCCGCATCCGTCACTTCCGTTACATGGGCTTGGAGAAATGGCATGTGCCAGTCATCGTTGGACTGCTTCCTCTGCTCATGCACTCGTCATTGGCCCTCTTTTTCGTCGGCCTGGTTCTATTCTTGATTACCTTGCACATTGGAATAGCCATCGCCGTAGGTGCCATCTCAGGCATCGGCTATGTCCTCTACGTTGTTACCAACGTCCTGTCCGTTCAGGATCCTCAATGCCCATACAGGACCCCCCTCTCCGGCTACGCATACGATGCATTCAATTATCTGCATCAGTCCGTAATCGTTCCCTTTCTCGACATCTCATCCTCAGCCTCATCAATATTTTCCCGTGTCACGGCATCGTCAACTGACTCACGCGTATGGTCGCTGGACGATGTAGAACGAGAGATGCTAGATGAAAGAGCAAGTGACATTGATATCCAAGCCATCTCTTGGCTCTACTCCACGACCTTCAATCCAACGCTTCAAAGCATTGTGATGCAAGCAATCAGCGGTTTACCGATTGCATCCACTCAGAAAGTCCGCAAAGCCTTCGCAGACATAGCTCTGACTGAGCAGTGGCAAGAGCGCTGGCGCGAATTACTGAGGGCATGCGTCATCGCATCTCCGGAGGTCGACACCGTAGAGCCTCGAGAAGACATGGCTCTACAGATGGACCGCCTGCTGCGCGTCAACCTCCTGCTCGAGGGGGATCCCGCATGGGAACTCCAACGCGGGTTTGATTATCAAAAACTAAGTATCTCAGACTCGGATCCTCAAGAACTCGGTCCACTAGTAGTGGCCAACCGGTTCAGAGGACCAAGCTTACCACCAGCCATACAAATTCTGAGGCGAGGTTTGCTCGGTTCGGATCAGGATGTGTGCCTTTGTTTGCACCCCATCGTCTGGGCTGGTCTTTTGGATGGCGCAATTAAGGATGGGTGTTTTGAGCCCCCAGCGCACAATCTGTTTGATATCAAGTTGTGCGTCGCCTTCCTCGGTACAATTCCACACGAATACTTCCGTAATGATGAAGGAAAGATAGAGGTTGTACAAGAGGTCTACTGCGCAAGGCTGACGGATTGCATCTATCATCACCTCTATCCAAAAGTCGGACAGAACCTCCTCCGAATGTTTTCCGCATTCGATTCGCTCGCACAGGAAGCTGCGACACCGCCATGCCTTCGGTTACTACTCGCCATCCTTGCCTTTATATTATCAGAATTCAAACAAGGAGGAGGAGAAGAAGACCGTAGATCCTTGTTGACCAGCGACAGGGAACTATTAGCCCTCGCTGTCGCGTCCCTTCGTCACTACGTCCGGTTCTCCCTTAAACTCTCTGTCCTCGAGAGACAGGCCATCTTCTCCGTCATCACAGGAGTCATCGCATGCAGCAACGTCTTCTGTGGCGCTGAGGTGCAGAACTCCAGAACATGCATATCCATACTCGACGTCTTTGACGAGCTAGTGAACCCGAAGGACGCATTATTCCCCTCGGCAGAGTTTCCCCGTCCCGTCTCATGGTGCACCGAGCCCATAATTAAAAATCTCCTTCAAGCAACATTTAATGACGACTTTTGGGCTCGCTCGTCATGGTTGGACACGGTATTTGGCCAGGGATACGAGACGAAACTTCGCATCTTGTGCCCATGCTTCCGACAGGGTATCTCTATAGCATTCGAGGTGTTTCAAAGGGAAGAATACCTTTCCGCATTTACCGAGCACAGGTTCGACTCGCGGTTGCTCGAGCTAACCGCGGCATACGCGACCGGGTTATCATCCCTTTCTCCTCAACAGGCAGAATACGCACATCATCCGGAGAATCTTCTCACTTTGGTCACGATTTTGGCGTTGGGAGGGAAAGGAAACGCTTTGCTTGCCCTAGCACGGATTCGTCCTGATCATCCTGCATGGTCCGAGTGTCTTGCCAAGATACGTGAAGACACTACAGCTATCCGGACCGGGGCATTCGATGAATGGCGGAATGACAATTTTCAGCGGGGTATCGTGAAGCTTGAGCAATTCTTCTCGTCACGTCTGAAAATTGACTGAGCCGCCCTGTACCCGAAACACCGAATGGTCAATCGTATCCGTTCAGCGAGCTGTGCATGATGAGAGTTTGAAGTATTGTCATGCTTCGTCCAGATCCATCCCTTGGAGGTGGAGTAGTAGTAGACGTCGCACTGGCAACGGTCCCTATCAAGGGAACAGCCAATGTTTTCTGCGCCGTTGTTGACGTACAAGGCAACATCGCAGACCGCGAAGAACCCATGCGGCTGTGAACATCGTTGGTCTTCCGAACCAACACATCTCACGGAGTTGGATGACTTCGAAGGGACATGATGCAGATATGATTATACTAGTCCTGTATTGCCCTTCAGTGAAACTGAAGCATTGCGCACGAAACAGGAGAAAGCCGGGAAGAATATCTCAGAAGAAGACATGATAGGAGTCGACGGACGTCGGGGATGAATTGGTATCAATGCCGAGAGAGAAAGAGATTCCTGCGCGAGCTAAGCAGCGGTGATGATATACGAAGGCCCAAATTTGTCTATGATATTTTAAGTATTTACAATGACGAGCCAATGTATGTGGCCCCTTTTGGATTATGGGCTGACAGCCGTATGTGTGTGCAATACTTCAGCTTCACTGAAGGACGACTTTATGTGCGCGCAATGCTTCAGTCGAACTGAAGGGCGCCCTTCCTGTTACGGCCCTGGACGCTGGTACGAGGGATTTGTTACCCTTTTGGGCTCCTCGTATCCTGGCGGCCCCAGCAGGTTCATTGTGTGTTACCGCTGTGTCACGTTTTTCTCTGTTTCCTCACTGTGTTCCAGGTTCCGTTGTGTTCGTTCGCCGTATTATTCGTGTTCCTTATTCGTTTGCCCTGTTAATCGTGTTCCATGTCCATGTTCCCATTGCATGATCACGTCTGTGTGTTCCGTGTTCGGTGCCTCCTCAGGCGCTGATAAATGTGTCTATCATTTCGCTGACTGTCCTGCGGGGGATCGAGGTGAACGTGGCAGAAGCGGACGAAGTTCCACATTGGCTGATCTCTTTTCGTCTCTTCATATTCCTTTTGCTCCCACTTCCGCATACTGCACTGTTGTTCTCCCAGAATTTATATTGTTCTGGTCACATGTGGTTGACTTCCGTACCGATGACCGACTGGCTTGCTATATGGTTCCCTTGTCCCTATAACACTTTAAATCCGTGAGACGTCCTTGGCTGGCAACTGAGGGTACCACAGCGGCATGGGGTGTTGTAGTCTGTGACACTTTTAGTGGCGGCACAGAACCCCGGCGTTCCTTTTTGGGACCTTGTCCGGTTATCTATCTATCAATCTAAGACACCCTAGGAACCAAAGCTGCTCGAGCGGGGGGCAAGGGGATGACTACAGATGAGTGATCTCCAGAGTAACAGCCGTGATATCGGACATGAAACGACGAGGTCGATGAACGACAGTGCTATAGGTGCCGCATCCAAGCAAAGCATGGGGTTCATCCTCCACACTGACCTTGCAGAAGCGGCAGAGGCACTATCGTCGTGGAACGTATGAGCGGACATGAGCAGTCGAGTCAAGGACTTCCGATGCGCAGACTGAGGCCATCGGTAGCACGGCATTCGAGCGACGCACGAGGTTCGTCCTCCACAATGACCCTGCAGAAAGTGCACAAATGCCATCGGCGAGGACAAAAGGGCGATAACATCGTACGGTGTGGTCACTGGAGAAGTAGCGGGAAAAGACTCCTCGCGCTACGGTCCAAGTGACCTCGTACAGCCATGACACAAAGCAAAGAATACTCTACAGCGCTCATTAATGCAAAGGATACAAAAGCATGGCAGCGAGGGGTGATTCAGGGGCGGGATAGCGAACGAACATTCTGACATTTTCCGTCTGAGCGAAAAGGAGTCCAAAATGTTGCGCTAGGCCAATATGCACCCTTTCAATGATCAACAAAAGGCGCTAGCCAAGCTTCGAATATTTATTGCAAGCACATTTGAGAGTGGAAGGCGAAAAAAAAGAAAAACAAGAATTCGATGGTGATGGTTCCAAATGGCGCACCTACGTCGGAATACTGAAGGAGCAGACTTGCCTTCGAGCGCGGTTTGGATAGACGCTCACTGGCTGCAAGAGCCGAAAGGCGGCCTTTACTTCGGCACACCCAAGATACGAGGTAAAGGCAATCTATGCTTCGTTATTGTCGTCTCGGTACATGCAATATTCGTTAGATTATATAGAATACAGATGGCCATGCACTGAATTGGGTCAATCAATTCAATAATCCTTGAAAACCACGGCAACAAAGGACACGTACTTGAGAAGGCCGACAAGTACCTGTATAGCTGCTGAGACGAATGGTACCCAGCTGTGCGGGTCTTCAGTAACTGCATTAGGTACGACGAACAACGTCACTCACGTAGACATATTGTATTTGCCGGCCTTAAACAATCCAAATACCACAAGCGACATTATCGTCGACCCGAACACGGCACCAATGACGCTTATCGCCAAGAACGTCAGGAAAACAATCAGCGCAAAGGTGGCCCTCGACCGCCTTTCATTAGGCTTCCTCGCCCTTGGCTGCAGCTTCAGCGACGCCAACGGGTATTCCTCAGACGATGGCAAAGGCTCGTAGGCATGCTTTGGAGGAAACGAGACGTTCAGAAAGGCGAGGGCACCGCAGAAAACGAATACGGGGGTATAGAAAATGAGAGTCCAGTATAAAGTGAAGCTGAAGATGTCGTTATAGTGGTACAGGTATGTAGCCCCGGGTTGACTGGGAGGATTGTGCTGGATGGCGAAGAATTCAAGGTTGGGATTGTACAGCGACGGCCACCCGGGCGTCTCGTCCCCCTCGCCCATAGCATGGAGACGGTGTGACTGTGACGTCACAGAAAGTCCTGAACTTGTGCGTTCAAAGGCTTTTGAACCAAACAATGGCTCTTGGTCGCAGCTATCAGCCGCGCGCTTTCTTCGTGCACAGTAAAGGATAGATACCTGCCCTCCGGGAAGAAATTCAACTGCGCAAAAACATTCTTTCTTCTAGTTTCAACACTTCACTCGTGGGAATATTTCTCGCATGTACCTATTTACCGAGAAGGCTGTAAGACGGCTGTGATAACAGCGGCTGCCAGACGTGCCTCTCATATAACACTTCGCCTGGTTCTTTTAGGTCCTCTTGTAGACCAACTGCAACCAGAATTCTCGCAGAATAATTGCCAGATATCTCGTCGGGACTTCAACTTTCTGTAGACCGACGCAAGGTACAGTCGGATGTATTACGCCTTATTGTCGACTTTACTGATTCCGTATCTCTGCAGCCCCCTCCCCTCTTCTCATGTCGTTTCATCCTCTTTCCATGAGGGACGATGACGACTCTTCTCATTCAATGTGCTCTCACGATGACTTCTGGCATGTTTTACTTTGCGTTAGTTTCGTAGGAGCAGCGATAGGAACATGCTTAGCCCTCATCCGGCTCATCTTGCTCGGCTCTTTGATTCATCACTGCCTTCTGCTGTATAGGCGAGCCATCAATGGCTGTGCTGCCTGCCGTCAAAGCTCCAAAGAGAATCTTCCCATCATCATCGACTTTTACTGTTACTTATGTATCCTCCATCCTATACGACGTCTCCGCGTCCTTTGCTACTCTTACATTTACCCAAGATTTCGGACTCGTACGATTCTGAAAGTCCCCCGAGATTTCATCCTTCCCCAAGAACTGTGCGAAGTGATCATCCGCTTCTGTTCTTCCGAGCGAGAGACCCTCCTCACTTGCAGCCTCGTTTGCAAGGCATGGGTCCCAACCAGTCGGTGCCTCTTGTGTACATATGTCCATTCCCGCGACCATGTACGAGAGTTTGTCAAACTCTTGCAGTCGCCAGATAACACTATATCTCCGTATATCCAGACAGTCTGGCTCGAGATGTACTCAAAGCGGGACCGATTGATTCGCTACCGATATGCTCTCCATGCTCTCGCCAATGCAGACGCAATGCCGACGCGAGCAATAATCGCGGGGCAGTCGCTGGACCCGGTGACGGAACTACACCGCTATTTCCCGCACATTAAACGGCTCTCGTTTAATTACGAAGATCCAGGAGATAACGACGCGACATCTGCTGCCAACTTCAGGCGAATTCTATGGTATTCGAGCCTGTTCTGCCGCCTCGAGCGACTTTCGATACGATTCTTACGCCAAGGGGGCACGGAGGATATACCGCTTTCCTCATTAGAGGAATGTAAGCCCCCCACGCGATTGCGCTCACTATCGTTGAAATGCTGGAACCGGGACCTCCTGCATTGGCTTGAGAGACATCACAAGACGCTTGGCAGGCTGACAACTTTCAAGATGAAGTTTGGAGGCTCCCAGCGCACATTGGATCCTAGTCCAATCAATGCCATCTTCAGAGTGGGCTACACAAGCCTTCAGGTCGTCGCTTTTACTATCGTAGAGTGGGATAATGGTGCGGACATCATTCTTCGACGACATCAATCAGAATTCATCTCTTCTTTCAGGGTTTCTTGATCTGAGCCCCTTGACAGAACTTCGGACGGTCGTGCTTTACATGTACCATTTCCCTTCGGGAATGGAAACTATAAATTCGTTGAATTCAAGTCATATCGAAACCGTCACTGTCATAACAAGCGACGACGAAAGTATGACGAGTAACTATTTAGATAATTTCATGTCTGGGATAGGCTTCACTCTCTTGTACGGAAGATCTGCCTTGCGACGATATGTTCCATCTACGGTCCAAAGTTACTCTTCATTTCTCATACTTTAATGGCCGGTGTTGATCACGTTCTTGATGCGAAATCTTGCTTATTATTACGAGCCTTCTTAGATGGATGTGCACAAAGATACAGCGTGCGCCTGACTTGGCTTGAGTTCCCCCTTCTCCCTCTGCTTAAATGAGTGTCACGATAAAGAAAACGAAGTAGAAGCCAGCTATATGAGTATCGGCGTTGTAAAAAAAACAAATACGCGAACATTGGTAGACCAAAATTCTGCTTGCAAATTACATATTATGTCCATCACGTTACCCTTTTCGCCATGGCTTTCATTACCCGTCACATATTCAAGCATCGTCGACCTTTTTCTCGGCGTACTTTCCTTCAGTCTGATCTCTATCCTTCTTGATACATTTTCGAGTGGAACTCGGATGGTGAAGTGGCAAAGAGGCAAAGAGGAACCGAAGCTCCACCACATTCAACATTAATATTCTAGTACGTTCACAATAAAGGTACAGCACAAAGGACCGAAGGAATAGTATGAGAATAATTGTAACATGATAGGGCGTTGCGGTATCGTAGGACCAAATTCAACCAAGTCAGCATAAGTATGATTTCCTCTCCCCTTATCGAGTCCTCAATTATAGCGCTGATATTTTGTGCTGCATAGAGCTTCCCGGACGACCTGGGTCACCTTTCCCAGTCAAGTATGAATGTACCTGTGCTTCTTTGGGTCCGACAAGGTTTTCGTTTCATCCCTTTTGGGAGGTAGCACAGGCGCCGCAGTGCCCAGCAATGGCAGTGCACTGGAGGTAGACGTGGATGAAGGAGACCCACATGAGAAACGAGTCAATGATAAGTATATCGCTTCTGAGTTCTATGGTTCCGTCGCGTTTACACCGTCCTAGACGGATTCAACCCGGGACCCGATATAACTGATACAGATCTCGAAACCAGTGTTGAGTCGATTGTTCAATCTCAATCTCACACGTAACAGGGACAGCCTCCCGAATACCTTGATATGACACGTATCCAGCTCTCAGTGCGGGAAGCTTTGTGCTGAAACTTAACACTGTTTGTGTGGATGTATCCTTGCGTCCGGTGTGCCCGAAGGTACCGTGCCGTGCAATGATGAGATGAGATGAGATGTTATCCCGTGCCCACTTTCTGTCAAATATATATGCATCAATTTTTGTTCAATTCACGACTCTGGGAGCCTGGGGTTGGCCTGGGGGTGTGAAGATGCACATATTAACATAATGATTATGAACAGGGAATCTAGTACTCACACTTGTGAGCTATGAAAAGAAATTCACGGATACTTACTTTTGAAGTGCATTGGCAGGTGCATTGCCAGCGCAAGTGATAATTCTTGACACGCCGCGATGGCTTAGCTTGTTGCCGTAACACTGCAACGCTGCGTTATAGAAGGGAATTCACGTTGATTGTTTATTCAAGATGGAAAAATGAATCGCAATAAAGCACACTTCCATATTTAAAACCTTTCACATATGTCCAAAAGCTCAGTGGATGACACAGATGTTCAGTACTAATATTGTACGAATCTTTGCCAGTGGAATAGGCATGGGTCAAGCCGAATACTTGCCGGCTCAGGAGATGTATGCCGGTTATTTGCTTGGTCTTTTACGTGTAGCGTCGAGATTGAATAATTGACCAGTGTTGGAACATACTGTCCCTGAGCCGGATCTCGGCCACTTAAGCGACTCGACGCAATAGATCAAGGATTTTAATAGTCATTTGCTGTCCGAATCATCCCATTCTCTCTCAGCGGCTAGCCAAGGACCTAACAATACTATATATTACATATAGCATTTTTCAGATTGCTTATAGTTGGCCCATGAATATTTTAGCTCAGACTGGCCATATCCTGGCATTTCAGGTGCAGTCGGCCACCCATGTGGAAAAACATACAAAGCGCGATGGATACCAATAGTATTTTATTTTATGATATTGACTTTCATGTTCTGAGCCCGAGCCATGCTTATTGGACGCCGCATCTGGTTTCAGTGCGTCAATGGTCGTCGTTCAGTGAAGGGAGATGCAATCAGCTTACTAAAATGACATTACATCACACTTATGACAAACCTCGCAATCTAACATTGTGTAATCGCACCCTGTGAGCTTCTGCTTCTGATATTCACAAAATTACATCTAGAACTAAACTTCCAATGCAAAAAATTGGACACAAGATGCCTAGTAATCAACACTGCATGGAGAATCTAATATTTTAGCTTAAAATATTGAATTCTATAACTATTTATTTTTTCAATATGTTACTCTGAAATATTAAAATAATATTTTCAATATATTTGCAATATTTGGGAAATCTCCAATATTTTTTTCAATAAACAAGAATATTGAAATAATATTTGAAATAATCTTTTAATATTCTAGCTTAAATATTGGAAAAAATAAATAGTTATAGAATTCAATATTTTAAGCTAAAATATTGGATTCTCCATGCAGTGCAATAAATTCATTGATGGCCGAGTTCAGGGGGTTGGCCGATTAGGGCTCACGGACAGTAAGCCCTTATTAAGGGTCTCATTTGTTGCGAAGGGCTTATGCCAGCTTAATAAGGGACTTAATTAAGGGTAATAATAAGTTGATAATAAGGGCTTAATATTGACTTAACATACAAGATTTTGCGTGGAGACCCTTCATATTCCTTGGAATGCAATACACCAATCCTTCACTAGACTAGCACTATGCATCAAAGTATCGAACAGCAAAGAATTCCATCAAAAAATCCTCTCTATACTGCTTTTTCCGTGCCAAAAGTCTTTGTAACAGTCACATGATTGTGATATTAAGGGTTAAATAAGTCTTATGGCTTAGAGCCGTCAAGTTAAGGGTTCAAGATAAGGGAGTTATTAAGGGTACCCTTAAGTTAAGGCTTACCCTTAATGGCCAACACTGTAATTGACTACATACTCCAAAGATTTGTACAATATTAGTACTGAACATCTGTGTCATCCACTGAGCTTTTGGACATATGTGAAAGGTTTTAAATATGGAAGTGTGCTTTATTGCGATTCATTTTTCCATCTTGAATAAACAATCAACGTGAATTCCCTTCTATAACGCAGCATTGCAGTGTTACAGCAACAAGCCAAGCCATCGCAGCATGTCAAGAATTATCACTTGCACTGGCAATGCACCTGCCAATGCACTTCAAAAGTAAGTATCTGTGAATTTCTTTTCATAGCTCACAAGTGTGAGTACTAGATAGGGCTTCGCACCGTCACCATATAATATGGTTGTATGGGTGCCGTCATACAGGTACCGTAACCGTACTGTCAAGGACTTGAGAAGCACCCATATTGACAGCCGTTAATGGCCATGTGTACGGTATCAAACCCTGAATCGCTGGTGGGTACAATTCAGGCTATCCCTCAGGCTCAGAAGCCAAGTACAAAGCAATACCTTTCATTACCGTTTATTTCCAGGCCATCGTGGACCAATTTTGAGGTGTTCTTGCGTACTTGGCACTGATGATGTAATTGTACACTCGTTAGGGGCACTTCTTTATAGTGAGAATCTGCTCTTCAACGAGGGCAACAATGTCAAGGTGTATCAGAAAACAAGTTAGGTAAGTTTTAATTACTAGATCATATAGTTTTATGCCAGTCCGACCTACCAAGGCCAGCTCTTCGCATACGGCCATACACATGGCCGTGACGGATGTACTCATACAGACCGTGCGCCGTTGATGGATTGGAGCTGACAGCCGTATACCATATATGGTACGGTGCGAAGCCCTAGTACTAGATTCCCTGTTCATAATCATTATGTTAATATGTGCATCTTTACACCCCCAGGCCAACCCCAGGCTCCCAGAGTCATGAATTGAACAAAAATTGATGCATATAAGGTAGGGCTCAGGTGGAAACGGGGTCATCATGTGAGATGTAACATTGCATGACAATCTTATTTATGATGTGTTTATGCTGTATCTTCATGTGTTACCGGAGGCCATGTAGACATCTTTCTTTGTGAACATGCATCACATAGCTCACAATATCCTTGAAACCAATCCTGGCTACTTCAAACAACATATTGTAACATGTCCTAATTCAGACATCTCAGAAAGAAAATCTATCAGCTTGATGCAGCGGTCCAAAAAAATTAAAACAGCTCTGAGGGATCCTTCAAAACTTACCTTTCGAGATTTCCTCGGAGCCTGATTTCCTAAAAGTAGGTCTGTCCGGACTGTGATAGCAATCTATTGATTTTGTCACAGAAACCATGTGAATATCATGTGATGACCCATTCCCACCTGAGCCCTACCTTATACTAGCGGTTGTCATGTATGACTTTTATACCTTGCTGAGTGGCAGTGAGTGGTTCCATGCTCTGTTTGGCCTATGTTAAATTTCCCATCTTCTACCTTTTCCTATATTCTATTCTTTCTGTCTATTTCCTAAAGTCATTCAATCAGCTTCAAGGGGGTGGCATGGGCAGTTTCGAGGAGTGATCTAGGATAGGCTAGGTTCAACTTAGATAGGTTATTTCAGAACATTACTATTCACATTCGTTTCAAAAGTACATTCCATCTCAAATATAGATAGACACTTAAAATTACAAGTTGACTGAAATTCAATTACAAGCAGGTCGGACTGCTCATTAGGGCTGCGCAAAAAACTCCATCCAGACTTTCTTGCAGGTAAATTACATCGGCATCTAGGCGAGAAGTTTTTTACAGGTAATTTACATGTAAATAACGCATCATGCGACTAATTTAGCTGGTGACTCAAAAAATTTCCCGCGCTGCCGCGACATGCCGGAAGCTGCTGCCAAAGGCGTATCTCTCGCTACAGAGGGCTCTGGTGCTCATGTCTTGCTCATAGGCACAAGATAGATACTTGCACGCTACCATTCATGCCTTCCCTAGGCCTCTAGCTATACACGTGACTTTGTAATTAACCAACGAAAATCTGGGTCTCTGAGCTCACATGTAAATAACATGTAAAAAACAGGTAAATTACTGTAAAAAACAATTTTTGTAAAAAAGTGGTACTTTTTTGCTCAACCCTACTGCTCATTCAGACACACTTCTTCATAGTGAATTTATTGCCATCATTGGACCTTCGTTTGACTTTCAAGGCCTTGTCTTTTACTGGCATGTCCGAGTCAACGACCACGGCGTAGTCGTTCACAAGATCTAGAGCACATGGGTCAAAAATAATCAACACCCGTAATATAAAAAGACAGACCGGTATCGTGAAAGATCACCGACTCGGCTCATGTTCAACGCTTAGCAGGACGTTTATTGACTCCGTTCTGAGTGAGCAAGCTATATTAATATGGACCGTGGGAGTACCTACATTTTGCGAGCGCAGACAAGCATAATATGTATACTAGACTTTTGGGTTTCGGCGGTATCTCCGGTAAATCCCGATGAACAAGCCAAGAGCGGATAATATCGGCAGCAGCAAGGAAACGGAAAAGCGATAGCGTACCTATTTTCACCCGTCGAAAAGCAACATAAACACTCTTTATACGTGTAAAAACAATAATATTGAGTCTCAAAGCGATACGAGAAGAAACGAAAGAAATATGAGCCAGGGATGGCGCAGACGACGCGAAAAAAAGTTATCAGGGAACGTACAGTTTGCAGTTGTTTGGCACACCGCACCGGACTGGTATCTCACGTTAGCCAATTCTACTCGCTGCGCTCGCAACTAAGCCATGACGCGGATATGGCGTAGGATCACGTTACTAGGTTTGCGAACGTAGACCCACAGAGACCTTGACAAGCAAGGTAATTTGACAGAAAGTGGGCACGGGATAACATCTCATCTCATCTCATCATTACACGGCACGGTACCTTCGGGCACACCGGACGCAAGGATACATCCATACAAACAGTGTTAAGTTTCAGCACAAAGCTTCCCGCACTGAGAGCCGGATACGTGTCATATCAAGGTATTCGGGAGGCTGTCCCTGTTACGTGTGAGATTGAGATTGAACAATCGACTCAACACTGGTTCACGGCCAAACATTGAGTCTGGGAAGATGTCGAAGTTGGAGGTGGGTTTTAAGATTGACGGAAATAGTAGAGCAAAGTCTCGATCGGTCTTCAATGAACTGCTGAGGAACTATAAAAGCTGGCAACTGTGAGCTCAGAAAGTTAGAAGCCTTCACCGTACTCAACCAAGCTAACGATAGACATGCAATTCTTCACTCTCGCCAACTTCTTCGCTCTCGCCGCCATGGCGGTCGTAGGTAGCGCCAGCCCGACCCCTGTACGTGCTGAACTCTCCTTATGCTCACAGTATGCTGACGGGATACCAGGAGCCTGCTTCTGCTGCCTTCCTGTGGACAGACGCCGAGTTCGACCACTGGCTCGCCACCACCGACGCCAAGATCACCTACTATGGGAACACCACCCCCAACCCGCTCGCTCCTCGCGCTGCGTTGACCACCAGGGTCACATACTGTACCTCTCGCACCCAGAACGTCTGCGGTGGTACCTGCAACGTTTACGACGGCGGTGCCACCTGCATCAATGCGCCCGGCACCGAGTGCCTTGCTGCCACCAACAACGTCGGGTTCTGCGACCGTGCAGGATGCGGTGGTAGCTGCAACCAGTTGTCCTCCTGTGGAACACCCCTCGATGGAGGGTTCTGTGATACCCCCGGTACTAGTTCCATCATCGTGTCCTCCTTGTAGAGTGAGGTAAGTTGCTCTCTTATTTTCAGACCGCTGTTGCTTACGCTGAGTTCCAGAAGATCATTTAATCAGGGTGTTAGTTTTGATTTTTTCTGTGTAATATGCATTTTTTAAATACAACTAAAATACCCAACAAATAAGGAGGGAAAAAGTACTCATGCAAGTATACTCTTCAATACATAATCCACATCCGCCATGGCAAAGTTCAAATTTTTCTGTATAGCTCCAAATGCAGCGTGCTCACGGTGAGTTGTTTGGGGGGCCGCCATGACACTGAGTAAGCCATTCTTCCCCGACTGTGTCTCCAGACATCCACAGTCAACGGCCTCCGGCGGATGAATTTGGACTAGGCAGCCATCTGCATTTGAGATCAGTGAAGTCGTCTTCCGGTCCTTCAACGTGACGCTCTGGCTGAAGGTCCGCCCACCACGCCCAGAACGGTTCTTGGAATTTCCTCGCAAGGTCCAAATTCCCATAAGGAGGACGATCTTGCACGTGAGATCCATTGCCTGACGCACTCGGGGCGAAAATCGGCTTCGTTGCTGTCAAAGTCCCGGAAGGTGACCCAGGAGTGGACAACTCTGGACCATTCCACACCGAGGACCTTCGACTTGAACATCTCCAAGGCCTGCACCGTCCAAAGAGGCGTACCCCGCGGGAAGACGATATCGGATAGACGAGGCAGAGACACTTCGCTTCCAGCCTGAGGCTCCTTCGAACTATCTTTCCCGATGTCACCACCCATGGTCTTCCTTCGTTTGGGAAGGACACCGTCATCTGGGAAACCATCAGCAGGTCGTTTGCTGATGGTTAATTGGGCGGTCTGAAAACCGCCTTTCTTCGTGGTATCCGTTAACTGATCTGGGGATCCGCATCGATTTGGCTCGCACGTACGGTGTGGAAGGGTCCTAGACACAGTACCAGCACTGATGCTAGTGCAAGGTTTCTTGGATGAGGGAGCGAATGAATATTTGGACAAAGGGACCAGTGGATTGTCTGGGCTTGGAGGCAGAGGTGGCGGCGTTGTGTTGGGCATAGGAGGGAGAGGCGAATATGAGGCTGCCGAGGCGGACACCGCCGACGCAGGTGCAGAGGGGATGATCTCATTCTCCCTCCTGAGTCCTTATAAGTAATCTTTCTCCGACTTCCTGTGTGCATTGCGCCGCTATCTCAAGTCCCGATGGCTACAGTCTCAAAGTTAACAATAGATAGGCAAACAAAGAATAGTCAAGAATTCGCGAAACTCAGTGATAGCAGAGAGAACAAGATGCGAAGATCGTTTTGTGGACAGCGCTTAAGCAAAACAGGGCCGTCTGCCAGTGTGAAGTCTTGCAATGAACTCCTATCTCGAGACTTTCCTTTCTCTTCCTCCCGAACTGCGAAAAACTTATCAATCTAAGCAAAACATCCAGCTAAATTGAAAGACAGGTTTAGGACAGAGTTTCTGATATCGAATTCACACCAGGGAACGCATCCTGCATGGTGGTAGCTTCGTGCTAGGAGTGGCGTGTGCTGCGGTCTGTAAAGGGAAGAGGTATATCACTTGACAAATGGAATACCATCACAAAAAATGAACGCGCGTTTCTGCCCCAAAAATCGCCTCGCCGCGTCTTCTAAAATATATTCAGAGGAAGTCCGTCCCCTCCCCTTCTTCCGACTATGGTTCGGGGAGAAATTTCGGGATATGAGCCTTGAAAATGACTGTTTTGCGAGGTGGACATGAAAAGCTTCCGTTTTGGACAAAACTCTTAATTTACTTGTCTACGCGTACAGCCATTGACAGCCATTCTACTCATGTTTCAGCCCAAGTCGAAAATTCCGGTGGAAGAACGTTGTTTAGCGAGGGAAATCAAGCGAGAAAAGAACTCACCTTCACCCTCGAGCAAATTCTGGGTGAGCCAGATATTTATTCGGTGTGTGACACAACGCCGTCTTCGTGTCTGAAAGGTCCTGAGAGGCTGCTTCAAGTCCCAAGGAGGCGAGCCTCAGCCAGTCAAAAATCCTGGCGAAAGACGCCGTTTAGCGCAAGAAAAGAACTCACAAGCACCCTCGATACGTCTCGAGTCCATTCAACCATGCCCTGGCGAGCGAAACGTAGTGTGCCACAGCGCCGTCTTCATGTCTGGGAAGCTGTTTGAAGCTTTCATCATTCATCCCGTCACCTCCTCGTCTCCACGTCGCTCGCGGGACGATGATACGTCGTCTCAAAGTAAAATCGGCCGCAAGTGACGGTGGTAGTCGTGCTCGGATGGGCTACAGAGTGGACGTCTCGCCCAGACCTTGCTCGCCGGACGGTGTTTCGTCGAGGTGATCGAGACTAGTTTATAAGATGAGTACCTCTGAACGTGGTCAAGATGCGAACGTACTTACCTCCCGCACGACCTCCACGATTCCCCTCCGTCCCTCCCATCGTCGTCGAGTGACCATGGCTTCGAGGAGAGCAGGACGCTGTTCGCCCGACGGCGATACGTCGTCTCCAGGCAAGAACGGGTCCTTCGTGGTACGGAAACTTGAGTCGACTAACGAAGAGTCGATAGCGTGCGGTCATGGAGCTGGTCTGTACAGATATCGGAGAATAGAGATCATGATCGGGCTATGGGGAGGGTGAGCACCCCTGAATGCGTGCAAAAGGTGTACTTACATACAATCCTGCCTCTCTCAAACCCTCTCCCATCTTCCCGTCCCACATCGCGCACTCCCCGTCATCATCACAGGCAGCGAGCAGGTTACAAACAAAGTGCCGCTCGCTGGATGGTGATACGTCATCTAGGGCTTGAAGTGCGTGGTCTTTGGCGGAGTCTTGGACGCGTCCAGAGAAGACGATCAAGGGAACTGTGGGAAGACAAGTTTGTTGGAAATCTAGCCTCCAGTGCGTGAAACTCACATTATATCCATGGGAGGGCACCCAGCCCGCATCTACGCTGAAGTCTCCTTTCAGAATGTGCGTCCGCTCGCTGCGGGGCAAATTTTTTGAGAAATTCGGTCTTAGTCTTGTGGTAGAAAAGCTGACCGAAAAGAAGTCTAAATATCAAATAAAATCAAAGTTGAATCTACTCTGAGTACTGACAAGATGTCACCCGGGGGCACGAGATTCTCTTGAAGGCCTTGAAAGATGTTGGTGGACGGGAATGAGCATGGGAAGGAAGATCGACTTCACTTTGTTTGACTCGACGCCGGCGAGCCAAACATTCGGTCATCTACATCGACACCCATCTCGATTCTCGCGACACGTCGATACTACGACCATCTTGCTCTGCACGCATTGACGCGGCCATGGGATGGACGAAGCTTGGAAAGGGGAAAGGAAGGGTAAGGGAAAAGGAGACTTCGAAGGAACCAAAAACTAACCCTTCTTTTATACAGGAAGGTTCACCTTCAGCAAATCAAGCGACGCGTCCGAATACGCGGCACTGCTGTCACGTCAGTGAAGGAATTCCATCAGAATTACGGGAAATCACTGTAGCGCTGGTACCCAGGCTCAACGAATTGCTTTCTAATGCGTGGGTATGCATGTGCTAGGTAAGGAGCTGTGGCGCGACTCGAGCGCGTTGCACTGCTGCACTCCTGTGCCGTCGAGCTATCGAATGGCATCACTCTAGCATCTTCTCGTATCAAACCATTTTGTCACCGGGGAATTGTGATACATCGTTGTCCAAAGATAAGGCTGACGAATACATTCAGAATGATCTCGTGCAATGATCTTCGCGGTGATATCAAGCAGATTGAGCCTCATGGCTCGGTAGATTACAGATAATTCCGATTCCGGATGCAGAAATGTCAGGTCGCATATCACTATGGACTCGGATGTTCCTCGCGAAGGGGAATACAAAGATCTTGGGCCTGAAGATTCACCTGCCGGTAATTCGACGGGAGCCTCTTGCACCTGACCAAGATACACACTTCGACAGATGACGCAGGCCTACCGCAAGACCCACCTTGCCTCCAGTATGTTCTTCACAAAGTCTCTGTGCTTCATCCTGTCTACAGCGGTCGTCTACGCAGCTGATTTGACAATCGCGAATAACGACCCTCGAATCTACTTTCATGGACGTTGGGATTCCACTCCAGGAAGCTGGTGGTGCGTTTCCTGTAGCAGGGGTTCAATCGTCATCAATTTATGACACTGTTACAGGCCAGGCACGGGATTCAAGCTGCATGTTCAAAATCTAACCACGCTCTCTCTGAATCTGGATACCTACACGTCGTCCCCGGCCAGCATTGGAGTATCTATCGATTATCAGAACTTTACATCCGTAGATGTCTATCCGGGAACGAATGTCATCCCTTTAGGGAACCCGTCCCCGAGTGGTAGTGTCGTCCGCATCAATGCCTGGGATTGGCAGAACAATCAGATACTTCTTCAAAACCCGGTGTTGAACTCGGTACGCTCCTGTGCTCTGAGATCAAAAATTGTTAATGAATATTCCATAGGATGCGATCCCGCTCCCATACCAGCCCGCGAATGTTAATTTCTTATTCATAGGCGATTCCTTATCTGCGGTAAGGATCCTTGGGCTGTTCCTCACTCAGACTCTCAAATTGTATAGGGACAATATCTTCCTATGGGCGTAGACCAAGCGTGGCCCTTTATTGTCGGGGAACGGTTCAAAGCAGAACATACCGTCATCGCCCAGCCAGGAATCACTTTGGCGGTTAGTTTTCTGGTCAGCTACTCGGTAATGAAGACTAACCCACCCTGAGGATGTACAATCGTGGTACAATACCCACGGAATGTCTGTCCAATTCTTCGATGTATGGTGAAGAGTGTGACTGTGGAATTGCCGCTGAAATTGCTCCTAGACCGAGGATTCTAACTATGCTACTACTCCTAACCACAATTATACGACCCCGTGGGATTTCTCCCGCGACAAACCGACTCCTACGCATATCATCATTCATATAGGGTGAATTTCGCCTTCGAGCCTGCTCGCATGATCAAGTCCTGACGCAGTTTATCTAGAGCAAATGACGTCTCTCACGTTTCAGCATCTCAGTTTGTCCAAGTGAGTATATGGATGGTAAGCGATTTGTCTGATTCTGATGCAGCGACACGCTCCAGATATACCTCGCCTTCATTAAACGCCTCCGCCAGTACTACCCCGACCAACCAATCTTTGTGTTTACACCCGTATGTGGCTGTGATATATCCTTCCTGGCCGTATCATTCATCTATCGATAATTTCCAGTGGGGTTGGCCCCAACCCGATGGCTCCGTCGGTTATTACTACGTCGGAAGTTACCAGCAGATAGTCAGCATGAGGTACCGATGGTCTAACAGGAACTTAACCCCTCCGATACTCATTCATAGCAGCCAGGATCCCAATGTCCACCTCGTCGATACGTCAGGCTGGGTTGCGTATGCCGATATATTCCCAGAGTATACTTTCACTACTCCCTTCCGGTATCTCATTGACTGACTGGTGCTAACAGTAATTCGCATCCAAATGTTGCGGGTCATCAGAAGATTGCGGGGGAGTTTACAAACTGGCTGACGAATAATTTCGACTTAAGCCCGGCCTCTCAGTGGGCTACTACCGTATGAGTAAACGTAAGGGTGAGTTTTATCATCTGCTCCATCGCTTTGTCGTGTTCACCCAGTTCTAGTCGTGCTTCGATGACAGCAGTTGTATTTATGTACGAACCCAGAAGGTTAATGCGGGGCAAATGTCTATTGCTTTCCGTCTTCGTGAATTGAGTGTCGTTGTGACAAAACAGATCTATGCACGTACCCGGCGAATCATCGCAGGGCAACCGGTATTCCTGACGAGGACATCGAATGATTCTCATCCAATAACAACTACAACGGCCTCGGTACTGTTGGCTGAGCGCCGCGCCAGCCTAAGCAGAACGAAGCCAAAGAAGTAACGGAAACCGGGTAAATCTTAGCGTTTGTACAAGGCTATTGGTTCGCCAACAAAATATAGTCGCAAATAATATGGTGTGTAGATAAATCAGATATCGTCTTAACGAAGGAGGGTGAGATGAAGCGGCTCCTCTGCTCTGAGAAGTCGAGTACGAGTAGCCCGAGGGAGCGTAGTTTCAGCAACGATGTTAGCACGCTATCTTGCAAGTCATTGGCTATCCAATCGCAAATATCCCTTTCCTCCGCCAGCAGATGGAAGTGAACCAACTCGAGGAAGGGTATCGAGTATGGGTAAGTAACCCGTCCAATGATGCCAATAAAGAAACTTTTTCCAACGATTCTGGCTTGACAGCTTCGAGTATGCAGATATGGGGCTATCTCAAACTGCAGGTTGGTTGCTTCGCTCAGCCAACGGATGTTGATTACGAAAGATGGTTTCGAGAGATCGAATAGGTGGTAGTTGACTCCCTGAACCAGATCATCATCTAACATATCTTAGATGTCGACTATAACGTGCCTGCTATTTATTATTGGAAACGAAAATGGTAATCTCCCTGCACATGTTCCAATCAATCATGTTGCACTATTGGCCGTGATGAAAGTGCCAATGATAAAAGGTCGGAGGATCCTCCGTCCTCTGCTAAGACCTTTAGGTCTTCTACATCTCGGAATAGCTGTTCCACAACCTCCCCCGCCCCCGAGAGATGGGAAATCTTGGCGCAAGCATCATGAAGTTGGAAATAACGACGACTGGGAAGAGGGATTTGCCCGCTCGCACTCGCATCCGTAAGTGACACTCGCTCCGGAAGTCTATACATAGCATGTCGGTTTGGTGGATACGTGTTGATTTGATACGTATTGCCATCTTCCTATATAGATCTTGCATTTAGAAGGAAGAGTAAGAAAAATAATTCACTTACATGCCCAATTGGCTGAAGAGATATGCGGAGCCAACCAAACGGGCCATGAAACTCAGGTGATACCGTGAACGTATTCTGCGCGCAGTGGATCTTATTTTGATTGAGCTCTTCCACAACAGAAATGTCTGCAAATCGCTTAACAACGTCAGCAGCAGAAACCGCCCAGTCCAGCTGACAAATAAAATTGATTAGATGGAACTACAGACAAACGTAAGGGGAAGATAGACAAGCCTTTTTATGCGCGGCATCTGTCATTCCGACTATGCAGTCCGACATTAATTCACCAAATATGTGTCCCAGCTGCGTGTCTGTTATCTTCTCCGTTTCATTGACCGTTGTCAGGCCGGTGTCAAAGCTGTTAGTGTCCACATTCCCCGACAGTATGCACCGATAATTGTCTCGCGCTAAAGCCTGAGGAGCTTCAGCTGAGGTTGAACAACACTCTAGAAAACCTCGCTTACCAGCTTCTTAGCATCACTTGAACTGGCAGTGGGCAGCGACAAAAGCGCAGCGATGTCGTCTGCCGTGGCTTGGAATGATGACCGGGGGCTATGAACTGACGTAGGCGTCGGTATTGTACCCTTCGGATTTTTTACTAGTTGCAGTGAACGTCATTCTTGCACGACATGGGACGAGAACGTACAGATCCTCATCATGGCCATAATGTACAAATACGACAAGCCCGCAAGAAGCTCGTTGTCACCATTGCAGTTGGATATTTCTTCTGCCAGACAAGCCTTACCTTCGGTAGAAGGAGAGTGAATAAGTGCGTAGCCCAGGACTCGCGCCACAACTCCCGGGCTGAATTGGAACATGGCAGTTCTAGAAGACTCTTTCTCATCCAGGATCATGCTCCAGCTACTACCGATAGCTTCCAGGTTCAGACAAGATGTATACGCTGCATATTCATCAGAGGGCGGGCGAAAAGGGTTTAGTGGCAGGGGCACAGGCATGTGGTCGAAGGTGGGTATCGGGCCGTTGTCGGCTCCAGGCATTGTTTGGTTGTATTTCGAAAGATCGTCATTATCCTTTAGGACGTCGTCACACGGTCGAGCCTCGCGCTGTATCAACGCTGTATCGTGATTCGTGGTACGCGTCTCTACTCTTCGGCGGCGGTTGATGTTAAACACTGGTAGATGTACTGCGACGACACAATAATTACTTTAATCGTCGACATGCACGTACTTGGACATCCAGATGTGGTGCGACAAAATCCGTGAAGGCACCGTCGTTGGATATCGAGTACGCTGCAGCTCCGCGGTGGCACCCACATCTTCTAGCATCGGTACTACTCGAGTGGTAGGTCGACATACTTGGGAACAGACCTGTGACGTGACCAAATGAGCGTCAGGACACCACCGTTGGATATAGCGGAGAGATAGCGAGTTTGCACTGGCGTCTTAGGCAGCACAGAACTGGATCTTTAATCGAAGGGAAATGATCCATGTGGAGATATTGCACACGTGGAGCCACAACAATTCAAAGTGTCGGTACGTCTTTTCAACTCGTTTATTGCTTTGTGTTCGAACGTCGTACATTCCTAGGTCTTGCTTCGGAACGGCGGTCGCCTTGGTACGTTTTCGTGCCTACCAGAGAACCCAGAGTGTCGTATCTAGAGAATGCGTGCCATGGCAAGCACCTAGCTTTTGTTCGTGTCGTCATCGAAGTATTGGGCGTCACGTGTATTATCTACCGTATTGGATGGCTGTCGAATGGCAGTTCAAGACCATAAGTGTCTCTTCTTCGTCGGACAGGAGTTCAGTAAGTATAATCGGAATTTGATGTAAAATGCGCAAATCTTATCTATCCCTCATCAAATTAGATGTCATCATCGTATTACACGATATAGTTCGCTGTACGTGAAACTCGGACCTATGGCCTTCGAGACCTGAATCCAGTTCCCCGGGAAAGAAGTTTCGAAGGCGGAATGCTTATGCGGGTGCATACCTTTAGAATTCCAAAAGTTCTATCTCATAGCAAGGACGAAAATTTCTGTGTCAGGGAACGCTACCAGAATCACTGCTTTTTCTCATTCGCCCCAAGATTTTCTCCGGGATATGTCCATATACCAAGGGAATCTGTGGACGACTCTTCGATTTCATATGTTCGCTACCTGACCTTCTCTCCTCCCTCCCTCGCCAGATGTTTATTTCTGACGGCCTGCCGTTCTTTGGTGTGATACATATCGATGTAGCACCTTATTCCTCTCACGTCTTGCTGCACTATAACCTGGTCGCATGTTGTCTTTGCGGACCGTCGTCAGCAACCCGAGACAAGCATTGCTGGGACAAAGTCTGATTTATATTAATCTAAATGAAGGAACGGCACCGCCTCATTTTCCGAATGCATATGGCATGGCTGTCAAGCTTCTCTGGGTCATTCTCATGACTCGGTACTTCCCACGCTTTTTGTTGAAGACGATGTCCCGCGGCCGGCCAATTGTTATACCTTCCCGCTTCTCTTGTCGTGCATCATCCCACGCCGCACTCGAAAGACCGAGTGGCGTAAAGTCTCATGTCCTCGCGTGTTCCATTCTTATTCCCAAGTTACCGGATTGTGGGCTCTCTACCACTAAAGCGTATCTTTCGCAGGCATCTGTCTGGATTGTAACAGCTGGGATATCGCAGAATAATCTTATCTGATTTTCTGTCCTGTTCCACTGGGCGGAATAACGTTATAAATCCTAAAGTTTCGAAGTCACCCAACCAATCGTGTACGCCCTATACCTTGATCCACCGACTTTATCGATTCTACTCCTTGGCGGCGTGCAAGATTGCCATGGCCCACGTCCTTGAGCTTCACTCAGCTCTTCGCCTCTGTCCCGTAGGCATATTCAAATCCTACTGGACCGGGAGAAGTACGTCGGAGAAGGTCAAGGTAATAACTCCACTCGTTCTTTTCCGTTGCTTCTTTGATAACGACTACGTTACCGCTTCCAGTGGTGACAACTTCTCGGCCTCACAGATAACGCATCTTTTCCTTCAAGGTGCGTTTTCTCCGAGGCGCGCGCGCAGTCAGAATATTGGGGATCTCCGACGACTCGTTGTCCATCACTGGGGTTCATAGGGATTTTCCGGAATGTCACATCCTTTCTGACGAGGGACGGGAACCACCAGTGACTTGTGGCATTGCGGCATCCTTGTACAATTGGGCAGGAGAAACGGATATATATGGACAGATTTTCAGACGTCTCCATGCCGAGTACATGGTGGGACTCCCGACCGATGTTACCTGAACCAATGAATATCGAAGGAGGCCCCGTTATGTCCAAGGACAATGTACATCTTGGATTTGAACCTAGCTCTGTTTCAGCAGGCATCAGTTCACTGCATTGTGTAGGTACAGAAGCAAGCTAGACGATTCGAAGTCAGCCACCATACTTTGTGCGAGTTATCCAGAAGAAAAGGCTGCCTCAAACATGCCTTAGAAATTTTACAATACTCCATGGGTGCCTTTCATAATGTAACTTTTGACATTTATACTCAAGCTGAGTCGCTCTATGGTCATCATCATCATATTACACGACATGGTCGGCTGTAGAAATGAAACAACGACTTCCTTTGACGTGATCATACTTCTAAAAGTTTAAATGGTCGAAACAAATACAGTACTTAGCCGGTCGAATTCTGACTTTATTCCTGATTTCAACCATGCGAGTGCAACCACTTCCGATGGTCGAATAGTCGATGGATGCTGGCCTATAGATCGGACGGGATGCATATTAGATCAAATACTCGGTCGATGTTCAAGCGTTTTCTTTCGGTAGCCCATTTCTCTTTTTGGAACAACTAGAAAACATCATGCTGGACCTCTCAACGAAGATCCCTCGCGAGACAAAGCTGGACCATGTCGCCGGAGGCATGAGAATCTGTCTATTGATTTAGTACGACCCGACAGGCGAAAGGGCTATTTGACAAGGCCCAAGGCCATAGATACTCATTCAACGCCACTTGTCGTCACGCAATGAACCAAGGGAACATCCATCGCTGACTTTTGCTAGGGTTCTGCTGGGGTCCTAGACCGTGCTGGGCCCCTTGGCTGGCGAATCTTTCACCGGAGTTTTATGTGGCGTTTAGAATGTGAGTTTGACGTTGCAGTGGATTTCTAGTCGTAATATGCTGGCTTCTATCATCCAACCCGTACATCTCGCGTGCATCCATGACTGTTGATCTTTAGACAGGCATGCCGTTGCACATGAGTCGTTCCTGTTTCTACTTACATCAATGTTATATAAACCAAGTAATAAGAATTAATTCAGCGCAACAATTCATCCAACCTGGGTGTAAATCTGGAGATGTGACTTGACTACCGTCTTATCATTTAATGATGGAGTAACGTCCAAAGGCAAGGACACAGATAAATACCTACGAACACAATCGCTTAGCCTTAGTCAACCTCCTAAGCTGCGCCCATCACCAAGCCACCCAGAATCAGAATGCACGCTTCTGAAAGTAGATATTACAATTCGGGTCCTTCGAGCGGCCTGATTTTTAGGCTGCCACTGGATGGGGAGTGGTTTGAATGTTTAGAGCAAGATACTCGACGGAAGTGATGCATATTGCCATTGTACGGAAGAAGATGCATCATGAGGTGGACTCGGAGCTGGATATAGGAAAGTTGAAGACGTGGCGCTTAAAGAAGAAAGCGACATTTCCGAACTGATCATATGAGACCCAGGACATCTGATGAATGGTTCACGCGTAATCCTACGGCGTCGTGCTAAGCTGACCCGTCCAGGCAAATATGGTCTGTCACAAGCTGTGTCTGATGATATTTGCGCTTCGCTGGATCTTCTCTTGTGCTGTTCCCGCCTTTTGAATACGGCCGAAGGAGGCGCCGAGACTACCAAAGACATTCTGGGCGAAGAAATGTCGTTGATTGGCCGGTATTCGCATGGCCGGTATCGGTTGCTAGTGCCGGTATCTGTATCGATGCGCTCAAAAAGCAGTTCAATCTGCCTCCAATGCGCCTGCTGCGCTTGTCTTAAGTGCTGTTCATCGTGTAGTGTCCGATCAAAGATGAAAACGTTCGGGCTGAACCATCTTTTGAGAGCCATGTCGACGAACCTGACTTTATCGTCAACGATTAAAATGGCGCATGGATCCACGTTGTAACCGTCAAGGAGGTAGACATGATGTTTCTGCATTTTCCAAAAGGCGTTGTAAACCTAAGCTGGATCAGAGAAAGGAAGCGCTCTCAAATTAGCACATACCAAGGCACGATCTTTATATGATACCATTCGCGCTCCTTCTTCTACACATTTGACTACCCCAATCATGCGGCCATCGCGAACTAGGCAAGCCAGAACTGGAGTAGTCAGATCCAGTGGTTCCAAGTGTCGGCAGCCGTCTATCATGCATTGCAAGGCCAAGGACGACGTGAAGTTATAAGCGTATTCTACTTCTGTGATTGCAGTGTATATTAGTATAAGGTATCTCTGCAGGCGCCTATTACGGCAAGTATCACCTACCGACTGGCCTGACCCCGTCCAACAATGCACGCTTCCAGCCCGCCTGTAGCCACTCGGTGACTTGAAGCTGGCTTTCATCGACACAACGATATCCGCCCAAGTAGGGAATTTGGAAGTGTTTTTCCTTCTGTGGAATAAGGCGAGCGCGCCCGTCCCCTGCGATATACAACGTTGCTTGCCGGGTATCTTTGAAGGCTACAGAACCAAGAAGTGTCACCTACCAACCATATAGTGAGTCCCTCATTGGATATCGAGGAAATGTGGATGTCACATACTATCAGCTCGAGCTGTATCATAAGATTAGCGAGCTCTTCGACAGGAGGTCCCCAGATAATAACTTCATGATTATTTCTGATGAGTTGAAGCATGGTTCTGCCACTTCCGGATGCCTCATGGAGGTCCTGGTAGAAACCGACTTGGTCTACGATGAGAAGTAAACGTTAGGAATCTTAGGATACAGCCTCATGACCGAACAGTCAGACTAACCGCGAACCACAGTTACGTTCGAAGGAATTGAATGAAGAATTCTGCTTGGGTCAAAGTACGCATCATAACTGACAGCGTCGTAATCTTGCTGTGCGTGAAATTCACTGGCCATACTGTCATTTATGAGAAAGGGAGAGAAGATACAACAGACGCTGACCTAGAAGTCGTCCATGATTCATTGAACAGACATCCTAAATGAACACATCAAGCGTATTCAATAGGTGCGTGACTATCATATTCACTAGATTGGACTTAAACTAAAACAACGTAAGATAGGATTCGGCGCCTAAGTGCGATGAGAAGCCGAACCATCCAAGGACGAAAATCTCCTGATATTTGGAGTCTTAGCGGTGTAATCTGAATGCGCCTATGAGTAGCCTGGGGCGAAAAGGACATCTTTACTCCGGACCACGCATTGCAGCCTGTCCAAACACGTTTGTGAATAGATGCACAGATAAAGACAATGCCATCTTTAGAACAAGCTGTATCTCAGGTAGCGCTGTATGCATCAAAGATCGATACCGCTGTGGTGGCCATCGCAGGGAGTGACATATCCCTGAAGTCGGCCAAGGAAGCTGCTCTGCATAGGGTGGCAAAGGTTCATATTCGACGCAATGACAACATAATAAATTGATATTCAATTATGACCTTGAAGGAAAGAAGGTGTTTTTATTAGTCGTCGGTGCTTTAAACTTCCCACGCCGCAGTAATCGATACTGATCAGTTGCTATCAGCTGTCACGTATAAAGACGGAAAGAGAACACTTACTTGGATTCACAGGTGGTGGGCACACTCAAAAGGAACGAAGGATTCAACCCCCATGTGCAACCCGAACGAGGCTGCGTTCCGAGGTGCAGGTACATCTATTAAAGTAAGTCAAGGCAGGTCATCTGCACCGCCATGATACGAAGACATCCTAAGATGTTCACCCGTTCCCCACTCAGTGTCTCGTTAGGACGTTGCCCAGCGTAGAAGTCGGTCAAGATGCTGCCAACAAGACCACGGTCAGTAATGAAACAAGGATAGATAAGCAGAGCGTACGCAGGTGGGATAAGTGGATACACTCTTAACCAAACACTTTCAGCAGGCGACGACAGGCTGCAGCACTCTCAAAGTGTGCTTCACTGCACTGGTGGTGATGTTCCCTGCTCACCACAGCTCCCATGGAGACCAACTACCCTATCTTCCCTTTCTCGTCGACTTGATTCACTAAGAATTCCATTTTCTAGAGTGCGGATACCATCGCCATTTATATCATAGCATAGATGCCTTGGGGCGGGGTACTATGTTGATGTCTGTGAACCGTCCGCGACAAGATGAGGATCGGGTATAAGGCTGGGGCAGTGCTCCTACCAGTAGTGTTAATTTCATGTGAGAAGAGTCTGAAAGTTGAGACCACGAGATTATGCTCAGAAAAGAGGCGACTGGAAAACAGCAATTGATGTTGAATTGATAAAGTTGAAAGTTAAGGTGTAACAGATGTGACGTGACAGTGACGCAGAGACTACGGCATACACGGCGCAGATCATGCACTACCACCAAGATGCGCCTCAAAGTGCAATCGAAGCGACTTCAAAGCGAGACGCGAACTTGAGAAGGCTGGCTTACTTTACACTTTGTAAAATGGTTGGCATAAACTAGACCTGTAACCGGTCGTCTTCCATATATGGGAGCAAGCTCACGATATATTCATAAGACGACCTGTACACTGGCAACTGAGTTTAAATATAGCAGGTTCATTTTTGCTGACCACGCACCTTCCTAATAAGATATAGCATCCAAAACGGGAACACGCGTCTTGAACCCATACTTTTCGTGTACTCGCGTTGCGCCACGCCTTTCTCCCGCTGTGTGCTTCCGCATTTTCAACCACAATAATCCTTGATGTCATGAAAACACTATATGACACAAAAGCACTCTACGAAGCTTTACGTGATGCTCAGATAGCAATTTCGCTCCGACTCTGGAATCTGGATGAACTCGACTGTCGAAGTTACTTGATTTTACTTCTTCCAGCTGCTTCCAAACGAACGCCCGATTGTCTCAAAAATTCTTCTTCTTGGATGGTAGGACTCACAGTCTGACAGAATGCAAGCATCACGCGGCTTGGAGCTCTTGCACTACCGCATCGTACTAAATCAGGATTCTCTTAGGGTTAATTCCACTACGGAGGCGCAGGACTGAGCTACGCTGCACGCAGACATGGCATATGCCTCGTCTCTACGGTTTCATTCGCGATTCAAGATTTCAGTAACAATTTCGACCTATATATGTCGATGATGCTTACTTCGCTTTCTTTCCTGGGGGTAACAGCTATGTTGTTGAAGTGTTTCGCAAGACTGTACTCAGGGATGAAGAGAAAATGGGACTGGGGAATCGGATTCTCATTGTTGTTTGTAGAGGTGTACCCGTATCGAGACAGAAAGATGGCGGCACGCAAATGCTCATATGGGTGGTTTTCCTTCTGTGATCTTGTCTGTGATGGCAGGCTGACGGTGATCTATGACTGAGAAAACGGTGCTAAGAATGTTTGTAGTAGAGCTCAGAGTCTTATGCATGCAGTTGCCAGCAAAGACGGAGTCGAAACTTTTATTTTTATCAATACCGGAGGAAGTTATGTGTTATCGGCAGTGGAATCCATGCGCGAAGGCATTTGCAAGAGCCTTCCCGTTTTGGATGCTATATCTTATTAGGAAGGTGCGTGGTCAGCAAAAATGAACCTGCTATATTTAAACTCAGTTGTACAGGTCGTCTTATGAATATATCGTGAGCTTGCTCCCATATATGGAAGACGACCGGTTACAGGTCTAGGCATAAACTTCTCGATCGAAACATTTTGCCAAATTTTGGTTCAGGGGCTGACCTGGTTTATGAGCGGGTTATGGCGGTTATGGCAGACTGCTGCCGAGTTGCCGGGCCCCGATCCAGCCCCAGCACCAACGAAATTTCGCAAAATGTTTTCGATTCAGAAAGGTGATGCCAACCATTTTGCAAAGTGCTGTAAAGTCGAAGTTGATCGTCACTAATCCAATCCTCGGCAATATAAATGTCAAAGTTGTAGGTTTTAAAATTCAACTTTACATAAGAGGGTTCGAGATCGGACCGGCCGCAAAAATAGATCACAGACGTCATGGAGGTCGGTCTAATTTTAAGCCAATTCCTGTAAATGATCATCGTACGGAGTAAAGGTGGAGTACAGCGTTAGCGTTTACTATGAAATTCATTATTGCAAATTTGAAAAACGAATGGCAGAACAATGGTATTGAGTGACAAATGCTTAGGCCGTCCCGGTGGAAATTTTGGGAAAAGGGATCGGGCGTGTCTATCTGTGAATCGACTTTTGAGTCTGTCAACGACTTAAAACAAATTACAACGACAGGACTGACTTCTCTGCGCTATTTTATTTTCCTAGAGAGTCTGAACTGCATCAGATTGCGAAATATCCATAAGGAAGTGGTGTTACCTGGATGTTCAGCACCCGAAGGCTTGGTGGTAGCAGTGGACCCCTGCTGCGAGCCGGATGCGTTACGGGATGTACAGCTCGAGCAGCAAGTCGCTCTGAGTAAAGGGTGCTGCCTCGGATACCCTGGGCATTTTGGAGAACACTGTGACAGAATCTCCACCCCACACCAAGAGCAGCGCCCAACCGAAAAACACATTGTGTAGCCTTAGAACAAGAAAAAGTGGTTCGGTGCGCAGGTTCGGTGCTAAAAAGAACTAGAGCACGAAGAGATGGGCTCCTGGGCTATCGGCGACACTTTGAACTCGCAGACTTTATACGCGTTCGAGGCAGGCGTACCTAAGGAGGGTCGCATAACGATTTGAAACGACTTTCACTTCGACGGTGGCGCCCTACGTTCAGGGTATTATGGTGTCTCGATTAGGATTTTGGCCAAGGCCTTTTTGACTGCCACCTTAAGCAACCGTGTCTTCTCAACAACCACGACCGCGTTTTCAGAATGAATGGACGGGCTTCTTCAATTTGTCTCATCTATTTTCGGACTGATAAAGGAATCTCAACCCTTCCAAAAGTCTGTTACGCACGTCAATTTACCCCCGTGCCCAGGCAAGACAGCAACCAACTCCGAGTCGGAGTCTATATACGGACAAAGGTAAAGTAGTGCCCAGAATCCGTCCCATAGGAAATCCCAGCATGGCCGTCGTATGGGTTTCAAGCTTTCTGTGTAATCGGCCATTATAGCATGACCGATAATAGCACACGCAGCATGGTCACATCCATACGGAACTTGAAAGACCGGGCCAGAATATTCTTTTGGATTAACGAGTTGGAAGCCTTTCAAGTCGCGCCGGACGCGTTGAAAGAGTTTCTACCGCCAAGTGTCCGATCGTGAACGAGGGGTACCTGTGATTGACGTTCGAAAAAGTCCCGCCCTCATAAGGTTTGTCAATTTTTTTTTCTGATTCTAAATGCCAATCTTTCCTTGTTGGCTAGGTGCCATACGCGGGTTATTAAATTGCACACGAGTCGACGATACCTTTGTCTTCGAATTTGCGTCGTCAGCCCTGACGCAACACTCGTCCCGGCCGTGTCAGGGAAAAACATACGGAACGTCCCAGGAAGGTGGTCGTGATGGGATCGGCACAAGGTCTGTATATGATTCCGGAAACGATTCACCCTCACGACGCCATGATGTTGCAAGCATGGCGTCCTTTTTCGGTATGTTTCTTGTGTAATTCCTCGTCCAAGTAAACGCCTATCAGCGATTCCAGTTACCGCCAACAAGTGACGGCACGGTAGACGCGTGCAATCAGCCCACTTCCTCCTCCCGGCAGTCCATCATCAAACAAGCGTTCGTCGAGTCATCCAGAACCAATAACCTAAACCCCTGAAAACCAATTATTGACGTGGCGGAGACCGGGCTTCAAAGCTTCACCGTTCGACTCACATACATCACCCGACTAAGGTGTCCTCGGAGAGTCCGCATTCAATGCAACATTTGAAGTACCGAGGTCAACGCTCTGAAGCGAGAATGATGGTTGGGATCAGTTGAAAGGCACACTCCGGGCCGGACCGCTTTCATCCGAGATCAGATCTATGAATGCTTCTTTCGTTATTAAAGTTTGACAATCGCAAATTCATGGCAATTCTCGATATTCCCTGCAATTAAAACGGTGCGCTTTCTGGACAGACTCACCTGTGAAGGTATTCTTTATATAGCACTTCATAAAGTGAGACGCCGTGGTGAAGGAAAAAGATCAAGAAGGCGGTCCAAGAAGCTGTAAGCTACACCATGTCCAGACATAGATTACTCCAAATGAATGGGGACACGAGGTGATAGACGAGGACGAACCGACGGTTGCGAACTGCTTCCACTTTTGTTGTGGAGATTCCTTTATCTGGACAGCGGCATCAGGATGCGAAAATTCAGAGTCTGTATGTGTACTCACCTTCCTCACAAGATGGGTTTCTTCCCCCTCCTGAAGGCCCGTCGCGTCAATGTTTGAACCTCAAAATGGCAGCCTGACGGGACCCAGCTGACCGTCACAAAATCTGGAACGTAATAGAGGCCCTCGCATCCTCTCACGCTGTACCTTTGTAAATCGAAAGACATGTAATGATGAAGCCGACACCTGGAGTCGGGGTGGTAAGATGAGGTGCGAACAATCGGACGTCTAACCGTGGGAAGGGCATGCCAAGACAGGACTACTCCTCTTACGCGAAGAGATTTAATTTTGGTTCCGTTCCATCCCAACCGTCAACAGGCAATCAATGTAGGCAAGGTGAACGTCCTCCTCGTAAAAAAGCTGACTCTTACCAAAAGACAGCTGGCGACAAGTCGGTGTCTAGACCTAAGGAAGTTCAGAAATCGGTCCTAGGCTGTACTTACTCATCGAAATTCACCCGCCTCACTCGCCCCTGCTTGAACTTTTTCATTCAAACCCGAGATCTGATCAACCGGGATTGCAGAACCGACCCCCCCGGAGTGTACCTGTGCTTCTTACGTTGTTAAAGTTTAACTTTTTAGTTGCGTATTTTGCCCAATTCTCAATGTTCGATCAATAGTATTTACGAATAAGAGCCGGTTGAGCCAAATCAAGCTGCAATATCACGCAGGTCGAGCAGGGTCGTGCCAAGAATGCACCTTTGAAGTTTACGTACTTCACCGGATCCCACCACGTGTATCTCTTCCGCGATCAACGCGTGCTTTCCTACCTTCCCCGTTGTCTTTCCTTCGCCGTCGTCGTTGCCGTTACGCGTACAAATACTGTATTATCTAGCAGCTGAACTGACCCTAATGGACCTACGCAGCTCAATGACCGGGTTGTTGGCCCACCGGTCAAGTCTCCATATCGGGAATGCTAGGAACAAGGTCCCGTTACTTCTTCCCGCATTCTTTTCGTCTCTCGTTGCTTCTCACCGACACACATGACAGGCTCAAAATTCTCGTTATATGTGAGGTCGCGAGACCTGTCTGCACGACCATATTCGTGTTCTGATCCTATGTTCAATACCACGAAGTACCCTCTTTTTGTTTTTGTTTTTTACCTCTTTTCATTTTCCCGGCTTTTCAGGTTGACCGAACCCCAATAATTCAAGGGTGAAACGACACCAATTACGCAACAAGATTGATAATCGGACGGCGTGGGGCTGAAAGCCAAGCGGGGACTGGACGACGGTGGGCCGGCGGCAGTGACGATGGCGTGCGTAGTGGCTAGGGAGATTCGTTTGGGAAGGGAGGGTACGGCTGAGCTGTGGGAGGCGGATGAAGGGCCGGTGAGTCGAGGAAGATCAGGAGCGGGAGGGCGGGGTAAAGATTGGGACCCCGACCGACGACCGACGTCGGTGGGACAACAGCGTTCTTTCGAATGACAACGCAGGAACACAACGGGCTCTACCACGACGCCAATTTATTTTCACTTCGGATGCCTGGCCGCTGCCCCGCCCAAAGCCAACATTGGGGCCTACCACTCGTCCCCAAGTTCGCTGCCATCCCCGCCCCTGTATCCACTGCTCACGACATGGGGATCATGGTCTCGATGTCGAATTCCCTCCATGATGTCGCAGTGACCATAATGACGATGATCATTATCCGTTCCCTATCCCCTGGCCATTCTGCCCCTTTCTTTGACCGAACGGCAACCTCCGCACCTCAAGGCCTCAAGCTGAGTGCTAGTAGATCTTCACACGCTTTCGACGGCGATGCCGTCTGTCCAGGACCAAACGCAAAGGCATCAAATTGCCTCCCGACTTGGACGACATTGAATATCGTCCCTGCGACGGCGTTGTTGGCGGTTGTTGAATACCACACCGGAAAGCGGTATGAACGGAAGAACCCTGCTTGGGCACCACAGAGCCGGGTCTTCGACTTGAGGGATATTATCCTCTCAACGCAACCAGTTCACGTGTATACATATGGAGCCAACAAGCTGGAACATTCATCCAGAACGAATACGCACTATCCAGGTTTTCTGAGCGGTCTTTACGTGCGTACATTTTGTTTGTGTCGCCGTTGAGGTATTGAACGCTATACAGACTCTAGAACCTTCTGGGCGCATCAAATCCTTTCTACAGGCCTCAAGACGGCGACGACATCTATCCAGGACAATAAATTATGCTCTGACTCGTTTATATGCTTTGGAAATAGACCTGTGATGGGACCAAATGGGTGAAGACGCCACCGCTGGGTATCGTTGCCAGGTTATTTTGTCTGCGTATACTTCATTGCGAAATTACCATATATACGGAGCTATGAACTCAATGGATGCAAAATGCTTGTATGTTGTTCGGCTCTTTTTTCTCTTTTGTATACGAACCTCGGGCTCTCCTAGGTCTTGTTTTTGAGCGGCGGCTGCTTGGCAAGTTTCTGTCCGCGCCGGGTAGCCTCAAGACGTCTTATCTAGCATCGTACGTACAATGGCAACCTCACATAGGTTGTGTTCGCATCACCTGGTTTCCAAATTGTATCGGTCGTCGGACGGTCGTATCGTATGACTGTGGGATGACCTTTACGCTAAAAATATCGAGCCTTACTTTTGGCACGACTATATATCCGGTCGGTGAAAGGCCTGTAGGCAAAACGGTGGCTCGATATCTTAGATATCGACGGATCAGGTGAAGAAGCTTGGTGCCGTATATGCTAAACTGGACGAGTGAGGATTAGCAGGTTAACCGATGGATGTTGTTCTATCATTGGATAGACAGGTTAGTAAGTCATCACAATTGTAAACCCACATTAGGGCAGACTGACATCGGCCTCGGACATGCGAGTCAGATACTGTCCCATAGAAATGGACATCGAGATCATGCGATGCGCACATATCCTGATACCCCGAAAGCGGCTCTTTTACAACAACGCGAATGCAGATTCTCTGTATCAGAATTGCTGCGCTTTCTTGCTTGCGCCAAGCTGGTTCCTGTGCGACGCCATGTGCCCTCCACCTGGTTCTCTGTCCTCCCTTCCTCGCCAGACCCTTCTGGGAAGCATATCCCGCTCTTTATTCTAGCCTCGCATCCAGAGCAGTGTCAGCTTGCCATTTTTTCGGTCGAACACGCGTAATCTCCTGAATCAGCTCATCAGTGTATCACTCTTCTGATCACTCTTCTGTTTTTACTATGCCTAGCTTCCGTCGTCGTTGCACGAGGGAAAACCAGGACGATTGGGAAAAGATTCGCTTCCGGTGTTCCAACATTCCTCCCACGTCGTGTCCAATCAAATGAAGGCGTCTGTCTACACAGCAGTAACACCTTATTCCCCGAATTGCACATGGCGGTGAATTCTGACCGTCGAGCTGCCTCGTCCCTGAGTTCTATGCACCACCCCGAACTTGTTGCGAAGGGTGGGTTTCAATCTACGTAAGTTTCACACCTTCCACAAGTTTCTTATCGCACGTTACCCCACACAAAGCCTGAAACATCGGGCAGAGTAAAGCTTCATGCAGCGAGAGGAAAAAGCGTCGCAGAAATTTCTCTTATGAATGGGAGTTCCTATTCGCGGACGCATCAGGTCCCGTCTTTCCTTTTCTGCAATGTTTCCGAGTACCAGGAGCAGTCTTTGCTTCCCAGGCAGGAGACAGAAAATGTCGCTGGGTCTAATAACAGTACGTAATTGGAAGCTTGAACAGGATCGCCTGACGGCTGCATTGTATTTACTTTTCATTTAAATAAAATAGTCGGATTCGTGACAGAAGGATAATACATCTTTATGCTAGTCCTGACTCTTATTAACTTGCTGACCCAATTGAGATAGGTAGGTCCTCACGGACTATCTTTCTACAGATGTCTGTCCAGAAAAACCGCACAGCAGAAGATAGGTATCAAAGCCATGGTCCTAATTCTTAGAAGAATGATCGATGTCCGAGAGTCGGGTCCTATACGAATCTTGACTTGAAAATGGACAAGTTTGTGAGGTCTCTAAGCCATCTAAATATATTTGCCTGGCCTCCTATAGAAACCGCCGGGCACACGGTAGAAACGGGCCCTCCATACGGCCGTATACCGTGTACGCCACGGCGCGAAGTTCTCTATATAATAATAATAATAATACTTGCCCTGCATCAGATCTCAAGCGTAAGACTGCAAGTAGTATTACTTACACGTTTAGGAACGCCGACTTGGCGTGGCAGCAGCGGAAACCTTCTGCGAGTTGGATGTGCCGCGCTGTGATGAACAACTAGGACAGAGCCGCTCTCGGAGCTCGGACTTCACCGTGGCATACTTGCAGTCTCCACAACGAATTTCTGCCCTGCAGTGACTGCAACGGTCTGTAACGCACATATTCAGAGAGTAACGCGAGAGGGGGAAGCAGTGAAAGGAATGTGTGGACTGCCTACTAGTAGGGCCAGGATTCTCGCTCAGAAATGCAGTTCTCTGTAGGTGCTTGCCATTGACGACGCTGACTAGATTTTATGTGTTCCGAGTCGAGCCAGGCACACTTCAAGTGTAGGTTGTTGATCGAGCCTGAGAAATCTCAATTCCTAATATGCAGGGTCACCCTCGGGGCTCGCGACCCTTAATGTAACGTCTTCCCTGCGGCTTTCGGTACCATCTCCACCATGAAAACACTGCTTAACGAGTAATTGAGGGACGATTAGCTATTTATCGTGGAAAAAAATATATGTTTGTCCAAATACACAAAAGTATATTATTTGTATCCATTAGTGGCTACAGGGCTTAATCATGTTCCATGTCATAGCAAGGTGGGGTGAGCTGGGAGAAGCGCAGGGCTCAGGGGTAGGGACTGGCACAGAATGTGTCGTATTGTATGTCAATGGATCAGAATCAACTGCCATTGATATATTGCTCTTGGAGGCTGTCCTGGGCGTTGACATATATACCTTTCACTAAGCAGAAAATTAGACGCAATGCTTCGAAGAACAGATTATCCCAACACACGGACCTTATATCCGTCAATAGCCGTGACGGAAGCACTGGGAGCCGGAGTTCCGATCTATTACGATACTCGGTGCGAGTACAGCGAAAGCAAGCTTAGGGAAGCCTAGTCGCGTGCAGCCTGAAAAGCTGACAGAAGAATAGGCCCTAACGATACACGCGACGATGAAAGGGCGGATGTCACATTGTGTGACATCAATTGGCAACACCGGGCCGGTGCCCGTGATCCGGGGAATCCAATGACACAGCTCAACGCTGCCATCCAAGAACGTCGCCCAATCCCTTCCCCTCCCTACGCGTGCCGCCAACGTCATTCGCTCCTCGCCCGCCGTCGTGGATATTGAGCAGGCTGCACTGCTGAAATTCTGCGGTGGCGTCTTGAAGGGCCACATCTTTCAGCATCCTTAAACCTTTTCTCAATGATTGTACTAGTCAAGCCGGCTGTCGAAAGGCATCGGGGCCGTTCGAGTGTGACCCTTGTAAGCATCTCATTTTATCTTTTCAGCGGAAATTAACATTGAACGCGTAGATATACTCACATTTTCGATGGCGACGAGCTTTGTCCTAGATCAAATACAAGGCAACAAACAGCTTTCCAACTCGGACGATGCTGACGCTGCAATTCGTGCCTGTTGCATCACAGCGAAGATGTACAACCGTCGAAGCCCCGCTTGGATAACACAGAACGATCCTTCAATTTCAGGGACACTATCCTCCCGATATGCGTAAACCGGTTTACCGTGCGGAGCCAATAAGCTCCAGAATATTCACCCTTGTGCCATTGTCGAGAACCGAATACGCACTACCCAGGTTTTCTCAGCAGCCTTTACGTACGTAGACTTTGTTTGAGTTGTCGTCGAGGTATTGAATGTCATATAGACTCCGGAACCTATTGAGCACATCAGATCCGCTCTATAGATCTCAGGACAGCAACGACTTGGGTCCAGCACAACAAAAACATTTTTAACTTGTCGATATGGAACCGGGGAGATAACGAGTCCACGCCTCTTGAGCAGCGCGAAACCTAGATTTTTAACTGGGGCGATATCCAACAGCTTCGTTCTTGGGATACCACATATGTGGAACTACAGCAACAATTCAGAGTACATGTACGTCTTCTCAACTCATTTTATTACTTTGGATATGAATCTCTTGCTAGGTCCTGCTCCGGAACGGTGGTCGCCTTCGTGTCCTAGAACCCATGGCACCCTCCCCATGAATCGTGCATACAATGACAAATCTACCTAGCTATTGTCCGCATCACGGTCGAGCTACTGGGCGTCAAATCTCACCGGCCATATCGGATGGGCTGTGGGATCCAGCAACGGCATGTATGCTAGTAAAGTGGGACTTCTATTCTACGATTATATATGCGTTCGAACGCAGAAGGTTTCGTGAGCCAAAATGGCCACAACCTGACTGGAACTCGTGGAAGAAGCATAGCAGCTGAATAAGAATCACCAGCTCTTTCTGCTAACACGAACGAAAATGTCCCCGTGTTACGAACAACGGTTTTTTCTCGCTCGCATCAAGGCATCCATAGACCGAGGGCAACGTGGATGACTTCGGCTTTATATGGCCCCTACCTTCGTAGTTCCGACAACCTGCGGTCCTTTTGGTACGATACGCAGGAATTCGTGACGGTCAGCATCTTGTCCCCTCCATCTCCGTTTCGCTATAACCCGGTCGCATGTTACATTCCAGGATCTAAAGGATCGGCCGGCGCCACATCATCCAAAGTCCATCATACAGCTGTTTGACAGCAGCATGTGTTTTGTGCCAGAGAAGAGGGTGATCTTGGTCACAAACAATGGTTAGTGGTTTAAGGACTTGACGAGTTTGTGACTGATGTATTGCTATTTGGCAATCTCAAAGACCTTTACGAAATCCCCGAGACACGATTTGTGACGAAGTACGAACCTTCTTTGAGTATCCACGAAAACACCACTGCCTGTCAGGCCATATGTAAACAGCTGTAAGCCATGGTCGTCAAGCCAGTGTCTCGATCATTCCCATGAACCGCTCGGCGGAAATGCTCTCTATCCTTAAAGGATGTCTTGCGGTCGGTGCAATGGCTACTCCTTGTGTGCGCGCCCCTTGTTGCGCAGGATACCCCGCCGAGGTGGAAAGATCTGACTGGGTAAAGCTTCACGCAGTCCGAAGATTCATCTCGGAAGTTTTATCATCCCCGATTGCCGAACCACCAGGTTTATGGATGCTCTTTAGACGGGTAGGACGTCGTAGCTATATCATGGTACGAGTCTAGTTTTCTCTTAGGCGGCTTGCCGTAATTGATGTCAAGCGCTGGTAGATATGCGCACATTTTCGACAAAGGATCAAATATTACAAATCGACAATTCCTTCCCAGCTTGTTGATAAGCAGGTGCTTGGGCATAGAACTGTGCGAACGTGCTTTCCAACTGGGGCGGTACTCTGCATGGGACGCGACAGTTGTCGGTTCTTTGATATCACAGTAGAGAGTGGCATGACCGGAGGAGCCCTGTTGGGAAACTACAGAACGACATTCCGGCTCGACGAGCAGCCTTCACGTGCGTAGACTTTTGGGTCGTCATTGAGGTATTGAACGTCATATAGCCCCCCGAACCTTATGGGATCATGCGTTCCCCACTAAAGGGCTCAAGGCGGTGACGACCTCTGTTTCAACCGGTCGATATATTTGGGCACAGACATATGACGTGACCAAATGTGTGTCTAGACGCCGTCGTTGGATAGCGTGGAGTGACAGCGAGTCTGTGTTCGCGTCTTGGAAACCTAGATCTTTCACATATTCCTTCTGACGGTTATGTTTGGAATTACCACGCATGTGGAGCCGCCATATATTGCATGTATGTCTTTTCAATTCGTTTCATCGCTTTGTGTTCGAACCTCATGCGTTGCTAGGTCTCGCTTTGGAACAGCGGTCGCCTGGGTTCGTTTCCGCGCGTGCTAGAGAACTTGTGACGTCCTGCCTATGGACCGCGCGCGCAATGGCAAACGCTGCTAGCAATTATTTACGTCACCATCCAGCTATTGAGCGTCACCTGGATTCCATATCATATCGGCCGTATCAGACAGTGGCTGTGGGATCGACGCTGCGTCGGCATTTTCATTTACATGAAATCTACGGTCTTGCGCGGAATGCTTTGTTGACAAAAAATTGGACAACACTTGTCTGAAACTCGCATGAATAACGTCGTTAACTCCTACCAGTTCAAGACCATAAGTGTCTTTGCTTCGTCTCGTGGGAGCTCAGTGGGTGGTCAGGATACGATTGAAAATTGGGCAAATCTGATCCATCCATCATCAAGGTGGATGTGGAACTGGGATCTATGGCCTTTGAGAGTCGGACAGACACAGTTTCTCTCGAAATGAGCGTTTGAACGCCGAGACCATGCGATGTATATCGACGCCTACGCAGGTAAATATCTCGATGCTCTGAAAGCCGCTTTTTTGACCACATCCATGCAGATACCTTATATCACTAGTCCCATCATGGGCGCCACCACTTCCTCGTTCACGCCAAAATACAACCGGACAGGTGTAATCTGTGGATAACTCTGCTTACTACTTCTCTCCCCTTTCCTCGCCTTTTTTCCGGCTTCACATATAGAATCTCGCTTACCTGCGCGATCTTGTAGGCGCGACACGCGTAATTTCCTGATACAACCTGATAATCTTATCTCTATCTTGTATCATTATCCCGCGATCCGCATGTTACCTTCAGGGACCCATCCATAGCTCAGGGCTCAACAGCTCCGTTGCTTGGGAAAACATCATCTCCGAAAATCTCGTATTCGTCGTATCCAGTAAAATGCATGCGCCCACGAAGCAGCGCCACCTTATGTTTCGGGTCCCATATGATCATTGACTGGTGATAGCCATGATGAGCTCCCCCGGGCCCCAGATCATTCCTCAGGCCTGTCTTACTTCGATGCAACGCTTAGCGGAAATGCTCTCCGTTATTATAGTTGCAAAAATTGAATTGCGGTGTACATGCTTGTTCCATCATCCAGACGTTTCCTGTTGCGCACTATTCCAAGTTGCAAAACCGGCCAGGGAAGTCAGATGTAGTCCGAACAGGAACGGAAGATCCGTTTCTAAACTCGTTCCGTATCAATTCCAAAATCACCGATTTCCGACCACCCTCTAGGAGGGAAGTTCCATCTATAGGAGACACTTGTCTGGATCACCACGAGAGTTCGTGACTATGCTAATTCTACCTGACCATTAGGACATCATGGAATCACTATCGTCTTGTATTTTCCGCATTTACTGCCAATCAACGGGCAACTCTCCATTTGCTTCCCCGTCTCTGGTTAACCTTTAAAGTTGACGCCCTCGAAGTCACCTAACAAGGCGAGGCGTTTTTGTCCCCACCATTGGCGAATGCGCCTTAAACGGGGAAGAGGGGGGGGGGCTACTAGTATCGTCCGAGGGCTCAAAGACGTAAGATTCTACGACTTCAAGAATAGGTTTGATACCCCAGTAGATCAGGCGACCGCAACTTTGCAGGGCACACTTATGCGTAGCGGGACTCAGGTGATGAAGTCAATCACACTCTACCACATGTTTGGCTGTTTCAATTATAGTCGGTTGACGATGCTCTTCGCTCTCATCCAGAGCCTGGTTCACTTATGGGACGGAAGAGCTGGACGATCTATCACATGAGAGAATCTACGTCTGACGAATCCGGAAGGCATGCTATTGGGGACACTGCCAGGAGAGCAGGTGTTCTTTGCCTAAATCTCCGACGTTCGCGTCGTAACCCTGATGGAAATCATCGGGCTGTCCGCCCCTATCCCGCGTTGGCCATGTGTGCTCTAAGAACGCTCAGATCGTATCTTCAGGGGATGCCGATGAATGGTACATGTCTAATGAATTGCCCTGGATTAACAAGGTAGCGTAGAAGAAAAGTTTTGTGGTCTTTCACTACTTTGATATAATTTCTGTAAGGAATATAGTTCACAGATATTTCAAACGGTGTATGTAATAGTAGATGAAAATGGGCAGTAGAGTCTAGATTTTGTTAATGTAAGTCGAGAGGAGGGACACCAGCATATGAAGGACCAAATAAATATGTTCCTCCCTGAAAGAAAGGGGATCGAAGACAGAAGACAGGTGCCGAAACGTTTCCCTTCCTGAATAAAGCGCCCGCACTCTTTAATCAATTTGCGAGTTTCGAGTGACGAGTCTGGTGATGAAGAGAGAAGGCTGGCATAGATGGGGTGTTTAATCTTCCTAGACACTTTAGACATTGATTCTCGACACTCCTAAAATTGTAAGTGGTATTACCCGCAAGTCTAGTACTCGACGGCTTGGTAGTAATGTCAAACAGCTGCGAGCTGGATGCTTTACGTGGTGGGCAGCTCGAACAATAGTTCTCTTTGAGCAAAGGGTCCACCTTGTCGCATCGGCAATTTGGAGAATAAACCTCCTTCTTGCACCAACAGCAGCGCTCGATAACACACATGATGAGGGTGTTGAGCGGCAGATAATATGAGGATCTTTACAGTGTTAGAAACGACGGTGATGAGAAAGTGGGTGCTCGGATTATTGTCAGCAATACTAACTCGTTGAAATTTATATGCGTTCGAGGGAGGCATAGCTAAAGAGCATCGTGTAAGAATACCTTCGTCGTTTCGACGGTGGCACCCCCTCAGGGTACTGTCTCGAATAGAATTTTAGTCAAAAAAAAAAACTCCTTGACCACCGCGTCTCATCTCAACAGCCACGATCGCATTACCAGAGTGCGAGGGTCGGGATCGATATTTGGAGAAAGGAAGACAACGCCTAGACACAGCATAAACACATACAGAACTCGAAAAACCAGCCAGAACACTCTTTTGGGTTAGGAAAAAGTTGGAGGCCTTCCAAGTCGCGTTGAAATAGTTTCTGCCGCCAAGTGTCCGTATCGCGAACGAGAACTAAGAAAAACCGACAGCTGCGTCTAAGTATTTTACGGTGAAGATTCCTTTATCTGGACAAGGAACTTGTATGCAAAATTATTTGTGGTTTATATGTGTACTCACGTCTCGCGAGATAAGTTTCTTCTTCCTGACGACTCGGTACAATCAGCGTTCAAACTCCAAACAGCAGCTCGAAGGTTGAAAAGACCAAGCTGACCACCATAAAAGCTCGAACGTCCGAGTTGGATAGTAAACTTCTTTTGATTTGCAAGGTTTGGCCATGCGTGAGAGCGACGTGAGAAGATGCGATGTAATTAGTATTACGAAGTCGGTGGAAGACTGACATATTTTTAATCCGTACGATGTCTGACGTCACGCGTCGTTCAATTTTGAAGTTAGCTCCAGCTAACGCTCGGCAGGTATCACTCTCGCATGATCCCCATAAAGCCAACTTGACTAGAGATAGTGGAGTGACAAGTCAGCATCTAGACATTAAGAATTCATTAACATTATGAAGCCGGGGGCCATCGCCAGTGTGGCAAGTCCGAGTCCTCAAAAAATTTTGGGAATCTTGGCGAAGCTGAAGATATTGTGGATATCGCAATGAAGAGGAATAAATAATGTGTATTACTATAAATTCAGACGAAATATATCATCGCCAAAAATGGGGGCGTTAGATGTCCGAAGGGGAGGCGTGGCATTTTGCAGGCGCTGACAGCATGCTGTTCAGGATGACGTTGGGCATCGTCGACGAGCGCACAGAAAGGGTCGAGGATGATGTCCATCAACAGGCTATGGGCGAAGCGCTCCAGAATTGCGCGCAGTTAAGCGAATGCGTATTGAAAGCTTCGAAAGAGGGATAAGAAATGGGAAAAAAGAAGCAAGGAACATAATTATGTTCTTCACGGCCTCTCCAGCCTCATAGCGGCGCTCAATTTACGGCGTCTCGCCCATGGCCAGGTGGCCTGCGTACTCAATATAGTTCAGCAACCAGTCCAAGGGGTCTTGATAATCATTATGTTTCTGACACTCGACTACGAGCTACATGTAGGACGCCAGAATACGAGTGAAATGATAACCAACAAAATGATACCTTCTACGCCCTCCAAATCCATTGCTCCTGCATTTCCCTGAGATAATGATCCTCAGTCAAAAATTGCTTCCCTTAATGTTCGTCATGATCCCTGTGCTGCCGATACGTTCGATAGACCATTCTGGACGTGTGGTGAGTATGCCATGTTGCGCCGAGGCGGATTACCACAAACCTTGACTTTTGCCATGATATCTGAGACCTTTACCCTTTCCTCGTCGCTCGTGCTGACTTCGGCGTTAACGGACCTTTCGACCTTCGAACTGATAGTGTCTGACTGGCCATTCACCTCGGGAACCCAAGTTTCAAGCCTCTCCTTGTCAGGAGAAAATGACCCTCATCAACGTCTTTGGGCTGGTGGGCCTTGGGAGCGATGACTTTGACTGCGAGATCTCGGCCGACGACACTGAAGTCCGAGTCTTTGAACAATTTCTGCTACTCGGAGTGGATCAAGACGAGGTTGACGAGCGTCAACACGTGGTACGTCACTGTAAGGCCATGAAGCTCAGAAAAAAAGGAGTGTTCGACTCGTACCAGCATCGGTGTCTCCTTTCAAATTCCCCTTTTCAATGCCTTGAACGATCTCCACACCCATGTCGATGTCGACCTCCATCGTGTGCCAGAACTAGTCTTGGATGAGCTTGTCACTGTTCTTCTCCAAGATCATGCGGCGCAGCGCTTTGAGAGTCTCTTGAATGTTGAGAGTGGAGATGACCAGACACTCTGAACATTTGCCATATCAGTATTCAGAACCCTCAATGTTCTGGGATTAAAAAAACGGCATGAAATAAAATCAAAGAACTTACTCGACTCAGATCATGATTGGGAAGAAAATCGTGAACTTTCAAGACAAGAAGTGCCGCATTGTGTGTACACTATAGTGAAGCCTTGCTTGCAAGAACTGGAGAGATGACGGTACAGATATGCATTGCTTGAAGATTAGATTGCAGGGGAACGAGCGAGCTGAGAAGAAACGGAGAGGAGCAAAAAGAGTTGAAAAGGGCATCAATGCTTCTGGAGGAAATGACGTAGTCGATACACGTAATTCCCCAAAAGGGGAATCTTCGGAGAATCACCAAATACACAGCCATATTTAGAGCTCAGGTTGCAAAGACCGAATCCTGTATACACAGGACTCGGAACTCTTCATTTCTCATACTGTGATAGCTGGTGTTGATCACGTTCTTGCGGCGAAATCTTGCTTATTATTCCGAGCCTTCTTACAAGGGTATAGCGTTGTGGCTGATTTGGTCTGAGTCCCCTCTTTGCTTAAATGAGTGTCGTGATGAAGCAAAAGAAGTAGCAGACAACCACATGAGTATCAGCGTTGCGAAAAAAAAATTGCGCGAACATTGTACGGTCGGCGGGACGACTCCGGTTGATTTTGCACAATAACGCAGGGTCATGCCACCATCCACGTATGGCACCGCCACATCGGTCCGTGTGTTCCGCCAATTTCGGACCCCGCAAAGGTGACTTTAACCTACTGCCCAATCTCCGTAGCGTCCTTGTAGCGTTCTCGAAGGCCCGATACTCGTCGTCGACTTGAACATACCTTGAACGGCAGCAATGAACTCTTGGGGATGTCATCCACCTGCTCACCAGTACACAGTCATAGATCTCAGCAGGGATTGCAGGATGCATTCAGACTTCTTACGATTAATAGCAACCTGATTCCTTCTGGCATACAACCCATCGCGTTTGCTGACATTGACCGCAAGGGGACCCTATTCCGTCCATCCGTATCAATATTAGAAGAGTTACCAAATGTGTCTGTTCTGCAGCTTCAGACTCTGCAAACCAGACACGTTATATTAGGGTCTATTTGGCAACCTCGAAGTCGCCTGTTAATTTCTTTGTGTAGATCACTTGTTTCCAGCAGTGATCCATGCGCGAAAGCGAGCTCTGATTGGAGTGGAGACAGAGAGATTCCGAAGAACAAGTGAACTTGTGAGTATACTTGCACACCGGTACACTCGCCTACCTTTCATATTTATCCCTGTCTAATCTGCTGCATACAGGCTCAGAGCTAATGGCGATATCGTTCTCACCAAAGCCTCAAGCAGCCATTGTTTTATGATGGTTACCCTCATTCCTTGAAACAGTTTGCGGTTCTACTGCTTGTGAGGTTGCTGTCCCGGGGCCTTCAATTATGACATACTTGTCCCTCCTGAAACCTCGTTTTTGGATGCGCTAGTATGTCATAAATCCTTGTCTACGCTCATATGGTCATGTGATCAAATTCGTTCAAGATTTCAATGAAGTCTGCCACCCAATGCCGTAGACTCGAACCAGTCTCACCGCCAGTTGATGACAATCGATCAACTCGGGCAGGTGGATGTTGATCGACTGTCATCAACCGAAGTTGGGACTGGCTCGAGTCTACCAATGCTGTTCCTTACCACCACCGCATCTGTCCTGACTTGCTGAAAATCTGTATCTTGTATCTCCCACTTCTATTAGATGGTTAATGCGACAGGCAGAAATGGCACAGATAATGGCACAGGTATGTACTGTACTTCTCAGCGGCTCCTTAGCGAGATGACACTCTCTTCAGTGCCTCCAGACGATCAACTTGAAGTTGCCCTCCGAATGTATGAGGTTGAGGGACTCCCTATCAAAGAGTGTCTTGGTCGCCTTGAAGCCGAGTTTGGCTATTGTATCAAGTCTGTCTACTATTACTGCAAGTGTTACGCATTTACTAATTCTCTGAAAGGAAGAAGCTGAACGATCTTAACAACAAGTTCGGTTCTCGTATATTCGAATATATTGCAGCGACCAAAACAATAGTGATGCTGTGAGTACGTAGGTACAGTGAGTGTGTGGACGTTATTCCCAAGAGGTCAATAATCTCCGTAGCAGTTGAACGTGGCCATCCAACGCTCGATGTGTTCTCGTCATGGTCGGGACCTGTAAACGACGTCGGATTGATGAATATGAAGCGAGCTACGATGGCACCATATCCAGTCAGAGCGTGTTAAGACCTTGGCAGGGAACATTGAGGACCAGGGTGATGACAGGAGGCGTTCACGATCTTGCGACGACAGGGATCTTGGCGAGTGTGAGCCTATGTGTATTTAAGTCAGAGGTAAACATAGTACATATATCCAGTACGCACCGAATCCACTGCTGGATAATGCAAGATACACCACCGTGTCAACTACCTGTTCTGTTGCAACCAATAACCAACAAATCCAGCAATGCCAGGGATAGGATTTATCGGACGCCGTCGTAGAGCATGGTCGCGGGGGCCAAAAGCATTCAGAACACGCAGACCAATGTGGCAGTGCCATACATGGATAGTGGCATGACGCTGCGTCATTGTGTAAAATCAACCGGAGTCGTCCCGCCGACCGTAAACATTGGTCAAAATTCTATTTGCACATAATCCATTGTATGGCAAATTACAAAAGAGTCGCATTCGACCGAAAGAGCGGTGGCCATCACGTTACCTTTTTCAATGTTCATCAGCTACCGCCATGACTTTCACTACCCATCACATTTTCAAGCATCGTCGACCTTTTTCTCGGCGCTTTGTACTCGAGTAGGATGGAGTGGCCGAAACGTGTCGAAAACGTTGTATTGTGGAGCGCGTCTCGCTTTCTCTCTTCGGCAGCGATTGACGATAAGCGCTGGTACGCAGGATCGACGAATTGCTTTCTAATGCGCGGGTATGCATGTGCTAGGTAAGGAACTGTGGCGTGATTCGGGTGCGTTGCACTGCCGCACTTCTGCGCTTTTGCCGTCGAGCTATTGAATGACATCAGGACTCCAGCATCTTCTGGGCGTATCAAATCATTTCAATAAGACCTGTCACCGGTAATTGTGATACATCGTTGTTCAAAATAAGGCTGACGAATACATTCAGAATGATCTCGTGCGATGATCTTCGCAGTGATATTAAACAGATTGAGCCTCATGGCTCGGTAGGTTACAGACAATCCTGATTCCTGGGTGATTCTCGGATGCAGAGATGTCAGGTCACATACTACTATGGACCCGGATATTCCTCGCGAAAGGGAATATAAACAGCTTGGGCCTGAAGATTCACCTGCCAGTGATTCGACGGGAGCCTCTTGCATCTGACCAAGACTACAGTTCGACAGATGACGCAGGCCTACTGCACGCCTCACCTTGCCTCCAGTATGTTCTTCACAAAGTCTCTGTACTTCATCCTATCTACAGCGGTCGTCTACACAGCTGGTTTGACAATCGCGAATAACGACCCTCGAATCTACTTTCATGGACGTTGGGATTCCACTCCAGGAAGCTGGTGGTGCGTTTCCTGTAGCAAGGGTTCAATCGTTATCAATTTATGACACTGTTACAGGCCAGGCACGGGATTCAAGCTGCATGTTCAAAATCTAACCACGCTCTCTCTGAATCTGGATACCTACACGTCGTCCCCGGCCAGCATCGGGGTATCTATCGATTATCAGAACTTTACATCTGTAGATGTCTATCCGGGAACGAATGTCATCCCTTTGGGGAACCCGTCCCCGAGTGGTAGCGTCGTCCGCATCAATGCCTGGGATTGGCAGGACAATCAGATACTTCTACAAAACCTGGTGTTGAACTCGGTAAGCTCCTGTGCTCTGAGAATAAAAATTGATAACGAATATTCCATAGGATGCGATCCCGCTCCCATACCAGCCCGCGAATGTTAATTTCTTATTCATAGGCGATTCCTTGTCTGCGGTAAGGATCCTTGGGTTGTTCCTCACTCAGACTCTCAAATTGTATAGGGGCAATATCTTCCTATGGGCGTAGACCAAGCGTGGCCCTTTATTGTCGGAGAACGGTTCAAAGCAGAACATACCGTCATCGCCCAGCCAGGAATCACTTTGGCGGTTAGTTTGCAGGTCAGCTACTCGGTGATGAAGACTAAGCCACCCTGAGGATGTACAATCGTGGTACAATACACACGGAATGTCTGTCCAATTCTTCGATGTATGGTGAAGAGTGTGACTGTGGAAAAGTTGCTGCTGAAATTACTCCTAGACCGAGGATTCTAATTATGCTACTACTCCTGACCACAATTATACGACCCCGTGGGATTTCTCCCGCGACAAGCCGACTCCTACGCATATCGTCATTCATATAGGGTGAATTTCGCCTTCGAGACTGCTCGCAAGATCAAGTCCTGATGCAATTTATCTACAGCAAACGACGTCTCTCACGTTTCGGCGTCTCAGTTTGTCCAAGTGAGTATACGGATGGTATGCGATTCGTCTGATTCTAATACAGCGACACGCTCCAGATATACCTCGCCTTCATTAAACGCCTTCGTCAGTACTACCCCGACCAACCAATCTTTGTATTTACACCCGTATGTGGCTGTGATATATTCTTCCTGGCCGTATCATTCATCTAAGATCGATTATCTCCAGTGGGGTTGGCCCCAACCTGATGGCTCCGTCGGTTCTTACTACGTCGGAAGTTACCAGCAGATAGTCAGCATGCGGTACCGATGCTCTAACAGGAACTTGGCCCCTCCGATACTCATTCATGACAGCCAGGATCCCAATGTCCACCTCGTAGATACGTCAGGCTGGGTTGCGTATGCCGATATATTCCCAGAGTATACTTTCACTACTCCCTTCCGGTATCTCATTTACTGACTGGTGCTAACAGTAATTCGCATCCAAATGTTGCGGGTCATCAGAAGATTGCGGGGGAGTTTACAAACTGGCTGGCGAATAATGTCAACTTAAGCCCGGCGTCTCAGTGGGCTACTACCGTATGAGTAAACGTAAGGGTGAGTTTTATCATCTGCTCTGTTGCTTTGTCGTGCTCACCCAGTTCTAGTCGTCCTTCGATGACAGCAGTTGTATTTATGTACGAGCCCAGAAGGTCAATGCGGGGCGAATGTCTATTGCTTTCCGTCTTCGTGAATTGAGTGTCGTTGTAACAAAACAGATCTATGCACGTACCCGGCGAATCATCGCAGGGCAACCGGTATTCCTGACGAGGACATCGAATGATTCTCATCCAATGATAACTACAACGGCCCCGGTACCGTTGGCTGAGCACCGCGCCAGCCTCAGCAGAATGAAGCCAAAGAAGTAACGGAAACCGGGTAAATCTTAGCGTTTGTACAAGGCCATTGGTTCGCCAAAAAAATATAGTCGCAAATAATATGGTGTGTAAATAAATCAGATATCGTCTTAACGAAGGAGGGTGAGATGAAGCGGCCCCTCTACTCTGAGAAGTCGACCAGTACGAGTAGCCCGAGGGAGCGTAGTTTCAGCAACGATGTTAGCACATTGTCTTGAAAGTCATTGGCCATCCAATCGCAAATATCCCTTTCCTCCGCCAGCAGATGGAAGTGAACCAACTCGAGGAAGGGTATCGAGTATGGGTAAGTAACCCATCCAATGATGCCAATAAAGAAACTTTTTCCAACGATTCTGGCTTGACAGCTTCGAGCACGCAGACATGGAGCTATCTCAAAACTGCAGATTGGTTGCTTCGCTCAGCCAACGGATGTTGATTACGAAAGATGGTTTCGAGAGATCGAATAGGTGGTAGTTGACTCCCTGAACTAGATCATCATTCAGCATATCTTAAATGTCGACTATAACGTACCTGCTATCTATTATTGGAAACGAAAATGGTAATCTCCCTGCACATGTTCCAATCAATCATGTTGCACTATTGGCCGTGATGAAAGTGCCAATGATAAAAGGCCGGAGGATCCTCCGTCCTCTGCTAAGACCTTTAGGTCTTCTACATCTCGGAATAGCTGTTCCACAACCTCCCCCGCCCCCGAGAGATGGGAAATCTTGGCGCAAGCATCATGAAGTTGGAAATAACGACGACTGGGAAGAGGGATTTGCCCGCTCGCACTCGCATCCGTAAGTGACACTCGCTCCGGAAGTCTATACATAGCATGTCGGTTTGGTGGATACGTGTTGATTTGATACGTATTGCCATCTTCCTATATAGATCTTGCATTTAGAAGGAAGAGTAAGAAAAATAATTCACTTACATGCCCAATTGGCTGAAGAGATATGCGGAGCCGACCAAACGGGCCATGAAACTCAGGTGATACCGTGAACGTATTCTGCGCGCAGTGAATCTTGTTTTGATTGAGCTCTTCCACAACAGAAATGTCTGCAAATCGCTTAACAACGTCAGCAGCAGAAACCGCCCAGTCCAGCTGACAAATAAAATTGATTAGATGGAACTACAGACAGATGTAAGGGGAAGATAGACAAGCCTTTTTATGCGCGGCATCTGTCATTCCGACTATGCAGTCCGACATTAATTCACCAAATATGTGTCCCAGCTGCGTGTCTGTTATCTTCTCCGTTTCATTGACCGTTGTCAGGCCGGTGTCAAAGCTGTTAGTGTCCACATTCCCCGACAGTATGCACCGATAATTGTCTCGCGCTAAAGCCTGAGGAGCTTCAGCCGAGGTTGAACAACACTCTAGAAAACTTCGCTTACCAGCTTTTTAGCATCACTCGAACTGGCAGTGGGCAGCGACAAAAGCGCAGCGATGTCGTCTGCCGTGGCTTGGAATGATGACCGGGGGCTATGAACTGACGTAGGCGTCGGTATTGTACCCTTCGGATTTTTTACTAGTTGCAGTGAACGTCATTCTTGCACGACATAGGACGAGAACGTACAGATCCTCATCATGGCCATAATGTACAAATACGACAAGCCCACAAGAAGCTCGTTGTCACCATTGCAGTTGGATATTTCTTCTGCCAGACAAGCCTTACCTTTGGTAGAAGGAGAGTAAATAAGTGCATGGCCCAGGACTCGTGCCGCAACTCCCGGGCTAAATTTGAACATGGCGGCTCTAGAAGACTCTTTCTCATCCATGACCATGCTCCAGCTACTACCGAGAGGTTCCAGGTACAGACAAGATGTATACGCTGCGTATTCATCAGAGGATGGGGGAAAGGGGTTTAGAGGCAGGGGCAAAGGCATTGTGGTCGAAGGTTAGGGTTCCGTGAGAAATGTCCGAATTCTAAACATCATGTTTGAAACCGGTTTCAAACACGAGGGGTCCAAGTGGGTCTGTTAACAATTGTTAATATTTTTGGACGTTTTCGCAATGTTTACAAGGAGAAATTAGTGCTCTGTCCACCTCTAGAACAGATTTGGTGGCCGAACATAGTATTTTTTGATATTCCGAATCAAACCTGACAAGTGTTGTTAGGAGGAGGAGGATTTTTTAGTGTTGTCACTAATTCTCGCAAAAGTAATGGATATGCCTATATATATCCAGTTATCTTGGCCAATGTAACAACGTGACCGACCAGCGGGCAACAGTATCATTATGCGAGGTATGCGAGCTTGGATTGAGTTAAGCTCGGAAGATCACGTTGTATCGGCTTGTGGGAGGAGGGCCGGGGTAGCTCCAAAATTTGTTTGGTTGTGTTTCGACAGATCATCGTTACCATTTTCATCATGTGTACTTAAGACGTCGGGGGCGAAAGGTGTCGGCTGGCGCTGTATCGTGATTCGTGGTATGCGTCTCGTTTTTTCTTTTCGGCGGCGATTGATGTTTAGCACTGGTAGATGTACGGCGACGACACAATCATTCCTCCAATCGTCGACATGCACGTATCTGGACATCGGACTGTGAAGGCACCATCGTTGGATATCGAGTATGCTGCAGCTCTGCGGTGGCAACCACATCTTCTAGCATCTTTATTATTTGTGTTCGAACGTCGTATATTCCTAGGTCTTCCTTCGGAACGGCGGTCGCCTTGGTACGTTTTCGTGCGTACCAGAGAACCCAGAGGGTCCTACCTATGGAAAATACGTGCCGTGGCAAACATCTAGCTTCCGTTCGCCTCGCCACCAAAGTATTGGGCGTTAGCTGGATTATCGGCCATATCGGATGGCTGTGGGATGCACTCTGCAATGGCATTTACATTAGCACAGTGGGCTTTTGGCGGCCATATATGCCGTCGAGCGCGGAAGGCTCTGTAGGCAAAACGACGACACTTGGCTGGAACTCGTGGAAGGAGCATAATACCGTTATCGCCAACCTGGCTTAACAAAGATTGCCAGCTCAAGACCATGAGTGCCTCTTCTTTGTCCGGTGGGATCTCAGTAAGTAATCAGAATTTGATGTGATTGCGCAAATCTGATTTATCCTTCATCAGGATAGATGTGGAACTCGGAATTATGACCTTTGAGAGTTAGATCCTGTTGACCTCGGAAATGAACGTTTGAACGCCGAGATCATGCTATGTATATCGACACCTATGCGGGTAAGTATTTCGATGCTTCGACGGCCGCTTTTATTGACAACATCAATGTAGATACCTTATATCGCTAGTCCCATCATGGGCGCCTCCACTTCTTGTCCACCCAAAAATGCAACAGGACAGGGGTAACCTGTGGACGGCTGTCCTTGCTGCTTTTTCTCCCCTCTTCCTCGCCATGTTTTCTAGCTTCACATCCAGAATTCCGTCGACTGGTGCCATCTTGTCGGCGCGACACGCGTAATTCCCTGATTCAACTTGAACCCGTCACCTTCCAACCTCTATCTCGTATCATTGTGCCTTGGCCGCATGTCGCCTTCTAGGACCCATCAACAACCTGGGGCTCAACGGCTCCATCGCTTGGGAAAAACACCATTTACGATAATCCAGCGTTCGTCTATTTGTGTTCATTAAAATGGAAGCGTTCATGAAGCAGCACCACCTTATGTTCCGGGTCCTACATGGGCAGTGACTGGTGATAGCACTGATGAGCTGCCCAGATCATTTCCGAGGCTCGTCTTATCCTGAAGCAGCGCCCCGGCGAAAATGGGATTGTTGCAAATGTGTCTTGCGGTCTACACACTTCTTGCGTTTTCCAGGCGCCTCCTGTTGCGGACTACTTCATACCGAAGTTGCAAGATCAGGCAGGGAAACGTTGCATGCAGTCCGAAGAGGAACGGAGGAATCGTTTCCAAACTCGTACTGTACACTTGTTTGGATCGCCACGAGAATTCGTGCTCATGTGAACTCTACCTGTTCATTGGAACATCATGGAATCGTCATCGTCTTATGTTTTCCCGCGTTTACTGTCGTCCAACGGGCAGTTCTCCTTCTGCTTTCCCGTCTCTGATTATCAGTTTGGCCTTTAACGTTGGCACCCTCGAAGAAGTCACCTAGTATAAGCGGGCCCCGCAAAGTTCTGCAAAGTCGCGGTCGCCTGATTTGCCCGGCTATCAAACCTATCATTCAAAGGCGCAATGGCCGACAACATCCTTCGCTCTCATCCGATGTCTGGTCCACCCTTTTGCACGGAAGAGCTGAACGATCTATAGATTGTGTTAGATGGGAGAAGCCACGTTTGACGAATCCGGAAGGCATACTATTGGGGGCAGCAGGAGAGCAGGTGTTCTTTGCCTAGACCTCCGACGTTCGCATCCGAACCCTGATAGAAATCATCGGGCTGTCCCCCACCCCTACCCCGCGTTGGTCTGTCTGTGGAGCATGTGTGCTCTAAGAAAGACATCCTGGGTTACGGTGGTGTGTTACTACATTTCCTAGATACCCGTTGCAGATCTCACGTGCATTATAGGCAGGTGTTGCTTTTATTCTACAGACATATGCGCCCAGGAATGCTCTTGCGGGCGGCAGGTAGGCAGTACGATGGTGCTCTGTGCCAGTGGTACCAACAAGACTCCCAGTGGATGTCCCGGGTCCTGACGCCGTGGGGTCCAAACCGTGGGCAGTCATGCTGACTTCGGTCAACAGTATGAGCAGCAAAGCAAGCGGCGTGACGCTCAGATCGTATCTCCATGGGATGCCGCCGTGTATTCCCCCTTTGCACCTTCAAGCCACATTTCCGAGGTATGTTTCCTAGTTTTTTTTGGCTTCTTTTTCATTTTGAAACCCCTCTTTGCTAACAGACTTGCTCTGCTTTTGCACGATCCTCATCCTGTTTCCACACTTGTCGCCCCTCACGTCGGCTGCTCAATATACGCCCTAGATTCCAGAGTACATGTCAATACCTTTTCAATTCTCATTCTATAAACTCTGGCTATCGCCAGCTTAGTTTCCACGCAATTCGACAATTCCTCTTTGGCGACATCATCACTCACTCCCCAGAAATTGTGCCGATCTTTCATCTTCATCTTAATTTCTACATTGCTGGACCATGATGTCCGTGCATCTGGTCAATGGCGGTCTCGGCGTTGACGTTGGAATCGATCGCAGTAGCAGGGCTGATCAATGGATACTACGCAATGCTTCCTCGCCATCTTGCCTCTCCTGACTTATGACCTCCTTGGTCGAGTCGACGGAAACCGGCTCTCATGCGGAAATGCAACGAGAGTGACTGCGCCTCCCTCCTCTCCGTGTCATTCTTGTGATTCAGGCCTTGTGTCAATTTTGATTAATGATCATACACCCGCGATGTTGACTCCGCTTTTCATCCGCGTAACCGGCACGCGACTGGATCCACCCACTTTCCTCCTTTCCCTCTTTCCCGTCATTTTTCACTTTCAGCCCATCATTTTCATTTCAATGAATGGTCCCGAACGTATCTTACTACAGGCGCTTCCTGTCGCGTATACTTTTCCCATCATATCCGGAGATCTCCCTTTGGCAGATGTATGGTATTACCCTGAGACGGACGTCAGACCAAGCTAACGGGGTGGACTGGGTTCCCAGGAGCGCGGGAGAAAAGTAGGCTCGTGACCAGCTATGCATCGCCACGTGGCTGCGCTTCTGCCCCTTGATCTCGTGACGTGAGCCGAAGATGGAAACTGGTTGCGAGTCTAAGAGAGAAGCACAGGAGGTCTTCACAGAATATGCCGGTGATAGATCATATACGCATGACTTCGTCCTCCGGAAGATCAGGGAGATCAAGTCTGAGTTCAGATTGAATGTTAGGACCCATGTAGATCTCACGGCTCGGAAAATGTGAGTCAATCTAGGTCAATCTCAAAACAAGGAAAAATGAAGTCAACACATGCTGCGACACGAGATGCGTCTATTCTGGGTATAGTCAGGTACGATATGATCACAACCATCATGGAGAAATGATTCCGAAACCTTGAAAGACTAGATAGAAAATATTAAATGACCGGACGTCTGAGACGCTCATGATGAGTACCCGGACTCGATTTCTTCGAGCCAGCCGGATCCAAGAATATTTCCCTCGTCACAGAACGGGGAAGGGCTTGAATGATCAGAGTAGAATAATCGATGATGCTGGGGTATGGTGCCATGACGTGTCGTGGGAGAAGAAGCATCATGAGGAGGATTGGGAGGCGAGTATAGGGTTCTAGAGGAGGGGAGTCTTATTAAAGAGGAGATGGATGTTTCCGAGTTGATAATATGTGCATCAGGGCGCCTGTCATTGAAACATTCGCACTGGGTTGGCGCAATCCTACGACGTCGTATCAAGGCAACCCTATCCCGTCCATGCAAATCTTCTCTGACGTAAGCTGCATCCGGGGATATTTGTGGCCCTTCGCTGGATCGTTGCCGGCGCTTTTCCCGCCTTTTGTGTCCAACCGAAGGATATGCAGAGAATGTTAACCAAGACATTCTCGGTACAGAAATAACGTCGAGAAGGCGGTATTCATGCGGTCGGTATCGGGGGATAATGCCGGGGTCTGTGTTGATGCGCTCGAAAAGCAGTTCGATCTGCCTCCAGTGCGCCTGCCGTGCCTGCCCTAACTGTTGCTCATCGTGTATCGTCTGATCATAGATGAGGACGTTCGGGCTGAACCATCTTTTGAGAGCCATGTCGACGAACCTGACCTTTTCGTCGACTATTAAAACGGCAGACGGGTCCATGTCGTGACCGTCAAGGAGGTAAATATTATGTGCCTGCATTTTTGAAAAGGCGCTGTAAACCTATGCGGAATCAGAGAAACGAAGCACTCTGAGATCCGCACGTACTAATCTGCGATCCTTATATGACACCATTCGTGCTCCCTCTTCTATACATTTGACTAGCCCGATCATATGGCCATCGCGAGCCAGACAAGCCAAAACTGGAGTAGTCAAATCCAGTGGTTCCAAGCGACGGCATCCGTCTATCATGCATTGCAAGGCCAACGACGATGTGAGGTTGTAAGCGTATTCTACCTCTGTGAAATTATATTAATGCAAAGTGTTTTTGTAAACGTTTATCGTGGTAGGATCACCTACCGACTGGCCTGACCCCATCCAACAATGCAAGCTTCCAGCCCGCCTGTAACCAATCAGTGACTTGCAGCTGGCTTTCATCGATACAACGATATCCGCCCAAGTAGGGGATTTGGAAGTGTTTTTCTTCGAGTGGAATAAGGCGAGCACGGGCGTCCCATGCGATATACAACATTGCTTGGTGGATTTCATCGAAATTGACAGAACTAAGAAGTGTTCCCTACCAGTGTTGTGGTGAGTCTCTCTTTGGACATCGAGGAAATGTCGAGGGTCACATACTATCAACTCAAGCTGTATCATGAGATTAGCATGCTTGACGAGAGGAGGTCCCCAGACGATGACTTCATGATTGTTTCTTATGAGTTGAAACATAGCTTTGCCACTTCCAGGCGCTTCATAGCAGTCATAGTAGAAGGCGACTTGGTCTGGGATGAGAAGTGAATGTTAGTCGCACTAACGAATAAATTGACTAACCGCGAACTACAGTTGCGTTCGAAGGGATTGAATGAAGAATCCTGCCTTGCTCAAAGTCAGCATTACGGCTAGCAGTGCCATAGATATCTTGCTGAGCATAAAAATCGCTAGACATAATACTATCTATGAGAAGGGGACAGAAGATACAACAGACGCTTACCTAGAAGCCGCCCAAGATACAGCAGACATCCGGAATGAACATATCAACCGTATTCAACAGGTGCGTGACTACCATGTTCAGCGAACTTGACCTAAAATAAGACAAACTCAAGATAGAAGACGGCGGCTAATTACAATGAGGGGTCGAACCGTCCAAATTTTCCTAACAGCTTGAGTCCAAATGGCGTCGCAATCTGAATGCGCTCTACGAGCAGCCTAGGGCAGAAAGACATGCCTTCTGCTCCAGAACGCGCATTGCAGCTTATCCGAATTCGTGTTTGAATAAGCGCACAGATAACGACAATGCCATCTTTTGAACAAGCTGTCACGGTGTTCCAAGTAGCGCTGTACATCATTATTTATCAGCTCTGACTAAATGGCAGTATGAGAGTTCCCGAGGTGATCTGGTCGACATATGTCTCCCATAGCTGTGCTCTGGCGACAAGCATGTTAGCCTGAGCAAAAGGGACCAAGATACAAGCTCCGAAGAAGTCAAAAGAGCCGCGAGCGCCAAACAATGCAATTCTAGTAACCAGGCACCGTTAATTACGCAAGCGGCAACAGTGACAAAAATTAAAATGATGAGGTCTCGGTTTGAAGAACTGGGTGCAAGATGTGTGGGTCCCCGTTCATCTAGGAGTTCTAGCCACGATGAAAAGACTGCCATGTTGAAGCACATCTCTTCCATAGGTCCATTAACTTTTGTCTTTTGTCATTCCTGCGGTAACTGGCAATGAAAATGAAAATAGACAACAACCCGTATTTGCCTCGCTCAGTCATGTATTTTGCTATGCATCGACATCAACATCCAATAAGAATAGTTCATGCTCTAACGTACCCATAAATTATCATGGACCTTGTGTGCTCCCGAAATTTGATCCCAGCGCGCCAGTTATATGAAAGTATACAGCGAAGGAACATACGATTTGATGTCTTCCTTTGTTATCTCCGTTAGTGTGAGCATCTTTAAAATAGTGAAAAAAGATTACTAAAGATGATATATTATGACCGTCGCAAGTTGAAGAGGACCTACATATACCATCCTTATCTCAGCAAACAAAACTATATATCGTCATCCGTCTAGGAGAGACTAGGATTTGAATTTTTACTGAGTTGAATGACGGCTTGATGATACATGATCAAGGACGACTAATCTTGCCAACGGTGTCTCGAGTCTAGAGTGAAGCTCCCGGAGTCGGAAGGTGGTGACGTACACGGACAATGTGTTGGCGACAGTGAACGTGCGGATGGAGTCGCCAATGACAAAAGAATTATGGCGAAGATTCCACGCCGGTCTCTGACACTATGGAGACGCTGTTTTCAATCTCGAGGAAGAATCGCACATGGATAAAGAGGGTTGCCTAGAGATATCTGTGATCCAAGTCAGGACCGCTCGGCGAACTGACAGTCTTATCTGAGTGGTCGGACGGCAATGCCTCTGCCAGCCAAATAGTGATAACAAGATTCTCCGCTGTCTGAGATAGCTCTCTCACACATCGGACAAATGGAATTATGGGAGAGGGGCACATGCCAAATTATTGTTTTGCCCTCAAATGGCAAGTTCTCCCAGCTAACTCTCACCAGAACATCCCAGTTACCACTATCCGATCCTTTAACACGTCTACAGGCGATGCCTAGATGAATACTAGGAGAGGCAGTATAGCCCAGTCGTCTCGGATATGGTCAGCAACGTAGAATCCAGGCGCCGGCCAATTCGATCCTTTCAGGCTGAATTTGTGGTCGAGACAGAGTAACAATAAATGGCCGCAAAGCACACACAGAGAGTGTGTGAGGTTGTTTGGTTGAACGTTTCCCTAGTTATATATGAGCTGAAAAAAGTAATCTTGAGCATCGAGTGGCAAGCCAGCGAAGAAGTAGAGGAACGGGGTGTGGGATCAAGACTCGGAGTTGCTGGGCGTGCCGCGTGGGTGTATCGGACCGGTGAGCGGAACTTACCATTTTTCAACTCCGATGCACATGGACTATCAGTGGGAGATAAGATGACGGGGAAGCGTTTAGTAACCGACAATATATAAATTACGTCCGGTAAATCATTAATCAAGAACATTAACCCCTCCTAGCCTTCCACTAAGAAATATCCCGAAAAAGCATCGAGGGGCCAGTTGTCCCTTATTCAAATTTGGAAAAATGATTGCGTTTATCTATGAATCGATTTGTTCGAGTCTGGCGACGAAGAATAGTCCGAGACTGACTTTATTGTGTTACTTCATTTTCCTACATATCATTAGATTAAACTCGCAATTAAATATAAGTAGGATTACTTGAGATCTCCGAGACTAGTTTCCAGGACCCAACTGGCGACCTGATGAGTCGCGAACGCCTTCTGCGAGCTGGCCGTGCTACGCGGCGGGCAGCTCGAACAGTAGAGCTCTTTGAGCAAAGGGTCGTCCTTCGCACAGTTGCAATATGGTGAAAGCTGAATCACTTTTTTGCAGAAGCAGCAGCGCTCGGTAATGCACATAGTAATGGTTTGGGCGAGAAGGAGCAATACGGGGAATTCGGTGCTGTCGAGAGTGTCACTGAGCCAGTTTTCTTTGGGTCTTTATACATATTGAACACCAGACGTAATAATTACCAACCCCCTCCGAAAGGCAACCGTATAATAGTGTATTTTCTGTCCGGATTTCAAATTTCATGATTAGTATCATCACCGATGTGAAGAGTAAAATTAATGGGGCATGACGAGACAGCTTTTGAAGTCATTTCAAATACTATCATACCACTGGCGGCAGTTTGGAGCGGTTTGCCCGTACCTACCAGTCAATGTGACGCATTCTTTGATTCGTTAGCTATAATTAAAAATGGAGTAAAGCAGGTTTCATTAGATGTACAGGGTCTGGAGTCAAGTTCTTTACCACCGCAGATTGGTTCATTCTGCAACGGTGTCTAGCATGTTGGTGAGCGGGGAGATACGAAAAAGAGAACCGAAACAAAAGATAAGGAAATAGAGGTACAAGTAGCAAGCAGAAGGGTCGCAGGAATATCAGAGCACGCGTTGACATGTTGACAACGGGGAGAAAAGAGGAGGAAGAACCGACATTAGCAATGCAGCACATGAACAAGCTAAAGGAGGGAACCTTGAAGAAAACTGACGTTCAGTGCGACAACTTAAAAGTTCTGGCATTGGTACCACGTTGTTCTCGAGAAGGACGGCAGACGAGCGTGTAGGGGAAAACGAATATTTTATTGGCATGGCGAAAGAAATAGGTAGCATCAATTTCTGTACAACAGGACAGGAAGTAGTCCTACTTTCGCAACGAGCATCTTGAACCATCGGGCAAGTTGAGTTCGACGTTCTGGAATGTTTCCGGTAGGGATAACGTCGTCAACGCGTTTGGTAGCATCCTTGTGATCACCCTTGTGTTTGATTTGGGTGAGCCAGAGTGCCAAAAATATAGTGAAACGTAGAGGCGCATGGTCGCGGTGGACGAAGCAAATGTTCGCACTGCGCAGTCAAAGGTTGGAATTTTCAAATTCAACTTTGAAACGTCAGGTGAAAGACCCTCAGTGCCTAGATTTCATTCCCGATATGGTGCTGATGTCTTAGCCCACAAGTGGGTCCATTTAGAGTACAATGACGTTGGGGATTTGCCATGATTTGCCAGATCCCAAATTACCACTGATAGTTTCAAACCTTGTGTCGTTTACGTTCTCGAATAAGTAATCTGTTCCAGATTTCGTATGCACTTCGAATGTTTCAATATTTTGTTTTGCTTGAAAAGAGGTTATGGTTAAACAATATACGGTCCCGTGTTCTGCCGAACATTCAATTTGGTCCTGATTTCCCTGCCCTCTTATCATTATTTAAATAGATCTGCGAAGCTTGTCAAGTCCTTCTGATGGGGGGGGGGGGCTTACTTCAATCGACAAATCTTGCGGGATTACTATCAATCAGATTAGCGCTGTTCTCGAGCACACGGCACATGTTGTTCAATGTCCGGCGGTGGTGGGAGAAAATACAAGTTACGAGAAGATGTGTTCCCGCATTTCTGTAAATTATGAGAAAGCGAAATCTCAGGAAGTATTTGGGCAGATCAAACGCGATAGGAAGTGCCTGTGGTAAAAAACGCCAAGTATAGTACCGCTCCCATTCATTGAGATGAAAACGAGGACCGATGAAGTAATAAAGAAAGACAGGTGGATCCAGTTGTAGTGCCAGGTAATTACGCCGATAAAGAGTAAGGAACATCGTGGTTACGAAGGGTTTATGATCTGCTAAATTAGCGCAGGTGCTAAATCATAAGAATGGCAGCCGCGGAGAACGATAGAGATGCAGTGACGCTCATTGTAGTCCGCATGAAAACCGGTAGGCATTTCCCTGTATTTATTGATCAACTCTGCGATCGATTTCTACGACGATGTCGCGACCACGATTATTGACCGGACGCACGGACATCGTGGTCCGGCAGTGTAGGAATTAAGATGAAGATGAAAGATCAGTACAATTTCTGGGGAGTGAGCGATGATGGCGCAAAAGAGAGATTGTCGAATGGCGACGAAATTACGCTGGCCATAGCCAGAGTTTATAGAATGAGAGTTGAAAAGGCAGGTATTGCCGTGTGCTTTGAAATCTGGGGCGTATATTGAGCAATCGACGTGAGGGGTGACAGGTGCGGGAACGGGATGAGGAGTGCAAAATCATCATAAAAGAGCCAGTCTGTTGGTGAAGAGGGATGTCAAAATGGAAGAAGACGACAAAGAAAACCAGGAGACCTACCTTGGAGATGCGGCTTGGAGGTGCAAAGGAGGAATACACACGGCGATGAAGGTCTCCCTTGCACCCAAATCATTGGATATGTACCGCTCATCGGCATCCTTGGATACGGTCTGAGTGTTCCATGTTAGCCGCTCGTACTGATAAACACGACTGTCGACGGTCTGGACCCCCCACAGCGCCAGGGTCCGGGACATCCTGGGATACGGACTGGGAGCCGCGTTGGTACCGCTGGCAGTTTGAGCCATCGTAGTGCCTACCCGCCGTGCGCATATGTCCTCCTGTCTATAACGCACATGAGGTCTGCAGCAGGCATGGTAGACAATGTAACGACATACGACCGTGAATCAGAATACTCTACGCTCCACAAACAGACCAACGCGGGGTAGGGGCGAACAGCCCGGTGATTTCTATCAGGTTTCGGATGCGAACGTCGGAGGTCTAGGCAAAGAACCACAGTGCCACAATAGTATGCCTTCCGGAATCGTCTAACGTAGATTCTCCCATCCAACACTCAATCTGATAGATCGATCGGCTCTTCCTTGCAAAGAGATGAACCGGGCACTGAATGAAAGAGAAGGACGTCGTTGGTCGACCAATTTGTCTCTATAATCTAAACAAGGAATTAGCCAAAGGTGTGGAAAAGAATGATCGAGGTTATCACCTCCCGCTACGGCGAGGCGTTTTTCTCCTCGCCGAGGACGATTGGGGCTTTGAGTGGGAAAAGGGGGACTAGTATCATCTGAGGGCCGGGAGACTTAGGCCATGGTACACCTTCCAAGAAGGGTTGATAGGCCGGCAGATCAGGCGACCTCGACTTTACGGGGCCCACTTATGCTTGATCGGTAACTTCGAAAGAGCCAACGTGAAAGGTTAATCTCATGATCAGAGACGGGGAAGCAAAAGGAGAAGCACCCGTTGAGAAATCAGCAAGGAGAGTCGTACACAGGTTGCCCGAGGTTATCCTGTTGTATTTTGGCATGAACGAGAAAATGGTGGCGCTCATGATGGGACTAGCCATTCAAGGTATCTACATTGATATTGTCAAAAAGCGGGCTGCGGAACATAGGGATATTTACTCACGAAAGCGTCGATATACATCGCATGATCTCGGCGTTGAAACATGATCTTTTCAAGGCCATAGGTCGAGTTCGAATTCGTCTACCCTAAGGAGTGATAAATTAGATTTGCGCAATTTACATCAAATTCTGATTCCTTACCGAGCTCCCGTCCGACGAGGAGACTCTCACGGTCTTGAACTGGTAATCCTTGTTCAGCCAGGTTAGCGTTAATGGTCCTATGCACGAGTTCCAGTGAAGTGGTGTCATTCCCGTCCGCAATGTCATTCGCGCTCAACCACATATAGGTCGCCAAAAGTAAGTCTCATTTTACTAACGTAAATGTCTATGCAGACTGGATCCCAGAGCCATTCGATATGGCCGATAAGATTTGGAGACATCCTATAGCCCGGTGGTGACGCGACAAGTAGGTATGTTTACTATTGTATGCAAATCCATAAGCGACACCAACACATGCCATTGGTGCCGCCGTTCCGAAGCAAGATCTAGTAACGTATGAAGTTCGTACACAAAGCAAAAAAGTGAGTTGAAACGACGTACAATCGATTTGAATCTATTCAGTTCTCAGGTTGCTGTGGCTCTGTATATGCGACATCTTCACAACTTCGAAGCCACCTCAGACCTGCTGGCTCTCTGCGATATCCAAGGATGGCGTCTTCATGCATTTGGTCGTGCCACAGGTCTATCCCACGCATATAGACGTGATTCGTTGTCCTGGATAGACAACAGTACCTTCTTGAGTCCTGTAGAGAGGATCCGACATGCCCGGAAGGTCCTAGAATGAATGCCATTCAATACCTCGACAACGACCCAAACAAAAGCCACGCACTTGGAGACGGCTAAGAAAAACCGGATACTGGAAATTCTTTTATTGCAAGTGGCGCAATATGGACTTTGTGGCCCGTGGGCTCCGCATATATGCGCAATGAAATTGTTGCGTACGCTAGGAGAATGATATCCCTGAAGTCGAAGGGCTCTGTACTGCCCGAGCAGGGTTCCTACGGTTGTGCTTCATCTGTTGGGATATCCGTCAACCACTAACTGCGGCGTCATCGAAGGGACCATGCTAATGGCATCCGGTGTATTTGATGCTGGATAGCCGTCGCCGCCGTTGATAACGTGAGCGTATCTAATATCTAGTGGCCCCCGACGTCAATCGCCGCCGATGAGAGAATATGAGACGCGTACTACAATACAGCACTGAGAAAAGGGTTGACAATGCTGGAAGATCCGGTGAGGGACATGGCGGTAACTGATGAAAAAGGGTGATGACGTAATTCCGCCGCTCGCAGGCTTTCTACAAATACAGCTCAGTGCATTTTCTTCTTCTTATTTTTATGAACAGACCTGTAGGTGACAACGGCTGACGTACCCGTGGAGCTCATCGAGCTCGTCGACGACCAGCTTGGTCACCTCATCGCCTTCCACGGTCGAGCTCTGTACCATCCGATCTTTGAAACCGTCCACCTCGACACAGAATCAACTTTTCATGTTGTCCTCTGTAATATATCGCCCGTAGTGCCCAACACCTTCTGATCACTCAAGTTTGTTTCCCGGGGCACGGAGCTCCAGCTGCCTCCTCTTCCCAACGTCGCCTGGCTATACATTTGGGACCACCTCGACGACCTATGGCAGACCTACTTTCTGGCCATCACTTCCCGTACACTGGAGGACATCACATTTCCTACCGCGATGAGCTTTCGTCATTGATTATGCCCATATCCCTACCTCAGATGCTTATCGCCGTGACTGTATGCCACCCTGCAGCGTTCGGTCCCTACGCAGTTACTCGAGGCCTTGCTCTAGAGAACCTATCACTCGCTTATTTCAGCACACGATTTTCTTAGGGAGCGTGGCCTGAGAGACCAGCCGCTTCGCTCTTATAAGGTTTACGCATTCATAATCGATAATAATGTGTGTGCGGATATCTTCCCTGGAAATCCTGTGGCGGCACTTCTGCAAGAAAGATCCATGAAGGTGAACCGGCAGTCAAAAGAGCGGACGAATGTGTGGCGTTTTAAAGTGGCAAGAACAAGGAGAGAAGCAAAGTGTATTGGCAGATGCCCTCTTGTACGGTCCCTTCTCGCCAAGAGGTGGTGAGTGCCTTCTCGCTTTTGGTACGAGTTCTCATTTGGAAGGGCTGTAGGATGGAATAAAGCTATTGTCTACCTGGACAATATTCTATAACCCCCTCAGAATATGTCCAGAAGGGTAGCGTTTAACTCCCCGAGGACCTGTACAAGAGTACGCTCCGGCTCATGGCCAGTAGGGAGCTCATCACGAACGGGAGGCTATAACAATGGGGTGTCTGGCGTCTCTGGTTGAACCATCGCCGATGGATGCACGGTAAGACACCTGCGGGAAGGTGGAATGATTTTTCTTGAATGCTGGTTGTAGCTGATCTCTAAATTAGTTTCAGTTGTGTCCCGTTTTCCAACCAGTAACATTTGGACAATAAAGATATCTGCGGTATCTTCAGGATCGATGTCTTTCGCCCGTGATGCGGGGACACATTACACGTTTGTCATTTCCCCCGCCGTGCGTTGTCCACAAGATTATGGGCTTCCGTCGTCGTGTAAGTGCTGACGATGCCATGACAATGTCGACCTGGTTATTCTTCCTTGTAGGCAATCACGAATGCCATGATGAAGACAGCCGACGTCGAGAGACTCTTGACCTGACCACGATTATGCTCGGTGTCCATCGTGCCTCGTCCGGAGGGATTTGCAGGGTGGCGGGCGACTTTATTGATCGATCGGTGGGGAAATAAGCGTTTGGGTTGCGGCCCTACAAGCGCGCGGGCCTGGAGGGACAATCAGGGTTAAGGCCGAAGGCGCTATGACGCCAGATTTGATATTGCAAGACGTGCCCAATAGGCCTCACAAGAGTTGTCAAAGCGGTAGTCACAGTGCTATGAGCGCTGCTGAAACTGAAGATGCTCGGTCCGTTCTCCATTATCCTTTTATTTCTACGTTTATCTTACTATCACGTAGAGAAGATAGTCTCTAATTCTGACCCACTGCTCGTATTTCTTATTCCATAATTTCTTAGAAAAGCATTCCTCGAACAATCATCATTTGGACCCCGAGATTCAGCCCGAAAGACAACGGATTCAGATTTACTCCGAGCGTTCGACATTCAAGATCCGGCTGTCCTCAACATCCACGTACGCCATGTTGTTGTCTGGTTTGATCCGGACATTTCCTTCCCGATAAACGAGGAATGAAGGCCGCTGAAAGCGCAGCGCAAGCTATTCAAATTTCAAACTGGCTTATCATTGGCCGAACCTTTTCTGTGTTCACACAACCGGACTGTCCGAGAACAAGGAGAAATCGTGAATGCATAACTGATGATTTGAGCAATGGATATAAATCACCTTCCATCGAGTGCTTCACCCACGGCAAGTTGGTTTCAGAATCATCTGATTACTATTCATCACATATGTTGCAGTAGGTTCGTCGCACCAGCTCCACAGTCTGGGCCTCTGATATACGTGGTGCGCTTCGTATGGGCCTGCCTGTCTGGAATTCCGTAACTTCGAAAAATTTCATCCGCGTCGGATCTTCTCTCTTGCTGATTATTCTCTCCAGCGAATACTGATGCCGATGATGTGGAGGGCGCCCCATCAACTCCTAGTGGACCCAACGTTGACTAGAATTGATGACTCGAGACAAGGTTTGGCAACAAACCTCGGTCATCCTACTTCTCGCCCCCAGGCTAGACATGATGCTGATCTCCATTAGGACTGCGAATGAACCATTCCCGTAGACTCAAATGCCTTGAAAGCTAAATTGTCCCTTTCTGGTGTTTGATTGATGATTGTGGTTCTCAGACCTTCGCATGCACAATCTTAATGAAGTGCTCCCGTTTTAGGTATTCAACGCTGCGGGTGTTCCTGAGAGCACCTGCGCTGCGCTGCGTCCAGGTCTTGTCTTTGTCTGAATCTCCTGATTTCTACGACAAGTGCGAAGTAATTGACATATTATCGCGGAGAAACGATGGTTCACCCTGAAATCGCCAGCGACTGATCCGGACATACAAACTTGATCATGAGCAAGTTGGCTCAGCCTGAGCGGAACCGACAAAAAAATATGTGACAGTTCTGCCCCACTTCTTCCATCGTATTCACAAATGATGCCATTATTTGCAACGGGCTTCCCGGGCGCACCTCTCAGAACTTGGAACTCCGGGGAGAACACACAACAATGTGTACGGTGGTTTCTCAATCCCGCGGGACTCATCACTCGGCGGTCGTAAGTGGTGTTAGAACTAGTGATGAGCTGGCAGAGGTATCCATATGGTTATTATTTGGTGCTAAACGGGATGATCCTTATGTTTCACTTTAAGAGGTCTAAACGGCCCTAGATTGCCTATGAAACCTGGTATTCAATCCGTTCTCTTCAGCCGCTTCTCCCATCCTTTTCAGTGCCCTCAATGCGTGTTATCTGACACTTTTGTTGGTTCAAGGTCGAGTATAAATCCTCCTGTCAACGTGCCAGGGTGCATCCGTGTTAGAATCACGGGGCTGGACACAAACTATGTAAGTAGCAAATTGGGTTTACATCTGTGGTAAACGCGAGATATACCAGCTTCTATACTGCGAAATCTCCGCGGGAGTAAGCAGCACATGAGTAGGAGTCGCTACGAGAACCCAGACGGCACTGTAAACCTGAACTCACATACCCCTGATTTGCGTCCTCATTGTTCCATTAAGTACCGAATCAGTTACTACACAATTGTTCTCAGGTTCAAAATGTTCCCCATGACTCTTCATACCATTGTAAGTAAACCGTGGGACTTCGGGCCTTGTTACTGGCATCAAGGGTTTTAATTAAATCAATCAAGTTCTGAATTGGTCAGCGTGGTTCGCTCGCCCTTCAAACCAGAGCCTTTCTCATACCCCATAAAAAACAGGCGGCCAGCTCAACTCTCGTCATGTTCTTCCTGTCCGCTCAATTCAAGGGTTGAAGTACTCGGTCAGTGCGAGAAGCCCGGGTCGCTATGGTTTGTTCGGGTAACAAAGAACCACACATTTACCCTTGGTTCATTGTGTGACGATCAGCAGCGTTGAAATTAGCGAGCTTCTTTACATGGACTGGGTTCCTACCATGTACTCTAACCTCTGTCTGATCGGACAGCTGAAATCAAAAATCTGCGTCGCGGGACTCAGCTGCGCCCCATTCTACCCATGCGACTTCTTGTTGGGTGTGGTACCGCGTATGTCGGGAACTTTCATCAAAAAGAAAAGTTCCACGATGTGTTCGGGTGGTCATATATCATAACTTACATGCGATTCAGCTTCCCGGGGTCCACGCTGTGGGTGTGCAATCACTTGCGCGGGCACGTCTACGCCGCTTTCCTGAACCCTGAGCTCTACCGCTTCTGCTCCTGATTAGATTTCTGACCGGCAAGCCCTACTGTTTCAGCGCCGTGATCATAATGGCGACGGCCATCTCTCCTGATGTCAGTGTTGAGTCCCAGGAGCAGCGACTTTGCTCCGTACCTGTTCGATCTGGGATTTCCCGAGAACACTCCTTATGTACACTTTGAACAACCCTGTTTCGATTTTATGCTTCCTTTGAAAGGGGAGACATGGTTAGTACACGGTGTCTGGTTCAGATTAGTTATCAAAGCATTCGAGCATGTAAACGACAGTGGGCGGGTAAGGATTGGATCATATCAGTAGTAATATAGGACCCTACTAAATGAATGATCGTAGGCGAATTTCCAACAAATCTCAACGTCATGTTACTTCTGTCGCGAGTCTCCTCCACTGATGGGTAAGAAGGGTAAAAAGGGAGTCCCCATGAGCATCATATCGGGAAAAAATTTAGGCATCCACCTGACAGCGCGACCTCTATGATGCTTGCATCCTCCACCGCGGCCATTCACCTGCATGATTCACTATGTGTTCTGCATCAAAGTCACCCAAATCAACCGCAAGCGTGATCACAAGGATATTATCAAACGCGTTGCTCGGGCCAAATTTTTAATCGACAAGTAGATGCAGAGAAATTGTTTCCAATTATTATCCCACCTTTCCCCCCGCCTTTTCCTTGCGCTAATTTTGTTCGTCAAATCTGAGATGATTTGATCTATATTCTTGTTTATGAAATTTGAAATCCGGACAGAATTTCCACTATTCCGCGGCCGTCTTTTGGAGTGGGGGGGTAGTAATTATTAGGTCTTTGTTTCTCAACTCTTATAAAAGACCAAGAAAACCTCGACAGCACCCAATTCTCCCCACTGTTCCTTCCCGCCCAACCCATCATGTGTATTACTGAGCGCTGCTCCTTCTGCAAGAAAGTCATTCGACTTTCATCAGACTGTGACTGCCTTACAAAGTGCAGCCCTATGCTCGAAGAGCGCTACTGTTCGAGCTGCCCACCGCGTAGCATCAGCTCGTGGAAGGCGGTCGCGACTACCACCAGGTCGTCGGGCCCTAGAAAGAGCACTAGGTGCGCCGGAGGTAATACCGCCACTTATGTTTAGTTGCGGAGTTTGACCTGATAGTAATGATATATCTAGGAAAATGAAGTAACAATGAAGTCAGTCTCGGGTTATTCTTTGTCGCAAGATTCGAACAAACTGGTTCATAGATGTACGCAATCATTTTTGCAATGAAGGCAAAACTTGCCCTTCGATGCCTTTCGGGAATATTTGTTAAAGAAAGACTAGGCGGGAAGGATAATGCTTGATTTACCGGATGTAGCTCATATCCCCGACTCAATAGTGCTTGCTTAAGGGTACCTAATGACTTGATATATCATAACATGTATCTTATACATAACGGTGATTTGCCAATGCACTGAACTACCGTGAGTGTCCGAAATCAAATACTCACGTTACGACTAGGCGATCGATATACTTATCACGCCGGTCTATGTCTCATTGATATCATGCTGCGGGGTACTTGCACCGGTGTGTTCTTCCCTTTCGGAGTTCTAGTTCTGAGGACCGGGATAGGTGCGCTCGGGAAGCCCGCCACAAACAATGGCATCTTTCGCGAATGTGATGGAAGAATAAGGGGGGAAAATGTCTCACAGACTGTCTCGCCAGTTCCACTCAGTCTGAGCCAACTTGCATGATCAAGTTTGTGCTGATGGTTCGGGTGAATTATATTTTCCTGGCGATATTACGTCAATTACTACGCACTTGGCATGGAATATCAGGCTACTTGGAACCTTTGAGAGTTGGACAAAGACAAGACCTGGACGCAGTGCAGGTGCACGATCTCAGAGATGTGCCCAGCATTGAATACTTAAGCCGGCAGCGCTTTATTAAGATTGTCGATGCGAAGATCTGAGAACCACAATCATCAATCAAACGGCAAAAGAGGGACACTTTAGCTTTCAAGGCATTTGAGTCGATTGTGGGAATGGTTCATTCGCAGCCCTGATGGAGATCAGCATCATGTCTATCGTGGGAGCGAGAAATAGGATGACCGAGGCGGGTTGTCAAACCCTTCTCCGAGACATCGGTTCCAGTCAATGTAGCGTTAAGTGCACTAGGAGTTGAACAGGTAATCCCCAAATCATCAGCAGAAGTCTTGGCTGGAGAGAATAATCAGAAAGAGAGGATCCGACGCGAATGGAGTTTTTCGAAGTTACGGAATTCCAGACAGGCAGGCCCATTCAAAACGCATCAAGTATATCAGAGGCCCAGGCTGTGGAGCTGGTGTGACGAACCTACTACAGCATGTTATCAGATGATCCTGAAACCAACTTGCCATAGGTGAGTAACTCGAGGGAAGATCGATATTCATTGCTCGAATCATCAGTTGAATCCGCTTAGCTTGCGCTGCGCTTTCAGCGGCGTTCATCCCTCGTTCATCGGGGAAAAAATGTACCGATCAAACCAGACAACATCATGGCATACGTGGATGTTAAGGACGGACGGATCTTGAACGTCGAACGCTCGGGGTTCAAATGATGATTGTTCGAGGAATGTTTTTCTAAGGGAACTATAGGATAAGAAATGAGAACAGTGATCAAAATGAGAGACGTTGAAAGGCCATCTTCTCTATGTGATAGTAAGACAAACGTAGAAGTAAAAGGATAATGGAGAACAGACCGAGTATCTTCAATCTCAGCAGCGCTCATAGCACTGCGACTACCACCTTGACAGCTCCTATGAGGCCTATTGGGCATGTCCTACAGTATCAAATCTGGCGTCATAGCGCCTTCGGCTTTGACTCTGATGTCCCTCCAGGCTCGTGCGCTTGTAGGGCCGCCCCGACGCTTATTAGCGCTTATTTCCCCACCGATCGATCAATCGAATCGCCCGCCGCCCTGCAAGTCCCTGCGGACGAGGCACAACGAGCACCGAGCATAATCGCGGCCCATGACATTCGTGATTGCCTACAAGGGAGAATAATCAGGCCAACATTGCCATGGCATTGCCAGCATTTACACGGCAGCAGAAGACCATAATCTTATGGACAACGCACAACGAGAGAAATGATGAACGTGCAGTATGTCCCCGTATCACACATCAATCCTGACGATACCGCGGACACCTTTGTTGCCCAAACGTTATTGGTTAGAAAATAAGACACAACTGGAACTAATTAAGACATCAGCTACCACCGGCATTCAAGAAAATATTCTACCTTCGGGCGGATTGAGATCAGCGAGGTTCAACCAGAGACGCCAGACATCTTTTTATATCTTCTCGTTCATGCTGAGCTCCCCATTGACCATGAAGAGGAGTGTCCTCTTTTACAGATCCTTGGGGAGTCAGACGCTATCGCTCTGTACGTATTCTGAAGGGCACGGCTACTCTTGGGAGTTGTAGGATATTGGACGGCCAGACCATAGCTGTATTCTAACCTACAGTCCTTCCAAATGAGAGTTCGTGCCAAAAAGCGAGAAAGCACTCACCACATTCTGTCTACCTACTTGTTATGTGCATAGCCAAAGGCGAAAGTCCATCGCAGTAGAAAATACACAGTCCTACAGCGTCAGGGAAGTGATGACTAGAAAGTCGTTTTGCCACAGATTGTTGAGGTGGCCGAGACGTGTAGCGATGATGCTGGGAGCTACAGGCGAAATATCACAGAGGGCGAGGAATCGGTGAACTGCCGCTGAGTGTGATTCTGCGTCGAAGTGGATGGTTTCAAACAGATGTCACAGAATTCGACAGTGGGAGGCGACGAGGGAGTCGCGGTCGTCGCTGTCAACGATGTCCTCCATGAGCTCCAAGGGTAGGTCAGCCATTGTCGCCTGCAGGTCTGTTCGTGGAAATAATGGGAAGAAAATACAGTGATTGTGGCAGTCGGTTGGAAGCCTGCGAGCGGCGGAGTTACGTTATTACCCTTTTTCATCACTACCACTATGTCCCCCTTGCTCACCGGATCTTCCAGCATTATCAACCCTTTTCTCACCGCTTTGTACCGGAGGAATACGTCGCGGGAGAAATGCGCCAATAGCGCTGTCTTGTGGTACGCGTCTCATACCCTCTCATCGGCAATGATTGACGTCGAGAGCCAGTAGACACTAGATACACTCATGTCATCAACGGCGGTGACGGCTATCCAGCATCAAATACACCGGATGCCATTAGCATGGTCCCTGCGGTGGCGCCGCAGTTAGTGGTTGATGGATATCCCAGCGGAGGAAGTACAACCGTAGAAACCCTGCTTGAACAGCACAGAGCCCCTTCGATTTCAGGGGTATCATTCTCCAAGAGTACGCAACAATGTCATTGCGCATATATGCGGAGCCCTCGGGCCACAAAATATCCTACTTGCGCCGCTCGATAAACGAATACGCAGTATCCAATTTTTCTGAGCAACCTCCCCGTGCGTAGCTTTTGTTTGGGTCGTACTCGAGGTATTGAATGGCATACATTCCAGGACCTTCTAGGCATGTCGGATCCTCTCTACAGGACTCAAGAAGGTGACGTCGTCTATGCAGGACAACGAATCACTTGGGCATAGACCTGTGACATGACCAAATGCGTGAAGACGCCAATGTTGGATAATGCGGAGAGCTAGCGTGGCTTTGTAGGAAAGACACTGCATATATTGGGGCACAACAAATTGAGAGCTCGATGTATTCAATTTAATCGTACGTTTTTTCAACCCACTTCTTTGCATTGTGTACGAACCACGTACTTTATTAGGTCTTACTTCGGGTCGTCTTAGTACGATCTCGTGCGTGCAAGAGAACCCCGAGCGGCCTACCTATGGAGAATGCGTGCAATGATAAATGCCTGGCATTTGTTCGCGCTGCCATCGAGATATTGGGCGACACCTGGACTACAAATGTTATCGGTCGTATTGGATGGCTGTGGAATCCACTCTGCATCGACATCACGTCAGTAAAGCGTGTCGTACTTTTGGCCATCATATATGCGGTCGAGCGTGGCTGAAGGCTCTTGTGGGTAAATACAACGACACTAGTGACGTGACTGGAATTTTTGGTATCAGGGAAGGAGCATGCCGTAAACCCTAACCTTGATGCGCAAGGATTGCCAGCTCAAGACTGTCCGTACCCTTTGTCAACGGACGGGAGCTCAGTAAGTGATCACAATTTGATTTAAGTGGGACAAATCTGATTTATCTTAGATAACTCGTTAGGATAGACCCGCATGAACTATGGTCTTTCAGAGTTAGATCCAATTCTCCTGGAAATGTATAGTTGAACGCCAAGATTGTGCGATGAATTCCTGTGACACGAACGTTACTGAAATCCCGGTGATTTCTCACTCGCGCGAAAATATGATAGGCCAATGGGAATATTTGTGGGACTCTGATTCCTGCTCGGACCCATGTGCCTACTACCCGACCATCTCTCTTCCATTCCTCGCCAAAGTCTTCTGGCTTCGCGGTATGCCCTTTGTTCTAGCTTCGCATCCAGAGTTTAGTCAACCTGCGCCGTCCTTTCGGCGTAACACGCAGCATTTTCTGATACAGCACCTTATCCTTGTCCTTCCCATTTCTACCTTTCTACCTTTTTCTACAATACCTGGCCGCATGTCGCCTTCACGCAGGATACCGAGGACCACTATCAGAAGCATAGGGGACACCTTTTCCAATAGCAATACTCGTCGTGTCCATGAGCAGCGCCACCTCTTTCCGGATTCCACAGGAGCGGTGACTGGTGATAGTCCTGCTGAGCTGCCTAGACCATTCACGAGGCTCGTCTCATCCTGATACACCATCCAACGGAAATGAACTCTCCATTCTTATTGTCGTAAACAGTGTCTTGCGGTCTGCTTAATTGTTATACCTTACACGAGGCCTTCTGTTGCGCGCTATCCCACGCTGAACTCTAATGATGGGACGGCGAAAGGCTTCAGAGTTTATGTTTCGAAGACCGCCGACACGATTGACCAATTCCATCTGGAAGTTAGGTTATCGTGGAATCACCGCCTCTTTCCCTGCAGTGTTCCGGAGCATCCTGGTTGTTAAGAGGATTGTGCCACACCTTTGCTTCCAAAACAGAGCCACTTCTCAGATCCCATTTTAGTCGTCCTCGGATACCTTTCCAAAGTGGTCCCTCATTGACCCAGTTTCCCGTGACTCAAGGACATGAGAGGTGTGCGGAAGTCGCACACGACATATTGCTAATCTTCCGAAACGTGCGGATTTCTACTACTCTATTTCCAGCGTTTCATGCCGCCGCACTTGTACTCCTAGATATCCGACACATCCATCGAATTCCTTACACTAGTTCCGTCACGCGTCGGCTTTACGAACGAGCCGGCATTCCCCAGCCATCATCACTGCCGCTCGGCCTCCAAAATGATGTCCCATACTCTTTCCCATGCTTTGACATGGCTACCCACCACAGCAAGGACTGTATTTGGCGTCCCCGATCAAGAATCACTTTAGCCCATTTCCTTTTGACAGGTGGTGTAGGAACGTATCATGATGGACGATAAGTATCCTGACGTGCCCCTACCCAAATATACGGTTAGGTATACTGTGTTCTCCTCGGCGCATGAACTGTCATCAAAGAGGTCGCGGCTTAATCACTCTCTAGATGTAGCGTCACTATGCTCTTACTCTCAAGCGGGATCGTAACATATGCTAAAGCAGTTACTTCGACGCGATGCCGACGGGTCTGTCGCTTCTTGAGAGTCTGTTCTCTCCATGGGCGAGGCGAATAGAGCAACTTACAGGCGATAGCCTATCCGTAGCCATCAACCTACTTTATGTTTCAATCATCCCAGTATAACTCCTTCCGTCGGCATTCTAGGCATGCTAGGACAATATATGGTTGATATCTGAGCGCTCTCTCGGAGGTGGTGGCTAAGGGTCAAACTTGGTCTTTTGCAGTGGTCCACGACTAACTCACTCTGTTACCGTCGTCACTTGTCGGGCTTCGTGTCGACTACGTCATATTCACTTCAAATTCCAGGTCGTTCCACTTCCTTCGTTAGCCATCGTTCTGTTGAGGTCGATAGCCGTTCCGCCAGGAGACTACAAGATTTTCAAGTCTATTCAATTGTCCTTCGGAGGACAGAGACATCTGGTCCGAATTAAATGCCCGACGGAATATGAGTCCCATGTAGACTTATCATCTGCGAACTGAGGTGTGCATCACTGTATGAAGGGCTCGGAGAATGTGAGTTTGCTATTGTTTTCACTGTCAGCCCTAAACTAATCCATGTTCATAGCATACAAAGACAAATTAAGTCGACCTGGGATTATATGGTCTGGAGATGCTGCGTGTGACTCGGTATGACATAGCTACCATCGGCATTGAGAATCATAAGGCACGGATCTGAATTTTGAGCAACGGGATATCGAATCCGACGGACGGGATACTCATGAGGATCAGAATTTGAATTCTGTGAGTCAAGAATGTTGCCGCTATTATAGAACTGGGAGGGGCTTGAATGATCAGAGTAAAATGCTCGATGATGTTTGGGTATGCTGCCATGACGCGCCATAGGAGAAGAACTGGGGACTGAATACACGAATTGAGAAGAGGGGGGGCTTAAAGAAGACGGGGACTTCTCTGAGTTGATGATCAGATGAGGACCAGGGTGCCTGCCGAAATGCTCGCGCTGGTTCAGCGTGATCCTACAGCGTCGTGTCAGGATAGACATATCTCGTCCAGGCAAACATTCCTCATCGCAAGCTGTGTTCGATGATATTTGTGGTTCGCTGGATCTTTTCCTGCGCTTTTCCCGCCTTTGGGATACAATCAAAGGACTTGCCGAGAATGCAATCAAAGGCATTCCTGGCGCACAAATGACGTTGATGAGATGATATTCGCTTGGTCGATATCGCTTGCTAGTGCTGAGTCTCGCATTGATGCGTTCGAAAAGTAATTCAGCCTGCCGCCAGTGCGACTGCTGCGCTTGTTTCAGCTGTTGTTCGTCATGTATGGTCCGGTCATAAATGAAGATATTCGGACTGAACCATCTTTTGAGAGCCATATCGACGAACCTGACCTTATCGTCGACTATTAAAACGGTGAATGGCTCCATGTCGTGACCATCGAGGAGATAGATATGGCGCTCTTGCATTTTTCCAAATGCGGTGTAAACCTGTGCCGGGTCAGAAAATGAAGTGCTCTCAAGTTACTATTAGCACATACCAAAGCGCGGTCTTTGTATGATACAATTCGGGCTCCTTCTTCTATACATTTGACTATCCCAATCATACGGCCATCACGAGCGAGACAGGCCAAAACTGGGGTAGTCAAATCCAGCGCTTCCAAGTTTCGGCACGCGTTTATCATGCATTGCAAGGCCAACGATGAGGTGCGGTTGTACGCGTATTCTACTTCTGTGAAATATATGATTAGTATATGGTGTACGTGCAAGCGTCTACCACGATAGGACCACCTACCGACTGGCCTGACTCCATCCAACAATGCACGCTTCCAGCCCACTTGTAACCACTCGGTGACTTGAAGCTGGCTTTCATCGATGCAACGATATCCGGCGAAGTACGGGATTTGGAGAAATCTTTGCTCCTGTGGAATAAGGCGAGCTCGTCCGTCCCATGCGATATACAGCGTTGCTTGCCGGATATCTTCGAAAGCTACAGAACTAAGAAGCGTCTCCTACCAATCATATAGTCAGTCTCTCATTAAATACCGAGGAAATGTGGATGTCACATACTATCAACTCGAGCTGTATCATGAGATTAGCGAGCACGACGACGGGAGGTCCCCAGATAATAACTTCATGGTTATTCCTTATGAGTTGAAACATAGTTTTTCCACTTCCAGGCGTTTCATAGCAGTCATGGTAGAAGCCGACTTGGTCTGGGGTGACAATTAATCATTAGGATAAAGTTGCACCAGTGAACAACTAGACCTACCGCGAACTACGATTGCATTCGGGGGGATTGAACGGAGAGTCCTCCTTGGTTCAACGTTAGTATCATGATGGCTGACAATGTCATAGCGATCTTGCTGAGCACCGGCCATACCGTTGTCTGTGAGAAGGGGGGACGGGGTATAACAGACGCTCACCTAGAAGCCATCCCATGGCACAGCAGACATCGCAAACAAACACATCAGGCGCATTCAATGGGTGTGCGCCTATTCCATTTAGTCGAGGGCTTGACTCAAAATAAGACAATGTTTGGTGGGAACCGGGCGCTAACTGCAATGAATAAGGAGATGAGGCCAAACTGCCAAGACTTCCTCACAGCTGGGGGCTGATGTGCATCAGCATGAACGCGCCCCTCCTCACGGGCGGGAGGATGTGAAAGAGACAAGTGTAGTTGTACGTATCACCAATACCTTCTACTCTGGGACGTGTGCAGATTGTCCGAGCTTGTGTTCGAAGGATTTTAGCAGGCAAAATGCAATGCTATCTTTAGAGCAAGCTGTGTCTCAGGTAGCGGTGTAATGTCGGTGTTTATCAGCTCTGATTGAAGGGCAGTATGAGGCTCCTGATACGAGCTGGTCGACCTGTGAAGCTGCCTAGCTGCGCTCTCGGGATAGTCACGTTGGTTGAGTACACGTCAGAGAGAAATGGCGTACGAGGCACATATAGTCCTGTCCTTTCGACAAGTGTCAAGAATACGAGCGCGGAGCGCGAGCGCCAAACGAAGCAATTCTAGTACCACTGTTGATTAGACAACGGGGGCCTAAAATAAACGATTGGTGTTGATAAGAACTGGGTGCAAGACGCGGAGGTCCCCGTTCATCTACAGTCCCTCCGTAGCCATGGAAATGCATCCTCTTTACGAGGATACAGACCTCATTTCAAGGATGCCGATAGGATCAACAAGAGCATAATAAAAATACTCAGTTGAAGATAAGGGTATATCATGCGATTTGTGTGACACTAATAAGATGGCATTCACGAGGAGGAAAAGGCCAATAAGACATACCAGACAAGCTTTACGGCATGGTAATTCGCACCGGAAGTCGATGCATAATGAGCTGCCACGAAGGAAAACAACGTGGCCGAGGTTGCAAGTATATCCTCTGAATGTATACTGGACCCGCCAGAAAAGAAGGAAAATGTTGGTTCACGGGTGAATATAATTAGACCAGGGCAAAACATGTGACGACGAGTTCCGCGAGTATCTAATAAAGCGGCTTGCCAGGCTAATGTGACGATGTTGGAAGGACTGACTCCACGTGGTAACGTCCCGACTCCCGACGCGCGCCCAAGTTTGCCAGCCAGCGATGCCCGGCGTTTAACGTCGACTGGCACTCTAGATCCATCATGATGGTCACCTAGTGGTCTAGCCAACCGCAGCAGTACTCAATCCAGGCTATAATTCTGGTTTAATTCTGGTCAACCGTAGTCAGACTCAACGATCCGTATGACGAAAAGTGTAGAGTCTGGAATCTAGGGGATGAGCGGTACTTGAAAAAGTGATGACCGTCATCCGGCATCGTGGGCGCGTAATGTAATCAACAGCTTACAAGTTACTGTCAAGAATATCCATATCCGTTACGAGGTTAAATTGAGCCTTCCAGGGCTATGTCTATGGGTTGGGCGCGGTTCGCAGGTGATCATGTGGATGTTCGGCCGTTACCTCTCGTAGCTACACCCGCGGCTTTGCCCGCGACCCTTCCCCAGGCCGCATGGACCTAGTGAGATGGTTCCACTATCTTATGTATCTCGTTATCTTTCACTGCGGGTCCCCGACCGACGCCTCAGTTGACTTATGCCCTAGTATTTTCAGAATCAACCAGCCCCATTCACCAATGATCACCATGGCCTTGACTTCGTGTTTCAGGCTTCCGACAGTTATACTCCTACCGCTCTGCCTCATCGAAACTTTTGCCGTATCCAGAAATGAGTTTTCTGACATTTACACAGTGGTCCCAGTGCGGCAATCAGCCCTTCTCATACCGCATGTCTGCGAACATCTCTGATAGCGTTCAGCAGGTTGCTTCACTTCTAGGGGAATTTGCGAGCCTCTGATTGGCTACTGGTCAACCCTATCTTTAGCAGACTGGTTCGTGGCTGTGATCTCGCCTCAAAAACTGGTTCGAGCCGTCCTTTCTACCTTTCTCCAGATGGATCTGTCGCAGGAAGTCCAGGTCTGCATAGTAACCGATAAATACTACATTCATAGGGTCCGATAGCGTACCCACCGTGATATCTCGCCTTCCTCGCGGTCGTGACTCGTTCTCGGAGATCTTACCCTTCGCACGTTCAAACGTAATGAAGCCTAATAAGAAGTTCGCCGGACCAATGACGGGATTCGGGTCCTCGGGCCCTACATCGAGAACTAACACAGCCACCCCCACCTTCCTTATACAAAGTTTGCTTTTTGTGGATCTGATCTCAACCGCTTAATTGCGTGTGACCATGAGGCGAAGCCATTCACCGAGTACGACGAGAATAAAACGGGATCATTTTGACTAAGTCCTTGGTCACGAACATGACACGCGTTGGTGCATTTCGCCTCCGATCACTCAACGGTTCATTCTAAAACCTAAGACATCTACTCACATGCTCCATTTTTCACTGTGATACATACTGCTTCAACGCCGAGTCTGTCGTCTACTCCGGAGCGCAGCCTGTCAGAACACGAGTCATGATTCAGGATCTTTCGAAAAGCTCTAGGTGAATGGCTCTGTCTATCATTCCTGCTTTGTCTGATGTGCAAACAATCTCTGCTGCCATGCAAATGTCACTGTGACCCGTCTAATTTTCTTCTTGCAAATCAATATCCATCTACGAAAGGTTGGAATTTAGTATACATAATAAACACGCAGGTGAAATAGTAACGCACAATGAACGGTGCCGAATCCCAAATAATAGAAGCATAAGTGTCGTCACCGCCCAATGAGGAAATCAGGACAGTGTCAATTTGGTGTTGAGCATAATGTGTCGAATTTGAATTGTAATTTCCTTCCTTCCTTCCACGCCGACCCGTTGATTTGTTTTCCTAAAGATTCCAGAATCAGAATCCCGGTCTTCGTGAGGCCACAAGAATTACCTGTTGGCCTAGCCGGCTGGTGGTAACAGCAAATGCGTTGACCGTCAAGCCCTTCGCCAATGCCTGTGAGTCGAACGCACTACGCGGTTGGCAGCTATTACAGTAGCTCTCCTTGAGCACCGTAGAACAGTCGCATTGCGACGAATAATATTCGACCTTGCACAAACAGCAGCGAAGGGTAATGCACATGATTGGGGTGTTGAGCAAAGGATGGACTGCGCGTCTTCTAAGACCGGGTTTCTTTCATGACTTTATAGGCTGCCATTTAATTCAGGATCCTTGACTAATCCTCTCAAAGCGGGACATAAGGATAACTCGTTGTGACACCAAATAATATACATATAGACGTACCAGACTACCGCTACTTCTAACGCCGACCGCACAGACAATTCTCATCACCCGAGGTGGCGCATTTGTGTGTTTCGCCCCTCCTTTTGGAGCTCTGAAGACAGTATCAGTCTCCCGGAGAAGTCCGCTGAAATCAACGGCATCTTCTGTGAATACGACAGAAGAAAAAGGGCAAAATACTTACAGTGTTCCATATGTACATCGGTGGTTTTTATCATCTATTCCCTGTTCAAACTCAGATCTTTTCTCCGGTTACACCGCTCAGGCTTCAGGTTTAGACATCGTCCAGATCAGCTGCCAATAATCTGAGTTCCTCATGGCTATATTATGTCAATTCTTTCGCTCTTGTCGTATAAAATCAGACCACTTCGAAGGATCCGGAGCCTTTGACGAGTTCTGAACTGCGAGCGCATCAAATTTATCAGGGGAAGTGCACAGCACGGACATTCATAAGAACGCTTTATTTAGACTGTTGATATCAATCTAGTCAAAAAAGGTCACTTCAGCCTTTGAGGCGGTCGACTATGGGGACGGTTCATCCGTAGCCCTTGCAGAGATCAGCATCGCTTCTAGCTGAGGTGTATCGCCAGACTTTCTTTTTACAGGCTAAGTATTAGTCAATGTTAACGTCGAGTCCAAGACCATTACCAATTGAATGTTAGACCAGCGTTCCCAAATGATTCGGCCCTCAGTCGGAGGGTGTAACACAGGAGAGGCTTAAGCGAGATCCATCCGGCACCGTGGTATTTTTTTTTCTTGTGAAGTTTCGAGAAATTCTTATGTCCAGCCAAGCAGGCCCGCGGCATTCAGAACGCATCTGGCGAGTGGGATTGACATGATAACATCAGAGGCCCAGACTGTGGAGCTGGTATGGCACGCGCACAATGACATGATTCTGGAGACTACTGGCTATGTAAATAACCAGATGCAAAATGATTGGTTGCTACGAACCGTGTGGTCATGGACCCTGATAGTCCGCTTGCGTAGTGCGCGCTGCGCTTTAAGCCCCAATTATTCCTCTTTCATCCGAACGCATCGAACCAGAATAAACGTACGTGAGTGTCAAGGACCGAGCGGATCTTAAATGTTGAACCGGCGGAGAAAAGCTGGATGTGCTATCCTTCGGGCTGATTCTGCGTTTGTTCGTGCGACCGGTGATAATAGAAGTCTTCAAAGAAAAACTGGCCTGACTACGTCCCACCCATGGGCTGTGGATGATTCTACTCACCGTAAATGCAAACGTGACGGTCGAAATCCCGAATCATCCTTCTAACACTCTTTGTGGAAGGGTGTGGAAGAGGCAGGTGCTGGGGAGCAAATGGAGAAGAAGTGAAGGATAACGCAATGAATGAAGACCGACCCCAAATCGCGAGCTCCGCTCAGGACCAAATGGGGGATCTATCCACAGTGTCATAGTCATTGGAAAACCATCTTCTCTACGTGATAATAAGACAAGCGTAGAAATAATAGGATAATGGAGAGCGGACCGAGTATCAGTCTTGGCATCCATACCCCCGGACGCCTTTGAACAGATCCGCTTTCCAGAAACCCTCATATACGACGACGATTCTGACAGCTCCTACGAGGCCTAGTAGGCATGCCCTACAATGCCAAATCTGGCGTCAAAGCCTGGCGCCTTCGGCCTTAAGCTTGATTGTCCCTCCAAGCGCGAGCGCTTGGCGCGCTTGGAGGGCCGCAACCCTTATTTCCCCACCGATCGATCAATCAAATTGCCCGCCGCCCTGCAAATCCCTAGGTACGGGAGGAGCACTGAGCATAATCGTGGTCTAGACGGGAGTCTCTCGGTGTCCATCATCACCACACTCGTGATAATCTACAGAAGAATAATCAGATCAATACTGCCATAGTATCGCCAGCATTTACACGACAACGGAAGCCCATAATCTTACGGACAACGCCAGACAGGGGAAAAGATGAACGTGTAACGTATCCCTGCACTGCGGATATCTTCGTTGTGCAAACCTTACAGGTTGGAAAACGCGACATACCTGGGACCAATTAAGAGATCAGCTACAACCGGCATTTAAGAAAATATCTTACCTTTGGACAGGTCGAAGCGTCTTATGATGCATTCATCAGTGGCGGTTCAATTAGAGACGTCAGGCGTCCCCTTGTTATAGCTCCCCGTTCGTACTGAGCTCTCCGCTGACCACGAGGCGAAGCGCACTCTTGCCCAGATCCTCCGCGAGTAGACGTCACCACTCTGGATACATTCTGAGGGTACGACGGGTTATGGGATATTGGACGGGCAGACGATAGCTTTAATCTGACCCAATTGAGGATTGTCCGTGTGAATACCTACAGCCCTTCCAAATGAGAACTCATACCAAAAAGGGAAACGGCACTCACCACATTCCGTACTTGTCCTGCATAGAAGGGACCGTTCAAAGGGGCATCTGCCGATAGACGAGGTTTTGACTCCGCGCAATAGACCATCACATCGCTCCCCCGTTTGTTCCTCCTGTTTTAGAACGCCACACACGCGTCCAGACCTTCAACCGCCCGTCCATGAGCATAGCCGCTGTCGAAAGCTTATTGCCATAGGAAACCCGATATCCTCTAGCGGAAGGGAAGTGATGGCCAGAAAGTCTATCTGCCACAACCGTCGAAGTGGCCCCGGACGTGCAGCGAGGCAATGTTGGCAGCTGATGCCATTGCAAACGATCCTCAGTCAACAGACGATGCTGGGAACTACGGGCGAAATATCACAGAGGGCAAGTGATTCTAAAATTGTTTGAAAGAGCTGGAATAGGGCTCGACCAGTGCAGCGATGAAGGATTTGGAGTGCGTCGCTGAGCTCGTTGAGGATGTGCTCAATGAGCTCAAGGGAAACATTAGCTATCGTCACCTGGTCTGTTCATGTAAAAAAAGACCAGTCATGCAAGGGCTTGGAGTCACTGTGAAAGAGCGCGGCCATTACGTTATCGGTACCCTTTTCATCAGCTACCGCCATGATCATCATTTCCCATCACGTATTCCAGCATCGTCAACCCATTTCTTGGCGCTTGGCATTCGAGTAGGACGTCAAAGGCGTTGTATCGTCTTCGAGCGCTGGTAGATTATGGTGGCGACGTCTGTCTAGGATCAAAGAGTCGCATTCTACGCGTCAATATCCATGTGCTTAGGCATATAACTGTATCCATGAATGCGCCGTCGTTGGATATCAAGAAGGCTGCACTGTCGCCGTTCTGTGATGGTGTCTTGGGCAGCGATATCTTTCAGCATCGTTAAATGTCACTCAAGGCTTCTTACTACTCGAAAGGCATCAATTCCACCATATCGGACGCAGCCCTGGTACACATTTCATCTTCTCTCTAAAGCAGGAAACTAATGTCGAGTGCTGGTACTTAGATATGCTCACGTTCCCGACGGCGACGACGTCTGTCCAGAATTAAACAAACTTCTTCCCAACTGGGACGACACTGAGTATGGTCCCTGTGATCACAGCTAGCGGCTTTTTGGAGCACCATGACCAGAGGAACTCTGTTTGGGCGGCACAAAACCGGAACGTTCAATTTCATCGATATTATCCTCCTAGCGTACGCAGCCAGTTTACCAGTTTACTATGCATATATGCCGGGTCCAAGAGCCACAAAATATCCATCATTGTGCCGCCCTCAAAGAATGAATACGTATTATCCGGGTTTTCTGAGTATTTTCTGTACCTGTGCGTAGCATTTCTTTCTGTCGTCGCCGAAGTATTGAATGTCATATAGACTCCAGGACTTTCTGGGCTCATCGGATCTTCTCTACTGGGCTCAAGACGACGACGACTTCGGGCTAGGACTCCACCTTACTTTCTAACTTGTCGACATACACGGAAATATCATCTCTGACACGGCCAACTGCTTAAAATCGCCATTGAATATTGCAAAAAGCAGGTCTGCAATGGCATTTTACAAAGCCCAGATTTTAACCTTTCGATCTTACTTTTTTGCTTCGTATCCGAACTCGTTCGTTACTAGGTCTTACTTCGAAACGGCGCGTGCCTTGGTCCGTTTTTGTGCGTGTCAAAGGACCCAAGGCGTCCTACATATGGATCGCGTGTGCTATGGCAACCCGCGTAGCTTTTGTTCGCCGCCGAAGTAGGAATACCTGGATTCTAAATCCTATCGGGTAGCTGCTAGTTCCTCTCTGCAACGGCATTTACGTTGTGGGTCCTAGGTAATTTTGGCGATCATATATGCTGTCGAAGCACGGAAGGCTTTGTGGGCAAATAAAACACTTGTCTGGAACTTGTGGAAGGAAACTTAAAGGATTACCTGTTCAGGACCTTGAGTATCTCTTCTTCGTCGGACTGGAGCTCAGAATGTAATCAGAATTTGATGTAGATTGCGCAAGTCTGATTCACCCCTCAATCAGGGTAGACGTGGAAGCCGGACCTAATCTCCAGGCCGAGGGACGTCTTCTGGGGGACACTTCTGAATTGTGAGCAAAGTAGAAAATTTCCCAATCGTACTGTTAATACGTACATCGAACAAAATTAGCTTGATCCTACACGTTTCTCTTGTCGGCTTTCAAGCTCCTAACGCCAGGTGTTTATGTCATGAGATGAGAGTAGTGAGCCAATCAGCGGGTTCATGTCGTGATTATTTTACAGCAACATCGAAGTTAAGTTTCGCCACAATCTGGGTCCTGCCAGAAGGTTCCGGGTCCTGGCCGCCGACGCACATTGACGAGAGCCTGAGTGCCATGCAACGCTACGAACCAGCACGCATATATCTATCATCAACTGTTGACTCCTGCCGTGGCTCTCGGAACCTCCGCATTTTCCTGCACTTTGAGTCGGAACAAACCTGCGAGGAACACTAACGTACCTAACATATGACCCAGTGACATAACTCTGATGTTCTCTCTATTGCTTCTCCGTCATGGGCCTCGTTCTTCCGATCACAAGCTTCTTTTCTTGGCAGATTCCTATAATTACCGGTGAGATCATGAATGACGCACCATCAAACTTACTTCCCTCCGTACCAATCACATCGGCTCACAGTAACAAAAGACCAGAAGGAAAAAATCACAAGTGCGGATTAGGTGCTGATGTATAGATGTTGCTACTTAATCAACTCGAGGCTCGAGTCATTCGGCTGAACCGTGTTTCCCAGACAGATGAGCCTACTGCGCTATGTTAGGTAGCAAGAGCACATACGACATGGGAAACGTTCACATGTGTATAAGACCTTCTTTGCGATTCGTATCAGTCTGCGGAGTCAGCAAGTCTGACGGTGTTCGCACATTCGTACTATGAACCTGTTCGTTCTTGATCCAAATTCAGATATCCAGATAAAAGCTACGTACCCTAAAAACACCTCGTCCATCACCCTCAGTGGAGCCACGCAAATATAGTTCACCCTGCTTCGGCTGGCAACAACACTGTTAGTGCGGCAGCTAAGCGCCTTGATTAACGGGAATAAGAGCAACGCCTCGGGTATCCGCAGTCTCTGACAAGACGAACAAAAACGGAGTGGAAGATCTTAATGACGGCGCATACGAGGTGTGTCGGCATCGAATGCACTTCGCCTGCGAACAATATGGTAGACGAATACAGTAGTGCGAACCCATTAGGGCTGTGGCATTGGCCATTGGCATCCGTCAGCCGAATCCACTCAAAGATACCCAGGGTTTCGGTGCACCTGGGTGTGGCGGCGAACGCGAATAGCCGAGTCCTAAAGAATATCAGCCCCGATAGCGCGTTTCGCCATCTTGTACATGCAGCTAGTGCCGCCAACTTCGCCGTCACCACCTGGGGGTTGTGGCGGCGAGCGCGGATTGCCGAGTCCTGAATGATAGTAGCCTCGATAGCGCGTTTCGCCATCTTGTACATACGGCTGGTGCTGACAACGGTTTGGCTGTTGGCCGGCACTCCCTTGGCTCACACGTCGGACCAGGCGTCCCGTGTTCATCGACTGGCCTATGTGCATATTTGGTGCGGAGCCTCCACCTTGTGGGATATTCATATCTGCTAGGACACGAGGAAATTTTCAAGGTGTATCCTGGGGTCCCGGTCTGCCACGAACGAGGTATACCGATGCGGGAAACGGGGGTAGGGTCGGCAGTGACATATGAGTGAATGTATGGCATGCCAACAGATGGTCCCGTCCAGCCGCTTCCCCGGCTTGCGCCAGCTGCAGCCTTCCCCATAGCTCGAATGGAGTATTTGATCATCCTGCACCTCGGATCCGTCCATCACCCTCAGGAGATCTTCACGGCATCCACGGACATTGAAGGATGAGAAACTCTTGTCGGTGATGGAAAATCGGAAGCCCCAAGTCAGACGAAGGGCCACGGGAGTGGGTGCCGGAGACACTAGAAAAGAGAGATCAGTTTTGATAATCCACATAGATTTGCGACTACTTACAGACAATGGAACTGTTCCATGAAGGAGCGACGTCGATTCAAGAATGTCTTCTTGGCGGAGAGCACGCGTTCACCCACGTAAAATGACGATCTTTCCAAATGCTCTGTAGCGCCGAGATATAAAAATAACGGCAGCTTGATTTGGCGCTAGTTAATGGTAAAACAATGAACGTCGGAGCTTTGACCTGCCTCAGGTGATGCTTCTGGCTCTCTGGTTCCTGACTACACGAAACGGATGAGAACCTTAAGACTGGCCCCTCGATGTCAAAGCAAACACGAGCATCTGCCGTGCGGATGGGTTCGAAGGTGCTGCTTCGTAGCCACTGAAGCCCGGCGTGGAGCTAGGGCAAGGATAGGACTCTAGACGAGGGACGCGGGTAAAGTCATAGGCATCCACTAGTGGAGGTCTGCCTCTCTAAGTTTGGCGTATGAGAGGTATCCTAGAATTCATCCAGGCGGTATTTCAGTCATAGGATCAGGAACCGGTTGGAAAGAATAGATTTCTGGAGTCCAGTGTATGACAATACACATCCACCCCGACACATTGCGTAAACTTGGCTCGTATCAGCAGAAGGGACTGAAATAAGTCACTGTTGGATGATTTGTAAAATCGTACTCACTTGTAGACATAATGCTCAGGAATGGCGCGACGGCATACGTTCACCGTCGTCTTCATGTCCTTACTAGCCTAGCCAACCCACACCTTCGAGCACCCGTATACCTCTACAACGTGGTCCCAACCATTGTTGATTATCCCAGAAGACCGAGAAAGCCTTCCAAATATGCTGGCCTCCTTCGCCTGCGAATGTTCGTCCCATTGAGAGCATACATTGTCACCAAAAGTGATGAGCGTCAAGGGCTGCACAGTGATTTCTGATTCATGAGATACGACCAGCAACTTTTTGGATCTAAGTGGAGTTCAAAATCTCAATCACGAGGGGAGTAAAAGCTGTACGCACCTTACAATGGTGCTCGAAACAGCTCGATCCAGACACCCTAGATCGCCTAGCGTGCACAGCAAACCCTTATGAAGGCACGAAGCGAGCGACAGAGAGCTAATGGCGTGCGCGCACGTCAAAAGAAAGCAAGCAAGGGGAAGAAACATGTGCACGAGCACTTGACGCCGTACATGCTGCGTCCAACACTGCGGCAGAGACACTCTATACCACATAGCTTTCCATTAGCAATGACAGGACCACGAGTGAGCAGATTGGATGGAACGGTAGGCATTTGCTGAAGCTGGCGCGTTCCCGCAGATTTTCGCAGATCTGAAACTATTCTCGCAGACATCATTGTCGGTATGAGAGGGTGTATGTGTTTTTGGGGGGGGAGGGGTTTCCCATTCGTAGGCGGTCGCTCAGCCTTCGACGTTCAGCCCGGTGACGAGAACAGCGAACTTGAAAGTGATGACACGAACGAGTGGTGTATCCGATACAGCCTCGCTGCCAATTGCGCGCCCGTATCCTGCCGGGAAGGGCGTCATCTGTTTTGATGATGCGTCAAGGAAAGCGTTAAGCGACGCTGGGCATATGGGCCAAGGAACGGGGATCATACTGAGGACCTGGGTTGAAAGGAAAGAGAGCGACGGCGCTGCTTGTCGGCCAGGCCCTGAGGTAATACTAAGGTGTAAGTAGCAGATGGGTGTCGTCGCACAAGATGCAAACAAGATGACCAAGGTCCGGCATCCGTTCCGAAATCCGAACCCGTGTATGTTACATGTAACATAACCCCTTGTTGACCCCTTGGGACAGGTCGACTTTCTGCACTTCTCTTACGCTGGTGTGCTCGATGAGCTCAAGGGGTATGCCAGCCATGCTCGCTTGCAGGTCTGTTCATGGAAATAGTAATAAATTGTATTGGTGAGGGCTCCCGTGGTCATCCCTGCGTTACCTTTTTCATCAGCTACCACAATGTCCGTGACTACTAGCCTCGCAACTTGCAAGCCTCTATCATTCCTCGTCAACCCTTTTCTGCGCTTGTTACTCGAGCCGAATGTCATCGGCGAAAGGCAGCGCTGGTATATCATGGTATGCACACCGTTCTCTCCCTTCATTGAGAATTACAAGATACGAACCTAAAGGTATACTGAACGCGAATGACGAGAGAGATGCTCATCAAGAGCATCAGAATTCGAATTCTTCGAGCCAGCCGGATTCAAGAATATTTTCACCGTTACAGGATGGGGATGGGTTTGAACGATCAGAGTAGAATATTCGATGATGTTGGAGTACGCTTCCTTGGCGCGCCATAGAAGAGGATGCATTACGGGGCGTACTGCGAGCTGGGGATGGGGATCTAGAAGAGGATAGATTGAAAGAAGAAAGGGACGTTGCTAAGTGGATCGTATGAGGATCAGGTTGCCTGACGAAATGTTCGTGCTGGTTCAGCCCGATTCTACACCACTGTGGCAAGATGGGCTCGTCCCATTCAGGCAAATACTCTCCGTCATCGGATGATATTTGTAATTCACTGGATCTTTTCTTGCGCTTTTCCCGCCTTCTGTGTCCAACTGAAGGACATGCGGAGAATGTTACCAAAGGCATTCCCGGTGCATAGATGACGTTGATAAGACGGTATTCGCACGCTCGGTACCGATTGCTAGCGCCGGGTCTCGTATTGATGCGCTCGAAAAGTAGTTCAGCCTGCCTCCAGTGCGACTGACGCGCTTGTTTCAGCTGTAGTCCATCATGTATGTTCCGATCATATATGAGGACGTTCGGACTGAACCATCTTTTGAGAGCCATGTCGACGAACCTGACGTTATTGTCGACTATTAAAACGGCGGCTGGGTCCATGTCGTGACCATCGAGGAGGTAGATATGACGTTCCTGCATTTTTTGAAAAGCAGTGTAAACCTATGCGGAATCAGAAAAACGAATTGCTTCAAGGTGTTCACGTACTAATGTGCGATCCTTATACGACATCATTCGTGCTCCCTCTTCTATACATTTGACTACCCCAATTATACGGCCATCACGAGTGAGACAGGCCAAAACTGGGGTAGTCAAATTCAGTGCTTCCAAGTTTCGGCACGCATCTATCATGCATTGCAAGGCCAAGGACGAAGTGCGGTTATACGCATATTCTACTTCTGTGCAGTATGAAGTATATGATTAGTACACAGGGTACATATAGGCGTCTATCATTGTAGTATCACTTACCGACTGGCCTGACCCCGTCCAACAATGCACGCTTCCAGCCAGCCTGTAACCACTCGGTGACCTGAAGCTGACTTTCATCGACACAACGATATCCGGCGAAGTACGGGATTTGGAGAAATCTTTCCTCCTGTGGAATAAGGCGAGCACGTCCGTCCCATGCGATATACAACGTTGCTTGCCGGATATCGTCGAAAGCTATGGAACCAAGAAGTGTCTCCTACCAATCATATACTCAGTCTCTCATTGAATATCGAGGAAATGTGGATGTCACATACTATCAGCTCGAGCTGTATCATGAGATTAGCGAGCATGACGACGGGAGGTCCCCAGATAATGACTTCATGGTTATTTCTTATGAGTTGAAACATAGCCTTCCCACTTCCAGGCGCTTCAAAGCAGTCATGGTAGAAGCATACCTGGTCTACGATGAGAGCTGGACGTTAAGATAAACTGCACCAGTGAACAACTGGACTTACCGCGAACTACGATTGCATTTGAGGGGATCGAGTGGAGAATCCTCCTTGGATCAAGGTTGGCATCATGGCTGACAACGTCATAGCGATCTTGCTGAGCACCGGCCATACCGTTGTCTGTGAGTAAGGGGGAGGGGATACAACAGACGCTCACCTAGAAGTCGACCCATGGTACAGCGGACAGCCGAACCAAACACATCAGGTGTATTCAATGGGTGCGCGTCTAACCTATTTAATTGAGCGCTTGGCTTAAAATAAGACAATGTTCAGCTGGGAGGCGGCTAACTGCAATGGATATGGAGGTGAGGCCAAACCATCCTTTATCCCTCCGACAGCTGAGAGTCGGCAGGCATCGCAACCTTAGAGGAACATGGATGCGCCCCACGAAGGGGTGGGAGAATCTGGGGGAGATAGTGTACCAATTCACCAATATACCTGATACTCCTGGGAATCCATGTTCGAATCATTCCAGCTCTACGACATGCTGTGTATCCGGTAGCGGTGTAATGCCGGCGTTTGTCAGCTTTGATTGAATAGCAATGGGAAGCTCACCCTGAGTATGCGGTTCCTAATATGAACTGGTCGATCTATGAAGCTGCCCAGCTGTGCTCTTGGGACAGTCATGTTAGCATAGTACTTGAAAGACAACCAACTACATACAAGGCATATAATGTCATTTCGACAGGAATACAAGTGCCGAAGAAGTCACAGGAGCACGCGCGCTAAACGAAGCGATCCTAGTAGTAGTACCGTTGTTCACTAGGCAACGGCCTAAAATAAAACGATGAGAACTGGGTGCAAAATGTAGAGGTCCTCGTTCGTCTACAGCTCGGAGTCCCCTATAGCGATGAGGATAGCACGAATATAGATCCACTTTGCGACGATACAGACATACGAGCTCGAGGATCCCGGTCGGAAATCAGGGTGGTGCCCCATAGCTGGTGACGCGAACAAATACCGACTGCTAGCTGCGCTTCCCGTGATGCGCGCGATCCATAGGTAGGACGTCTCGGGTTCTCTAGCACGCCCGAAAGTGTACCGGGGCAACCGCCGTTCCGAGTCAAGACTCAAAACCTAGCAACAAATCAGGTTCAAGCACAAAGTAATAAAACAAGTTGAAATGACATACAGGCATTAATTGTGTTGTGGCTCCGTATGTGTCGTGGTTCCAATCACAGCCGCCAGAAGGAACATATTCTCTTCGGGTAAGGATCTAGATTTCCAAGACGCCAACGCAGATCAACGCAGACCCGCTATCTATGATGATGCCCGAGAAGTTTATTGTCGTCAGCATCGTTACTAGTCATTGCGATGCCAATCTTGCCTCCGCCTTCCTGTTCGCAGTCTCCCGCCCTTCCTCACCCTACCAGCATTTTGTGTACCCCCCAGAATTGTGCACCACCATCATACACTGTAGCACTTTGTTGTTGAGTGTCTGAGCGTGAATATGCCATTACTTTCGCCGATGTCGTCAGATCAACGTTATTGCCTCCGTGGCGTATTTTATATCACAGTTTGTGATAATTCGAGTCGATTTCCGTGCTGGTGTGGTGAGGAGAGGGTTGGCGCGAGCGCTACTGAGCGTACTGGCGGGTGGTGGTGATGAAGATCGGTTTAAGGGATGTTTCGCATAATATACGACTCGCCTGAGGGTTTCTCGTCATATAAAGGATGTACTTGTTTGAGGGCTTATGGCAATGCAACAGTAGTAGTAATTGACGTTACACTGGGTCACAAGATCGGTCAAAAAACATCTAGAATACGTATTATCAGCATGAGTCCATGAATAATAGAAGAAAACATACTGATCAGCCGTACAGATGAAACACCTATGTATCGCCATCATGAATAATGGAAGGTCTGCAGCACATGGCCCCATACCCCTATCAAGGCACCACCTTCGGCTAACTTGAGTCGGGGAAATGCATCACGGTACTCGAAGGAGCAATGGGTGTGGGAGATATAGCTAAAATGTGATCCGTTGGGTGTTGAATGTAACAATTGTCAAGCCAAGGCGGCAAAAACACACTTGACAATCCCCATACTTCATATTCTCGACGTGCCGGCGCGCTAAGCTGTAATAAAGCAGGAAGGAAATCATTTTGCGGTTGCGTTGGATCGTCACAGCATCATCCGAGGCAACACCATGCGCTGTTGCGAATAAGGTATTAATAAATATCTGAATGGGCTAAAAACGAACGCACGTTCAAAAGACAGTTTGAGCTGACGAAAAGCACGAAACACCGATTAAGCGCAGCCAAAGCACGCCATCAAGAGTCAGTACGCGGCAGCGGTGCTCAGGCCCATGGAAACAACGAAATGCAAGCACTGTGCAAGCGCAATTGACGAAGCACACCTTTTCTACTTTCAAGAACCAGCAAGCCCGCAGCACCACCATAAGAACCAGAAGTACAGTTCGAGAATTGGCAGATTTTGAGATTAAGTAGGTATGGTGCTCAGAACCAGGTAAACGTGTCTATCAGTAGCGGCTGGCGGGAATGCGTAAGCGGGAACAGGTACGGTAACATAATAAACAAGCGGCGAAGCAGTGCCTTGGAGCCCCTATTATGTAAATACGTAGGATATCATTCTTTTCAGATCGGGAAATCGACAGCGTTAATCCCGGCATCAATGAAATTCGGCGTCGAAGGTGTCGAAGTGAATGAACTCCTTCCTCCACGCAATATTTCATTTTCCTGCACATTTCAGAGTCAGCTTCTGACACTCCGATCCCTATAAGACTACCTACAGGTCTAGCACCAGATAGCCTGGCGGTGATGGCATATGCCTCGGCTATTAAGTCCTTCATCGACTCTGCCTGCGAGCTGGGCGCACTGCGCGGTGGGCAGCTCGCACAGTAGTCCGCATTGACCTTCCTGCATCTGCAGTCTGAAGAATAAAACTCGACCGCACAAAAACAGCAGCGGGTAATACACATGGCGAGGGCGTTGGACTGCTTGAGCAAGGGATGGAAGACGAGAATGAGTAATCGAGTGCCCCATGGGGGCCTTTATAGTGGCCCATAGGATCCTCTCAAAATGGAATATAAAGAACATTCCTATTTACTGTAACACCAAATAACGGTCATATGGAGTCTGACTGCACCAGACCATCGATATCTCCAGCGCCACTGCAACCGCTCAGATTTTTCCCGTATCCCGCAGGATCGTGCGTTCCATGTGTTCCACACCCCATTAGGAGCTCTGAGGACAGGACCAAGTGCGTCGGAGAGACTGCTATGAATTTAGAACACGGACGGAAGAAGAAGGACCAAAACCTTCCACCTATTCGCTGTTTCTGACTGGCCGGTTATGAGAGCCAAAAGTCTAGGCATCGAATAGAGCCTGTCCGTGGAATAGGGGTTTTTGATGAGGCCACCGCCTATTATGCTAAAACGGTCATAACTGACATGATCAGGGAGATACTATTAATAACACTTCCATCCGGTCAGCCATGAAGATGACCCATCCACAGCCTTTGCAAAGATAATCATCGTGCCTAGACAGGTGAGAAGTGGGATGTCAAAGACGTGTCGCCAAACATGGAGAGGTATGTCTTCCTGCGTGGGGATAGCAGCGTCGGGATAACCGCCACCATTGTCCACTTTCAACCAACATTAGCGTTAAGAGTTGAACCTTGAACATTAAATGAGTGAGCCCAAAGCATCAGCATCAGTCTTTATTGGAGAGAGTAATTCGTGAAACAAAGGAGCATCCATCCTGACGGTATTTTTGTGATTACGGAAATCCAGACACGAACGTCCGTAGTACATCAGGCGTGTGATTCAAACAAGAAGCCAAGGCTGTGGATGAATGACCTTGTTCCCAGTCTGGTTTACGTAGGGCGTGCTGTGTTTAAGCCGCATTCATCATCTCTTTTATCTGGAGCTCCAAATGTTCCGGATCAAACCAAAAAATGACATGAGTGTCAAGGACCCGGGCGGGTTTTGAATGTTAAAACCCTCGGAGTAAGCTGAATGCTGTTGGGGTGGATCTGGGGTCCTAGATGAGTCGCTCTGCTCATCGGATCTAGAAATGCAATCCCCATGGTACTCTTTCAAGCAAAATTCCGGATTGACCTTCTGACACTCTTCATAAAAGTTGATGGAGAGCGGAGAACGGACTAAAAATCTTCGACCAGATCGCACGTCTTCAAACAAATTCCCGTCCACTATATCAGGAACGCTCATCGCACTGCGACTTCCATTGTGACGGGTTTAACCATGACTTCTCCGATGTCAAACAGTCCAGCCTCAACAAGTGTGGTTATCCCGCCCTGCTTGTAGGGCAGCACTGACAGTATTTTTGATGAATCGAGGTCGCCGTCCATCCTGCAGATCCTGATCTGCCGAAGATACGTATCACTCCGGAGAAAGTGGGATTTTATGATTTCCGGAGATTGCATGATCGCCAGAAACTAGGGAAAATTAACAGTACATATCCCGCCCTTGGCGGGACTAGGCGCATAGCTATACGTGGATGCCGCTGGTTTCAGAACTAGTTCAATTCTTATTGGGTATCGCCAAAATACAGACGGGGACTTCTCGATGTTGGCCGTTTTCATAAGATTCGTGACCGCCTACAAAGAAAAAAATTGAGTCGATATTTCCATAGCATCATCAGCACTTACACGGAAACGGGAGCCTAAAATACTATGGATGATCGAACACGACGGAGGAAAAGACAAGCGCACAATACATTCCCGCTTTGCGGACAACAGACAACGATCCTAAAGATTCCGCAGATATCGTTGTAACGACACGACGGGGATCAATAAAGAGATCAGTTACAACCGGTAATAAAGATCGAAAGGACCGCCTTTCAACGGGCAGGTTGAAGTGTCGTATGGTGCATTCATCGGGGATGGTGCAATCGATCGTTGTTACAGCACTCCTTCGGTCGTGAGCGCTAGCGGTGGTGCCCGCTCTTGTCCACATGAGTCGGCAAGCTGGAGCTACCACTCCAGACATATTTTGTGAGGCCACACCTGGGGTCTTTGGGGCGGGGGGGTTTCAACGCAAATTCTCACGGTTTGATTGTTCGCTGATGGCAGCCGAAAAGGCAAGGATGAATGATTCGTAGCTGATACGAGGCAATTGTCTAGCAATGGCAGTGGCAAGAGGCCTTTACGTTTCCGGAGTGGAAGCAGTTCATAGTTTTTTTAAAGTTCTGACCCGCAAAATGAGAGCTCGTACCAAAATGAAAGAAGGCGGGACAGACCACATACCACATTCGTGCCGGCTATAAGACTGTTCAAGAGGGAATCTGTTAATAGAATATCTGTTGAAGAGATTATATTAGTGCTTGAAAGAATTCAAGAGATAGAAACGCTGGGTGTCAGGACTGTTGTAGCGCTTTGGAAAGGCCACGGCGGCGAACTTGAATTCTAAGGAAAAGGAGCGTTTCCTCGTCACGCTACGCACAATCGCCTGGACCCAAGGAAGACGGATATCACCAAGCTGTGCGTCTAAATTGAGCGTGTCTATGAGAGAGGCAGTAAATGAGTTAAACCTTGACTCGGTACCGACGGCAAACGCCGAAGTGCCAAAATTAATTTCGTATTTGGATTCCTAGCGTCTTCAATAAGTACATAGCCATGGGGTTCCACCTTCGCCAACGTCGCCGCCCGCACGACTTCGGAATCCGTGACCATCTTGCCGTGTGTGAAATGTGAAGTGGCCCAGAGATTAGCTACACAAAATCTATAGAGTTCTATAGGCGACTGCCTCGCCAGTCAATTGCAAGGAAACGACGATGGAGTGAACGAAATATGAAGAACGTAGAGATAAGGTAGGAATGTGTAACGAAAGTAAACGCTATCATCGATACCTTAGTAAGATTTGTATCATGCATGGCCGATGTGCATGCATGCCGATAATCCAGTGCTAAAAATGGCGGCGTCGAATGGATCGGTTGACTGCCAGTTCAATCGCAACTACATAGTTCGTGAGCGAAGGAGAAAGGGAAGGACAGCCAAAAGAGGTGGTCCCAGCCAGGCTCTTTACGGGCAATGGCTTTTATGGGGAAAAGTGAAGTAGCATAAAGGAAGGGAAAGAAAGAGAGGAGGCGACGCTAATAGAAGGTTGGAACCTCGAGGCCTATGCCATCCGGATGGCACGAACTTCATCAAATTGGATAGTTTGAAATGATAGGTCGAAATGCAGGCAGGTGAACGCAAAGCCGAAGTTGCCAGGAATAGATGACGGCGATGACGCCAAGGGATAAGGTTCTGATGATGAGATATAAAGGTATAACAGAGAACCGCCGAATGGTATAAGCACGCTCATATGCTCGAGTTTTTGATACGCCACCAACATGACTCAGAGGTCTATAAATGTCGGAGCAGTCAGGTACTGATGGTTTAAATAAGATAAGCCCAAAATACGAATTTCTTTCACAAAGGGACCTTACATCCGTCCAGAGAGCTGGCTTGGGTCGCACCTGTTATATGCAAGGTATGCTGAGAATAGGTACTAGAGGGTGATGTATCCGAAACTTGCCTTGAACCGCAACGGGGCTATGAAATCTCTTGCGTCCGCCGTCGTGGGAATAACCCCGAAGCTGGGCCTATGGACGGCTTATCGATATTTTCCAAAAATACGGGGTGCGGGCTTCTCGTCATGCCAAACAAACTCCCAGCAAATGGGGTTATTCAAGACCCTGACTACGGCAGTGTCGGTAATGGAGAGTAACAAGCGGCGGCCCCGTCCTTGGCACCGCTGGCAGCTCGAGCAGTGTATCATGGCATCGTCCGCCGCCTTCAGCCAGGACAAACCCTCCCGGAGACGCCTCTCGAGTAAAAGAAGCACCTAGCAATAACACACTTGAGAACAGACGGATAGCGACACTGGTGCTTCTAGCTCTGTTATCTCTCGTGAAATCGAGTCGTCGGTCATATCCACGTAAAAGAGCGTAAAAGTGACCTTCTATTCCATTCTGCTCGAGCCCAGTGAGCCCGACACCACCAGCACCAAAAGACCAATGGCTAGCATATCAATAACAATCCGTTCCCGTGAATCGATCACTGATGATTTTTTGTTGGATCGATGACCTTCATCCAGCTGAAGGCAATGAAATGGCAATGCATTTCAAAAGCTGTGTAGGCGAGCCCCGAGTGTCTAGACAATGCCACCGAAAGCGAAAACTCACGCTCCGGAGCGATGCTAGGTTCTTTAGATCTTGGCATCCCGCTGTGGAGTACAGCCAGCCGGCAACTGATGTCGAAGACCCCCAGGATATCCGAGGCAGGCTGTGTGCGGTATCGGCAAAAGGCGCAAAGACGCAGGCCCCTACTGACACAATAAGGAATTCAGTTCCGAATCATCTTGCCATCGAGACGGTTACAGAAGAACCGGATCTTTCCTTCAATTCGCGGCACCACGGAATTGGGCAAAACCCTCTAAACTTTCGCAAGGCCTGGACTTGGATAGTGGGACGAGTGACATGAACATCTGCATTGCACCGGTACCGGTAGAGGCTTTGTCGTTCCATGGGAACAACGTCTGGATGGGTATTGACGTCTAAAGAAATGGTCGGTAGTTACGGAGTAGCGACTGTGGAGCTAGGACAAGGGGTAGCGGGATACACGGCAGAGTCGGACGCGGGTAGGGTCGTAAAATGTAATAACATGCAACAATTATGTCCAATGTTGGAGTTCGCATCCTAGTTGGTGTGGTAGCTTATCTCCGGAGACGAAAATAAGATGCGCGCGCTTGTCACGTCTCGTATCCCTTTTCTCGCAAACCACCATACTACAGGACGCTGAAACGACGTGTCACTGTATTCTGTCCCTTGACGAACAGATCCGCGATCCACTATCCCAGGAATGCTCATAGCACTACGATTCTGATGGCACCTATGAAGCGACTTCTGCAGCCTGACCGCAACAAGCCTGATTATCCCGCCTCGTGCGCGCTTGTAGGGCCCCGGCCAAAACACTTGATTTCGATCAATCAAATCGCCCTCCGTCCTGCAAATCCCGATCTCCCTGCATGCATCACTCCGAAAAAAGGGGGATTTTCGGAATTTTTCGATAGGGGGAACTAGCAGTGCATATCCCGCCCTTGCGGCACTAGGCGCATAGCAATACACGAACACCGCTGGTTTCAGAATGAGTTTCTGCGATTCAGATAGTCTCCGAGATTTTTACTTTTTTCCTGGAGTGATGATAAACGCGATCTAGACACTTCTCGATGTCACTCGCGTTGATCATCATAAATTCATGATCACCTACGACGAAAAAGAATGAGATCAATATTTTCCCAATAGCATCGTCAGCACTCACATGTCAAAGGGAAGTCCACACGAAACCTACGACGGGGGAAAAACGAACACGTAATGTATCCCCGTATCACGGACAAAATACGTCGATCCTGAAGATGTCGAGGACATCGTTGTTGCCTAAACATTACTGGATGAGAAACGGGATACGACTTGGTCTAATGAAGAGATCAGCTACGACCAGCATTCAAGAAAAATGTCCCACCTTCATGCAGGTCGGAGTGTCTTATCATACATCTATCGGCAATGGTTCAGCCAGAGACGCGTCACCCCAGGCGCCCCTTTGTTACAATTCCCCTTTCGTACGTCCTGGCCTATAGCCCTTCCAAATGAGAACTCGTATCAAAAAGCGAGAAGGCACTCACCGCATTCCGTGTTCCTCCTGGCGAGAAGATCTGCCGATAGACTCGTTACTGGCAAGGTTGTGACTTCGTGCAATGGACCATTACATCGCTTCTCTGTCTGTTTCTCCCATTTTAAAACGCTACACACTCAACGTCCGGTCCTTTGACCGCCCGTTCATGATGATCCACCGTCTTTACCGCTGAATCTCCAAGGAAAACATCCAGGCACACATCACTATCGGGTAATGATTGTTTGAATGTGTAAAGCCCCCAAGAGCGAAGCGATTGTTCTCCTCGGATACGCTCCCTGGGAACGCCATGTACATGTTTTCGTTAACGTACACGAATGATAGGTTCTCTAGAGCAGGGCCTCGAGCGACTGCGTAGGCACAGTGACAGCGAGTAAAGACAAGGACTTTCGATGACGAAAGCTTATCGCGGTAGGAAATGCGATGTCTCCAGCGTAAGGGAAGTGATGGCCAGAAAGCATCTCTGCCATATGTCATCGAGATGGCCCTTGAACATGTGGCGAGGTGACGTTGGGAAGCTGGGGCTCCTTACCAGTGAGAAAGGATCTTGGCGAACGGACGATGCTGGGCACCAGGGACGAGATTTCGCAGAGGGCAAGGAATTGGTGAAAATCTGGCTCTTTGTTGAGGTGGATGGCTTGGAAGAGATGGTGCAGGGCTCGACCGTGGAAGGCTCAGGAAACGGATAGCGCCGCGATGAGGGATTTTCGGTGGTCGCTGAGCTCGATGAGCTCAAGGGTCATCATTGCCTGGTCTGTTCATGGACATAATGGCCAGCAATACACCGAACTGTTAAAATGGGCTGTGAGGCTCATGGTGGTCGGTTGAAAGAGCGGCGGCCGCGGCAATCACATTCAGATTACATACCCTTCTTGGACATTCACCGCCATGATCCTCGTTGCTCATCACAACTTCCACCATCGTCAAAGCTTTCTCAGCGCTTGGTGCTCGAGTAGGATGTCGTGAGCGAAAGATGTCGAGGACGCTGTATCGTGGTACGCGTCTCATCTCTATCTTTGGCAGTGCACTGATGTTGAGCCCTGGTAGATGTACAGCGACGACATCTGTCTAGGACAGAAAATCGTTTTCTAACTCGTCGATGTTCACGTGCTTGGGCATAGAACTGTGGTGCGATCAAATCTACGAGGGCGCCGTCGAGCAGGTACAGTGGTGTCTTAGGGCAGCCACATCTTCCTGACATCGAACGCTAGTGAATATGCTGGCAAAAATGTCGAGCATGGGTCTCTGTGATGATGGTTGTTGGGTATCAAGCAGACGACACGACCGGAGGAGCTTTCGGCAGCGCAGAGCCGTTTTTCATCCCAGGAATCTCGTCCTCCTGACGTACAGAACCAGCTCACTGCGTATATGCGTATGTACGGAGCCTGCGACTCATTGAATATCCTTCGCCGATCTTGAGGGACGAATATGCAGTAGCTGGTCCTTCTGAACAGTGTTCACGTGCGTATCTTTCGTTTGGGTTGTGGTTCTAGACTAGGAATTGATTGTCATATAGACTGCAGAACCTTTTCGGCGCATCAAATACTCTCTACAGGATTCAAGCGGGGATCGATATGCATTTTTACCTGCGATACAATCAAATGCATGAAGACGCCGTCGGTTTTCAAAGAGAGCATGAGGTCTACGATGACGTCACGGGCAGTACAGAATTTGGATCTTCAATTGAAGGGAATGTATGCCTTCCAGCGGCTCTGACATGGAAATACCGCACCACAATCTATGCTGCCTGTAGGTCTTTTCAACCCGTTTATTGCTCTATTCGAACGTCGTATGTTGTTAGGTCTTGCTTCGGAATAGCTGTCGCCTTGGTGCATTCCGTGCGTGCCAGAGAACCGAAGGCGCGCGATCTATGGATCGCGCGTGCAATGGCAAACACGTCTAGTTATCGTTCGCGTCACCATCGAGGTATTGAGCGTTACCTGGATTCCAAATCCTCTCGGCCGCATTGGATGGCTGTGGGATCCATCATTTACGTTGGCAAGCGGGTCTATTTTTGGCGACTTATATGCGGAAGGCTTTGTGGGCAAAAATGACAATACTTGGCTTGAACGGCAGAAGCTTGGGGCCAAAGTAGCTGAACAAAGATTGCCAGTCCAAAACCAAGAGTCTCTTCGTCGGACTGGAGCTCAGTAAGTAATCAAAATCTGATGCAAATCCCGCAAATCTGATTTATCACTTCATCAGGGTACATCAGGGTACGTATAAATCGGACCTATGGCCTTTCAGAGTTAGATCCTCTTCCCTCGGAAATTAACATCTGAACGCCGATATTATCCTATCTATATCTGATACCTTCGTGGATGTATATCTTCGTACTTTCAAAGCCGCTCTTTATCCCATAACAAACGAAAAAAATTCCTTTATCACGAACTCTACCGGAACCACAATGGTTTCTCATCCATGTGGATGACTGGTCCCCGTTCGGCGCATTATGCCCACTACCTGGCCCGCTCTCCCCCTTCCTCTCCAGAGTTCTGCCAAGCTGTGTCGTCCTTACGCGACACGCGTAATCTCCTGATATAACTCATTTTATCCCGTTTTCCTATGCTGTCTTTGCAGACCAGGCATAGCTCCATCGGTTAGGGCAATCCCCATTCCCAACAACGCCGTGTCCAGTAAAATGAGAGCACCCCTGAAGGAGCACTACCGGATTCCCCGAATCTTGCAGGAGAGTGACCGGTGGTAGTCCCATCGAGCTGCCTAGATCATTCCCAAGGCCCGTCTCACTTTAATGCAACGTTCGACGGAAAGGAGCTCTCCGTTCTTATTGTCTTTCCGTCTGTTTAATTATTACACCTCTCACGAGTCTCTTCTTACGTGCTATCCCACATTAAACTCCAAGATGATGCGGCAAAATTTCTGTCCCGTAGACCACCTGCACGAGGTTTTGCGGGACGTTATCAACTCTATCAGGAAACTGGGATATCGTGGAATCATCGTCTTTGTGTGCCTGTGGTTTCGGGAGCATCCTGGTTGTCAGGAGGACTGTCCCCCATTTGCTTCCCCGGCATTGTCATCCCGTTTAACCTCGTCATCTGTTCTGTTCAATCCCCTACCGGTACATTCGCGGTACCCTGATCCGCCGACTCTATCAATTCCATTCTTGGAAGGCTACCGGCAAGACTTTAAGATGACCTACGTAACCCTCCCCCTTTCCCCTGCTGGTGGTTCATTCGTACTCGACGAAGAGAAAACACCACGGGAAAGTAAGGCCCAGGTAAATATTACTGGCTCTGAAGACTGAGCGATTTATCACCCTGACAGTTTGGTGGAGAATTTACGGCCGACCAACGAAGACTGGAGTATCCCATTGGGGAACAGCGGAGAGCTTGTGTCCTTGCCTGGACCACATGTCTGCATCTGAACCTTAACATGACTCATTTGGACAATCTCTTGGTGGAGCATGCGTACTCTGAGGAGAATATAAAAGCCACTCGTTTCACTCCACCACTATCAGATACCATGTGTGTCATTGGAAGATGCTGCTCCTGCTCGGCAACCCTTTTCAAGTCGCGTTGTTTTTGCAGTCAAGTACTGGACAATATTTCCGTGCTTTGTTCAAGCTGCGAACGACTCCCGCAACGCTCCGCCCCAATCCCAGTGCCGTGGTCTAGGTACGATACGTCTTACTGTAAACGGAGCGTTACTGATACGCAGTAAGGGCTGAATACCGAACGCGGCCTCACATCCGAAATTACTGAGCTGCTGATCAGCGGATCGGGGTACAAGACCTGCCCATGTTTCACCTTCACGTCCGAGGCCGTCGACCGCACATCCAAGGCAAGTCAGTCTCATACATTAGCCAGTCTTTGTAACTTATTTTGGACTTCTGTGCGTACAGCATGTGTAGTCTGTCATACGTCTTTTGCTGTCCTTCCCTAGAATCTAAGGTTCACGGTGCCACTGCAAAGCATCATGGTATGTCGTCAGAACATAAGTGAAAGGCTCTTCTCACATTTACTTATCACAGTACATACTTCTCACAAAATCAAAGCTTTTATGCCACATTGCGGTAGGGATACCTACATGATGGCTCCATTTTAATTCTGCATTTCGCCACATAAGTTGCTGTGTACTCCCTCTCCAAGTTTACCACTCTCAATAACTTGCCAATGGCCAAAGTATCTGTGTTACAATCAAAGGTTGAAGCCGGTGCCATGAACCCACGTCCGCCATCTAGGACAAAACCTCCCACTCGTCCAGCTCACTGACGGAGCTGCAGGAGATTCTCAGGACATGCGATGCGGCCAGCAAGATCCGGAATCCAGACGGTGTCCAATGCCTTGATGGCGACCCAAGCAAAAAAAGAAAACTAAATGCCAGTTATCACGCATCTGTCAAAGGTCCCTACGACACCACCTATAACGAAGGGCCTCACGGCGGGCATCTAATGCCGCGGTCTCTTCTGCCTATGCTTCCGCGCAAAACGAGAGGCTGTTTAGACAGTAAAGCCCGCACATCATCTGTCCTCTACAGATTCCGGAACGTCGGAACATGTCATGAATACTGCTGGACGGATCCGTATTTCGATGCGTCTGTTTCAATGATCTTTACGATAAGAGGTTATAGCGCCGTTTGGGATGCCGCGAAGCTCCTTTTCAGCCTACCAACCAGAATGAACGCCGATCTACAGCTACTCAGGTTTTGGAGTCCCCCAAAAGTAGGCCTTTATTGATCCAGTCCATACTGCAAAATCCGTCTTTTCTCTTTCTCTTGACTCAAGACGGGGAAGTCGCGTACGCCGCAGTCCATATCTTTTTTCGTATAGCAGGAAAATCTCGACTTCCGCTTTCTTTGCAGTAGGACCGATGCTTCCAGTTACCTGGCACTCGTATCGGAGTCCTTCCACTAATTCCTTCAGGCGTCAGCTTTACAGCACCGTCAAGTCGAGCCGTCCAAAGCCCCCAGTCTCCAAAATGAGATCCTTCTCCCTTTTCCATGTATTCCTCTTCAAGACATGACCGCGTGCCCGAACTCCTTAGGACCTCAGTGATAATCGGCATCCAAGTCCTTGGACAAAGGGTCCATTTCCTTTTGGCAGGTGTATAAGACCGACGGAACGTACTTATGGGCGGTGATGTCTTGACGCGCCCTTACCTGAGTATGTGGCGCCGTACCCGAGTCCGGGTTCGAATAGATGTTCATTTCCAGTAAGTACAGCGACCGAAGTGACGCCCATCTCGAAGCCGAAATGGGTTCGTATCGCGTCTAGCCCTGCCTCCACCTGTTGCGGCAAGTATCGATTCGTGTCACTGTTGCGTAGGCTCGAATGGTCCGGAGCCAGTCGATGGGTTCACCATACTCTCTTCGAGTCATGGGGTTGTCATTCCGGAGGACTGCGAGGGATTAATCTCTAGGCTACATAGCGGCACCCCGGAGCATTAGCCAACAATTATGCTCTTGCTCTCAAGCGATATGATATACGCTCGAACAGTCACTTCAACGTGATGCCGAGAGAGCGTCTGTCATTTCTAAAGTATCTCTTCTCTCCGGACTAGGTCAATACAGACGATGGCCGATCAAATATTCACATAGTCATCATACTATGTGTTCCAATTGCCAGCGTAACCCCTTCTGTCGGTCAGATTAATGTTTAGGTGGTGACAGGATTATTGTTTCGCAAAACCCTGTATCGTCGCTATCGTCATGAACACCAATCGGGCGGTGGCATACTCCGATGTTCGATGGGTTGGGTTAAACAAAGGCTGATTGACATATCATAATGAGCCTGAGGTCCTACGAATGTATGTCACCTTTTTTCGCGCAGTCAGAGAGGTGAGTGCAGGCATTCCGAGTCGCGGCGCAAGGATGTCGCTAATCAAACTCTACAGTCTCCCAGAAGTTGCCTGATGCTGTAGAGGCTGAAACACATACCCCTTTACACCAAAAATATGAAAGATACGTGCGCCGAGGACTGCAATTTACAGACAGTCTAGTCCACGCCTCTCGGGAGTGCATTGATGACCACCTTTCTTCACGACTTCACTTTTTTCTGTTGACGAACTTGGATCAAAATGTTCCACTCCATCCTCGAAATGGGTGTTACCTGACTAAACAACTGGCGTTCATTCAACGTCGTACACATCACATTGACAAGACGGAAGACTAAGGGGGGGTACGCATTCGTCCCGACTTTCTGCGATATTCCGTCTCACCTTGTGACCGTCTGTAGGCGATGCTAGGGAGTCCTACGAGCTGGGATAGATCTGGGCGAACAAGTAATGTCTCTCCTCCGTCTTCGTCGAGACTCTCATATTAACTGCTCTCTCGTAACAAGGCACACTAACTACTTATGAACTTAAATTGACAGAAGGAGCGAGAGGTATCTAAAAAAAGCAGGTCGGCGAGGTAGATGGCCCTTCTGTTAGGAGCTTTTACAGGTCTAATTAATCATCACGCGGCTTCGTCCTCCGGAAGACTGGGACATAATGAGGTCCGAATTGAATGTCCGACAGAAGATGGGACCCATGTGGATCTACCTGCAAACAGAGATGCGACCTCGCGCTTTTCCATGTACTTAAACCAATTCATACCCATAAATGCATAAATTAGGTCTGCACGAGATCCATCTACGTGGGGTATGAGTACATAGTCTGGAGACGGTACATGCGGCTGGGTACGACGTGGCTATCATCTATCATCATCGTAAGGCACAACTCTGAAACCTTGAAAGACCAGACACATACATCTCGAATGAGGGGATAGACGTTCATGATGAGTATTCAAATTCAAGTTCTTCGAGCCAGCCGGATTAAAAAATATGTCCATCATCATAGAATGGAGAAGTGCCTGAATGATTAGAGTAGAATGTTCGATAATGCCGGGAATTGCTGCCATGGTGCGTCATAGGATAAGAGGCATTATGAGGCATACTGGGATCTGGATATAGGGATCTAGAAGAGGGAGTGCTCAAAAAAGAACGGAGCGTTTCTGGGTTGATCATCATACGAGGAACAGAGTGCCTGGCGAAATGCTCGTGCTGCTTCGGCGCAACCCTATAACGTCGTGTTGAGATAGAGCCTCCGTCCCGTTTAGGCAAATATCCTCCGTCGTAAACTGTGTCCGAAGATATTTGTGGTTCGCTGGTTCTTTTCTTGCGTTTTTTTCGCCCTTTGGATGCGGTCGAAGGGCAAGCCGAGAATGCAATCAAGGGCATTCCTGGTGCACAAATGACGTTGATGAGGCGATATTCGCATGGTCGGTATCGGTTACTAGTGCTGAGTCTCGCATCAATGCGCTCGAAAAGTAATTCAGCCTGCCTCCAGTGCGACTGCTGCGCTTGTTTTAGCTGTTGTCCGTCATGTATGGTCCGGTCATAAATGAGGATATTCGGACTGAACCATCTTTTGAGAGCCATGTCGACGAATCTGACCTTGTCGTCGACTATTAAAACGGCAGATGGCTCCATATCATGCCCATCAAGGAAATAGATGTGACGCTGTTGCAGTTTTAGAAAAGAGGTGTAAACCTGGGAGGGATTAGAGGGATGAAGCACTCCTAGGTCTGCACGTACCAATGCACGATCTTTATACGACACCATTCGTGCTCCCTCTTCTATACGTTTGACTAACCCGATCATATGGCCATCGCGAACTAGACAAGCCAAAACCGGAGTAGTCAAATCCAATGGTTCCAAATGTCGGCATCCGTCTATCATGCACTGCAAGGCCAGCGAGGACGTGAGGTTATAAGCGTATTCTACTTCTGTGATTGTATATTAGCACAGGGTGTCTCCACACGTCTATCACGGTGGTATCACTTACCGACTGGCTTGACCCCGTCCAACAAGGCACGCTTCCAGCCCGCTTGTAACCACTCGGTTACCTGGAGCTGGCTCTCCTCTACGCAAGGATATCCGGCCAAGTAGGGGATTTGGAAAAAGATTTGCTTCTGCGGAATAAGGCGAGCGCGCCCGTCCCATGCGATATACAATGTTGCTTGCCGAATATCGTCAAAATCAACAGAATTGAGCAGCAACTCCTACCAATGTAATACTAAATCTACGTTGGCCGTCTAAAAAATGGTTAAGGCACATACAATCAACTCGAGCTCTTTCAAGAGACCGTCACGCTCGCTGAGAGGCGGACCCCAGATAATAACTTCATGGTTGTTTCTGAGAAGCTGAAACATGGTTCTGCCAGTTCCAGATGCCTCGTAGCGGTCTTGGTAGAAGCTGACTTGATCTATGATGGGGCATGAGTGTTCGAACACCGCCAGCACTGATAAATAGGTGGACTGACCGCGAACAACGATTGCATTCGAGGGAATCGAATGAAGAGTCCCGCTCAGCGCAAAGCCGGCTTCATGAATGATATCGTCATAGATATCCTGCTGGGGATGAAACTGACCGGTCATACAGTCGTCTGTGAGAAGGAGGGGAGAAAACGGAGTAGACGCTCATGTTGCAGACGCCCGCTATACGGTAGACACCCGAAACGAACACATCAAAAAGAATTGAATGGGTACGTGACGACTTATCCTATTCAGGCGACGCCTAGCCTAAAATAATACACTGTTCAGATGGGCACCGCGGCGGCTAGATACAATGAACAGGGAAGTGAGGCAATAACGCCCCGTTTGTTTTGGCAGTTACATGTCGGCTGGATCCTCAGAGGATACTAGAAGCGTCTCGTGAGCAGGACCGAGAGATTGTGAACGAGGTGACATACCGCCCTGTCGACAGCCTTTGACTGCGGGAGCTTGTCAGCTTGTCCGAGCTTATGTTCGAGAATATAGCGTTGATATCGGATCAGACTGTGTTGCTGGTACGGTGCTTATCGATTTTGAATGATGACAATATGGTCCCTGAGATTATCAAATGGAGGTGAAGATACCCGCCAACAGTGATGTTAGCAGGGTGAATGTAGCGCAGTAGACAATGATTGTCCAAATTCGCGTCAGGACACAAGTGCTGAAGCCAAATGATGCAGCTATGGCCAAGAACTTGTCATAAAATATCGATGAGGCACTGGTGATGTATTTAGACGCCCCATAGCAAGATCGAAAAATATGCAATGAGACATACAGAATGTACGTGGGCTACTGACATCTAAAGCACATCAGTAACGGTATACCAAAGCGATATTGAAACATACTAGAGCACGTCGGAGGAAACGTCTACCACCTGGATAGAGCATTCAGACAAAATCGCGTGAATACTCTTAGGACATGGAAGGAAATGAATGAAAGAACAACTGTAGAGAGCGGTTGTGGGCAAATTATTTTCAACTTGCATGGACGTGGGTCACCTTCCAGCGAAGCGCTGACTCTGCGCAACGGCGCTCGTACACTCCTGGGGAGTCCTTCTGGTGCGTTTTCGGCATCACAATCATCAACTTTAACCGTCAGTACTGAACGTCCGTTACCGTTCTATCAAGCATAGCCACTGGAAAGGGAAATGCGATTCGCAAATGTGTGCCTGGAGCCATTGTAAGAACATCGTTGGAAAATCCCAGAAGAAAGGGCCACGGCGAGCAGAGCCAAGATATTGGTAAATCAAAACTGCAGTAGTGAGGAGATGGTACCGAAGGCAGGATGAAAACCCTGAATGACGAATAATTGGGGAGGTTTAAGTCCAGGCCGGCCCGTGCCGGTAAGGAGCGAGGCGCGGTTCCTATCGGCATATGCCGAGGGACAATGCCTCAATGACGTCAAGAAAACGCGTTCTATGTCACCACCTCGCGCGATTCCCTAACCGGTGATGTGCTTACGTTCCGGTCTGAAAGATCTGCACATATTCTGTAAATGACTAGTATCGGTAGAGTAAAAGAAGGATAAGGAGTAGCAAAAAGTGAGGATAAGACAGGAAACTGTGAAATACATTGTAACATAAACCCAACCGTCAATCTATAACCAATTCGTAGGCCCGCTCATAAAGTCAAGCCCGCACAAAAAGTTCGTCGTGGCTGAAGGCGAACTAACCGCGATGACTGCATGGTTTTGTGGATAGGGAGAAAGGGAAAGACGGCTGAAAGAGGCTAGTCAAGCTCTTTACAGGCCGCGTAGGAATGGCTTTAATGGTAAAAAGTGAAGTGGAATGACGGAAGGGAAAAGAAGATGTCGAATATAACCTCGACGTCATAGCTGTAATGAAGAAGGCTCGGCAGATAATCGATAGGGGAAATGAGGCCAAGGGTTGCAGTGTGGGGTCGGTGATAAATGCGATAGAAATGGATGACAGAGAACCGCGGAATCACCGCTCATACGCTTGAAATATGCTGCACCACCGACATGATTCAGAGGCCTATAGATCCCGGCGCAGTCAGGTACTGATGGGATGGAGAAAGTTGAAAGTACGAACTTACCTGTCAAATGGATTCTACAGCTGTCTAAAGAGCCGGTGTAGGTCAAACCTGTTATACGTAGGGTATGGTGAGAATAGGTAGAGGGCGAGGTATCCAGGAAACTTGCCTTAAACCGCTACGAGGGCGAAGGATCTTGCTTAGCGTGTCGCCCCTAACCCGACTCCCGAGGCTGTGCCCATAGGCTTATCGATAATTCCCAAACATACGAGGCGTGCGTCGACTGGCTTCTCGTCATACTCCGGAGCAATCTCCCAACCAGTGGAGTTTCTCAAGGTCTCGACGACGATAGTATCGGAGGACTCGGCGGGGTAGAATGATGAACAGCCCCCTCGTTGGTACCGCTCGCAGCTAGAGCAGAGTATCATGGCATTATCCACCACCTTCGGGCAAAAGCAACCCCTTCCGTAGATGTCTCTCGAGCAAAAAGAGCACCTAGCAATGATACACATGAGAATGGACGGATAATGAGATGTATGGCGCATACTGGAGCTTTCGGGCCTTTATATCCCTCTCGACATCGAGACACTGGTCACATACACGTAACAATGACCCAAATTTTATTCCATTCTGCTCGACCCCAGCGAGCCCGATGCCACTAGTACCAAAATGACCAACAGCGATAATCGATTTCTGGTCGGCCGAAAGACTAATTTCCAAAGATATATCTAGCATATCGATGACGGTCCGTTCCCGTATGGCTCGTTTACTTGCTGATATCCATTGTTTCGAAACACTCTTGCAGGATCGATGAGTCTCATCCAGCATAACCCAGTGACACTGTACAAAGCTGTATTATAAGCAATCCCTAAGTGTCTAGACGAGACCACTGAAGAAGAGCGAAAACTTACCCTCGGGGGTGACGCTGGTAGACTCTTTTAGATCTTGGCATCCGCTGGTGGACATGCAGTCGGCAATGGAGGACCCCCCGAGAAGCCCAGGCTGCGCGCGGTATGGGCAAAGGGCGGAAGACGCAGGGTCCTCCTAACATAATAAAAGATTCATTTCGGAGTCATCGTGCCATCTATTCTTCATGTTCGCCGCACCACGGGACTGGGAACAACGCGTCGAGACATTCATGGAGCCTACACTTCGGTGGTGAACGAGTAGCATGAACATCTACATTGCACCGGTAAAGAGGCTTCCGCGTTCCATGGGAACAGCGTGAAGACGGGTGTTAGCGTTCAAAGAAATGGCCGGTAATTGCGGGAGCTGAGCGATGTGGAGCTAGGGCAAGGGGTAGCAAGATAGGGCGACAGTCGGATAGCGTCAAGATCCGCCTGATAAGAAAAGAACAGGTTCCCGCAGTCCAATGTATGACAAACGAAGGCATCGATGCGTTGCAGAAGCTTGTGCCTACTTTTCATGAGGTCTTCCCTACAGAAAGTATTGATATAAATCACTGTTGTATAGAGTTAAATGGTTGAAACTATACTCACTTACAGACAAAATCGTCCAAGGATGGAGTACAGCTTCACTGTCGTCTTTGTATACCCGCCAGCTTCACTGAACTACGCCGTCGAGCACTGGAAGAACTTCTATCACCCGAACCCGTCGCCACCCCATGAGAACGAAAGAACAGACATTGTACTGGAGCAGGGCTAAGACACAATCGAAAATAAGCAGCCCCCCTTTGCGTACAGACTCTGAGGCCCGTCGACGTCGACAGTATATACGAGAGCGACCCCGATTTTGCTGGCGCCGAGTAATGCACGGCATTTCCTCAAGTCAGAAGATGCGACCCGCAAATTTTGAATCTGAAAAAAAAATCAATATCTCAATCACAATGGAGGCAAAGGCTACGCATGCGGGGAGTAATAACTCTAATGGTTATCTGATAAAAGCTCAACTCAAACGCTGTTGGTCGTCTAGTGTGCACGGCAGGAAACCAAAATATGTGAGATGTTGTTCCCTTCGTCGCGCTCGGCTTGGAGAAATCTGACTGTTGGCACATTCCCCTATAATGTGGGGGAGCTGTTCAAGAGCTGTTTGGTTCAGAGCAACAATCCGATTTTTGTGAAGGAAGGACATAAGACGTAGGAAGTTCACGGTTCAGGCCTGGAAAATCATAAAGGTGGTGGTGGTCGCGTAAGGTTCCAATAAGGAGCAGCCTTAGTGCAGTGCTGTACTGTTCGGTCGCCCGACCTTGGGCCGAGGTAGTCTCGTAAACCTGACTCATGAAGAAAAGTCGTTCAATGGATGTAGAGTCTGGAATCTGATCGAGGGGCGGAAGGGGGGTATGAGCGGTACTTGAACAAAGTGATGGCCGATATCCGGCATCGTGGGCGCGTAATCCAAATTCGGAACCTGCTCTCACCAACGACGTGGCGTCGTCCCTCCCTTACTCTACGTCCTCGCGGTCCTCCCAGAGACATATGTCGATGATTTAGGACCACATATGGACGGGTATATAACATTTCTCCTTGAAGAATATGCTCGATCCATTCTGGTGACTTAGCAGAAGGAATATTGTGGGTATTAGGGAGCGTGGTACATGTAATTTTAGAATCAGCGGTGAAGGCATACATTATTAAATAATGAGAAGGGAGGGACTACTAAGTGCTTTAAAACATCGAGGATGGGAGAGGAGATCGGTTTATCTATCTACTTTGGGCGATCGCGGGAGCGCGCCCATGATGCCGGCTTCGGCAATCACACATTTTCAAGTAGCGCTCATACCCCCCTCCGCCCCTCGATCAAGTCCTAGACTAGGGCCGAGGTCAAGGTTGCTAGTCACGAAATTTCGGGACGGTTGCCGGCCATGGCTGCGCACATTTTAGGTTTGTTTCCGATCCCGACAGCTTTGTCATGACCTGTCTGCGTTCTCTGGTTCAATCATTACAAACGCCGTAGCTACCCCATTTGCTGCATGCGAGATCGCCGCGAGTCATGTTCATTTACTGACCGTGCCTGTGATGACTCGGTCATGATTTCTTGATGATCTCGGCTGTTGCGGGCGTCGCAGGAACTGCACAAGGCAAACGCAAGACTAGCCAGCATAACTACCGCCATCTTCCGAGCTTGAGAACTCAGAAGTATTTACCCGCGTAAATTCTGTATGACCATTCGCCCAAGCGGGGGTACGACGAGATCGTTTCCGATTGACTTAACTCCCGGGCATACTAAGTAACTTCTGGCGTGTATTGGTGAGATGACGAGTCTCACTCTACAGTTCACTCTGGAGCCTAAGATACCTGCTCACATGCTCCGATGTTTTCGTCGCTGTTCGGGGTCGGTTCCGTCATCTACTCTGGAGCGAAGCTGGTCAGGACGTATGTCCTAATCCAGGGTCTTTCAAAAACCTCTAGGTGAAAAGTAGTTCAGTTTATCATTCCTACTTTATGATATACAAACAATATCCGCTGCCTAATGCAGAAGTCGCCCGCCTAATTCTTCTTGCACCATATGCATATATACCTACGAAATTTTGGAATTTAATAACCTCAGAATGAACACGCGGGATAGCTTAGTAACGTATAATCACCGAATGCCAGGGAATAGGAGAATACTAGTCACGGTGTCGTAACTGCCCGATGGTAAAACCATGATCGAGGTGTGTGAAGTTCGAACTGAGTTTCCCTCCCATGAATTTGTTTTCCTAAACATTTCGGAATCAGGCATTGAGACTCTGTGCTCGCAAAGCCACAAACCTGCTGGTCTAGTAGCAAAGGGCTGGCAATGACGGCAAATGTCTTGGCCATCGAGTCCTCCACCGATGCCTGACGTGCTACGCGGTTGGCAGCTCTTGCAATAGCCCATGTAGAGCACCGTAGAGCAGTTGCATGCCGGCGTATGAGATTCGACCCCACACGAACAGCAGCGAAAGTCGACACACATGATGGGGGTGTTGAGTAAAGAATGGGTGAAGTGACTGTAATAGTATGGGTTGTGTGTCTTCTAAGTTCTAAAGCCAGATTTCCTCCATGGCTTTATACTGTCCAGGATCATTTACTAAGCCTCTCAAAACAGAATGTAAATAATAGACAGACGGACGTACCACTGCTATTTCTAATGTTAGCTCCGACCGCTCACTGCTCAGGTGTACGGATAATTCTCGCATCAGCCAGGGTGGCACACTCTGTGTGTTCTCCCCCCTTTCGGAGAGGCTCCGAAGACAGGACCAATCAAGTCAACTGAGTTCAAAAGCATCTTCAGTGAGTACGACGGCCAGATATTTCCCAGAGGCTAAGTTTTAGCCAATTTTCACATCGAGGCCGAGTCCATAACCAGTTGAATGTTGAAACAGTGTTCCCAAATCATTCTACTCTCAGTCTGAGAGCGCAACAAAAGAGAGGTTTAAGCGAAGCAAAATATACCTGACAATATGGGTTACGAGAATTGTGGAATCCAGCTAAGCAAGGCTACTGCTTTTAGAGCGTATCGGGTGAGTCTGATTAACATCAGAGGCCCAGGCTGCGGAGCTGGTACGACACGCCTACAATCATATGATTCTGGGGATCACTGGCTAAGTAAGTCGCCAGATAGAAAATGATCTTTGACTGCTACGAACCATTTGGTCACGGCGAACCCTTTTCCCTGATAGTCCGGTTCTAGTCTTAATTATTCTTCTTTTGTCTGGACATATCGAACCACTATTTAACGTACGTGAGCATCAAGCGGACCTTGAATGTCGAACCCGTGGAGTAAAGCTGAATCTGTGGTTTTGCGTTTGTTTCATGTGCTCAGTGACGATAAGATACCCTCAAAGAATACCCGGTTAGAACACATTTTACGGACTGTAGATGATTCTATTCACCGGAAATGCAACTACAACGGTTCTCTTTCAAGCACCGAATTAACCTTCTAACGCCCTCCGTGGATTGTGCCAGGGGCCGCTGGGAAAAGTCCTAAATGGAGAACATTTCAAGAGAAGGATAACACAATTAATAAAGACCGGCCTCAACTTGCCAGCTCCGTTCACGACCAGACGGGTGGATCCGTCCATGGGATCGCAGTAATTGGAATGACATCGCACCCTATAGACAAAGAAGCTTGTGATGAGCGGTCGGGGGAAGGTTTTCTGAGGAAACTCAGGAACGACGTAGAATTGAAAGGATAGTGGAGAACAGACCAAGTGCCTTCAGCCTCGGCGTCCGTAGCCTGAGACGCTTTTGAACAGATCCGCTTTCTGGAAATGCTCGTAGCACTACACCGCGACTACGATTCTGGCAGCTCCCACGATGCCTATCAGGCATGCCCTACTATGCCAAATATAGCATGGAGACTCAAAGCCTAGCGCCGAGGCTTTATGCCTGATTGTCCCTCTAGGCCCGTGCACTTGTGGGGCCGCACCGCCGATCGATCAAGTAAATCGTCCGCCACCCTGAAAATCCTACGTATGGGAGACATGATGAACACTGAGCACAATCGCGGTCTAGACAGGAGCTTCTCGATATTTATCATCATGGCATTCACGATTGCCTACAAGGAGGAAGAATAATCAGGTCGACATCGTCAGAACTTAGGCGGCCTACACGACAACGGAAGCCTATAATCTTGTGGACAACGCACGGCGGGGAAGAGACGAATGTGTAAGGTGTCACAGCGTAGCAATCAATCCCGACGATAGTGACCGCGGTTGTCCAAACGTTACTGGTCGGAAAACGGGACAAAACTGGAACTTGAGATCAGCGACAACCGGCACTCGAGAAAAATATCTGACCTTTGGGTAGGCTGAAGTGTTTTATAATACATTCATCGCCGATGGTTCAGTACAGACGTGGCCAGGCATCCCGTTGTTATAGCTCCCCACTGACCATGAGGCGGAGCGTACTCTTGCCCAGATCCTCGATGAACTAGACGTTATCCCTCTGAACACATTCTTAGGGGTACAGACACGCCCAGGAGTTATGGGATTTGACGGGGTAAACAATAGCTGTATTCTGACCTACAGCCCTTCCAAATGAGTACTCGTACCAAAAAGCGAGAAGGTACTCACCACGACCTGTATTCCTCCTGACTATAATGGATTGCTCGAGAGGGTATCTGTGCTGATAGAGTCGTTGACGGGGTTGTAACTGTGATGGTTAGTTGCGCAATAGACCACCACGTCGCCACTCTGTTTGTTCCGTTGGGAAGAGAAAACAGCTGTGGCTCCTTGCCCCACGCAGAGGGCAAGGAATTGGTGAAAACATGACTCTGTGATGAGGTGGATGGTAGGAAGAGAAAGGACAGGGCTCGACCTTCCAGAAACGGATGGCATCGTGATTGGAGTCGCGGCGAGCGCATGTTAACCATGGTCGCCTGCAGGTTTGCTTATGAAGACAACGGGCAGCAACGCAGGATACTGTTCAAAATAAGTTGCATTTGTGATGAATGCAAGGACTGCAGAGTCGTGGTCGATCGGAAGAGCGACAGCGGCAGTCACGTTACCCTTTTTCATTTACCACCACCAGCATCACCACAAATACTTCGAGCTCATCGGGCTACCGTCGCTGCCTATTATTTCAGAATTACCAATCCTTTTATCAGCGCTAAGTACTCGAATAAGATGTTGTGGTCATATCATGTACGAGTCACGCTTTCTCTTTTTAGCGGTGAGCTATGATTGATGTCGAGCACTGGTAGATATACTCACATTTTCGATGACATCTTTGTCAAGGTATTGAATGCCACCGACAGACTCCAGAATCTTCTGGGCTCATGGGTTCCTGTCTAAAGGGCTCAAGACGGCGACGACCTTTGTCCAGGACCATAAATTCATGTTTTAACTGGTCGATATATGGAACAGAGTCAAGACCTGTGATACAACCAAATGCGCGTCCAGAGACCGTCGTTGGATATTGTGGAGATAGCGGGCTTGCATTTGCGTCTTGGGCAGCACAAAAAATAGATCTTTGACCGAAGAGAATAGATTTATTTCTTCAAACAGCTAGTTACAGAAATACCTCACTTGCGGAGCTACGTCATAGTGCTCGTAGTACGTCTTTTCACTCGTTTTACTACTTTGCTCTCAGACTTCGTACGTTGTTTGGTCTTCCTTGAACAGCGGTCGCCTTGGTACATTTCTGTGTGTGCCAGAGAACCTGGGAAAGCCTACCTATGGATCGCGCGTGCAGTGGCAAACGCAGCTAGCATTTGTTTATGTCACCATCAAAGTATTGATCATTACCTGGATCCAAATCCTACTGGATGGCTGTGGGATCCACCCCGTAGCGGCATTTACGCTCGCAAAGCGAGACCTAATTTTGCCTAGCATCATATACGCATTCGAGTGCGGGAGCCTTTGTGGCAAAAACGGCAATACTTAACTAAAATGGAAGAGGCATAACGCCAACCTCGAGTCCTTTTGTCGGAGGAAGTTCAGTAAGTAATCAGAATCTGATGTAAATCTCACAAATTTGACCTATCACTTATCAGAACATATGGCCTTTGAGAGTTAGATCCTTTCCTCTCGGAAATTCCCATTTTGAACGCTGTGGACATATATCGTCGTACTCCAAAAGCCGCTCTTTCTAATAACTGGACACAAACGAGGGGTTCCCTTTATCACGAAAGGTCCTGGAATCAATATGTTTTCTCATTTGGGCTAAACACCCATAGACCAAGGGCAACCTGACTTTGGTTACCGTGACCTTCTCTCCTCCCTTCCTTTCCGAATTCTTCTGGGGCGGCTGACGTAGACCATCAGCATCTGACCTGCATTTACTTCCCCACATTGCCATCCCGTTTTATCCGGTGTTCGAAGCCGTCTATTCAATCAAGCATACATCGCCGGTTCACTCGTGGTACCCTGATCTGCCGATTCTTTCAATTTCATGCCTGGAAGGCTACCGGCGGCAAGATTTTATGGTATCCTATGTCCCAGCTCTCCCCTTTTCCCAGCTGGTGGTTCACTCGTACCCGGCGAGGATAAAAAATACCCCGGGGAAGGGAGAGGCAGGTAAACATCACTCACTCCGCAAACTGTGCGACTTATCACCCTGACAGCCTCATGGAGAATTCACGGCTTACCTTTGACGAAGACAGGAGCTATCTCAGTGGGAACAGCGGAGAGCTTGTGTTCTTTAATTTTCCTGGACCTTCACATGTTTGCATCTGTCTTGACATGAATCATCAGCTCAATGGGGCGTAACTGGACCGTGTGATAGATGATATGGATGAACTCTGCGAGTCGCCCCCCAAAATGCGTAATACTCACTACCGTTTGACCGAGACAATAACTCAGAGGTGAAACCCTCTTCCGGGTATGACGGGACCTACAGCTAGTCCTATTTACAGAGAACGAGTCTGGCGACGAGCAAAGCCACATGCTTCTGATTCCTCCACCCACTTCGTGGTAAAATTTTCGTTGTGATAACATGCCGTACTTACCGACAACGTCAAGTCATCATCTGCTCTAGAGCGTGGCTTGTCGAACTCATGGGTAATAATCCAAAATATCTCATAGAATCAGGTGAATAATTCAGCCTATTATTGCTGCGGGTGCGCAGACAATCTCCGCTGATTGATCTAACTTTCCAAGGTTGATCATGATCCAAGGGGGAAGGGACAGGAACGGTAACCCGTAGGTAAAATAATAAGCATGCGGCAGGCCCAAATCTTGCGAATAGGACCTACATGGACTCGGAACCTTGAATTAGAATGATATCGAAACTTAGTTTCTGGTGCCTGGGTATACAGATACATGCACATTCTTGTGCTTTCTGTCCATCATCATATCAGTTCCATTGAAGAGAATAATTGGTATGGAATTCGTTCAGGGATATGCGTAGATAACTGGTCGAGGTTCCACTAAGATGTCAGACCCATGGCATTGTGATATCATCAGTGGTCAGAATCCGACAAGGCCAGTCATTTGAGAATTGTCCGGGTTAGTCGCTGATGATCTGTTCTGTTCCTCGCGGTGGTGGTATGTTGTCGTGGAGACACACATCACTTCCGAGGATCCAGAGAATCTTATGAGACTCGCTATTGGCCAAAAGTCCCATGGAAGTTGGCTGAACCGACGGTATCATGAATATTGTAAACCGATGTAAAGGTAGCACTTTATGAAACTGCGTACGACCACAAAACATTATTTAGGGCTTCAAATTATTTCTCCGCCATCAACCTAGAAAGCTACAGAGATAGATTGTTCCCATTCATCGAAGACCGGCTAGTAGCCAAGACCGAGTAGTACGATGAGGTACGTCGCCAGATCTTGCTCGGGACCTTTCGGCCACTTCATTCCGAAACGCTAGTCCCATAAGGATTCCCTGTCAATGTAACTCAGTCTTGTCATTGGCTGGAGGCAACAGTAAAGGGCTGTAAAGGGTGGGCTTACGAGAAAGAAGTAGCCGAGATCCGGTTGGAGAATCTTGAACTTTGGGGTTGGAATATTCGCGGGTTCTAGTGACCAACGCCCATGTGTCCCGATCACGACGAGCGACTGAACCTTATATCGGAAGGCTAGGCTATGGAGCTTCTGTGAGTGCGCTATGAAGCACTTGAGGTTACGGTGATTGTTCTGTGACTGTCAGGTAATCCCATATTGAAATGCGGAGAACCAATATAGTCGTATTGCACTAACGAGTCATAATCACATCAAACCAGACAGCAGCGTGTTGTACATGGGTGTCAGGTAACCCAGCGGGTCTTGAATATCAACGCGAAGCCTCGGAACAAACTGAGCGCATTGTCTTCGGGCTAGACGGGGGTGTTTAATTCGATGGTATTCTCTCCAGTTTAGACACTGGCAATAGTAGACATTTCCGAGAACGATTTGGGTTTAAATATGACTACGTTCCACGTGTAACTCGAAAATGCAGCTGCATGAGAATGCGAACTTCATCGGGGCCTTCAGCTAACAAAACGCAGAGGCGATCTTTCGTTGTTTTCTTTGTGAAAGCGTACACCAAGGGGCAGCGAGAGCCGCCGAAGGTCACAGAGGGAAGTATCAAAGAGAAGGTTGACACAATGATCAATACTGACTCGGCGGTGTACATGCTTCTCATATCGCGAGCCGAGCTCAGCCCCGTTTGACACAACGGAAGGATATCCGATGCCACAAACAAGAAAGCCTCGGTAGTTATTTGGACCTGCTAAATTTCCCCATTCAGCACCAAAATTAGGCATCAAAGCCCTGCCTAGCGCTCAAGCCAGAGTTTCTTGTCCCGACCCACCGAGGTTTATCGTCCATCCGAGCCTTAAAAATCCAAAGTCATGATAATGAAATTCAGGGTCGGCAGCGCTCTCCAGAGCCGCCTACAAAACAGAAGAATCAGGGAAGGTTTCTCATTGATATCATGACACTTACACTGCAGCTAAGGTCCTCGAGGAGCCAGACGACGCTGACTCTTCCAACATAGTCAAAGAGCGTTGCGAAATCACCGCCCAAAGGCTCGGAGGACGGCGGACACCACCTTGGTGAAGTAGGGAAAAAGCCATTGGACAAGTAACATGTAAATCCTTCTAGGTGGTTGGCATCTCCCGGGCAGCATGGCGGTTCTAATGACCTTACGTTACCTCCAGTATCGGATGGAAAGATAGAGCAACGCACCTGGACTATTGTAACAGTCTTTCGTGTGCCCCAAACCCCGCGCCGGACAAAAGAACCACGTCTTGACGCCGGCCATTGCACAAGTGATCAAAAAGCTTGCGAGAAGCCAGTAAGGGATCGCATGGGCACCAACGCAAACGTCTGGGGTGAGCACGCCGTTGTAGAATATTATGTGATGGTGCGGCAATCCTGATTAGGCCGTTTTGGGGACTGTTGATCACTTCGCTGTGAAGAAAAGGCAAGAAAAGGCTGGATTTCAGGTGATGATGCCAAGGGATGCATTTCGGGGTTGATAATGAACGTTGCTGATGATACGCAATAGTATGAGGACGCTCATATCCTCGGATTATGTTACGCCACTGACGTGACTCAGAGGTCTATAAAGGCCGGCGCAGTCAGGTACTGATTGCCAGATATGCCGAAAATACGAACTTGGCTGTCAAACGGATTCTACAGCGATTCAAAGAATCGGCGTAGGTCGAACCTGTTATATGCAAGGCATGCTAAGAATGGGTACTAAAGGGTGAAGTATCCAGAAAACTCGCCTTAAACGCCACGGGAGCTACGAAGGATCCTCCGTCGTGGAGCTTGACGCCTCTCCCCTCAGTTCTAACCCCGAGGCTGTGCTCATGGGCTTATCGATATTTCCCAAAGATGTAGGGTGCCCGCTGACTGGCTTCCCGTCGTACTCCCGAGTAAACTCCCGGCCAGTGGGTTAGTCAAGGTCTCGAGGTAAACGATGTCGAGAATGAAGCATTCAACCGGGTTGGAGAACAACTGGGCCCGTCCTTGGTACCGTTGGCAGCTCAAGCAGAGTATCATGGCATTGTCCACCACCTTCGGGCAGGAATAGTCCCCTCCTCTGGAGCAAAAAGACCACCTAGCAATGATATAAATGAGAATAGTGGATAATGAGATATTTGAGCACCTACAGGAGCTTCTTTCTTGAAACGAATTACTGTTCACGTACACGTAAAAACCACCGAAATTATTCCATTCTGCTCCAGCCCAGCGAGCCCGATGCCACCAGCACCAAAAGACCAATGAATAGCGTATCGATAACGGTCTGTTTCCGTACGACCCGATTACACTCTGGTATCCACTGTTTCGAAACGATCACTGATGATTTTTGTAGGATCGATGAGTCTCACCCAGCTGAAGGCAGTGGCGTTTTACAAAGCTGTATAGGCGAGCTCTGAGTGTCTAGACAATGCCACCGAAGAAGCGAAAACTCACCCTCAGGACCTCGGGAGCGATGCGACGTTCTTTTTTTAGATCTGGGCTTCCCGCTGTTTTGAGTACAGCCAGCCGGCGATCGATTATTGGAGAACCCCCAGGCATGGGCAAAGGGCGGAAGACACATGGTCCTCCTAACATGATAAAGGATTCATTTCGTAGTCATCGTGCCATCGATTCTTTAGGTTCGCCGCACCACGGGATTGGGCAGAACGCGTCGAGACTTTCGCAAGGCTCGAATTTCGATGATGGTACGAGTGGCATGAACATCTACATTGCACCGGTTAAAAAGCTTTGGCGTTCCATGGGAACAACGTGTGGACGGGTGTTAGCGTTCAAAGAAATGTCCGGTAATTACGGGAGCAGCGATGTGGAGCTAGGGGGGTATAGCAGGATAAGGCGAGAGTCGGACGAGGGTAGGGTCGGAAAACAGTGAGGACGTGTAACTTGCAACGAGGATGTCCAGTGTCGGCCTTTGCCTCTCCAGGTGCTAATCCCGTCACAGCATTAAGATCCACTTGATCAGGAAAGAACAGCTTCCCGCAGTCCAATGTGTGACAATAGGCTTCCACGAAGACGTTGAGCTTGCAGAAGCTTGGATACTGCTGATTTTTAATTACCTACAGAAGGTACTGATATAAATCACAGTCGTATAAATCGATACAATCACACTTACTTGTGGACAAATCGTCAAAGGATGGAATTTATGTTCACTGTCGTCTTTGTATACTCGCCAGCTTGATTCAACCGCGCCGTCGAGTACTGGAAAGAGTTCTACCGCCCGGAACCGTCCGTCACCCCGTAAGAACGAAAGAACGGTCATTTTACTGGAGCATGGCCTAGACACAGTCGGAAAGAAGCCCCCCTTTGCCTACAAACGCTGAGGACCGTGGACGCTGACAGCATAATTGGTCGGCGAGAGCGACGCCGACTTCGATGGTGTCAAGTACTGCACAGCGAGCTCCCAAGTCAGAAGATGCGATCGGCAAATTTTGAACCTGAAAGAAATTCAATGTCTCAATCGCAATGCAAGTAAAGGCTACGCACGTGCGGTGCAATATCCGATTAAAGCTCGACCCAGACGCTCTTTGTCGTTTAGGGTGCACGGAAAGAAACCAAAATATGCTATAAAAATTGCGAAGCGAGGGATAAAGAGCTGATGATGCACATGCATGTTAGTATGAGGGAAAGAGAGGAAGGATTCGCACGAACACCAAATCATACATGCAGCCTCTGGGGCTGGGTTAAGCTTGGGTTAAGCCGTGTCAGACTAGACCCAATATGGCGCTCCATCGATAGGAGTATACTGCGTAAGGAGCCAGTTTGGATCGGCATGTGTGCCATGTAGCCAGCGCAAAATTGAGTAGCACAATATTCTCCTGTATCTTTGCTTTCTAGCTACCAGCCTTGAAATCGTTTACCAGAGCTCATTTCGGGTGTGATTCCGCGCGGACAAAGATGGAATACGGTGAGGAAACGGAAGCCTCATGGCGGTTTGGAAAAGACCTCGATCCGGCCCGGTACTTCCGGGACCCAGCTTTCCCACCCTCAACAACCATCAACAAAATCTGCTACCTATAAGAACTGGAAGTTCCCGCGGTCAACTTAGTGACTCTTTTCTTCACCTACTTCTTACAAGAGGCTCAGAGCAAGTACGCCTAACCCCCTCCCTCTTGCGAAGGCGCTCTCGCGTCAGACATGCTGTGCGCTGCTTCACGTCTTTATATTTCTAACCAGGACTCAGAAATGATGCGTTCTCCCATTATGTATTTCTCGAACGAAATATACAGCGCGCTTGTTTGGATTGTGCCGACTTAGACGTAACGTTCACCCAGTAATGCCACAATGTGCGAGAATAACCTCTACTGGTTGCTCGCAAAGGGAAGCCGTAATGTGGGGAAGCCAGATAGGTTCGTCCATTTGCACTATCTCGTTTTACTTCTAGCCTGAAATTGTAGCGCTTTTTCCCACAATGAAGTTAGGCGATAATCATCTCATCTTGACGCAGAAATCCATTAAATGTACGTGACAAATCGTCTTTGTTCATCGGGCCACCCGAACCGTCATTCTGATTTGCTCTTCTCTTTACCAGGATCAGAGGGCTATTTCTGAGTGCGCATTACTAGTCCCGGCCCGCTGTGGGGATTATCCGGAGTGTTCTGATGATAATTCTGAGGGTGTTTGTGGACCTGTGGTAGCCCGTCGAAATGCATTTGCATGCGTCTTCCGAGAGCGTGTTGAAGCAAGTCCTATGAAGGTATCAAACTCATGGAACTTAACACAAGTCTCAATTTCTTGTAAGTACCTTCATCATCGAGACGTTGGACGCGCTCGTGCCGCGTATATACGCAGCATCGAGAAACACATTTCGGCGGCGCAGAAACGGAGGAAAAAAGAATATACCTCATTACCATGACATATATCTCTAAGAGGATTGTTCGTGCCCCGTAGACTAGCCGATACGGGTCAATCTCAGATCCAGATGGAGTCATGCAAATATCTATTGGCTATCATCTGACGTTGCAGGAATAGCACCATACCGGTATCTGATGAGGTGATTGTTGGTCGAGCTTCGACACCGATATATGCCGACGACGACCTTTGTGTTTTACTCCCACTTCTCCCTGGACAACGATAACGGAGACATAAAGATACTCTCATACTTCATTTCGAGTGCATAATGCCAGTCGCCGCTCCCCAGCTAGGATCCTACAAATACGTCCCAGAGACCAAAGTTTGTTGCCGCTCTCTAATGGCATATCAGGCTAACGGAGATGATAGGAAGATCTCGACTGGGCGGACCTCGTCACTGTTGACTTGAGCTTGTACGGTACTCCTGAGGGCAAGAAGCAGCTTGCAAAGACCCTTATCGAGGCCGTCCGCGAGAAAGGGTTCTTCTATGTCAAGAACTTCAACATATCCCAAGAACGGGTCGATCGCCAGTTCGCCCTTGGTAAACGTTTCTTTGAGCTACCAGTGGAGGAAAAATCTGCCTATACACCCGACATGGGTAAGCTAGCCGTTTTCCTCTGAGAAGGGGGACATCAATAGGAATTTGTACCATATAGGCAACGGTAAGGTCAACGGCTACATCCCTGCCGGTCGGAAAATGTGAGTGTCTTCCAAGCAGTTTGCCCATCGTTATTTATGGGCCTTCTCGTCCTAGTATTAACGCTGAAACGGGGATGAGAGACCGCACGGAAATGTATAACCTCCCCAGTGAGTTCGCCTCGGTACACTCTCGCTCATTCCGACTAATTATCAGAGTTCAATGACTATTTCCCCCAACTACATCCGCCTGTGATAGCCGAGAACCTCAAAGAAGTCGAGGAATTTGCCAAAGTGGGCGCTTCTCGATCATAAAAGTTCCGCGCTTAGTTTGACACACTCTATTCAGTCCCTCCATAGCGACGTTTTGGACCCTCTGTTTGTTTTACTGGCCATCGCCCTAGAGCTTCCCGAGGATGTATTCACTAACATCCATAAATACGAGGAGAAAAGCGAGGTGTGTCCTTTCATCCGTTAGCCTATTCCCGGGACTAGACGTGAAAATAACATATAGGATCATCTGAGATACATGAAATATTCGAAATTCAGTGAAGAAGAAAATAAGAAACTGACGAACTGGTCTTACGGACATACCGGTAAGTCCAACAAACCCACGGCTGGGACTGGCGCAGACTAACTTCCCTAAAGACCTCGGCAGCTTTACTCTCCTCTTCCGTCAACCTGTTGCGGCGCTTCAGATTCGGTACCACTCTACTGGCGAGTGGAAGTGGGTGAAACCTCAGGATGCTACTCTCACGGTTAATGCGTGCGACGCACTCTCGTTCTTGACGGGAGGATACGTCAAGAGCACAGTTCACCGGTTCAGTGATCTCTCTTAGACCCCATACCATCCATTAACATGTTATCTTCTAGGGTGACTGTTCCACCCAAAGACCAGCAGCATGTCGACCGTTTGGGGCTGCTTTACTTCTCCAGGTACGTCAAAACATGATATTCTACTCAGACCCACATTAAATATGTCGACTCTTAAAGGCCTCATAATGATGTTGCTCTCGCGACCGTCAAGAACTCCGAAGTGCTGGAGCGTGCGGAACACTCCCAGAATCAATTCGAGTCTAGCGGAAACAAAGTGCCGACTATGGAAGGTCAGCCGCCGAGTACAGATTTCAAGCGGTTTACTGACCGTATCTCTACGCTTAGAGTGGACCTTTGCCAAGCAAACATGGCAAAGGGCCAAAGGAAGCCGAACTGGCGAATTCAGTACCGCCACTATTCTTCCGGGTTTCAAAGAGCAGGTCTATGTATAGTCACTTTATTTGTAACTGGACAAATCCAATTTGGAGAGAATTTTGGAGGAATTTTGATCATCTAGCAGGCTACCGGTAGTAGTGCTCACCATACGTCCTATCCAACGTGATTTGCATTTGGTGGGAACTTTGATTCGGTAGCCCGTAACCATACAACATCGACGCTAAATTTGTGACATCATCGCCGGTGTATGTATCATGTTCGAAACTGCCTCGCATGGCCCGGGGTGATTTTGTAACCAACACCATCAAAAAGGTGAAGCTCCTACCTGCTCTGCGCAAATGTAGCGGACTCTCGCGGTCACGTTGATGCGTACCTTTTCCATTCTCCTGAGTCCTTCTTGAAGGATCGGAACGTACTGAGTTTCTTCCACGTCCCATTCGTCAACTTCTCGCTTGACCTTCAGTGGGATCCGAGCAACTGCTTGTAGAAGGGGGTGCCTGCATGGCTCAACGTCAATCTGACTTCCAATAGAGTGATGTTCGATAAGCTGCATGCTGATGGTACTACCATCAAGTAGTACATGGATGGTGATAGACAACGCCATTCGAGATGATGGGTCTTTGCTCTGCTTCATAGTAATACGGTGACCGGCGGCACTGGCACGGGCAGAATGGCTGCCTAAGAGAGTTATTGGACGTCAGCGTCCGCCATGTACTTGACTCTCACTCTCCCTTCAGAATATAGTCCCGGCATCGCAGACACGATACTCTTATCAGCCAACCTATCCCGACCTATGTGTCCTCCAAGGGAAATCGTCAACCGAATCGCCCTAAAGTTCGGGTCACCACAAAGTGCCTTGTCCATCCTTGTCCAAGCACTCTCATGGAACAGATTCTCCACGATTATGATAATCTGTTCGACCATCAAAGGATACGAGCCTTTCATCAGGCACGTCACAAGCCAATCCAATCCCCAAGCAGAGTATATCCCGTTCGCTCGTGGCCGCAGGGTTATGCTGGGTATATGGGAGATATCCAGGATCTGTTTGTCAGACCATCTAGTTGACAGATCTTCCGATGTAACATTGAGTTTCTACGTGGAAAGATAACATAGATCGCGAAATAGACTCACAGGGACAAGCAGGCGCGAGATGTACCTCCCGAAGCGAGTCCCGGCTCGCGTTAAGTAAACGCTGAATATCCGAGGCTTGTTCGAGGACATAGCTGAAGAAGCGGAGTTCGCGCAGACTATGTAGGGCGAATGGTCCCAGGTGTGGGTATCCGTGGAAAAATGCACAGACGCCGTCAGAGTTAATGGATGTAACGGATAGGGCTTCTATTGGTGGGCCCTTATCATTACAGGAAGACCCGAGAAGACGAGAATTCTCCGATCTTGTTCTAGTCACAAATGTGGTGGTGAGGGATAGAGACTTAAGGAATGGCAGGGCCCCAATTAAACTTCGAAATGTTTCTGTCGAGGAGAATGTGATGTCTTGGATCGATAGCGATGTAAGGGTACTCGGAACCCATGAAAAAATTCTACTGAAAGACTCCAAGTCTCCGGGAACGACACGCAACGACCCGTTGAAATGGAGCGTATGAACCTGCAAAAGTCTCGGTAGACTGATGGTGGATTCGGGAAGGGTGACGTGAAGAGTTTTGACAAAGTCAGGGATCGAAGGTGATTTCGCGCATAGAAGGTTGAATTCCTCGAAATCACGCTTCTCGGTCAAGTGAATGGTCGGGAACAGATGGAACTGGGCTCGACAGCGGAATAAACTCGAGACGGACAGGCAAGCAAGGAGGGCATGGCGGTCTCCGATCAGGTGGTCAATAATGGCATCGACGAGTTCTTGAGGAAAGTAGACCATGATGCACTGCATACTTGCTCGGTCATATTCGGTATCAGACACAGATGGCGACAGCGCACGGGAAAAGTGTATCAGTTTTCTTGAATTCTGTATCCGCTGGTTGGTATGCGTGTTCTAAACCAAGTCGGGGTATCAAGACGAGGGCCATAAAAAGAACAGCAGATCCTCTTACCATAGAGAAACACTATATTAACCAGTCGTTCTTTCCAGGCCGAGGAAGGCCGCGAATGAGTTGATATCTTCAAGAAAATTAAATCTAGCATGGACGCCATAGGAGCAAGATAGGACAACGACTAACGAATGAGGAAGAGCACAGGCTCAGTCGAGGAAACCGCAAGAAAGGCTGAATCGTTGATGATTGTGGTACAAAGTCTAACTAAGCAAGCGCAATGGCCGCGTTATATAATAGTAGCTGCGATGTTCCGGGCCGAATCTGTCACTCGCAGATCGGTGTCCTAATGTGATCATCAATCATCGGCAATTCAAGGGACCTGAGAATCGAGAATTGAATGCGGGTTCTCCGAGTCACCATTGTGTTGGATGGGATCAAAGGCATGGTTTGAACCCGATGGAGATTAAGGCCTAGGAGTCGAGAGGAACCGTACTTACTATGTAGCGCCGCATATTGTATACTCGTCGGATTTGTTTTGGTGCGTGATAATGGATAATGATCTGTCTGGCATGCGATATGGAGTGTATTCAAGCGTCTATTGGCTCTGTGGATACTAGGAATGGTGGAATGTTCCTTACTAGAAGCCTAAGATGGGCATCTGCACCACGACGGTGTCATTGAACGATCCCGCGCCGTGGAATATTCAATCGACGAGCTTAGAGTCCTCCGAGTCAAGAACAAAAAACTCACCTAGAATTGAACATCATGAAACTTAAAGCCCTGAGCCAAAATGAACAAGCTCGGAGAAGGACCGCACTATGGTGATCATGAATTTTGTAATCGAATGCCAATCACAAATGAAGCCGGAGGTTGTGAAAGATGGCCGTTTGATCGCAGCTCCACTAGTTACGAATGTCGGACACATCTACTGAAAGACAATGATATAGTCGGCGAGTGTACGGAGCCGGTGCGAACTGACCGTCACGGTGAAACCTCAAATCCAATGGGAATACTGGGACCACGGGGTGTTGGTGTCGCGAATACATTGAACTCTAGCTTAGAGGAGCTAATTCACATCTGAACATGGAAGACGGAAAGAGAAGCACCCTGGAAAAAGTTTTAGCTGCCAGTCGAACGTACGCTCAGGTACCTAAGCGAAGGGGAGGTAATCCAGAATCTCGTTTATAACAATGACACAACACTCTTCAAGCGCTGTTTCAGCAAGGCACCCATTGATATTCTGCAGCTGTGGACTTGGAGGAAAATCAATGGCTATAACAACGGACGTACTGCGGTGGGGTTGGCGGTGATGGCGTCTACTATATACTACTGTGCTGTGTTGTGCATGTACGTTGTACGGTTGTCTATTGAACAATAATATTATGTCTTCATTTACTGATCGAAGGGGGTAAGTCATATCATTCCAGAATATCATCTACTCATCACGATGCGTTAGGGTCTTGTACATTCGTGTTGAGACCTCCTTTCCAAGTTCGCAAGGTAAGAATAGATGGCCAGTCCACAGACTTTCCTTGGGTCATATGTTGGCAGACGGGAACCTAAGGGGGAATCACGTTACGGTATGTCGTCTCGATACGATGTGATGTACTTTGACTTACCGATTAATTCCCACCTGAGTATTCACACCCTAGGCGTGTGTTGGCTGTCAGCTATTCTTGGTCGTCTAATAACGTGCCCGAGTGCTATCCTAGAAAGACGACATTGATGTTCAAGACCGAGGACTCAGAGGTATTGAACGGCTCTAGCGTCCCTGTAGACTCGGTCCAGGTGGTATCCTCTGATCAAGGGTTGGGGAAATTATCTTGCCGCAGAGGGCGCATGAAGCTGAGAGAGTTATCAAGCACAAGGTCCCGATAAGGAACGATTGGGCCCATAGCAAGCGTGCAGCATCGGTGCTCGGGCCTACGGCATCGATAACCACGAAATCCGAGCACCAAGCAAAGAAGCCCAACCATTTCCAAGAAATGGCAAGCGCGCAGCAGTGTATCTAGGGCCCATAGAATCCACAACACAAAGGAACCAAGCGAGTGCCCTATTCAGACTGGGTGTCGAAGTTCAAAGGTGGTGGTGGTTGTTCAAGCAAGCGACGCGTCGAAGGTACTCCTTTGATCGGACCGGGGCCGCCGGAATACTCACGGTCGAGATTTGAAATAAGCGCTCTTCCTTCATCTGTAAACTATGGTTTATAGAGCCTTTCATCATTCTGTCTCATTAACGATTTGGATTCAGTTTCAGTTCCGGAACAAGTACAGTGACCATATACAACACCGCTAGCTAGATGAATAAAATAAATGAAGAAAAAGAGAGCACATACATAGCAAAAGACAGCAACAATCAAGACGAAATCACTCCGTTCTCTGTTTCTTCCCGTCCCCATCTTCCTTCCCATCCCCCTCCTCGCTTGCCCTCTTCTTCCCACCCTTCAACCCCTCCAATTCCGCCTCGGCCCTCTGCCTTCCCATCCTCTCCTCATCCCACATCCTCCGCATCTCCTCCAGCTGCGCCTGTAAATCCCCCATCGCCTGATCCATCAGCAGCTTTTCCAGTGTCCACTTTTCGATATTCCGCGCCTCGTTCTCTTTCAGGTGGTGGATGTACTGCACCGCGCGGGAGAGGATCGCACCCTTGGCTTTTTCGCCGGAACCGTTGGGGACGATACGCCCGAGTTCGTTGATGCCCTCGTTGATGTTCCCGCGGCGGCGGCGCTCGACTTCTTTATGATTATCCTTCCGTTGTCGAGTCCACTCGTCGCTACCCATTGCTGCCCCACTTTTGGACCGCCTGGCGCCGAGGTTGGGATTCGGGCCTTGGGGGATCGAGGGGGGCTCTTCTGGTTGCGGCGCAGCCTCCACTTCCGCTTTCTTCTGGTTTCCGAGATTAGGTGGTCCCCCCGGATGCGACGACGGGCCGGGGTCGTTGATCGAAAAGGTGGGGTTGAACCCGGATTGCTGAGCGAGGTGGGAGAGAGCTTGCGCAGCATCTACTTTGGTGCCCTGGGGGTTTGCGTTCTGGGGGCGGTATCACGATCACGTGTAGAGGTAGAGGGAAAGGCAGCTGCTCACCTTGAATACTGGAAGGTCAAGGGTAGTAAGCAGTGCTAGAAGTTGTTCCCTTCCGATTCCGGGAATCGTCGGTAACTCGGTCGGCTGAGCTGCAGGCGCCGCTTGGGTCGTAGGCTGGGCTGGTTCTTGAGTAGCTGCATTCGGAGCCATGGTAGCCAACTATATGCACAGAATTCTGCTTGAAAAGTCTTCTTTAGGTTCGCCAAGAAACCTGAGTGGTAGAGAGCGTCAATATCCCCGTCGACAGCGTATTCAATAGATAGTACTTACCTGAGACTGGGGCCGGATATCAACCAGGCTTAGAATGGGCACAAAAATGGAGAGAACTGACAGTAAATGTCAACAATGGAATCGTATTGGAGAAGGTTTGCTCGCTGTCGTCGACGATGAGCAGGAAATACTGGTCGCGTCGCGGTAAAGTGGGGGGTGCTGACTTGGGGAGGTCGTCACATGGGAATCACGCCTTTTGTGAAAAACCACGGGAAGGACCTCGAACACCGGAAAGATTTTCCCACGCATGCCACTGCGCCACTTCTCACCTTCCGACTTTTCCGGTGGCTCCTGCACGCTTCTGACATTACATCAGAACAAAGGACTATAGAATTATTGGCTGAAAAAGTACTGGGTACACAAACAAGATAGAGGATAAGAAGAGAAGGAACATGCCCAACGAGGTCTCCGGGGTCCCGATGCTCCGGGGACCGGCATTGCTCTGCCGATGTGGCACATGCGCTATAAATAGAGCAAAAAAAGTACCCAGGGCTCAATACACCGGGCGCATATGAGCTGAAAGGTCAAACATGAAAAGTTGATAAGGTAGATTGTCTGGGTATGAGAAAAAAGTGTTTTGTATAGTAGGTGTAAATACTGCCATGTGTTGTGATAGTTGAGAGCACTCAAATAATGACATGCATTTGAGTGGTCCGTCAAAAGACAGGCTCTGGAGAAGCCATGAGTTCTGGGTTGTTGTCGGAGGAAGTCGGTGGGTAAGAGTCCGATCCAACGAGACGGGAAACCCAAATACGACGCGGCGAGCCCAAGTCTTCAGTGCCTGGGAACCAGAAGCCGGGAAAGAAGCCGAATCTGGTATATAAAACACTGTAGGGAGTAGGTGAGAGACGAAAAAACGAAGGAAGGCGGTGGCTAGAGAGCGAAAGTCGAGTAGGGCAGAGCAGCAATCAGCACGACTGGGGAGAGTGAACGCTGCCCCAAATAATGGATCTATTTGTGGTAGTACAGACCCAAAGGCCACGCCTCTGGCACCTCTGACATTATCTCGGAATAGGACCGCAGATCAATGATAAGGCAGAAGATTCGGAAGATAGAAGCAGGTCGTGAAGCCACCTTGAATGGCGCCAGGACGCTGTAATGGGCGAGGAAGTAGTTGGCTAGGGAACGCCATTGAAGTGCGCGCACTCCAATGGCGTCGAATTGATGGTGGCCCTGATAGCGGCTGAGGATGCCAGGTTGATACTTTGCACTCGGACCTTCAAGGAATAGGAGTGCTCGTGAGAAGCAGCGACTGTACGATGAGAAACTACAGGCTATGATGCGGAGGTTTCCGGCTTGCAAACAAGTTTGACGAGAAGTTCAGAACGACGGAGAGGCTTGACCGTTCTGTCCTATGTAGCTGCGAAAGGCGGCTGTTGTGTTGGTGGGCGGTGCTGGCAGTACCGCAGCAAGGCTGCATATATGCACCAATTGTATGATGACGACCGTGTTTCATGCTGCCACCCTTCGTGAGAAACATCAAGAGAAGGAAAGCGCAGATACGCACATAATAGTAATTCCTCGAAACCACAGCTGGGGTCCGGTCGGACGCCTAATACCATGAGCTTCGTATACGTTTGTTGAGGCCATATCCGAGCAAGGTGATAATGGTCGAGGAAAACCGTTCGCAGCCGGCTTGGCTCAATGTCCATATGAACATGATCCCACGTATACATGTAGTATCGCTGGGTGGTGTACTGTGACGAGTACCCTTGACATGAAAATTGAGCACCATCGACAGGAGAAAAGAGAAATCGCGTACCCGGATGCCAGCAACATGATGGTGGTCGAGGTAAAGAATGATGGTCAGGGACCGGGATTACAGCCACCGCTCTCAGATCCTTACAGCAGCGCTTCTGCTCGTACTTAGTCAAGACTTCAGCTCATTGGACGGTGAACCTGAGGCTGTTCTCGTCATTTCTTGACCTCAAGCACAGGTCCGCCTTTGCCGAACCATTCGCGACGATCTGTTCGGAGTGTCGTTTAGCAGGTTTCTCGCGATCATATACCTGTCTTTATGTGCGCGATAAATACAGGCTCTCATTGCCAAGTCCAAGGGGACTTCTACTAGCACGCTTTAGAAGTTTAATGAGTACGATGAGGGCGATCGTAAGCGCTATGGCAATTTCTACCAACAGGATCTCGAAGACTATCTGGATGAAAGCTACGTAAACACATTGCAGGTAGCGGCCAACAAACATTTTGATCGAACCCCTATTTGTCTCTTACCACCATCATCACTACCACAAGCCATCGTGACCCCTGTTGCGTCTTCTGTCCTATATCCTGTTTCTATTTCTTCTACATTATCCGGAACATCGGACAGTCTTTTCGTTGTGCGTGTCTTGTATATTTCTTTCTGAATGCTAACAAATCGACAGTTCAGCCATGGATACCCTCCCTCAAGAACTCGTCGACGCCATAGTGGACATCCTCGCAGACGACCGCCGTAGTCTTCGTACACTTTGCTCCGCATCACGCTTCCTACGCTCTCAAGCAAGAGTCCATTTCCTGCGCTCAGCCCATTTCTGGTCGGAGCGTTCTGTCTTGGCCTTCCACAACTCATGCTTGTTGTCGCCGGAGATTCCAAACCTCGTACAAAACCTGTCTGTCACTCTAGGGGCGCTCCGCGGACTAAATGGAGTCCCTAGCGCCGCCGCAGAGTTGAGGACGAGCATCGAAGAACTACTACTGAGCCATCCCCTTCCCAATGTTAAAGCACTCAGACTAGAACTGGGTTATGCGTACGACGACTACACCAGCGATATTCCCACTCCCTTGTTATCGTATCCTCTGACATCACTAACGTTAAAAGCCAGATTTGCCTATCAGTCACACCTGCCTGACCTTTTGAGGCATTATCCAGCTCTCAGGCATCTCGATGTTTCCGCCACCAGGATCAGCCCTATGATCCAGGGGGAGGTCGACCAGGGCGTGGCCCTCTCAATTGAAGACTTGACCACCTCCAGTTTCATCCTCCGTTTCTGCCTGGACAAACAGCTATTTGCGGTACACGCTTTGCGTAGCATCAAATTGGCATCATTCCAGCTAACATGTTTGCACGAATGCCAGTGGCTACTTGAAAACCCCGATAGAGCTTTGCAAAGACTGCACATTTATCAACCCCCCTATCAGGGTGAGTCCTACTTTGCGCACCGATTGATAATTTTCTGACAGCACACCCGTCAGACATTGGTCCGATACCCACGTTGGAGATGCTGCACGTGCCATTCCTAACATTGGAAGCGCGCAGGAACGACAAGTGTGCAGTTATGAGCGTGAAATGGTTTATCGACTGCCTGGAATCCGGACAAGGTCCTGTCAACACATCTCGCATAAACATTCTCCTAACGCCCTCGGGGAAACTTGATGGTAGTTTCCTCGAGCGCTCAGTTGATGAGCACATTTGGACGTCGTTGGATTCTATCATGACGGCCCCGAGATTCTCTGCTACGACCCTTTGTATCTGGGTTGGCTACGTGACCTTCTGGTACCCGAGGAAGCCTGATGCGGATTTGTTGGAAATAACTCAGCGATTCATCTGTAATGCGCTCCCTGGGTTACGTTCGGCGAATAGGTTGGAGGTCCATTGCAAAGTCCTGCAGCACTCTTTCGATGAAGTGATGCATTTGATAGGGTAGAAATCGTTTGTCACTGCTGGGAGCGTTAGATGACTTTTTCATGACACCTTTGAGCCGGATTGGCCCTGGGAAGATTGGACCCATATCGACCCAGCAGCCAACATATGTTTAAACAAGCTGCCGTACCTGTCGTCAGGAACCGCCAATTTGTAACTAAGTAGTAACACAATTGCAATTATCGGAATACTTGAAATGAGCTATAAACCGATTGGTATCAGTACTCGTTTGAAGTCAGAGGGCACGTAGCCGTCTAGATCTATTTCATCCTCGACATAAGTACACTACAATCGCTATGGATACAAGCTGGATATCCGGTACCAGCAGATGGGCTAGAAATCTATGTCTATGAAAGCAATGACCCTAGAGATCTTCGAATAATCTCTTCGGGTCCATCTCCTCAAAGGCGATCCTATACACCTTCTCGAAGAGCGGGTATCCCTCTAAGCGTCCTCTTGCCTCAAGGAACTCGAAAACTTCTCGTGAAGTTAGCGTTCCTTGAAGTTTTTGGCCGTTCAGGAGCTCTTTTTCGAGCTGCTCGAATGATTTGCCTTGTTGTTCTGATTTAGATTCTGCTACTTTAGTTAGTTGGGAGAAACACATGACAGCGCGGAGCGGACGAACCTCCAGAATACTGTGGTTTGCTCTTGATGAACGCCTCAGCACATTTACGATTACGACCACCAAATGACGTCGTAATAAGGTCCGCCACGCCTGAATCATTACCCCGTCAGCTAAAGCCAGGAAAACTCAAACGTCACATACCAGCAGAGTGATGCGAAAACGTCAACGGCGAACTTCCAGGGAAGAATTCCAACGTGAACGTCGACATCTCCAAGAGCCCAATCCTCAAAATCGCGGCTTTAGTATTACCCCCGAGGCCCATTCCATCTACAAATCCTGCCGCGAGCGCAACAACGTTCTTCAGCGCTCCACTCAGGCTGACACCTGCCACGTCTTCTATTGGATGCACCCTAAATGTGGGACCGTCAAACACAGCATGCCACAGCGCCGCGTCTTTCGCGCTCGGCACGCCGATTGTCGTCTCGCAGAACTCCCCTCGTCCGACATCGAGCGCGATGTTGGCGCCGCCAAGGGCCGTGCATGGGATTCCTAGCTCTTTCTCGATGACCGAGGGGTACGTGTAGATCTCGGCGGTGCTGCTATTTCTTTGTTCGTCCTTCTGGATGACAACTTCGACGCCTTTAATTGCTGAGATAGCGCGCGCCCTAGAGCTGATCAAACCAGGCTCCTTGAGCTCCTCAAGGATACCAGGAAGGTACTGGTGGGGCACGACGATAAGGATAAGCGACGCGTTCCGCACGGTCTCTTTCAGACTGGGCACCGCAACGAGATTCTCGGGAAGATCGACATTAGGTAGGTACCTCTCGTTCTGGTGCGTCCGGTTGAATATCTCCGTAAGCTTGCCTCGTCCGGGCACCTAGCAGGGAAACCTGTCAGTATAACACAGTAAAGTGAGAATTTAAAGCCCAAACCTCATGCTCTCTAACCCAAATCCTGACCTCGGGGTCGAAGCCCTCTCGTCCAGCCGCGTTCAAAGCAGCAACACGCGCGAGCGCAGTCCCCCAGCTTCCGGACCCGACGATCGCGATTTTCTCTAGACGCGCAGGGCTCTTGATACCGTTTTTCTTATCCACGACGTACTCCTCTGGCTCGTACGGCTCGAACTTTGTAATAAAAGGAGCCATGGCTGCCGAGCTAGTCCTGCGCACCATCGGCTTGGGTGCCTCGTCTTCGTCAGAGGAGGAATCGGGGGGTGTTTCGGGGGCGACGACTTTGTTCTGTTTCTTCGAAGCAGCGTTGGACATTGCCGTGAAGCTCATGCTTGCGCCGCTGAGGGTGTTGAAGCCGAAGGGCTTGGAGGGAAGTCCGTGTTTGGATTGCAGTGGCTTGGAGAGTGGTCGCAGGAGAGGAGAAGGCGGGCGCGAGGAGTCGGGGGAAGATAGACTAGACATGGGCGTAGGACTGCTGTTGAATGTTGGAGACGGTGAGGTCGACCTAGATAAGGAGGAGGAAGGAGAGGAAGACATGGTGCTCTGGTTTCTGCAGATTCGTGGGCAGAGCACGGTAGAAATAGGTTACGAAACGTAAAAATAAAAAATAGTAAAGAGAGTGGGAGTGGGAGCTGGAAGCAGTGGCGTCAGCGTCTTCTATATCAGAAACGAGTTAGAGATAGTAAGATGCCGCCTCCGAGTGGTTATGGCGAACCAAAAATAGATGCCATTTGCAAGAATTTGAAACCGCATTTCGTCATGAAGCGGCAGTCGCATGTGTGCGTCCTCGGCCCTTGGCATCGTCGGGTATGCCCCTTTCAGATTCTACTCCAATCCCATCACCCTCGTTTACTTCCCATCGTGGAACCGGCTTTCCAAAAATCTGGTGTGCTGCCCATATATAGACGTGATAGGAAATACACTGCGCCGGAATGGTGGAGATGCAGACAGACTCGGATGGGGACGGAAAGTAAAAATGATTCGAAGGAAAGGAGGGCTCCACACATCGCCGCAAGAGGGCGGATTCGAAATGAGTAACCAACGGGGATCGTCACAACAGGAGTGAAACGTGGGTGGGCTCCGCGATCTGGTGTAATAATATTTTCAAACGAGCTGCATATAACTTGAACGTTACGCCGTTTGCATTTGCTGTAACCTTCATCTTGTTCGAGCCTAGAACTCTACTATGACATCCTCCCCGGTATCAACTGTTCTCATGAAGACGAAAGCCGTCCTATTCGAGTCAGTATGCTATTGGTTCCAACTAGTCATTTTACTCACCGTCACTCAGCATGGACGGAACCCTCATCGACTCTTCGCCAGCAGTAACTGCAGCCTGGAACCTCCTCAAAACAACAGGCTACGACTTCCTCGACCTCGACGACATCCTTCGGTCCGCCCACGGGTACCGCACCATCGACGCACTTCGAAAATGGTGCAAGATCACCGATGAGGAAAAACTCAAATCCGAAGTTGTGAGATTCGAAGAAGCTATCCTCGCCAATGCATCGAAACCTGGCGGTGGTATTATCGCTCTCCCCGGGGTGAAGAAGCTTCTGGACGGCATCCAGGGTGGGCGATCGGACGAGGATCAGGGATGGAGTGTTTGCACGTCTTGTAGGTTTCCTGCGGTTCTTTGAAGATCTGGTTCGGATATTGATGTATTGATAGCAACGACGTTCTACGCCTCCAAGGCGCTTCCTGCAGCTGGTCTCAGGATCCCCAATCACTTCGTCACCGCCGAGAGCGTGAAACAAGGAAAGCCAGCCCCGGATCCGTACTTGCTCGGTGCTAAGCTCAACGAGATCGCGCCTTCCGATTGTGCGATGTTTCACCCCCCTTCCAAATTCGCTGATATTGAACCATATCACAGGTATCGTCGTCGAAGATGCTCCCACCGGTATTCGTTCAGGAAAAGCAGCAGGCTGCTTCGTCCTCGCGACGTGCACCTCCCACACCCGTGAGAGTCTCGAAAAGGAGCACCCGCACTTTTTGGTCGAAGATTTGAGCCAGTAAGTATCATTCATCCAGCCAACCTTGGGTACGTATTCTTACCTCATTATAGCGTCCGGCCCCACCGCAACGAGGACGGCTCCATTTCTTTGTTCATCACCCAACCTCCCGGTCGCGATTATCCCGACTCTGCTATCCCCACACCGGAAGACACGCCTCTCCATACGCCAACTCTTTCGAGAGAAGCTTCGCAGACTGATATCCACATGGATAAAGGATCTCTTCCCGACCACGCTGTGTATACCATGGCCCGCGTTGCCGGGGAAAGCGTCATTCAGTAAAGAGGTTACGACAAATAGGTCTATAGATAGAACTTAGAGCGTATTCTGATTCCAGATAAGCGTTGATACGCACCGAGTGTTGTAATTATAGATGCATGTATGATGGTAAAATATAGACGTGCCTCTCTGGTACTCCTGGTAAACAGATGATTTTGAAATGAGTCCGATGAATTCCCTTTAACAATGGCAAAGCCTAGGGATTTGGCTTAAAGACTGGTCGATTTTTGTATCTATACCAAGCATTTCCCTTGTGTTTTGACTGGCACAAGTCAGACACCTGCTAGAAGCATAGTCGTTCGGTTGTAGATCCTCGTGGCGACCAGTTGTTATTCCTATCGGAAGTCGAAGAGTGAATTAGTGAAAATCACGTTCCATTGACTTTCGTACGCCACGCTGTGAGGCCCGTTATCCACGAACTGCAATGGAAGCAAAACGTGTAGCGAAGAAAATGACGACTCGAAAGAGGAACGAACAAGGGTCGTGAAATGACGTAAACCGGCACGACTCGGGTAACGGCGGCCGCTTGGTTTCGTTTAACAACGTATACATCCCGTTTCGAAGTCCTGGCAGACACTGCGGAATTAATTATCTACTACGGGCCACTACCATTTCCTCTCGACTTCGACTTCCACTCACGATGGCCACACAACTACTATGTCAACAGGAATATACGTATTTATAACTACCGAGCAATGCTCAAATTTCATCAGGCTCAAATTTTGGATGGTGCGAGGACGTGCAATTTGAGTCATTGTTTGAGCCCGAATCGTCCCCATACGATGGACTTAGTTTGTGCAGATAGCCTAGATGTGCCCACGTTATAATTAGCTAGTTGAGGCGACTCTGGTATAAATATCCTTCCATCGATATTGATTTTACATAAGGGTCAGTAGTTGTATGCTTGTTATTATTATCGTGAAATGCAGGTCACTGATACTGAAACTCAAAATACACACACGCATGGCCGGCATTTCTTCTACGCATGTAACCAGAATTAAATGCTCATACTGTGGTTAACGGACGTCATTCGATTTGAAGGATACGATGACCTCCAGAATAGGGAGAAAGCACGAACGTTTCAGTTAGCACGGTGTAGGACAAGAATAACAACCCAGCTGTGGCGGCGGTGTGAAGGTACTGAATTGAACTCTACGTCGGTAATCATCGCAGCTAAGTCTAAAGAAAAAATGGCAAACGTTCGCATGAGATGCTTAATCTCCGAGCTGTGTCCACGAAGGAATGGACAACGGTATATAGCCCAAGAACTTGAGTCCGAATCATTCACATATGATAGATACCAATGGACGCAGTTTTTGCAGACGCGCCCGAGTTATAATTAGCTAGTCAAGGCGACTGTAGTATAAATATCCTTATTGCAGTATTAATATCAAGGGACGTTACTCGCACGACGCCTGGTTTATTATTATCGTGGTATGCAGCCGAAGCGGGGCAGAGATTGCACGTCAAGGACGTTAAGTACTTCTCAATCCATACATACAATGCTCGGACGCACTAAATTCCCAGCCAGGTGGAATAGCGCTCGGAAAAGATGTGGTGACGCCCAGGAGTAGACAGACAACAGTATCCCTTTTTTGACATGATGAGGACGTAGTACAGAAGAAAAAAAGCATAAACGTATCGCAGTAGAAGATTAAGAGTTGCTGATAAGGCAATGGAAGCTATGAACTTGGAGACTGGAAACGATGCAAAGCGGTAGATAGACTGGATTTCGTTCCACTAATAGTCTTCCGTTCTCGTCCAGGTACAGAGTCGCTTTCTTCAATCAAGGATGTCACGCCTCAAGGGAATTTAAGACTCGAAAATTAAAACGCGGCGGTGATCCAGAGTCTGGTCCATTTAGCAGAAGAACAGGAATAGACAGAGAAGCCGCCGCGTGAAACTTTTAAATTAGACACGACAGTCTGTTTTACAAACAAGTGGTAAACGTTCGCTTGATATGCTTTCTCGCCTTAATGACCGACCCCGAGCTTTGTCCATGTTCAAGACCACGAAATAGTTTCCGACTAGCAAAATTAGATACCTTCCCTTCCAAAACAACTTTTGACGAAGAGAAGTCGACAACAGTGACTAGATCCAGAAATAAGGCAAGCTCTAGAAACTGATAAGGGTGCACGGCAACGTTGCGGTTGTCGCTGAGGACAGGTAATATTGCTTCTGCGAAATTTTCCAGGGGGCTGTATATATCTATTCGGAATCGCTGGCACATATTTAGGAAAGAAGTGCAAACACGCCGCTGTACGTCAAGCTCAGGAGGGAGAAGGTCGTCGATATATCATCCCCTTGCAGATTACAGACCACAGCCAGAGCAGCTCCACGCAAGCAACAATGAAGATAAAGCGAATGATAAAAAATAAAAATACCGGTCGCGAATGGAGTTGTGGTCAGGACCATGGGTCATCGGCAAATTCCGAGCCTCCATGGGAGGATTCTAATTTCTGTGCCCCTTGATCTCTGACCACAACCACCGCAACCAAAGCAACTGAGCGTACCGTCCTCTCGTAGCTCGCCTGGATTACAAGGGCTCGCGATGCTCAGACTTAATCCCATGGCTACTGTCCGGCCACGATACGTCGCGCCTTCAAATTTGAACTTACAATGCAAGCAAAATGTAAGGATGTTCAGGATGGCGGGGGTGGGTAGCCAGTTTCTGTCTTTATTATTTGTGTAAATGATTCGATTTAGACAGGCGCCATACAAAAAGAATCGGTCAAGAGCTTTTGCCTTTCAGGCCCCTTCATGTCGCTCATTTTCTCTATGGCCGTCTTCTCTACCTACGGGTGATTCTGAGGCCACCGACGGAACAGAAGCTTTATCACTTCCAAGTGAAATACTCCCTATGGACGTGATTGCACCCCTCCAGCTAGGCGACCTAGCGACCCTAGGTCTCGCAGGATACACCCCAGCTGGATTATACCAAGCCTTCCTAGAAGCCTTCAACTACACCATCGGCTGGTCCTGGTTCTGGACTATCGTATTCGGCGCAGCCCTCTCACGAGCCCTCGTCGCCCCCTGGTTTGTTGACGTCAGCGCGTACAAGAGACTCTCAGGAATGGGACAAGAACTCGCGCACGTCCAGGACATAAAAGACCCCGCGCGCTCGGTGAAGGCGGTCCGGAGGATCGAGGAAAGACACGCTATCAGCTTGACGGGACACACTGTCGGCTGGGCTGCGAGGGCGTTTATGTGGACGAGTACGGCGTGGGGGGTCCATGCTATGTGTACGCTTCCGGTGGTGCAGCTAACGCAGGGTGGGGGGCCATGGTCGCTGGACTTGACTGCTGCGTCGCCGACGTGGATGAATCTTGCACTCGTGGGCGCGTTTTACTCCCAGTCGATGGTATATCTTTCTCGTTGAGCTGCCAGTACCTGGACTCATTGCGTATAGCTCAGTTCCGTCTCGGTCTCGCCTGAAGACGATGGTACAGTCTCCATCGCAAATGTGTTATTACCCTTGAGCGCTTACGGTGCCGTGTGGATTCTGGAGCTTCCAGCTGTACGTATGCCATTTTAGTGTTACGACCGCTTTCTTACTCTTCAGCTTTTCAGGGAACAGTTCTCTCTGTGTTGACATTTTCGTTGGCTCATTCGGGCCAAATGATACTATCAAGACCACCTTTTCGTAATCTTCTTGAGATGCCAACACCGAGACCAAAGGCCCTCCGACGTCTGCCTCCAACTAAGCATCCAAAAAGCAGATACTGATAAACAATGCCGAGGTGAATGTCAGACTCCTTCCCATTCTCCTTCATGGGGGGTAAAAGCTGCTTCGCAGCTATTTCTTACTAACTGATGTTTATCTTATCTTATCTCTCACGTGATATTTGATCTTTCTGAACCTTATTTTATTTTACCCCCCATTATGGAGACTGGCAACAAACCGGGTGGCGCATTGTTCTTATTTGGCTGAAACTTCCCCTCCCCCAGTGCCCACCCGCCGAAGGCTTGACAGCGAAGACATTCTTCGAATCTGCCTCATATTGGCGATATATGTCGCCTCAAAATGTGTAACTAACATGAACGTATAATTGATACCTGAAAAAATTTCTGCTACTGTACCTTGTTGATGTTCTACTCACATATTCTGCCGATTTGAGACTTTGAGTGCAGCTGAGCTGCTGGCACTCTTTCCCTTGCCAACAATGTCATGATCTATATGCCTCAAAATGTGCCCTGCAGTGTGGCATAGTGCACAATCAGATTGAAAGCACCGAAATGGCTCGAGTCGTCCTCCCTTCCCTCCACAATGAATGGCGTAGCCAAACATGGGCAACGCGCCACATCGTTTTTAGAAAGATCAAATGTCACGTGAGAGATAAGATAAGATAAGAATCCTGTATACATATCAGAGCTGCGAAGCAGCTTTTACCTCCCACGAAGGGAATAAAACTATTGGGGAGCCCCGCTCCCGGGGCTCTTCGAGGGGCTCTGCAGGAGCCCCAGTGTTTTCGAAGTTATGTCTCTCGGCTCGTGGGCCGATTGCGGCCGTGTACATACCATATGTGGGGTTTCGCCACCGCGGCGCGTCTTTCCTGTCGGTGGTCGTCAACGTTGTTGTACCGCGATGCTCGATGTCACCGGTGAGGCAAGCAGAAGCATTAACACGGATCGCACCAGTGCATGATTCAAGGTCTAAGTTTTGCTTCCCATCATAATTGGATCATAATGTTTACCAAGCATTACATGCAACCAGTGACCAGTTTTGTGCAATGTAAATATCAAGAGAACGATATCATTTGTCTTTCCCGCGTCCTCTTTATGCCTGTCTCAGCCAAACCTACCTCGCCGTACAAAGAACTAAGTTCAATTTTCTAGGAAGTCCGACAAAATTGTCAAATCAATAAATGATAAGCTATAGTAAGTGTAATCTTTAGCATGTAGCTTCAGATTTCAACACGACGCAGGATCGCAAATCCTGTGAGCCACTCGTTAGCCACTCGACGCGTGCCCCCGATCCCCGAGTCCGGGCGGTGCGGGCGCCGATAGGACGGGGCTCCTCATTAAGTACACTCAGGAGCCCCCAGCAGCGGGGCTCTCAAATAGTTATTACCCCACGAAGGAGAATGGGAAGGAGTCTGGGTGAATGTGCGCTTCAGTACATAATAAATCCGTTGTCCCTTCCTTGTTATTTCCTACCGACATACTCCCTCAAGCGCTCCTCCCCGGTGAGAAGCACGTCCTGAAGTGTTGCGCAACCTATCAATGGGGGAGCAGTGCGCGCTCCGGGCTCAGGGCGGGATGATGCGACGAAGGGCGTGAACCTGGCAACAGCCTCGATGTTGATCGACGATGAGAATATCCTTCATGCTGCTTAGACAAGCTCGTCCTCCAGTATTAGTCGCCCAGCGGCATGCAGTTTGGGTAAAGCCATCAAGACATCATCATGAGTGGCATGGTGCATTCCACGCTCCATGTTTCTCTCCTTTCCCCTCAAATTAAACTGGACTACCTTGAGTACGCAATACCGTGGATCGGTGAGTATCGTGTCCAACGGCTCCAGACATTGAAAGAAAGTCAGCTTCTCTTGCCAATCTGGCAGGTCCAAATGAACAACGAGTCGCTCCATAGACGCAGGCGCGTCAGTTTTCGGATGGGTGTAATAGGACAGCCAGCGAATGCTGTCCATGAAAGAGACGTTCCTGCAAGACACCCAATAGTTTATCGTTGGTACCTGTGAGATATCCAGCGTGCCGCCGTAAACCTGCCGGATCTGAGGTCCTAATGACCGCTACGGTCAGTGACTAAATGAGCATACAACTATTTGGTGCTCACCTAACGGCTCTGCATTCATGTCGAGCTCTCGAAGTGTATCACGGGCGACAGCGAGGATGTTATGTATACCAGCAGCATCATACGGGTATGAGATTGTGTGCCGGATTTTGCATATCCCGTGAAGGGCAAAACGACTTATCGCTTTGATCGAGCTCCCTATAAACATGCTGTACACGCTATCGCTGACGTATGCGATGGAAAGGAACTTGAGAGGAGGACCCTGTGCCAGCGAGTAGGGGCCAACCACTGTGGGCCGATGGACAACAACAGACATCAAGGACAAGGATGCGAGGCATGGATATGCGCATATCCATGAGCGAAAGCTCTGCGCAGTGGGAAATATGATTTGCTCTAGTGTTAAGGAAGTGGTAGCGAGAAAATTGGTCTGCCAATCACCGTTGAGATACCCCTTAATGTGTAGTGAGGTGACATTAGGAAGGGAGGGCAGATGCGGCGCAGTGCTGCGGAAGAATATCTTGAGTGACTGCACCAGACTCGGAATCGCTGGCGAGATGTCACAGAGGGAAATGAACCGATGAAAATCTGATTCAGTCGCGAGGCGGACAGTTTGAAAGAGACGGTACAGAGCTCGACTGTGGAAGGCTCCGGAAACCGACGAACAAGCCATAAGTGATTTCCGGTCGTCGACGAGCTCGTCGACTATCTGCTCGATGATCTCTGTGGGAATTTCTGACATATGAACTCTTCCGTGGAAATTAGGGTACCGTTTGTGGACGCGTCTGGATTCAATTCTTCAGATGAAATAGTCGTTTCCATAGAAAATAGTCAGACATAGAATAAAGTAAAGGCTAGCTTACAGAGTTACAGTTGTAAGCAACTTGTTGGAACAACGGGAACACCGGGTCTTGAGTTGCCGGTCCTCTTTTCTTTTACCATCAGTCTGTGGCACGTGCGGGGTTCACTGGTAGTGCCCAGGACTTCAAACTTCAGTACCATTTGGTCGGGGTTCCTAGAAACCTTATGCCGCTATCGACCACAGACACCACGCTTTCCTCGACAGAAAAATTTCTAGAAGTTTGACTGGAACCCTGTCGCCGCTCCTTAAGCTTCTATCCCTCCCCACCGCATACGCGACTGGAACAGTCTGCTTGGACTGTCAGGAGCTAAATACCATTGGGTGTTCTTCTGCCTTGCGAAATCGAAACGAATATTGTCGTCCCATTGTTTGGTAGACCACCCACGCTGCGGATGCACCAAGCGGTATGTATTTTTACGTTTATATAGTCACCTTAGTGTCTAAACTGCGTTGGGCTTAGTCTATAATCGTTGGCAGTCACACCAAAGCCTTCTCCTCCGAGTTTGTTCAAAAAGTCGATCCTCTTCATATGAGCCGTCTTTCTTTTGGTGCGTTGACTTTTGTGTTTCCACACCTTATAGAAGAATGCTTCGACTGGCTGGGACTAAGTGCTCATCGGCCTTGCGAAATCGGAACCTATTTTGTTATACCTTGGTGTCTAAGTTTCATCGGGCTTAGTCTTGAACGCCTTGGATGTCGCCTTTCTGGGATAGCACCCAGGTAGGGCACGTTATCAGGCCACCAGGAATACCTCATGAATATATTCGACTGGCAGCTGATAGTCAACGCACGCACGACCTTTCTGGGGGTGTGAATACTCAGGTTTGAATTAACCGGTAAGTCAACCGTTCGTATCGAGACGACATACCGTAATCCATCAATAGGTTGATATCGTCGTCTGTCTACGAGAGACTAGGCATACCATAACCATGACTCCCCAGTAGATTCCCGTCTGCCAACATATGGCCTAATGAAACCGCTGGGACTGGTCATTCCTTCTCGCTTTGCAAAATTGGGACGGAGGTTTCAACACGAATGTACAAGGCCGTAGCGCATTGTGATGAGTGAATGATATTATTCACCTCCTTCGATCAGTAAATGAAGACATAATATCCTAGTTCAATGGGCAACCTATACGACGCACATGCGCAAGACAGTAGTATATAGCAGACGCCGTCACCGCAGTACGTCCGCTACAATATCCGCCTTGATTTTTAACTTTCGTTCTGTTCAGTCCACCGCGGCCGCAGAACATCAATGGCGCCCTTCTGAAACAGCGCTTGAAGAGTGTTGCATCATTGTGATAAACAAGATTCTGGATAATGGCCCCTTCGCTTAGCTACATGAGCGTCACGGTGTGTTCCGCTGGCAGCTAAAACCATTCCGTCTTCCAGGTTCAGGTTCAAATTAGCTCCTCTGAGCTAGAATTCAATGTACTCGCATCGCATCGATACAGTTTGCCATAACATTCCGTGATATTCCCCTCTGATTTTGGGTTCCTTCGTGATGGTCTTTCGCATCGGCTCCTCACACTCGCCGACCAATATCATTGTCTTTCAGTCGATGTGTCAGGCATCCGTAACAGGTGGAGCTGGGAGCAAATGGCCATCTTTCACGACCCCCGGCTTCATTTCGATCGGCATTCAGTTGCAAAGGGTTCGTGATTATCATGGTGTGGTTCTTCTTCTCACTTCATTTCGGCTCGGGCCTTTCGACTTCAGACTTTGTTCTCGAATCTCGATAATAACTTCTCATCGAGATAATTCACGGCATGAGCGCGCCGTTTAATGACACTGTCCTGCTTCAGATACCCACTATCCCTAGTGAGGAACGTTCCACCGTTCCTAGTATCACAAAGTCAATGGACGCTTGAATACACTCCATTTCGCTTGTCAGACGGATCATTATCCATCATCAGGCACCAACTCACGAATTCGCCGAGCACAGCATATGTGGCACTATACAATAAGTACTATTCCTCTCGGCTCCTTGGCCTTAATCCACTTAGAGTTTAAAGCTTGCCTTGAAGCTTAAAGCCCTACCAACGCGAGTTACAAGTAGGACTCAGAAGACCCACGATAGAGTCTTGATTCTTAGACCGGTTGTCTAGTAAGTTACTGCTCCCTTAGATTGTCGATCATCACAGGTGGACAATACAGTTCTTGCAAGGTGTAGGTCACTAGTGCTAAGTATATCATTGATCCCAAGGACCCAAATTGATCATCTCAGGCCATCACCGGAACTCGACCGCCGAAGAAGCGCAAGTGGCAGGTTCGGCCCGGAACATCGTATATAACGCGGCCCTCGTGCTTGCATGGTTAGACTTCGTACCGCCAACATCAACGAATCACCTCTTCTCAGCCTTCCTTGCGGTTTCCTCGACTGAGCCTGTGCTCTTCCTCATTCGTCAGTCTTTGTCCTATCTTGCTCCTACGGCGTTCATGCTGGATTTAAATTTCTTGAAGACAGTAACTCATTCGCGGCCTTCTTGGCCTGGAAAGAGCAACTGAAATACAGCGTTTCTTTATGGTAAGAGGTTCTGCTGCTCTTCCTCTGGCAATCATCTTGACACTTCGACTTGGGGATTAGAACACTCGGATTCCAGCCAGCGGACACACAACTCAAGAAAACTGATATACCTTCCCGTGCGCTGCTGCCATCTGTGTCTGATACCGAACATGACTGAGCTAGTATGCAGTGCATCATGGTCTACTTTCCTCAAGAACTCGTCGATGCCATTATTGACCACCTGATCGGAGACCGCCTCGCCCTCCTTGCTTGCCTGTCCGTCTCGAGCTTATTCCGCTGTCGAGCCCAGTTCCATCTGTTCCCGACCATTCACTTGACCGAGAAGCGTGATTTCGAGGAATTCAACCTTCTATGCGCGAAATCACCTTCGATCCCTGACTTGGTCAAAACTCTTCACGTCACCCTTCCCGAATCCACCATCAGTCTACCGAGACTTTTGCAGGTTCATACGCTCCATTTCAACGGGTCGTTGCGTGTCGTTCCCGGAGACTTGGAGTCTTTCAGTAGAATTTTTTCATGGGTTCCGAGTACCCTTACATCGCTATCGATCCAAGACATCACATTCTCCTCGACAGAAACATTTCGAAGTTTGATTAGCGCCCTGCCATTCCTTAAATCTCTATCCCTCATCACCGCATTTGCTACCATAACAAGATCAGACTCTCGTCTTCTCGGGTCTTCCTGTAATGATAAGGGCCCACCAATAGAAGTCCTATCCGTTACATCCATTAACTCTGACGGCGTCTGCGCATTTTTCCACGGATACCCACACCTGGGACCATTCGCCCTATACGGTCTGCGCGAGCTCCGCTTCTTCAGCTTTGTCCTCGAACAAGCCTCGGATATTCAGCGTTTACTTAACGCGAGCCGGGACTCGCTTCGGGAGGTACATCTCGCGCCTGCTTGTTCCTGTGAGTCTATTTCGCGATCTATGCGATCTTTCCACGTAGAAACTCAGCGTTACATCGGAAGATCTCTCAACTAGATGGTCTGACAAACAGATCCTGGATATCTCCCATGTACCCAGCATAACCCTGCGGCCACGAGCGAACGGGATATACTCTGCTTGGGGATTGGATTGGCTTGTGACGTGCCTGATGAAAGGCTCGTATCCTTTGATGGTCGAACATATTACCATAATCGTGGAGAATCTTTTCCATGAGAGCGCTTGGACAAGGATGGACAAGGCGCTTTGTGGTGACCCGAACTTTAGGGCGATTCGGTTGACGATTTCCCTTGGAGGATACATAGGTCGGAATAGGTTGGCTGATAAGAGTATCGTGCTAGCCATGCCGGGACTATATTCTGAGGGGAGAGTGAGAGTCAGGTACATGGCAGACGAGGACGACCGATAACTCCCTTAGGCAGCCATTCTGTTAGTGCCGCAGGTCACATCGTACTATGTTGAGGGCTCCTCGCGGTCCTTCCATTCCCTCGGACCTTGCAGTGGGCACTCTTCGAGGCCTGAAGAGGCCCAAAAAACATCGGTCACGTTCTTCTTTGGGACCTCGTCCGGTTATCTATCTATCTATCTTTTATTTAGCCTCCGGTGATCAATGGAAACGGGTTGACTGAGAGTTTATGGGGGACAATACCAGGTTATTCCATCACATATTATAGGACTACCCTATACACTGCACTTTAGAAGGCATTGTGAAAGAACGATAAATCTCATACATCCAAGGAGATGAAGCCGAAAAGCAACCGTCTTTCTGTCCGTTGTCTATCGCCAGGCCGGTACACTCTAGTTTGATTGTGAAGAACAGGAAAGACCCGCCATCCCGCGTATCGTCAGCAGCATCAAGCGCCCGAGCCAGAAAAATATTCAACGAGGTTCTCCAGTCCTTGCGATGTGTTGGCGAATTTTTCTCGCATCTAGGTGCTGAACAGGGCCAGCTCAAAGCAGGATACTAGCGGATGCGACGAGGGCGGCGGAGAACAGAACTACCGAGGACTCCATGCGGTTTATATTATTCCATATTCCACGGCCAGTCGCATTGCGGTACGTAATCAGGGCAAAGCCGTCAAGATATTGTCCCACCGAACGGCCTGGCGCATCACCGTCATGTCGAGTTCTCGAAGCATATCATGGTGACGAAGAGGATGACATGTATACCGACACCATCATAGAGGAACATAATCGTGTGCGGGTTATGCATAGACTAGATATAGGGCATGTGAATGTTTTGATTATCATCAGTCTCTGTGCGCGTACCTTCAGTTGATATTTCATATGCTCTTCCACCCATTGCCGTTGGTTTCCCCGCGTGTGAAGAAGGAAAAATGTGGTATTTATAACACGCCAGGTATACAACACTTATATAGATGGAGAGCGGAACAAACGAGCCATAGCCTCTGAGTAGAAATAACAATGCATTATAGACCGTCGGATTCATCTACAAATGAATCCTCATTGAAAGGAAGAGAAAGATGTGAACCAATCACCCGACGAGGCGGGATATCCAGGCCGTCCCCGTAGTAGTTGTGAACAAGCCGTGCCTTGACATCTACCACTGACTGGGCTAGTTCATCGGCGGTAAGATATTTCTCGGTACTGTTACAATGATACTTGGAGATCATGAGTTGGATATGGAACCAGAACACGATAGAAACACTCACCGTTACCGGATGACTCGCATACGAAACGAAATAGCGCGCGAGTGCTGCGAAATGATCGTGGAATATACTTGCCAGTGCTCAGCAAGTGTCCAGATACTTGCTTCGTCCCTGGACAGAAACTCTTTATACGAAAATACCGCTGCGAGGTTTTATGCCCAATATGCTCTCAGTGATTAAGTCAAGGATGGGAACAGAGTCCCACCAGGGCAGATTCCGGTATGCCTCTGCCACACGAGGAATTTCGGCGTTCAGTCGAAGGCTTGCTGTCTCCATGAGAGCTTCTTGTTCGGCTGCTCTCTTCAAGCTTTTGACGGCAGCGTCGAACTGAAGAGATGGGACATCTTTAGTAACGGCGTCCATTTTTGTGATAGCAGCTTACCGGATTTAGTACTGGAGACACTCCCCAAGGCCCAAAGTATTCAAAGAATTTGAGCATGAGGTAGAGGCGATAGCGACGCTTGATTTAGTATCGAAAGCCGCATAGAATGTAAAGGTTGTCCACGAATACTTTGCGATCCTCGTCGATCTCAGTGTCATAAATCCAGTATTTCCGGTGTCACATAGGCTGTTTTAGCGCACGATTCATCAAATGTACGTGAAAAGTACTAAAATTAATGTACCTGCTCTCAAAGTCGAAGTAACGTCCTGGAGGCAGTCCTGTTCCTTCAACCAAGTTGGCCATAAAATTGATGTGTCGGAGGCGGAAGCCGATGATCGCAGCTGAGTCTGCAGTGGTAACGCATATTCTCTCAGTGAAACAAGTGTGCTGTTCGGATGAGTTCTTTTTAGATGATGAGGTGAGGAGTTTTCTGAGCATCAAAGAGGCGGAATTGCAGTAAGAATTCGAGGGGAATGGTAAGCATAGTAGACAAATCAACACAAATGCTGCAAAGGCCCCAAGAATCAATAAGAAGCCTAAGTGTCTGAAATGTGACCATGAGGGCAGACGGTACACATGGACATGAGAGGCTCAGGCGGTTCTTGCCTGAGGAGGTGCAGAAGAGTCCCTGCGTGACATAGTTCAACTCCGGAACTATTTTGGTGGCGTCGATGGCAGAATATAGGAACATGTGACCCTTCGGGCCGGTTCCCTTATTCTTGGTTCATCGCAAGGGGTTTGCGCATTTTGAATACATGACCTCGGGTCCAAAAAATATTTTAGCCTTCACTGGCTCGACCGACCGATCCCCGTGAGAATAATATTCCAAAGTTAGACGTATCACATGATCCATATGACGACATCGTACCCTTTGGTTCTTGCAAGACCCCTGAGTCAACCCGCTCTTGAACTTGTAAGTTGCGGGTTTGGCATGACCTGATGATACTTTAATGCATTATATTAGCTTTCTTGATTTAGACTGCTCACTGAAGTACCGTGGACCATGTTTGATCCATGCCAGGGCAAGTGGCAACACCGGAAAATGTTTCTTTTTTGAAGTTCTGTCCTTGTTCACCGAAATCTCTGGTGAAAATCATTGTTAGAAAGATAGTAATCAGCTGGAATATATGCTATGAAACATGTCATAATGCTTGGATGGTTATATTTTTCAGTTGGAGCAGGTGAGGTCCAAAAAGTTTTTTTTAGGTGTCGCGAGATCGACCGACCGACCGACCCGATGTGCCGGAACAACGGTCCGCCAAACCCTTGGTTCATCGCGATGACTCTGAGGGACGGATTTGCGTCGAGGTTTTACGTGTAGAGATTTAATCCGCCCTCAACAGAAAGGCTTACAATCAGGTGAGTATTCCACCAAAGATATTCCGGTAGGCTTTATCCGAAGTTGAAGTTTGGTTGAAGTATCCATGGTATCCAGTGAGTATCTTGTGAGTATCCTAGTAGCTCTTTCGCGAATTGCAATGGATTTGCCATGGGCGTAAACCTTGGTAAAGTAGCCAAAACTTAATGGGTTGTGTATCGACTGCGAGGTCATGGTGACATTGACAAAGTTGGTAAGAAATTGGTGGCAACGACCTAGTAGATAACCACAGCTGGACACCATCATTCTATGCGTCGGAGTTCAACAAGATTGATTTCACCAATACTGAGGTGCTAAATATCGTTAGTATATGTTGAAATCCAGTTCTAGCCTCGTTTTTCACGCAGACTTGTATGAGGAAATTCATCAACTTCACTTTTGCCGTTCTTTCGGTCATTTACCTTCTTCCCAATCTCCGAAAACTTGCCGTGAGTCTGGAATTCACCTGGTAGTCTCATTTATGTGCATCTCTGATGTTGTATATTCAGGCACCAGGTCGGAACTGTTCCAAGTCATAATAGTAACCTCGGGCCTTACTGGCAGCATAGTACCTGCCGAGAGAGCGACTCAGAACTTGAATATGGTCGACCTCAATTGTATTTTGATCCTTGATCAGTCACACATCGATGTGAAGTTTGTCTACTGTACCTTCTGATTGTTTCCTTGTTCCAAATCCGTCTCCGTAGACGGTGATTGCCCCTTTGCAAATGTAAGATGGATGTTGTATTTATTGTTCGTATTAAGTACATCACGCTGACACCACAGGATCGCGCTTCGAACACATAGTTCATACAATAAAAGAACAGTAGAAAGATAGAACGATGTAAAGACAGTACAGAGTCGTGTCATAATATAACAACGTGATGTTGTCCTAGCCTGGTGCCTCCCCAAGCTTCTGGACGTACATCCGAACAGCCTTTCGAACGGCGACCGGAGAACTATCCTCATGCCCAGCTGGCACGTTCCATGACGAGATATCCAAAAGATACTCCTGATAATGCATTTATAAGTCAAATCAAAATCAAAATGCAAGCGTCGAACCTTCAGCTCTGCAGAAGCCTCGCGTATGTTTGCACAGCTGGTTCCGACATCCATGAAGTGGTCCTGGGCCTCATGAACATTGAATGTGAGGAACATCATTTGCTCCTGACTCTCCTGTAGGACCTTTGAAAACCCCACAAGTGTAAGGAACCATTGTACGTGTGTCTGATTCATTTCGAGCTGATTGCTCTGATCTCGCAAAAATTGATCAAAATCCTTGAGCTTTTGATTCAACAGAGTCGCAACGTCCACAGCTTCATCGACAGCCTTCTCAAGCTTGTCAAGAGTAGAATCAACGGAACCCTGACTTTTTTCCAACTGTTTTCGCAAACTGATGTCACGAGACAACGTTGGAAAAATCCAAATTGGGTCTAGGACATCCTCGAGACGGTCCATCTTGAAAAAAGAGTGATATTTAGGCAAGAACCATCAGCAGAGAAGATAGAACCCATACCTCTCTAAGAAAAGTGGTCTTAGTGTTGTGCCCAGCACGCCTCAATGTAAAGAAGGCATGTTCTAGCACGTGAGATAAGTCGGCCAAGCCAGCAAATCGATCTGAGATGGGAAGTCGAATGGATAAGGGTAAGCGAGAATCGAATGCGGTTTTTCGACTCAGATCTTTGAAGATCACAGAGTTCTCATTGATCCCATCCAGGATGGCGCCCTCGGAGAGACTCTGAATATGACCATTCAGATTGAGAATCTCCTTGGCTTCATGTTTGAGGCGTGCGGTCAAATTTGTTGTATGGGAGAACAACACTTTAGATTCTTCGTTGGGAAGATATGGCATCGCAAGATCGCAGTTGAACAGAACGCACTTGAGGCCGACCATGGGGGGTATGACCGTGCTGATCAGGCCAGTGAAACCTGCCGCCACACTGTCAACGCTGGCTTCAATGCCTGACCCAATTCTTGAACAGATAGTTCCGATGCCAGTACCAGTACCAGATATTAGGTCGCTGATAGGCTTCAAGAGTTGGAAAAGGAGGTTAGCCACATAACAAAGCAGGATCGTGGCGCCGACAATGAGCCCGAGGTACACCCAGTCGCGAGTATTTCCTGTAGTAGACACGATAGGTTGTCGGAGAATGGTAGTAACAGGATGATGGTCTGTATGAGAATTCTGGCGATTGCTTGCTGGCTCCGAGGAAGGGCGAGCCATTGAAGGTAGAAGCGGAACTGTCACAATATGTTGATGTTGAGGGCCAAATCCACCTCATCGGATTTTATACTAACCTACTGAACAGCTTACTGTTGGAACTAAATCAGGTTGTCTAGCTACCTGAGAGTCGTTTCTATGGTCTCCGGCGTATCGAGTGTTCAGCCTGGTTATGGGAATCACCGTATGGTCTGTGGGAGTTCTTGCAGATTTGGTCGAGACTTGCCTTGTCTGTACTACCTGTGTTGTACTTGTGCGCTTGTTCGGAGAAAGCTTTTGTCGGGACTCGGAATGCAAAATACAAAAGCCAGGCCAGGCCAGGCCCAAAAGGCGACCGGACGTCACGCTTGCGTGACCATGTTGAACGCGAACGGCACCAACTAGGCACCACCTAACCTTGTCCGGTTATCCATCTATCTAACCGCCATGTCATCCTCAGAAGCAGATTTGGCAAAACCAGAACATACTACTGGACCTACAGAAATGCCTTCTGTGCTATCCATCTCCTCTTCATCAATGACTCCTTCGTCTACTCTTCCAGAGGCGCCTTCGCTGCATTTGTGGAAGATATATCTACACTTGGCTCAAAATATCAGATGCCTCTGCTTTGTCGCACTGCTGGGTGGCCTGTGTGCACTCTGCATCATATCTCAGCTGTGTGCACCTTACTCCTCGGCCTACTGTACATCCGTCGCAAGATCTCTTTCCTTTTCTCCCTTCCGTGCCGGTCAAACAAATCATAGCAGTTGTATTCCTCACGGAGATTGCCTTGACTCTGCTACTGCTGCACGAACCATTCAATTTCACCTAATGCATGCGCATTACATGGTGAGCCTGATCGAAGGAACTGGTTTGCCCCCAATGAGTTTCTTCAACTCAACACCGTACGCTTGGACTATCTTGATCCTTGGGCAAATACTTATTTTTAATGTCTAGTGTCCATCGGAACTTTGCTGCTCATGGGCTTTCATTCTACCTTAACGACGACCCCAGCCGAAAACCATTAATAGAGGACCTACCGGAGTTCTTGCACCTCCAACAGCTCATACATAATCGGTATCATCCTTACCTAATAACGAAGTTCTATACGCACCTTGGCAAAAGGCCGACAAGGCCAATCCATAGAGCAGTAGGTGCATCTTCGACGGGAGTTTCTTACTTGTCCAACTCCCATTCAGTTTAGGGCGGCAATATCGGGACTATCAGCTGCGATAGAACATGAAAAACAGATCTCTATGACTGCCCCACAGCAGCGCATCGTAGAGGTTGACAAAATCCTTCAAAAGACTCTCAATGGACCTTTCAAAGAACTTCAGAATATATTCAGACAGCTTGCGACTGACACGCCACCTTTTCTTGATTACATCAAAACTGTCTATGCTCAGTCTCAGCGTATCTCCTCCGAGCTGGAATCCGAGATAACCCGTGTCGAAATAGCTTACCACAAGATCCCCTGGTGGGATTCTCGTCCATTTATCGGCCTCTTTGCGCATGACATCTTAGGGATGAAGCGCCAGCGCAGAATGTTCACTAAATACCATGAATTCTTATCAGCAGATGGGCCGAACATCCGCTATTTTGTGGAACAGGTCGCTATCCTCCATGACCATCTAGAGATCTTACAACGATACTTCCGCTGGTACTCAAATGGGCCCATCATCATCGTCGGTTTTCATTCCTTCATTCAGGGTTCTTACTCACTCGTAATTCATAGGAGGATGTCGAGGATGCCCCCGTACCAACACCGGCTGAGCTTTTTAAATTGGATGATGAGCTTGTTGAACGAGTATATGCGGCTCATTGGGATACACGCTACACTCCTATCCCGCCTCGGCGATTGACAGCAATGTATCCATCTTTACCCTTTAGTCGGAGTCCTGATCATCCGTCCTCGCCGTCTCAATGAAACACTCTTCATCTATCTTCATGTTTCTATGTGTTTATCGCCCCATCATACCATGCCTACCTTATCTCTTCCTTGTGCTTGAGTTGCTTGTAGATATAGACTTCCATCATATATATGTAATGATGCCTTGGCCGACAAATAGTCTCAATGAAACACGCGTGGACGTTAGGGTCGTCATATAATCGTGTTGACTATAGCTACAAAGGAATGGAAACAGGGAGCTGCAAGTCGGCGGATAAACGCTTCTTTGCCTACTTCTTAACGTCGTCCTTATACTGACGACAACATTCGATGACGCAACCCGCCATTCGAAGAGGTGTGTTGAGAAACGCACGCGCAAAGTCAATGACGACAACTTGGTTCGACGACGAAGGAGTAATAATGGTGTTCTCCGGTTTGAGATCCACAGAATGACCTGACGAGCATTGATTTCGAATATACCTTGCTGGGACGTACTGGAGATTATTATTGGATAAGCAGTAAAACAAAGAATGTTCAGAGAAATTTTCATTAAATCTTCTAATTTTTTTTAGCAGCTCATGGTGTTGTTTCGGCTTCAATGGCGCAGTCCTATGGGCGGGATACATGACATGCAGTTGAGCAAGGGTCGTGCCTTCGATGTATTCGAGCAGGTTGACCCTGATAGGCTCTCCATGAGGCAGCGTCAACTGTGGCAGTCATCAGCGATACACGAAGCTCGATCAAACGCACCCTATGTTTCCCGTAAAAGTAGGGTATAATATGTCCTTGGATGTCCTGTAGTCGATGTCGCATCGCTGACATCAGATCACGCCGACGCACAAAGTGTATTCGGAAGCCAATAAGGTTCATATTGGTGTTATTGTCTGCGTCGGGAAGTACGAGAAAGTGTCACTGCACTGACAGATACACGGAACACGTCCTCACCTCTGCCACGCTCAATTTCCCGATACTCATCGCATTTGCTAAGGGGAGGTAATCGCGTCTTTTTGGTGATTGCTCGACGATGCCTGCTCCAGATAACGCTGGAGCGATAATCGGTGCTAAATTGAATATCAAGGAGGAGTGGTCGTTCTGGAAAAGGAATGTACGCCAATAGGCGAGCAGTGCGTCGGTCATGGACTCCCATGAACTCAGCAGGGTTCGAACCACAATACCGACTTATTTCGTCGAGTGACCGTAACATTGACTCTAGGACATTCTAATGCCTTTGTCGGGCACGCGCCAGCCGCTCCGGATCGCGCTCGCGAGAGACGTCTTTCACGCTCTGAGGACTTCTGGTCTCGAAGCGCACTTTTCCGTCAGCAATTTTCGAGTTGGAGCCGCTGAATTGGGTCCAGGTAAAAACTAAATTGTTCTGGTGTAGCTCTTGAAACGTGTTGTATACCTGGAAAAACTTCATCGATATGCTTGCCAATGTTGAACGCATGCGTACCAATGCCCGGTCATAAATCTCCACATAAAGTTGCGCTGCCACACAGCGTGGAGGGCCATCATGGCATGGTGTTCTGCACAAATCTCAGAGAGTGATCATCGTAACCATACCAGATTTCTGCATGGATACTTCAGCAAAAGTAGCTACAAAGAAAGGAGTGACCGGCCGACGTCCATGTTATTCCATCTCTCTTTTCGATTGAGCGCATATAGCCAGTCAGTAGTTTCAATTTCGCGCTCATCGATAAGGCGCTCCCAGGTCGGGCAAGTAACTCTTAAGATTGTGGACCGCAATGGCTTTGGTGCCAGAGTATCCCCGTTCCTTCGACGCACCAAGAAAGCTGTCGAAGTTTGCGTGAAGTCGATAAGAGTTTCCTGTAATATGGCATCCGGTCATCAATATAATATGCATATCCTCGATCATCAACTTACTATCAGCTCAATGACGTAGTTTACTCTATCGTCCTCGACCTCATTCTGTGACTTGTTCTGATCAAAGACGAGCGATTTTGGAACCAAGACGTGTCTGTCTCGAACAAGAGTGTGTTCGGTTTCACTAGTAGGCCCTGAGGTGGCAACTAAACGACATGAGGCGAAGGCAAACATAAGATGTTGTTTACTCACAAACGTGTGCCGTGGCGTGGGGAGGAACTTTTATCGTGTTCTGGAGAGTGATAATCGCTTGGATAGCCAAGGATGTGACATGACACACAATCCGCCGGTGGACTCGTCGTCTTCGGGTAGCACAATCATCACCGGCACGGGCACCACTAGGCCTCAAAGATACTGTTTCTGTTTCACGGCCGGGCTCAAAATGTCCGCCTTGAATTTCCGTGTGGGTCCGCGTCGACTTTCATGCGGTGTGTGCTGAGTGTACGTGTTTTCCGAGTTAGCATCATGTCTTGAGGCCTTGTTTTTGAAGCGACTTTGAAATGTTTTTCAGATGCCCTAATCGATAAAGAAACTATACTCACTGTTCTTGTTTTTAATGAACTCAATCAAGGCCCAATCTCCGAGGCGTGGAGAAGGGAGGGACGTCGACCATGAGAGCAAGACCAACTTCGGTAGAAAGGAACGCTTGCTTAGGCGGATCACCTGAGGTCCATTATTGTGTTTTCTTTCGCGTGCACAGTACTTTTAAACAATGAAGAACAAAAGCTCCGAATCAAGGGAAACGACTGGAATACTATGTGACCGACGCCAATCAGTCACCTGCCAGGAGCGATATCAAGAAAAGCAAGACATAAATCTGGACAAAAGAAGATCAAGAAGTCATAAAAGAAGCAAAGTCGCCCTCACGTGGCAAAGTGGCATCGTTGACAGCGGCATCGGACGACGCTGAGTAGCGAAGGATATCCAGACGCCGATAAGGGTCACACGTCGGGAAGTACGAGGCCTAGGAAAGTGTCATTGCCCAGATGGATACACCAGGGTCTAACTCAGCATATTCAGCGCTATCGGTATCGTGGTGCCCACTGGGAAGGGCAGAGCATCTGGGCAATAGCTTTACTATGCCGATTCCAGAGCCATAATGAAACTTGTAGCGGATATCGAGCAGTAGCGACCACTCTGGGAATTGCACTTTTACAAGAATAAAATGAGCACTACCAAATGGCCATTTCAAATTCACGAGCCAAATACCCGAAAAATTCTCCACGAACCATGGTCGGGACGAGGGACCGAGGACACACGTCGGAAAATCGAACTAAGTAGATTGTTGATGAATTCGACGTTCTGAACAGATTTCAGGTATTTGAAGGTTCGTTGAGAGAGAAAGACGTAGTCGTAATGTAACGATAGATATTGTGCCGGTGTTGATAGTGGTGGTGGGCACCTTGCCCGCTGTCTTGGACGACCTCTGCAAACTGCTTTCGTCGACGCGCTAGCCGGCATTCGGGTCGCGCTAATCACTTCTGTCGACTCTTAACCGCACTCCCTCCCTCAGGCCAGAGCAGCATCGTCATAAATCACTATAGACAGCCATTAGTGTGCATATTCCAAGCGTGAAGGACATGTACTTGCAATTTTATTCAATACTACAGCACTGGTTGGCCCGAGTTCTCGATAGAATGAAGAATAGCCCTACCTGGTACATGGCTTAATCTAACCCTGTCACTTCGATGTATGGAACTAGAGAAGGACTGTTACCTTGGTAGCCTCGCCGCCATCCTACACGAGCCCATGTCAACAACAGAAAGCAAGCGGAGTGCAAGGATACGTACTGATATCAGTATACCCCCAACCAAACGACACTTAACCTGATCCAACGAGTCAATTTTCGACGGTGGAAGGGATCACCGAGTTCGTCGTACGCGGATGACTGTTACTGATGACGCGTGCGCGTGAACTGTGATCCACTTTCTGTTAGTTTGGAGTCAAGTATCCAAGCCATTGCAAGTGCTTACCGGTCCAGGTTCACGTTCCGGCCCTCCTAATACTATGCGTGGCCTCGTTCGCTCTGTCGTTAGCCTCTGAAAACACGGTGAACGGGAAACGGAGGGATAGTAGAGATCACACACCTTCAACCTCATTATCTTGACAATGTTAATGAAGCTTGTAGCTCCGTCTAGATAAGGGTCGTAAATAAAGGTTTGTAACGACGTAATTAAGAAAAATTACCTCGCCGGTCAATGAGGCGCCACCAGACTTCTCGAACGACATTGATACTGCGGGAGATCGTCTAGGATGAGAATACTCGGCGCAGAAGTGAACTCACTCGGGCCTTCTTCTAAGCCAGCGACGTCCTCCTCTTTAATATCAGTCTGCTTACCGCCGTCTTGAGCTAATATGTACGCTACTAAAACGAAGAGTAAGTCATTTAAACCCGAAATCAAACCATGCGTGACTTGCAGAACATTTAGGCATTACCCGGCAGGGCTTGGGTGTGCAGCGTTGAAGGACGGATGGGAGAAAGAAGCACGCTTTGTTTGACACGGTGTCAAGCCAAACATCTGCCATATCCATATCCTCCTCCTCCTCCTCGCTCTCATCCAGATCCTCCATACTAGCATCCAAATCCACCTCTTCTTCTTCCTCCTCCTCCTCCTCCTCCCCTTCCCTTCATCGTCTTCCGGCCTGGCTTCATCCGCCTACCCCCAGTTAACCCAACAATAACGCAACTAGGACCAGGCTCACCTCTTGCTTCTCCTCCTGCTGCGTCTTGACGCGTCCGATAGTCTTGAACCCCTGTACACGGATGTTATTATCCTAGAAACGAACGAATAAGCGATAGCTTGAACTTGGCCCACGGTGCGCAATACCATTTCCTCCAATTCGTGTTCTTCCTCGCTCAACTCATCCATCTAGGTCGCGATATTCGTTCATACGGCCGTACATTGGCTCGTAGCAGGTATTTCGCAGTGGTATAGGGTGGGTGCGAGGTACTGGGGAGAGCAGGTGGGGGAACCTGCGTTCTGGCGGAAGCACCGTCGCCGTCGCTACCGACATTGTCGTTGTCACGGTGGCGGATGACATCAAGGCACGCCAATTGTTCACCTGTTGTCATCGACGCCGACTTCCATCTCTTCCGACTAATGTGACTTCCGGGCACTGCAACTTGCTGTCGTACGGCGAGCATGATGTGTGATAGCGAGATACATGTAGAGGTGGCAGGGATGTTGGGATAGGTAGGTCTTACCCGTTCACTGGCATTGACGTGTACTCACCCTTCCATAGCCTGATCTCAGTACAGCTCCCTCGGGCTCAAGCCCAGCCACAAATGTCTGTCCATAAAGGAGTTTTGGCTCGGCGTGATGTGACTTCAATTAACTACAAGCCCCGGAGGCCATGATCGTCGGAGACGGCAGGGGGGACAAGTTCCTTCACCATCATATTGAGCTTTGGGAGCAGAGATAGATGCGGTCTATTTGAGAGCCATGTTTCTTCATCTCGAAGACTATTCGGGACGACATATTGATGATGTAGGGGGACTAGGATTGGGCACCAAAGGACTCGTTTCTTTACTGCTGAAACCTTTATGCGGACGTGCCACCGGGATGCTGGAAGGATGGAGGGATGGAATGGATGTTTTGCTCGTTTTCGTGAGTGCGATATTCAAAAATTTCATTGTCTCCTTAATTTACAGGTTGATCTTTTTTCAGCCGTGTTCACCACCTTCACTCAAACGTCGCAGAGCCATCCAGTCGACGATGGTCAAACATTTCTGTTCGAGCATATCGGCATCCACAATGGTTCGTCCTCGTATCAACCCCACTCGCTTCTCGGGGTTTGAACGAGGTGATGTGGGAGGAAGTAAGACCGCAGGTGCGTAGTCTGTGTTTGCTTTGTTTCACAATGCGCACGGATTAACCCCGGCCTTAGCCTGATCACTCTCCGCGACTCTCTCCTCAAAACGGCGAGCTCAAGCACGAAATGTTGGCCCAGACGGCGCTTCAAATACGAGCTCGGGTCTCATTGGAGCCAGGTATCGCTCGCGGGAGTGGAGATTTGATTTAAAAGACGGAGTGCGAACGTCTGGAAAATGAGGACTGGGTCCTATCTTCCGTATTGAGGATATCGTCGTCTCTGCCGTTGTCACCAACGAACAATATCCTTCCACTTCTTACTCTCCTTCCCAAGAGCAAGCCAAATATATCAAAAATGCGCCCGAGAACAGCATCTGCGAAACACGGTTCGCTTCCCATAACAAAGGGTCACTCATTCCCTTCGAACCGCTTATCAAGTTTCGCAAAACCTACCAACGCATTCGAACGTGGCTCATACCACGCCTACGCGCCCTAAATGAAGCCCCGGATTCATACAAATGCTCGACAAGTCGACAATACAGTGTCTGCAACCTTGCGGGCCATATGTCACAATTTCCTAGCTTCCAGCCATGTCCATTGTCCACGCATTGTCAACGTCCCAGTTCGACTACAATGGGTCCACTCCTGACGATGAATTCAGGCCAACCGCGAGGGTACAGGCTACGGAACCTCTGTCGCAGACGGCTCATTCTTCCCACCTCGAAACCTTCCGCATCATTCACCACCCCCCGTTACCGTCACTTCCCTCGGACGTGCAAACATTCCGACAGATCCTCTTCGCCTTTCCTGCTCTCACATTCGCCGTGTCAAGGCGGGATGGATCGCGACCAAGGGGCAGCGTGGGTGGAGAGGACCTCCTCTGGCGCTGGACATCATAAACTCACCAATCCTTAACTTCCTCCTCGATGTGGTAGTACGAGTTGCCTCGCTCGTAGACTTGACGTCTCGGGCCGGTTGACTCGTACTTCCTTTTTCGGTTTGCCACGTCTTTCTCTTCTCTTTCACCATCATCTCTACTGCTTTCCCTCCGATTCTTTCTTACAGGTTCCTATTCCTTCAAAGCACGATGCTATATTGCTCATGGACCGACGAGCACATATTCGGGCCTTGTCGCCTCAAGGCTTATACCTTCAAGATCTCGACACCAATATTGAGGTAGCTCACCTCCCCGACAAAAGAGCTGTTTCAAGCGCTGGTAGAAAGATTGGTATGGGTCGTTTGGGTGTCAACTGCATATACTAGTTCGTTCTTACTTTCTTATTCACTGAATCTCTCTCTAGTTTCGTTTCAACACTATTCCCCTCCCTACCCTGTCCGATGCGAAGACCGACGCTAAGAGCAGACGATACCATCTCGGTGCACACTGGGAATCGAGACACGACGGCCTGGACCACCGTTCGTACGCTGAGCGGGGCAGCGACCTCTTCCTATGCCGTATCTGTGTGTATCCCAGGTGGTTCAGTCTTGCTTGAAGCCGAGGTGATTGAGCTAAGACATTCTCTTTCGTCGGACATCTTTCATTCTATTATACATCTAGATACTCGAAGCTATCATCTACGGGCTCTGGCGACGCAAGAGCACGCGTACGGCTACCCCTCGCCCGTTATCTGTACCTGTTTCATCAAATTTGAATTTTACCTTCTTTTCCTTTTCTCCACGAGCACCGAGTTATTGAGCGAGCCCGAGCACATTCTCATTGAGCCTACGTAAGTGATTCCTATTGCCCTCTATACTGATTCATCTCTAGATACATCCCGCATCAATAAACAACCAAAATATCACCCACACCCAGCCGATCCGCAAACGACTCACGTCCTCGCACAATTGTCTACGTCCGCATCGACGTATACTGCGACATCGATCGGGAGTCCCAGTTCGCCCCCCAGAGCTCGCTAGTCAGTGTCCTGACTAGTAGCTCAGCAGCTTGTCATTGCTGCTAGTGACACCCTCCAAGAACTAAACTCGTAGTTCAAAACATCATCCCGTATTAGATCGTTGCTTTCGCGATAGCCTAAATATAATATTCAAGTTGTCGGACGACAAAGTATTCAATATTTCCAAATTACTACTGAATGTCAGAGCCTCTACTACTTTCACGCAGTACTCTCGCCAATATCACCAGCCTCGATAGACACCCGTGCACTTGATTTCCACAGCGTCGGTTATTGCCGATCGGGCCCTAGGCACCGTCGGTGTCGAGTGGCTCTTAGTGATTACCATCAGTCGACAGCCATGCCATCCATCGATACCGTACAAGAAGGAGACGATGAAAGCTCCCAAAGTCACACCTCTGGTACTGAAAGTGAAACGGAGACGTCGGATGATACTTCGAGTAATTCCCAGCCTGAGGCTCAGCAGCCGGCGAGGACAGCTCATCGCCAGCAAAAGTCAACTCGCCACTTTTTTGGCATCCCGCAACGCAGACCCCAAGTTAGAGGTACGCTATTCTGTCGTTCATGCTTGCCAAGTTTCTCATTACTATCCAAGGGAACGACCCGTTTGACTATGAGCAGAGATTTCCGGAGGATAAGCGGTATGAGGAACTGGGTCCACTTGCCAGGGTATGGAGGACATACCTTGAAGAATGCGGTGCATTTGACATTGAGATGTTGGAAGGATGGAGGGACGGATTAGATGTCTTGCTCGTTTTCGTGAGTGCTTTATTCAACAGTCATTGTATCTTTAATCATATTTGTATAGGCCGGTCTTTTCTCTGCTGTGGTCACTACGTTCGTCGTTCAAACATCACAGAGCCTCCAAGTTGATTACGGTCAAGTCACGGCAACGCTTCTGTTCGAGCTCATCGACGTCCAGCGCGCTGCGGCCAACGGTACTCTCGTCAACAATGTTCCTCGCTCAGATCTCACTCCCTTCTCAAAATTTCGCCCCACGATATCTGATTCGCTAGTCAATGGACTGTGGTTCACCAGTCTCTCATTCAGTCTCGCTACCGCTCTGTTCACTGTCCTCACAAAACAGTGGATCCACCAGTACATCGCCATGCCCTCAGGGACACCTCAGGACAGGTGTCGCGTACGTCAGTTTCGATACATGGGGCTGGAGCAATGGGGTGTGGGTTTCATCATTGGATTGTTACCGGTTGTCCTGAGCGTGTCGCTTGGCATATTCCTAGTCGGTCTGGTTCTTTTTCTGGTCCCATTGCAAACGGCGATTGCATCCATTGTCGGGACTATCACATTTGTAACCTTCGCCATTTATTTCATCACCAACGTCCTTCCGGTTTGGTACCCTTCGTGCCCGTACAAGACACCACTGTCGCAGTACATATTCCTTTCCTACGCCTATATCATCCGCCTCATCGCTCTGGTTTCATCGGCCTTAACACCCACGAAGCCTCCTCCTCGCAAATTTCGAGACGTCGAGCGTGCAGCTGTTGAACTTAGAGCAGACGACCTCGATGTATACGCCTTGGGCTGGTTGTCGAACATGTCCTCCAACCCCAGTGTACAGAATATCGTCATCCAATCGACCAGCGCCCTACCGTTACGTTCAGTAGAGCCTCTAAAGCAATACGTGGAGAGGTTTTCAGAAATGTTCAATTACACCAACTTTGACCGCATGGCCATCACTCACCAGGAAAGTATCATCGATCGCCTCATTCGCGTGAGCCTCCGCTTCAACATCTTGCCCATCTGGCTGAAGCGAATAGATCGACCGTCCAGAGAAACCGATGCGGAGGTTCTTTGTGTCAAATACTTCAAGTTGAATTCTTCGCATATCAATGAGATTGCGAATTTAGTCAGAGCTCAGTTCGCGGAATCACCAGATACGCAGCTTTACCTGCAGCCCATTGTATGGGCCCATCTTCTCCAGAAGCTCCTACCTTTCACTCTAGAGAGCGGTCTGATTCCTTTATTCATGATGATTCCCTCGGACTATTGGCGTGCAGCCTACAAGCCACTTCCCCTTTTCCCGAAAAACGCCAGGATTCGTTTGACTTCTCGTCAGGACCACCGTGCTGTATCTCTTCAGGAAGCCGTTTGCCATCATCTGTATCCAGACATTGCCGATGCCTTTTTTGAGGGTTTCACCCATGTGAAGGATAGCATCTTCCATCCTGATCCCGCCGCCGATGAATTTCCCGCTCCTCAGGATCCACGCCTACTTTTGCTGCTGACGCTAGCCGGCTCACCCTCTATACGAAAGACGGCCATCAATCCATCTATGGAGGAGCTTTTTGCCGAGGTGCTGAGGAACATTATTGCTTACATGGGTCTCCCACGCAGTTTTCTGAGCTATCCGACTCCTTCCGAACTAGACAGCAATCGATATGCGGTGCTGAAGCTCCTGTATACGCTGCTTTCTTCAGACGACTTTCGCATGACTATGATGGTGGATAATCAGCGTATCGTGCTGATGCTGTTTCTCCAAGTACTCAACTCCACAACCCCTCCCCCCCGCTTTCTCCCCTCTGACTGGTGTACCCCAACCATGGCCTTCAATTTTACCCAAATCGCCCTCGAATCCCAAGACTGGACATTCTCCTCCGATGACATGACACTCCGATTTGTGTATGAGATCCTTCAGCTCGGCGAGCCCATTGCAAATCAGATTTCATCCCATTTTGTTTCCGGACGTCTTCTTGACGCTGTAGTCAAGCTCCGTGGGGACGATGGGATTTTGCAGAGACCCTGGCTGCAAGGGATCTTGGGGGGTTTTGTTAGTGGGGCCAGGAGGTCGGACGCCGCGGTGGCGTACCTCTTTGAGCTCGACAATATCTTTGCTGTTTGTGCGATGTTTATCATTTGGGAGGACATCCCCCACCTCCGCCTCCTTGTACAGTGTTGCCCAGATCATCCGGTGTGGACCGAGTGCTTACAGAAGCTCGATACTATTCCGGAGCACTTTCAACTTGAAGCGTCGCCGCAGAGAAGGGAGGAAATTCTCTCTACTGTTTCAGACTTCAGGATGCTTTTTGAAGGAGGCGAGCCTCCGACTCTCAATTCCTGGCCGACTGTGAGCTCGCTTTGGCGACGACTGCGACAACGGCATCGGAACGTTGGGAAGGAATTGACAGGGGCTGGTAAAGTGTGAATATGTTGCTTCCATACTCGTTGCGATGAAGAATCTCTGTATATATTGGTATTTCCCTCTCATTATAAACCTTTATTCAATCAAAGCAACGTCGCTTTCTCATGAAGACCATGCTTGCTCTTTTTCATCCGTCCAAGAGCACAAGATCAAGACCGAAAAGGATTTACCTTATCGAGTGGAACATCGACGTCGTCGGCAGTTTGGCTTGGGAACGGTAGACTAAAGAGAGTCAGAGGTGACACGATGATGTGTGTATTGATAATAAGCTTCAGGTCATGACAATGGAGTTCATAATTCCATCTGTACGGATTTCCACACCTTGGGCAGGGATATGATCGTCCGCTACGAACATGGTGCCATCGACACTCAGAGAAAGTATAATACATCAATTCAACAGTACGATTTCACTAACTAGTAAACTACTACGAGCGAGGAAATCAAAAACATTGAGTCTTGCGAAACGCGTTAAACACTGACGTTAGGATCTAACAAGGGTGGTTAATGACAATGGTCTTCCGACGCAATAAAGATTTGCCAAGGATTTCATGTTCAAATCCGTGCACCAACGCAACAGTCGGGATACTCAAGAACCAGCTTCTTGAGCAGCTCTTCAGCTCTCATTCCCCCCTCGTCCAAGTCCTTGGCATAATCAATATGGACAAGAGTCCCATAATCGCTGTTCTCAGAGACGGAAAAGATGAATCGCCCTTCAACATATATGTCATCATCATCTCTGTAGTATTCGTCCATCAGAAAGGAAAGAGGAACAACCGGGACGTCCGCAGACTTCTGAATGTCACTCTTGCGCAAGAGCTTTCGCCAACAGAAGAGATATCCGACTTCTCCTTCCACCGTGACGGATGGAGGAAGATCGGGGTAGTTGCTGACTTCGTCTGGGGAGAGGGAAGTTGGGAGGTCGGGATAAACAGTGGTCAGTGCTGGGTGCTCTATGGGTGTGAGCTTTGACACATCAAGCTGAGGCGGTTTAATGAGTGTCCTGATTCTTGATCAATATGCATCTAGGACCCTCTGCGTTACTATCTATCATCCGCACCCGGGCCGACTACGGGACAATAAACACGACACGACCCAACCATGATATACCGTTGCGAAGAATGCGAGCCAAACTTGACGTCAATGGTCGCATTAAATTGAAAGGTGCTTCCAAGGTACCAGCTTCCTTCCCCACTTCATCCAGTCCCGTACTGCTGAACTAGTTCGCCCTCGCAATAGCACTGAGAATAGTGCTACGGCCTCCGATCCCGCTAACCAGACACAAGTCGACGAAATTTCGGACGTCCGGACCGAAGGAAGGAACATCTTATATGCTGTTCCATCGTATAGATGCTGTCGGGGACTCTCGATTCGACTTTGGCTTTCCTCGCACCAACACTGCGGCCACGGACGAGTTCCTGGCAGAGTCTCCACATGCACCAATGCATTCGTAAAAAACTATCGAGGGTTGTAAGTGAAACATGTAGAGAAGATGATTGGCAGGGGATAGCGCGAAGCAAAACATGTACGCCGGATCCAGATGCTCTCTGGTTCGGCGAGGTGGGGAGATTTGGGATGCCGTCGTAAAAAAAGTGATCTTGCTGGGTCGGCACCGAACCATTTCTTCTCGCTGGGCGGCGGGGAGATGAAATCAGAGGCCTAGGGCAAGGTCGACTTGTTGTAGATTTATCGGGAGGTAATGCTTTATGTGCGCTTGAAAAGACGAGAGCCTCCATACTGCTCCGGAAGTATCAACGGTGAGATCTTGAGGCGCCTGAATTCAACTCTGTAGTGCTCATGGCACGTGTTGATGTCAATGACACATATCTCCAGCTCATCACTCTCTGGCGCATGCTCCCTCCAGCGAGAGATGACTTTCCAACAACCGCTCTCCAGGGAGTAAGTCTCTCCAGTGATTATTTTATGCCCCGTCACGCTTCTGGACTGGTTTGACATGCCATCTCAAAAGACGTTGCTGCGCCTATACGAGCTTTATACGTCGCTGTCATTTCAGGGAAAGCGGTCGCAGTTACCTAGATGAAGGAAGTGACGTGAACTACAAAGAAGGTAAATGCCTGGGTACATGAAGGGAGGGGAACAAACTTACCCCATTCCTGGCACATCTACTGCCGTTCCCCACCCCTATCGTCCTCACAGACGCCACACTTGCCAAGTCGTCTTGATCAAAAAACTGCGCCATGTGCTGATGCCCCTCATCGAGGAAAGTCGTATCAGAGATCTGCGAGAAGGGTGAGTCCCTCTGCATGCAGGTGAGGAGAAAGTAGACCCACCATTACTATCTCCTTTCGCTGTCCCCTCATGCCAGCTCATGTTTTCCTTTGTCAGGGACCGCGAGCAGCGACGCAGGCTGAATGAGAGAGACTTACCATCCAAGGCAATGTCGTCCCTCCCTCCCGCAGCGACAGCTACTTTTGATACTCCGTCGCTGTGAGGCTTCGGCGCGGCGATCGCAGAAAGCTCGCTCGCGAGTTGATGGTATTCAGGTAGTGCACGACGCTAGCCTTCAGCGGAGACACCGCCATCTTGTGAGCTGATGCGTTTCTATGGTAGGTCTGCCTTCGCGGTGGGGCCTTGAGGAATGAAGATGACACTACGAAGATGGCGGGTGAATATTAATATCCGTGAAAATGGGATAGGACTTACTATTCCCAGTCCAATCACCGTCAGTCACTTCCCGTCGTTGAGGTAAAGACGAACGTTCATGCACTCCCGAACAAAGGTGCACTGTCTCGGGGCAAGGAAGGCATTGGCGGTAGGCGGCGAGAATATCAAGGGAGCGTCGGAGATGTATTTACGAATGCTGTTGATACTGCGAGAGATCGTTCAGGATGAGAATACTCTGCATGGAAGTAAACGTACGTTGGCACTCCCAAGCCGGTCCTCCTCTTCAGTATAGGTCTGCTCGCCCGCCAGAAAGCCTTTCGAAATCTTGGTCTTGAGTTTGAGCTTGAGCTACTAAAATAAAGTATAAATATCATCTAGATTCATAAACCAACACAAAAAATAACTCACTGAACATATAAACGTCGCTGGACAGTTTCGCAGAGTATAAGAGATAACCAAAACTTGAGGCAAGCATGGATGATGTTGAAGGAAGGAGTCCGCTTTGTTTGGTCCGACTAGCGTCGAGCGGATCGTGCTAGGATAAGAGGTTAGCAGGGCGACTAAGCCCCTGCAGAGATTGCTCGCGTGCCAGAAAGGTAAGAAACACGCTTCGCCTGCTGGGACAACTACCACTTGAAATGACAATTATGTGGAGAAACTGGCCATACGTCACGTTATATCCGGATTCCTCACAGGAATGGGGATAGGAAACTGCAAGTCAGCGGAAAACCGCTTCTTTGCCCACTTCTTAACGTCGTCCTTATGTTGACGACAGTATTTAATGAGGCAATTCGTCATCCGAAGAGAATTTATGTATGAATCAACACATTCTTTAGTCGCGTTAAGGAACGCATGTCCAAAGTCAATAAAGACAACCTGGTTCGACGGCGAAAGGGTGATCATGATATTCTTTGAGGTCACCCAGAACGACCTGATGCATAGATTTCGAATATACCTTGCATTGCTGGGACATACTGAATTTTACTGGATGAGCAGTCAAAAAAAGTATGTGCGGAGAAATACTCACGAGCTTTTTTACGCCTCTAGTAGCTCATGGTGTTGTTTAGGCTTCAATGGCGCAGTCCTATGGGTAGTATACATGGCATGCAGTTGAGCAAGAGTCATGCCTTCGAGCAGATTGACCCTAGTAGACCGTCCGCCTTGCAGAGCAAAAGGGGGAAGTGAACGCAAGCTAGAATTCATGACAGCTTCAAGAGGAGTCTAGCCCTCATGGGAATAATGGGACGTAGCCGCAGTACCAGGACGCGTCAGATGCAGATTAGGGGTTCCAACAGTTGTGACCACCACCACGTGACATGTCACAACTCGCCGGACCGCAACCCGGCTCGTTCTCTACCCAAATCTTTTTCATGAAATTTATACCCAGATTCCTCGCCGCCCGCCTTTCCCTGGATACCCGGACCTTCATTCATCGTCGAAATTACAGCGCCATTCCTCAAGGGCACTTCCCTTCGCGCATTGGTTTCGGGGTACAGTCTCATTTTCTTTCTCATCTAGCGTATATAACCAACTTTTTCCAGCCTGAACACATTCAGACTCGCGACAGGGGCCGCATAATCTCGACCTTGGACTTCGAGTGCATCAAGGATACCGATATCCACGACCTTTCCTTCTACAAAAAGCCTCGCATCCAAACCTTCGTTACAGATGAAAAATGCTCGTTCCGAATCGATTATACCACAGATGTCCTGAATGAGAAGTCAAAATATCTCGTCTTTCCTCCTCGGACAGAGGGATTCTTATACTACCACCAGCGGCATGACTCTTTGCCGGGGGAGGTACGGTTCTGCCTAGCGAGTGCGAGCGACACTCATACGGGCATGGACCTTCTGCTGCCCAACGGCCTGCCGTGGTCGATTCCATTGTGGTACATCGTATCTGCTCCCAGGTACAAGATTCTGCTGCAGAAACTCATCGCAGACGGTCTAGTGAGCACTGAGCTGGTGGAGAGATGCGAGTGGATGTTTCCTGCGGCGTGGGCACGCAGGAGGAGGAGGGCGACGGTGCTGGTGAATTGGAACGACGCTTTCGCCGTGGCTCTCGATACGAAGCACACGAAGCTGTGGATAGCCGGAGAGAAGGGGATCAAAGAAACCATGTTGCTGACGAACAGAATTTTGGGCGAGTATGCAGGGGAATCGACGGGTGCTTATCTCTATTTCTTTTGCTGGTTATGTTTATCTAATGGTTGGTAACCAGGCTGCGTACATGCCCGGATTGAACATGATCCTGTCCACGAAATGGATGTGGTGGATGTGTTCAAGGTGCAAAAGGCGGCGGGCCAGGTTCCTCTTTCTCTGAACCGCCGTATGAAGCCCACGTTTAATTCACTGACCCTGTGGTCGAAAACGTGAGTTCGGTTTTGTGTTCCCGGTAAGCCTGAACTGGAACTGATCTGAGGTATCAACAGGCACTCATACGGTGGTTTCTGATAGTGGCGAGAGCCCTCTGTCAGCGTCTTGGAAATCGTGAGCTCCTTGCCTGTCCGACTCTGTTTAGCATTGTCTAAGTTGATGATAGGTATTTTTATCAATGCAAGCTCCAAATTATTCGGTCTCGGTGGTAAAATAGCCGCATACACTCAACAATATTGTGTCCTCGCTCAGCTGTCAAAGAATTAATCAACTCCAGATCGCCGCGAGGTTCTTCACCGCTGAATAGATCATGCATGAGGCCCGATTTCCGCGAAATCGTCGTTGGTCTCTTAAAGGACTCGTCCATGAATTACGTATCGAGTTGACCGCCATATGTGCCAAATTTCCATCCCAGCCCAAAGCCGGATGGACCGCGCTCCAGATCCCGGATCCAGTATAGCGCTACTGCGATGAGCTCGAACTCATACCTGCCCATCCTTGTTGCGTAATCTGTGTGGCAGTACCCCAACGCACCACTGCCTCGTCGTAGGCGGAAAGCTGCATAGACATCTTTCACCGCCAAATTAATCCCATCCACTCGGTGCTCCTTCCTCTAGTTCTCTATCCGTCTCGGTTTTCAGTTCACCGGTGGCTGTTGCAGGCGTTGGGCCGTCATCTCAGCAAGTCTCCCATGTCATTCTTTGCGATTACCAACTTGAGGTACTCCCATTGTCCGCGAGCTCGTAATTTGTCTCAGCGGCGAGTTGGTTGTTGGAGACAAATGAAATCTATGTCCACCAGATCGGCGCTCTGTGTCAGGTCCCCGTCGCTCCGCGGACCGAGCCTCTCTTCCCTGATTCCTGCACGAATACCCCAGATCCCCAGATGTTCATACGGTGGGAAATTAAAATATGTCATGAATGTCGGGTACCACTTTCGTTGGGCCTAAATTGAATGGATCGTCGAATCATCGACCCTGTGGCCCTTCATGTACTTACACCGCTCGGGCTCGGTGCGAATGCCGCCCGGTCCCGGCGGTTTGGATTGGCCAACCGCGAATATGCCGCACAGCGCGTACCTATGAGGCAGGTATCCCTGACAATGAGATACATTCATGGGGATCATTCTGCTCATTTTCATTCCGCTCGTCGTCTTACAAAGGGAAGCTATCATGATATCGCAGCATGCGCTATTTTTCGGGTAGCTTCAGTCGGTCCTTCGAACCTGCACGATAATTTCGGCGTACCTTCCGCAAGATTCAGCACCGTCGACTCTATTTTGGAGAAGTACGTAAGTACGCCTCCGAGATTTGGGTTCTGATCCCTTTGCCGCCACTGCGGTCCCGTCTCCTCTTCGCATATCGAGGGGTCGAGTATCGCCTTCAATAGCAGCATATCTCAACTTTTCTCCTCTGAGAGCGAACGGGCAGGTGCTTTCTGTCCACGGGGTTGCTTGATTTCTGGACGGCTGTTTCGGGAGAAGAATATCGCTCAAAGCCTTGCCCAGCGCATCAGGTTACTATATGTTCTCTCAGTTTCAATAAATCCCCGACCTTGCTGGTGGCCCCAGCTATCTAAAGTGGCACTTTACTTATGTCAGTCGGAGGACGCAAGCGATTAGCACGGCAGTGGCGACAACGATCACCTTGTCATCAAAATAGCCTGCGGAGAACAAAGAGCCTTTGTTCATTGATACTATGATACACGTGCCAGAAACGCGTCTTTCATGAGTTCTTTCACCACTCTTCCAGATTCTATCACTCTGAGCTCTGTATCCAAGACCTTCACTAGATTCATTCGTAGCAGAATCAGCTACCCTCTCGAATTCTTTATACCAACATGCCACCCCCACCACCACGCGTCTCAATTGCCCGGTTTATTGCAAGATTCTCCTTCATCGCCATCCTAGGTGGCCTCTCAGCGTTAGCGGCGATCTCACACCTATGCACAACGACATATTCCACTTCGGCGTACTGCTCCTCCGCGTCCACACTCCAGGATCGCGTTCTTTCGAACCTCACGGCGCTTGATATCCCATGGACACCAACCTGCGCGTCCGATTGCATGGATAGCGCGAACGCGGCAGAGATCATCCACTCGCACCTCCAACACATTCATTTCATGATGGATTTACTCGAAGGCACCGGTTTGAGGGAGACTCACCAGTGAGTCGGTTGTCTCCTTTCCTGATCCCTTTTTGATGAACTGACAGGGTGGTGTTGAATGCTCGTATCTTCGACTACGTCGCGCGCGACGCGGACCGGAGGGCGTTATTGGATAACCTTACTGCGTTCTCGGTACTTCGAAAGGACGTGGGGCGGCAGTTTGAGAGGTTTCTGAGCGCGGATTTCGCCGTGTCAGCGGAATTTATCATTCAGGATGTGAGTGTCCCTCATTTGCTTGTACTGATACTAAACTGACGCGAGTGGTAGTTCAAGTATGCGATTGATGATTTGAACGCGACGGCTGCATACGAACGGGACGCCAGCATATTCACCGTGCCCAATCGTCGCGTGATGGTTGACGATACCTTGCGCCGGACGCTCGACCGACTGGTGCGGAGCCTAGAGCTCCGATTCACGCTCCTTGCAATGGGTGTCCCCTCTCTCCTAGAGGTGGTTTCCCAAGTGCATACTCACGGACAGCGGATCTCTGAGGAACTGGAGGCTGAGATACCTAGGGTGCGAGAGGCGTATGAGAATATCCCGTGGTGGCAGAACGTCGCGCCGATAGAGATACTGGGCGAGGGAACCCAACGGAGGGTCTTCACCAGTTACCACGATTTTCTGTCTGCAAAGGCGATGCATATTCGGGAGAGGGTCGAGCATGCGGCGATAGTTTATGATCATTTCGCGATGCTGCGGAGGTACTTTACTTGGTACACCAATGGACCGCAGAGTGTGAGTTTGCTATTTCTTTCGGTAGTATTTGATTACCGATTTGGACAGGGAGGTGTCATGAAAAGAAGGGAGGTGGGGCGTGTTCGTACGGTTGCGAGGCTCCTGGAAGTTATGCAGGACCTCGAATATCGGATGAGCTCGATCGGGACCGCTAAGATATCGGCTCATCGGTTCACTTGTCCTCGCTTACAACTCCCGTAAAGGATTTTGCGGTTTTCGTGTTGTATTTGTATGCTTAGGGATTTGTATCAACATTTAGAAAAGCGGGCAATGTGCTATTAGTATATGTACCGGCGCGGGGTCCTTGGTACCAAAGACAAACTGAATCATAGTACTAGCAGCTAGGTATCGCAGAACATATAGTTCGGTTGTCTCATGAGATTACTTTCACGGTCCATTCGACGTCCTTGTGCCACATCCACGCAGGGCACCCTCCATCTTGAAGTCTTCAGGACTCGGATATTCGATGGATCAGCATTTCGATGGGGGCTACTCACCGGACTTTGCCCCAAAAAATCGACAGCTATTATGATGCGATTACATCTGATAAAGAAGGAATAATTGTCAGATCACCTTGAAATAACAATCACGATATTATTCAACGTTTAGACCACCTAATTCGTCAATATAAGCTGGATAATGTTCTTGGCAATTATTTTGCGTATGGGCAACAGGCTTATTGACCAGGTCATACCAAGAAGAATAAGAACTGCTTTATGAACTCTACGCAACTATAATACACATCATATACAGACATTGGTTGATACCTTCATCATCACCTCCCCGTAAGAGTCAAGACAGCAATCGACACCATCGAACACCTCACAGAAGCGACAGTCCCCCGGCAACTAGAAACAACTGGAATCAGCAGAAATTAAATGTCAAGGACGAGAAAAGACATACCACCCCGCAAAACGGATGCATGGCTGGGAGGTACTGAATGAGCTTGAACGCCAAGGAAGAGCAGGATGTCCTACTGTTTAGATGTATCGATTAAACGCGTACAAGCATTTCACCAACACTTACAGTGACCGATTCGAGAGGGCACCATGAGAGCATGACGGCTCTTAGGAATCTCCCTATACTGTTGTACTCGGTACATCTGCATGGGGGCGTTTTTGAGCGCGCATATACTCCAACCTGTTGCGTCAGCTCATATATCCAGAAACGTACCTTCTCATGTCCCGCTATCCATATCACCAAGAATTGACTGTCGGTGGAGATCCCGTTCAGGAACCTCACGCTGTCACCCCCGGGGTCGCTCCCGCAGTGTATATGGACTCCATGTCCTCGGCTCCTCATCTGAGCATAAACCGCTCCGGTATGCCTCTTAATCTTCGTCGTCGCTGCTGCCGTACTGCCCCGGTCATCGTAGAAGCCGTCCAACTTGAAGCCGCCGCCAGTCACCACCAATGTTGACGCGTATCAGAACTGTCTTCACCAGCATGAACCCACAGCTGCTCCAATGAACCTACAGGAACCATGAGGCAGTCAATGAAAATACATAAAGGCTTACCGTCTATACATGCAAATTTCTGTTGCCGTGCTTCGTCTGGGAAATGACTTTTTATGGTCCGGCCTGCTGTATCTGTGCATTCAGTATGAGCAAAATACTCGCAGTAGACGAGGGCAGTTGCGGGCTTGGTGTGCATTCCAAGGCGGTCAAAAACGACGCGTGACGTGGTACAGTGGGCGCGGTTCCGGTCAAAGGCGACGCGTAACGTGGCAAATCGATGCGCCAGGACTTTTGAGAAAATTTGCAAAGTCGGACTGAATACCGGTCGCTTATCCGGCGATTACAACAAGTAAAAACCAAGTAACCGCGGCCATTTTTTCGGGCCAAACTTGTAGTATCACTGGAAATTTCCTGAGAAGTCAGTCCGGATCAAATAGTATGTGCGAATCGAAGAACAGGTCATAGCCGGTTGTTAGCGAATTTGCCACTAAGTAGTAGTCACGTTCAACCCCAAATGTGTCCTTTTAGAGAAGATACGAACCCATTTGTATCGCCTCTTCCGTTATCTTTCATTTCCACGTTGCCGTGTCGCGCGGTCGTTATGGTAGAGTCCTGCTCCTTTCTTCATACATCCATGCAGCTCCCGCTGTCCCCTCTGTCGCGGTAGCGAATTTGGCGGTGAATGTCGGAAGATGGTCATGTCCGGCGCGCGTATAAACGGCCTCAACTTTCTGGCCCCGTAAGCGTTACGTAAGCAGCACAGGTTGTAGAGACACCACCACCACATCGCTGAGCCCTGCGTCCACAGGCGCCATTTCTTGTCGTCGTCGATATGCCTCTCAAGCTCGGGTCGTCAACGGTATTAGCTGCAGCCCCGTCAACCACCGCAGCCCCAGTCGTGGAAGACGAGGAATTCTACTCGTCATGGTCTCTCTTTCTCGTCTGCATGCTGCTCGTGCTGTCGCTCTGGACGTCATATTATCTGCAAATTAAGCGAATACGGGCGGTTCACGAGACACTGGTATCGATAGTTGCCGGAATGACAGTGGGATTGATCGTTAGACTGGCACCGGGAACGATGATTCGCGAAATGCTAGTACGTGTCTGCTTCTTTTACGAGCAAATGGAACTTGACTATGATCAGACTTTCAAACATACAATATTTTTCAATCTGCTGCTTCCTCCTATCATTCTGAATTCTGGCTATGAACTCAAACAGGTACGTCTTCTATCGTGCCTAGAAAAATCTCACCAACCGTTTTCTATAGGAGAATTTCTTCCGTAATTTTGGATCGATACTCACGTTTGCTTTTCTCGGAACGTTCATCTCTGCTGTCGGTGTGGGGTATGATTTATCGCTATCTCTGCTCGTGACAACGGAATTGATCACTTACAGAACAGTGTCCTTGTCTACATTTATTCTTTTCTCGGACTTGAATCACTGGAAATCTCCCTTCTTGAATGCCTGATATTTGGTTCCACGCTCTCCGCAACTGACCCGGTCACCATCTTGGCCATCTTTAATCAGTACAAGGTTGACCCGAAACTTTATACTGTCATCTTTGGTGAGAGTTTGTTGAACGATGCGGTCAGTATCGTCATGTACGAGTAAGTGGTTCCGCACGTCGTCCGAGCAGCGGCTCATTTCATCACAGGACGCTGTCGCAGTTCCATGGGACCGAAATTTACATCTCGTCAATCTTCCATGGAATTGGCATATTCTTGCTCTCATTCAGTGTTTCCATGGCTTTGGGGGTAGCCTTTGGCCTTGGGATGTCACTAATGCTTAAACATTCCTCGCTAAATCTCTACCCGGGCATCGAATCGTGTCTGGTCGCCCTCTCCGCATACACCTGCTACTTCTTCTCCAATGGGCTCTCCATGTCCGGAATCGTGTCCCTCCTCTTCTGTGGCATTACCCTCAAGCACTACGCCTACCACACCATGTCAAGACGCACGCAACGCTCCTCAAAATACATCTTTTCAACCCTCGCCCAACTTTCGGAGAACTTCATCTTCGTCTACCTCGGGATGTCCCTCTTCACCAATGCCCCGACGTCTGAGCGTGTGACCAACTACGTTAAGCCGCTCTTCATCACTATCAGCACAGTCGCTGTTATTTTCACGCGTTATGCTGCAGTCTTCCCACTCTCCGAAGCTATCAACTTTTTCCACAAACACGCACGCGGCCAGAGGACTGAAGAGCTCCCGCATTCATATCAGATGATGCTCTTCTGGGCGGGCTTGCGTGGGGCAGTCGGGGTAGCCCTCGCAGCAGGGTTCAAAGGCGAAAACCGGGAGATCCTACGCACGACTGTCCTTGTGGTGGTCGTCCTAACGGTGGTCATGTTCGGCGGGACCACCGCTCGGATGCTTGAGATCCTAGGCATCCGCACGGGCGTGGAAGACGAAGCGGCGAGCAGCGACGAGGAGGAGGAGACGACACGGACACCGTGGTTCAGCCGTCGGATGTCCGGAACCGGGAACGGAGGGCACTGGGCGCGGTACATGGACGACGAGCCGCCCTACCTGGCGCCCACGTCCCCGCGCAGGATCGGCATACACTATAATGCGCGCAGCTACAACCACCAAGCCCAGGCGCCGCCACTAAACGGCAACGGGGCCGTGTTCTCGACTGCCTCGAGCGAGTCTCTGGAGTCAGACGGGGGTGAGGTGCTCCCGATGGCGTCGACGTCGCAGCAGCAGCAGCCGGCAGCACCCCCCCAGCAAGGCGAAGATGGCAAGTGGTTCCAAGCGCTAGACGAGCGGTATCTGCTCCCGCTGTTCTCGAACGCGACGGCGAGCCGGACGTTCCATGCGCGGAGGGCGCGGCGGAGCGTCGCTGGGGGGCTGGTGAGCTCACCTGCGGACAGCGAGGACGAGGGGGACGGGCAGGAGGTGGAGCTGGGGTCCGCCTCGCCGGTGCCCGCACAGAGTGATAGTCGGATCGAACGGGGTTTGGGGAGTCCGATGCTTAGAAGCTCGAGCGGAGACCAAGGGCAGGGTCGTACACCGCCGTAGCCTTTTTTTATGTATTTTATTGGATTAGATGTTGGATGTACTTGAGATAATCAAGAATGATTCGGATATAATATTCATACTGAAACACGACGAGCGCATCCTTACAACCCCGTTACCACTATTACCCCCTGATTTCTGGGTGCGCGCCACGGGAAGTGTTGCACTGAACTAGATAAACATCGTGTTTTTTATTCACTCATTAGATAGTGGACTGCCTAGATATCGATAAAAACTACATAGATCTAGTAAATGGAGGGGATATGTAGAATGGAACCATCGAACTTATAAAAGGCTCAGTAGGATAACTTATCTCGAACCGGATATAATACATAGAGAAAGGTAAGGGAAGGGTGAATCGCAACGGAAAGAAAGTCTCGCAGAAAAAAAAGAGGACATCACATAAGATCAGCGCGACGGAGATGATCCCGTAGAATGGATTCCTCAACTAGTAGAACAAGATGAGAACCTTGTCGTTGAAACGAAGAAGGACGCACCTGCACCCAAAGTCGCCGCCGTCGACCGTGTATCAATCACAGAAGTCATATGCACATAGAACGGTCTCTGTACAGGCGAATTCTGCCTCGAGATCTCTCGGAAGTGCTGTTGGAAGTCTTTTTTACACTGATGTCAGTCACTGGCCCATCAAAGAAACATAACGACAAACGACTGACATTTCGTTGCCATTGCCAGATTGTTGGCGCGGTCCCCATAACTCGGGACGAAATCTCTGATCTTGACACCCCGGGCTAATTTAGCTTGCAGCAGGTCACATTTGTTGAGGAAAAGGATTATCTACGGAGATGATCAGAGTTAGGGGTGAGTGATGGAGATGACGCATACTTGGGTCCGCGAAAGGAGTTTACACGCGCAGACAGATTTCCAGAGCATGTAGCTATCTTCAAGCCGGTTTACCCGACGATCTGGGAGGAGCGATTCAGCGCCGCACGCGAATGCGAATAGAATAGGGGACACTAACCTTCTGCTAGCTTCTCATCGAAGCAAGATACTGCAACAACCTGTCAAGCCGCTTGATCCACAAAAAGGCAGTGCACTTACTTGGACTTGATCGGCACGGGAATGAAACGACAATCAGCATGTGGTCGAGGTTCATGATGAGATGAGGACTCACGCAAGGAAGATGATTGCATCCACTGTAATGAGAACATCAGGATCTGTTTGTAGCGTAGGAAAGGGATGGTCTATCTCACCATCGTCAAAGTACGGATACCACGCGGCCCGCTGATAGCATACAAAAGTTAGCCTGTGACAGTGTATGAAGAAGAGAAGCACTTACGCTGCTTCGAGTTCCACCCACGTCATATAAGCGCCACTCTTGCCCAACGGTTCGACCTGGGAAAAGATTAACGTTACCAACAGATCTATCCATCTTAACAAACCGAAGAGACTTACCATGATCAAAGATGAATCTATACTCCTGCACGCCCAATGTCCGCAATCTCGCGCGGATGATATCGTCGTCGGTAGGTTGATAATTCCGGACGGCGATACGCTCGGCATCGTTTAGAAAGCTAAAGAACGTTTACTGCGAGGCTCAAGTGGGATGGACTGAAACAGACACACAATCCCGGAGAATCCTCAATCCTATCTCGCCTCCTTGCAAGCATCTCTCGGATCACCGGGTCCTCCCAGATCGCCTTCATGTCTTCTCTGCACCCGGCGACGACATCTGCAATCTCGTCCTCCTCATCCTTCATCTGCTGGAGCGCGCCCATCTCCGGACGGCGCATCGACTTGAGCTTGTCAAACGCCGTCTTCCAGCCGTTTGTTGCGTTTATGGAAAATTCATTGACGGCGGGTTTACCAAAGGGCGCAGCAGTCATCACATCGGTTGTCTTGAGCTCAATAGCAGCGTTCCCCAGTCTCCGCTCGAGGTCTGTCTGGATTCGGCGCAGGGGCCCGAGGCGGAGTTTAAGCAGGCGGTGGGTCTCCTTGAACTTGAGCGGGACAATAGGGGATTCGTCAGCCGAGGAGTCGTCACTGTTGCTGTCAGCGAGAGTAGTAGCAGACCGCGACATTTCCTGGGCAAGGATCTCGAGGATATCGTTTACATTCCGGACGAGATTAAAGAAGATGACGGATTTCCAGAGCAGGCGCTCTTCGGTCCATTCTCGGCGGGCGTACGTCAATTGAAAATCTGTGGGAAAGAGGTAAGGGCCGGGACTTGGTGGTGAGGGAAGGAAAGAGCCAAGTACTTTTGAGTGTGGCTGTCTTGCCGCTCTCGCTTTGCCCTTACGCAATAAATGAGGAAATGATAAGTGCTAGGGAGGATAAGAGACGGACCTAACAGCAACAGCTTCACCGGCCTCTTCTTCCGCCTCTCGAGCTCCCGTTCTTTTTGAATCTGCTCGTCGATTTCATCGCTGCAGCCCAAAATCTCGGCACTGTCCTCTGAAACATAGAACCCCACTCACCTCCGTCGCTGCGCCTCTGCCTCTGCCGCCTCTCTCTGCTCCTTCTGTTCTGCCGTCTCATCGGGCGGCGGCGCCAACGCGAGTGTTAAGGGGTCGTCCCCTTCATACGGTATCACCGACGACGTCGTAATCGTAGTAGTGGGAGGAGGAGCCACAGCCATCAAGGGAAGCAAGACAAGGGAAAGGGTACTAGGGGAAAGAGGAAGAGGGCTGCTCAAGATTTAGAAACGAATACGGCGCCTTTCATCTTATTGATATTGAGCCTTCTGCTCGAAATCAATCACGGGAGGCAGTTCACCATAACGGCCGTTTTTTCACAAAGGGTCATCCGTACGTGCCTGGATTCGGTCGGCCGGATGGGGTAAGCTATGATCATGGTGATCTCCACTTTGCCGGTTGTCAGAGAATCATGCTTCCTACGTTCTTTGCAGACGCGTAGGAGAAAAAAAAGAAAAGGATCACCCCATGCACACCGACTAAGCGGAGGGCACCTTGCGCATACCAGCTGTTATCTGAGACCCGGTCCCAACTGAATTGATCCATCCGGGCGCTCCCAAAATCCATGATGGTCGGACCTATCCTCCATCTGTCAGCCGTTCCCCCAGCCAATTCCCACTCTATCTCTATCCCACTTCTCATCTTCCCGCTCGCGGAATCTCATCTAGGGTCACACGGACGGCATAATCCATCGACAACTCGGCCTCGATCCCCGGGAAAACAGGTAACCAACCAACCAACTGAGGTATTAATGTGGCCGTTCAGCCCAAGTTCCATCAATGGCAGTGTCCATATACGAGGCAAACAGCTCCTTTCAAAGATGAGTCACCTCGATCCACCATCATCTTACCCCAAAATGGGCTGGATTCCGGCCATGACTAGTGAAAATCAGCTGATGGTGACACCGACTACCAAGGAAACCATTCCAGCTGATCGTGCAACACGCGCAGGCGCCGGAGGTGAGTTGGAATACCGAACTAACCGGCTATTCATTGTTGACTAGGAATGAAACTTTTTCACATTGGCGCCGTCGGAAGCAGAAGGGGTAGAGGGTGCGCGCGTTTGTGAGCACCGAGGTATCGTATTCGCGGTTCCCAGTATGACCTGTGCGGGAGCAGAAGGGCGGGAGAAGGGCGAGGTTGATGTATAGAACAGATAGAGATAGCTATCTCTCCTTAAACTTTGTGTTCATCGTTTGATCGCGATGATTCTCCGACTGAGCCAACAAGACTCGGAAGTGGGTATGAAACGTGTAAGGTCCCGTGATGTCGCGGGAGTAGAGATGATTAGCAGGCGGCGTGGCGTTGTCTTCATTATTGACCTGGAATGAAGTGGGTTGGCGTCCATTCCTGTTCAGGGCGACGGGCCTCGGTACCGCTGGATACACCCTCACTACATTGCACAAGATGAAATTTGACTGTTACTTCCCGATACAGCGTCAGATTCGCGATACGAGTAAAAGGTCCAGTCAAGCTCACATGTAAAATTCAAAGGCCGAGTCAAAACGAGATATTTGTTCTCTCGTCATTGATAAAGATTGTTCTTGGATTCAGATATTAGTCTAGGTATAGTGTCACAGATGGGTTACGAGTAGGAAATGCACTACTTACCAGAGTCTGATGCGGGGCGAAAAGTCATCCCCGCGATTGAGGGCGCCTCTTCGCTGTACAAGGATGGATTTCCCGGAAATTCAAACATCCCTCTCGTTCCTATGATAGCATTTAAAGGCTTCAGAGATGCTAAACTTAAACTTTTGGAGGGTTACTTGCGGGATTGGCGCGGCCAGATAAGTCTATTCTGATGGTCTACAGAATGTTAATCCGCAGATTGTCGGCGATTCGGAAAGAAGTGGTGCCAAAGTCGTCATTCCCTCCCGTTATACGCGGGCCGTAAAAAGTTCCATCAAGAGCGGTACCCTCGTGATTGGCAGTCACCCAGTCCTGAGTGCAGACCGATCAAGGGCCGGCAATTTCAATGGGGATGAACTTCGTCATTCTTCCAAGCCGCCGACTCGAATCTGGACGTCCGCCCACCGGAAAGTGGTTTCCAACTGCAACCGCTTCTGCTTGCTTCCTAGATGTGCGGGGTTTTGGACTCGGTGTTATGTTCAAAAGTTCTGCAATACGGCAATGGCATGACGTGGACGGCCATACTCGAAAGTATTTTTGAAACCGATTCGGTAGCTGCGGGCCGGGATTCTGTCGAGTGGGCATATCAATCGTTCAAGAGTCGCACATGAGCATTATAGCTAGCGCATGATACTCCGTCGCGACTCCCAGTAGCGTCGACTAGTTCCCCAAAGATTGAGAGATTCAATTCTAGAATTCCAAGGAACTGTCAGATGAATCAGACAGAGGACGTATACCTGAGCTTACCAACAAGGTGCTCGGAACACAAAGCCTCCCCGAGGTCTGACACAGTAATACACGGCTGCAGAGGCGCAGAAGAAGGGATGGGGAGTGAGCCAGACAGTTGGTGTCTATGTATGACGGTAAGTGCCTCGTTCCTAAAATTCCATGGCAATGTCAGGGATATGCTCCACGCGTAATTCATGAAGGTACATACGTCCTTTGCGGGATTAGCACGCTCGATCAATGTTAATCCTCCTGAGGCCGCCGGGAATGATACTTTCTGAGTCGTACATGTCAATACGAAAGGACCCCAGATAATGCAACACCGCAGTTGGGCCAGTATCGCGCTATTGGTCGCACCGACGCCAAAATGTTGCACGAAGCGCGTAACTAACACACAAAATCCTTCAGGCAAGGTGTCGAATTTTCGGACACTTGGGTTCTGGGTTCATAGGTTCCTAAATGGTCGTAATACCAATTCTTCCCCGCATGCGGTATTCGACATGCATACCCTCGCTTGCACTCGCAATGAGAGGCGGGCCGAGAGAAGTGCCGGCGGAAGTAGTATTAGAAAAAATGAATTTATATCCGGACCGTTCCGAAAATTTAGTGGGACCTGAAAAACCTCAAAGGCAGGGAGACGCTCGGAGTTTTCGACCGTTGACAGTCGACGGGGACCTGGCATTGCAATACGAAGCTGGTCCATGCTGATGGTATTTTCATTAGTCTGCGGAACTGGACTATCGAACCAAGAAGGCACTAAGACTCGCACCGTCGCACGCTTAAAATGTCGATGGCGCCGTTAACCACCAAGACAGAACCACAAGGTCTCACGGGGAACAAGGGACTAGGGAGGCTCTGGAAGTTTAATTCAGGCGTGAAGTCACAGCCCACAAATCGCAAAGGAAGGGCATGGGACAAGCTGATGATGATGATGATGATGATGATGATCTGGATTGGTGACCCGCAACACGTCTCGTGAGGGTATGGGACAAGCAAACTTGCGGTTGCGCCCACATCTTCAGGAACCGAAAAGAGGTCTCGAAGTGGTCCCTACAGCCTACCATTCGCAGCGCGTCATCATCCGTTGTTTGAATAGTGGCCAGTAGAAAGTGTACACCTGGAAATTGGGATGAATGAGAACTGGGAAAAGTTTATATGACGCGAGACTGCCAAGTTAATGGCAGCGATTTTGAGAACCCTGGCCAAAAAGGATGTGGTAGGCTGTGTCCGTGTCCAGCGGGTCCTTGCTAATGAGAGGTAAGGAAAGCGACGCCAGCAGTCTTGCTTGCTAAGTAGCGTAGCGATAGAAGATAAGCGGCGCGAACATGTTTCAGTCTGGCTTCGCCACTGGAAGCGATCCTCCAGGTGCGACAGGGAGAAGGTACATGTGAAGACGCGGGAGCAGGGCAGTGGGCATGGGTGCAGTATATACGATGCAGGAGATAGGAATTGGTTCATTCATAGTAGACGGGGAGACGGTGTATGAGGCGGCAGCTCGTGTAGGTGAGTTTTCGGAAGAGATCACGAATTTAATCGGCACCGGGATATTATCCTAGTCTATTCAGCAGTCCTGGGGCTTGATCGCGTTGGTCTCATGGGCAACCGTAGTTCAGCCGATGTATACACTTTTATAGTCCTGGCACTGAAGAAGCCGGAGTTCGCATTCATGAGGGCACCTGGACCGTCAACTTAGACAACACTGGGTAGAATCGGACTGGCAAAGAGCTCACGATTTCCAAGACACTGACAGAGAGCTTTCGCCACTATCACAAATCACCCAACTGTCCGTATGGGTACCTGTTGATACCTCAGATCAGTTCCAGTTCAGGCTTACAGTGAACACAAAACCGAACTCACGTTTTCGACCACAGGGCCAGTGAATTAAACGTGGGCTTCACACGGCGGTTCAGAGAAAGAGGAACCTGGCCCGCCGCCTGTTGCACCTTGAAGACATCCACCACATCTATTTCGTGGACAGGATCACGTTCAATCCGGGCATGTACGCAGCCTACTCACCAAATCATTAGATAAACATGATCAACAGAGGAGATAGAGACACGCACCCGTCGATTCCCCTGTATACTCGCCCAAAATCCTCTCCGTCAGTAACACGACTTCTTTCTTCGCTGACTCCCCGGCTATCCATAGCTTCGTCTGCTTCGCATTGAGAGCCACGGCGAACACGTCATTCCAATCTACCAGCACCGTCGCCCTCCTCCTCCTGCGTGCCCACGCCGCAGGAAACATCCACTCGCATCTCTGCACCAGCTCAGTACTCACTAGACCGTCCGCGATCAGTTTCTGCAGCAGATTCTTGTGCCTAGGAGCAGATACGATGTACCACAATGGAATCGACCACGGCAGGCCGTTTGGCAGCAGAAGGTCCGTGCCCGTATGAATGTCACTCACATCCGTAAGGCAGAACCGCACCTCCCCCGGCAAAGAGTCACGCTTCTGGTGATAGTATAAGAATCCCTTTGTCCGGGGAGGAAAGACGAGGTATTTTGACTTCTCATTCAGGACATCCGTGGCATAATCGACTCGGAACGAGTGTTTTTCATTTCTAACGACGGTTTGGATCCGAGGCTTTTTGTAGAAGGAAAGGTCGTGGATATCGGTACCCTTGATGCATTGGACGTCCAAGGTCGAGATTACGCGATTGTCGTCGCGTCTCCGAATGTGTCCAGGCTGGAAAAAGTTGGTTATATGCGCTAGAAGAGAAAGACAGTGAGACTGTACCCGTAAACTAATGCGCGAAGAGAGATGCCCTTGAGGGATGGCGCTGTAATTTCGACGATAAACGAGGGTCCGGGTATACAGGGAAAGGCCAGCGGCGAGGAATTTGGGTATGGACCTCATCGGAAGGGTCACCTAGAGACACCCCGGAAGTGGGTAGAAGAAACAAACTAAGTGGCGGCTTGTCCGGCTGCTTAGCATGTCACGCAGCACATGATATATGTCACGGTGCGTGATGCGCGTTATTCGGGGCAGGGCGGTCATTTTTCTTTTGGAAAGCGTTGACACCGCAGTTCCGCACCTTATCTTCGTCCTCAAAATTCCCCAAGAAATTGACTTTTCCCTATACGTTTTTGAAATATCATAGTACTTCCCCTTATACTCTTATCGCAGGTATTATTAGTGTTCCCACGATTTCATGAGGTTATCTTATACCAACCGTGTGGTAGCAATTCTTGTACTTTTCGCCACATATCAGTCGGTATAGTGAAGGAAGATGCCTTATCGATTGAGCTAACTATTTATTTCATAGGGCTTTCCGAGTAACCATGGACACACTATCTCAAGAACTCAAGGAATTAATAGTCGATAAATTTATCGACGACCCGGTTTCTCTAGCAGTCCTGCGTACCGTCTCAAAAGCTTTTTACCCACGAGCTACCTTCTTTCTCTTCCGTCATGTCCACGCATTCACAATACCCCAATTCGACAGCTTATCGACGGCTTTCCAGGAATCCTCGTCCATCTCCACCTCCGTTCAGTACCTCCACATCACCCTTCCTCTAGGCAAAGAAGGACAATGTGGATGCCGCGACAACCGGTTCGAGCAACCTGAAGGAACCACCTCCGACCTCAGGGTGAATCCTCAGGAGATTCATGAAGCAACACTGCGGAATAACCATCGCAAGGCCGCCAGAGAGCTCCCCTTGAACCTTCTTCCCCACCTCGAAAGCCTCCGCATTACTCACTCACCCCACGGCCCATGGAATTCCTCCACCGTGACATCCCTCAACCTTAACAGCATGGTGATATGCCAACAGACATTTCGAGAGGTCCTCTCCCACTTACCCGCTCTCACATTCCTTTCTGGACGTCGCGTCAATAGGTCCCGGGCTATGCAGCGCGTGTTCTATTCGATGGAAGAAGAGGATAACTATTACAACAGCGTCGTCGAACCGGTCGACCTCGGCCCGTCCTTGGAAGTATTGGACATCGTAAATTCACAAATCTCCAACTTTTTTGTCGATCGTGTGTCCCGCTTTGGCCTCCGGAGTCTGCGGAAACTGTCTATCCAGTATTTCGAACTCGAGCACGCACCTGCGACTCGTGAGCTTCTGGTCGCTGCTAGAAACACCCTTCGGGAACTTGTCCTGAGTGACATTTGGGTTGGAAGTAAGAATTAATTACCACATTATCATGCTGGACCTTATTGATTATCGACCTGATAGTCTACGATAGCTGGAGTGCTAACGCGCTTCTAGACATCTCCGCAATTCCCCGCATAACCATGCACGCTTCTGGGAACGAAATTTTCGGGCCGCGCAACCTGACGTGGTTCGTTGCCTGCCTTACTTCCACCGAGTCAGCTTCAGCCCTAACTCGCTTAACCATTCACATCGACCCGGAGAGTGAATTCCGCAAATTTTTCGACAACGTCCGTATCTGGGCGCCGCTGGATGCCCTGCTGACAGGTCCGCGATTCGCTAGGTTCCGTGTCCTCAATATCTCCCTGATTTTGGGGGGAAGTGAAGCAAAACAGAGGAAGAGTAACATCATGCCTGAAGAGATGCAAGCGTTTGGAGAGGTGACACGACTGGATATTCTGATGAGGTTACCAATGCTGAGTGCGAGAGGGAAGGTGGTGTATAGCAAGCAAGTTATCGTGGAGTAAGGGAGAGGACGTGAGCGGTAGGTAGATCGTCTTCATGCATCCGTTGCTCGAAGTGTTTACACTTCTCCAGCTGGTAGCATAAAGCTCAATGCGACGTAACAAGGGTATGTGATATATTATGTCGGGAATTTTTTGCTTCTTTTTTGTACCAATTCGTTTCAATTTATGTATTTTTCATCTCTATTTCATCATCTCACCACTGCCAGGCGATCTCGGTGTAAATACGCCGCTGAGATCTATGCAAATATATTCATAACGATAGTATATCAACCTGATCAGTAGCTTACTTCTTATCTCGTACGTTGGCCCCCGGTGACACGCTACTAGGCTAAGTATTCCTCAATGGGTCCTTTGCTTCTTCGGTCCGAGAATACCTTCGATACAGTGGCTGTACTTACCACCTTGCCTTCATTATAGTAATACTCCTCTGGATACCTTTGTCTTTGACTCCTGGCACCGGGGCTTGACCAGGGCCTCAGAGATTAATTCAAATCGATTTCTGTCTTCAACATGTAGCTCACGTACAATGACATTTCCCTAGGTCTCTCCATGCATCCCATCGATTCTTATCTCGTCCACTAGCAATAACTATTAGCCATACATTATATGCACCGACATCACGAAGAAAGCGTGGCCACTCATACACATGGTGATATTGATTGATGCGATGATCTCTAGGCAGCCAATCTCAATCCTCATGATGATCTTGGTATGGCGAAAAGGGCTTAGAGAGGATAACCCCGAGGCTGCATCGGAATACAGTATCTACTGCACCGGGATTTGACCGGGACTGTTCCTAGCGATAACGACAATAAATCTTCGAGTTATTAGACGTCGCGAGCTTACCAGTCTCCATTTCCTGGCCCCTGGGTCCACAGCCCTGGTTCGCTCTGCAGAGGCCGAGGAAGCTGTCCCTCCGGCGCTTCGAACAGGAGCATGTACGAGACTCGGAAGCTCAACAAATCCCGCCTCGTAGCACCTTTCAGGTCCTACTTTCAACTGATAACTGGGCCCGGAAGTAAGTTCTTTGGGGTAAGTATCATCCGCCTGTATTTACGATTCATTTAATGTTCAACCGGCACAATCAAGAGCTGCTCGACGTCTCCAGGGGAGTCCCTTGCGTAATTATGACCGTTTCTGGAAAGAATTTCTTCGAGCCTCGCAATATAAATGGGTTCTTAGCCATTTTTACTCCTAACGTATCGGCTGCAGCCCTAACCCACCTGTGCATTTACCTCGACCCGGGGGAAAATTTCCCAGCCTTCCTCCAGGCTATTCAAGATACCTGGGCACCTCTGGAGGCCGCGTTGACCAGCGTCCCATGGTATCCTAGGTTCAAAGTCGCGGACGCCTCTAGTGTTGCGGGAGAAGACCTAGAGGAGTTATATCAAGCCGGAGGACTCTCAGATGCGAGCATTCGCAGGTGAGACGCGGGGGGATATCCTGGTGAGATCGTCGGTGTTGCACTTGACGAGTGGGGTGGCATGCACGGTGAATGTTCAGTTGCGAATCTGTGGGGGATGTGCAGAATGAACTAGACGGCTAGAAGTGTCCGCTTGCGTCCTTCTTTGTTATCATCCGGTGTGAAAGCACAAAATTCATTTCTAAACCTTGCGTCTTCTCTGCAGCGCACCGTTTCATATCTAGAAAGCCACCACGTTATCACCTTCTGGTACCTCAAAGTATGCTCTGCTCCGTAAATGTCGTATTCGTATCCCCACAGCCGGGGAAGAGCTTTGCATTTTGCTGGAATCCTCTTTAGGTCGTTTTATGACTGTCAAAACACTGTAATGATTTTAGCCACACAAGTATAATTGCGGCTCACTGCCTTGCTAGAGCATATTAGCGACATCGAGCGCCCCCGGTACATCATCCCAGGGGCCGCGGAAGTCAGTCACTGTCATATAGTCTGACTGGCGGCCCCCGCCTTTCCACCGAATGAGGACTTTCTCGCTGCCGATGATCTTTTATAGTGCTTTTGCTGGAGAACATTGGCAGGAGCCCCTTCATATTTGGAACCGCCCCGGGAACTATGACATCTTGGAGGGGATTATCGAACAGAAAAATAATTGATGAGGACCAGTCTTCTTTCTTCGAATCCTGAAGTTCACACATGAGGCAGGTTCTCGTCGCAGTTTGTTATCTCCCTAGTATTTACTATTACTTATTGAGTTCAGTACACTCCGTAGACAGCTCTCTGTTACGTTTCCATCCAGGAGCTACGACGACTAATAGAACCACCATTCTTCCTTCCTTCATATGTATACTGTGTTTCCGACGGAAATGCGCACCCAAGAACATGAAATGGACGGGGGCATCCCTGAACACCGACTTCTTGGTGCACCCGGTAGTAATATGGAGCTAAACGCGGGACTCTTCATGGTTAAATGTATACTTACTGACAGGACACTCCTGTATAGCCAAGCTTCTCAATGCCGCGGAAATATACAAACGCCGCCGATTGTGCTACAGGAACTTGACACCTCAAGCATAACCGAAGCTAGGCACTGTAAAACAGGCGGTTTGTATCGTGGTGGGGGCATGACTTGGTGCGACTACTTGGGACTGTTGGAAAGCCTAATAATAGCCAGACGCTGAATGGATAGAATCGATTGAAACCCGGGATGCCCGAACAACTCTTCTGTACTTCGATATGGAGGCCGAGATGAACCGGTGGTACTGATGGTCACTACTATGGCCTTTCAGAAGGAAACAATAACTTTCACATTAAGAAGGTCTGTGCTACCGCCTGTGCTTTACGTTCGATCGCAGGGAGCGCTTTGACGACTGCGGTCTAGTTTTGCTGAGGTACCACTCTTTCAACTCGTTAGCGACGGAACGGAAGTCCGATCGCAAGCGAGCAGGGGAGGGGAAGGTCACATTTCTGAAGGCCTGTATGCCCAACCGCTGTCTTACCGCAGGGTGACGAAGTATAAGGGACTGTAGCGACAGCATCGCTGTCGTTACCAGCAGATATAGGCCAACCGCCTGTATAGGAATCTAATAAGAGCCCGCACAAGTAAGAGTTATTACTATACAGAACACTCACAGAAGACGTTCCCGTTCCCCAGATGGCCAAGGTGGACATTACCGGGAAAAATGTACTTAGGACGTTCATCCTGGCCATATACTCAGGCGTTGAAAGCGTTGATTCCGACATTTGGTTCTGCGGACATAATCATGATTGAAAGTTTTGACTGTTAAGCGCAGAGACCTACCCGAACTTGAAGAAATATCAAAGACCCGATCAAGAGGTTCATTGGTATGGGCATCGGCGTTGTCAGGTCGGCAAGGAGGAAAAACCCGCTCTGGGTGAGCTGAGGGACAGGGAGAGCCACCATCTTCTGCACGCCCACGAAAGCAGAAACCGATACCGCGAACGTGACCGCCTGGCCCAGGATGAGCATCATCGGCTTAACCTGAGCCGTCGACATCAGTGAGCCAATCTGCAGTGCGGACTTCTGCTGCATCACAGTGTCCCTCTTCTCCTTTGCCAAAGTCATCTGCTCTTGCAGATTTTTCAATTTGGGTGAGATGACCCCCAAGCGCTGGTTCTGGCGGAGGGCACTGAGGGCGAAGGGCACGACAACGCCTCGGGCAATGATGGACCCTATGATAATGGTCCAGAACCAGGGCAAGCCAGTGGTGACGTTGATCCCCTCGAACATCAAGCGAAAGAATGAGGGAGGTGACCAGGAAATAAGGCCGAGTGAGGTAAGATCACCAAACTGGAGTGGCGGGATAATATTGGCGGTCTCAGAGACAACATCGATTGGTATAGATGTCGGTTCTACGATGACGGGAGACAGCGTAGGGGAGGGTGGTGCGTCGGGTAATGCCGCTGTAGCTGAGCTAGCAGGAGTGTCTGTTACTTTGGATTCTGAAGATGCCCGCAGCGGTGTACTAGAGAAGCTACGCGATGCCAGGAAAATTCGGAGCGCGCATTTGGGGCCGCTTATACTGTTCGACTGTCAAATCCTGTTCAGTTGAAACAGTCGAGACAGATGGTAACCTACCGATGACAGCCGCGTACGAGCGCTGTTACACGTTATTCCATTTATTCTATGATAACCCTAAAAGGTCAATTGTTTTTTTATGGAGACAAGAGTTTGCGTGCCTTCGTACAGGAAATTTAAGGTATTGGCTTCTGCCAAATACAGACCACTGCATATTGATGCTCAAGCACCGTTATTGCCTTCCTATCGTCCTAGCAAGGCCCCCTCACAGAAGAAACGTGTCTTAGCGCCGTAACGAGCCAGATCCAAGTCTTGACGCCTTCGAATCGACTTGGTGTTCGGAAAGAAGAAAAACGAAAATCATGTGATCGATTCGGAGGTGATTGCTGTTTTCAGAATTTGAAATGTATTCGGCACCTCAATACCATCAAGGTCCGAACTGTCTTTCTCACCTCTTTCCAAGAATCTGTCCAGCCATATCTTTTTCTTTGGTTTTTTCACTTCAAAAATGAGCAACGCCCGCCGATATAGGTACGATATTATGACATATTAATAGTGTTCCGTGACAAACTGGAATTTTGCAGGGGTCATAGAGCCGGATCCTTTCACACGACCGATATGAGTGAACTCGTTGAGCTCAGAGCGCGACAAAGGACCTTTCACGGGGCGTATAGCCGATCTGCGATGGGTAACCTTGGGTATGCCCTAACCATTCTCCGTCTATTCGACCATCGATTCTACAAAGGTATGTCTCCCTCCCCTCAGTCAATCACCCTTTTCATGATAATTAAAAGTTGGACTTCTTTTCGCCGTCCTGGGATGCCTCCTCTTCGTCATCGCATTTCTGCGGTCCCGCCATTCACAGCATGACTTTGCAGACCCTCAGGAACCCGAACCTCAAGTGGAATCATCGGAGGCAGAGGTGGATGGCGACAGCGTGCACACCCGTGTCAATGCTGAGAACTCCAATGTCCCATCGAAAGTTCCCATACAGACCGTTGGGCAGGAGAATACTCGTGTTTTTGGACGCCCCTTCATTACGGCTGGATGGATAGTACTCGCGGTATCCGGTGTTGTTGCTGCGGTGGAGATAGGGCTGCTTGTTCTTATTCTCCAAATATGAGGAATTTGCCGTTATCTTGCAACCATATCATTCCCAAAGCCCGTCGGGCAAAGGCTTTCTTTGCCATTTCCTTCGAGCATTGACGTGCTTAATACAAAATATCACAATGTATACTCCTGGAGTTTAAAAGGCGGACCGACTTCTGCATCATGATCGCAATAGTGCGGCAGCGAACGGGTTGTCTGTGGTTCAGATGATCAACTTGGACATGACGGCATACTCACCATCGATTTCCGGTTTTTCTTTTTTTCGCCTTCCACTCTCAAATGTGCGTGCAACATGCATGCAAAGCTTGGCTAGCACCTTTCGTTGATCATTGGAAGGGTGCATATTGGGCTAGCTCAACATTTAGACTCCTTTTCGCTCAAGCGGGAAATGTCTCAGAATGTTCGTTCGCTATCCCGCACCTGGATCACCCCTCGCTGCCATGCTTTTGCATCTATTGCATTAATGAGCTCTGTAGAATGTTCTTGGTTTTGTTTCATGGCCGTACGAGGCCACTGTGACCGTAGCTCGAGGAGCCTTCTCCCGCTACTTCTCCAGTGACCACACGGTCTGACATCATAGCCCTTTGTCCCTCGCCGATGGCATCTCTGCTGTTTTTGCAGCGTCATGGCAGAGGGTGGCTGATGAGCCTCACGCGTTGCTCGAATGCCGCGCTAACGACGGTCTCTCTCATTGTTTTATTCAAGACATCACTGCGGTGATCCCAGAAATCACTGGCCCTCTCCTTGTTCCCTGATTGAACAGTTGCTGTTTCTGCTCAGGGTATCCGACGTAGAGGGTTTCGCAAGCTATGATAATGTTCTTGGCTATTTACAATGACGTACCTGTGTATGTAGCGCATTTAGCATTATGGACAGATAGTCCGGAGCAACACATTCAGTGTTCACAGATGTATCATGTCCCTTCAAAGTCATCCAACTCCGTGAGATGCGTTGGTCCGGAAAACCAACGATGTTCACAGCGGCATGGGTTCTTCGCGGTCTGCGATGTTGACTTGTTTGTCAACAACGGCGCAGAAAACATTGGCTGTTCCCTTGATAGGGACCGTTGCCAGTGCGACGCCTACTACTACTACTACTTCGCCAAAAAATCCCCTATTAAATGCGCCAAGACCAGCACGACTTTCAGCTAAGACCGCGGCAGCTTCAGCTAGGTCAGCCCCTCCTATCTCTACTCGAGATGATGCGGCACTGAGCTCCAGGCGCCAGTGGTCGCAGGCCTCATCTAATGCTTAGCTGCCGCCTTAGTTTCGCCTGAATAATATACATTAAAGCAGTATTCCCTCAAAGCAGCTCCAATGATACGTACGATGCCTATTGATGTCTGACATTGCGTTGTCGAAGAATACGTCGTTCCAGAAAGAGCTAGTACGAAAGACGAAAGGCCAGTTTGTAATCGGTGTAACCATGAAGAAAAGCGACAAACGTACGCAGTAGGTATCTCGAATTTTGGCGTGAGTTGTATCAGGCGAAATTTTCCGCGTCTGTTTAGTCAATACTTTTGCTTGGGATAAGCGAAGGTCGGCCTGTTCTAAGGCTGATTGTTCCATCATTTCCGAGTCGACGGAGCTAGCGCTTCGCGTGAGCGCAACTGATTTCCACTCTGCAGGACTAACTCACTAGCTGTTGAGAACTGACGGTCTAGTAATTCAGAGGGTAAGAAAATGCATTGAACTAAGCGGTAGGGGCCCGATCCTCGTAAAAAAAACATTTCCTCTTCCTTCTTGATGGCCGTCTGAGTGCCTGCATCTTGCATCTTGACTGACGTAGTAACTTGACCGTCTAAGAATCTGGATTCACTTACGCAAGCAGCCGTGCGCATTCGACCATGGTTACTTGCTGCTCTAACGTTTCATCCCCGCGAAGAAATTCTGCATCAGGGGCTGGAGCCTTTCGGATGTAATGGAATGTCGTACGCTCGCCTTCTATACGTACATCAGGTAATGAGCTATAAATATCTTGCACCTCCTTCTTCAATGCCATATATTTCTTCAGATTTTCCAACGGTTCATTTTCTTCTCGACCAGTTCTTTCTCTAACGATTCGACATATTCCCTGATTTTGATGAGTCTGAAGACACAGAACTGAAATTTCGAATAAAAAAGATACCTCTCCTCCTTATCGATTCTGAACTTCATCCTTTTCCCGGTTAGCCTTGATCATATTTTCCTCTCCGTCGAGTCTTTTGAATCCTGAGACTCATAACGCTCCTTCTTTGTTTTTTGCTGTACCTCTAGGAGGCCCTGGGTCAACTTCTTACTTCTTCACAGTGCAGATCCGAAAAGTCGCGTCTGCCGCTCTAGTGCGGGTAGTACGTAGTCCAGTGTGGTAATGGACTTTTAAAGCTCGGTGTGCCGCGACGCGTTTTTAAGGACCCTCAGTAAGAGCCGACATAGTACTGACACTAGAAATCATTAGCGAATCCATCTTCCTCAGATATGATTGTTTCGAGCAACGGAGTGGAAATTCCCAAGTCATTTGTATGAAAACACAATTGGTCCTGGGTATGCCCCCATCCAAGCGAGTGGTCTGAATTAACATAGTTAATTGCAGCTTACTATGCAAGTATGATATGACGCTCTACAAAAAAAACACAATTGGGTGGGAATTGTTTCACACACCAGTTACAGCAATATCGTTGCTACGGAAACCAGGCGAAGAGACGTTCCCCCGCGTGTCCGACAGAATCCCGCGCAATTGAAAGCCAAAAAGGATTTGCGACTTCGTTGCCGGCGGCAATGGGGTTTTGATCGGGAATGAAGCAGTGGCGGTGCTATTTGGCTCCGGCGTAAAATGGTGAGATTAGAAAAGGTTAATAATAACCGGCATCCATACAATTACCCACAAATCGTGTACTGGGCGTGTCTGGGAACCAGCCAACATGGCCCAATCTGAGACAATGGTTGGGTAAGTATAAGCCTTATCACCGCCATTCAACCGCCCCATTATCTCGTATCTTGACCAGGGGTTCTATTAATATGATCTACCGTCAGCTGTGTTCATCTCGGAGAAATCACATCTAAGTAGTAAGCGCTCACCTTCCATCATATCTTTGGGGGGCTACACGATCGTCTCAGGAACTGTGCACATATGAATCCTCGAAGACTTCCTAGCCTCTTTCAGGTCCGTTTTCGCCGATTGGGTTGGTCGAGACTATAGTTGATGTACTTCTTTCATCTGAGGATGCGTGGCGGATGGGATTCGGGAACCATCCCTTGATAAAATCATGAGAAGCGGGCCGCAGTTCACTTTTCGGTGTGGTGTGCACCGCCCGCTCCACTCGGTCCACGGATTCTTTCACGGCACCTGTAGGATATTAAATAGGTTTTCTGAGGCACGTTGCAGTCAAGAACACGCGTACGATCGGTCCCTGCGCGATTGGGTCTGATATATTTCCTTATGGGGTATGCTAATTCGAATCTCAGTATACGTGAAGGGCAAAATGGGTATGCATTCTTACACGACAGGAATAGTAAAGGCTTCAATGGCCTAGACTTGAGGGCCTATGTGTTGTGAATGTGACACATGAAGTCTCTCACTCCCGTTGCATTGTTTGTATCACTCATTCTATAAGATCTCGCAATGCAAGACGTGGGGTTTCAAGTAATATTTTAGGACTCGAGGTGAATCCCCGTTGACGGCGTCTAGAGTGGTTCGATCAACACGAGGAAGCTTGCTCGAATTTGAATCATACCGCACCCAATCAGTTCCAAGTAATTTGGACCTTCGCGTGGGCCGTGGCATCACCATTTCATCCCCTCAGTGACATTCGCTCAGTGACATTCCCCAGGAAGGTCGCCGCGTATGATTCATTGTCCGTTTACTTTCTCGTCCGACTGTAGGTCGCTTCAGGTAGCTCTTAGCTCTGGAAAACACAGGAAGAGCCTTCTGAGAAAACTCTACGGACATTAATATCATTTACCACACCCTTGGCTTGATCAACGGACTACTACTTACCCGGTGCGATATGTCCTCGGAACACGGAGTCGTAGAAAGTTGAATGCTCATTTGTAGCGCAGCAAACTTCTTGCGTTTCTGATTCAGGTCATTGTCCCAAGGTTTTCAGTATATGGAGTATTCAATAGACCCTCAGGGTAGTCAAGTTGTCACCAACTCGTTGAGCTTCCGAGTGTTCTTGCATCTCTGGCTCCAACTTTGCCTGTTTATAGCGTCTATATTCAACTTGTCTCCGTAATGGAAGCGGCCACAGACCTAGTGATGTGTTACCCTCTTCCCCATTCATCCAAGTAAACTAAATAACGACTCGGGCTCACCGGTCCTTTATGGGTTTCGCGCGTTCCTTCCGCGCACGGTCCGCCAAATCCTAGACCTTACCGATAGTCTGTTTAAACCGCGTCCCGCGGGCGGCAAGCTCCCGTATGACGTACAGCCGTCAAGGAGCACATGTACCAGTTGAGCTGTCGAATTCAGTCTGACGGTGATGAACCTGTTCTCTAGATTCCTGGATTATAACTAGGTCGTCATGACAAGACTCGGAAATGGTGCGGAGGTAAATACGTAGCATCGGACTTGCGCGAACCATATTGTAGGTTTTCTTTGAAAGAAATATGGGAAGTTCGAATTATACACTGCTCTGTTTATTATTCCGTCGCTGTCGTCAGCGTCCTTGCTGAGGTTGCAGAGTCCTATTAACAACAATCAGGAAGTTTAATGTATGTCGGCCATTTCTTGACGCCATTCGTATGGATTAAAACTTTTACGTTCAGCAATGTGCACCAGAACTTTTCTGACCCTAAACATTTGCTAAACATACTCATCGTTTTCTGAGAAATATTACGTCTGATACGACACCGCCTTGGGATTTTATAGGGAACTGCGCCGCATCGAACTCTAAGGATATGATGCTCAGCGGCCTCGGGTTCCCTTCATGAGAATATTTGATAGCAAGTTGTCAGAGAAGCCAATGGGGGACAGCTTGTCTTACCTGTGAATTATATACGGAACACTCCATCAATCAAATTTCGCAAGACGAAGAACCCTGTGATTACAAAGACTCGTCATGAAAAGGACAGAAGCGCGCCTTACGGCCTCGACGCGTCGTTGTGGCTGTGCCCTCACCAAACAATTCTTTCCGTACAATACATCGCTTGTAAAACTTTGGGTAAAAAGATATAGAAGTGTCAGCGGTCAACAACCGGAATAGAATAGCTTACAAAAGGTGAAGAAAGCATAATTAATTCGTGTGCTGGAGGCTATGTATATGAATTGGAGTTAAATGGATCACGGTATGGAAGTTGGAAAAATATATCACCGATAACCGTGAAGAATGAATAATCCAATACCCGTGGTACGCCAAAAGTAAAAATTAAATGATACCTAACGCTCCTACAGGATGGAATGGGTATAATAGCTGAGTGGTCGAGCAATGGTAGGAGAGATGATGGTACCCATGAGAGGGGAACAGAAACAGAATGGAGAAAGTCCGATGACAACCAGCAACATACTCTCTTCGTTCTCTTCCTCCTGGCCCCTCAGAGAAAGACAGATGCAACCGCCAGACCCGCTAGCCCTGCGACTAAGCTAACCAAACTCTTTCTACTGGCAGCCACACGGGCAGCATCGCTGGTGCCCAGGCCGCCCGCAGCTGTGACAGCACCGCTAAGGAATGATTTGCCGCATTTAGTCTGAATGGCTGAGTAGAGGTCGTTCAGGCCGCTCAGGAGGGCGCTCTCTTTTGCAGCGGGGGCATATGGCACCTTTGACTCCCATGAAATCCAAGCGGTCATAACATTGCGGGAACAGGTGGTGCAGAGAGTAGAGGAAGATAGTGAGCTTGTGAAGAAGAGGAATGGAATGCCGTTCGTGGTCCAAGTGGTCGCGTTGGGGGTGGCAACGACGGTTTGTGCTCGCCTAGATAACGGCGTGGTATCTTGTTGTTCGACGACAAGGTACTTGTTCACAATATCAAAGTCGGCAGATCCAGCGGCAGCAGCATTGCTGTAGCCACTGGCTGACGCCGAGCTGGAGGTACTGTTGGTAGCCGCGTTGTAAGACTCTAGGACACAATATGTCCCACTGTCATCCTTAGTGACGAGCACGCCGAGCCAAGGATTCATCATATAGACGGTATCGTACAACAAAACGACTGCCTTGACGGGGCTGGTGACAAGCTCGGTCTGGCATGCCGATCCAAAATTCGCAATGGTCGTGCTCATAATGGACTCGTCGCATGAATTGGAGGAAATACTGTTGAGAACACTGGTGATTGCGGAGGACGAAGAGGTCGATGATGAGTTGCCTGGGGCGTAAGCGTCCGTCGCGGTGGCCAGGGCTTTCGTGCATGCTGCTAGGTTGGAATTACTGTCTAAGGATTCGAGAAAACTCTTGCAAGTGGTGCTGATGCCCGACGGAATTAACGGGCTGCTCGTCGACGATGCAGAGGCCGCCGACGACTGACAGGAATCAGAAAAAAAGCCTAAATCCTGAAACGTATAGGGACTCACCGAAGAAGACTGGGCAAAGACCGCCGTCGTGAGCACTGAAAGGACTGCGAGCGAGGATATCATGGTGGTGGAAAGAGAGAGAGATGAGGAAATTGAAGGAGCGGACGGTGTCGACGACGACGATGGCGATGGGCGATGGACGTTGCTGAGGCGTTGCTTGACAGGCGGATCCTTCCATCGAAAATATGTAAACAAGAGAAAACATAGATTGTGGCGTGAGAGAGAATTAAGTTAATAGCTCTGACTCAGCGGAGATGACATCATATCAGTTGTTTAGCGCCTGGCGTTTAGGAAGTCCCATACAGAAGAACACGCATTCTATCTCTCACCACGATGACAGACCCCAGTATTGCTTTCTACGGCTTTTCGCCTGTTCCCAGGGATCCAGATGTCCTCTTCCGGGGCCATCCTACCGCCAACGGTGACAGTCCTAAGCAGGACCTCTTCGTCGTGAACGACTTCCCCCTTCCAGATAGTCCGTTAGTTCAGAAAGTAAAAGCCTTCGTCAGTGTGAGCCTTCTTTAATTTCTCTTATCTTGTGATTGTCATAATTTTTGTTGTCTACTAGGAACATCTAGACGAACAAACTTTTAACCACAGTAACAGAGTCTTCATTTATGGTACGCGGTCGGCGCTTTTAGCGACTCGTCTCCCTGAAACTGTGTCAAGGTGTTGCCCTGACTCGTACTCATTTCCCTGCATGGTCTTATGACCTTGAAACGTATTATCTTGCATGTCTTCTTCATGATATCGGCACGGCCGACCGGTTCCTCGCCACCACGAAGCTGTCTTTTGAATTCAAGGGCGCGATCGTTGCCCGTGATCTTATCTTACAGCTTGGAGGCGTTGAAGACCAAGCAGACAGTGTCTGTGATGCCATCGTGCGACACCAGGACATTTTTGTCAAAGGGTAAGTACCGTCATCCCTATGGCATGTCTCCCGCGATCTCAATTTCAATCTCGTTATTTTGGGTAGTGGCAATATCACTATGATCGGGCAAGTTCTGCAACTCTCGACTATTCTCGGTAAGTCCAATGTTCTCTAGCGAGCGCCTCTTTCTCCTCACACGTCGCCTTACTCCCCGTAGACAACGTGGGCCTGTATGTGAATTCATGTCGTCATCTCAGAGCCACACTTACCACAGTGATGTTCTTCTAGCCGTGCAAACCTCATTCATCCTAAACTCATTGAAACCACGACGGCGACTTTTCCACGTAAAGGCTGGTCAGAGCATTTCGCCCTCGTGGTTGAAAAGGAGCTCTCGCTCAAGCCATGGTGCCATACATCTTCCTTTGAAGTTCCCAATTGGAAGGAAGGCATTCCAAGTAATTTCGCCAGAGATGTGAGGGGAAATGAGGTAATGAGGTCGTTTGATTGAGCAACATTCCTTCTTTCAATGACTTTGAATGAAATGTCGTCGATTGCGAAGCCACGTCCTAATAAACATCCAAGATTTATAGTGCCCGCTTTCTAGCTTGATTCGGTTTGTATCATGCCGAAAATACAGCCATGTTTGCCGAGCGTCCCACACTTCTTGATATAGTACGCTTACTTATCCCAATAACACGGAAACTTTCAATATGTTACAAATGTAAGATATAGGATCGGAACGTTTACGTTGAACTGTAGTAGTTCTTGACTCGCTTTCGCCGCCCTGATTATGTCGTTAAGGTACTTAGCTGTTTGCTTGCTCTTCAATGCCGTAGCTGTTCCAAATATCGTGTCGTAAATCTGATTGATTGGATCCCCTTAGTTATGTACGACGGGGAACGGAGTCTCATTCGCTCTAATTCCCTTAGCGCGTACTCTCAGGAAAATCTTGGTCAATGTTACGTGTGTTGATTGGAGATCACACGTCCGCAACATCAATGATTCGAAGACATCTAAAATTATGAGATAGCCCGACGTCAACGCGGTCAGTACTATAAAATATATCAAAGCAGAACAACATATGATGATCGAGGCCATGAATCCAGAAAATTCGTCTAGGAGGAAGTCGATCACTGTGACTCGGTCAAGTCTTCTCCGGGCCGCATTTTCGCATACTGAATATGCCCTGCAATCCTTCCTCCCCTCGCGCAACACTTGATCGCCATCCCCCCACCCAAGCAGCGCCGTATCCGAGGTGCCCCTCAAATATCCATATACCCAGGCTAGTGTCCCAGCTGTTCTTCTGAAAAAAAGGAACGAAAGACGGGTTCAGTCTATCTCCTGAGAAGTTGGGAGTTTTGACCCACTGGCACTCGCTTCATGACTATGGTACCATCTCTGTGCACACGTCCATAGAATTTGTACGCGCCCCATACTTCATCGTGGCGCTCAAGTGTCTGTATACAAAACAAATGAATTGAAGAACCGACAATGCGAGATATGTGCGAACCTTTCCCGTGATAATACAGTCTAAAGCTTGGCTAGGGTCGCGCCATGCTTCGTACGGAGCGCTCAGCCCGCTAGGCAAGTCCGTATCATAGCAATACTCCCTTCGACCGTCAGTTCTCCGCCCGTTCTGGGAGCAGCTTTCATCAGTAACAGTAGAATTGATCACTTGTTGTGCCCTGCTGACCTTGGAGCGAGATGGCGACTCCAAAAGAGTGAGTGGGTCGACGTTCCAGTAAACTGGATCTTCACCCATGTGTTCAGAAGACACAGGGGCGTTTGGGCTGTAACAAAGAAGAGTTCGTCCTAAGTGGTGAGACCTGCAGCAGGCACCGCTTCATGAATACAATATCACAAGAAATCAAGAAGGACGAGCTCACCAAGTACGTTCCCTCCCACACGCCTGGGAGGTTTTGGTGAATGTATCGAAGGCCGGTATCGGAAGTCGATGCACCGAGCTGACACAAGCGGGGATCATCTTGGAATGCTCCATAGCCATATTCGTGGGCCAATGTATCCAGAGCGGCTGCAGTCTTCCACTCCTTCATAGCTATGGAAGGCTGACGGACGTCCAAGAAGAGTGGCGTTCTGTAGCTGCCTACGGCGTCGAGATCCTCTTGCGTAGGACCCGTCCACTGCATCGCTAATGCTGCGGCTCTATTCGCGGGGAAGTTAGGCGGTACACACCGGGGCCTATCCACTTGCTTGAGGGCGAAAGTCAGGATAATAGCCGCTAAGGAGAGATTTGGACACGATGGATTCGGCGTCTGCGCACGAGAATAGTAAATTACATCCCCTTTATCGAGAGAGTCATTTTGAGTTGACACGTGCGAGAAAGAGGCACTCCGTAGGCCGATGGCATTCGCAGGAGATGTCTACCCAAAAGGTATTGGTGTGAGAACATCAACCAGGGCGGAGTGAATTACAAGATACCTTATCCATAGATAGTACAAAGGGTCGAAGGAGATGCAGGAGCCCTTCTCGTGAAGCTTCGGATCTGCTATTGATGTCACCTGCGAGAAGCGGCTTAGTTTTCATATATAGATTCAGGATAGTGAATAGCTACCCACGTCTCGTCATCGTCAAAGCAAGTAGCCAGGTGGCTAGACCCATGTATTCGATGGCATCATTGTTCGCGACGCCTTCCGTTATTGACTTGCGAACAAGCCCGTCAAGGAACCCGGAAAGGCCAACAAATTCGAGATGTGCCACATTCAAGCCTTCGCTTTCCAGAACCATCCCATATGCCGTCCATAGATCTTGCCTTAGCGCCTTGTTGGAGTAGTCGCAGCGTTGAATCCTCCGTATTAAACGGAATCGCTGCGACAGTTCCGCAGCCAAGGCGGAGTCGGGTGGGATGCGCAAACGGTGGAATGGAACGTCAAATATAGTACGAAAAACTTGAGCGTAGAGGTGTGGGTTGTAGTGGATGCAGAGTTGGTGATGTATGGTTCGGCTGCTGAGAAGGAGACGAAGAATGTTGGACAGAGACGAAAGGGAGGATGAGGAAGTGGTGAGGAGAGCGACGTGCTCCAGGACGTCGCGGGGAAGGGTCTCAAGGGAGGGGACCATCTCGAATTGCTGATTTGCAAACCCGGATGCGCCTTCATTTATAGTCGAGGACCAGCGTCAAAATGAGAACTGCGAGAGCCAATAAGTCCCAAAAAATACAGATCGTGTATTGATCACCGCACCATAGACATACATTTGGAAATTATTGAATCGGTAGAGCGGGCAGCACCAAATTCATGGAATCAGTAGGTAATCCGGGGTTCCTAGCATGCGCGCTGAAGAGTCTATGTAGCAGGTTCGGGATCAATCCCCCTTGCTCAAACACTTGGTGCATGTCATACTGGTTTCCGGACGCAAAGGGCTTTATTGAAAGTTTCTACAAGGTTTTTAGTACAGCCGGACACGTTGTAAGCGAAGGGAGGAGAACGTGTACGACGGTCTCGTCACGACGGATACTTGCATAATAGAGTTGCCGAAGACGGATACGCCACGGGTGATTTTGAACGCTTTGCGGAGATAATGGTTACACCAGTGACAGACCGCGTCATTCAATGAACCACGCGTCAGGAGGCAGTAGTGTAACCGCGATATACCCCAAGTTGAGAAAATAGATGTTTCAGGAATAAGATCGCATCCAGTCGATGGCCATCACGTTATTACCGGTAGTACCAGTCAACGGTAACAAGGTTAATCACGGGAACGGAAGCGCTGTTTAATGTCCACGACTGCAGCAATACGACATCAGATCCTGACCAGGAGCTGACTGCATTAACTCGGGATCTCTTGAGAATGAGATTTCATTTCCGGTCGCCGGAAGCTCGCCTCCGGTATCTGGCCCTTGGCCAAGAAAAAAGAGGATGGTCCGAAATGAATACGTTATCAGCTTTCGGTACCTGGACGAACAGATGATTCCGTACATTGCACTCAAGGGTTGGAATGATACAATGGAACTGGCAATTTTTACTTATCTTACTGCAGAATGACTAAAAACACAACTTTGTAATGCTCTATTGCACATATTCGCACGTTGGTGGCCCGATTTACAATTCTTGGATAACCCATATCAGAAAAGGTTCCAAGGAGCGGGGACATAAACATACTTTGCATGGCGGCGATGTCGGTGCTCTGGACGTAGTCTTCGAACTCTTGAACCTTTTCCTGGAGTTCGTCGGTGGAGACTTTTTCGTCCTCTGTGACCAAATGAGTACAAAACGATCGGAGCGAAAGCAGGTCACTGACCAACAACAAGAGTGATCTGATCAGATACAAAACAATGAGGCGCAAGAAAGACAGAAAAAATATGAAGCGGACCTGCAATTTTTTGATGCCTGTAACAAACTGGTCAAGGAGGGGGACATATCAAGCCAGGCCAGGCGACATACCGTAACCGATCGGAACGAGTTTGCTAGCTCCCCAGACAAGGCCGTCTTGCTCGATTGAGCGAACGGAGTCTTCAAGAGCCTTCATATCCGTCTCGTCATCCCAAGGCTTGACGTCCATCGTGACGACAGACTTAACACGTGGTATGAATTATCAACAATCGACGGATAGCAAGAGGAGAGCTAACCTTGGCGATAGTCTTAGGCTTGTTAGCTTTCTTGGCATTGTACGCAGCGACACGCTCTGCCTTGATACGCTCTGCCTCCGCGTCTTCTTCCTCGTCATCGTCACCAAAGAGATCAACCTCATCGTCGTCCTCATCCGCGGGTGCAGCCGCGGAAGTGAAAAACGCTTCTCCCGCATTGCTGGAGCCGGGGAGAGAACCGTGCTCCATGGCGTAGGACTTGATGTGTGTATACCACCTAGTTACGTTTGGGTAGGAGTCGCCGGGCAAAGAGGAAATGGCCTTGTAAACATGAACATCGGCCTGAGAAGGAGTGTATCTGTCAAAGAAAAGGCGTTTCAGCACTGATCTCTAATTAGGATAACGATAGGCTTGAACAGGGTTCAGAAATCCAGGAATGAGTTATCTGCAGGTTGGAGCAGCGATGTCTAGTCGCTCTTGGAAACACGGACCATGGCGATAGCTCATCATGAAAATATCGATATGGATTCAGCTTCTTACCCTTCAACGTACGACCTGGTGGCTAAGTGAGCCTCAAGCTTGCTGAGATCGACAGACATGGTGCTGCAGGAGAACGATTTAGTGACGGTAGTGGTAGTGGTGGTGGTGGATGTCAAGAATATCTCTGCAATCGATGGCGGAAAAAAATCCGGATAATGCACGTGAAGACGACGCTGATAAGCATACACATACAAACACACCATGCTGCAGTCACGTTTACGCTCCTCCGCCTTCAACTCCCGTTTACCTTTCTCAATTCCGCTCCAACAGGTGCTGTTCGGTTGCATACGAATCAATAATTACGGTAGCTTCTCGTTGTGTCTGCAGACTCGACATATTTCTGGATTACTCATCCCAAGTTCGCCGGCTCTCCAGTCGTAATCAGTCCTTCTAGAGAACCCGTTTATCTATAGGCCTTTAAATGGAGGCGGAAATGCTGCATCGCGTGGCCCCGAATCGAAAAATTTCTTCGGCCAGTCCTCTTTAATCTCCGTCAGCTTTTAGGAGTCTCATGGCCTTTTTACTCAGCGACCTACTTGCCGGATGATGCCACTGCCAATCTGCTGTCTCATGCTCATGAACGCTGTAATCCCCGCCTCCGTGTACAGCGGGGCGCCTACTGTTTTTGCTGCGAAGATCGTGCGAGTGCGACATTCGAGGCTCCATCTCCCAATACCAGTAAGTAATGTTTCGTTCTCATGGTCCCTAATAAGACATCACGAGTGTCGTTCGTAGGTCTGCTGTAACGCTACCTGGCGACCGGGAGAAATACCAGTCTTCATGTATCAGCTATCTGCTTTCCGTAACTACACATCTCCAAAGGGTTTTATGATGTTGCACAATGTGCGGCATACCGTGGTACCGAGCTTCAAAACCGTCTCCTTTCAGGCTGAATGCGTGTTTCCCGCCGATGATATCTCTATGCTTTTGGTTCATTGGAGGTTCCACTACGGCCGCGTTTCACATTTTATACACAGACTCCAACAGGGTCGTCGCAAATCACGTATCAGCCGTTTAAACGGCGACCAGCGTTATCGGTACTAACATAAAAAAAGGGCTGCGATCGCACTGACTTCTCGTACTGGCCAAATAAGGGTCCCAATTGCCCTTTGCGTTGTCATGGATCTTGAAACTGTCTCAAGCTCAAAGTACACGGTAACGACCGGACTTCGACCCCCCTCACTGGTTCTCGCGTCAGCGTAACCCCTGGAAGGAGTGGAAAGATTGGCAGCACCCGAAGGAGTGGGCGTTTCAAACGTTTTCGGAGTTTTTTCGATTATAGAACTAATAAGTAAGGTCAAATCCTCTGTCGACAGAAGGTGGCTAATTAAACCTCCCTCAGGGCATTCTATTAATATATTGCGCAGACCGGAGCATGTTGAGAGCCTTTATGGACCTTCCCCGTTCATACGCGGTTGCTTTTGTACTAACATCGACCCTAGGAATGTATTTGTCAATCTCAAGTGTTCCTTACAAAGATCTACAGAGGATGTAATCGGTTACTACTCGATAACAACCGGGAAATTGCGAAAGCGCGGGGGAATTTCACTACGTTTGTTCCTTTACTTGGTTCGATGATGGGCGTCCAAGAACAGCGCGCCCTGTACCTAGTTTGATGGCCGGTCCAGAGCTATCCACGCACTGGATTCTGGGTACGAACGAGCCGACATTGTCAGTCCGGTCTCATTTATCAGTAGTATTCGCTGACCACTGGATCTATATCGCTTTTGTTCGATATCACCGACGCTTCATTGCCCGTTGTTTTATGTGTTCTGTTGGTAAATGCTTCCGAATCCCCTTGCAGTGCTTTACCTTTCGATTGTCCTAGATTGGGATTTAATTGAGATCCTCAACGTCTCTGAGGTCATGGTGATTGGCTACTCTATGACCCTAGCCTTCTTTACGCGGTTGGCGGAAAATGGCATACAGAACCTTCAAGCATCATGGTGACTTTACCTGGCTTCGATTTCCTGTGTGACGCGTGAGAACTTGCATTTGTGTGATCCCTTTTACTACCGTTAGCCGCAATGCTCTTTTACTTGGAGACTACAAATATGGGCGCGCTCTCGCGCTGGTCTGGTCATGGCGTCCTCTCTCCTTGACATTTCCCCTGAACTAATACGAAAAATCGTCTTCTTGGCCTATGCACCTTTCGGAATCCCTTCTATTTTCCATCCTTTTATGCTCACCTGCCATTATACCTATTCCATCCTCAGCGCTCCAGAAACATATTCGCAACTTTTTACGACACATTTCGACGTTCCACCTCTTGCAGTCGTCGATGATGCCACTTTTCGACAGCACGCCAAATGCGAAATGATTCGCAGATACATTACTCTTCGAACGCTCCACCGGCGCCAAGTAGATAGCGACAACGTGTTGGACGTGCTCTGGTGTACGCTCACCATGTTCGGCTATTCCGCAGTAGGTCAGAAAGACATCAAGCTCCTGTTACAGGCTGGTGTATCTAAATTTCTGATATCCTTCATTCTTTCCCGTCTTTACGACGCTTCCGGCGAAAGGAACGACTGGCCGATTGAAAACAATGTAAACCGTTTGGCCGTACTGTTACTGTGGGTCTCAACTTCTCGATGTGAGTAACTTTATCCGACCCCCTGTGTCATCGATTACTCATGTCGTCTCTCATAGTCATGATTGATGGTGAAAGCCCCGCTACGCGACGAATGTTGATGGGTTGTCTTCGACCCTTGGTATTTGCTCCATATCGGGTACGTCCCAATTTACAGGTAGATAACTCCCTAAATCATTTGTTATTCTCCAGTACTCTATTTCGGCATTTCCAGAACAGGTATACCTCCCAGAGTCATCCGTACCAGCCTTCCGTTCCCCACGCATTCATCGTTCTTGCGGAGCTTATGGTCCTCCTGGTCCCCGCTTGCCAGAAGCGAGACTTTTCGGAGATAAATTCCAGAAGATCCAACTGCCTCCGATAGCTCTCCTAGCGACCCTTGCGTACTTCGCCAGACAGGACCTTGATAGGCCCGTAATCCCCGACCAGTTGCCGCGAACTCGTCTCGAGGCTGATAACCTCGGCTTGTCGGGTCCGACCCGGGAGGATTTGGAACTCTTTGCAGACTATCGAACTTATTGCTGTGGTCTGGAATCTCTTCGATTTTGCGTAGCTATTCGCGGTATTGCACCGCCTTACCTACCTGGTGCGCTAACGGGGAGATACCATGGTTCCTGCTTGGTATGAATTCATGTCTATCCTACCTGCGCTCCGATGATAAAAAAGATTACATGTAGATCCCTGATCGATCGCAATATGAACGATGGAAATGTTCGGCTAGCCCACCATCCCCTTTGGAGCGCTTGGAAGTCAGTCGACGCCCTTTCTATGTAACCTTGCAGGAGTATGTTTCCTACAATATTGATGAAGTCATCCCCAAAGACGCTTCTGAAAACGGGAACATGAACGCGTGGCTTCCGAGCGGATTCAAATGGATCGAGACCACGGTAACTTAGTGCTGACGGGTCTACATTTGCGTCGTTCTGATGTTTCACAGAACGGAATCGTGGCATTCGACACGTCGGGAACGTTCAAGACGTTCTACCAAACGTACGATGCAAGTTGCGCGTCCCGAAGTGAGATTGTCGACATTATCGTGACTGGCAAAGTGAGTTCTATCACTCCTCGATCAAATGTGGGGAACGGATATTTTCATAGACTGAACCACGTCATGCCGCTGCCTGGGGAGACTTTCATTTCATCGGGCGCATACGTCTAGCCGACGGCCTGATCACCCTTAAGCGGGTATCGGTGCGGTACCTTCCGATTACCGGTGTATGCATGTACATCTTACCTCATTTTTAGGTTTCCAATCTCGGTGACACCATTCTGAGAGGCCAATGTAAACGTTCCTGTTCTCATGTTGGAGACGGGGTTCTGATACGGTTTAGTTCAGTAACCTCCACGCACAATTTTGTTGGTCGAATGAAGCCCGTTTCCACGGGCTTTGAGCCTTCTATCTGGGAGGCTCCATTCAGTCTGTCAAAAATCCATTCACGTCCTCTACTCTAACGCCGCTGAGTATATACATGTTCTGACATATGTGTCGTCATAATTCCGTCCCGTTAATTGCCCCAATAAAAGCTGTACTCCCTAATCCTATAAAGGACAATATATCCCACTGATTCAATATTTCTCACAGAACACAGATTTGAATATCAATGGCCCGGTCGCCATCAAGTTGTATATCGGCTTGTCATCCTTCTATCCATCAGTAAATGTGCTCAGGCAACTCATGGCAGTCGGTTTTCCGTCCCTGCCCATTTTTACTAGGCTAAAGATACGTGAACGGATGTGCCCGTGCAGACAAGGAGGAGAGTAACTGTTATACCATTTAAGCGTTCAACGAACGTGTTCTTTCTTTACGGTTTGGAGATATTGATTCCTCGCCATTACCGCAGTTCTCCGTGGCAAAGAAGACGGGACGGTGCAGGGGCTAGATCTTGACAGCCTGAGATACCCGTCTGTTCTCCGTCTTCTTTCGACCTGAAAGACCTTGTACTTGGACCTTTCTCAGCGGATACAGCCCTAATAGAAATGGTGAGAACAGATCGGACCCTAAGCATTGGCTCATGCAAACTCTATCTTGGGGCCAGGTCTTTGACTCTTCTAGTAAATGAGCAATAGAATATCAAAGTTATCAACGTGGACAATCAGAACACGGCAAACTTCGGGTGGCCCCTCGATACTTTGTAGAAACTGGGGACTTTTCGCCTTCGTAACAAACGATTTAATCTATCATTCGCTGCTCGACGCTATATCATATATATCATAACACTATGAAGAGACCCAATCGTGTGAGATACCCGACAACAGCATGGGAATGCTTCATGATCTTCGGAACGAATCCGGTTCCTATACTTCCCGTTCATTTGAGGCCTGTTACAAGCCAGGTCCTCCCCCGTGTTCTAAGATGATGAGATGTCGACTTGAAGGCTTGAAAGAGTTCTGAGGAGCTTGACTTTGGCTACGCAGTGTAGGGCTACGTGTAAAGAGCTGTAGTACTCTGAATGTATCCATCCTCGTGAACCTGTCTCGGAGACACCGTATCCAAGGCCTAGCCTCACGCTGACTGGTTTCTGCCTCGGTATGCGCATCACTGTCCTCGCCCCAAAGTCACGGAGAGCTGTTGAAATCATTTTATGATACCAGCGACACGGCTGCACCTTAATGATAGCTTTAATTCGGATGTTGCATCTCGGAAGAAATTTTGTTGAAGCATGAGAATCAGTGAGCCGTCGCACAATGGGTCGAGGCTGCAGAATATGTTGCTGGAAACAGCAGTGAGTGCGAGACACCGATATAGGGCGTTTAGAGACCTAGCATTTTACGCGACCCTCTGGTGCTGCTGCAGATTTTGACAAGGGCGTCTATGTGCCTCCATTCGTGTCCGCTTTGAATGCTGAGAATCATCTAGTTGTATGAGATTGCGTGACTATAGAACTGTGTAAAATACCTCGTCAATAAAACGCGAATAGAGGGGCTCCTGCCATTCCAATGGAAAGCTGTCGTCGGCAGGTTCATCTATCTTCCAAGAGATTGATTTGCAGTCGGTCCACGGCCCCACGAATACAAGGCCAAAGCGCGTTAGGCCGCGTCCAAAGGTAGAAGAGCTCCTTTATGCAAATTGAAGTAGATAGAGGCAATAAATGTCCCTAGCTATTGTCTGGTAGATGTCGAAGGCTGCCGAAGGTGCAGCCTGAAGTGGGCCCGGACGGAAATAAATATCAGGCGACCGATAGAGACCTGCCGTCACAAAGAATATATCGTCGAAATAAATGGAAGCATCGTCGAATACAGACAGCATGCGTATGTTGTGGTTGGGGATGCATTCTGAGCGACACTGTCCCGCTCCCTTTCCTCTTTCGGCCAACCTTCCACGGCGGTCGGCAATTGTAAGCCGGCTCCGGCTTCGGCCAACAAGCGAGATGCCGCCCTGTATCACCAGTCTTATGACCAGCGTTCTCTCTTCTACCACGATGACGCTTTGCCTAGAGAGCATCCCACAGGAAATTCTAGAGCACATTGCCTTTCATCTCGGTACCAACATATTCCTAGGCCCCCCTTCTGATCTCGCTTCGTTGGTGGTGACAAATCGCAATCTCGAATCTCGCCTGTCTCTCTCGAAGAATCACACTTTGTATGCCAAGATTTTTACTACCAAATTCGACATTTCGATAGCAAAGCGACGTCTTGGACCAGATAGAATTTCTCCACCCATTTTAGCAGAAGAACTTCAGCGGCGATGCGTCTATCTAAAGCGTCTACGCTCGCACAAGGATGCTACATCTCCCCCCTCACAGGAATCTGATGACCAAGGCCTCCGAGAACTTTTGTTCCACGCGTACCTTCTTATGCTTGAAAATGAAGGACGGAATGAACGCCAGCTCCGGGAATATGGGCATATTGATTTGTGGCTACATGAATACTGGTTCAGTGATAACGGAAGGTCATTAGCAAAGCGGTCTATCAAAGCCAACGAATGGCCCTCTCAAACCGACCATTCTGCCGTTGCCATGTGGTTATTTTGGTTTCTTCTTAGACCAGGTGAGCATTCCTGTCATCTTTGCCGCCGGCGTTTGTTGACCAGTCACGGGTCTCAGAGGAATACACTCGCGATGTAGAGGCATCTTGGAACGTTCTGAATGTTCTGAAGTTGTTTGCCTTGGGTGCACATCGAGTGAGTAACAATAGTGGCTCATAGCCACATGAACGTTAAATTCACATCTGCAGTATCATTTAACTTCGCCATCGTGGCTCGACTTTATTCCTCCACCTCATCCTCACGAATCCAATGCGATCATTCATTACTCGGAGATATATCGTATCAAGACTCCTCCTCTTGCTTCTCCTGCCATATTATCTTTTCTCACACTTGTGAACCGGATGCTTGGTTCGCCTGAATTTGATACCCCGATTGAGCGTGCACCATTTGTTTTGCTGCAACGATCGACGACTGGCATGGAGTGGGAGTGTGAATGGGGCAGATGCATTAATCTCGGCCAACCGTCTTTTGACAAGGTATTAATGATGTCTTTTACACCAGGAAGGTGAGTGGTCTTGCCATAGTCAATCACCACGAGGCTAACGCATATCTTAGTATTGAGGGTGTTTGGGAAGGAATCTTTACTGTATGTCCTCTCCATCTCCTGCAACTATCTACCAAATGACGAGAGGAACAGTACACCGAATTCACTGCATACGCAGCACTTTTATCTGGAGCGCCACCGCCAATTTTGCAGAAAAGTCTCGTGGTCAAGCATCGTCAAACCTGGAAGCTTCGCGAACACCACCTCCTGGCTACTGAACCCGTTACCGACTCTCCAGTGCCAACAAGTGTTGATGATTTTGACACTTTATCTCCAGGCGATCCCCTGAGGTCGTATTTCCCTACCGGCACTCATATCAAAGAGGATCGTGATGGGCTTGAAGTTCGCGAACCTGGTGGAAAGGAGCCTCTATATTACAAGCGAGCATGTTTCCTTCGGCCAGACGAACAGAGACACGTCTGTGATATCATCATAACGGGCGAGGTATAGTGAACGAAGTCTATTATCTACTCCACATTTTGATTTCGTTCTCCAGGGACATTCAGCGTGGGGACAATTCAATCTCGTAGGCAGGGTTCGCCCATGTGACGGTTTTATTAGTTTTTCCAAGGACTACGTATGTTGCCAAGGTCTCAATAAATTTCGCCACTATTTACCTGTACCTTATCTAGGTTGATGGCGATCGAGGAAAATGGCTGTATCGGGGGTATCTTATCGGGAATGCTGACGGTAACCTGGCCGGAAGGTGGCGGGACACTTTAAGTCCTGTCGCTGTTCCCGGCTACGAGGGCTGCTTCACGATGTCACGCCGACGTTGAGACATTCCATTATGTGTGGTGTACTCTATATACCCCACTAATACAACAGTATTTTGTCCATATTAGTCACTGGGCTGTATGGTTTATTGTTGTAAAAAATTTCTTCGGACCAACAGACCAGCCTCGTTGTTCTCATCACGACGAAATAAGCAGCAGTCCCTTAATCCTCAACAGCTCTATCTTTCCGGGGATGACGGAGCGTGTCATCCGCATATATCGCTTCGACGTCCTTTAGGGTTTAGGAGGATCAGCGCTGATGTGTAACAACAGGGCGCTCACGTTCCTAATTTGGTAAAAATTCAGCCGACAAGTCGCGTCGCATGTCTATCGATGCTTCCATTCTATATTGACGAATAGATAGTGGCGGACTCAATAGAACAGCCAGTAGCGGAAGCTGAGAATCTCCGACTGCTAATAGCCGGCGGATTTCCTATCATATGTCATTCGTGCTCTGTCGAAGTCCAAAATCACCGCACTCACCAGTTTTTCCCCCAGTCCCAGGGTAAGATATTTAAAGCCCTCGGTTATCTTGGCCAGCATTTGTAGCCTGATGATTGAGTAGATGAGTATTAAAAAATCTGGGGCTACTAAGCGTGGTGAATGCATGTTGCCCATTAAGATATCGATAGGAATAGGCTTGCGGGAATTACGTACAGAAACATATCCTCTATCCGATTCCGTTCATACCAATGAACTATCTTATCCGTGCTCTTCTTGCCTTTACTCAGCAAGTTTGTGTCTAGAGTCGGAAAGTTCGTATGACTAGCCCGCACTCCAAACTCCGAGTGATCTCAGACCGCGCTTATGTCTCCTTATTAGACTTTGACGAAGATGTGGCTTTTATTCTTAATCAAAATGCAGACCTGTGTACCGTTGCCATTTGAGAACCGGGGGCGGAACTTAAAGGAACCGAGACGGAATCTTCGATCGAGTGATCGGAACTGGGGAGTCTAAAAATAGTGCCGGTATGCAGATCACTTGGAATAAAGGTCACCAGTATGAAATGAACGTTCACAGTGCTTGGGGCCCGGGACTGACATTGTGGCCTTTATCAGTGTGTATGAATCATCCATTAACATCCTAAGCATTCTTTTCGGCGAGTAACAGCGCATGCGGGTACTTACGGATTGCCACTGGCCAGTGGCCACTTGAAGGATCTTGAACCTAATTGCGAATGAGCAGAAATTGAATAGGATAGCATAATTAAATTCCCTGCTTCTATAAAGCGGCATGGAAGGGTGCTCTTGGATCAACCCTACAAGAAATTGAAAGTTCTTGCCAACATCAAGATATTGCGAATCCATCAGAGCGTATTAAAAGTAAGTCGCAAACGCGTGTTCTCAGAGTATTTTCCATCAAGAGTCATAAAGGATTATTGATAATGAGGTACAACTTCTACACCACAGTAAGTAATTTTGTGCTCTACACTTTCTACGCAATATTTAGTTTAGTCGACTTATAGTGACAGATTAAGCAACAAGGATAGAGGTTACACTAGCACCAGCAGCCAAGACAAAAGACAAAGAACGCGTCATATACAGACAATTAAAGTGGGTAACGATGATGTGTATGATTACTTGTAGAATATGATGCCGGAGATTTTAATCGAACATAGAATTGCCGCAGCTGGCTGGTAGAGATACTTCAGGCGTTTAGTGAGGCGTGTCTGTCAATTCTTTCATAAATATAAGGGACTGCATGGTCGTAAAATGCGCTTGCCATTAGTCAAAACGTAACCATTGAGATTACTGGTAGTCGTTAGCCGTGAAGAGACACAAGAAGGGAGCAATGAATGCGAAGAGATCCAGGAGCAAGGACAAGAACTTGAAGAGAGACAAAAAGAAACTGAGCAACGTTGAACAGAGTGGAAGAGAATAAGGTAGTCGGCGTCAGTTCATGAGACAGCAAGAATTGTTCTACGAGGTGGAACGATGAGAAGCTGTGGTCGTCAGTAGCAAGGGACGCCTTACCGAGGCTAGAATAATCATTTATTGACACAGTTGATGCATATAATGATTGGACGCGGAGCAGATGACAGGATAGGTTTGCATCCCTTATCGACACAATTCGCGGGGCAACGATATAGCGTCTGCCACGGCCGCTGGCACTTTGGACACGTATTAATTTGCGTAGTGCACATAAGTGGAGTACCGTAATTTGACTTGGAGGGATAAAAGCATGACCACTATCTACAATCCACTTTATAGCGACTGAAACCGTTGGACCCATAGTTGTAAAGCGTCTCTTCTACCTGACTTGGCGCCAAAGTAACAGAAAAGGAGAAAAAAGGTCGACCACAAGGACCCACACGGATTCAATTCGTAGTGAACGATGCGCCTTGGGTCTCACTTGCAGCAAGATGTGACGAAGCGAGTCAAGGAGGCCGTTAAGACAAATTCGAAGACATAGACAGAGCAGAGATTAAGCATAGCCAGTCGGACGAAAATACAGAAGAATCTTTCTGCTGTTCGTGGCTGAAAAGAGTTTCACGAGATACGCATTAGCCTCCCGGCGGGATTTCTCGACCGATGGAGCCCCTCGTCAACCCCTCGTATATTAATTTACAGCTATCGATAGTCAGGTAACACTCAGAGCTGTTGAGAATGAACATATCCGCCTCAGGAAAGGCTATGCATATTTGATGCTCCCAACAACGTGAGTTTCACTACACAACATAAATCTGGAAAAAACACGCATGTTGTTCAGTTACCCTCACCGATAATCTGTGCTGTTACATGACGAGGCAGTCGATTTGTCGTTGCAGGTTAATTTTATCAAGCTCTAATCTCTAGTGCATGGAGGGAGGGATATCAGTCATGAGAACAAGGATCCACTGTTGTCCAAATTCGGCAAAAATACGCACTCGGGCTGTATCACCTGCAGTAAAATTTCGCATTTTCTGTCGCGCGCACATCATCATTGATGATGAACTGAAACACCTATTTCAAGACGCCGTTCAGCCCTCGGAGTTGAATATCACCGTTCCAGCCCCCACGGGGCCGTCGCAAGCCAAGTTTTGATAACAGACGCTTCAGCGACCCCGGACAAATAGGCGACGTCGACAGACTGGTTTCCGGTGATCGAAGAAAGAGATTTTAATGGGCGGCGAGCACTCAACTCCGGAGATATTTGGATCGCCTGTCACAATACTTAATAACGTCCTTGCAGCGGGAATATCTTGGAGAAAAGAGTGATATGTCAGTAGTGACGTCAAGTCTAAGCACAGAAGGATCATGGTTGATACACAAAATAGTCACTAGAAGAGGGAGAAATTTGATACAATGTAAAAACATCCAGACGGCATGAAGAGGCAAGCATAATTGAAGCAGGTGAAAAGAAAATCATGAAGTCGTAAAATGAGCAAAGACGGCAGAGCTTGTAGACAAGTCGGCCTCCGTTGTCGATGTCGCATCGCTGACATCAGACCACCCGGACGAATGAAGTGTATTCGGAAGCCAATAAGGTTCATATTGGTGTCCTTGTCTGCGTCGGGAAGTACGGGAAAGTGTCACTGCACCGATAGATACGCGAGGCACGTCCTCATCTCTGCCACGCTCAATATCCCGATGCTCATCGCATTTGCTAAGGAGAGGCAATCGCGTCTTTTTGGTGATTGCTCGACGATGCCTGCTCCAGATAACGCTGGAGCGATAGTCTGTGCTAAATTGAATATCAAGGAGGAGTGGTCGTTCTGGGAAAGGGATGTACGCCAATAGGCGAGCAGTGCGTCGGTCATGGATTTCCATGTACTCAGCAGGGTTTGAACCACCGCAATACCGACTCATTTCGTCGAGTGACTGCAACATCGACTCTAGGGCATCCCAATGAGTTTGTCGGGCATACGCCAACCGCTCCGGATCGCGTTCGTGAGAAACGTCTTTCACGCTCTGAAGAATTCTGGTCTCGAAGCGCACTTTGCCGTCAGCAATCTTCAAGTTGGAGATGCTAGCTTGAGACCAGTCAAAAACTAAATTGTTCTTCTGTAACTCTTGAAATGTGTTGTATGCCTGGGATGAACTTGATCAGTATGCTTCCCAATGCTAACAAGCGCAGGCGTACCAATGCCCGGTCATACATCTCTATACATCGGCCACCGTTTGGTTCCATGACAATTCCAATGACATCATTATCACGAATGAGATGACCGAGGACCTTGAAATGCAAATCCAAGTTGCGCTGCCACAAAGCGTGGAGGGCGACCATGGTGTTCTGCACAAATCTCAGATAGCGATCTTCGTAACCAAACCAGAGTTCTGCATGGATACTTCAGCAAAAGTGGCTGCAAAGAAAGGACCGACTGACCGACGTCCATGTTATTCCATCTCCCTTTCCGATTGAGCTCATATATCCAGTCAGTAGTTTCGATTTCGCTCTCATCGATGAGGCGCTCCCAAGTCGGGCAAGTAACTCTGAAGGTTGTGGACCGTAACGGCTTTGGTACCAGAGTATCTCCATTCCTTCGACGGACCAAGAAAGCTGTCAAAGTTTGCGTGAAGTCGATAGTGTTGATAAGAGTTTCCTGTAATATGGCATCCGGTCATCAATATAATGTGGATATCTTTGATCATCTACTTACTATCAGCTCAATAACGTAGTTTACTCTATCGTCTTCAACTTCATTCTCTGACTTGCTCTGATCAAAGACGATCCATTTTGGAACCAAGACGTGCAGGACGTGTCCGTCTCGAACAAGAATGTGTTCAGTTTCATTGGCCCCAGCGGAAACAACTAAACGACATGGTGAGGCAAAGGTAAACATAAGATACTGTTCACTCACTAATGTGTGCCGTGGCGTGGGGAGGGACTTTCATCGTGCGGTGGGTCTTAGTTCTCAGGATGGCAAAGGACGTGACGTGACAAGCTTATCCGGCGTCGACCTAGCCCGGAGACCCATTACATCACCGCCATCGCCGGTTCACTACTTACTTTTTAGGTGGCACTCCAAGATCTTTTTCTATACGCCTTCTGGCTTACATACATTTCCTGAAGGATCGCTCATCTCCGTGGTTGCTTCAATGTCCGCTATCGTAGAAGTATAGCGTGGGAACGAGTATCGTAGGGCCACCAACTCAACTGGCGGCAACTCCGTAGCAAAGCGGCGATGGTGAGTGTGATATCGCCTGGGAATCCGGATTTATTTGAATATACACGCACTGAGTGCATGACTATGCGTAAATTGCGCTTATACGCTCGGCCTCGCCACTCTTTATTCATGCCAGTACCAACACCTAACCCCCCCCTCTGTGTTTGCGTCTTCGTGCTCTGGGTATCTGTATCTGGATGATAATTATGACGATGACGTCCAGTGCAGGGGCAGGTACAATTGCAATTCAGCGAGGGCCTGGAGTATTTTGTTCTGAGATGCCCCTTCTCCGTCCGTAAAATCAGGACAGTAAGATGGACTGTCTTTTGGGACAACAGCGCTTAAAATTAAGCGAACCTTGTTAAGGTCTTGTTTTGCCTTATATACACGAGCATTCTTCTTGGCTGGCGCAACTGCTGTGGTTTTTTTCCTGAGTTGAATCTTAATACTTCTCCGAGAGATATCGGCCTCTAGTGGCATTGATGGTGATCAGTGAAGATATCTGGCATGGATGTCAGCTTCTCGGATTTGAAGGGAGTCTCGAGATCCAATCTTTGCGGCACTATTGGTAGATCTGGAGGGAGTCTGTCCATACTATAATCTCTCATCAGCACCCGAGCTTTGAACGCCGATATCTAGATCTTCTTTGACGCCGAATACAACAATCTGGTTGCTATGAATTTTGACAAGATCGGTTCCGAGACGCGGATTGCACGCGTGCGCGCGCTTGGCGGAGTGTACCTGGCACGCGAATAGGAGCCTACATATATAGCTCAGTGCCCGAGTTCACCTCTGCGCCGGCGGTATGAGTCAAGTCATTAAACAGGCGATTTGACTCTAATCCCCTGAGGTCATCGCACCTTAAAGCTGTATCAGTGGCGTCGACCCTCAGACAGCTATAATAATAGTACAGTGATTCGCGGCAATACTTTTCGCATCCGTCGGAGTAACGTCGCAGTCGCAGTACTGGCTTGGAATTGACGAGTTTCCTGCCTTACATTCCTTCTGCGCGCGACTTACACCGCCACGACAAGAGGTGGCGCAGTACGTTATAGCATTGTAACATCTGCAGGTCTAACATCCACGTTTCAAGTCACAGCAGCTCGAAATGATAGTAGCTCATTCGAAAACACTTTTTGGGTATATGTCCGAAATTCCGCTATGGACGCCACTCGCGGACCCTATAGCAAGAGTTCGACCCCGTGGTGAAGTAGAGGAGTACATACACTCGCGGGTTTACAGGGGTGTCCCTGTTGGCGCGTGAAGGGCCTCGAAGAAGGGCGACAAAGGTCCCTTGGCCAAGGATGAGAAAGTCGACGTCTCTGGAAGACAACTAGTTTCAGACTCCTCCTTTGCCTTCCTTTTCAGTTCTGTCCAAGGCCAACAGAAGGGGCCCGATTGGCAGGAAATGTGCGCGCCCGCTCCCTGAAGCGTGACAATATCTCTTCCAGTCGTTCAAAACAGTCCTCGGATGACGCTCTCGCAAGCCTACTTTAATAATGAATTACTGGAATAAACTGGGGTGGAGACAACAACATACGGTTTCCAATGAGGAGAAAGCGGTGATGAACGAAAAGGAGATCGAGGAGACGGTTGACGCCTCCACTGCGGTGGTCTGGAAAGGTGGGGGGGAATGGCTGGGAGAGGGGAAGTCTCTTCGTATGCGGTGTTTTTAATTAGGTCGAGAGACCGAAAATTTTGGGTGGTGATATCTGCCATGTGTAGGGGAGTGGAAGGGGTGGAGGTCTGAAGGAAAGAGAGGGTACTTATGTCGTTTATCCACGTCTCAGTCGCAATACGATGTCTTTCCGTAGCACAGGTTGCCTCGACACAGCATATTGAAACGAAGGCGCATCGCGTTAGATGTAAGGCAGTGGTCACTTGAGTAGACCAGTACAATGTTTTGATGCAAAGAGTCAGACGTCGAGTGTTCCAGCTGCTCCAATGTGATGTTCATGTCAGAAAATAGGGTTGCGCTGCGAGACAAACTTCGTTTGCCATGTATTTCAAAGTGAGGCCAACGCGTTGCGAGAAGATAATAGAGCACCAGTGGATGAGAGCTATTTGTCGTTCTGCGGTAAGAAGCAATGTGGTAAAGGCTGTGGAGGAGAGGGGGGCTCTCAAATATTCTGGAGTCCGTTTCGTACATAGGTTTTTCCGTTATGCCCTTCGCGCAGTCCAGACCCTTGAAGAATAGTAGAAAAAACAGCTGGGAGACTATTGAAAAGATGCGGCAAACGCAGTTGAAGCGAAACGCACCACTGGAAGAAAACTGTTCAATACCAAAAAAATCTCCATGTGGTGAAATGTACAGCTGGGGCTAGTAGCAGCTGGTCCTGAAGCTAGCTGATTGTCGAACCTGATATGAATACGGGGCCCAGGCGAGCGCAGACGCAGATGTGTTGAATGTCTGTATTCTGAGTATTTCGCACAAAAAACATATTGAGAAGAGAGCATAGATTCATCCAATATTGCAGAAATACATATCGGCACGACAGCTCGAAAAAATATTTAACACCACAAAGTGCACGTGAAATTGTGGTTAGAGAAGGAGATGAAGCTCAAGCGACAAAGACAGAATCTTGGACGCAGAACAAGAGGCAAGCACGGACCGGGCCGACCGTACCGTGAACATTAGAGATTACGTTATGTATGTACCCTGGTCCCACAATTCTTGCTCAACGACGACGATGACGATCACTCGCAGAGCCTATACTATCACTGTTACGCAAGGAAGTCCTAAAGTCTTTGATCAAATGACAGCAGGTTCAATACTGTACGTATATGATGTGGTGACTCAATTCCAGCTATCTGACCTTCAGATTTATAGCTCGTTGGTACCGATGTCGCCCATCTTTTATAATGCTGTTGGGACGAATTGTATTAGCCTTCTCTGAGAGCCTCCGAGGCGGTCGCACGAGCCAAGACGCTACCCGACAAACGCACCACGAGGAGTAGTAGGAAAGGACGAGCTTGGGGGGTTCAACATGACAAGATCTGGCCGCCGACACGCGAAACATCGTGGATGGAGCCAACCTGGGAGAAGAGAGGTATTGATTCTCATTCGAAGTACGTGTCTTTCGATTACAAGGCGTCACCGTGGACTAAAATGGTTGTAGATTGCGAAAATTATCGGGTGTGAAAACGCATACTTCCATCCCTATACCCCACGAATACTACCCAAGTGTCTTCGTCAGTCCCCATCGGGTCAGTGACTGTCACCGTGCTACCCTTTTCTCCTCCGCTTTTCTAAAATCAGCAATATCATGGCGTTCGTTTCACTCGCCAGCACTTAGACAAGATAATCTCGCACCGTATGTCGTCCAAGGAATGCTCCCTCATATCGGCATTGAGCGCCGAACTGTCTGACGGTGATACGCAATCAAGAGAGCTATCTCGGTCGCAGAGGGAATGTGCTGCGTGCAACACTAGTGATTGAAGACACTCCTGCGCTTCAGCCGGAGGGTCATGACGATGCTTGAAGCCCAATCGCTGCAGGAAGGTTGTTCCAGTTATAGGTCCACATACTAGGGTCGGGATTGGAGATCGTGTGGTCTTGATGCCTTTGAGTATGCCAGCGTGAAGTTTTTCTTGGAGAACCGCTACAGAGATGTTTCCTATGAGGTGTGTCAGTGTTCAAATGATGGCCTGCTTTTGCATCTAACTGTTGCTCACCAGGGGCCCAATGTCTCCCAAGAAGAATGACCTCAGCGTTGTCTTTTCGACTCGTTCATTCCTGGTCAACATCCACAATAACGTTGCTGTGGATGTTGCTTTCCATCCGATCTTACCTGGTCATGTTGGAACGGACACGATGGCCGGAACCGCCCATGGAATCGCGACCAAGGCGACGGTATTCCTTCCAAATTATTGTCGCAGGGTTCTGGTTCTTCGCACTCCTCCCTCTGCTCCTCCCTCTGCCTCATGCTTCTGGTCCATACATTAACGTGGTCTGCTCGTTTGGGACTTCACGATAACGGTCTGTTGGACAATTACCCGGAAGGGCTTCCTATGAAGTGTTGGTATCCAGCCACGGCTGGGTCCAACTATCGCTTATCAAGGATTCAAGGTCTTCCATTATAGCCACGGGACGGTCTCTTCCTGGAGGTATCGGCTGAGCTTCATAGATTGCCGACGCTCCACGCGTAGGACCTAACCACGGCATAATGTCGTCGACTACAAGGAACCTTCGTTTCTTGCAGGCGACGATGTCCTCTGACGCTTGCTTGTTACTCCTGTACCTCCTCTATAGCCACATCCACATCATCAACTAGCTCCACACGTACGACAATCAGAGTCCTAATAACATCCCACAATCCGGTTACGAAGAAATTGTTCGCAATAGGGAACGCTCCCTCAATTCGCGACAAGGTGTCCTTAGCGTCATGCCAGTGATGGTACATTCCCGATGTTCACCAGCTACAACGAGATTCTTCTCCGAACATAACGTCACGGTGTCCAGATGTGATGCAGCTTGGGCCTTGTGCCAGCCATCCCCCGCCGTACGGCGTCGAGCGTGAAGATGATGTATGCGGCAACGTCGGCCCCGCCGAGCGGGGTGAAGCCAACAAGACTTGGCGTAGCGTACCGGAAGTGCCGGGCCTGCAGTCCTATTGGTTGACCCCGCTGGACGGGGTGTTCATTCAAAAGTACCGCTGATCTTCGGGGAACAAATCTCGGGAGGTACGGTAGATTCTCCACTGCGGGGATCAGTCCATCAAGCGGTAAATGTCGTGGTACCAGTCCTTTCGTCGTCTTTTCTGATGGGATTTTCCAGGGGTATGTTTCGATCTCGACTTCTGGTTGGGTTATGCAGCGGGATAGCGACACAAGGCGCCTCACTAGTTCGTGTGGGAGCATTGCGAAGCTAGCAGAGGGACGCGCTTTATGCGACTTCTACTACGGTAGCTCGGACAGCAATATATCTACGATGCTGGAGACTGTGGTCGATGACTATGTTGTCGATCGTCAATTGACATTTTCTGTAGGTTACGGGGCGTCATTTACATGTATGAGACGTCACTGAATGGAAATTTTTGAATTCAAATAACCTTTTCCTGGCGCGTTATTGGTTGATTACTGCTTTGAGGTGCCTCTAACGACGGTGCCTCATGTTTCTATGTATCGCCCACCCCTTGAACAGATCTCAATCCAAGACTCCAATTGAATAGCACGAGGAGTGACTTGATCTTGGACGTAATAGACTCGTACCTAAGCGCCGCCCTAAATAGCTATAGGCCACAACAAGTCCGCCCTCTCTCAGTCACCATGATGCTCTTCTGTCCATCGTGCACAAACATCCTCATCATTGGCGATGCCGATGGCAAGAATAAGTGGATTTGTCAAACATGCCCATACCAGTTTCCAATCACCAAACAGGTTCGCGTTATCGTTGTCGAGTCTTGCATGTCGCTGACTCTTATTTTAGCATACGTCGAGAACTCTATTGAATTCAAAAAAGGTCGATGACATGAGAGATGTTTCCTCTGAGCTTAGTAGTGGTGCAAGAACAGCATGTACGCGTATCCACTTGATGTTTTGCTATACCGAGCTCACGGAACCTAGACGAGTGTGCAAAGTGCGGGCACGGATTTTCCTACTTCAGTCAGCTTCAAATTCGGTCTGCGGACGAACCCATGACGACTTGTGAATATCTCCTTTATGCGTCCATCCAAGTGGTGAACTGACCTGCGGTCTTACAGTTTACAAGTGCGTGATAAGAATTTGATCGTGTATAGGGCTCGATTTGACTGTTTATTTTTAGATGTGTATCCTGTGGGAATGTTCGTCGTGAAGATTAACAGGAAAATATGGACTATTGTGTCACGAATACTCAACAAATCGGTAATGGAAAGCCCTTCTCATGCTGATACCAATCCCGGGCTCAATTCAGTTAGGTTTCTGATACCCACAGCTCTCTTCAACATATGCGCAATGTGTATTCACATTTTTGGGGACGCATCAGGCGGAGTCGATTACAGTGACTCAGGCGTCAACGGAGTCCCAAAAGTGCGTGCGCTGCAGATGGTGCGTACATCCAACGTTCCCTCGTCGAGTATATATATACTGACTAGTCTTATATAGTCTTGATAGCCGCAAAAACCCAAGGCGCGTAACGTTGAAATTCTTTAGCAATATAAAAGAAAAACACTATAATTATGATCAGCTTGTAACTACCTACTTATCGTAAATTCAAGCAAAATCCATCCTCTCCGAGATTACATTCCACTACTTCATGACCAGTGAAATAATGTCCTGACCAATGTGGCTAGGCTATGGGAGGAAGAAAAGGGTTGACCGAATTTGCTCTGAAAGTTATGAAGGAAGAATATTCGAGTCTCGGCAGAGAGTGCGAGAAGACCAACCCTTAGAGCCTCGCGAACGAATCGACTTTTTCAGGAAATGAGAACGTTGATAGTGGCGCAATTCTGTCAAGTTGAGATGCGGCCCACGTAATGGTGGTAGAGGAAGTAAGGCGTAGCGGTCCGAACTCCAACGTTTCAAGATCTCCCTCGTCTGTCCGACGTCCGTTTGACGCTGGGACGGCAAGACTGCCGTATAGGTGGTTGATGTGGCCTTTCAAGTAATGCGTGTCAAAAAAGGTCAATTGGCATATATAAAGTATAGTAAATCAAGCTTCAAATTGAACTACGACGCGTCCAGTAGAGTGCAAGTGAGGGAAAAACGATGCAGCTTTCTCGACAAGGCCCTCTTTGTTGTCCCTGGCTAGACGGAAAATGAGTAGAAGACATGTACCGGGCATGGAATCAATAAATGTCCATGTACCCTGTGAGCCCAAGTCCTCGAATACTCCGTCATAGAAGGCCATACGAATTGTGAGCTGCGCAGGACTCGAAGTGCTTTTCTGCAAACACTGGACGAGGTAACTCATGCACTTCAGATTGGCCCTCCGGAATCCCGCCGGCTGAAAGAAAATTAAGGGTATCTGAGAGATTTCGAGGATTTCCCCTGGTTCCCTTACGCCTTGGAAACAGTTACAATGAGAAACGGAAAATGATAAGAGCTTGAAGAGCTTACTGGGGTCGACGGCACAAAGGTGAAGCTCCTGCAATGTGCTTCGTGCAGCGTCAAGGATATGTTGGATTATCGAGATCTGACACAGCGAAGACTGGGTTATTCGAAGCTTGGATAGCGCTTGGAGACCAAAGCTGCTCCTAGGTCCGGCAAACAACGCGCAGGTGCCGTAATTTGGACATGTGATAGAAAGTTCCCTGATAGGAGGGCCCTGATATGAATGGGCATCTTCGATGGATGCAGGGACGTCAAGAGATTGCAAAGAAAGCGATTCGAGAAAGGGGTAGGATTGGATACAGCTGCGAAAACCTTTCGAGTCTGGGAAGAAGAGGTATTGGAGTGTGAGAGAGCTAAGATTCTTGGAGGAAAGGGTCAGTGCGTCATCCCGTAGCAGCTTGGAGCACATATAGCCATCTTTCCAGCCGTCCACCTCGAGGGCAGCCAAGTTCGGAAACGAGTGAGCTTGGAGTGACAGCAACGCATGGCTACAGTGGTTCGAACGGATAACCACACGGATAGTTCGTACAATGCCAAGAATCGATGGAGATGCTTTGCACAGCTCGTCAAATTTGTGGAAATGCTGCTCGTTGGCGAGGTATATTCGTTGAAAAAGGTGTAGACGGGCCCGAATTCTAAATGAGCGAGCGGTAGACAGCGCCGCGAACAGAGCCTTTCGATTTCCCTGCAGAAGATTGAGTTCGTCGATAATGTGTTCGATGAGTTCCTGAGGAAGCTCAACCATGACTGCTATGCAGGAAAAACATAATAATATAAGTTGTTGAAAGAAGGATACTATATTTAACGGTCAGCATACCACAAGGTGAGCGGTAGCACGAAGTAACACTTCCTAAGCTGAGGCTTGAGAAGCGTACAAAATCGAGAGACTTGCAGATAACCCCCAAGTGTTATCGCTGTACAGTGTAGGTTGAAGACTAGATCGATTGGCTACCTCTGCTGATACAGCTTAGTACAGCTTAGGTTGACTCCACCATGACGAGCCGGCGGCAAGTGCCGGACCGACTTCTAGCCGACGGATGATTTTCGTCGCGGTTTGGTCGCGGTCTTCTCTTTGCTGTCTCCCACTGTCTCCTCTTACGTCCGCAAAGCCACTATCATGTGTGACTTGCTGCGCACCCAGATCTTTGACCTCCTGACCTTCTCCAACATAGAAGATTCACGGAGTTGAGCAAAAATAACAAAGGGCAGCCGCTTTGTCCTTCTTAATACTCGCCGTGGGTTCTCACAATGCGTATTTCTGGAATAGAAGTAGGTAGCTGTGCTTTTTTTGTCGTCTTGAAGGACGTTGACTAAGATGTTTTGTCAGTAATACCACGGTTTTCGGAGGTTGCATGCACGAGATGACATCCCTGGTGGCTCAGGGACCGATAGTACCAGAAATACATCGCATGGAATAGGATAAATACTCTCCTACAGCAATCCAGATTCTGGAAGAGTCAAGTCTCGACCCATCTGAACAATGTCTGCCGAATCACTGAGCCCCAAGAAACGATCTGTGTACAGTTACATCTGGTACGTACCGATCATCATGACACGAAATTCAGCTCTGACTTGACAAACGTATGTTAGGGATACGTGGGATAAGCCGCCGGAAGAGAGGAAATTTCTCGCCAAACTCGACGCGTGTCTTCTGACCTATGCGACATTGTCGTACTTCAGCAAATAAGTGCTTTTACAAAGACTTGGTATCTTCGTCGACTTATCTACCCTATTATGGCACGTATCTAGATCAGCAAAACGTGACGGTGCGTGCTTGATTACGATCAACGATTACTGTCCGCTCTGATTCCGTTTGTTGTAGAATGCTGTAAGTCGCCTTGTTTATCATATTTGCTTTTTGGTCGAACTTACGACCTGAAAGTATGTTTCGGGAATGCAAGATGAGTTCGTCGTGCTTAGCCTATTCCGCTATATCACTATCTCATTCTTCTCTTAGCCTACACTTGTAGGGGTGTTTCTCGTGAAGACGTTACATGATATTCATTCCGTCTAGACACGGAAATCAATTAAACTTCATCACAACCGCTTGGACGATCGGCTATGTCGTTGGACAAATCCCTTCAAAGTACGTCACAGATCACCCACGTTCACCAGTCCATTGACCGTATCCTAGTCTGCTCATAACCAGGATCAGGCCATCTATCTGGGTATGTACAACTTTATGCTTTGCGGTGCGTGTCACTTACCGAAACGCATCAGGTTCCTGCAATGGAAATCATCTGGAGCGTTCTCACCATGGTTCTGGCGACTGCCAAGAATTTCAGTCAAGTTTGTGTCTTGCGGTTTTTCATTGGTAAAATCCCATTTGTTTCGTCGTTTGGATGACTTCTAAGTTGTAGCGACAGGTTTGGCTGGCGCGACGTTTTATCCTGCTATGTCATATGTGATTGGAAGCTGGTACAAAAGCGAGGAACTAGCAAAGCGCTCTTGTATACTTCATGTACGATCTCTATTTCGTGGAACTGTGCTCCTGACTGACTATCAATGTCGCCAGACCGCCGCTGCTATTGGCCCAATATTCAGTGGTTTCTTACAGGCCGTAGGTCTTTTCCCCTTCACGACCATTTGCGTCTTTCATATATTTATCCATCAGGCCGCCTATGATGGCCTGAATGGCGTGGGCGGTCTCGCTGGCTGGAGATGTGTGTTACCTCTGTCTCTAAACCTTTTTGCCGCTACTTACTATTACACAGGGCTTTTCATAATCGATGGGATTATTACAGTTCCCATCGGTCTTTTCGGCTTCCTCGTAATGCCAGGTGCGGCGTGTTTGTGCTCCTCTGACAACTCAGCACATCCATGCCAAAATATTTCATAGATCTACCGCACAGTACTAGGGCAGGGGTCATTTATACTGAACAAGAACTGGCGATGGCCCGGAGGCGGATGGATCTAATTGGAAGAAAGCCGCCCGCTAAATTCACCAAAGCTAAGGTAAGGTCGCCCTGTTGCTTGGACTTGTACGTTTTATTAATGACTCGATCCAGGTTATGGGATTTTTCAATACATGGCATCTTTACATGCTTGTTATTCGTCGGTATCAAAGCTGCTTGCTGTACATCCAACTGATGCTTGTGATTACTTGCAGTCTTCGTTTTCGTGAGATTTTATTCCTCGCTATCTGTTTCTTGTTCTTAACTCTTCGGTCCTAGTATAATAATAGCCGTGGTCCTGCAAACTCGATGATATTCTGGCTCAAGAGTTTCAACACGGAAGATCATACAAAATATACAGTCAGCCAAATCAACATATATCCCTTGGGTATCAATGTCGTACAAATCATCACGAGTGCGCTTCTTATCCACTGGTCGATGACCATACTGACCCTTGTTTATAGCTTTGATATGGGCCTGGTGGTCTGATGCTATCGAGAAAAGATGGCCTCCGATTATCGTCGCCGGGGTATGCGCAATTTACTTACGCGAACATACCGCGCTCACACTATTTCGCAGGTTTGGAATATTATCGTCTGTATTGTGCTTGCGTCTACGCCTCTGTACACAAACGTAGCTAGGCGCTGGGCCTTCTATTATATGGTGGGTCGATCTTCTACCGTACATTATGCACTCTCTCATTACCTTGCTGCGTAGACTCAAATATGCAATGGCTTATCTGGTATCATTCTTGCTTGGACGAATGAGCTTACTGGCTCCGATAGTGAGAGTAAGTCGTTAGGCTTCGGTTGCTGGTAGTTGTTTCTCACATCATTGAACAGAGAGAGCGTTTGTGGTCGCCAGCGCTAACAGTTTTGCATATGTCTTTGAGGTACGTTCCCGCCTAAATGCGAGAAAGGTACCGAACTCATTAAGCTTACCCTAGGCCTGGCTGCCGATGTATTTATTCCGCTTGTCTCTAAAATTATGGATTTACTGAGGTATCTACTAGTGTCATATTTCCTCAAGTGGATCAACCTCGGTACGTCCCATGACACTTTTACCTGTGCTTTTAAAAAAGACGCGATTTTAGCGTCTTTGTTGGAAACGTGACTACTATTTTCATCAGTTTAGCCATGAGTGAGCTGACCGGTCATTTGTTGCGCCCTCTTAACACCTTGTTTGCAGTTTTTGCGGCACTGGCGACTTTATACTTCCAGAATCGTGATCTCGGACGCGCTCGTGAGAAATTGGACATGGGCAGTATCGAGAAGCAGATTTTGGAGGACAAAGAGAGCAAAGAGTGAATATGCCTTTATGACTATGACAAGAATATCCATGGTGACGATCGTGCACAAAATGATCGGCCGTTGATATCCAAATGCTATTACATCCATCCAACATGAAGATAAATGAAGAGCGTATCATTGAGACGACGAGGACGGACGATCAGAACTCCGACCAAAGGGTAAAGATCGATACATTGCTGTCAATCGCCGAGGCGGGATAGGAGTGTAGCGTGTATCCCAATGAGCCGCATATACTCGTTCAACAAGTTCATCATCCAATTTAAAAGTTCAGACGAGGTCGATACGGGAGCATCCTCGACATCCTCCTATAAATTACGGGTCAGCAAGAACCCTGAATGAAAGAATGAAAACCGACGATGATCATGGACCCATTTGAGTACCAGCGGAAGTATCGCTGCAAGATCTCTAGATGCTCATGGATGATAGCGACCTGTTCCACAAAATATCGGATGTTCGGCCCATCTGCTGATAAGAATTCATGGTATTTAGTAAACATCCTATGCTGGCAGCTTTTTTAAGAGTGGGGTTGTGTATTAGGTTTTTATTACAATCTAAAGTAATCTAATGCGCCGAATGAAGCTTTGAGCGACAGGCTTGTCCCCAACGTAGAAGAGCGTCACGACCACGGAAAGCCCGAGTAATCCGACCGCCAATAAACAGATTGCCAGCCACCCTTTGTTGATATGGTCGTACATCTATGATGACGGAATCTCAGCACACCGATTACACTCACAGAGAAAAGTGAACCAACCTGACCACCGGCAACAGGCCCAACTAAAGGAGGGATGAGCTAGGAGGAAGGGATTGAAGCAAACACACCTGTTGTGCCGATCCCGAATGCCAAATTAAAAGCACCGTAGACGTGGGCATCTAAAATAAAGGAGGTTTATTATAGGAAAGATGAAATCCGCGATCCACGTACATCCAATGCCGTCTATACTGCGGGCGACAGACGCGAGCTCGACGGTTAGCGGAGACAGAACTCCGGATGCGAAGAAGTCTGGAATCCGTCAGCACAAATGCGGTCAAATTCCCAGGTCACTCACAAGCGCATGCGAAAGCCGTGATGAACAGCGCCAGATGCCCATCTATTATCATCACAACATACCACGGCACAGAGAAAACCAACGCAATTATTATGACAATGGATGCACCTCGAAGGTCTGCTAACCAACCCGAGAGCGGTGACGCTGTCATTGAAGTCAGAAGTTAGAACCAGGTTCGCATACCAGTGAATGATGCACACCAAAAAGGGTCGGAATGGCGGAGGCCAAGAGAACGAGACCGACTTTTGAGGAATTCAATCCCCAGACACTGTTCAAGTGGCTGGAAATGACTGGCTCTTGAGTGCTATAGACGATACTATGGAATGCGTGAGATTACGCTCTCGGATGAATGAAGTGGAAACGACAGACCCATACACAAATGTGAGGAAAGCCGCCGCAAGGGCACGGTGCGACCGGAACAATAAACGAAGGACCTGTACGAACGAAACCTTCTTGTTTTGCACTTCGATACTATCGGTCGGACTGCTATCGTTTGCCTCCAATGCGATCTCATTATCGGTTTTCTCAGTTGTGCTGGACCGGAGTCTGCTGGCGCTCTTGCTTTCGATGATAAGGAACCGGAAGGCCAAGTCCAAGACGGCGACTATGATGCCAAAGATGAAGGGTCCACGGAAACCAAAGCGGGTGTATAGCCCGCCGCCTACGGGAGGCCCGACAAGCGCACTGGAAATAAATTATGGTCTGGTACAAGGGAAGAAGCCCCGCTCGATGCGTACCCTAGAGAAAGACCTGACATCGCAATACCAAGTTGTCCTGGGACGGGAATTAGATTCAGGAGAGGAAAAAAGGGATTATTCACTTCCAACAAGTTCTGGAGGCGCTTCGTCACATCTGCGAAGTGGTGTGTGAGTTATACCAACGTACTCAGAGACTACAGCTTACAGCAGAGCCAGTCCAACGACCCAGATCATGGTGGATCCTACACCTTGTAGAGTCCGTGCAAGACACATAAGCCAGTATGCTGGAGCCTCCATGAACATGACTTGCGATCCAATGAGGATGAAAACTCCAGCGACAAGAGGAAGCTTTCGCGCATCATATTTTTCTGACCATGCCGCAACGGGAATAGTAGCTGTAACCAAATTAGATGACGGAGGCGAATTCGGGAATCGAACATACCTATCGCAAGGCCTCCGGACTATTACCGGGAAACCAGTCAGATTGAACAGAAAAGGATGCGAGGATGAATCATACATATGCGAAAAGCAGCCAGCCAGTTAAGGAGGCTGGATGCTTGTAACCAAGCTTCTCGAGCTGGAAAGGCACGACGGGGATGACCATAGAATAAACGAGCAGGTCTGTGGCGACTCCTGGTGTACGATAAAGGTCACTTCGCGTTGAAATGAAGGATGAAGCCAAACGTACCTAGCCATACCACAAATGTTACAAACCAGTACGACGATCTCCATTTCCAGCCCCAACGCTTAACCAGGAGTTCCCCGCGTGGACAGTCGGAAGGATCGATTGGACTTGAAGTGCTCGGTGGCTGCTGCATATGGGGGACTATTGGATATGTTATTCAGCCAGCCAGTTATATACGCGGAACTTCTGAAGTTTCTGATTTGTCAATACTGATCCCCGGAGTAACGAGTCATTGATGCAGCGAATTGGCGGAATCGGACGGCGTCAGAAATACAAGTGAATGGTGAAGCTAGTTTCCGTTGATCTCAACAACAAGTCCGTTCATGCAAAGCTCTATTATTGATAGAGGGACGGTGGTACGATTTTCAAGCTTGGCGGCGGAAGGTTAGGAAGGTTGGCTTGGCGAAATCTGCCGGCGGCTTACTCAAGGGCCGGCTGCAGGTGTAACTATGCACAGTATATGGCCAAGAGGTGAAGTCTACCTCTTTCTCTCTCCTTGGCAAAAGGAACTTAAAAGACGGAAGCTGCTCAGGCAGCTAAATAACGTTCTGACGGGTGGACCCGACAGCCACAGATAATAATTTCTCCATTCTATTTAAGGCGTTCAGAATTAACCCGCCTATTTTAGCTTTTAGTTACGGGAGTGTCTAATTTAATGTGTGTGCGTGATACCGGTGCACGTCCAAAATAATTTGACGTAATCCTTCGTCGATTCAAGCCCCGGGTAGACAAGCTCAACTTCTTCACCAGCTACTCTCCCAGATAATAATACGCACACTTGCTTGCTCTGAACTTATCAAATTACCCATAACCCAAACTCAGCCCAGCATCGCGGTCCTCCTCTAATGCATGGGCTCTCCACATCAAGACTCGGACACGCCGCCGCCCAGCGAGAAGAAATGGCACGGACCCGAGCGTGAAGGCCCCTTCTTTCCATGGCAGGATCACTTTTTTGACGCCATAGTCCCAAATCTCCTCACCTCCATGACTCCAGAAGAGCTCGCCGAAACTACTGATGTCCCAGAGAGTGACAAAGAGCATCTGGACCCGGCATATATGTTTTGCTGGCGGAAGCTTCTCGCCGACGAAGAGTTTGTCAAGCGCCATCCCCTGCCAACCATCTTCTCCTCCATGCCGACAAGTTTGCAAAAGGGCGCTTCACTTACACCATCGAGAGCTATTACGAAGACGCATTGGTGCATGTCGATCGCGTCGAGGATGGTGGAGACTCTGGGCTGACTGCCCAGGAACTCATCCTTGAATTGGACGAAAAGCACTGTGGCTGCAGTGTTGGTGCGAAGAAAGGCAAAGTCGAATTGAAAGTCCCCGACAACATCTATACGCCTAGGGGGGTGGAACAGCTTCCTCTCCTTCCTACGGCCCGTCCTTTCAAGACTACTGAGGACGTCCGAAGTGATGGCAATTCGGGTACATGGGGAAACAGATCATCGCGTAAAGGAGTCGAGGGAGAGGCACATAACTGATGTAATGTCAACGATGAAATAGAGACATGTCATGACATGACATACGAACGTGTTCACCGAAGTTCACAACGAGTAGAAGATAATACCCCGCCGCAACCCTCCCGCATTATGTGCCTCTTCCCTGTTCCTTGCTTGCTCGATACGTTCAGAGATATTCCCCGCGATGAAGAAATATTGCTTATGAACGGGTCCGCAGCTTCCAAGATTAACATGCATCTGTCCGAGACGGCGCATGGAACCCATCCTTCAAGGGAGAGCTGTCGCCGCGACTGAAGGGAAAGGATCCTTGAAGACGGGCGAGGAGTAGGTGACTATTCCGGATGTTTGAAAAGTGAAGACTGTTGCGGCTACGGCACCCATACGCCCCCATTCTTGGTCGTTGGTGAGTGACTGCTCGGCAGGCAAATAACACGTCGTCTTGGACCAAGGTCGCATCATCCAGGGTTTCTTCCAAGGCATACATCTGAAGGTGCCGAGGCTGAAGCGAAAACTTTCGGTCTTGACCTTGAGCTCTTTGGCGAAAAAAAGTCAGCTAAAATCAAAGATAGGTATCATATAAAATCAACGAGAACATGACTCACGAGTTACAGAATACCTAACTACAGAAGCTTCATAGTGCGTCGAAATTGTGGTTTAGGACGAAGTGTTTATGGAAAAAAGATGTCGCTTCGAGAGGGAAACGCTGATATATACAACAGGGATACTTCATCCCAAGTATGAATGAAAGCAGCATATTCACACTTGACCAGCCCCTGTCAATTCCTTCCCGATGTTCCAATGTCGCCGCCGTCGCCAGAGCGACCTCAGCGTCGGTCGTGAATTCAAGATCTTAGACTCCCCTCCTTCAAAAAGCGCCCTAAAGTCTGCAACAGTACGAAGGATCTGCTCCCTATACTGCGGCGGCAACTCAAAGTGTTCCGGAATGGTTTCGAGTTTCTGCAAACACCTCGTCCAAATCGGGTGATCTGGGCACCGCTGTGCGAGGAGGCGAAGACGGCGGACGTCCCGCCAAATGACATACATTGCACAAACGGCGAAGAGGTTGTCCAGCTCAAAGAGGTACTCATTGAAAATCTCCTGGTCCGCGGTGATAAATACACCCCGAGCGACTCCGGTATATGTGTCATCCCTCCCTCTTCGTCACTCTGAGGCTTGCTCGATACATCGTCTGGCGCCAATCGCAAACGCGTTTCCAGGGTATCCGTGTTTTTTCCGAAGCCGTGTACGATGTTGGCCTTCAAAGGAGAGACGTCACCGTGAGATGGAGATGGCGCTACGGAAATGCTGAATACCGATGAAGTACCAATCTCTGCTTGCCATTGCGAACGTACTCCTCCCCAGACAAAAGCATGCTATCTCGGAACAAATTCGGGTCGTCCGCTCATGGAAGGCTTCTTGCATCGTTGGAAGAAGGCGGCAAAAATGGGGAGAGAGCGTCGGGGATGTACGGACGAATGTCATCGAGACTGAGAGATCGTTTATGAGAGTAAGTATCACTCGACGTAGAAGTGAACCCACATTGATGCCACTACTAATGATGAGGACCTCCTCTTCAATGTAGGTCCGCTCACCCGCCAGAAAACCATTCAAAATATCGGGTCTTGAGCTAACAAGTCGGCTACTAAAATGGAGAGTAAACATCATTCACAATTACCCGACATCAAACATACATGGCTCACAAGCGTGACTAGATAGTTTCGCAGATTGATTGAAGGCTTGAACAGTGATGAAGGGCAGCAAAGAGCGGGCATGGATGATGTAAGTAGGCTGAGTCCACTTTGTTTGGCTCGAGCAGCATCACTTTTGGTCATCAACGCCCCTCACGACTCGAAATCGTACTGTGCAATGCGTATCACACAGGCAGCCTGTATTGGTGTTGCTCGCGTTTGCAAGGAAGGCAGCGCTATTGCAGAAGAGTGAGCGTTGTGAAGGCGCGTGCGCAGCAGGCCCTTAGCGTTCTGAATCCCTGTCGTAAAACCTTCCATTAGTCTTGCCCACACTCATTTTTCGTCGTTGAGAGTGGCGACACATGTATCTTCGCGTCGTCGTCTTCGTGACGCCAAGGTACTACTCCTCGGACAGAAACGCGTTATTTTGGGCCAAATTTGAGTGGTCCAGTTTCATGCACCGCTGGGAGTAGGTGGTGAGGGAGCGTCGGAGATGTAGGGACAAACGACGTTGATACTGGGAGTATGTTTAGGATGAAAAAAAGCCTCGCTCAAGGAAAAGTAAGGGGGGCTTGCTCGCCGAGTGTCGAGCTACTACTTGAACAGCGAGCCCTGACGTCGCCATTTGGAGGAGGAGGGAGTGGGCTATGGAGGAAAGCCGTTGGATGAACCTGTGCTCGATACCCAGTGCGGGGCATACCAAGAATTCGGTCGCGAAATGTGATTGCAGAAATTGTATAGGATAACAAAGGGGAATGGGAGGTACGAAGGATATGAGGCACAGACCCGTGTATAAGGGTCGATGAACGGCAAGCGGAAGCGGACGAGGCACGCAAACACAAGAACGGCTCAGGGAGGAGACGATGAGCTTGATCCAAAGGCCGAATTGGTGCTCCCTGAAAAAATATTGGTAGTCGAAGTCGTCGACGACAAGGGCGAGTGCTTTGTAGCACTATTCATCAAGGATACAAAGTAGCAGTAACATCACTGATGATGCATGTCCAAGAAGGTAGTGATGGAAGGGACGCCAGTCATGAAGGTCGCGGTATTCGTTTATACGACCGTACAAGCCGGCATTTCACAGTGGAATAGGGTGGGTACGGGGTACTGGGGGGAGCAGGTGGAGAAACCTGCGTTCTCGCGGGAGTAAGTACCGTCGCCGTCGCTACCGACATCGTTGTCGCGTGGTTCCAGGAATAGTCACGGCATCAAGGCATGCCGATTGTTCACCCCGCCATCGACCCACTTCCACTCCCTACCACCACCATGGACGCGACTCCTTCCTTCTCCTTTATCTTGAAGCGGACGTCGGATGAAGGAGCGCAAAAAATTATCATCTTTGGATTCCTAGCAAGACGCCCAATACCGGATAAAGCTACTCTGGAAGACGATAAAGGGGATTCTGCGATTTCTGATGGGCTCCCGTCTGCGATGGAAGGCGGAGAGGAGGGGGGAGAGGAAGAGGAAGAGGTGGATTTGGACGCTAGTACGAAGGATCTGGATGAGAGCGATGATCGATGAGGAGGGATGTTGGAGAGGACACCGCTGGCTTAGAAGGTCCAAGTGAGTCCACTTCTGTGCTGAGTGATGCTTATTCTTATCCCCCGCAGTATGAATGTCGTTTGTCCCTACTTACACTCCGCCTATTCCTTGCCCCGGAACAGCACACCTTTCTCTGGATTCTGGCGTATCGACCACCGTTCTCTAGAAGCAACTACGGGCGGCGGCAGGAAGGGATGGCTTGCTGAGCCCTCACCATCTCCGCGGCAACATCATGCTCTGGCGCAGGAAGGAACGTCCTGCTACGTTGCTAATTGCTCACCTCTTCGTCAGTCGGATATCACCACCCTTTCTCCCAAGCTACGAGTGTCGGCATCAAACAAGCCGTCGTTCAAGAACATAACACGTCGACGTGTTGAACAGCCCACCATCTCCCAGCACAACGACAGTGTAATTTCGTACAAACACTGTGCTTGCCACCCACGTCGTGTATTCCTGTAGCGAGCGGACGACTCGAGACCGTCCCTGATTCGCAAAGTGCAGGTGGTGTCGGGACTACGCAGGAAAATTGCTAATCAGGTGAGTGCTCTTTACGCTGTGTGATGCGTACAACCTCATCTTCCTCAGACAGCACCACCGACGACTTTGGATAACGCGTCACCACCTTCCGCGTGAAGCATCAGGCCTCCGTGGAATGGAACTTGGTGGGTGGGTCCCGCCTGCATGCAGAGGGCTCACCCTTCTCTCCTCCAGCTTCCGGCACCTGCACGATCTCCGCAGGGACGTTAGGGATGGGAATGTCCCATTCGATTATAAGGAACTAGGCCCGCTTAGAGAACGTATGCGCTGGATTTGACTCCGAGATTCGTGAGTGCGATGTTCAAAAATCCATCGTTTCGTCACTCATTGTTCGTGTCCCAGAAACTTCAAGTCGCTCCCTTCTATCTAATGCACCAGCCTCTGTTCACAGTCCTGTGCACGTCAATTCCGGTGCATGTCAGCTCTCCCAGGCGGCGTAGATCTTGTGCAGTGCGGTTTCCCTCACAGGAAGGCACATCCTCATTTGGCTATGTCGCTCAGCACAACACCGGAGGAGATCATGCAAGAATTCGATCTACTGTCGGGACTGCCCATACGCATATACTTCCCGCATCGCTGTCTTCGTCCCTTTGGTCAGCGTTGGGCTCGTTTCTTCACTGCGGGAACCTTGTCCGCGTCGTTTTCATTCTGAACCTTATCAACTCCACGAGGATTTCTACCGTTCAATCATACGCTTCGCTATCGCTTATTGTTCGATTAGTTTTGACTATCTATTCTACCCGCCGCTTACCTTCGAGGGCACATTCTATCTTCACTTTCATTTCGAGGGGTTCTTATTTACGTTCTAACACGACTCAGTTTTCTATCAGCGGTACAAAGGATTATCTGTTTTAGTCAAGAGAAACGGATACATGCCTGAGTGAAAACTGGCAAATCGAAATGAGTGTATTGAGGAACAAGCAGGGACAGAGCTGATGTAACGATGAAGTAGAGACATCACATATGCGGGATGTAGGGTAGGAGGTACTACCTCAGCGCATCCGTCATCTCCTCCCTCTCTGCTGTCCGTGGGCTTGCTCCTGGGTACAAAAGACGTACTCTGCACGATGGAGAAAGAGTGAACCAGCGGCTTTCAGGATGGCAATCTCCGAGACCCTCCAAGGGAAAGGGAGGGTAAGATGGTAATAACTGCACCGCACACGTTTGAAAGCGAAGATCACGGCTAGTCACGCCAAGAGTGAAGTCAACCAGAAATGTACAACGCGTCGTCTTGGACCAAAGTCGCGTCGTTCACGCCTCAGGGCTTCTTCCAAAGAAAGTGCCGAGGACGAAAAAAGAGCGTCACTCAGGCTTGAGGAAATCGTGACAGTGAACTCCCAGTCGATGCCCACTCCGGTTCTCCCGCCGACGTTGGTGTACGGTTCTTCAGTACAGGCCAGCCTGAAGGCAATCGGTCTTGATTGCGCTTGAGCAGTCAAAAATTCAGCTAATATGAAGGGGCACTTAGTTAACATGTAAAATCAATGCCGACAGGACATTTATCGTGTGTTGAGATTGTCTTGAAGATAAAGAAGAGCGAGCAAAGTGGTTCATGAGGAAGCGATGTATCTTTGTTTGGCTCTACCAAACAGTCTACCCGCATCTATACTACTAGCCCCACCCGAGACAATTACGACCGCGTTACGCGGTCGTAGGGCCGGCAAACCTCTAACCGCGTATTTCTCGCCCTGGCAGCAACAACGAAAACCAACTTGTGAAGCCTTGATAATCGTCTTCGTCCGACCTAGCGACACCGATTTCACCCTGATGATAGCTGTTGCTGGTAACTGCGAAAACAGTTCTCGAGGGCAAAGCAATGGTATATAAACATGTAAAAGAGGCATTGAAAAAATGACTGTTAGCAACGCTGATACGTATAGACCATGTGTGTACAAACTAAAGCCAGAAGTTCGATGTAACCGTGGTGTAATTAGACGGCCGGTTTGCGCAGTGCCCTTAGTTCCAGTATCTCTTCCCGTTGTCGCTCGATTTCGAGTCGCTGCCTTTCGATTTCCTTCTGCTGTTTTTCAATCTCTCGTCGGTCTTCTTCTCTCTGCGACTCATTCTTAGCAATGCGCTCGAAAATGCGTAATTTCTCCTGTCGCTCTGCTTCGACTTCCTGTCGCACGGTCAATATCTCCTTTACCGGCGCCTCCTTCTCCTGTATTACCACCATGCGCAGGTTAGCTGCAATCCAATGAACTAGATGGAGCACATACCATCTTTTTTGCCTCAATATCTAATACCCACTTTTTCCATTGCACCTCGCACGTACTAATTATGGTGGGCAATTTGTTGGGGGACGAAAACCAGAAAATACTAGATGCATCCTCGTGTAGGAGCGGGATACCGGAGAAGGTTCCCATCCCATTCTTATCAACGGCGACCTCGCGAAATTCACCAGCCTTGACTTGGCAAATAATGTTCCAAATGAGTAGTGCAAACCATAGGCACTGATTTGTGACGATGTGATAGCGTTCGCTTGCTTCACTTGCCACCCTGGTCGCTACAGCCAACTCCTCTACCATTAAACTGGGGCCACGGAAGCAAAGTGTGGAGAGGAGACGGGAATCGGTAGGTTCGATCTCGGGGGCACATGTGATGGTAAAACGGTCCTGAGCGCCGATGCCGAAGAAGCTACCCGAAGGTTGGGAGGAACTGCTAGACACGGATGTCAAGGAACTTCGAGACTCTCCTTGGGGTGTCTGGGTAGGATCAACAACGCTGCAGCACTCTATCCTAATGACTGCGACTCGACCGCGGATTTTGCGCCTGTCTTCGACGTAACAAACTAAGAATTCGTGACACGCATTCCTGGGACCCATCTTTCGGTACTCCATCTTTGTAACCACCGCCTCGCCAGACCCATGCGGGCAATATTTTAAAATATAGTCGAGATAAGTTCCGGCGGGTTGAGATCTAGTATTCCTGCGAAGATCGATTTCAGGCTGGAATATGATAGTATTTTGCGGGGGTACGGTGCCAAAGTCATAGGGATGTGCGGTTGTCATCGCAGTATAGAATAGGAATCGTAACCTTTTCTTTAGTCCTTCGAACATGCTGGGCAGGTTCAAATAGGGATACAGCCTGCAGTTGGACACGCCTTTGAGCTACGCGCGGAAAGGATGGCTTTAGTGCAAAGGACAAGTTTGGACTGATCGGTCCAAACACGTGACCCCCGGCCGGTTACACTGTTGAACAGACTGACAACACTCATCGAATAGACGGCCACGAGAGACAAAGAGCATGACGCGCGCAAGTACGAGTTTGAGCTCAATGTACGAAACCGCAAAAAGCATTTGAAGCGCTTGAGGACCGCATGATGGAAGCTGTTGTATGCGAGTTTCCTGCAAAATTCATATATCACGGTTGGGTTAAGACGTCCCTCGCTATGGTCGGAGGAGTTGCAAGGGGAAAGGCAAAGGTCTGGGCGTGTCCTGTAAAACCGTGAGACGTGAATAGCCGCTGGAGCCTCTATCAAAACCTGTGGGCAATCAAAAATTGAATCCGACGCACCAGATTTTCTGACACAAAGTCCTTCATGTAACTTGCTTTTGATTACGGAGATATCGTGAAGGAACGAGTAGTCGTCGAAACAGAAACGGGAGCCGACGGCTCCGATTCATTCTTCCCACGCTCAGGGGCTTCTCTTCGACTGCGTATTTCTGTGACACTTTGGTGGCGGCACAGAACCCCGGCGTTCCTTTTTGGGACCTTGTCCGGTTAACTAAACTCTAAACTCTTTACCTCTTGTGCCAGTGTTTCTTTTCCACGTCTCCCATGACTGTCGCTTGCATTACTTAGCGCCGAGCACCTCGCTCTCTTGCCCAGTTCTAAGCAAGTTCCATATCTCCAGCATCGTTCTCAGCTACGAGAGGCTTGTGAGGACCCAGAAATGGTCCAGTGTAGTACACGTCAACGGCGCATTTGTGGGACTCCTTCCAAACGAAACCACCGGATGTTGGATGAGAACAAGGTCAGACGCTGTTACACATGGCTTGAATCTACTAAGACCTTCCTTCCTCTCTTCTCATAGGTTGTTCCCGCCTCAAGACCCCACCGTTGGTCCTTCCGAAAGGATCGCATACCTCGCGATAAGTGAATCTCCCAGCTAAGACACGCCGCCCAGAGCTAAGAAATGGCTCGGCCCCGAGCCTGAAGGCCCCTTCGTTCCACGGCAGGATCACTTATTCGACGACATAACCTCCATGACTCCAGAAGAGCTCGCCGAAAATCCTGAAAAAAGCCATTCGAACCTGGATGAGTGGCAGGCGGGGCAGAATCACGGTCGGTACGTGGCTACGTCTTAGTATCGCTTGAGTGATATTTCACAGGAGCTGGCTGAATTCTCTACGTATCTATGCATAAGGTCAGACCTCGGTCAAATATGATGTCGATAAGATTCGGATGGGAGGGAGCGAGATCCAGCTAACGAGCCATTTCTGCTAACTGCTCTTCGTCTCTCCCCGTCACGCTTACAAGCCCCAACTTGGTCGACATGTCGTCTCAGGACAAAAGCTGCAATCTTCGAGATGCAGAGATCGTGCTTGTAAGTAAACTGCGCTCCGTAGGTCGTCGTCCTTTGAACGAAACCCGTTGTAGTGCCCGGAGGGACCAAGGTGGATGAAGTGACGTAGACTACAAAATGGGTAAGTTCCTGTGCGTGAAGTAAAGGGAAAGGACCTACCCACCCTGATGAATATATCACCGCCTGACCTTGTTCCTACCATCGTCGCCTCTAATTATCGTTCAATCCACCGTGATTCCGTTCATTAGCACTTGCTAGATAGTCATTGTTGCTAGCGAAGCCTGAGGTCAACCTTTGGAGGGAATGCTTAGGCTATGGACTTATATGTGGACAAGATTCATTGTGAACGGGAGAGACTTACCCATCCCTAGCACATCTATCGCTGTTTCCTGCCGTCACTTTCCTCTATACTTCGCTCTTACGGTCCTGCTCGCCGGATAACGATAGCTTGGTGAAAAATCAAGGTCTTCACGGCTGCTGTCCGCATCGATGTGCCATAACGTGATAGTCCTGGCATTGAAGGAAAAGTCATCGCGTTCATCGTAGGAGCTGGGAGAAGGGTGAGTAATGGATATGGGCGAAGAGGAGAGAGAGGACCTACAAGTCTTCATGATCTTCTCAGGACTCGGCCGTCTTCTCACCCTCATTTGTCACTGCGCCAATCGCAGAAAGCTTGACGCGTTTCCAAGGTATCCGTGTTTTTTCTGAGACTATGCACGATGTTGGCCTTCAATGAAGAGACATCGCCATGACAGAAGTAATGAAGATGGCGCTACGGAGATGATGAATACCAGTGAAGGTGAGTGAGAAGACAGCACCTACCGATCGCTGCCCTCTGATAGTCTGGCCATTGCAAACACGCTGCTCCCCAGACAAAAGCATGCTATCTCGGAGCAAAGCAGGTCGTCTGCTTATGGAAGGATTCTTGAATCGTTGGAAGAAGGTGGGGGAAAATGTTGAGTGAGCGTCGGAGATGTAGGGAGATGCTGCGGGAGATCGTTCAGGATGAGAATAAGTAACACTCGGCATAGAAGTGAACTCACGTTGGCACTCTTACGCCGCGAAACCCTCCTCTTCAATATAGGTCCGCTCGCCTGCCAGAAGATCTTTCGGTATTTTGGATCTTGAGCGCTTTAATACCCATCACGACTCGATATTGCATGCGTATCACACAGGCAGCCCGCATTGGTATTGCTGATGTTTGCAAGGAAGGTGGTACTATTGCAGAAAAGCGAGCATTGTGGAGGCGCGCGTGCAGCAAGCGCTTATTATTCCAAATCCTTCCGTTAATTCCAATCACACTCCGTTGAGTGGGGATACATGTATCTTCGTGTCATCGTCTTCATGTCGCCTCTTCCGGGTACCTTTTGTTTGTAGTTGAAATCGAGAACCGTGAGGCTGTAGCTTAGAGAAAACAGAGATTGTGGGCATTTGGACAATACCTAATACGGAAGGGGCTTACCCATCCTGAAGTGCCCTCCCTCCCGCTCCGGCTACCGTTGCTTCCAGGGCTTGCTCGCTGAATAAATACAGCGCTGATTATACAGTTGCGGCGATCTTGCTGTTCGACCATCTTCTCGCTCTGCTTTCCATCGTTGTCGAGTGCAGTGAGTAGGACACTTGATCGCCTTGTCTTTGAACCAAAAGTGAAAACTAGCCGCGTGTTGAGGTTTGGGCGGGTTTGATGGAAGGCAGTGGAGCGAGATTGTTCTGCACGAGGAGATGAATGTCTATGCCAATCTTCCAACTCGACGCGTCAAGACACATTCACCACGATATACGGACGGCTAGGAGGCGACGAGTGAAAGGGCGTGCTAGGAAAGGACCAGCATGATAGCTATAGAGTGTGTTGATCCGCAAGGGCTTTCCAGACGTGCCCATGTTGCAAAGAAGTCGCTTGGGTAGATTTTCGTATTTATTCAGGCGCGTTGAAATAGAGGAAACTAAAGTAAAGGTGAGATCACTGCGAAGTAAGTATCTTATATTTATTTTCTTACCCTTGTTCACTCCCGGTGCATATTACAGCACGATATCGAGACGGTAGCGAGAGCGAGATGGGTGAACAGAAGTGAATGACACTGAATGTTTGGCTCGGCGTTGGTCGGACCAAACAAACCGGGCCCCTTCATCCGTGCGCTTGCCTCAAGTTTTTGCTACTCAATGACTCCGTGAAGCTGTCCAGTGATGCTTAAGACGCGTGTTCAGTGAGTCAATTTTTATGTTGGTGTCTGAATCTAGATAATATTTATATTTCATTTTAGTAGCTCAAGCTCAAGATCAAGGCCAAAATCTCGAAAGACTTTCTACTGGGCGAGCCAACTTATACTGAAGAGGAGGACCGGATCGGAGTGCCAAAGTGCGCTCACTTCTGCGCGGAACATTATCATCCTGAACAATCTATCACAGTGTCCAACGGCATTCGTCCATTCGTCTATCTTCAATGCTCCCTTGATATTTTCGCCATTTACTGCCAACGCCTTCCTTGCCCCAACAGTACACATTTGTCTGGGAGCACATGCACATTCATTTTCATCTAAATGACGGGAAGTGACTGCGGGTGATGGGACTGGGATTGGTAAGTGCTGTCTTCTCGTCCCATTTTCACGGATATTATAATAATATTCACCCGCCATCTCCATAGCGTCATCTTCATTCCTCACCGCGACGTGATGCACAGGGAGGACTACCCTGGAAACGCGTCGGCTCACAAGACGGCGGTGTCTCTCTGCTGAAAGCCGACATCATGCACGGCTTCTGAGAGCACATGGATACCGTCAATTCACGAGCGAGCTTTCAGCGATTGCCTTTTTTGCCACCAAACGAAAATGCCCCGGAGTGGTAGGGTAGTAAAAGTAGTTGCGAGAGGGAAGGACGCCATATGTGCGGGGGACGGTGAGTTCCTCTCATTCAGTCCGCATCGCTGATCGCTCACTTTGCCATTAGCCGGGTCTCCCCTCCGTGTGGGACACTTTTCCTCAAGCTATGATGTCAGTGTTCCTCTCGGCAGGGGAGTATATACCCAAGAGGGGATGATGATCTATCGAACAAGCCTTCTATCTACCAGGGAGCTCAACCACACTGGAGGAGATTTCGCCAAAGAATACAGAAAAATTAGCCTGCGTTTTGACCATTATGTGGAGATCAGTCATTCTCCAGCCTCCAGTCACCCTGTCCAGTCATCCTCTTTGTCTCTCGCCACCTTGCTCGTTCATTCCACCGCTCTGGTTTCGGTGAGATAGCGGAGCAGTGAGAGATGATAGTAGTGGTAAGACTGCTTTCTTCTCGGCTGCATGCAGAAGGATTCACCCTCCTCGCAGATCTCTGATCGACTTTCTTCAATGCGCCGCACTAGCACATAGCGCGAATTATTGATCAAGACTACTTATCGTTGTCCAGCGAGATGGGAATTTTGAGATGGTGATACTGGAAGCGGCAGGGGCGGGGAACGGCGGTAGACGTGCCAGGAACGGGTTAAGTTCGTTCCCTTCCCCTTACATACCCGGGCATTTACCTGCTTTGTAGTCCACGTCACTTCCTCCATCCAGGTCCTCGTGGTCACTGCGACTTCTTTCCTTGAAAGGACGGCGACATATAGAGCTCTATAGGCGCCGTCTACTGAACAATATCTTTTGAGACGGCGTGTCAAACCAGCCCGGAAGCGTGGGGGAGTGCAGAATGATCGCTGGAGAGACTCACTGGAGAACGGTGGCTAGAAAAGCATCTCTCGCTGGAGAGTGACGAGCTGGAGATATGTGACATTGAAGAGAGGTTTGCTGCAGGTAGGGTATATCATTTCATTCACCACTTAGATTGTATGTAGGTCCTTATATCAAATGGATGGGGGTCGCCCTCCTTCACAGGGCTCTGATATTGGAGCAGAGTCGAACGGTTCTTAATTTCTGAACAGAGAGAGTAGATGCTGCGAAATGATGCACTTGCGAAAGACGTGAATTCATACATGCTACAGATACATTAACGAGGAACGTCGCTACCTATTCACACTTCACTGATACCGCTAGGATTCATCATAATTTCCCCCGTTTTCGCCGCCGTGTCACTGTGCTGCCGCTGCCGCACTCGATGCCAAAGCTTTGGTAACGACTTCATCAATGACCATTCATTTACTGGGTGTTCATCTTCAACCGGAGCTTGTTGCGGTGGCTGGGGATCAGGTGTAGGCAGTCCAAAGCTTCCCACACATCCTCCTTCGACAAATTCCTTGAATTCTGAAACCCTAGGACGAGTGATCCAGTCCCAAAAACCACCTAGCAGATCAAAGTGCTCAGCCAGAGGTGTAGTGTCAAGCCTCCACAAGCACTCCGGCCAAGCTGGGTGATCTGGATGAACTTGCGCGAGACGACGAAGGTAGTAGTCAGTATTCAAGTGCCTACAAATGTGCACCGCACAGATGGTGAAGAGGTTCTCGGGTTCGAAAATGTACGCCGTGAACTGCTGTAAGACCTGGTGGTCCAACACATCAGGTGTCATCTGAACGATAAACATATCCAAGATCTCTGGCCAGAGTCCATCGAATTCAATGTCATCACCACGGAGCCTGCCTATCCGGTCGAGATGACGCCCGGAAACAAAACGAGAGAAAATCTGATTGGGGGCGAACAACAAGAAATAAAGAATGAGTTCATCTGATTCTTTATCCTCGGGTGTCCAGGTCTTAGTATCCTGCAAAGCAATTTGGGAAAAGTTGGAGGCCATGGATGGTGTACACCAGTCCTTGGGAAGAAAACCAGGGCGAGGAGATGTTGAATGAAGCACCCGCAGAAACGTCACCAATGTGATACACTGGTCTAGATTGTGCATCGAAGCACCGCCAAACTCGTCCGATGTAATTAAAGTATACAGGAGCTTCAGCACCGAATAGCGATTGCTATCTAGTTTGAAAGAAGGAAATTTGTCGTCAAACAGAGACTTATGGACATCCATATAAGTCCTAATGTTCGACATAACCGTGCCGAAAAAGCTGTGCCTGAAAGGATTTGCCATGGGCACCTTCTGAATAGAAGGCGAGCCGGCCATTGCCACCAACGCACGAAGCCGTGGATCCTGAGGTGCGGGGAATTCATCAGCAGGATCAGAATGGAAATCAATGTCCCAAGCATCTCTGAAGTACTGGAAGATGGCATCGGCGACATATGGAGACAGATACTCTTTAACAGCATTTGCCAGACGAATTGGGCGCGAATATCTGTCAGAAGTTAAACAAATCTTCAATTTGTCTGTTCCCAAGAAAAGAGGAAGTGGTTTGTAGTCGGCATGCCAATAGGACGAAGAAATCTCAGAGAATAGAGGCTGAATCAGACTACTGACACTATCCCATGAGTGTGAATTGAGGGGTAGGAGCTTCTGAAGAAGATAGCCCCATACAATGGGCTGCAGTGAAAGCTGCTGAACTGCTGGTCCTGTGAACTGAGCTTTGACCAGATTGAGAACTTGCTCCAAGTGGTCAGAATCAGAAAGAAAATTGGAAGAGATAGCCAGAAGTTCTGCATAGACTTCTGGGGACAACCGGTTCTTTTCCTGGTTCAGTAAATCCTGGCTGGCACCGGGCCACAGGGGCCAGTCTGTAGGATTGCTGAGGCAAAGGCCTGCACGAGCGAGACGATCAAATCTGCCTTCTTCAATGGGAGAGTATAACAGGGTGGAGGTATCAGACATCTCCGAAATCCCTTTGGCATGTTGCTTTAGAGACTCCACAGATGCCAGGGGTAAAATCCCGGTTGACTGTATAACAATGGTCTTTACGCTGGGGTTGGATGACATGTTAAATAGCCAGGCCAATGCGTGTATGTCCATCCCTTCTGCATTGGACTCCACAGCGGAATGCTCAGCATCTCGAAGTGTGCGAATGGGAGGCTCTGACTTGGTTGACTCGGAGGAAGATGAGATGACTGAGGGGAAGAAGCCGCTAGCACAGTGGACGATGCATGCATAAAGAGAAAAGATATAATGCGACAGTGGTGTCTTGTAAGGGCACGAAGGGCAAAAAATCGGCAGGAAGTTGCTGACAAAGTACGCAACGAAGGATATAAATGTGATGGCTCCAACGACAGATGCGATCACCACTTGTAGTGGGGCGAGGAAAAGCACCAAGCCCACTAGAAATATACCAAGCGACATGCTCAGGAGAACAGGTAACAATCCAATGATGAATCCCACACCCCATTGCTCCAGCCCCATGTATCGAAACTGACGTACATGACATCTGTCTCGGGGGGTGCCTGATGGAACAGCGATGTATTGGTGAATCCACTGTTTTGTCAGGACAGCGAACAGAGCAGTAGCGAGACTGAATGCGAGGCTAGTGAACCACAGTCCATTGACCAAGGAATCAGACGTCGTGGGATGGAAATTGGAGAAGGGGGTAAGATCTGAACGGGGGATATCGTTGACGAGAGTACCGTTAGCCGCAGCGCGCTGGACGTCGATGAGCTCAAATAGAAGCGTTGCCGTGACTTGACTGTAATCAACTTGGAGGCTCTGCGATGTCTGAACAACAAAAGTAGTGACCACAGCAGAGAAAAGACCGGCCTATATAAGGATGAGTAAGGAAATACTGTCTTTTGACTGTCGTACTCACGAAAACGAGCAAAACATCTAGTCCGTCCCTCCATCCTTCCAACAACTCAATGTCAAATGCACCGCATTCTTCAAGGTATGTCCTCCACACCCTGGCAAACCGACCCAGTTCCTCATACTGCTTATCCTCCGGAAATCTCTGCTCATAGTCAAACGGGTCGTTCCCTTGGATCGCAATGAGAAATGAGGGAAGTATGAATGATAAAACATCGTACCTCTAACTTGGGGCCCACGTTGCGGAATGCCAAAAAAGTGGCGAGTTGACTTTTGCTGGGAATGAGCTGTCCTCGCGGGCTGCTGAACCTCAGGCTGGGAATCGCCTGCAGGATCATCCGACGTCCCTGTGTCGCCTTGAGTCTCATGGGGTAGTGTTTGGAGGTTTTCATCGTCTCCGTCTGGTACAGTATCGATGGAAGGCATGGCTGTCGTGGTGTGAGGAAAAAAGAGCTTGCTAGGCGCCGAGGCTGTATTGTAGCACCCACGGTGCCTCCGGTCGGACCGTGATAACCGTCAAGATAACCATGTGAAAACCGAGACTGACGCCAGTACGGACAGAGGTCCTCTCCACTTGCGCCATTGGTGGTTCTGCCTTGACACGAGAGAGTATAAGGCGACGGTGGCGGAGCTCCAGTTCGGTGAGTAAGCGCTAGGTTTTGCCACGCGAGATCCGATCATAACGAGCGAAATCTGTGCCGCCCGCCAAACTCACAAGGACCTGTCTGATCACGAACGACAAGCCCAGAGATAATTTGAAAGAACAAGAATGAAAGCCTATCCCCTCAAGCATTCGGGACGTATTAATATCTCTACGAAGCATTTCTCCATTCGCAACACCTTCAGTTTGCCTTCGGTACGTCAAGACTCAAATGGAGGCACTACGCATAACGCACAGAATTGCAGGTTTTCTAAAGGTTGATACAAATTCCTAGGAAGACAACTATAACTCAAAAACCTCAAAAACCGGGAGATGTAAGCGAGGACAAGTAAAACAATGGGCCGATATCTTAGCCGTCCCTATTGAATTCATCCAATATTCGAGGTCTTCCATAACTTCCAGGAGCCTCGCAACAGTACGAACAGGCTCTTGTTCGGTCTTTTCACAACAGCTCTCTGTCCACCCAGTCCTAATCAGTAATCGAACCCACCAAAAGAATAGCCAACTCGCATTCAGCAGTCCATTCGTGTACCAAGTAAAGTACCCCCGCGGCATCGCATGCTCGACCCAATCCCAAATATCCACCGCCCTCGCAGACGGAAATTTATGTTAACTGGTGAAGACCCTCCGTTTCTTCCTTCCTCCAGTATTTCTATTGGCGCGATGGACTGCCACCACGAGATATTCTCATACGCTTCTCGCACCCTGGATATCTCAGCCTCCAGTCCCTCAGAGATTCGCTGTCCATCAGTACGTACTTGGGAAACTATCTCTAGCAGAGAAGAGACGTCCATTGCGAGGAGCCTGAATCGGAGCTCTAGGCTGAGAGACTGTGCAACACACTGCCAACCATCGTTCGACGGTTGGGCACGGCGAGTATGCTGACATCCTGTTCGCATTCGACCGTCGCGTTCAAACCATCAATGATCACTGACATCGTAGCCTAAAGGAAATCGTCGGGATACCCGGCTAACGATGAAACAGTGAGAGACCAGCGACGCAGATTGAATGGGAGGGACTTACCATCTTCGGTACATAAGTCATCCCTCCCTCCTGCAGCTACTTTTGATACTCTCTCGATACATCGCAGAAAGCTAGTAGACTACAAAGAAGGTAAATTTCCGGGCAAGTGAGGTGAAGGGAAGGGTCCTGCCTAAGGAAGTAACTCCCGCCTGCGGTTATCATTCTCCCTTGCATCACCTCGTTCCCGCCACCGCCACCTCCAGGTCTTGTCCGTTAGACAAGAATGCATCTTAATTCCATTCAAGAGTGCTGTTGTCGTCGATGGTGGAGAGGAGGGAGTTGGACTATGGGTGGGTGAGTGAAGTAATAGCAGTGGATGGGATGGACTTACCCATTGCTAGCACGCCTATCACCATCTGTTGAAATTACCATCTCGTCTCTACGTGTACGTCCCGCTCGCCGCATGATGATAACTCGGTGTAAGATCAGTGTCTTCACGCTGCAAAAAGGATTTGTTACGATGAGACAGCACTGTCGCAGAAAAGTAAGAATTGTGAAGGTGCGCGCGCAGCAAGCGCTTACCATTCCGAATTACCCCTCCACTAGTCCTTCCCACACCGATTCTTCATCGTTGAGAATGGCGATCTTCGTATCTTCGTCTCTTTGATATCAAGGTGCTACTCCCCTTACGAAAACACGCCATTTCAGGGCAAAGCTGGATCGTCTAGCTTTATACACCGCTGGGAGTAGGTGGCGGTAAGCGTCCAAGTATGAGATGTACGGACGAATGACGTTGATACTGCAGGAGAACACTTAGGATGAAAGTAAGCTAAGCCTCCGCGTCAGTCAGGATAAGGGAACTCACTTTGGGACTCATTTCCGCTGTCGACGCATCCTGGGCTTGCTCGCCGAATGGATATACATCGTCATTCCTTTTAACGGTGCTACGCAGTCGTCGTTTGTGGCGAGGAGGACATTGGGCTATGGTCCTATGGATGTATGAGTGGCCGAAATCTAAATCGGATGGACTTCTAACTCACCCATCGCTAGCACGCCTACCAACAGATCTACCGCCGTCTCCTTCCGCATCACCTTGTTCTTGTTGACGTCGCCTCTGGGTCTTGCTCGTGATTCCGTTCAACTGTCCTGCGTAGACAGTCGTCGTTGTGAGTTCACCGTCTGAAGGACAGAGTCGGACTATGGACTAGTGAGTGGCCATAAACGCTTTCGTGGTCCTGTTCACCAGACAGGCAGAATAAAGGGTAAAATCCACATGGCGGCTGAGATTGGGCTATGAGAGGATGAGTACTCTGGAATGTCAGAGAATGAGAAGGACTTACCCATCCCTGTTGCATGCCCCCGCGCCATTTCATCACACAGAATCACGGTAGGTCATCTTGCTACGAAATCGGGAATCCAGCCCCCCTCAAAAGAACTTGCGTCGACGTCGAGGAGAATCACCCTTCAATCTCTTCTCTTGCTGCTCTACCATCTCCCCGTTCCCCTTTGTCACGCTCCTCATTGTTGTCGGTGCAGTGGGTAGGACATTTGCTCGCCCCGCCTTTGGATCAAGAACCAGAACTGGGACCGGAGATGTCATCGCAGCGCGTTGAGGCGGGGTTGATGGAAAGCAGGGGAACGAGATGATACTGCGTGAGGGAGATGAAGTTGCATGCATCGTAGAGTGTGCGAAAAAAACTCCGCGTTTGGGCATCTCCTCTACATCCAAGCCTAGTGCCGTTGACGATGATCTCCTCTTCAGCGTGGGTGCACTCGTCGAGGAGCAGAAAATTATCATTTTTGTCAAGTTAGAAGTCTGCTGAAACGAAGATAAATACGAGTTCAATTCAACGTCAATTTTTACTCACAGTCATTTAAACGTCGTGGTGTGTGCCGGAGTCTTCTCGAATGGCTGAAATCAAGGCAAGGGTTCGATCGAATAGACGGCCGCGAGAGACAAAGAGGATAACGCGCGTAAGTCCGAGTTTGAGCTCAATGTACGAAAACCGCAAAAAACCGATTTGAAGCACTTGAGGACCGTATGATGGAAGCTGCCGTACGCGAGTTTCCTGGAAATTCGTATGTCATGGCTAGGTTGAGTCGCGTTTTACGTCCCTCGCTATGGTCGGAGGAGTCGCAAGGGGAAAGGCATGTAATTATACCGTCCTGTAAAATCGTGAGACGCGAATAGCCGCTGGCACCTCTATCAAAACCTGTAGGCAATCAGAAATTGAAACCGACGCACCAGATTTTCCAACACAAAAGTCCTTCATGTAATTTGCTTTTAATTACAGAGATATTGTCAAGGAACGAGTAGTCGTCGAAACGGAAACGGGAGCCGGGGGCTCCGATTCATTTTTCCCGCGCGAAGGGGCTTCTTCGACTGCTTATTTCGTTCGGCGTGCCATAACGTTCTAGTCCCGACATTGAAGGGAAGGTTGTCGCGTTAATCGTAGGAGCTGTGGGAAGGGTGAGTACCGAATTTGGACAAAGAGGAGAGGACCTACAAGTCTTCGCGATCTTCTCTCATGACTCCGCCGTCTTCTCATTCCCGTTCATCGCTACCCAACACCCGTCTCCTCCTACTAATAGAGCTCATGGTCATGCCTTGCTGGCGAGGAAGAAGTTATTTGTCGTGCAAAGTCGTCATCAATGAGCACACGGGAAGCTTCCACGGAGGACAGATGAAGGAATAACACTGCCTAAGGAATGTGAGCTTGAGCGCATCCTTCAGCATGCCAGAAAACTCACCTAGCATCCTCGCTTCTGCGCCTCTGGCCTAGCACTATCGGCGAGGACCTCTTGACTCTTGAGTGTAAGGTTGCCCTAACTCGACGGACTCGGCGATGACACAAACAGCATGCCTTGATGCCTTGACTGTTCCTGGAACCACGACAACACGACTGTGATGTCGGTAGCGACAGCGACGGTGCTTCCGCGAGAAGGCAGGCTCCCCCACCAGTACTACGCACGCGCCCTATCCCACTGCGAAATGCCGGCTATGAGCCCATATGAACGAATACGGTGACCTAGATGGATGAGCTAAGCAAGAAGGAACGCGACGTGGAGGAAATGGTGCGTACCCTTGGCCCTATCACTCGTCCCTTGTCGCTCATTGCTCATTCCAGGGTAATAGCATCCGTATACGAGGGTTCAAGACTATCGTGCTGATTGGGTGTGTGAAGACACAGCAGGAGGAGAAGCAAGAGGTGACTGAAAGGGAAAGAGGAAGCCGAGCTCATCACTGAGACCGAAGACGAGCGAGCCTTAAGAGAGGAAGAGTAGCACGATATCGAGACGGCTCGCGAGATGGGTGTCGATGACCAAAATCGATTGTTTGGCTTGACGCGGTGTCAAACAAAGCGTGCTTCTTTCTCCCGTCCGTCCATGCTCCGCTTTATACCGTCCTTCAACGCTGCATATCCAAGCCCTGTTGGAAATGTTCTGTAAGTCACTAGTCACGGTTTGATGTCGGTTCTAAAGAATTAACTGTTCATTTAGTAGCGCCATTGTTAGCTCAAAGACCGAGATTTCCTGGCAGGTTACCGGGCTGATGTTGAAGAGGAGGGCGGACGTCGCTGGCTTAGAAGGACCAAGTGAGTTCACTTCTGCGTCGAATGATGCTTATTCTCATCCCCCGCAGTATGGATGTTGTTTGTCCCCACACTCTGCCTATTCCTTGCTCCGGGACAGCACACCTTTCTCTGGATTCTGGCGTCTCGACCATCGTTCTCTAGAAGCGATTACGGGCGACGGCACCATCTCCACGGTGACATCATGCTCGGGCGCAGGAAGGCACGTCCTGCTGGTAAGACCCTCAGTTGTCTACGCCACTAGTCGCTCACCTCTTGTTAGCCAGGTATCACTACCCTTTCTCCCAAGCTACGAGTCCCGGCACCTAGAGGCCGACGTTGTGTCTCAACGCGACGGTGTTTCGAATGAGCCTACCGTCTCCCGCCACAAAGACAGCGCAAACACCATACGGGTAAGTGCTAAGAATGCGACCTACCCAACCCTTCCCCGAGGTGCCTGGTTAGTGAGGCGATGTTGAGACTATCAAAGGCAGGAAAAAAGTTAATTAGGGGAGTCCTCTCATACGCTGTGTAATACCTACAACCTCATCTCCCTCAGACAGGACCACCGACGACTTTGGATAACACGTCACCACCTTCCAAGCATCGGGCCTTCGCAGAAGAATATCAAGAGCAGCAAGGCTTGCGTGCAGGGAGCTAATCTTCTCTCCTCCAAGTTCCGCGCGAAAGTGTTCCAAATTCTTGATCTTGCGTCGTCCTGCGGTGGGCCCTGGTCAGGGAATGACACCTTCGCTGTACGAGGAACCGGACCCGCTTGGAGAATGTATGCGCTGGATTTTACTCCGAGATGCTGGAAGGTTTCGTGAGTGCGATATCCGAAATCCATCGTTTTGTCACTCATAGTCTTCCTCTGTTCGTGTCCCAGGAACCTTCAATTTGTTCGAGCTCAGCGCGCGCTCGCTCGCTCGCCAGCCTCTCGTTCAGTCCTGACAAAATAGTGGATCGCCGTGCTGTATGTCAATTTTGGTACATGAGCCCGGAGCATCGTACCATGTCATTGTTCGCTTAGCTGAACCTTTTGTTTCCCTGTCTATGCTACCCGCTGTTTGCCTGTACAAGGCAAGGAATCTACATGTTCTATTACCGCGTTTTCATTTCGAAGGTTTCTATTTACAATCCAATGGGACTGAATTTCGGTGCAAAGGAATATCTGTTTTATTGAAGAGGAACAGATTCACGCCTGAGTGAAAACTATCAAACTGGATCAAGTGCATTACAAGGAACAAGTGGAGGCATAGCGGCGGAATAGAGATACGGAACGTTCACCAAAAGTTCGAAAGGAGCAGGAGGTACTATTCCGGCGAATAATCTTTGTTGTACTCTGGGCTTCCTCCTCGGTACAAAATGCGTATTCTGCGCGATGAAGAAAGAGTGGGCTTGAGGGTAAGACGGTCCTAACTATTCCGCACACGTTTGAAAGTGAAGATTACGGCTAGTTGCGATGACCAAAAACAAGCAACGCGTCGCGTTGTTCAGGCCTAAGCGCTAGAGTGCCGAGGATGAGAAATGAGTATCACTCGGTTGTGATAGTGAACTCACTTTGGATATCTAGTTGATGCCCTCTCCTGTTCCTCTGCCAACGTCGGTGTATGTACTGCTCTTCAGTATAGGCCACCTCGAAGGCAAATCAAGTTTCGCGACTCGCGAGCTTGAGGAGTTACAAAGTCGGCAAAAATGAAAGATGGGTAACGTGAAAAATCAACGTCTCGACATGGTTCATCGTGCGTTGAGAATGTCTTGAAGATGAAAAAGAGCGAGCAAAGTGTTCATGAGAAAGCGACGTCTCTTTGTTTGGCGCTACCAAACAGTCTACCCTTGCCTTCCATCCATACTATTACCCCGCTCGAGAACCCAATAGCGATTACCACCGCATATTCCTCACCCTGACAGCACAACTCGCAATATAAAGCAATGTAGGCTGAGTCTATCATTGCACATGCTACATATTTTATTGAGAGAAAAGGAAGCGACGCGTTTAAAAATATCGCGGTATGAGGAGCTGAGTCCTTGACGCTGAGATGTTGAAGGGATGCTTCGCTAGTTTTCGTGAGTGCAATATTCATAAAGCCATCATTTCGTCACTCATCGTTACATAGACCAGTTTCTTCTATGCCCTGGTCACCATTTTCGTCGTTCAAACGTCCAAGATCAAACACTTCTGCTTGAGCGCACGGCAGTCACTTCCCCGTTCCAACCCCACATCTTTCTCGCTTTTTAACCCCACATTTAGTATGTGATTTGCTGGTGAACGCACGAGCGATCTCGCTACGGACAGTGCATTGCCAGGGACTCCTCCGTCAACTTCAGTACATGGGCTTGGAGCGCGAAGCTGTCAATCTTCCGAGTTCCAGCGACAACCAACTCGCAATGGTTGGCAGTACGTTGGTCTGTTATGGTGCTTGCCGACGGGAACGACATCGCGGTACTTGCCACGGTATGGAGAACGTACCTCGAAGAATGCGCCGGGAAGGATAGAGGGATGGACTAAGCAGATGTTTTGCTCGTTTTCATGAGTACGTTATTCAACAATCATTATTTCTTTGCTGATCTTTGTATAGATGCAGGTCTCTTCTTCTCGGGCATCTGCGTAGTTCAAAATGTCGCAGGTTCAGGCCACAGCAACACTTCAGCGTGCAATGGTTCTCTCGTCCCTCGTTCTATTCTCAACCTCTCTACCTTCTCTCGGATTTTGGCCCGGCATTATTTACTTCGCTGGTTAACTTACCAGCTTCTCATTATGGCCCTGTTCACTCTCCCGACAAAACGGTAGAACCAACAATACATCGCCGTGCCAAACAGGTGCCGTGTACGTCAATTCCGATACATGGGCTTGGAGCAATGCGATGCGAGTTACATCATCTCTTGAGCGTGCGTCTGCAACCACGGCACATATCTGATGCGCGCGCTATTCCCATGCGCGTTCGACTCTTCTCATTATGACAAGGTCCCCGGGCCGTACTCTCCTCGGACATTACCATCGCACCTCACGAAGCTGACACCAATTCCCACTTGTTTCTTTTGCTTCCCCGGTTGCTCTCCAAGACAGCGAGTACTGGCTTGTTTTGGGAAATGCAATATGGTTCGAGTCGGATAGGCTTTGAGTCGTGGGTGTGAGAAGGAACGACCAGTATTCTCGGGGATGCGTGGTTCTTTCAAGTCGTTCCAAGCATCTCTCTGTTTCCTCAGCCTACCTGACAAGACTCTTTCGGCGAGTACTCGTGTCCCAGACAATTAGTGTGTGTCGAGGAGCTCACTTCAGGATGCACTATACCCTACTTCTACAGTGTGCGTTCTGAATGAATTTGTGCTGATGACTACCACAGTTGACGTTGCCTAACGGAAGGTCTGATCTACTCGAAGGCATGACTCTGTACGACAAGGAGTGCGCCGTTGGAGCCGAAACGACACCATGAGTTACTAAAAGAGCTCGTGAATTTCTGTCCAAACGTCCTAAAGAGCAGAGGTAGATGTGATATATTCGAGAGCCATGTATACTATTCGGTCGGGTATCATATTCGTAGCGTAGAGTACTTGATAACAGGACGATTGTATCCCTCGAGGGCCGCTAGGCACGTATCCCTGCGCAACGGGCCTCCTGAAAATCCGTACAGACGGTATCAATAACTCTATTGTCATGACCAGAAGCATACTATCAATACACACAACATCGCGTCACCGCCGACTCTCTTTAGTCTACCATTCCCAAGCCAAACCGCTGATGATGTCGATGTTCGCTTGACAAGGCAAAAACTTTTCGGTCTTGATCTTAAGCTCTTGGGCGGGTGAAAAAAAGCGAGCAGAGTTTTTATGAGAAAGCGATGTCGCTTTGTTTGACTTGAGTATAGAGGTGTATGATGAGATTGAGGGAGACACTAATATATACAAGGATTCTTCATCCCGAGTATGAGAGCAGCATATTCACACTTTACCAGCTCCCATCAATTCCTTCCCGATATTTCCATGTCGCTGCCGCAGTCGTCGCCAAAGCGAGCTCACGGTCGACCGGGAATTGAGAGTTGGAGGCTCGCCCCCTTCAAAAAGCAACCTAAAGTCTGAAACAGTAGAGAGAATTTTCTCCCTGTTATACCACCCGAATTCAAGTTGAAAGTGCTCCGGAATAGTATCAAGCTTCTGTAAGCACTCGGTCCACACCGGGTGATCAGGGCAACACTGTGTGAGGAGGCGGAGGAGGGGGATGTCCTTCCAAATGATGAACATTGCACAAATAGCAAAGATATTGTCGGGCTCAAAGAGGTATGCCACCGCGGTGTCCGACCTCCTGACCCCACTAATAAAAAGTTCTAAGATGCCTCGCAGGCGCACAGTCGGCAAAATGTCCTCGTCCCCATGGAGCTTGACTATGTTGTCAAGAAGACGTCCGGAAACAAAACGGGATAAAATCTGATCTGCAATGGGCCCGTCAAGCTGCAGGAATCCACACACAAACTGGAGTGTCATGGTGTCAGAGGAGAGTGTCCAGTCTGGGGGCACAAAGGCAATTTGGGTAAAATTGAAGGCCATGGTTGGGGTACACCAGCCAGAGGTAAGAAAGCGGGGGGAAGGGATTGTGGTGTTGAGCGTTTTGAGAAACAGCATCAGTGTTCCTTGCTGATGAGCCAGTTGCGGAGTGTTGCTTAAGTTGTCTGAAGTAATCAGCATATACAGGAGCTTCAGCACCGCATATCGGTTGCTGTCTAGTTTGAAAGCCTGAGGAGCCTTGCGGTTCAGAGAAATGCCTGAGAGACCCATGTAAATTTCAATGTTTGTCAGCACCCGGTCAAAAAGCATTTCCATAAATGGTTGGATGGCTGTCTTTCGGATAGAGGGTGAACCGGCAAGCATCAGCAGCGAAAGTAGGCGTGGATCATGAGGAGCAGGGAATTCATCAGCGGCGGGATCAGGATGGAAGATGCTATCCTCCACATGCGTGAAAGCCCTTAACAAACGCATCAGCGATGTCTGGATACAGATGATGGCAAATGGCATCCCCAACATATACAGCATGATGATCTCTGGCATTAGATATCGAACGAATCTTCTTGCCGTTTTTTGGGAAAAGGGGAGGTGGCTCATAGTCAGCACGCCAATAGTCCAGGGGAATCATTAGGAATAAGGGAATCAGACTGCTCTCTAGAGTGAAGGGTAGGAGCTGCTGGAGAAGATGGGCCCATACAATGGGCTGCAGGGGAAGCCACTTATCTGAAAATTCCGTGAACTGAGCTTTGACTAGATTCGCAACCTGCTTGGCATTATAGAAGGGTTGGACAGCCAGAATCTCCGCAGAGGTTTCTGGGGACGGCCGATCTATTGTCGTCAGACCGAAGGAACGGATGTCGAAGCGGAGGCACACACGAATAAGGCGATCCGATGATGCTTTCCTGGCCAGGTATGATCATGTGTATCTCTGAAAACCTCTCCGCAAATTGCATTAGAGGCTCCACTGACCGTAACGGTAAGGCACTGGTCGATTGGATGACAATATTCTGTACACTGGGGTTGGAGGACATGTTCGACAACCAGCCCAAGGCATATACATCGAGGTCATCAGCCCTGAGTTCAACAGCTGCATGCTCGATGTCTCGGAACTTGCGAGGAGGAGGCTTCTTGGGTGTTGAGGCCGAAGAAAACAGAGTGGTGAAGGCCTCGTCACTTGTGGTTGTTGAGGCTGATGAAACCGGAGTGATGAGGTGGATGATATAGGCATAGGAAAGGAATATGTACTGCAACAGGGGTGTCTTATATGGGCACGAAGGGTACATAATCGGCAGGAAGTTGCTGACAAAGTACACAGCAAAGGAAATAAGTGTGATAGTCCCGACAATGGATGCAATCGCTGCTTGCAGTGGGACCAGAAAAAGAACCAGGCCAACGAGGAATATACCAAGTGACATGCTCAAGAGCAGGGGTAATAAACCGATGATGAATCCCACACCCCATTGCTCCAGCCCCATGTACCGAAATTGGCGGACACGACACCTGTCCTGAGGTGTCCCTGAGGGCATGGCAATGTACTGATGGATCCACTGTTTTGTGAGGACAACAAACAGAGCGGTAGCCAGACTGAACGAGAGACTGGTGAACCACAGTCCATTGACTAGCGAATCTGATATTGTGGGACGGAAATCCGAGAACGGAGTGAGATCTGAGCGAGGAACGTCATTGACGAGAGTACCGTTGGCCGCTGCGCGCTGGACGTCGATGAGCTCGAACAGAAGTGTTGCCGTGACCTGACCGTAATCAACTTGGAGGCTCTGTGATGTTTGAACGACGAATGTAGTGACCACGGCTGAGAAGAGACCGGCCTATACACATATGAGTAAAGATACAATGACTGTTGAATAAAGCACTCACGAAAACGAGCAAAACATCTAATCCGTCCCTCCATCCTTCCAACATCTCCATGTCAAATGCACCGCATTCTTCAAGATATGTCCTCCATACCCTGGCAAATGGACCCATTTCCTCATACCGCTTATCCTCCGGAAATCTCTGCTCATAGTCAAATGGATCATTCCCTTTGCTCTCAGTGAGATATGCCGCCAATACAACAATGAGCCAACATACCTCCGGCCTGAAATCCACGTTGCTGTATACCAAATACACTGCGAAGTAACTTGCGCCACCGTGGCAAGGAATAAGCAGTTGAATTCTCATTTATGTCCAGAGGCTGGGAATCGTCCGCAGGATCATCCGACGTCCCTGTGTTGCCTTGAGTGCCATGAGCTGGCTTCGCCGGCTGCTGAGCCTCAGGCTGGGAATCGCCTGCAGGATCATCATCCGATGTCCCTGTGTCGCCTTGAGTGTCATGAGGTAGTCTTTGGAGGTTTTCGTCGTCTTCATCTGGTACGATATCGATGGAGGGCATGACTGTCGAGTGGTGTGAGGAAAAGAAGACTTGCTAGGCGCTGAAGCTGTATCGTCGTACCCACGGTGCCTCCGGTCGGACGGTGATCACAGAGGCCGTGGAAGTGCATATGTAGTAGGCGTCAAGGACGGTGATATTTGCGTAATAATGTAAAAATCGAGGCTGACACCAGTACGGGCAGAGACTCTGCTTGCGCCATCGTCTGTTGCAGCTCTTTCCGCCTTGACATGAGAGAGCGAGACTGAGAGGTGACGGTATTTCGGCAAGTAAGGCGAGATCCGATCCATAACCTTTTTGAGCGAAATCTGCCATCCTGAGCACCCGCTCTCATTGTCTCCCTCTGCCGAAAGAGGCCCTTGTCACACATTGTCGGTGAGGAAGGAGTTATTCGTCGTGAATAGTTGTCGTCAAAAGTGCTAAGGCTAAATTAGGCTCAGAACAGAAGATCAGTGAACTCACTTTGGTTATCCAGTTGGTTCGAGGCCCTCTCTCGTCCCCAAGCTAAGCCGCCGCCGCAGACTCTTTAGCTTGCTTGCAATGTCACATGTCACACGTCAAGTGTCCACAGTGTCCAGAGAGGCGGTCACCAGTCTAATGTCGGATGTCGATGACTAGGCCGGCTGGCCGGCCCGGTGACTGGAACGGTATGTTTGGCTCGCCAGCGGGGTCAAACAATTCAACCTTACCTCCCACCGCCATGCTCTTTTATTCAACCTCATCCTTCCTTCTGGTTCAAGGGCCTTCGACTCCTGGGCGATGATTGAACATTATGTGAGTAAACTTCCATGTCTATTTTATGTGGTATTTACCTTTGATTTCAGCCAAATGTTTTGACCACTGAAACCCTCGAAATCAAGACCAGAATTTTTGGCCCGCACGAACCCACGCTGAAGACGAGGACATAAGGACAAAGGTGCACATGCGGATCCTGGGTGAGTTTCTCGCCCCCTGGATGATGTGTATATCCTTACCTTCTTCGCAGAGGTCTCCGTACGCGTCCTCGACGATCTTACGCGATGAATGGCTTCTCCCTTCCACCAACGAAACCCCAACCATCAAACAAGATCTCGGTGCCCTGGACGACTCGATTTGGCGACGAGGCGATGTATTTTCACCCGGGGAGCACATCCTGGATCCTTAAAGGCAAGGATATTGTCGACGATTTACCTGCCGAGATCTCAAGTGAGTACTTTCACATGCCAAGCGGTCTGCTCATCCCGACCTTCCTGGCACAGCATTCCTTCCCTCCACCGCTCCCTGCGACGATCTCTTCCTCCCGATTTTGCACAAAGACGACGCATCGAGCAAGCGACGGGGCAAAGTTGCATTCAATGATGATGGGAAACGCGGGAATTTAGAAGGAGGCAGTGTTGGATGTGGTGTGCATGAAGCGAGGGGTGTGTCCTCTCTCTCTCGCTCTTAGTCGGTGTACTCATGCATCTCCAGATCTGTTCCCGATCAACGCGACGTGTTGAAGTGCTCGATTTTGCACCGAGACAACGTTTCATCATTGGGTGAGCAGTGGCAGCATCCGAGCGGCGTCAGGGATGAGTGAGTCCCTTCCGTTCACTCACATTTCTTGTGCTTACCCTCCCGTTATCCAAGCAGGAGCTCTCAGCGACGTATCTTCATTAACCTGGCCTTAGCCCTGACCGGGACCACTCTTCGCGACCCTCTCCTCAAAACGCCGAACTAAAGCACCAAATATAAGCCCAGACGACGCTTCATATATGTGCTCAGATGTCATGAACGCGCTCCAGAGCCAGGTACCGCTCGCGGGAGTGGATATTCGGCTTATTAGACGGGATGCGGACGTCTGGGAGGCGAGATTAGGACTGGGAGAGATGTGTGCTGTGAGGCTTTTCTGCTCAAAATGCTGCAGCTTTGCTAACCCGCTAGTTGTAGGGGGATACGGGATTTAGTAAGGGAGACGACTCATTTGTAATTCTGTTGGTTAGCTGTAATTCCATGCACTTTTACAAAAATATTATGAGGAATTCATGACCCAAATATCCGAAAATTTCTCCCCGAATCACGGTCGGGATGAGTGATGGAGAACAGGATACACGTCGGAAAACCGAGATTGTTGATGAATTTGACGTTCTGAACAGATTTCTAGGTATTTGAAGATCGTTGAGAGAGAAAGACGTACTCGTATTGTAACGATAGTCATTGCGCCGATGTTGATAGTAGCGGTAGGTGTGTCTATACTCTGCCCCACTGTCTTGGATGACCTCCGCAAACTGCTTTTGTTGACGCGCTCACTGGCATCTGGGTTGCGCCAATCGCTTCTGTGGACACATTACCGCGCTCACTCCCTCAGGCCAGAGCAGCATCGTCACAAATCACTGCAGGCAGCTGTTAGCGTGCATATAGCAAGTGTGAAGAAAATATACTTACAGTCATATTCATTATCACTATCAACACTTGTTAGCCCGAGTTCAGAGATAAAATGAAGCATAGCGTTACCTGGTGCATGGCTTAGTCCAACAGTTCGCCTGCTATTTCGAGATACGGAGCTACCTTGATGGCCCCTTGTCGCTGTCCTACACAAGCCCATGTCAGCAACAGAAAGCAAGCGGAATGCGAGAATACGTGCTGATACCAGTATACCCCAGCCGAATGACCCTTAACCTGATCCAATGAGTCCATTACCAGGTTCGACGGTGGAAGGCTCGGCGAGCAGCCTTCAGGCTCGCTGCACGCGATAATTGTTGGCGCGCGAACTTCCCCCCACACTCATTTTTCGTCGTTGAGAATGGTGACACGTGTATCTTTACACGTTCTATCCGGGTGTAGACGCGGCCTAGTTATATAAACATAATCGGCAGAGGAAATAAAAACACGCACCCGTCGATTCCGCTGCATACTCGCCCAAAATCCTCTCGGTCAGCAACATATGTGATTTCTCGCGGCTATCCACAGCTTCGTATCGAGAGCCACAACAAACACATCGTCCCAGCACCGTCACCCTCCTCCTGTGAGCCCACGCCGCGGGAAACATCCACTTGCACCTCGCCACCAGCTCGGTGCTCACTAAACCGTCCGCGACGAGTTTCAGCAGCAGAGCTTCGTAGCTGGGAGCAGATACGATGTACCATGGTAGGCCGTTGAGGAGCAGAAGGTCCATCCATGCCCGTACTTGCTGGTGTCGCTGGTGAAGACGGCACTATTGCAGAAGAGTGAGCATTATGAATGTGCGCGCGCAGCAAGCACTTACCATTCCGAATTCCGGTCTTATATAAAACCCTCTATTAGACCCGTCCACGCTTGTTTTTCATCGTTTAGAACAGATGTACCTTCTTCGTCGTGACACCAAGGACCTACTCCCCGGACAAAAACACACTATTTTGGGACAAAGTTGGATCGTCCGCTGGTAGTAAGCGATAATGAATGTCGAGGGAGCGTACGGACGAACGACGTTGATACTGGGGAGAACGTTCAGGATGAAAATAAGTCTCAAGAAGGAAACTCACTGTGGGACTTCCTCCCTCTGTCTCGTCTTCTCACTGCCATATGTCGCGTTCACTTCCAGTGTCTGTGTGGTGCGTATTATAGAACGATCGAGACGACTCGCGAGATGGGTGTTGATGACCAAAATTGGATGTTTGGCTCACAAACAAAGCGTGCTCCTTTCTCCCGACTTGCATCGTTCTCTCTCCATCTTTTACTACATATCCAAGTCCTTGTAAAGCCGCCGGGTGCTGTAAGTCACACATAGTTTTACTTAAAAGATTTACTCTTCATTTTAGTAGCCGACTTGTCAGCTCAAGACAGAGGGTGAGCGGGCTCATTGAAGAGGACGTCGCCCATTTAGATGGACCACTTCTGCGCCGAGTATTCTCACGCTAGACGATCTCCCGCAGTATGAATGTCGTTTGTCCCCACACACCGCCTATTCCTTGCCCCGGGACAGCATGGATTCTGGCGTCTTCTCCACTACACGCGACTACGGGTGAAGGAGTGCTCCTCGCCGGTCCTCACTTGCACTGGTGCGTCCCTCATTCAGTCTATGTCGTTGGTCGCTCACCTCTTTGTTAGCCGGATATCACTACCCTTCCTCTCAAGCTTGGCATCAACGTCGTGTCGTTCCAGAATACAACGCGACGATATGTCGAACAAGCCCCGCGTATCCTCGTAGGGAGCGGACAACCCGACCCTTCCTGGTTCGCGAAGTGAGGGACTATCAACGGCACCAGGTGAGTTCTCTTATACGCTGTGTTATGCGTACAACCTCATCTTCCTCCGACAGCACCACCACCGACGACGCGCACCACCTTCCGCATGGGTCCCAAAGCAAGCATCAAGCCTCCGTAGAATAGAACTTGACGACGAAGTATGGTGAAGCAGCGAGAGGGGATGGTGGGTCTCGCCCGCATGCAGACATCTTGACCTTCTCTCCTCCAGTCAAAGCGGCTTCCGGCACGCGACAGTGCTCCAAATTCTTGATCCTACGTCGTCCACAGGGACGGTAGGGATGGAAATGACACGTTCGATTATGAACAAGGGTTAAGGAAGGTTTCGTGAGTGCGATATTCAAATATCTTATCTTTTCGTCACTCACTATACATGTTCCAGAACCTTCAAGTCAGCGCATGCTCGCTCCACGCACCAGCCTCTGTTCACAGTCCTCTGCACGTCGACACGTCAATTCTGGTACATGTCACCACTTCCAAGTTCCGTTTACTCTCCAAGGCCGCGAGTACTAGCTTAGATCTGGGGAAGTGCCATCCCCGTCACAGGAAGGCACACCCTCCTCATCCTCATTCGCTGGTCTTTGTTAGTCGGGTATCACCACCCTTTATCTCGGCACCAAGAAGCCGACGTCGTATCACTCGAACAAGTCTGCCATCTCCCAGCACACCGGAGGAGATTACGCGTCTATCTTCATCCCGCGGATCCTAGGCGAGTTTTCTCGTAAGGCTTAAGCTGTGTGTTGCGTACCAGCTCATCTTCTTCGGACAGTATCATCGTCCACCCACCAATACCTGCGCTGACAACGCAAACTCTCCGTTAGCGGAGGGACACTGTTTCCCCCACAATAGCATGAGCGAGCGTATAAGATCATCGTGGAACTCGACGAGCAGCAAGAGGGGACAACAGGGAAGTGCTCCGGAGTCTTGATCTTACGACTTGCCGATAGCGAGAGGCGGCAGGGATGTAGGGATTGGTGGATCTTACCCGTTCACTGATCTCGGTCCCCGTTCCTCCTCCAAACAAGTGCAGCCACCAACGTCTGTTTTGAAAAGAGTTTGGCTCGACTCCATCTAGCAAGGCAAGCGAGGATTGTTGAGCCGCGTCGGGATGGGTAAGTTCCCTCCCTGCCAGGACGCCGTCATATACTAATAGAACACTGGAAAGTAGAGATGAGTGCGGTCTATACACTATCCGGTTGGGGTGACATCAAGCGTGCTGGAGGATTGGGCACCGCGGGTACCAAATGGCTCGTCTCTTCGGCGTTAAATTTTAACGTTAACCTTTATGCATATGTTCCGTAACTGTAGCATGCGTGTGGTGAAACATGGGGAACTTTGTTGGCGTTTTTTTCTTTGTGATTCCTGTCCTGTCCATGAGGCTGTACGAGTTCGTGAAGCATACTATCGCTTGTTGTTCGTTTAGTTGGGGCTCGGGGCTCCCGTTTCCCTCTGTATGTGCTACCCATCGTTGCCTTCGAGGGTACAGGGCAAGAACCTACACGTTCGATCTATTCCCGTGTTTTCTTTTCAAGGGGTTTCTATTTACGATTTGAATAATGGGACTGTATTTCGGTGCAAAAGAGTATTCGTTTTATTCAAGAGAAATAGATACACGCCCGAGTGAAAACTCAGACGAGTGTATTAAGGAACAAGTGGAGGCATAGAACTGATGTAACGATGAAGTAGAGATATCATATATGCAGGATGAGAATAGGAGGTACTACCCCGGCGCATCCTTCATTCCCTCCTTCTCTGCCGTCTGGGGCTTGCTCCTTGGTACAAAAGACGTAGTCTGCACGATGAAGAAAGAGCGGGCCTACAGCTTTTGAGATTAACGCGTGTCTTCTTGTGGTCCGTGGAGCAAAAGGTGGGCGGAGAGTAGGTACCAACTATTCCCGCACACGCTTGAAAGTGAAGATGACGATGACCAGAAACAAGTAACGCGTCGTCTTGGACCAAAGTCGCGTCGTTCAGGGCTTAAACTGCCGACGCTGAATTGGGATGAAAAAAGAGCATCACTCGGGGCAATCGTGACAGTGAATTCACTTTGGATACTCGATGACCTCTCCTGTTCCCCCGCAGACGTTGCTGTTCTGGCTTTCCATCGTTGTCGAGTAGGGCACTTGATCGCCTCGTCTTTGGATTAAAACTCAGAACTGGGACCAGAGATGTCGTCGCCGCGTGTTAAGGTGCTATTCCTCCTACTCGACGCGTCGAGACACGTTCGAAAGAGATACGGACGACTAGGAGGCACTGAGTGAAAGTGCATGCTGGGAAAGGAAGAAGCCAAGCTAACCCATGAGATCGACGAGGAAACGCCATTAAGAGAGAGGGTTTATCCACAAGGGCTTTCCAGACACGCGCATTCTGCAACTTGAGAAGTCGCTTGAGTAGAATGTCGGATTTATTCGGGCGTGCTGAATAGCGGAAACTAAAGTAAAGGTGAGATTTCTGCGACTGAGTGTCGTATGATAATGTCGGTTTTCTTGCCCTTGTTCATTCCCGGTGCATGTCACAGCACGGTATCGAGACAGCTCGCGAGATGGGTGTTGATGACCAAAAGTGAATGTTTGGCTCAACGCTGGTCGGATCAAACAAAGCGAACTGCTTACTTGCATTATCCATGCTTGCTTCAAGTTTTGGCGATCTCTTATATCACCCTTTAAAGCTTTGCATCCAAGCCCTTCAAGGATTCTGTGAAGCCGTTGAACTGAAGAGGATGTCCTCATCGCTGGTAGTGGTGGCGTGGGGAGTGCCAATGCGCGTTCACTTCTGCGCAGAGTATTCTCATCTTTAACCATCTCACAGTATCAATTGCATTCTTCCATCGATATTTTCGCCGCTTATTTCGAATGCTTCAAAAGCCTTCCTTGCCCTGAGACAAAACACCTTTGTCTGGGAGCAGCAAACATGCATGGAATATGTCTCTGCCTCAACGATGGGAAGTGACTGCGGGCGGTGGGACTGGGAACGGTAAGTGCTGTCATCTCGTACCATTTTCACCGACATTAATATCCACCCGCCATCTCTGTAGCGTCATCCTCATTCCTCTCAATGCCGGCATGGAGGCCTACCCTGGAAACGCGTTAGCTCACAAGACGGCGGAGTCTCTCCGCTGAAGGCTAACATCGTGCGCGGGTTCTGAGAACACACAGATACCGTCAACCCATGAGGGAGCTTTCTGCGATTTCTGTTTTTTGCCGCCAGACGAGAATGCCTTAGAGTGATGGGGTAGCAAAAGTAACTGCGGGAAGGAAGGACGCCGTATGTGCGGGAGACGGTAAGTTCCTCCCATTCAGTCTATGTCACTGGTTGCTCACTCCATCATTAGCCGGGTCTCTCACAGGGGAGTGTCTACCCACGAGCGGCCGATGATGTACGAACGAGCTTTCTATCCACCTGGGAGCACAACCACACCGCAGGAGATTTCGTCGAATACAAAGCAAGTAGCCTGCGTCTTGGCCATTGTATAGAGTTCGGCCGGTTCTCCAGCTTCCGAACAGACCGTCCAATCGTCCTCTTTGTCTCCCGCTGCCTTGCTCGTTTATTCCACCGCTCTGGTTTTTGCCCTAATCTCGGTTTGAAACCTTCCAGGGCACTCCCTAGCTTTCATTTCCGTCGAGTCTTGGTCCAACAGAAGCACTATCAAATAGGGTTTTTTTGTCTTGCGATGACTAAATCTACGGCAAAGAGGACGACCTCAATGATGGCCTTGTATTGGGCTTGGGAGAGATGCCTAAACTATGTAAGCTCTCTTGTGTGTCAAGCGCAGCGTACACTGATGACATTACCCAAAGAAGATGTCACAAAGCCTCAGAAGTGAGGAGACGGTGGAGCAGTGAGAGGAGATAGTAGTGGTAGGTCTGCTTTCTTCTCGGCCACACGCAGAGGAACTCACCCTTCTCACAGATCTTCGGTACGATTTTCTTTGATGAGGGGCACTAGCGCATGGCGCGAATTTTTGATCAAGACGACTTATCGCGACAAGCAGGGTATTTGTCAGGGCGATACTAGATGTCTCACGGGCAGGGAACGGCAGTAGATGTGCCAGGAATGGAGTCCTCACATACCTAGGGATCTACCGGCTTTGTAGTCCACGTCACTTCCTCCATCTAGGTCCCTCTGGTAACTGCGACTTCTTTCCCTGGAAGAATGCTCGTATAGGTGCAGTCTACTGAACAACGTTCTTTGAGACAGTGTGTCAAACTAGTCCAGAAGTGTGACGGGGCGCAGAATGATCACTGGAGAGATCTACTCCCTGGAGAGCGGTTGTTGGAAGGCCATCTTTCGACGGAGGGAGAATGCACTGGAGAGATGCTTGCCAGAGAGCGATGAGCTGGAGAGATGTGTCATTGCGGAGAGGTTCGCTGCAGGTAGGGTATATTATTCCATTAACCACTTAGTTTGTATGTAGGTACGTATGTCAAATAGATCGGGGGTCGCCCTCCTTCACAGGACTTCATTAGAGCAAAGTCAAACGGTTCTTGATTTCTGAACGGCGAGAGTAGATACCCCGAAATAATACACTTGCGAAAGACGTCGATTCATACTACGGACACAATAATGAGGAATGTCGTTGCCTATTCATACTTCACTGATACTGCTAGGATTCATCATAATTTCCTCCGTTTTTGCTGCCGTATCACAGTGCTGCCGCTGCCGCAACCAATGCCAAAGCTTTGGTAACGACTTCATCAATGACCGTTCATTTTCCGGGTGTTCATCTTCAACCGGAGCTTGTTGCGGTGGCTGGGGATCAGGCGTACGCAATCCAAAGCTTCCCACACATCCTCCTTCGACAAATTCCCTAAATTCTGAAACCATACTACCAATCCAGTCCGAATAACCACCTGATACTCGCAGACCGAAGTGCTCAGCCAGTGGTATAGCGTCAAGCTTCCGCAAGCACTCGGGCCAAGCTGGGTGATCTGGATGAACTTGCGCGAGACGACGAAGGGAGTAGGTAGCATGGCTACAAATGTGCACCGCACAAATGGTGAAGAGGTTCTCGGGTTCGAAAATGTGTGCCGTGAACTGCTGTAAGACCTGGTGGTCCAACACATCAGGTGTCATCCGAACGATAAACGTATCCAAGATCTGTGGCAAGAGTCCACTGAATTGAATATCATCACCACGGAGCCTGCCTATCCGGTTGAGATGACACCCGGAAGCAAAATGAGAGAAAATCTGATTCACGACAGGGGCGAACCGCAAGAAATAAAGAATGAGTTCGTTTGATTCTTCATCCCTGAATGTCCCGGTCTTAGTATCTTGCAAAGCAATTTGGGCAAAGTTGGAGGCCATGGATGGTGTACACCAGTCCTCGGGAAGAAAACGAGGGCGAGGGGATGTTGAATGAAGCACCCGCAGAAACGTCACCAATGTGATGCACTGGTCTAGATCGCACATCGAAGCACCGCCAAACTCGTCCGATGTAATTAAAGTATACAGGAGCTTCAGCACCAAACAGCGGTTGCCATCTAGTTTGAAAGAAGGAAAATTGTTGTCAAGCAGAGACAAGTTATGGACATCCATATAAATCCCAATGTTCGACATAATCGTGCCGAAAAAGCTGTCCCTGAAAGGATTTGCCATGGGCACCTTCCAAATAGAAGGCGAGCCAGCCATTGCCACCAACGCATGGAGCCGTGCATCCTGAGGAGCGGGGAATTCATTGGCGGTGGGATCAGGATGGAAGAGGCTATCCTCCACATGCATGAAACACTCAAAAAAGGCATTGGCAATGTCTGGATACAGATGATGGTAAACGGCCGTCTGAAGAGATACAGCACGGTGGTCCTCATCAGAAATCGAACGAATCTTCATGTCATTTTTTGGGAAAAGGGGAGGTGGCTCGTAGTCGGCATGCCAATAGTCCTCAGGAATCATCAGGAATAAGGAAATCAGACCACTCTCTAGAGTGAAGGGTAGGAGCTCCTGGAGAAGACGGGCCCATACAATGGGTTGCAGGCAAAGCTGCTTATCTGGTGGTTCCATGAACTGAGCTTCGACTAGATTCGCAATCTCTTGGGGACGCAAAGGATTCCGGTAGTTAACACACAAAACCTCCATGTAGGTATCTGTGGACAGCCTATCTCTTTCCATCTTCCACCTAAAGGTCCACCAGGAGGGCGAGGGGATATTGAAGCGGAGGCTGATGCGAGTAAGGCGATCAATGATGCTTTCCTGGCCAATCATGGCCATCCGGTCAAAGTCGTCATCATTAAACATTTCTGAAAACCTCTCCATGTATTGCTTTAAAGGCTCCACGGACCGTAATGGTAAGGCACTGGTTGATTGGATGATGACATTCTGTACACTGGGGTTGGAGGACATGTTCGACAACCAGCCCAAGGCGTATACATCGAGGTCGTCAGCCCTGAGTTCAACGGCTGCATGCTCGATGTCTTGGAACTTGCGAGGAGGAGGCTTTGTGGGTGTTGAGGCTGATGAAACCAGAGTGATGAGGTGGATGATATAGGTGTAGGAAAGGAATATGTACTGCGACAGTGGTGTCTTATACGGGCACGAAGGGTACATAATCGGCAGGATGTTGCTGACAAAGTACGCAGCAAAGGATATAAATGTGATGGCTCCGACGACAGATGCGATCGTCACTTGTAGTGGGGCGAGGAAAAGCACCAAACCCACTAGAAATATACCAAGCGACGCACTCAGAAGAACGGGTAACGATCCAATGATGAGACCCACACCCCATTGCTCCAGCCCCATGTATCGAAACTGACGTACGTGACATCTGTCCCGAGGGGTCCCTGATGGAACAGCGATGTATTGGTGAATCCACTGTTTTGTCAGGACAGCGAACAGGGCAGTAGCGAGACTGAATGAAAGACTGGTGAACCACAGTCCATTGACTAGCGAATCGGATATTGTAGGATAGAAGTCCGAGAAAGGAGTGAGATCTGAACGAGGAACATTGTTGACGGGAGTACCGTTGGCCGCTGCACGCTGGACATCAATGAGCTCGAACAGAAGTGTTGCCGTGACTTGACCGTAATTGACTTGAAGATTCTGTGATGTTTGAACGACGAACGTAGTAACCACGGCTGAGAAGAGACCGGCCTATACAAAATGAATAAAGAAACAATAGCTGTTAGATAAAGCACTCACGAAAACGAGCAAAACATCTAATCCGTCCCTCCATCCTTCCAACAACTCAATGTCAAATGCACCGCATTCTTCAAGGTATGTCCTCCATACCCTGGCAAGTGGACCCAGTTCCTCATACCGCTTATCCTCCGGAAATCTCTGCTCATAGTCAAATGGGTCATTCCCTTTGCTCTCAGTGAGATATGCCGCCAATACAACAATGAGCGAACATACCTCCGACCTGAAATCCACGTTGCTGCATGCCAAATACACTGCGAAGTAACTTGCGCCATCGTGGCAAGGAATAAGCAGTTGAATTCTCATTTATGTCTAGAGGCTGGGAATCGTCCGCAGGATCCGCCGACGTCCCTGTGTTGCCTTGAGTGTCATGAGCTGGCTTCGCCGGCTGTTGAGCCCCAGGCCGGAAACCGCCCGCAGGATTATCCGACGTCCCTTGAGTGTCATGGGGTAGTCTTTGGAGGTTTTCGTCGTCTCCGCCTGGTACGGTATCGATGGAAGGCATGACTGTCGAGTGGTATGAGGAGAAGAAGAACTCGCTAGGCACCGAGGCTGTATCGTTGGACCCACGGTGCCTCCGGTCGGACCGTGATAACCGTCAAGGACATGGATCCAGGATAACCATGTAAAATGAGGCTAGTATGGGCAGAGGTCCTCTCTGCTTGCGCCATCGTTGATCGCGGCCAATTCTGCTTTGACACGAGAGAGTGAGACTGAGAGGTGACGGAGGGAGGCCACGCCAGGCCACGGAGGGTGACGGTAGTTCGGTGATTAAGTCCCAGTGAAAAGTCAGTCGAGCCAGGTTGAGCGAAATCAAGCCAAAGGGAAAAGGTCGACGGGGCTTCATCACGCTCGCCGTGGCTTCGAAATGTGAACCCTTTTTCAGCCCGAATCGAGCCGTTTCGAGCTGTATCGGTCAATCTCGTCCAGTTCCTTTAGGCTCGATTACACTCCATTTTATTCCCGTTGGCTATTATATACACATACAGTGTAATTACACCGGCTAGGAATATCCTAAACGCCCCAATCTGGCAGCTTTGCCTCGCTATACACCCCACAATCATTTCTGGGTGGTGCTGCACCGTTTGCAATACGAAAATGACCCTGAGTGTTATATCAACGCTGTGATAACAGACAAGATGGTCGGGAATACTCACAAAAGTTACGATACAGACACCGTATAAAATGAAGAGAATGGCTTTTATAATGATAGTCAGATCACTGCGTCACACAGATATACAGAATATAACGTACCAATGCCACTCCGTTCAAGATTTTACCGAGACGGCAGATGAAATCACTACCTCGTTGTGAGTATCCGTGACAAGGAATAACACGATAAAGACATACATTCAGCGCCAAATATCCTGCTATCCGCCCAAACGCGACAGCGTAAGCATAAACTGATGTTGCAGGCATCGAAACAGAGCGCATATATCCACCTTTTGCGAGCCAGTTGCAGTCCAAAGTATCGTGCTCGCAAGTGTTGCGGTCCACTTCGCTGGCAGAAGCAGAGTACATAGGAGAAAGGATCAAATAGCAAGCAAGGACTCCCACTTGGAGGCGTAAAATGACGGTGGTGACGGCGTATATGCTGCAGGAGGCGACGGCATGGTGGTGGTAAAAGAGAAAGAGGTATCGATCACGTCACCGGCAGCTGCCCTGCGGATAAATACACGTGACTAGATTCGAACTTATTTTGCATTAGCCCGCAAATCGTTTGGATGAATGAGGTTATGAAGTTCTACAGAGACGGTGCATCAGATATGGTGAGTGGACGAAGCTTGTGTTTAGTGCGCGTCGCCGTGTGGCCGTTTGATTTGGCTCGATCTCGCTGTATGGAAATCTGCGCAGCTTGATTTGGCTCAGACTGGCTCGACGGAATTTTCACTGGGATTAAGTGCTCGCCCCAGATAGATTTAGCCATGTGAGATCCGATCATAAAACCCAGAATGAACGCCCATACTAGTATCCTCATTTTAGACGATCTCCTTCAGTATCAATGTCGTTTGTCCCTACACGCTGCCTATTCCTTGCCCGTCGTGTCGTTCAAGAACAGTGTATCTCAACGCGACGATGCGTCGGACAAGACTAACATCTTCCAGCACAACGACAGCGTCACCCTAGGAGATTTCGTACAGACGCCTTGCAGGCAATTTTTCTACAACGCTAAGAATGTAACCTACGCCGTGTATCCCTGTAGCGATCAGACAACCCGGCCTTTCCCAGAGGTGCCTGATTTGCAAAGTGCAGGTGGTGTCGGGACTAGACAGGGCTAATTAGCTGAGCTTTCTCCTACGCTGTGTGATGCGCACCGACGACTTTAGACAACGCGTCACCACGGATCCCGATTTCACCCAAAGCAAGCATCAGCCCTCCGTGGAACTTATTGCAGGGGGCTCACCCTCAGCTTCCAGCACCAGCGCTCCAAATTTTTAACCCACGTCGTCTGCAGGGACGATAGAGCAGGGAATGACAAAGCGATACGAGGGACTGGGCCTGTTTGTCAGGGTATGGAGAACGTACCTGCGCTGGATTTGACTCGAGATGCTGGAAGGTTTCGTGAGTGCGATATTCAAAATCCATCCTTTCGTCACTCATGTTCGTGTCCTAGAACCTTCAATTTGTTCGAACTTGGCGTGCGTCGCTTCCTTCTCGGATTTTTCCAACCCCACGCGCCAGCCTCTGTTCACAGCCTTGGATCCACCGGTGTGTGTCAATTCCGGTACATGTCACCAATTCCAAGTTCGTTTGCTCTCCAAGGCCGCGAGTACTAGCTTAGATCTGGGGCGGTACTATCCTCGTCACAACACATCCTCCTCATTCGTCTACGTCGCTGGTCGGATATCACTACCCTTTCTCTCGGCACCAAGAAGCCGACTCGAACCAGTCTGCCATCTCCCAGCCCAACACCGGAGGAGATTACGCAAGAATGCGACCTACTGTAACGCCATCTTCACCCCTCGGATCCTAGGTGAGTTCTCTCGTATGTTATGTGATGCGTACAAGCTTATATCCTTCGGACAGTATCATCATCCTCGAACCTTCCCTACTGACAACGGTCAGCGATTTCGCCCCAAACAACGTGAGCAAGCATCAGGCCTCCGTGGAAGGAGGTAGTGGTAGGCCCGAGATCCTCCAGATCCGTGCGACTCCCTTTCAACGAACACCGAATTCTTGATCTTACATCCGGCAACATCGACCCCCCTCCTCCAATCAACGCCTGTCTATGCAAAAAAGAGTTTTGACTCCACATCATGTTCAACGGCGAGCAGCGGAGGATCGTATCGGGATGAGTTCCTTCCTTCCTGAAAGGACGCCGCCGTATACTAGTAGAAATCGAGATGGATGCAGTTTATTTGAGAGCCATGTTTATACTATTCGGTCGGAACGACATGTTGAGCGTGATGGAGGATTGGGCACCGAATGGCTCGTCTCCTCGGTGCTGGAATTCAACCTTTAAGCATATTTTTGGTAACCGTAGAAACACGGGGAAATACTACAACTTTGTCTGCGTCTTTTTCATTCTGAACCTTATCCAATCGCCGAGGCTTTCTGCCGTTCGCGAAGCATAGGTTCTTCTCTATCGCTTAGTTGGGCCCCCTGTCTCCCTCTTTCAATGCTACCCGATGTTTGCTTTCGATGGTACAAGGCACACGTTCTATTACGCGGACTCGGCGCTTTCACATCGAGGGGTCTTTATTTACAATCTAACGCGACTCAGTTTTTTATTAAAGGACCATCCGTTTTATTCAAGGGAAATAGATACACGCCCGAGTGTCGAATGAGTGCAAGAGCGAGGGAGAGGCATAAAACTGATGTGACGATAGAATAGAGACCGGGCCACGTCCGAGACCGTCACATATACGGGATGTTCAAGTAGGAGGTACTACCCCGGCGCATCCCTTCCTCTTCCCGTATATCGGGACAGAAGACGTATTCTGCACGACGAAGAAGAGTGGGCCCGTGGCTTTCGACATGCGGGGTGGAACGAGAAGGAGGGTAAGATGGTGCCGACTATTCCGCGCACGTTTCAAAGTGAAGATCACGGCGACCAAAGACAAGAACACGTCGTTGTCCCAAAGAGCTCCTGCTATCTTGCCTGACTTGATTTAATGGACGGAGAAAGGGCGTCCTAGAACAGAATCTTCCAGCGTCTTGTTTTCCCTCGTTGAATCAGTATGGTCAAGTCAAATATTAATAATAAGTACGTATCCCGTATCCTACCAAGAGCATGTCAATTAAGAGTCTGAGCAAATAAGAAGTGATCTTTTCTTCTTGCAATTGTGGTCCATCATGAAACAAAGAAGGTACTTCACCACTGGTAAGAAATCCTCGAGTCCCCCATCAGCTTCTCCATCTCCCTGGTTTCCATCCCTTTCCGAATACTTTTTGTGTCGGTGTCGATGATCAGCTCATTGGCGCGAAACGCCGCGAGCCATGAGTAAACGTCAAAGCCACGGTGAGGAACATGGAAGGGAAGCGTTGGTACGAAGAAGCCTGCGATGACTCCAACGCACAGTACAGTTATCAGAAGACTGACCATATACAAAGTGTGGATCTCGGCATAGGCAAGGACACGGTCGGGGTATTGGCGTGCAAGTGTATCGGCAGATCCTGCAAAGTAGGGCAGTACGTTGGTGGCATCTGCCCGGGCTCTTGCCTGCGCAAACAATTCGCCGGAGAGCTCGGTATATCTATAGGGCCCCGTGCCATTTGTAAAAGAGATCAACTGCAAATTGATATCATTATCCGCCGCCTATGTGAGTGACTTGGAGAAAGGATCCTGACCGTTGGAGATGAAACATAAGAGGCGTCTCTTCCATTGTCCTGGAAGTTAAGGTTCAAGAAAGAAATTTGGTACAGTCATAAACTGACGAACCTTGATCATCTGATTAACAGAATTGCCGTGCAAAGTCTCGTACACGTATTTCAGCTCTGTCGAATTTAACTGTCGCTTCACGTTGGAACCCGTCACGGCGTTGCCTGTTCGTTTCTCTTCTGCTGAAGAATCCGTGATCTCCTTATTCTGACTGATAATGCCCGTAGATGAGGGTACCCCGGTGGTAGAGTTGTACGTTTCTACGATGTACGGCTCGTATAGCTCCAGGCAAACAGCGGCGTCATAGCCTATCCACGTTTCTCTCCCATTTTCATCGAGGACATATTCGTCGCTATATGTCGCGAAAGTACCGTTTAGGGCATAGGTGGTGTTTAACCGAACTAGTACCCATTCAATGGATACCCAGCCAAAACCTTCTTCTCCTAGATGAGAATGTCATCGGTCAAAGAATCAACACAATAATTGGTGTGGGCCTACCCATTGTGACAGGATTGCTTTTAAGAGTATGGGCAACACCGTTGTCGGTGAAATATGCTATACGTAGACGATGTTATATAGAAATTTGATACATGACAAACCATCTCATACCTGCGAATGCGGTACCGTTAACGTCGACAGTTGAGGGTAGAGTATCGTTCAGCTGGAGTACGGCCGTCACGTTGTCTTCCCGATAAGAAGAGAATGCGAGACGGTCGAGACCAAAAGAAGAAAATAAAGTATTTATCGTTTCCCGAGGCGTGAATAGGTACGTGATATTATTGAAAGACCTAGGGATGCTGTGGCCGGAAACATAAGTGCCATAAGCGTTAATGAATCCTGTGGACGTACATATTCTTCGACCCATCTGGGACCTTCTCACAGTGAATTCTGATACCCCATCGCGGATATCTTGGTAATATTCGTCAACGGACTGGAAAGTGTATTATAAGAAAGCAAGTTTCACCTTAAGAAAGATCCGCGTTCCACAGCATTTGCAATCAAGGAATCGGTGGCGACACTAGCAGAATCGGTGCCCAATGTAGGTGTGGTCATATTTTCACTCAATGTCCCAAATCCACTACCGTCTGGAAGAAACTGGGAGAGGCTTGCTTCAGAGAAATATACAGTGTCGTCATTCCACGGATAGGATATAGCAGTAGGGAGCGATCGATGTGCAGCGAACGGGGATAAAGTCCACGTCAGTGTATAGTCCTACAATATAACGTTGAGTGACAGAAAATATAGCCTGAAGGAAGAATTGACATTGAATGCTGACGCGAGAGCAGCAGTGTTTGATATATCGCTCTCTGATAAGTCACCTTTTACTGTGACCTCCTGGTATTCGGTATGTTGATGCTGAGGAAAGGTGAGATCACATTGGAGACATGGATATATATCTAGAAATAGCTCACCGATACGAATGTCGATATATTGACTATCCGGCCAAAAATAAATGTCAGCGATGCTGCGAGGATGACATTGAGTAAGAAAAAAAGAATGGCCAGGGACCACGGGCGCTTGCTAGACACGATCGCTTTAGTTACCTAAAAATTGGACACGCCCAAAGAGAGACTTACTCATAATGTTGACGCTCCCTCCTAGTGGTCCCTGGGTACATGAACCTCGACCACAAGAGTTGAAGCGCTGGCCAAGCACTTGTCGGATCACGCGAAGGAGCCGCCAAATCGTTCAGCCTGATCCCTGGGGCGTCACTGATACGCGATTGGTGGATAATCATGGCCCAAGCTACGTTACAGATGGTAAGTATCCCTGTATGAATGACAAGCACTAGTACGCACTCGCAGCTTCCAGGAATGGCCTAGCCAGTGAAAGAAGGCTAAGACCTAACGCGAAACCAATAGCACCACAGCCGACACTGACAAAAAGCCGGCTCCAAAACAGTGTCTTGTTACGTGCAATTAGGACGAATAGGGTTAGGATGGGGTATGCAACCAGACAGAGAATAACGTGGATTATTATTTGCGGCCATTCTGAAGCTTCAAAACGAGTCTTTTCGACCGTGTGATGCTTTTGTTGCTTGCCGATGGGCGAAGCGCCTACTGATGGCGCCCTTAGTGAGGCATTATCGGCAGAAGGAGGTGAAGAGTAATGTTTGTCATATAACTCCGTAGCATCAAAGATTTCGTCTTCGAACAACATGGATTCAGATACAGCTGTGAAGTCTGAGCTGCAGCTTTCAAGTGATGCATAGCTCGGGTGCCTCCTGTCGAACCAAGGAAGCGAAAGCTTTCTTGGACTAAGCGGTGAGATGAAGGCACGACCCCGGTCTGAGGAACGGCGAAAGCGGTTTGGAACGAGATGAATGTCATCATTGGTCCGACTAGGGACGTTGTTGTCGTATGTGTCATGACGAGGCAGGCTGCTGTACAAACTCGGGCCTGATTTCGGCGAGGACTGTGGGAACAGGACACAATTCGGAGGAGGTGAAGGAGTATCCATAGCAGAATGAAAGAGAAAGAAAAACGAACTGGAAAGCGAAGGATGAAAGAGAGTCCCACTCGAAGCGCGCGCATGCGCCGTTTTATGAGACCTACTTTCCTCCTACCATATTCGGTGCGTGTGAGAACTGTTTGAACCAAGGGCAATCCAGGGTCCCTCTTCTTCACGCGTCACAGAAGATGATTTCTAGGGTCTCGAACCCTGACTTAAGCGCGATGCCGTCAAAAGCGGAGCAGGACAAAATGCGCATCTATAAGCACTCCAAAAAGATTGCGGCATCATCAAACATAGAGTGTGGACGAACGGTGGAGCTACAGCTCCGCTACCTTATGCTATTTCTTCTTTTTCATCGAGGTGGAAGTATTGCCACTATCGTCAATTGAGTCTTGACACTGCCTTCCGTTTCCGTTTCTGAGGTTCCGCGGACTCTGCAGGAGCAACAAATGCCTCTGCACGTTCGATGCGACGCTTTTCTGTTGCGTCAACTTGCTATTACAGGACGGCATCGTCAGGTTCAGAATTGTGAAGAAATCATGGGAGTGACGAACTTTTTGCGACGTTTGAGGAAATACTCTCCTGGTTCGAGTGGCAAATCGACCTGATAGAGAAAGAAAAAGGAAACCTCTCGAGGAAGGCGGGAAGGGAGTATACGGTTTCCTGGTCGCCTTTGACGTTGATGCTTCGGGTAAGCCAGCTGTAGCGCGCGGGTCGTTCTGTGTCTGCATTTTTTTCATTCCGCTTGGGAGGCTTTTCTTCGTTGTTTTGACTGACGTCGATCTATGAACGAAAGATCCAGTGTATACGCTATTCCCTAGGAAGTGTAATATGAGTACCCGGAAGGAATGATATCGATGAGGGGCTCGGTGCGTACCAAATGCTAAAATAGTGCACTCGGGGCAACTCAATCGTAAGCTGCATTTCCCGACGCCAGTTCTCCTTCCGCCGAAACAGATCAGAGCCATTGAGAATGAGGCATCACTCGTGTGATAGGCGAGCATCGTTTCTACAGCGGACCACGCCGTGTAATGTGATGATGGGAATACTACGGAATGAGTGCCAGGAGTTCTCCATGGAGCAGAGTTCGGTCTATTCGCTGGTCTCGGTTTTCATTTGGGAGAGACGCCCAATTGGCTGCGACGAAAATGCTTGAGCCTGGGGTTTGGGTACCCGTTCACAATCTACTCGTGCGTAAACTTTAGATGGGAGAGATGCGGGGAACGCTATACAGCACACAACTACCCTTCGTCTTCCAACGTTAGCAAAGATAAGAATTCAGAGGGAAGCAATCGTCTGGAATCTCTCCCTCCGTAGCTTGAAGGCAAGAGTCGCTGGGAGTGAGATCCGGTCAACATGGGGCATGTATCGGTCTCTCCGTCATGCTTCGGGGATTGCTCGATATGGACAACAGATGTATTCTTCGAGGTGCAGAGACATTAGACTGCATCTATGCGTAATCTCAAAGCAACGTCCTTTGAGGGAAGGTTGTCTGAGTGCCCAAGGTGGAGGTAGACTACAAAATGGGTAAATTCCTAGGCGTGAGGTAAAGGGAAGGGACCTACCCATCCCGAAGAATCTACCACCGCGTGCGACCATCCTACCCCCTTCACCTTGGTCCTGCCACAGGTCTTGCTCGTTCCATTGTAGTTCCATTCAACAGCGCAGTTTCAACAGAGAGGTCACCATTTGAAGGAGAGGGTCGGACTATGGATTGATGAGTGGCCAAGATTAGCTGTCAACGAGATAAAAACCAATCACCGTTTCCCGTAATACAAGCAATGATAGCTTGGTAAAAATCATGGTATTCACAGAAATGTTTTCCCGTGTCGGCGCGCCACGATGTGCTAGTCTCCGGACGCGTCGTCGCGTTCATCGGTTCTCATCATCTCGTTCTGTTGACAGAGTTCGTGATCGCGCGTTGCTGGCGAAGGAGCCACTCGTCGTCAACGGAGCGCACGGGAAACTGACAGGGGTGGTCGAGACTGAATTAGGATTAAAAAAAGGCATCAGCCGGAACATCAGTGAACTCACTTTGAATACCCAGTTGGGAATCTTCGACGCCCTCTCTTGTTCCCAAGCTACACCGTCGCCGATGACTTCAGTATAGGCCTACGTGCCAATTGGCGAGATGTGGACTACATACAGCGCTAAGAAAAAGAAACAAAACGATACTTAGAGGATTCGGGCTCACCATCACGCTCGACGATTAGTAGACGCCAACGGGTTGGGGTGATGGCAGTCAATCCAATCACCAGGCTGCGTCACGAGATCAAGCTCAAGGCGCGAAATTTCTAGCCGAGTAGCACGGTGGGCCCGACGTCTTGCTCTGCTAGACATCGACGGTGAGAAAAGGAGACCAGGGAATGCGAGATGATGGCCCGGGCGTTGATCGCCGGAATAGTATGTTTGGCTCGCTGGTGTCGAACCAAACAATCCAATCTTGCCTCCCATCCGTCATGCAACCTCGGTCCTCGTCCTTCACTCTGGTTCAAGTTGCTTCCCCGGGTGATGCTTGAACATTATGTGAGTGGTATTCTATGCGTATTCTGTGTGGTATTCACGTTTCAACTCAGCCCAACTATTTTGACCGCGGAAATCAAGACCAGATATTAGGCATTTATTTGCCCGAGGCGAGCGAATGCGCGCTGAAGAGAAGGTCCTTAATCTTGAATCTGGAACGGGAATGCCCTCACGTGGATCCTGGGTGAGGTTTCTCGCTTGCTAAATAATATATACACCCTTACCTTCACACAGGTCTCCATACTTGTCCTTACGTGATGAATGACCTCTCTCTTCCGCCAAAGAAGCCCCAGCCACCGACTAAGCTCTTTTTGCCCTAGACGACTCAATTTTACGACGAGACGGTGTCCGCGGCGATCCTAAGTGAGCACTTTCGCATGTCAAGCGGTGTGCACATTCTGACCATCACCTTCCAGTACACTCCCTGCAAGGACGTACCCCGCTCGCAGCTCGCAACGACAACGTCTTCCTCCCGGTTTTGCACAAAGACGATGTGCCGGGCAAGCGGCGGGACGAGGTTGCGCTCGACGATGACGGGAGATGCGAGCATTTGGAGGGAGGTGTTTGTAGGAAGTGACGGGTGGGTTCCCTCTCTCTTGCTCATAGTCAGGGGTATTCATGCGGATCCAGATCTATTTGACCAACGCGACGTGGGATGTTCGAGTTCGCAGAGGGACGTCGTACCGTCATCTGGCGAGCAGTCGAACGGCGTCAGGGATGGGTAAGTCCTTCCCGTTCACTCACATTTCCAGGCGTTTACCCTCCCGTTATCCAAGCAGGAGCAATTTTGGCTCGAAACGACGTATCCTCATCGACCCGCGAGCAAGCGCATGACGGGAATGGGGGTTGCAGGAGGAGGTATAGCTGGAGACGCGTGGTGTCATGCGCGCACTCCTCGATTCTCTACTCAAAACGGTGACGTCACGCATTACGATGATAGAAGTTGGGGACGCTTCTTACGCATCCGAGGAGCACGCCGATACTGAGGCGTCACCGACCAAACCTCGGCTCATGGAAAGGGCTGCCACAGATTCCGCACTGGTCGTCAATGGTCCCGGTAGTGGGGTCGTTAGCAGAAGTGTCAGCGGTTCTTCGGCATGTTCCGATCCTCCGCCCCTTCTGCCTAAGGATAACATACGCTCTCGTGAGGCCATGATATTAGAGAAACGACGCGAGATGAGAAGGATGGAAGAAGAGGAAGAGGAAGAGTTTTTAAGTCGTGCAGCGAAACGAGACGATCACCTCACAGTCACCACAGGAAGACCCAGTGAGAGACGCAGTCGAAACTCTGGAGATGCCGAAGGTATTCGGGGGGAAGCGGCGTGGTTCCGACGGAAAACTACTAGATGTCGTGTCACCCACGAGCGATGATCCTCTTGCTCATTGAGAAGGAGTTGAAGAAGTTAGAGGGACCCAGTAAAAGCGTATGTTCTTTGCCACGTCTTTCTGCACCATACTGATGCTACCATAGAAATATCATGTCCGACAACACGAAGGGACCATCTACGCGTTGTCAGGTTCACATATGGCTGGCTCAGGTGATGTGAATGCTGGAAAGGCATGGCGGCCGGTGCGGAGGCCGTCGGATATGGTGAGTTGTCTTCGAACTGAGATAGGCCTATCATTCACATTGTGCACAGAACGAGTACGCGAAACAAATTAAAGAATACTTGGCATTGCGCGGTATCGGGTGCCAAAGGAACCGACAGCAGTATCCTGCACTCCGAACAACAGTATGCGTTTTGTCACAACGCCCGAGTGCAAATTTACTACGAATAGTGCCATCAACCAAGAATTTGAACTGTAAGAGCAGCATATTATTATTTGAACCCGCTCTGACCCTCATTGCAGAATGGAGCATAGCAAACTGGAATTCACGCTCACCTTAAAGATCCGTTGGGACCCTCATATTATCGCTCAGTTCAATACCGTCGTACCACCACCACCCCAAGTTGTAGCTCCACCGCCTGTCATCACCCATACATCCTCAAAGACGGGCATGCGCAGTTTTCTCTCTTCGTCTCCAAAAAAGTCGAAAGAGAAACTGAAGCATCCTGTTCCCTGTGCCGTGGAGGCGCCTGTTGCACCAGCGACTCGCCGAGAACCTCGCGCGCCACCTGAAGCCGTACGGGACTCTTGTGCGGGCGTTCATTGCGTTCAAAGACGTTGCGCACGACTATTCGAAACTGCGTTTCCATTGATCGGACAGCGCCTAGAGCCTGGCAATAAGGTCTCAACGTTACAAGTCGGGGGAATTGTGCTGCAGATTTTCAGGTTGCCACCACTGCCCGGCGTCACACCGCCGCAAAGTCTTGAAGAATGGTACCACGGCTTGCGCCATATCAACTGGCACAAGGTCACCTACTTTTGAGGGTAGTCTCACACAGAGCGGAGGAGAGTGTAGTGTCAGTGTTCTGCTGAATTTCGCGTGTATCTGCTGAATTTCTTTTCCAGTCATGGCGCCGTGGACAGCTTCGGGTTATGGGATCCAACCTCGTCGCTTTCAAAGAGTGACTGCGACCATTGACCTTAAGAAAGCGACGGCTATTGAAGATGATTTACCAAAGGAGAAAGCGTTAAGTCCTGGTGCCCGTAGTCGATACGCTGACGAGTATGATGGAATGTACGGGGTGGAGCGCTCATTTCGTTTGATTTTCCCTGACGATGAGATTGTATTCTTCGCTGATACGGACGAAGGAAAGGCACGATGGTACGAGCTTCTTTTCCGACATTTATGGCGTTCTGTTTATGTCTTATCAGGTTGGATGTATTCCGTGCCCTTGTGCAGCTCGTGTAAATACCTTCTTACCGACAATGCTAATCAATACGACCTTGGCACTATTATCCGAATCTCACAACCTTTGATGGATGTGTATCGATTCTGTAGGTTGGCGCCAGCATCTGTTGTTACAGATCTGACGGAGTTTATTGTGGGTGCGGAATGAGTTCTCGCTCTAGAATCTTGACCGGGACCACGTATGGGCCGTTCGGCGGTTCTTCGTGACTGCTAGTAACGCCCTCTAGGAACTCGTCGTTCAAAGCATCATTCGCCGTATTAGATCGTTGCTTTGGCTGATACTGCATGTGGTTCACATAAGTCGTGTCTGTGTAACTCAAATGTTTGATTATTTTTCAATGTGACCACTGAATATCTACGACTTCCGCGGCATGATTTGTTCACATCTCACCAGCCCTTGATGGACGCCCATGACCATCACGGTGTCTGTCATCGCCGATCTGACCGGAGGCATCGAGGGTGTTACGATGCAGCCTCGCGGCTGCCTAATCAGCTCTTCTTTCTCTCCCACCACTTGAGCCATGCCTTCCCTCCGTCCTGCCCAAGACGGCGACGATGAGATCCCACAAGGACCCAATGATACTCAGGGTGGCACAAGGACACCGGATGATACTGCCGACGATTCCCGGCCTCTAGACATAAACGAGAAGTCAACAGCTTATTCCTTGCCACGATGGCGCAAGTTACTTCGCAGTGTATTTGGCATGCAGCAACGTGGATCTCAGGTTGGAGGTATGCTGGCTTGTTGTTGTATTGACTGCATATCTAAATGAGTGCACAGGGAATGATCCATTTGATTATGAGCAGAGATTTCCGGAAGATAAGCGGAATGAGGAACTGGGTCCATTTGCTAGGGTATGGAGAACATATCTCGAGGAATGCATTAGGTTTGATGCTGAGATGGCAGAAGGATGGAGGGATGGATTGGATGTCTTGCTGGTTTTCGTAAGTATTATATTCAAAGCTATAATTTCTTTACTTATAGTCATATAGGCTGGTCTTTTTTCTGCTGTGGTCACTACCTTTGTTGTTCAAACATCACAGAGCCTTCAAGTTGACTATGGACAGGTCACAGCAACACTTCTGTTTGAGCTCATTGATGTCCAGCGTGCGGCAGCCAATGGTTCTTTTGTCAATGATGTACCTCGCTCAGACCTTACTCCCTTCTCCAACTTCCATCCTACAACATCTGATTCATTGGTCAATGGACTGTGGTTTACTAGCCTTTCATTCAGTCTTGCTACAGCTCTGTTTGCTGTCTTGACAAAACAGTGGATTCACCATTACATTGCTGTTCCATCAGGCACCCCTCAGGACAGATGTCGTGTACGTCAGTTTCGATACATGGGACTGCAGCAGTGGGGTGTGGGTTTCATCATCGGAATGCTACCTGTTCTCCTAAGCTTGTCACTTGGTATATTTCTTGTGGGTTTGGTTGTTTTCCTTGCCCCACTGCAAGTAACAATTGCATCTATTGTTGGAGTTATCACATTTATATCATTTGCTGCATATTTTGTCACCAACTTCCTCCCTATTATTTACCCTTCATGCCCATACAGGACACCATTGTCCCAGTATATCTTTCCTCTCTATGCATACATCGCTCATAATGGCTTTTTTATCTCATCACTCTCAACCAAGTCAAAACCTCCCATTTGCACACTCCAAGATGCTGAGCATTCTATTGTGGAGTCCAGTAGAGATGAGATGGATGTACATGCATTGGCTTGGCTGTTTAACATGTCCTCCAACCCCAGTGTGCAGACCATCACTCTACAGTCAATTGGGGCTTTGCCACTGACATCTATTAAGCATCTAAACGAACTTGATAAAGGATTCTCAGAGTTGTGGAAGACCCTTGCCACCACTATATTACTCTCACCTCTTGAAGAAGGTAGATTTGACCGTCTCACTCGTGCAAGTTTTCGTCTTCGCACCAAATACAAATATCTCTCCAAGGAATTGCTAAAACGAGAAAAGAACCGGCTGTCTCCTGAAGTCTATGCAGAGCTTTTGAGTGTCTCTCCCAGTTATTTAAAGATTTCAAATCTAGTCAAAGCTCAGTCTATGGAATCAACAGACAAGTGTCTTCATTTGCAGCCCATAGTATGGGGCTATCTTCTTCAAAAGGCCTTAGCTGTTGATATATTCAGTTCCAAAGATTTTGACTATAGTCTGATTCAGCTTTTATTTCATAAAATTCCCTCATTTTATTGGAATGCCAATTATATACCTCTTGATTATCTTAAGTTTAGTAGAGGGACAATTTGTTCAACTTCTGACAGAGATGAATGTAGTCTTAGCACAGCTATTGACAAGTATTTGTATCCATATGTTGCTGAGATCATCTTCCACCGCATCATAAAAGCATGGGACAGCATTTTTTATTCAGATGTTGCACATGAATTTCCTAAACCTCAGGATCAACGGCTACATGGACTATTGACAATGGCTAGCTCACCTTCTGTTCAAAAGTTGCCTATTACCAATCCTGCTTTCAATAGTGTTTTTGGCATGGTTATGTTGAATATTAGAACATATATGGATGTTGATGGGTTTTATCTATTCCATGACAAGATGCCTTTTTTCAAACTAGATAATAATCGTCAAATTGTGTTGAAGCTTTTATACAAGTTAGTTTCATCAGAAGTGTTTGGCAGTGATTCAATACAAAGTCTAGATCAGCATATCACATTAGTAACATTTCTGCGGATACTTAAGTCAACATCTCATTTTCTTCCTGAGAACTGGTGTACATCATCTATGGCTTCCAAGTTTGTTCAAATTGCTTTTCAGAATAAGACCTGGATATGTCAGAAGGATAGTGATTACAAGATCTGGTTAGAATCAGATGAACTTATTTGTTATTTCTTGAAATTTGCTCCTACTGTGAATCAGACAATCTCTCATTTTCTTTCTGATGGTCATCTTGACAAGATAGGCAATCTCCATGATGATGATATTACAGGCTACATAAACCTGCAAGAGATTCTAGAGACCTTGATTGTACAAATGACATCTGATGCATTGGATGATAATATTTTAAAACAGTCTATGAAACACATTTTCAAGCCTGAGAATCTCTTCACAATTTGTGCAGTATATATCATTCATAGTGATTACTCCAGCCAGTGCTATTTTCGTCATCTTGCACAAGTAGATCCAAAACACACAGCCTGGCCTGAGTGCTTGCAGAAGCTTGATACTATTTCTGAGCACTTTGGTTTGCAATTTGATAGTTTGGGCCCAATTCGCTATCAGACCATCTCAAATTTTAGAGAATTTATTGAAGGAGGATGTGTGGGAAGCTTTGGACTGGATATGCCTGATCTCCAGTCACAGCAACAAGCTCTGGTTGGAGATGAAAATCTGATAAATGAATCATCTTTGAGGAAGTCATTATCAAACCTTTGGCATAGATTGCAGCAGTGGCAGCATTGCAATACAGTGGCAAAAACAGAGGAAATAATGATGAATCCTAGCAGTGTTGGTCAAGTGTAAATAGGTGACAGCCTTCCAAGATAATGTTAAATGTACTCATAGTATGAAATTACTACCATAAATTGATGTCTTTCACAAGTGACAAGTGTGTTATTTTAGAGAATCTACTCTTATTATTCAAAATAAACATGATAGTTCTCTGCATTGTTGCTAGTCTAATGACTATACCAAAGACACATTAATGCAATAAGTGGCCTTCTCTCACTTCCTTTCTTGAAGCCAATGTCACTTACAAGGACAGGAACAAGGTAAGAGTGATAGTAATTTGGGTACAGTACATTAGACATATGTTAAAGATCCAGTAGAGTTGAGAGAGAGGCATATACTTGATGTAACAATGAAATAGAGACATCACATATGAAACTGTTCACCAAAAGTTCAGAATAAGTAGACCAGTGCATACATCTGACAGTAGTTGCTCCATGGCATCATACTCTAGGGCTTGCTCAATATGTCTTCTCAGGACAAAGACATCAGCAGTGAGAAGAAAGTAGAATAAAAATACTACTTCAAATGATGAGCTTCTTGCCAATGCAGAACAAAAAGTAATGGTCACATGAATGCCAGAGACCTCTGGTCAAAGAAACTGATGAGAGAAATGAGCCGGCCAGGATGAGAGCCCCATGGACATCCTGATAGATAACTTTTCAAATTAACAGTTGCTGCCTCCCCTTTGTCTGACAGAATGCAACATTAGCAAAGACATTGTCTGGAATGTCTTCCAAGGCTAGAACAAGTGAGAGCTGGCTAATGAACTAATTCCAGGACTGCATGTGCTGCTAGTCCATCTCCATCATACTTCCAGGCTTGATTCATGCACTCAGGACAAAAGGGGAGGGGATGAAAGGACATTGACACAGTGGAGATTTGAAGCTAGTGACATCACTTCTTTCCATAGGTCAAACTTGATTGTTAAGTACCATTTGATCCTGCCACCAGCACTCAACTTGTAAAAGTCAACAAGTGTTCCCAATGCAGACTTGCAACAACAAATGTTCAAAAAATACATTTCCCGTACCATCTCTACTCAAAGGTAAGCAGCATAGAATGCTTGTCTGTATAGGTAGCCTTCCCAAAACCTGGACAAGACCAACCGAAATGCCATATCCTGACTCTACATCTTCCGCAGGTCAAAACAGGCATACTGTCACGATTTATTCACTTTTTTACCTTTTTACTTACCTAATCATGACTCTGGACCGGTCGGACTGCTTATCGACACCAGCGCTTGGCATTCCCATGCTATCGCTCCAACGTCACATGCCCTCGCTTTGATATCGCGTAATACTCCACACTCTCCCATGCAATCTACAACGCGCGACTTATACGTATATCTTCACGTTCCGTATTTAAGTAGTAGCTCTCACAGCATGTACCCCAGCCTCGAACTAACTTTAATCTATACTGAAACTATTGCTTTATTCTTGGCTGACAAACTAAAAGACTTAGCCAGGACGCCTATTGCTAAAGGGAATCATTGGTGATTGTCCGAGCGCGAGACAGCCGACGTTTGTCCTTGATAGGAATTCAGGTCTAATAATTAGTTCGAGGCTTTACCCTTGCTCCTTAACCGGAGCCAACAGATGACGGTAACATTGGATATCTTGCTGTCTGCAGTCTACCTTGCAGTTGGCACGGCACTCTTCGTAGCGGCCGTGATACTAGCAGTTCTATTTCACTACAGGATAACCCCTCGAATCCCGCGTATTCGACACAATAACAACTGGTTGCCCCCCGCACCAATAAACTATGTCATCCCACAGCAGCCACCACCGGCGCACTTCTACCCACCCGTACCACCAAGACCCCCAACGGTCGACGAGTACCCTGGCATCATCCACGGGAGAGACGAAGAAGACGTTGATGAGCCTAGACTTCCGTGGCAACGGCAACACCAACTCAAAATGAGATTGGATAATTAACGTAGTGGCACGGCAATCAAGGCGATCGTGTGTGCGAGTGGTTCGGGGCACCTCCGTGCAGTAGAACAATTCCTCTATACGCAAGAATACACTGCGACTTTAAGTCTGCAAAGTAGTACTGCTTGGTAGTCGAGTACTAAATGCTATGGCTTCAAGCCAGTAGGGATCTCTCGAAATGAGAGGGTACGAAAACGGGTATGACGTGAATACCACGAATTCGTATGCGAAAACGTGCTGCGAGACTAGAAAATGTCGCTCGACGTTAATCGGAGCGGGGTGAACGATGGAGAGTAGACTAAACGGTCGGCAATAGTCTATGGGTGAGCGAAGCGAGGAGAAAACGGCGTGGTGGCTGCGAGTGGCGAAATAAACGTGGAACAAGGTGCTGAGGGTGTACTGGCGAGAGAAAAACGTGGAACTACGAAAACTGGTGGCGATACTGGTCCTATATGATGCGATGGTGCTGCGTCGATGTCGAAACTTGTCTGGTACTGAAACGATCCTATCCTATGTCAAACTAACCTTCAAGTCCACTCGGGGGACTGATACTATATGAAAACTGGCTGAAACTGATCCTAAGTCTGCTCTGAGACTACCCAAGTGGGCGACGATAACGATGGCGAAAGAGAAACGGTAAAAACTCCAATGGTGTGAAAGGGAAACGATGGCGGCCTATAAAAGATAACAAGGACAAGGTATGGCGCGGCGATCACGTATTGGCACAATATGAGCGTGTACCAATAGTGTTAAGCACGAAGAGCGAGTGTGGAAGGACTCTTCACAGTTAAGAGCCATGGAATAACTCTGGTGAGCTTAAGAGTTGACGTGCGATCAAGAATATGCTGATGCAAACGGTATATTGCCGTAGAACGGTGAATAGACGTTGTTTACTGGCGATAGACTAGAGCGTGACGATAATTGACGTAGTCTGGGGTCAACAGGAGGTGAACCCCCTAGCTACATTTTTCTAACTAGTTTTTATACTGAAAGTACGAAATTATAAATAGAGTATATATGCGAGGCTCGGTAAGATTGTAAGGCCTTGGCTTTGTAAAAATCGTAGGAAACATATGGTACTTTGTCTTCTAAAGTAACAGCAACTCGTCGACGTTGCCACGTATGGATGCGAACCGTATGGTTTTTGCTGAGCGATGCTCGGATCGTTAGGTGCTGTTTAGCTGCGGATTACTGAGCGATAGTTGTTGTGCTGAAGAGTATGCGTGGGGTAACGCTTTCTTGAGGCCTTGGTGAAGTAACAGCCTTAGTAAACACGGTCTGTAGTTGCCGTAGCTGGGAGGGTACTCGCGTCGATCACGTCATTTTCATTAAGTGATCAATGAGCGCGTCAACTCGGTGCTTCTGAGTGATGCGTCAATTCCGTATTGGGGTGATTGTCGACCGAAGGTGCCTTGCCGTGATGAGGTACGGCAATTATGATGCGTGGCAAGATGGGATGGATATCAAAGCGCGTAAGGAGTAGTTGCCGTAGGATGAAAGTAGTATCAGTGTGTGTGCAATCATTGTTTTGCTGAAAGTCCGTTGAAGGGACGGTAGCGTTAATTAGCAGGCAAAATCCGCGAATTCTGAGCGTACAGAGCCTGGAGGCTCATCAACGTTCCTGGGGAGATGGAAATCGGTGTTCAGGAAGGAAGCGATGGAAATGTTGCCAGAGCAAGACTCCCCCATATCCAGCTTTCTCCAGACATCTCACATCACTCGTCCGCCGGCGCTACCCCCCATCCAGGGTCGAACTACCCCACTGCCGCAGACTTGGCCAGATACCTCGTACGACTTGGCCTGGGAACAGCAGGCCCAGCAGGTTCCCCAGCAACCGAGCAACCTGCCAGCGCTCGTCCTAGGGATACCCCAATTTGCCCAGTCTCCAATGACCCTCACTACATCTACGTCAGTTCCACCACTGAGCTCGACCTCGTCTGGGACAACCTCAATATTCCCCACGCTGCCTACTTTCCCCAGCGGGAAGACCCAGACTATGGAGCCACCGCAGAGTCCCCTTCCGTCCTATCCAGGGACAAGCCCGTACAAATCACCACGTGATCTCCCACTCCCCCGGAGCCGAGCAGCGAGCCAACGACAGAGCTCCCATTACAGTGGGGCCAAAGAAGGCTCGATATTCCAAGGAGAAGAAGGGAGCCTCCGAGATCCGTCATTGAGGTCGCGGAGGAGCTCAACCAGGATGATTGAGACAGAAGACAGGCAGAGCGTGAAAGGGCAGAGATATTCAGAAGAGTCAATGAAGGACATCAAGGGCAGAGGATCCCAGGAATCGATAGTCGAGGAGAGACCATTTATTACACCCTACAGACAGCGTCGCCAGCACAGAGCAACCCCCCAACGAAGAGGACGTCAATGGAGTTCTCCATGGGGGAAGCCCATCTCCCTCGCCAATCCCCTCATTCCCAACCCCGAACACTCCCCCAGCTGATCACCCCAATAACCATCGCGCGGGCCCTTTACCTCCTGTCGACAGGTAAACTGGTCCAGGTTCCCGCCGTGCTCCTTCATGCGACCCTAAAAGACCTATGTAATCATTTCCAGAAAGAATTATTGGAAGACCCAGACTGGGCCGTAACCCCGGCAGGAATGGATTATAGCTATTATCAGAGGGATTATATCCTTAGGGAAGAAATCTTGCATTTTGCCTGCACCGCCTGGAATATGATTCACCCTGATCGCCGGATTGAGATACCCGCCAGGTACCAACGACTCCAATATGACACACCGTCGACCGTGAATACTCCAGAACCAATGGCCGATGAACCTCCGGTACCTGCCCAGAGGGCCACGATGCCCGATTACTCGAGATGGGAACCGGGCTACGCACCTGCGCAACCAAGCTACGCATATCCCCACGGTTACGGCCCGCCAGGCTCGCAAGGGCCGTCTAGACTCTTTGCCGCCGCGGCAGGCGGCGATGGTGCGGGACCGTCGAATGAACCTCAGGTACCCGTTCAACCGCCTGGCAAGCCGCAACCACCAAGTGGCCCACCACCACCCGGACCGCACAGGTGGGCGCCACCCCGGTACCCGCCGCCACCTGGACCGCCAGATCCGCCGGCTCCGTGGATTCTTGACGCAGCCAATTTAGGACCCTGGGCGTCGCTGAAACCGGAAATGGTCAAAGTACCCGATGACTTCCACGGCGATTCTAACGACATAGCTCAATTCTTCTCCCAGTGCGATATGTACTTCTTGATATTCAACCAGCACTTCTACTACCATCCACACAAAGTCATCTTCTGCGCGTCACGCTTTAAGAAGGAGGCACAGGTATGGTGGGAGTTATGCGCACGAGAACTGGGAAGGGATGCTCAAGGCTTTCAACTTTATCCGGCCTACGAGCAATTTGTTGAAGAAGTCAGGCGAAGATTCTGGAAAGATGCCAATGCCGAGATCAAGTTTGCTCAGTGGGAAGGACTCCGACAGAGCAACTTCCCTGATGGCGACCTGCTCTTCCAGCAGTTCGAATCCCTCGCCTTCAAAGCAGGCGTCCTCGGTATTGACCTAATGATGGTGGCCCAGGTTAAAAAGGCATGTCGGGCAATGACCAAAGACATTATCTATGCGTCAGACGCTGATCCCCCTGCCGACTACCAGGCGTGGAAGAAGCGAATACTCCGCATCGACCACAATTGGAGAACTCGAAAGGCAGAACAGCGTGGGGGCAAAGTAGCAGAGTGGAAACAGCAGGCGAAGACGAATACTACACCAACGACGACAAAAGGAAACCAACCGCAGGCCAGTGTCCCAGAGAAAACAACGGGAACTGGCACAACTTATGGAGGGGCAGGGAAGCCCATGGATATTGACGCAATACGCACCAAAACGAAGTGCTTCGGATGCGGTCAGCTTGGACACTTCAAGTGAGACTGTCCCAAGCGAGCGAAAACCAAGGAGGAGCATCTACGACGTGTCAACTATTACTGGGACCATGTAGCGACGAAAGAGAAAACAGACGACAGGATCGAGGAGGTAAAAGACGAAGCCGAGCAGTGAACAATTCCACTGACTCGGCCAAGGACTTAGTTTCAGCTGGTACGCATTTGTCACCTGCTGGTCAAGCTTATTGTACTTCTGTAGTTGATGTAACCGCACATTCGAATATACCCGCCCGCGACTTTACAACCAGGAGTGAAACTAAGGAAGAATCGAAACGGACAGATGGGGCCGCCGTCCCCAAGACTGCGCAACTGGCTAAGCGTTCGGCGAGTAGCTCATCGCGAGTGAAAGCATCGGACGAAGAGTCACCCACCATAGTGACACCTATCATAACGACGTGCCAGTCGGGATCCTCAGCCATGGAGGACACCCGATCGACGACTACGCGATCGGATAGGGCAGGGCAAGAATCTCACTCGAACCCTGACGAAGCGACTTCGTCCGTTGACGAAAGCGCAAAGGAGTCGAAGCTTAACTCTCCCGTGGATGCGGAGGCTTCGACGAAAATGGAGGATTTAGGAATGGGCAAAGAGACGCTCAAAGCAACGAGGGACCCTGCGTTTTCACAGGGCCCAGAGGGAACAGACCGGGCTGGTAATTCCGTTCATTCGGTTCAAGTCGAGTCCGCTGTCCTGGACGGCCCCTCTGGGATACGCACCTCACGTCTCGCTGGAGAGCCATATCCCGATACGGTACCACCCACCTCAAGTCGCGACCCTGCAGGACACCGCGCTGCCGATGAAAAGGAGGAAGCCGCTAGCGCCCAGGCGGTGAAAAGGGGGCAGGTAACAGTCGAAGAAGTTCCTGATGATGATGATGAGACGAGTTTCCGTATGAGCCAGAAAACTAATCAAAAACCCCCTGTAGTGCTTGAGGAGACCCAGTCAACGGTAGCCGAGCCTTTAAGCTCTGGCGCGAAGACTGAGAAGGTCCCACATGAATGGCTCAAACCGTTTGAAGCCGAATGGACATTGCGTGGAATCAAGGAGGCAAGGACAGAGTCAGAAGCGAGGGCGATCTTAAAAAATTGGATCCATAAGACTCGAGTCGAAGAGGTAGTCGACGAGATGCTCGAGGGGTTACGAAAGGCCATGCACACCAACGCGCTGGAACAAATGGACGAACTCCGAAAACCCCGACGCTACATTTGCCGACTAAGCGGAAGCGATAAAGCCCTGACAACCGACATATTGATCGAGATGCCAGGTAGTCGGGCCCACATTACCTCCTCGGCTCTGGTTGACAGCGGCTGTACAAGCAGCGCCATCGACCGAGCTTTTGTCGAGAGACACAACCTCCCCACTCACGCGACAGCGGCGCCTATTACTGTTTATAATGCAGACAGATCAAAAAACAGCTCAGGGCAAATCACTGCTTTTGCAGAATTATGCATCACCATTGGAGATCATACCGAACGCATTGATCTAGCCATCACCGACCTAAAAGACCGAGACGTCTTCCTCGGGCATGATTGGTTAGTAAGACATAACCCGCTGATCAATTGGCAAACGGGAAAAATGATCTTCGGACGATGCCAATGCCGTCGCATCCCGATTCCATTGCCTGATGCAGATCCATATGATAAATGGGACGAGGAACTTGAGGAGGGTGACACTATTCTTGTGATAAGCTTTGAAGAGGCTATTCGCATTAGAGCGTCACGACATGTGGCCAATGATTTAGCGGCTGAAGCCAATGCAGAAAAGAAGGCTAAAACATTCGAAGAGATGATTCCCGAGTGGTGTCGAGACTTCAAAGACTTGTTCGATAAAGAAAGCTTTGATGAACTCCCAGAACCTAAACCATGGGATCATGCTATCGAACTTATTCCAAATGCCAACGCCAACTTAGACTGCAAAGTGTATCCGCTTAATCGGGCCGAGCAGGAGGAGCTGGACAACTTTCTAGATGAGAATCTATCTAGCGGAAGGATACACCCGTCCAAATCGCCCATGGCGTCGCCGTTCTTCTTCGTCAAGAAGAAAGACGGTAAACTAAGACCAGTTCAGGATTATCAAAAACTTAACAAGATGACAATCAAAAATCGGTATCCACTCCCTCTAATCTCAGAACTCATGGACAAGCTGCATGGCGCCAAATACTTCACCAAGCTGGATGTTCGGTGGGGGTACAACAATGTTCGCATCAAAACCAGAGATGAATGGAAGGCGGCCTTCCGGACTAACCGAGGGTTATACAAACCCACTGTTATGTTCTTTGGACTAACCAATTCACCCGCCACATTTCAATGGATGATGAATGACATCTTTAAGGACCTCATCGCATCGGGAAAAGTAACGATCTACCTCGACGATATACTCATCATGTCCAAGACCAAGGAGGAGCATCGCCAGATAACGCGGAAGGTCTTAGCGATCTTAAGGAAACACAAATTATTCCTTAAAGCGGAGAAATGCGAGTTCGAGGTCCTAGAAACGGAGTACTTGGGCGTCATCATTAGTGAAGGCAGTATCCGTATGGACCCGGTCAAAATTAAAGGTGTTCTCGATTGGCCGGTACTGACCAAAAAGAAGGAACTCCAATCCTTCCTGGGATTCACCAATTTCTATCGCCGTTTTATAAAAAAACTATAGCAAAATCGTGAAACCCATGACCCAGCTCACCGGGAACGACGCATGGAAGTGGGGAAGGGCACAGCAGGAAGCCTTCAAGCAGTTGAAGAAGCAATTGGCAGAGGATGTAGTGCTGGCTATACCGACAAACGAGGGAAAGTTCCGAGTGGAAGCAGACGCTAGTGAAGGAGCGATTGGCGCGGTACTCTCTCAAGAGCAAGAGGGCAAATGGAGACCCATATCGTTCTTGTCAAAGTCTCTCTCTGTTACTGAGCGTAACTACGAGATCTACGACAAGGAACTACTGGCCATTATGCTCGCACTCGAAGAATGGAGACACTACCTTATGGGCGCCTATCAAGATTTCGAAATTTGGACAGACCATCAAAACCTTCAGTATTTCCGAAAACCCCAGAAAGTGAACCGACGACAAGCCCGGTGGATCACCGAATTAGCGGAATACCATTTTACCCTCCATCATAAAGCTGGCACCGCCAACAAAAAGGCAGACCTTCTCTCACGACGAGCAGACCACGATCAGGGACAGGACAATAACGACCAAATAATAGTCCTGTCTCCGGAACACTTCCGAGCGATGATCATGCCCACTATTGAAGAGACCCACCAGAACGTGAAAACCGCCACTAAAAATACACACCTCTGGGACAACGCCGTCACCGGCTCTCTTAACCACGATCGTGGCATGAAAATGGATGATGGTCTCATCTGGTACGACGGCAGAATCTATGTCCCACGAGATCATGCCCTACGTGGAGAAATCATCGCTCGGTCGCATGACCATATCACCGCTGGACATCCAGGTATTGAAAAAACCAAAGAACTCATATTACGAGAGTTTTGGTGGCCAAAAATGAAGAGAGACATCGAAACCTACGTACGGGCCTGTGAGACTTGCCAACGAACGAAAAGCAGTAACCAAGCCAAAGCGGCACCGCTCCATCCAAATGAAATACCGTCCCGCCCATGGACTCACATCTCAGTGGATATGGTCACAGGACTACCCAAGAGCAATGGCCACGACGCCATCCTCGTAATCGTCGACCGCTTCTCCAAGGAAATTATTCCCGTCGCATGCTCCACAGAATTAACGTCAGAAGGATGGGCAAAGATCCTACGCGACGAAGTATATGCCAAACACGGGATGCCTCAGGTTGTAATTTCAGACCAGGGAACAGTCTTTGTTTCAAAGTTCATGAAGGATCTCTACGATCTCCTCCAAGTCAAGGGTAACTTCTCGACTGCCTATCACCCTCAGACGGATGGACAAACCGAGCGAGTCAACCAAGAAATCGAAAAATACCTTCGCATGTTTGTCAATCACCTCCAAACCGATTGGGCAGAATGGCTCTCCCTTGCTGCCTTTGCCCATAACAACCGCACACACTCTTCCACCGGTAAAAGTCCCTTTGAAGTCAACTACGGCTACAACCCCGCCGTACTCCCAGGAACGAAATCCACCGCTCCCTTCCGCACCCCTGCTTCCGACACCTTCGTCTCCAAAATGCAAGATATCCATACCACTGCCAAGAAATCCCTCGAGAAAGCCACGTTGCAAATGAAAGCGCAATACGACAAGAGAAAGTGCCCAGCCATCGAGTACAAAGTAGGCGACAAAGTCTGGCTCGACACGACAAATCTCCATCTCCCTAGACCAAAGAAAAAGCTCGACAATAAACGGACCGGCCCTTTCGAAATTAAAGCCAAGAAAGGCGCCTCCGCTTATACGTTGAAGCTACCTACAAACTGGAAGATTCACCCCACCTTCAACAAATCACTCCTCACTCCTTACAATCCACCGGCATTCCCTAACCAAGAACAACCACCTCCCCCACTGCCTGACTTAATCGAAGGCGAGGAACACTACGAAGTCGAAAAAGTTCTAAACAGTAGACAACGAAACGTACGAGGAAGACGAGGAGAGCCATCGAGGAGAGTTACTGATTACTTCGTCAAATGGAAGGGATATGGACCAGAATCCAACAGCTGGGTACGGGAAGACGACATGGATGCTGATGAATTAATTGAAGAGTTCCTCACGGAACACATCGATCTTATCGCAACAGACAGACCAGATGCAACCATAATCATCACGGCAGAACGACCAGACGGAGAGCACTGGGGACCACGAGAGGGTTGGCAATATCTCATACGACCAGCAGACAGCCCACAATACGGGCCAGCAGCGGAAACATGGTACTATGAACACAAGTTACCACAATACGCTAAACTGTTCGACACCTATTGGGAGATCAACTGGGAAGAGGACCACCTAGAACGAAATGGAGGAGAAGAAGCTTAACAGCAGTCGGGACGCCTGCCTTAATGAGGGGGTAATGTCACGATTTATTCACTTTTTTACCTTTTTACTTACCTAATCGTGACTCTGGACCGGTCGGACCGCTTATCGACACCAGCGCTTGGCATTCCCATGCTATCGCTCCAACGTCACACGCCCTCGCTTTGATATCGCGTAATACTCCACACTCTCCCATGCAATCTACAACGTGCGACTTATACGTATATCTTCACGTTCCGTATTTAAGTAGTAGCTCTCACAGCATGTACCCCAGCCTCGAACTAACTTTAATCTATACTGAAACTATTGCTTTATTCTTGGCCGACAAACTAAAAGACTTAGCCAGGACGCCTATTGCTAAAGGGAATCATTGGTGATTGTCCGAGCGCGAGACAGCCGACGTTTGTCCTTGATAGGAATTCAGGTCTAATACATACAATGTCATGAATGCAACTGTAAAGGTACATGACACCCCTGTGTGTCCAGGAAGGGAGACAACATCCTTCATGGGCGGTTTGGCTCCTTCAACTCACACAGCGATTTGCATATTTTCATATTTTCCTTCCCGTCACATGCTGACGTGTACGGAATGAGATTGGAATGAGGGATGCACGAATGGTATGCACAAGTCAATGGATGTTATAGCTGGGAGGGTTGGCTGATTGGCTGGGAGCGGGATCGATTCAAGGAAGGGAGGTGCTTTGTGGGAGCGGTGGAAGTGATTACTGACGAGTTGCTCCTGTCTGGGATACACGCCATGCGTCGTATTCTCCACGTTGTAGAAGGTTTTGCTTCTAGTGTCCTAGTGATTAACACACAGTAATCAGAGTCGAGGACAGGTGTTGCATCGATAAGTTGTTACATTGGAATAGCTCATGCCATGAAAAGGAATGAAGCTGGCGCTACAGAGATCATGCGCACGCCAGTGGATCTCCGCCCAGGTGGGTGAGACGGCAGCATTGACCATTTCCCGTCTTTGATAGTTCCGCAACCTCCCAGTCACCTCCCATTGTTGAGGTAGAGATGGATGCCAGTATGCTGCTCCCAAGACAAATATATGCTGTCTCAGAGTAAGGAAGGCTTTTTGCATCATCAGCAGTAGGCGGCAAAAATGTCGGAGGTGTAGGCCCAGGAATGAACGATGTTGAAACTGCAGGAGAACATTCAGGATGAAAATAATTCCACCCAGGAGAGGGAACTCACTTTGGGACTTCCTCACTCCCTGTCACCTTGTTCCCACCACCGTCGCCTCTGGGTCTCGCTCATTCCATGGTGATTCTGTTTGATAGCACTGCTTAGGTGGTTGTCATTGCTAGCAGTGCATGAAGTTACCATTTGAAGGGAAGGGAAGGGTTGAACTAATATGGGTGGGTGAGTAGCCGAGATTAACTGTGAACAAGAAGGATGTACCCATCCCTAATGCGCTCATGACCATTTCTGGTGCTCAACATCTCACTCTTACATGTTGAAGGGAAGGTCACCGTGTTCCTGTGAGAAGAGTGAGTACCTCTGATTGTGAGCGAAGAGGGAAAGGACCCTACAAGTCTTCAAGATCTTCTCTAAGTCCCATTTATCATGTTTTCCGTCATGGTGAAGTGCAGCAACCACGACACCCACTCTCATCATCTCCCAGAGCTCGCTGTCATGTGTTCCTGGTGAGGAAGGAGTTACTTGTCATGAACAGTTGTCGTCAATGGAGGTCATTGATGGAGGACGGGTACCGAGGCTGAATTAGGATTTAAAAAAAGGCATCACTTGGGTCATCAGTGAGCGCTTGAGGTCCTCTCTCATTCCCACCATGCCGACTCTTCAGTATAGGTCCACGCACAATCGAGATGGGGACTACATACAGCACTGAGAAAGAGAAATAAAACGGTAGAGGATTTGAGCTCACGACGATGAGACGCCAACATAGGTGTATAGTAGTCAAGACCAAGAATGTACAGGTACTTTTCTCGTCACAAGAAAGTGCACGGTGAGCTTGGTGTAGACATCGACAGTAGAAAATGAAACCAGGGAGAGATCTTGCAGGATGATGGGCATCGGTGACCAGAGTGCTATTGTTTGGCTCACTGATGTAGAGTTATCAATCCAACCTTGCCTCCTGCCACCATGCTCTCTTATTCAACCTTGACCTTCATTCAGGTCCAAGGCCCTTCGACTCCTAGGTGATGCTTGAACATTATGTGAGTAAACTTTGATGTGTATTCAATGTGGTATTTACCTTTCATTTCAGCCAACTCTTTTGACAGCCAAAATCAAGACCAGATATTCGCAATTTTTGGCCCACGCCAATCCATGTTGAAGAGGAGGACCTAGAGCAAAGGCACCCACATGTGGATCCTGGGTGAGTTTCTCGCCTGCTGGATGACATGTATATCCTTACCTTCTTCACACAGGTCCCTGTACATGACCTTATGCGATGAATGACCTCTCTCTTCTGCCAACGAAACTCCAGTCATCAAGCAAGCTCTTGGTGCCCTGGATGACTCGAGACAGTGTGTTTTCACATGGGGAGCTGCATCTTAGGTCCTTGAAGACAAGGATATGGTCGACTATTTTCCCGCCGCGATCCCAAGTGAGCGCTTTCGTATGTCCAGCAGTGTGCACATCCTGGCCTTCTTGGCATAGCATTCCCTCCTTCCACTACGCTCCTTGCGAAGACTGCAGCCTGCAATGACGACCTCTGCCTCCCAAAGATGATGTATCGCCATCCGTGAGCAGGGCCAGCAGTGATGGAAGGGATAGGCATGTCCCTCCCATTCACTTGCATTTCCGGACACTTACCCTCCAGTTATCCGGGCAGGAGCAGTTTTGGCTTGAGGCGACATATCTTCATCCGACGAGCAAGCCCTAGAGGCCAGGATGGCAGAAATGAGATGATGCGGAAGGTGGAGACATGTAGTCTCATGCGTGCACGGCTTTGGTACGATCACTTTCCACACCCGTCTCAAGACGGCGACCTCAAACACCCTAGACGATGTCTTAAATATGAACTAGGGTGTCATTGCCATGCTCTGGAGTGAAGTATCGCTCACAGGAGTGGAGATTCGATTTATCTAATAAACGGGATGCGGCATCTGGGAAGCAACATTAGGGCTGGGAGGGACGTGTGTGCTATAAGGCACCTCTGCTCAAGATCTGGCAGCTTGGCTAGACCGCTGATACGCTGTCTATGTGTTCACACCTAGATTTTGCGATTTTATAATAATACTATTGCATATCTATCTTACATTAGTGATACTTAAAGGACTATAGCTGAGGCTTCGAAGCTGATAGTTAGACTAGTATGCGACTAGTAGAGCCAGGACTTAGATGCAATACCACTAGTGGGTTAAATCTACCAGCCAGCCATACTAGTGACTTGAACGCTAACAGGGCTAAGTGAATACGGCCACTAGTGGACAAGTAACGTGACTAGCACACCAAACAAGAAGCAGAGGACACAAATCTCGTGAAGTTCGGTCACTAGTGAGCCGATCTGTAGTGATGTGCCGGCCTGGCTTAGGCTCAAAGCCGTGGCTTGGGCTTAGCTTACACTGGCTTGGGCTCATCAAAACTTCAAGCCCAGCCCAAGCCGTCAGACAGGGCTTGGCTCAGGCCGACTTGGGCTTAAGCCCCAGCTTTTCAGTATTGGTAGATATTCACCTATTGAACAATGTAGCACTGATGTTAGTGTAGTTATAGCATTGCTTCAATGCATAGTAACATACTGGAGACCTGTTGACTTCACTGAGGACAGTGTACACCTTCCAAAGTATCATTATTACATCAGCACGTATGACATCATAGTATGATCATACCTAGGGTCTATTACCGAGCACACCACCAGCTGCGAAGATACCATAGTAGATCCATAGTAAAGGTGTTGATGACTGAGGATAGCTATTATGGCATCTCTACCATGCAGAGTGAGTTGGATAAGTCTGAAATATGGTATTCAAATCCACTTACATATGCATACAGAAAGCCTAGGGCTTGGGGCCGGCTTAAGGCTTTGAAAACACCAAGCCGAGCCTTGAGCCCCTGAAAGCCGTCATTACGGCCTGGCACGGCTTGGGCTTTTACAGGGCTGGCTTGCGGCCGGCCTGGGCTTGAGCCTGAGCCGGCACATCACTACCGATCTGGGCATAAACGCCTAAGTCAGGTTAACTAGTCATGCGGCAATCTCGAAACAGGACTTAGAAATGAATTAGCAACAGATTAACCTTGCGGTAGATCCGCCGGGTGCGATACAGATCCATTGCAATCGGTACTAGTATAGCTGGGCTGCGCCTTTGATCACGATCGACAGCTGTTACAGGCACGCTCGCCTGGCTAGTCATTTATCCTTGGCACTAGTGGAGCGTTGCTGGGCCCAGGACATGGAATACAACCGCTAGCGGAGCTCCTAGGCTCACTAGTCAGCAGGCAACCGTTTCTAGACCAACGATTGCGTGATTATTCACCATTATTCATGACTAGCCAAGAAATCCTTATCAATAATACCCCTCTAGTCAGTTATTTATATCTTGATTGTACCTTGTTTGTCAGTATATAAGTAGTAGAATAGGCGCACGCGTGGCTCAGGCAAGCCATCCCTGCAATTGTGACCTACTAGTCAGTATCTAGTGCCCCAATTAAAGGCTTTTGTGCTTAACCTCGATGAAGTGGCTACTAGTCGCTAATTTACCCATAGCATTGAGTGAATAGAAGTGTCTTAGAGTAATCTTTTGTGTCCTGCAAAGGCCAAGAGTGTTTTGAAGTTAGTTCAAGCAAGTTCTCGAAGTTTAAAGTATTATTCTTAGGCCAAGAGTGCCACTAGTCTGCCTAGAAAGCGACTAGTCAAGTGTTTATTCACTTGTAAGACATTACAGGGCCAAGAGAGCCACTAGTTCAAAGCAGTCCCAGTCAGAGTGAGCACAGTAGCTCAAGTCAAGTCACTATTCATCCAATTGTGTCTTACCAACCCCACTAGTGCGAGTAGTACACTTGTATAGCTCACTAGTAACGAAATAAAACGTCTTTAAACAACTTTCCTTGATTATTGAAGTCTGCAGAGTGCTTCTATCGTACTCGAAATGCCCAAATTCAATACATTGGTGATAAGTGTAGAGTTAGTGATTGGTTTAGTGTTGTTGGTGTTCATTGCCAGCCTCTAGTCCATTTGCCACTTGCCATTACTGAGCACATCACTGCTAGTTGTATGTCGCTACGGGATTCAGTATGGGAAACGGCACATTTCTCATTAGGTTAGATGTAATACAAGAATAACATGAGCACTCCAGCAGCCATTTCACAACCCAAATATCTGAAGGTATTTCCTCGAACCATGGTCAAGACAAGTGTCTGAACAAAAGTGACCCGAAAACGATGCGCGATGGAAAGTCGAGCTGGATTGTTGATGAATTTGACGACCTGAGGAGATTTCAGTTATCTGAAGGTTCACTGAGAGAGAGAGACGTACTCGTATTGTAACGATAGACATTATGCCGGTGTTGATAGTGGTGGTAGGTGCGTCTACACCCTGCCCCACCATCTTGACCGACCTCCACAAACTGCTTTCGTTGATGTGCTCACCGGCATCTGGGTCGCACAAATCGCTTCTGTCGACTCTTAACTGCCAGAGCAGCATTGTCACAAATCACTATAGGCAGCTGTTAGCATGTATATACCAAGTGTTAAGGAATGTACTTGCACTTGTAAATCTGAACCAGCACTAGTTAGCCCGAGTTCAAAGAATAGCCCTACATAGTAAAGGCCCCAGCATCTATTTGCACCACCAGCTGCAAGGTACGGAGCTAGAGAAGGGCTGTTACCTTAGTAGCCCCTTATTGCCATCCTACACAGACCCATATCAGCAGCAGAAAGCAAGCAGAGTGCAAGAATACGTACCAATGTCATTATCCCCCTAATTGACCTACCCTTAACCTGATCCAACGAGTCCATTAGCGCCCAAGTTTGACAGTGGAAGGGTTCAGTGGGTTTGTCTTCAGGCTTGTGGTACATTGGCATGCGAACTGGAATCCGCTTTCTGTTAGCTTTAGAGTCAAGTATCCCAAGCTGTTGCAAGTGCTTACTGAAGGTGACAAGCCCGGTCTCATGTTCCGACCCTCCTATGCATGTCCTCATTCAAGCTTAGCATCTCTGTCGTTGGTCTCTGGGAAATGGGGGGATCATAGAGATCACACGCCATTACGTGCACTTGTATTCTACCAATGAGACTTGATTTTGAGCATCGTCTAGAAAAGGGTCATAAGGAAAGGCTTACAACGACGAGATTAAGAAAACTTACCTCGGAGGTCAATGCTCCATATGCGTCGTCAATTAATGAGGTGCCGCCACCAACTGGCAAGCTTCTTGAGCTCTTAGGGGGTGAAAAAAAGTCAGCTAGAATGAAGGATAAGTGCTATATAAAATTAATGGAAAAAGGCCTGACAGAATGCCATCCATACTGTGTTGAGATTGTCTTAAGGATGAAAGAGAGGCTAGAGTGAGCATGGTGTTCATGGGAAACCAACGTCACTTTGTTTGGCTTGAGCAAACAATCTATCTATCCATCTGGCGCCCAGTAATGCGATCCCAGCCTGTGGAGAATACAACTGCTTAAGCGCTCATCAACATTCCTTTTGGCTTCAGCGAAGACCAACTTGCAGAGAGGCTTTGGCATATGCATACAGCAATGTGGATTCCAAGTTGGCAGTACATTGGTCCATCATCATGCTTGCTGCATATCTTTTGAGAGTAAAGGGAATGACATGTTCAATTATGAACAAAGGTATTACTCTATGAGGAACTGGGTCCTCTTGCCAGGGTACGGGGAACGTACCTCAAAGAATGGGCCGGATTTGACGCTGAGCTGCTGGAAGGGTGGACTAGCTGATATCTTTCCGGTTTTCGTGAGTGCGATATTCAAAAGTCATTGTGTTGCTACTTATTCTTTTCTCAGCTTTGTCACACAAATGGCACAGAGCCTCGGCGGTGAACTCTTCAGGCAGGGCAGGGGCATGCAGGACTCCTCTGTTCAACATCCAGCGTGATGGTGCTCTCATTCTCGCTATAATCTTGGATTTACACCCCACATTATCTGATTCGCTGGTCAATGCACGACCCTCTCATTCGGTCTCACTATGGCATGATAGAACGGTGCATCTACCAGTATGCCGCCATGCCATCAGGGACACCTCAGTGTACATCAATTCTGGAGCATCACATCCCCAGCCATGAAGCTGGTGCAAATTTCAACTTCCGTTTGCTTCCTCCGTTTGCCCTCCAATAATTCGATCCTCATAGCACCGGTGCTTTGGACAACCATCGAGGTTTCCCATGTGCTCAGTCAACAACAACTATTCATGGCGAGTAACTCCTTCATCACTAGCAGCATGTGACAACGAGTTTCATCAGCAGAGGGAGACAGTGCGAACGGGTGTTGCACTCAATGCACTTCATGATGACTGGAAATGTGATGATGGGAGTGAGAAAACGAGAGGATCATGAAGACTTGTAGGTCTTCTCTCTCTGCACCCATATTCGGTACTCACCCTTCTCAGAACTCTTCTCTTCACTTTCGGAGACTAGCACATCAACGCGGGCACCTTTTTATATTTTCAACATGGAGATTTTCCACAAAATTATGATCATATGGGCAGAACCTGCATGAAAGCGAGATGTAGAAGCGAGATGGTGATGAACATGGGAAACGGTGATGAGCTTGCTAGCGATGGGTGAGTCCCTTCTGTGCACAGCTAATCTTGACCACTCATCGATCCATAGCCCAATCCTTCCCTGACTTCGGGCACCGCCAGCACCGACAACTGTCTAGACAATGCTATTGAATGGAACCATGATTGAACAAGCAAGACCTAGAGGCGATGGTGGCGGGGAACAAGGTGATGCGACGGAGGATGGTCACAAGTGGCGAAAGATTCACCATGATGGGTAGGTCCCTTCCCTTCATCTCACGCCCAGGAATTCACCCATTTTGTAGTCTACATCACTTTCTCCAGCTTGTTTTCAAGTGACCATAGATGGTGGCAGAACTATCAGACAGGGCAGTCCTCGTAGCAGGGCAATGTCTGCAAGTTCCTTTCTTTGTATGTCTAATCGTGGACCCCACTAATTTTTGGGTGATTGGTAGGATCGAGAACAATACTGAACTGAATTAGGACGTTATTCATGCCATGTCTATGTGCCCTAATCAAAGCTCCGAATTCATATATGTTCGACATGTCACTGTTTCCGTACCATCATCGTGAACACGCTGAATCACGGGCTTGGAAATCCATAACGCCCAACTTCTCTTTCAGTCATACACACTGTATTTCATACCTTCCTAGCTTCCAGCTTTTCAGCCACGTCCACGCGTCATCAATGTCCCAATTCGACTACATTCCATGCTTCTCCATCATCTCAAGAAAAGTACCAATTTGGGTGGACGACCTTTAACGAAGAGCTCAAGCAGCTCAAATAAACTCCTAGAAACAGGCAGGAAGGCTACGAAGCCTCTGTTGCAGATAGCTCCCCTTGAACCTTCTTCTCCACCTCAAAATACCCACTCACCGAATGGACCCGGCACCCTACCTCATCCTCGACAATATGACAAAGGGTGCGCAAGCATCCTCTCTGACTCGCCCACTCTAATATACCTGTCCACAGTTGGAAGACAGGCGACCAAAGATGAGTCTCACCTTCAACAAGAAACAGTGTGCACACAAGCCTTCGACAGATCCTTTCTGACTAACCCATGCAAACATCCCTATTCATGTCAAGGCAGAATGAGAGGTGACCAACGACGAAATACCCTTTCGTCGACAAGTCAATGCATTCAGAGTCAATCTGACATGGAACATTATATGCCCAAAGTGAAAAGAAAACGGCTTTTACACTATCATCCGAATCTCACAACCCTCGATGGATGCGTACTATAAATTCTGTTTATCCGACATTGGTGTCTGTTGTTACAGATCTGATCTGACATTCAAAACATCATGCAGCATTTAAGATCGTCGCTTTCGCTAATACTAGATATGGTTTCAGTCTAAACATAAGTCGTGTTTGTGCAATACAGATGTTTGAGTATTTTTCATCAATATGACTACTGAATCTCTACAACTTTCACGTATGATTGTTCAAATCTCAACAGCCTCAATAGACGCCCATGACTTCCATGGTGATTGTTCTGGATCGGATACATGGTGGCTGTTAGTAAACAGCGTCGCGGTGCCTAGCCAGCTCTTTTTTCCCTCCCCCACCACTAGACAGAGCCATGCCATCCCTCCATCCTGCCCAAGATGGCGACAATGAAAGCCCACAAAAATGCAATGATACTCAAGGTGGCACAAGGACACCAGATGATCCTGCAGATGATTCTCGGCCTCTAGACATAAATGAGAATTCAATAGCATATTTCTTGCCACGATGGCGCAAGTTACTTTACAGTGTATTTGGCATGCAGCAACATGGGTTTCAAGTTGGAGGTAAGTGTTGTCTTGTTGCATCAGTGGCATATCTCATTGAGAGCAAAGGGAATGACACATTTGACTATGAGCAGAAGTTTCCAAATGATAAGTAGTGTGAAGAACTGGGTCCACTTGCCAGGGTATGGAGGATATATCTTGAAGAATGTGGTACATTTGACATTGAGATGTTGGAGGGATGGAGGGATGGACTAGATGTCTTGCTGGTTTTTGTAAGTATGACATTTAACAGCCATTATTTCCTGACTCATAGTTGTATAGGCTGGTCTTTTCTCTGCTGTGGTCACTACATTTGTTGTTCAAACATCACAGAGCCTTCAAGTTGACTCTGATCAGGTTACAGCAACACTTCTGTTTGAGCTCATTGATGTCCAGTGTGCAGCAGCCAATGGTTCTCTTGTCAATGATGTTCCTCACTCAGATCTTACTCCCTTCTCTGACTTCCATCCCACAATATCTGATTCACTGATCAATGGACTGTGGTTCACCAGTCTTTCATTTAGTCTTGCTACAGCTCTCTTTGCAGTTCTGACAAAACAGTGGATTCACCATTACATTGCTGTTCTATCAGGTACCTCTCAGGACAGATGTCGTGTATATCAGTTTCGATATATGGGGCTGCAGCAGTGGGGTGTGGGTTTCATTATTGGATTGTTACCTGTTCTCTTGAGTGCATCACTTGGTATATTTTTAATGGGTTTGGTTCTTTTCCTTGCCCCACTGCAAGTGGCAATTGCATCTATTGTTGGAGTCATCACATTGATATCATTTGCTGCATACTTTGTTAGCAACTTCCTATCAATTATCTACCCTTCATGCCCATACAGGACACCACTGTCCCAGTATATGTTTTCTCTCTATACATATATCACCTACAATGGTCTCTTTATCTCCTTCTCCTCAACCAAGCCAAAACCTCCCATTTGCACTCTCCGAGATGCTGAGCATTCTGCTGTGGAGTCTAGTGGAGATAAGATGGATGTACATGCATTGGCTTGGCTATTCAACATGTCCTCCAACCCAAGTGTACAGACTATTGTTGTCCAGTCAATTGGGGCTTTACCACTGGTATCTGTGGAGCTTCTGAAGCAGCATGCCAAAGGGATTCCAGAGTTGCATTGTACTCTTGCCAACAGCTTACTCTCTCCCTTTGAAGAGGGTAGATGTGATCGTCTCACTTGTGCAAGCCTTCATCTTGGCAACACACCCCAAAATTTGACTGTAGATGTACTGAAACAGGAAAAGAGCCAGTTGTCTCCAGAAGTTTATGCAGAGTTTTTGGCTATCTATTCTCATAATTTTTTTGAAGACAATGCAGAGATTTGCAATCTAGTTGAAGCTCAGTTTATAAAATCAACTGAAAAGCAACTTTGTTTGCAGCCTATTGTATGGAGCTATCTTCTGCAGAAGCTCTTACCACATGATATATATTGGGGGAATAGTAAAAATAAGAGGCTGATTCAGCCTTTATTTCATGCAATTTCCTTATCTTATTGGTGTGCTGACTATAAACCACTTTCTCTTTTCTTGGGAAGTAACAAATTGAAGATCTGTTTAACTTCAGACAAAATTAACAAAAATAATTGTGATGCCTGCCTGGTCACTCTTAAAGTAGCCATTCAGAAGTATCTATCTCCATATGTTGCTGATGCCATCTTATCATGCTTCAGAGATGCTCGAAGCAGTATTTTTCATTATGGTCCTGCTGATAAATTTCCTGCATCCCAGGATCCATGACTATGTGCACTATTGATGATGGCTAGCCTATCTATTGTCCAAAAGGTGCCCAATATCAATCCTTCCATTGACAGCTTTTTTGGCATGGTAATGCTGAATATTGCAACTTACATGGGTGTTCATGAGTTTAATCTGCTTGATAATAATTTTCTTTCTTTCAAACTAGATAGCAATCACTATTCAGTGCTGAAGCTCCTATATACTTTGATTTCATCAGATGAGTTTGGTAGTGCTTCAATGCAAAGTCTAGATCAGCTTCATCAGCATATCACATTGGTAACATTTCTACAAGTGTTTAATTCAACATCACCTCACCCTTATTTTGTTGCTGAGAACTGGTGTACCCCATCTATAGCTTTTAACTTTGTCCAAATTGCTTTTCAAGATAAAACCTAGACACTTCAGAAGGAAAACGGTTGCCAGTATCGAACTTCAATTTTCCTAGAATCAGATGAACTCATTCATTATTTCTTGCAATTCTCTCCCACTGTGAATCAGACTTTCTCTCATTTTGTATCCAGATGTCATCTTGATACAATAGCAAAGATTCATGGTGGTTATCTTTCATCCAACAAGAGACTACCAGTGATTTTAGATACCTTGATCACTCAGATGACACCTGAAGTGTTAGACTCTGAGATTTTTCAACAGTCTATGACATACATTTTTGAACCTGAGAATCTCTTCACTATTTGTGCAGTGCAGATTTGTAGGAATAATCCTGAATACCTTCTTCATCTTGCACAAGTTTGTCCAAATCACCCAGTTTGGCCTAAGTGCTTGCAAAAGCTTGATACCATACTGCCAAGTTATGATTGGGACTGGCACACTCATCAAATCCTTTCAGACTTTAGGGGATTCATTGAAAAGGGATGTGTGAAAGATCATAGATTTGGTATGTCTACCAAGCTTGAGCCACTGCGACAAGCTCTAGTTGAAGATGAACAGTTAAAAAATAAACCACTGTTGTTAGAGTTGTCACTAAAACTTTGGCATTGGTTGTGGCAGCAGAAGTGTTGCAATACAGCAGCAAAAATGGAGGGAACAATGATAGCTTCTAGCAGTATTAGTCAAGTGTAAATAGACAGCCTTCCTAAATATTGTATACTATACTACAGCTAAATTCTGATTTCCATAGTACAGATCCATATGATTTGTATGAGATTACTAAACAATGCTGCCATTTATTCAAATTTTGTCAGAATGTCACTGTCTTCAAAGAGCACTTAAACATCTTGTTAGTAGCTGTAATAGCATACTGTACTATTTCGACTGTATCTTCACATAATGTGTAATGGGGGTCTGTTATGTGAAGATAGGTGAAGATCATAACACATAACAGCGCCCAATGAAGATCATATATTTGTACTCATATTGGACTGTCAAAAGCACAAATTTTCGCTGTCAGTCTTCTCTTTTTGATCCATCCATCAGGTTTAAATGTGCTCATCAGGTTTGTCTGATAGGGATGATTGGTGTTGCTTAGTAAGGCACAGTAGCAACTAGATATTTCTTGTTGTGCAGCTGGCACATTTTTTCCCTCACTAATCTGATTACTTATAATCTGCTGACAAAATGAAGATGTGTTTTAACCATAACAGATGACAACTACTTGTGAAGATCTGGCCCTGTGAAGATACGGTTGAAATAGTACAGTATCATTGACTGATTAAGTAATACGTGCAAGATGTAGCCTTGTACAAGAGTAAATATATTTTGATATCATGGTGGGTACACATTCTTCTACTCCAAATTGTTATGGCTGCTGCAATATAGATAGTGAGACATTGGCACTAGTAGATGATATCTAAAAAAAGTACTTGCTGTCATTCAGACATATCCACATTATTGCTATCATTGTTGTCTTCTTTATCCAAGTCCTCACTGTTGTCACCCTTACCACCTGAGATGAATTTCCAGCAACAAAGATAGATCTTATTCCACTTATCAGTTGACAACATGCTCATATTTTTGAAATGCTGCTTGACATTCTTATCTGCTCAGACTCTTAACTGACATGCTGTTGGCAGGATACAAGGATACAGACTTATTGTTAATAATCAGCATTGCCATATTAGTATCAACAAAAGCCATAATTAGATACATCAGATAATGTTCTGAATGACAAGTTCCCCTCCAATGCAGAATATGAGCTCATGGAAGATGTTACTCACAGCAACAAGGAGCTGCTAAGCCAGTCTTGACTGGAGGGCCAACAAGGACTCTCAGCAAAGACTCCCAGTCAAGGAAGAAATTGAGCATTGGTGAGTTTATGATGCCCAGTAAGAGCCCAAGTTGGTCATATCTCATCTTACCTTGACATAAGGGATGTGAGAGTGGGCAAGCCAGAGAGGATTTATCAGAATGTTTGTATGCCCCACTGACATGTTGCTGAGGATGTGGGAGGTGTGAGCAAGTTTTGAAGTGAGGAAGGCCATTCATCTCATTGTCAGAGGCAGTTCACCCAAATTGGGGATTTTCTTCTTGCAGAAGGTGATGAGAAAGTATGATGATATGTGGACATGGCTAGAATGTAGGAAGGGCTGCAAGAGGAGTTTAGTATTGCCCTACCAATCATCCAAATATAAATGATTCCACATTTCAATGTGCAAAACAACAGGACTCACAGACATCGCTCTGCTACGAGCCTCGGCTGGCTCTCCCCAATACGAGGTTAGCGGGGCAACTCAGCCTCGGTAGAGGCTGTTCACGTGCCAAAAAGGTGAGAAACCTACTCCGCCATCACACAGAATAACCTGACGCGCATTGATCTCGGATAGACCTTGCGTTGCTGCGACGGGACCGGAGGTTATTGGATAAGCAATAAACCGAAGGATGCTCGGAGAAAACTTACGAGCTCTTTTATTTGTTTTTTTTTAGCAGCTCACGTTGTTTCGGCTGCAACGGTGCAGTCATGTGGGTGGAATACGTATCATGCAGATCGCGAAACGCACCCTCTGTCTGCCATAAAAGTAAGGTATAGTACATTCTTGGAGGTCCTGAAGCGCGATATACACGAGTACTCGGCGAGCCGGGTAGGCTGAGGAAAGGGAAGGAGAGATGCTGGTACTACGCATCCCCAAGAATACTCGTCGTTCTTTCTCGCATCCTCAACCCAAAGCATATTCAGCTCGCACTGTATCGGATTTCTCAAAACAAACTGATACTCGCTGCCTTGGAGAGCAAACGGGGGAACTTGGAAGGTGACAGCTTCACGCTACAAGCCCATGTACCGGAATTGACGTACACTGAGGAGTCCCTGACGGCAGAGCAACACGCTGTTTCATCAGGACCGTGGCGAGCTCGTGAGATGTTGACCAGCGAATCAGGTAATGCGGGTGTGGGACGAGAGAACCATTGACTGCTGACCTTGGAGGTTCTGCGACGTTTGAATGACAAGAATGATGACCACGGCATAGAAAAGACGGGCCTATGTAGCGATGAGTGACGAAACGATGGCTTTATGATTATCGCACTCACGAAAACCAGCGAAACATCCCTTCGACGTTTCAACATCCCAGCGTCATTTCCAGCGCGTTCTTCAAGGTGCGTTCGCAAGAGGACCCAGCTCCTTGTACCGTGATATCTTTGTTCATAGTCGAACGAGTCATTCCTTTTCCTCCCAATAAGATATGTGGCAAACGCAGTGATTGACCAAACCTGCGTTGCTTTATATCAAGGCTTTGCAAACTGGTTTTCGCTGTTGCCGTCAGGGTGAGGAATATGCAGTCGTAATCGCTATTGGGTGTCTTGGGCGGGATAGTATAATGGAAGGCATAGGTAGACTGTTTGGCAGAGCTAAACAAAGAGACGTCGCTTTCTCATGAACACTTGTGGAGGTGAGTCCCAAATTACGCGCAAGGAAGAAGACCCACCAGTCCTCAAGATCTTTTCCAACGACCATTTGTCGCGTTTCCCATCGTCGTGAAGTGCAGCGAGAGCAACACGTCTCCTTCTGCTCGTTGTCGCGCTTTGATAGTGAGGAAGGAGTGACTCGTCGAGAATAGATGTCGGCAATGGAGTGCACGCGAAGCTGACAGAGTTGATCAAGGTTGAATTTAGGATTAAAAAAGAGCATCAGTGAACTCACTAATAGTATAGAAATCTTCGAGGCCTTCTCCGCCACCGACTCTTCAGTATAGGTCCGTGCGCAATCGAGACGTGGACTACCTATGGCACTGAGAAAAAATAAATAAAATGGTAGAGAAATCGAGTTTACCATCACGCTCGACGATGAGACACCAACATAGGTGATGACAATCAATGCGCTGAAACAGCCAAAGGGGGCGTCATGAGATCAGATTCAAGACGCAAATTCGTAGCCGAAGAGCACGGTGTATCTGACGTCTTGCGTGCTAGACATCGACGGTGAGAAAATAAGACCGGGAATGCAAAGATGAAGTGGGCGTTGATGACCAGAATGGTATGTTTGGCACGCTGATGGAGCCAAATATTCCAACGTAAATTGTTCCGATTCGACCCCACCACGATGGAGGCCGACAATGTATCTGATGCGTTCTGGCATCGCGGCCACGTCCCGTTATTCCCATACGAATTCGACGCCTCTGATCCTGAGAAGGTGCAAGAATATTGTGACCAACTCACGTTCTTACGCCAGTTGGCTTTCAAAAACCCTTTGCACCCCGGACTCTCCTTGGACGTCACCATCGCCCCCCGCAAAGCTGCAAGCACCAACTCCGACTTGTTCCGTTTGCTTCCCCCGTTTGCTCTCCAAGGCGGCCGGTACCAACTTGTTTTGAAAAACCCGATACGGTGCGAGCCGGATCGACTGTCTCAGCTTTGGGTTGCGGATGTGAGAAAGAATGATGATGAGTCTTCTTGGGGATGCGTGGTTCTTAAGCTGTTCCAAGCTTCTCTCCTTCCGTTTCCTCAGCCTACTTGGCAAGACCCTTTCGGCGAGTACTCGTGTCCCAGACAGTTAGCCTGTGTCGAGGAGCTCGTGTACAACGCGCTCCAGGACATCCAAGGATGTACTGTACCCTACTTTTATGGGAAACACAGGGTGCGTTTTGAATGAATTTGTATAGTGGTGTATCGCTGATGACTCTGACAGCTGACGTTGCCTAACGGAGAGCCTACCCGGGTCAATCTTCTCGAATACATCGAAGGTCAGACCCTTGCTGAACTGCATGACATGTATCCCGCTCATAGGACCGCGCCATTGGAGCCGAAACAATATCGTGAGTTGCTAAAAAGACTAAAACACCTCGTAAGTTCCTCTCTAAACATCTTTAATCTTACACCTCATCCAATAACCTCCAGTACGTCCCGGCAATGCAAGGTATACACGAAATCAATGATCGTCGTGTCGTCCTGCGCGATCTCAAACCAGAGAATATCATGATCACTCCTTCGGCGTCGAACCAGGTTGTCTTCATTGACTTTGGACATGCGTTTCTCAACGCGCCCGAGGAATTTGCCAATTCATACCCAAATCCCCTTCGGATGGCGAGTTGCGTCGTCAAATGTTGTCGTCAGCATGAGAATGACGTTAAGAAGTGGACAAAGAAATGTTTATCTCCCGACTTGCAGTTCCCTATTCCCGTTCCTTTGCAGCTGTAGTCAATACGATTATATGCAGGATCTAGTGTCCAGGAAGAGACTGACAACGAGGAATCTAGACATAACTTCCCGCAGTGCTTGTGTGTAATCTGTTTTTCCACATAATCGCCACTTGACGCGGTAGTTCTAGCAGGCAAAGCGCGTTTCTTACCTTTTTGGCACTCGGACATATCTCAGTAGAGGTCTCGTCGCCCTGTCTGCATCGGATTATCAAGAGCTAACCGGTCCTCGCTGCCGAGCGATATCTGTATGTTCCTTTTTTTGTACGCCGCATCGTGGATCCCGCTAATCTTCAGGCAATTGGTAGGATCGAGAACGCTACCAAACTGAAGCCGGACGTAGCTCGTCCCACGTCTACGCGCCATAATTGAAGTTCCAAAGCCATATCAATCATCATTTCAGACTTTAGAGGTACGGAGAGTAGGATCAGCAGGTGATTTCTAGTGTCTTCCGTATGTATTGGAACGAAGTTTGTACTTATCGGCGTCTAATGCGCTGCAAGAGGCTTCTCCCGACGGGCTTCTCTCCAATAAAGAAGAATGTCGCGACCACACAAAGAGCGAGTAACCCCACAACCGTAAAGCAGATCGCCATCCATCCTTCGGTGATAGAATCGTACATCTAGAGAGGAGGGGACATTACCAAATCGTTTACCCATAGAAGTTCGTGTACCAACCTGGCCACCCACAACAGGTCCAACTATATAAGTTGTGAGTGAAGAGGATTCATAGATAGATAGAAAACAACAGACCTGCTGCTCCGATCCCATATGCCAAATTGGAAAGCGCATAGATATGTGCATCTGGATCGACGTGATTCAATACAGAGAACAGGTAAGCTAACATTTACATACAGCCAATTCCATCAGTAGTACGCGCGATGGATGCAAACTCGGTTGACACGGAAGTCGCGAGACCAGAAGTGAAGAAGACTGCCAGTACCTCTCAGATCGTGGTCAAAGCATGAAACAAGACGAATACTGCTTACACGCACATGCGTAAGCTGTGATGAAAAGTGTCAAATGCACATCCAGAATCAGTACAATGTACCATGGCATGGCAAAAATCAAAGTGATGATGATGACTGCCAAAACACCAAAGCGGTCTGCAAACCAGCCGGAAATTGGTGGTGCTGAACAAACGCAGTCCATTGAGATGGTAGCACAACACATATAGCACATTTTGCGCACCAAAGATAGAGGGGATGACAGAAGCCAAAAGGACAAGACCGACTTTTGAAGCGTCCATGCCCCAGAGACTATTCAGATGAGAGGGCAAGACAGGAGTCAACATGTTCTCCAACATACTATGAAGAAAAAGTCAGACTTTGTAAGCGGAACAGAATACTAAGGACAGGATAACGAACGAAATCATGGCTGTGACACATGCTGCCCCTAGAGCACGATGCGACTGGAGCAGGAGATGAAAACCCCGTACAAACGAAACCTTAGTCTCCGATTGAACTGTCTCGTTGCCTAGTTCCTTTCCCTCTAACGGTATATGATCCGAGGACGATGGGGATCTGGATACGCTTCTTTCTCCGATGACGAGCAGCCTGAAGACTAGGTCGGGCAAGGAAACAATGATGCCAAAAATGAATGGTCCACGAAACCCAAAACGGGCATATAGCGACCCGCCGATTGGGGTTCCAAGCAGCATACTAGAGAATAATCAGTACTCAGTTCAAGTGAGGAAAAGAGCGAGATGTGGACCCAAGAGGCACACCGGACATTGCGATGCCAATTTGTCCTGTCGGAGCCACAATGAGAGTTAAGCAAGAGATCAATGCAGACAACGTACTGCCAACAACCTCGGAAGGACTTTGATTGCACCTACATAGTAGAAGGTAAGATATGGGCATACATTTTAGATGCAATATCCATGAACTATAACTTACAAAATTGCCAAACCAACGACCACCCTTATAACAACTCCTATGCCCTGAAGACACCGCGCAAGACACATGACCCAGTAATAAGGCGCCTCCATGAAGATTATTTGAGAAACGATAAGAATCAACACTCCAGCAACATAGGGAACCTTTCGCGTGTCGTACACTTCAGACCATATAGCAATGGGCACAGAGGCTGTATTGAAGGCGACATTTCTGGTCGTGCCACATGCAAAATTTAGAGAGAAAAGACGTACATATGATATTTCCAGCGCTCTAGCAACAAGCAAGAGTCAGACTCTGCTATCAAAGAAGGAAAGGGTCAAGTTACGTATGCAAACATAAGCCACCCCGTCAGAGAAGCGACGTCCTTGTAACCGAGCGCCTTGAGCTGGAAAGGGACAACAGGTATACTCAGAGCAAAGACAAAAACATCTACGGCGGTTCCTGTGTTGAGACGAGACGTAAGCTCGCCTTTCATGAATACAGTACGAATTCGCACCTAACCACATCACAAAAGTCACAAACCAATACGACGACCTCCATTTCCAACCCCAAGGGTATTTTTCGGCTTCTTGGTGGTTGGCGCGGGGAATCATGCGATTTAGAGTGCTCGAAGCTTGCAAGGAACTTGAAGGACCTTTATACTCTCCGAGGTACGCAAACGACGTCTTACAATCGCCAACTGAATAACAACTCCAGACGTTACGTCTGCCTAAATAAAAGAAGGCTGGTGCCAGTAGTCAGGTCGAATGTAGATTCACAAGCCAAAAGCGCTTACCCAAACGGGAATCGAAAGCATGCCGCGGGGCGAGTAGAGTTTGTATGTGAGGTTCCCTCGTATTAGTATGGCTACGTACATACTTCAGGCTGCACATGGACAGTCTGACTTCTCTTCTCGGCCTTCCCATTCGCTGTATACGGGCTGTTAGTGGAACGATATGGGAAGCGAAGCCCCATTTTCCACCAGACGCTTGAACTTTGGCAACGAGAATATTTGCCGAGTGATATCGATAGACGTTTCATGTGCCCCGCTATATCGCCAAATTACGAGCACTCAGGTCGGCAACTTGAGTATTGCCGTGGTCGTCAGCTTGTTCGCCGGTCAGCACTTGCTTAAACTTGGCCGATCCAGCCCGTTTCGGTCATCATAAGTGGACTGCATTTTTCGACATTATAGAGCTACGAAACCAAATGTCTGATACACTGGAAAAAGCATTGCGCGATAGGCTTTTCTCCAATGTAGAAGAAAGTCACTACCATGCAAAGGGCATGTAGCCCGACCGCCATTAAACAAATAGCCATTCACCCTTTGCTGATGTTATCGTACATCTAGGAAATAGTGACGTTAGAAAAGCCCGTCGTTGTGAGGCTTTCTCGATGCGTCGTCTGGCGGCGTGACGATCGCAGAAACCTCGCTCGTGAGTTGATGCGTTGCCACGGTATCCGTGTGCTCTCAGAAGCTGTGCACGACGTTGGCCTTCAGTGGAGAGAGACGCTACCGCCTTGAGAGCTGACGCGTTTCAATGGTAGGCGCGGTGAGGAATGAAGATGACGCTGAGGAGATGGCGGGTGAATTCGTGAAAATGGGGCAAGAAGACAGGACTTACTATTCCTAGTCCCATTGCCCGCGACATCGATTACTTCCCATCGTTGAGGTAGAGACGAACGCTCATATGCTCCCAGACTGCCTCGGGGCAAGGAAGGCATTGGCACTAGGCTACGAAAATATCAAGTGAGTGTCGGAGATGAAGGCCGTTGATACTGTGAGATCATTCAGAATGATAATACTCTGCGCAGAAGTGAACGCACGTTGCCAGTCCCAAAGCCGGTGTTCGTCAGTATAGGTCCACTCGCCTGCCAGAAAAGCATTTGAAATTTGGCCTTGGTCTTCCACTAAAATGAACTATAAATATCGTTCAGATTCTAAAATCAACATAAAAATGACTCACTGAACACATCTTGGCGGTGACCGAGGTCACCATTTGGGGGGAAGGGTTGGACTATGGATTGATGAGTGGTCGAGATTTCGATTAGCAGTGAACGGAAGGGAGTCACCCATCGCTAGCAAGCTCATCACCGTTTCCCATGTTCATCACTATCTCTGTCTACATCTCGCTTTCACGCACGTCCTGCCCGCATGACCATAATTCTGTGGAAAATCTTCTCGCTGAAAATGTAAAAAGGTACCCGCGTCGGTGTACATACTAGTCTCCGATAGTGAAGGGAAGATCGTCACGTTCATCGTAGGAGCTGTGAGAAGGGTGAGTACTGAATATGGGCACACAGAGAAGTCCTACAAGTCTTCATGATCTTCTCGTCTTCTCACTCCCGTTGTCGTGTTCTCAGTCATTGCATCAAGCGCAACATCCGCTCGCATTGCCTCCCTCTACTGACAAAGCTCGTCGCCGCGCGTTTCTAGCAAGGAGGGAATTACTCGTCATGAATAGTTGTCGTCAGCTGAGCATACGGAAAACCTCGATGGTTGTCAAAAGTGCCGGGGCTGAATTAGGATTATGTGAATGAGATTACTTGGGGAATCAGTGAACTCACTTTAAAAATCGTCGAGGCCGTCTCCGCTGCCGACTCTTCAGTATAGGTCCGTGCGTAATCGAGATGTGGATTGCCTACTACAGCACTGAGAAAAAATAAATAAAATGGTAGAGGAATCGAGCTTACCATCACGCTCGACGATGAGATCTAGAACTGAGATCGAGACGCCAACATGGGTGAGCGATCCTCCTCCTCCTGCTCCTCCTCATCGCTCTCATCTAGATCTTCCATACGTGCATCCAAGTTCACCTCTTCCTCTTCCTCCTCCTCTTCGCCTTCCATCACAGGCGGGGCCCCACCAGAGATCACAGAATCTCCTTCATCGTCTTCCGGAGTGGCTTCATCTGCCTCTTGCTTCTCCTGCAGCGTCTTCACGCGACGAGAGTCTTGAAACCCAGTATACGGATGTTATTATCCTGGAATGAGCAATAATGAACGATAGGGGACGAGTGACAGAGCCAAGGGTACGTACCATTTCCTCTAACTCGTGTTCTTCTTCGCTCAGCTCATCCATCTAGGTCGCGGTATTCGTTCAGCCGGCCGTACATGCCGGCATCTCGCAGTGGGATAGGGTGGGTACGAGGTACCGGGGGGAGCAGGTGGGGGAACCTGCGTTCTCGCGAAACCACCGTTGCCGATATCGTTGTCGCGTGGTTCCAGGAATAGTCACGGTGGCAATTCCCGACGGGCATCTCCACTGACCTCCTTACCACCATTATGGACGTGACTCCTCCCTTTTCTTCGATGTTCAACGTTCGCAATCTTATATAACTGCGTTCAGAGCAATCATAGTTGTCATCTCCTTGATGCTCCAACCGAATTCCCCTGCATTCCCTCCCAGGTAACCCGCAAAATCAGTATTTTCCTCCTTCCCACCGCCTTTGAATCGAGTGGTATTGGCGTCCCTTCGCACCATCGGCCACTCATTCTGCGCAAATAATGGCGCTCACAGGCTCGATGTTAGTGCTGCGTCGTATCTTTGATGGATAGTGCTACAAATCGCCCGCCCTTTTCGTCGACTACCATATTCTTTCAGGGAGCACCACCTTCGGTCTTCGATGGATCAAGCTTACCGTCTTTTCTTCCCTGGCCTGTTCTTGTGTTTGCGTGCCTCTTCCGCTTGCGCTTGCCGTTCGTCGACCCTCACATACGGGTCCATGCGTCATGTCCTTCGTACCTCCCATTCCCCTTTGTTATTGGATACAATTTCGGCATCATATTTCGCGACTGAATTCTTGGTATGCCGCACTGGGTATCGAGCGCCGGGAAATGCAATTACAAGTCTATTTTCAGCCTTCTCCAGCGCGCTGGGGGTTGTTGGGAATTTGTGTCACAGGATATGAATGTGAGTAAAATTTGACGCTAATCTAATCTCGTATTTATCTTTCATTTTAGTCTAATAAAAGTGTTTTTTTTTGCCCCACGACGAGCGCGGAGGTCATCGTCATGGAGGAGATGCCAATGCGTAGAGTCCTTTCGGCACACTGCATCATCATGCCTTACGCAGTATCAATCAAACCCACCTGCCGCCTGCACCCTCAACGTGCGGTGACGAGATCTCCGGTCCCATGGTGCGAGGCGAGCAAGTGTCCGACTCACTGAACTCGACGAGGATGGCAAGCGGAGCAAGGAGATGGTAGAACGGCCTTTGGACCATCGACGCAAGTTCTTTTGTGGGACGCTAGATATCCGATATCGTAGCAAGATAACCTATTGTGGACATGACATGACCATGGACGAGGCGACTACACGACAGGGATGGGTAGGTCCTTCCCACTCACTGACATTCTCGAGTACTCATCCTAATCTCAGTTCCCACTCGCATCTTCGGATGACCTCCAGCGGCGCTATCAATGACGACTGTCTATGCAGTGTTGTATTACGATGTACCTTTGTTCAGGATAAGCGCTACGAGGAGCTAGATCGGACTGCCAGGTATGGAGAAGATGATGCCGGATGGAGGAATGGATTAGATGTTGCACTAGCCTTCGGTGAGTGCAACATTCCAGGACCATTCTTTCAATACTCAAACTTGTACAGGCTGGCCTTTCTCTGCTGTGTTTTCTGCAAAGACATCGCAAGTCGCAAGCCACAGCGACTCTTGTTGTTCGAATTCATGAATGTCCAACATGCAGTTTTATCATCAATGATGTTCTTCATTCACGCTCTAGCCCATTTTCGCCTCTCGTTATCTGCTTACTCCGGGTCAATGTTAAGCCGAGGATGGCGGTAAACACAATAAATTGGAATGAGGAGACAGACTGAAGATAGCGGAACAGCGGTGTTTATTAGTTCAAAGCGTTAGTCTAAATATCTCCAATGCCAATTTGATTTTTATTTTTTCAAATGCATACGCCCACAGGAAATATTAGAAATGGCTGGACACCCACAGACAAACAAAGCGTTTCCATTGTTTTCTCGCGCATAAACTCCAGTGTCCCACGGTGTGTGACTCGTGTACTGATCAGTATCATAACATTTCGCTTTCACTTCTTTACCATGCCGTCCATCCATACCGCAGAAGATGAAGATTCAATCCCTCCCAACAATGCCCAAGAAACACCCAATGATGATCCCCGGCTGTCACGGCACCCTCAACGAAAACCAAGTCGCAGAGTCTTTGGCATACAGCAACGCGCATTTCAGGTTGGCGGTATGTTGCCCTGGCATTATTACGACTCTTTCCGCATAGCTTATCGAGAGTAAAGGGAACGATACATTTGATTATGAGCAGAGGTTTCCGGAGGATAAGCAGTACGAGGAGCTTGGTCCGCTGGCTAGGGTGTGGAGAACGTACCTCGAAGAATGTGCTGAATTTGATGCCGAGATGCTGGAAGGATGGAGAGATGGACTAGATGTTTTGCTCGTTTTTGTGAGTGTTTACTTAACAGCTATTGTTTCTTTACTCAAAATTGTATAGGCCGGTCTCTTCTCAGCCGTGGTCACTACATTTGTCGTTCAAACATCACAGAGCCTCCAAGTCGATTACGGTCAGGTCACGGCAACGCTTCTGTTCGAGCTCATCGACGTCCAGCGTGCAGCGGCCAACGGTTCTCTCGTCAATGATGTTCCTCGCTCAAATCTCACTCCCTTCTCAGACTTCCGTCCCACGATATCCGATTCATTGATCAATGGATTGTGGTTCACCAGTCTTTCATTCAGTCTCGCTACCGCTCTGTTCGCTGTCCTCACAAAACAGTGGATCCATCAGTACATTGCCATACCCTCAGGGACACCTCGGGACAGGTGCCGTGTCCGCCAATTTCGGTACATGGGACTGGAGAAATGGGGTGTGGGATTCATCATTGGTTTATTACCTCTGCTCTTGAGCATGTCACTTGGCATATTCCTAGTCGGCCTGGTTCTTTTTCTGGTCCCGCTGCAAGCGGCGATTGCATCCATCGTCGGGACTATCACATTTGTAACTTTCGCCATTTACTTCATCACTAACCTTCTTCCGGTTTGGTTTCCTTCGTGCCCATACAAGACGCCGTTGTCGCAGTACATATTCCTTCTCTATGCCTATATCATCAACCTCCGCTTCTTCGTCTCTCTAGCTTCGTTGGTCACAACACCCACAAAGCCTCCTCTTCGCAAGTTCCGAGATGTCGAGCGTGCAGCTGTTGACCTTAGGGCAGACGACCTCGATGCACACGCCTTGGGCTGGCTGTCCGGCATGTCCTCCAGCCCCAGTGTACTTAACATTGTCGTCCAATCAACCGGCGCTCTACCCTTGCGGTCGATCGAGCCTCTAATGCAATACGGAGGGAGTTTTTCAAAGATCTACCCCACCGTCATCTCCTCCATAGACATCAACTGCCAGGAAAGCATCCTTGATCGCAGTATACGTGCGAGCCTCCGCTTTGGGGTTACCATGCCCGTTTGGCGTGTCGTCGACCAGGCGACGGAAAGAGATAGGCTGTCCACAGAAACGTACGCGGAGGTTCTGTCTGTCAAACTCAATTATTATTCGTGTACCGATGGGATTACGGGTCTAATCAAAACTCAGATTACGGATCTAATCAAAGCTCAGTTCACGGAATCACCAGATAAGCGACTGCGCCTGCAACCCATTGTATGGGCCCGTCTTCTCCAAGAGCTCCTACCCTTCACTCTAGAGAGTGAACTGATTCCCTTATTCCTGATGATTCCCGGGGACTATTGGCTTGTCGACTACAAGCCACCTTCCCTTTTCCCAAAAGTAGCCAGGGATATTCGTTCGATTTCTAAGGAGGACCACCGTGCGGTATCTCTTCAGATGGCCGTTTCCACTAATCTGTATCCAGACATCGCCGATGCCTTTTTTGGGGGTTTCACGCATGTGAAGGATAGCATCTTCCATCCAGATCCTGCCGCCGATGAATTCCCCGCTCCTAAGGATCCACGCCTGCGTTCACTGCTGACGCTAGCCGGTTCACCCTCTATCCGAAAGACGGCGATCAATCCATCTATGAAAGATCTTTTTGCCCAGGTGCTGAGAAATATTGATATTTACATGGGCCTCCCAACCATTCTTCCGAGCCATAGGATTCCATCTTTGGAAGACGGGCCAGGCCCCGAACTAGAGTTACTAGACAGCAATCGATATGCGGTGCTGAAGCTCCTGTATACGATGCTTTTTTCAGATGACTTTGGCACCACTATGATGTTACATAATCAACGTACCACGCTGATGCTGTTTCTCCGAGTGCTCAACTCCACAACCCCTCGCCCCAGCTTTCTCCCCTCTGACTGGTGTACCCCAACTATGGCCATCAATTTTACCGAAATCGCATTTGTGCCAGCAGACTGGACACTCTCCTCCTCCTCCATGACACGCCGCTTTGTGTGTGAATTCCTGCAGGTCGGCGAACCGCTTGCAAATAAGATTTTATCCTGTTTTGTTTCCAGACGTCTTCTTGACTACGTAGTCAAGCTCCATGGAGACAATGAGATTGTGCGGAATCCGTACTTGCAAGAGATCTTGGGGGCTTTTGTTAGTGGAGTCAGGAGGTCGGACGCCGCAGTGGCGTACCTCTTTGAGCTCGACAATATTTTTGCTGTTTGTGCGATGTTCATCATTTGGCGGGACATCCCCCGCCTCCGCCTCCTCGCACAGTGTTGCCCAGATCACCCAGTGTGGACCGAGTGCTTACAGAAGCTCGATACTATTCCGGAGCACTTTCAACTGTTGTGGTATAATAATAGGGGGGGAATTCTTCCTATTGTTTCAGGCTTTAGGGCGCTTTTTGAAGCAGGCAAGTCCGAGATCTTGAATTCCCGGTCGACCGTGAGCTCGCTTTGGGGACGACTGCGACGACAACATGGGAATGTCGGGAAGGATCTAACGGGGGCTGGTAAAGTATGAATATGCTGCTTCCATACTTGTTGCGATGAAGAATCTCTGTATAAGTATATTGGTATTTCCCTCTCATTTTATACCTTTATTCAATCAAAGCAATGTCACTTTCTCATGAAGACCGTGCTTTCATCTGCCCAAGACCGAAAAGGATTTGCCTTGTCGAGCGGAACATCGGCGTCGACGGCGGTTTGGCTTGGGAGCGGTAAACTAAAGAGAGTCAGGGGTGACGCGATGTTGTGTGTATTGATAGTATGCTTCAAGTCATGACAATGGAGTTCATGACACCGTCTGTACGAATTTCCACCAGGAAGGCACGTTGTGCAGGGATCTAGGCTTAGCGGCCTCGAAGGATACAATCGTCCTGTTATCAAGTACTCTACGCTACGAACATGATACTGTTGACACTCAGAGAAAGCATAGTATATCAATTCAACAGTCCGATTTCACTAACCAGTAAACTACGAGCGATGAAAACGAAAACATTGGGTCTTGCGAAACGCGTCAAACGCTGATGTAGATTTATCGGGAGCTAATGCTCTGTGTGCACTTGAAAAGATAGCAAACGCATACTTCTCAGGATCGCCGATGATCGTTCCACGCCCTATCAAGAGTCCGTCTCAAAAGACGTTGCTCAGTAGACAGGTCCTATGATATGTCGCCATCATTTCAGGGAAAGCAGTTGCAGTGACCTAGATGGAGGAAGTGGTGTGGACTACAAAGCGGGTAAATGCCTGGATATGTGAGATGAAGGGAATGAACTTAACCCCATCCTGGCACCTCCTCTGCCGTTCCCCACCTCTATCGCTTCTCAAATCGCCCTCACAGACGCCACGCTCGTCGGACGACGTCAAGTCGTCTGGACCAAAGAAATGCGCCATGCACTAGTGCCCCTCATCGAAGAAAGTCGTATCAGAGATCTATGAGAAGGGTGAGTCTCTCTACATGCGGGCGAGAAGAAAGCGGACCTGCTACTACTATCTCCTCTCGCTGCTCTGCCGTCTCCTCACTCCAGTTCATGCTCTCCACTGTCAGGTACTGCGAGCGGGCATTGCATAAAGAAAGCTAGTCACTGAAGCTTCGCTGAAGCCTGAGGCTTTATACCATCGTCTTTGGGCAATGTTATTGATGTACGTGGCACTCGACAAGCGAGAGAGCTTATAGTTTGCGCATCCCTCCCAAGCTCAATTCAACGTCGTCATTGGAGGCTGTCCTCTTTACCGTAGGTTTAGTCGTCGCAGGACCGTGTTGCACCAAGACTCGACTGACGTGAAAGCTAGAGAGTGCTGTAATCAACTTGGAAGATTTCAAACCGAGATACGGGTCAATAACAGAGCGGTGGAATAAACGAGCCAGCCGGCGGGAGGCAAAGAGGACGACTAGTCCTAGGGCGGAGAACGGACGGACCTCCACACTCTAGTGGTCAAAAAGCAGGCTACTTCTGTCGTATTCTCTGACGAAATGGATAGAGTGCTTGTTTGATACATGCATCATCGATTCATCGTCCGCTCGTGGGGAGACACTCCCATGCTGAGATGAACACTGATATCGTAGTCTCGTAGTTTAGAGGAAAGCATCCCACACGGATGGGAGACCTGACTAACGATGAAGTGAACAACCAGCGACGCAGACTGATTGGGAGACTCTTACCATCCAAGGCACATATGTGTCCCTCCCTCCCGCAGCTACTTTCGCTACTCCATCACTCTGAGGCATCGTGTGGCGGAAAACGGCATCTATCGCAGAAATCTTGCTCGTGAGCTGACGCCTTGCCACGGTATCCGTGCACGACGTTGGCCTTCAGCGGAGAGACGCCGCCTTCTTGTAAGCTGACGCGTTTCCAGGGTAGGCCTCTCTGTGCATGACGTCACAGTGAGGAATGAAGATGATGCTATAGAGATGGCGGGTGAATCCGTGAAAATGGGGCGAGAAGACCGCACTTACCATTCCCAGTCCAATCACCTGCCGTCGTTGAGGTAGAGACGAAGGTTCATGCGCTCCCAGACAAAGGCGTACTATCTCGAGGCAAGGAAGGCGTTGGTAGTAGGCGGCAAAAATATCAAGAGAGCATTGGAGATGTATGGACACTGCGAGAGATGGTTCAGGATGAAAAAAACTTTGTGCAGAAGTGAACGTACGTTGGCACTCCCAAGCCGGTCCTCCTCTTCAGTACAGGTCCGCTCATCCGACAGAAAATCTTTCGAAATTTTGGCCTTGGTCTTGAGTTTGAGCTACTAAATTGTGAATGCTTTGTTTGGTCCAACCAGCGTAGAGCCAAACATTCACTTTTGGTCATCAACTTCAACACCCATCTTGCGAGCCGTCTCGGTATCGTGCTGTAATATTCACCGGGAGTTAACAAGGCCAAGAGAATAAATTCAATCGCAGCAATCTCAACTTGACTTTAGTTTCCGCTATTCAACACGCCTGAATAGATCCGACATTCTACTCAAGCGACTTCTAAAGTTGCAGACTATGCGCGTCTGGAAAGCCCTTGCGGATCAATCCTCTCTCTTTTATGGCGTAATCTCAAGGGTTAGCTTGGCTTCTTCCTTTCCTAGCACTCAGTATTCAGTACTCAGTACTTCAGCTTCAGTGCCAGAGTCCTATCCGTATCTCTTTCGAACGTGTCTCGACGCGTCGAGCAGGATGAATAGCATCCGCCTGCATCCTTACCACGCAGCGACGACATCTCTTGTCCCAGTTCTGAGTTTTGATCCAAGGACGAGGTGATCAAGTGCCCTACTCGACAACGATGGAAAGCCAGAACACCAACGTCGGCGGGGAACAGGAGAGGGCATCGAGTATCCAAAGTGAGTTCACTGTCACGATTGCCCCGAGTGATGCTCTTTTTTCATCCCAATTCAGCCTCGGCACTTGTTTTTAGAAGAAGTCCTGAACAACGCGACTTTGGTCCAAGACGACGCGTTGCTTATTTCTGGTCATCGCGATCTTCACTTTCAAGCGTGTGCGGAATAGTTGATACCTACTCCTCACCCAGTTTTTGCTCCACGGCCCACAGGAAGACGCATGTTGTTCTTGGGCTCACTTTTTCTTTATCGCGCAGAATACATCTTTTGTACCGAGGAGCAAGCCCCGGATAGCAGAGAAGGAGGGACTGAAGGATGTGCCGGGGTGGTACCTCCTATTCTTTTGGTGAATATCCTGCATATACGATGTCTCTACTTCATCGTTACATTAGTTCTATGCCTCCACTTGTTCCTTAATACACTCCCGAGATCAGCTGAGAACGAGAGAAACTTACTCATCCCTATCACCGTTTCCCGCAATCACCATCTCGTTTCTACTTCCCGCTCTTACGTGGCACGCCCTGCTCACCGTACGATGATAGCTGGGTGCAAAACCTCTGCTTCGATGTTGAAAGGAAGGTAATCGTGTCCGTTGTTAGAGACAGATCAGAGGCTGTGAGAAAGTGAGTACTGAATGCAGGCGAAGAGGGAGAGGATCTACAACTCTACATGATCTTCTCTGCTGTCTTCTCACTCCAGTTTGTCGCGTTTCCCGTCATCCTAAAGTGCAGCAAGCAGGGTACCCGCTCTCATCGTCTCCCTCTGCTGACAGAGCTCCTTGTCGCGCGTTGTTGCCGAGGAAGGAGTTATTTGTCGTGAATAGTTGACGTCAACGGAGACGAAGAGTGCTCGCTGAGCTATTAAAATGAAGTGTAAATATCATCTAAATTCATAAATCAACATACAAATGACTCACCGAACACATAAGCATCACCGGACGGCTTCGCGGTGTCATTGAAGGGTTTAGATGTGTTGAAGGGGAATACGGGAGACGCAAAAAGGAGTCCGCTTTGTTTGGTCCGACCAGCGTCGAGCCAAACATTCACTTTTGGTTATCAACACCCATCTCGCGACCGTCTCGCTATCGTGCTGTTTGCAGAATGTGCACGTCTGGAAAGCCCTTTCGCTCTCTTCCATGGTGTCTCCTCATCGGTCTCAATGGTGTTTTTCCATTCCTAGCACACCCTTTCACTCGTTGCCTCCTAGCGTCCGTATATCGTGGCGAATAGCACACAGATTTGTCTCCCCGTGCAGCATCGTCTCGCTCCGCTGCCCCGCCTGCACCCTTAACACGCGGCGTCAACATCTCCGGTCCCAGTTCTTAGTTTTGATCCAAAGGCCAGGCGATCAAATGTTCTACTCGACAACGATGGAAAACGGAGCAAGGAGATGGTAGAGCAGCGAGAGAAGATCTTGAAGACCCATCGACGTCGACGCAGGTTCTTTTGTGGGAGGCTAGATTCCCAAATTCGTAGTAGGACGACTTATCGTGATCCGTGGGACATGGTCATGGAGGAGGCGCTGGGGCGGGAGATGGGTAGGTCCTTTCCAGTCACTGACAATTCTAGAGTGCTCATCGCCCAATCTCAGCCGCCACGCGCGTCTTCCTCTATCGCCACCACCAACGATGACTGTCTAATCAGCGCTGTATCTTATTCAGCGAGCAAGCCCTGGAGGCGAGAAGCGGGAGGGAGGACGTTTCAGGATCCCTTGCTTCATTGTGTGCAACGTCTTTCCGATTCCCATATAAGACACGTCTTCACAACACTCTGTATACCTGTATGGCTTCTGCTCTCTTATTCGTCATCGTCAGCCTCCCATTCCGCGCGGAAGATGGGCGTGGGCCTGGCTGGAGAAATATTGACAGTGTGCAGTATTCTCATGATCTGGTACCTTGTTGCGCGAGCTTTTGCCTCTGAATTCAAGGAGCAAGTGTTCTCCGCTACTCAGGGGTTCTTACCTCTGGAGCCCACAGGAAGACGTATGTTCATCACTGAACTGGGTTAAGGCGATGCCGGCAAACATACTATATTGAAAAGAGGAGAGAGCGGAGCAGTAGCTTTTATTATAGGGATGGTTCAAAGTGTTACATGGTTCTCAGTTTCGCTTTCAAATTTGATCAATGCGTACGCCAACTAGATCTCACCTATTGCACTTCGAAGTACGAAATCTCAGTGTCCTTTTCTGGCGCATAAACTCCGGTTGTCGCTACCAGTTTGATCGGAGGCATTGAGTACGGGTAGGCACTATCCGTAAAATGTTACCTTCGCTTCTCTACCATGCCGTCCATCCATACTGCAGAAGAGGAAGATCCAACCTCGCCCAACAATGCCCAAAAAACGCCCAATGATAATCCGGAGCCATCACGGCACCCCACACGGAAACCAACTCGCAGAGTCTTCGGCATACAGCAACGTGGGGTCCAGGTTGGCGGTGTGTTGCTCTGGCATCATTACGGTTCTTTCAACATAACTTATCGAGGGCAAAGGGAACGACACGTTTGATTATGAGCAAAGGTTTCCAGAGGATAAGCGGTACGAGGAGCTGGGTCCGCTGGCCAGGGTGTGGAGAACGTACCTCGCAGAATGTGCTGGATTTGATGCCGAGATGCTGGAAGGGTGGAGAGATGGACTAGATGTTTTGCTCGTTTTTGTGAGTACGATCTTCAAAATTCATTGTTTCCCTACTTATATTTGGATAGGCCGGTCTCTTCTCAGCCGTGGTCACCACTTTCGTTGTCCAGACATCACAGAATCTTCAAATCAACCACGGTCAGGTCACGGCCACGCTTCTGTTCGAGCTCATCGACGTCCAGCGTGCAGCGGCCAACGGTTCTCTCGTCAATGATGTGCCTCGCTCAGATCTTACTCCCTTCTCGGATTTCCGTCCCACAATATCTGATTCGCTAGTCAATGGACTGTGGTTCACCAGCCTTTCATTCAGTCTCGCTACTGCGCTTTTCGCTGTCCTCACAAAACAATGGATCCATCAATACATCGCCATGCCCTCAGGGACACCTCGGGACAAGTGCCGTGTCCGCCAATTTCGGTACATGGGACTGGAGAAATGGGGTGTGGGTTTCATCATTGGTTTATTACCCTTGCTCTTGAGCGTGTCGCTCGGCGTATTTCTAGTCGGCCTGGTTCTTTTTCTGGTCCCGCTGCAAGGGGCGATTGCATCCATCGCCGGGACTATCACATTTGTAACCTTCGCCGTTTACCTTATCACCAACCTCCTTCCGGTTTGGTTCCCTTCGTGCCCATACAAGACACCGCTGTCGCAGTACATATTCCTTGTCTATGCCTATATCATCCGAGTCAACCACGGCTTCTTCATCTCTCCAGCTTCGTCTGTCCCAATACGTGCGAAGCCTCCTCCTCGCAAGTTCCGAGACGTCGAGCGTACAGCTGTTGAACTCGGGGCCGACGACCTCGATGCATACGCCTTGGGCTGGCTGTCTGGCATGTCCTCCAACCCCAGTGTACTTAACATTGTCGTCCAATCAACCAGCGCTCTACCCTTGCGGTCGGTCGAGCCTCTAATGCAATACGCAGAGAGATTTTCGAGGACCTACCTCACCGTCATCTCCTGCATGGACATTAATTGCCAGGAAAGCACCCTTGATCGCCTTATTCGCGCCAGCCTCCGCTCCAACATCCCCTCATCTCACTGGTGGACCCTCAACCAGGAAACAGAAAGAGACCGGCTGTCCGCAGAAACCTATGCGGAGGTTCTGTGTGTTGACGACTGGAATCCTTCGCTTACCGATGAAATTGCGGATATAGTCAAAGCTCAATTTACAGCATCTCCAGATAAGCAGCTTCGCCTGCAGCCCATTGTATGGGCCCGTCTTCTCTAGAAGCTCCTACCCTTCACTCTAGAGAGCGGTTTGATTCCCTTATTCCTGATGATTCCACCGGACTATTGGCTTGCCGACTACAAGCCACCTCCCCTTTTCCCAAAAAATAACATGGAGATTCGTTCGATTTCTCGTCAGGACCACCATGCTGTACCTCTTCAGATGGCTGTTTACTATCATCTGTATCCAGACATTGCCGATGCCTTTGTTGAGGGTTTCACACATGTGAAGGATAGCATCTTCCATCTTGATCCCGCCGCCGATGAATTTCCCGCTCCTCAGGATCCACGCCTGCGTTCGCTGCTGATGCTAGCCGGCTCACCGTCTATACGAAAGACAGCGATCGAACCATCTATGAAAGATCTTTTTGCCCATGTGCTAAGAAACATTGATCTTTACATGGACCTCCCAGCCACCCTTCTGAACCATGACAGTCCTTCATTTGAACTAGACAGCAATCGATATGCGGTGCTGAAGCTCCTGTATATCCTGGTTTCTTCAGACGACTTCGACACTCTGCCAGTGGTTCATCAGCGTATCACGCTGATGCAGTTTCTCCGAGCACTCAACTCCACAACCTTTCACCCTCGCTTTCTCTCCTCTGACTGGTGTACCCCAACCATGGCCTCCAGTTTTACCCAAATCGCCTTCATGCCCCTAGACTGTGATTGGACACTCTCCTCCTCCACCCTGACACTCCAATTTGTGTATGAATTCCTGCAGCTCGACGGGCCCATTGGAAATCAGATTTTCTCCCGTTTTGTTTCCAGCCGTCTTCTTGACTATGTAGTCAAGCTCCGTGGGGGCGGTGAGATTTCGCAGGAATGGTGGCTGCGAGGCATCTTAGGGAATTTTGTTAGTGGGGTCAGGAGGTCGGACGCCGCAGTGGCGTACCTCTTTGAGCTCGACAATATCTTTGCTGTTTGTGCGATGTTCATCATTTGGAAGGACATCCCCCGCCTCCGCCTCCTCGCACAGTGTTACCCAAATCACCCGGTGTGGAATGAGTGCTTACAGAAGCTCGATACTATTCCGGAGCACTTTGAAGTTTCGCTGAATAGGGAGCAGATCCTTCGTACTGTTTCAGACTTTAGGGCACTTTTTGAAGGAGGCAAGCCTCCAATCTTGAATTCCCGGCCGACCATAAGTCCGCTTTGGCGACGACTGCGACGACTACGTGGGAATATCGGGAAGGATTTGATGGGGGCTGGTCAAGTGTGAATATGCTGCTTTCATACCTGGGATGTAGAATCCTTGTATATTTTGGCATTTTCCTCAATCTCGTCATACACCTCTATATTCAAGTCTAACAAAGTAACGTCGCTTTCTCATAAACACCGTACTCGGTCTTTTTCATTTGACCAAGAGCTCAAGATCAAGACCGAAAAGTATTTTCCTTGTCAAGCAGAATATCGGCGGTGGCAGAAGTTTGGCAGAGGGCATCCTGATCCACCGGCAAAGTGACTTCACCTGTCTGTCAAGTGCGTTTGCCCAGTCTGAACTGCATCTCTTGAAAACTTGATCTGTCTTTCAACCTGGCGTACAAGTTTGCGAAACATAGGTGCATAGTAAGGGAGCCATGAGATGTCATCATCATCATCATCATATTACACGGCATGGTCCGCTGTAGAAACGGCCGTGGCGTACAGTACAGATAGCTAGCTACGAAATCTATATACTGTACTACCCAACACACCCACAGGCGACGAGCTCGCCGTTTTTCAGACTGTAGAAAGCTCATGATAGAAAAACATATGGTGTCCTGTACCGAAATTTCAGGCTCAACCCTTTATAACCGTCAAATACGAGCAAGAAGAAATTTATATTATTTTTTCAGTATAACTGCAAATGGCGAGATTGCTCAAAGTGGTAACGTCATAATTTCGACCGAACACTGCGAATCCCGATTCTGAAAATACATCAGAACCCAAGAAGCAAGGATCATGGACCGACTCTTACTTTTCTACACTTTCACTAATAATCAGCGTCATTGATGAGGCCCGTGTCACGTATAATGGTGCGATGTAATAGAGTCCTGATGGCTGCCTTATTTTCATCCCACTCTGGTACCTGCGCAGTGCACCACTTGACCTCGACCGTCTCAATTCGCAGAGGTGCGAGAGGTAACAACTGAAGAGGTGTAATGAGGGTAGGCGCACAGATGCTAAGCCGCTTCCACGGTCTGCCAAGCTGTGCCATTACAGCGAAAAGACGAGGGGTAGCAAGATGGAAACCGAAAGAGAGCGTGCTGAGATACGGGAGATGGGTAACGACGTCGTCTAACAGGCCTCTGGACCACTGACAAGGATAACCATCCTCACTCCAGCCGATGATGGCAAGGTGTCGTACAAGACTGAGCGACTGTAGTTGCTCTTTAAACGTCCTCTCATCCATATCATTACCTGGTCCTCTAACAAATCTTAGGATCAGTGTCGTCAGCGTGGCTAGGCACGGTCGCAGAAGGAAAGTGAAGGTGGTCCCGCACAGATCTGCATCTATGATACGGAGGCTCTCGAGGCGGAGAGTGTGAAGACCATGGACGATCCGGGCGTCATAGAGTCCCGTCGGATTGTAAGAACATTTGACAAGAGTCAACGAGGTCACTGAAGGAAAAGAGGACGGATTAATGAATATGTCTGCAAGAGCTTTCTGCCCGAAAAATGCGTCGCCGAAAATGGTTGACCCAACAACGCAGAGGCTACTGATGTGGTTAAGATTCCTGGCCGCGTCGATAATTGGCATAAGACGAGGGTGGTATGCGACAGTAAGCTGCTTGGCATTGGTGCAGCCTTTCAGGATATCTATGGCGATGGGAACAAACACCGCATCACGTGTCGCAAACCGATATCGAAAGCCAGATGTTGGACCCGTTAGACATAGACGGCGAACTCTACGCTCAATATCTGATTCTCCTGTGCGTCTCAGCGCCTCCAAGAACAGGACCCACTGCATGATGCTGGTCAGACGAGGCGCTGCGTAGAGTTCTCTGTCCACGGCTTCATGGACTCTCCGTGAAACCAGAGTCAGGGATGCGAGAGCTGCCTGCCCTTCTTCAGTGACATCGGGATGCAGATAGCGAGCAATTTCATTGAGGATATGGGAGGGAATACGAAAACGACGACGGCGCTGGTTGTGCGACATCGTTTGTAGACAGAACTTGGGAGACGACTGACTGCAAGCGAGCTCCAGGAAAACCCACAAACATTGCCAAACTCCGGAGAGATGACAACAATTACTACGAAAGGCCGAATTAAGGCTGGGTTAGTACGCGGCATCATTCACGGATTGAACGCATTAGGACGCGTTCACTACCCAAAGGCTGCCCAACTTGAAATGGGCCCTTTGTAAATTGCTTTCAAAGAAGTCGCGTAAACGGGTTGGTATTTATTCGGCCGATTTGCATCTAAAAGAAAGGTAAGATTACTGCGCCTAGTATCAGATTTATTCTCTTAACTTCACTCGTTCTCTTCAGCCAGTGATGCGCATTGGGCAGCACGATATTGAGATGGCGACGATGTTGACGTTGATGACCAGAATTGAATGTTTTCTCCCAGACAAAGTTCGTCGAGAAGAAGCCCCTGAGCGCGGGAAAAAACAAAGTACTAAGCCGTCGGCCCCGTTTCCGTTTCAACCGATCGACGACGACTGTGGCCAGTGCTCGAACTTCCTGACGATATCTCCGTAACCACAAAAATGGACTTTTGCATTGATAAAAATCGTGTGCATCGATTTCAAGTTTCAATTTCCCGCAGGTCTTGATAGAGGTGCCAGCCGCGATTCTTCTATTCGCGTCGCCTCACCTGCGTGGCTCGTTCAAGTGAAGCGTTTGAAGACCTTAGCATCTCCCCTTCCGACGCCTCATGATTTTCCCGACCATGGCGAGGGACATAGAACTCGACTCTACCCAACTGTGATATATAAACCACGCAGGAAACTCCCTTCAAATGTATTGAGCTCAGTCTTGGATGTGAAGGAGATGCCAAAACATGGGTCCTAGGTGAGTTCTTTCGTGCACTGTGCGATGCGTACACCTTCATCTCCCTCATGCAGTATTATCTCATTCACTGCCTTCACCTTCAACACACAGCGACGAAATCTCCGTCAGTGGAGGAACCCCAGTTTTGAGTTTGGTTCAAAGACGAGGCGAGCGAGTGTCCTTCCTACCCACTGCACTCGACGACGATGGGAAGCAAGACAAGGCAGGGCGATGAGATGGTAGAGCAGCGAGAGAGAAGATCTTGAAGAATGGTCTCCTCGACGTTGTGGGAGGCTAGTTTCCCAATTTGTAGCAAGACGGCTAGTGGGTGGGGCGGGAGACACGCCAGGGATGGGTAGGTCCTTTCCGTTCTGTGACATTCTGGAGTACTCATTGTAACGGAGAGTCTTTTAGGTGGGAATTCGGAATGGTAAGCGTTTGCTGCGCGCACACCTTCACAATGCTCACTCTTCTGCAATAGCACCGTCTTCCTTGTGAACGCGAGCCACACCAATAAGTACGGGCATGGACCTTCTGTCCTGCAACGGCCTTCCGTGGTCGATTCCATTGTGGTACATCATATCTGCTCCCAAGTAAGGGACTATGCCAAGCTGGAACTCACGGACCTGCAAGCATGTTCTCGTCGCATACTCTGTGTAGCAGCACCGCAACGCACCACTTAAACATCCTGTGAGTATAAATATCCTTAATTTCAGCCGACTTTGCTGACTGCCAAGGATCAAGACCAGATACTCGAAATCTGCCCTGCACCGAGCGATCTTACACTCAAGATGAAGACCCCGTCAATAGTGCTAAGCTTGAGTGTGGAAGAGATGCCCGAAACCAGGATCCGGTGAGTACTCCAGCGTGCTGAAGGACATGTTCAACCTCACCTTCCTCAGGCAGTATCGTTCCTTCATCTATCCTCCATCAAGGTTTCTATGCGCGCCGTTGGCGACGATTTTGCGCGCGAACGCTTCGTCCCTAGCAACACGCGGTAAGGAGCTGTGTGCAGAGAAAGCAAGGGTAGGGCCAAGCCCTGCTAGCTGCATTTTACGATGACGGAAAGCACGGAAAAGGGGAGTGAGGAGACGGTTGACCTGCTAGAGAAGCTCGTGAAGACTTGTAGGTCCTCTCCCTCTTCGTCCATATTCGGTACTCACCCTTCTCACAGCTCCTACGACAAACACAATGACCGTCCGTTCAATGTCGGAAACTAGCACGTTGTAGCACGCCGATCCGGACAATCCTTCTAGTAGCATGAAGACCTTGATTCTTTACAGGGTCATCGTCACACGGCGAGCAAGACGTGCAAGTAGACGAAGAGACGAAGAGACATGTGTCGCCATTCTCAACGAATCTTTCAACATTGAAGGCGTGCACATTGTTGCACGCCGACGTGGGACAAACCTTTTTGAAGCGTGGAGACCTTGATTTTAAGCCAATTTATCATCATGTAGTGAGCAGGGCGTGTATGAAAGCGAAATGTAGGGGCGAGGTGGCGATTTCAGGAAGGTGTGTTAGCGATAGGTAAGTCCATCCCATCCAATCCACTGCTATTACTAATTTCGGTCACTCACCCTCCCATAGTTTCTCCACCATCGACGACAGCGCTGTTGAACGGAATTAAGACGCATCCTCATCCAACAGACAAGACGTGGAGGTGACGATGGAGGTGATGGAAGGGAGGATGATCGCAGGCGGCAGTTGATTCATCGGGTAGGACCATTCCCTTCGCCTCACTTGCCCGGAAATTTACCTGCTTTGTAGTCTACCTACTTCCTGCGATTGACAACGATGTATCGAGAGAGTAGCAAAGTAGCTGCAGGGTGGTTGGACGACATATGTGCCGATGGTAAGTCCCTCCCATTCAGTCGACGTCGCCGGTCGCTCACTGTTAGCCAGGTCTCCCGACGCTTTCCTTTAGGCTACGATGTCAGTGTTCATTGAGGATTTGAACCGCGACGGTTGCATACAAACGAGATGCCATCATATTCACCGTGTCCAGTCGTCGTGCAATGGTTGACAGTTGGTCGCTCGACCGACTGGTGAGGAGCCTAGAGCTCCGATTCAGGCTCCTCGCAATGGGCGTCCCCTCCTCTTCCCAAGTACATACTCACGGACAGCAGATCTCCCAGGAACTGGAGGCTGAGATACCCAGGGTGCGAGAAGTGTATGCATGGCGGCAGTCCGCCGCGCTGATAAAGAGACTGGGAGAGGGAACCCAACGGAGAGTCTTCACCAGTTACCGTAATTTTCCGTCTGTGAAGGCGATGGATATTCGGGATCGGGTCGAGCACACGGTGATAGTTTATGATCATTGCGCGATGCGGTACTTTACTTGATACACCGCCGAGTGTGAGTTTGCTATTCGTGTTGGTGGGGTTCGATTACTGATTAGGACTGGGCGGACAGAGAGCTATTGTGAAAAGACCAAAGGCGGGCGTGTTTATACTGTTGCGAAGCTCCTAGAAGTCATGAAGGACCTCGACTATCGAATGAATTGGGACCGCCAAGATATCGGCCCATTGGGTCACTTGTCCTCGCCTACAACTCCCATAGAGGTTTTGGGGGTTTTTGCGTTACAGTCGTCTGCTCAGGAACTGGCATTAACCTTTAGGAAAGTGGCAATCTTATGTACTATGCGTACCGGCACAGAATCCCTTCATTTGACATCAATTTGACATACCGAATTGCAGAGATATTAATACGCCCTGGATGCTTGAGGGCACGGGCGTTCATTCTGGGTCTTTCAAGTTATCCCTGGGCTTGTCGGTCGTGCAACGTTCGTGTCTCTTGTGAGTCCGGCAGGCAAGTACGATTTCGCTGGGCTTAGTAGTGCCACTGTCACCTCCCACTCTTGAGTCAAGGTAGGATGCGCCGCAACTAACGATGGCGCAAGCGAGGACCTCTAACAGCATCCGGTATCATATTTCGGGAAATGGTGGGGAAGAGGATGATGTCCACGTTGAAAGAGGTCACGTGAAGAAGGCATGGTCTGGCATATTGGGTATCTCTGCGGATGGATTGCCGCGTGTTGGTACATTGGTGGCGTTCCCTCAAAGATGTCGAGCAGGCCAGGCGGAAGAGAATGGATTGCGGCGGGTTATCTCGGCAAGGGAATGGACCATGCCTCGGAGCGTACCTGGTACTGGGGAAAGACGCTGATTGGTTCCCCGCCCAATTTCGGGTCACAGGACAAAGGTGGGAAAAGGCAAATATCGCGTCTTGGCTATAACCTTGTGTTTATCTTGTAGACTATGCGGAAATATCCGAACACGTCCTCTTACCGTCGCGACTTTACCCCTTTGACGCTAGATACAAGACGTCGGCGCACTATTTGATCAATTCTTCAATGTTCCCGACCCTCGATACCTTGCACATCGGATAGTGCCAGACAGTGTTCTTCACAGCACATGCACCGAGTTTCTACTCTTTGGTGAGTCTCCGATGATAATAGGTCATACTCTACCGATTCAGTTTGCATAAATCTCATTGAAACCCTATCATCAGCAATTATGATACAGGAGTCTAAGTCTACACGGCGTCTGCTACTTTGCTTTCATGGCTTCTATTTCTCACACTCAGCCATGATGCCTCACGAAAGCCACAAGGCGTGTTATTTCCCTGCTTCACTCCTTCGACCTCAGTGCCACACCAGACACCTTTCATACCTACCTCTCCGCCCCATCTTTCATCTTAAGACATGACAGACTCGATCGTTGACGATCCAGTTACGGCCGTGCTCTACAATGCCGACCTGCTTGGCTTCATCTGCAAGGATATTTGGGATATCGAGCAAGCGCCCGGCGGTCTTGTGAATGGAACACGGATCCATTCTCTCTACTCTCTGGCATTGACATGCCATGCCGTCTCTGAAACAGCGCTTGATTGCCTCTGGCAGGAGATACGTGGGATGAAGCCGCTTCTGTATCTCTTTCCTCGTACTCTCTCACCAGACAATGGACAATGGGTATGTCGCCCTCCACTTTCACTCAGAATCGGTCCTGATCTTTGTAGATGCTTCCCGATAACATATCGGATGATACATGGGTCCGATTCGAACAGTACTCGCGCCGCATACGTTCTATCACTCTCGACGCACAGTTGCGCACTATCCATTCATCCACCATATTTCTGCGCCTTGCTGAGAATTGCGAGCCTGTCTTCCCCAACTTACAGAAACTCAATGTCGACATGGACTTTGCCGCCGACACTTCGATACTTTTCTTTTTGGCCAGCCCTCTGCTGGACGATGTTACGATCGCTTTTCCTGCATATGCAGTGATTGACATGGCTTCCACATCTGTACGGACAGTCAGCCGGAAGCTACCGACGCTTCGTTCATTCACCATATCCTGCGCACCAGGCGGTTACCATCCTCGTCCTTTAGGAACAATATGCCCGTTCACCAACTTCTCCGGTCTTCGCACGCTGCATAGATTGAAAATCGAGTCGCACCCAGCCGATGTCAATTTTTTAGTCCAGCTTTCCTCATTTCCAGACCTTGCGCAACTCCAGATCGTCATTTCCCAGAGTCTGCCCACCGACAGACCCATAATGGATTCCGATCCCTCGTATCTCTACACATCACAGCTGACGTTTCGTCAATGCCTCGTATTCTTCGACTGATTCGCCCAGGTTCTCTGACTTCCCTGACATATATTGATGCCTACAGCCAGTCTTATGACGAGATTGGGGAGTTCATGCAAGATTTCATGCAGAGATCGTTGCACGATTTCCTTCTCTTCTGACTCTGTCCTTGAATTACCAGATATATTACGGAGAATTGGCTCAGCAGTATTGAGAATCTACAAGGGCCGTTTTTGAGCCGTTCTACGGCCTTTGTAAACTTCAGGCATTCACTTATAACGGCATGCTCTCGTTGGAAAACGACACCATCGAGCTTCTCCTCGCACCCGCGTGGTCGGATATCAGAACCATCGTTATACCAGTCCTCCAAGGACCTTGTCCGACATACGAAGTGCTCTGCACTCTAGCAAAATGTTGCCCTCATCTGAACAAGCTTTCCATGCCCGTCGCATTTCCTAACGACGATGCCCCGTTCCGGGACGATCATGGCCCGCTTTCTCATAGATTACGCATTTTCTCGTCTCCCGATACGAGTGTTTCACGCATCGCGAGCGTGGCACGTTTTCTGGATGGGATATTCCCTTTCCTTGTTTCGATTAGTGGAGGGCAAGGATGGGATCAGGTTAAGTCTATGATCTTGGAGGCATGTCAACTGGTGCGCAGGGATCAGCAGATAAGGGGTGGGTCGTCTTGAAGGCACCCAGAAGGGCGTAGCGATTTTGAGGAGGGAAACGACTTGTTGGTAGGATTGCTACTTTGTTACTATGCTGTACTCGACTTCAACTGCGGGTCAACGAGAAGAGTATACCTATACGCAGGTTATTGTATATTGTGTAGGAGAAAGATGGATACACGTCCGCACCGTTCCACCAGTCCATATCTTGACTCTTGAGGTAAGCGCTAAAGAGGATTATCCTTGCTCATCGGCGTTGAATTGTCCTTTCTTATGAGGACGGTGGGCCTGACGTCTTGCTATACTAGACATCGATTGTGAGAAAATGAGACAAGGACTCGGATGATGGGCGTCGATGACCGGAATGGTATGTTTGGCTCGCTGGTGCGGAGTCAAATAATCCAGCCTTGCCTCCCACCGCCATGTTCTTTTATTCAACTTGTCCTTCATTCTGGTTCAAGCCGCTTCGACTCCTGGGTGATACTTGAACATTATGTGAGTAAACTTCGATGTGTATTCTATGTGGTATTTACCTTTCATTTCAGCCAACTGTGTTGACCATCAAAAAGCTCGCAATCAAGACTGGACTTTTTAGCCCACGCGAGCCCACGCTGAAGAGGAGGACCTAAGGGCAAAGGCACCCGCATGCGGATCCCGGGTGAGTTTCTCGCCCTCTGGATGACGTGTATATCCTTACCTTCTTCACACAGTTTCTGTACGTGTCCTTATGCGATGAATGGCCTCTCCCTTCCACCAACGAAACCTCAGCGCTCAGCCATCAAGCAAGCTCCCGGTGTCCTGGATGACTCGATTTTGCGACGAGACAGCAACATCCTAGGTCCTTGAAGGCAAGGATACGGTCAACCATTTGCCCGCGGCGATCCCAAGTGAACACTTTCGCATGTCAAGCGGTGTGCACATCCTGACCTTACTGGCACAGCATTCCCTGCTTCCACTGAGTACCCTCCAGGACGCTTCCTACGACGACCTCTTCCGCTCGATTTTGCACCAAGACGTTCCGTATGTCGACCCTCACACACAGGAGCATGCATCATATCCTTGCATCAACATTCCCCGTTGTTGTCAGATACAATTTCGGCATCTTGCACTCAGTCATTCTGCGACCGAATTCTCCGCCCTGGGTATCGTAGTGCCCACGTCCTGCTCTCATCATGGTCCGTTGTACCCCTCGAAAGTGTCTCTACTCTGTGCGACACACTCAATAGCGGGACAGAGCCAAGGGTACGCACCATTTCTTCCAACTCGCGTTCGTCCTCGCTCAGCTCGTCCATCTAGGTCGTGGTATTCGTTCATATGGGCTCGTAGCCAGCATTTCGCAGTGGGATAGGGTGGGTGCATATTGTGTCGTCGACGACCTACCCTGACTCCCTACCACCATTATGGACGCGACTCCTCCCTTTTCCTTTATCGCTCATGCATTATGCCTCGAAGCGGACATTGGATGAAGGAGCGCAAAAAATCATCGTCTTTTGAGCATCAGGATTCTACTAGCAAGACGCCCAATATGCTTCCAACGACGTCGTTCACCATTCGTATCTCCTTGGTGCTCGATTGTCGACACCTCACGAGCTGCTTCGTATCCTTGATGGGTAGTGCTACAAGTCGCCCGCCCTTTTCTCTACCGTGGCGGCATGAAGACTTCAATTTTTTCAGGGAGCACCAACTTCGGCCTTCGGATCAATCTCGTCGTTTCCTCCCTGTCCCGTTCCTGCGTTTGCGTGTTCCCGTCTCGTTCGTTTTCATGGACCCGCCTCTCACAGTGTATGGTCATGTTGGTCTCCTTGCCGACCATGCCTTATATCTCCCATTCCCCTTCGTCATCCTCGTCTCAATAGCCTTTTGAGACAGCTCCAGCGCTTGGGTTGTGCTGCCAGGATATGAATGTGAGTAAAATCTGACGCTGATTTTGATCTCGTTTTTATCTTCCATTTTAGCCTAACAAAAGTGATATTTTTTTCGTCCCACGATGAGCGCGGGGGTCATCATCATGGAGGAGATTCCCAAGCGTAGAGTCCTTCTGGCACACTATGCCTTACGCAGTATCAATCAAACCCGCCTGCCACCTGCACCTTCAACGTGCGGTGACGAGATCTCCGGTCCACAGTGCGAGCCGAGCAACTGTCCGACTCACTGAACTCGACGAGGATGACAAGCGGAGCAAGGAGATGGTAGAACGGCCTTTTGACCATCGACGCAAGTTCTTTTGTGGGACGCTAGATATCTGATATCGTAGCAAGATAACCTATTGTGGACATGACATGACCATGGACGAGGCGGCTACACGCCAGGAATGGGTAGGTCCTTCCCATTCACTGACATTCTCGAGCACTCATGTCAATCTCAGTTCCCACTCGCATCTTCGGATGTCCTCCAGCGCTGCTATCAATGACGACTGTCTATGCAGCGTTGTATTGCGATGTACCTTTGTTCAGGATAAGCGCCACGAGGAGCTAGATCGGACTGCCAGGTATGGAGAAGATGATGCTGGTGGAGGAATGGATTAGATGTAGCACTAGCCTTCGGTGAGTGCAATATTCCAGGACCATTCTTTCAATACTCAAACTTGTACAGGCTGGCCTTTCTCTGCTGTTTTCTGCAAAGACATCGCAAGTCGCAAGTCACAGCGACTCTTGTTCGAATTCATGAATGTCTAACGTGCAGTTTTATCATCAACGATTTTCTTTATTCACGCTTTAGCCCATTTTTGTCTCTCGTTATCTGCTTACTCCGGGTCAATGTTAAGCCGAGGATGGCGGTAAACACAATAAATTGGAATGAGGAGACAGACTGGAGACAGCGGAGCAGCGGCGTTTATTAGTTCAAAGCGTCAGTCTAAATATCTCCAATGCCAATTTGATTTTTCTTTTTTCAAATGCGTACGCCCACAGGAAATATTAGAAAATGGCTGGACACCCACAGACAAACAAAGTAGCTCCATTGTTTTCTCGCGCATAAACTCCAGTGTCCCACGGTGTGTAACTCGTGTACTGATCAGTATCATTCATAACATTTCGCTTTCATTTCTCTACCATGTCGTCCATCCATACCGCAGAAGATGACGATGCAATCCCGCCTAACAATGCCCAAGAAACACCCAATGATGATCCCCAGCCGTCACGGCACCCTCAACGAAAACCAAGTCGCAGAGTCTTTGGCATACAGCAACGTGCATTTCAGGTTGGCGGTATGTTGCCCTGGCATCATTACGATTCTTTCCACATAGCTTATCGAGAGCAAAGGGAACGACACGTTTGATTATGAGCAGAGGTTTCCGGAGGATAAGCAGTACGAGGAGCTGGGTCCGCTAGCCAGGGTGTGGAGAACGTACCTTGCAGAATGTGCTGGATTTGATGCCGAGATGCTGGAAGGGTGGAGGGACGGATTGGATGTTTTGCTCGTTTTCGTGAGTGCGATATTCGAAATTCATTGTTTCTTTACTTATTTTTGGATAGGCCGGTCTCTTCTCAGCCGTGGTCACCACTTTCGTCGTCCAAACATCACAGAATCTCCAAGTCAACTACGGTCAAGTCACGGCCATGCTTCTGTTCGAGCTCATCGATGTCCAGCGTGCAGCGGCCAACGGATCCCTAGTGAACGATGTTCCTCGCTCCAACCTTACTCCCTTCTCGGATTTCCGCCCCACATTATCTGATTCGCTGGTCAATGGACTGTGGTTCACCAGTCTTTCATTCAGTCTCGCTACCGCTCTGTTCGCTGTCCTCACAAAACAGTGGATCCATCAGTACATCGCCATGCCCTCAGGGACACCTCGGGACAGATGCCGTGTCCGCCAATTTCGGTATATGGGACTGGAGAAATGGGGTGTGGGTTTCATCATCGGTTTGTTACCCTTGCTCTTGAGCGTGTCGCTCGGCGTATTTCTAGTCGGCCTGGTTCTTTTTCTAGTCCCGCTGCAAGCAGTGATTGCTTCTATTGTCGGGACTATCACATTTGTAACCTTCGCCATTTACTTTATCACCAACCTCCTTCCGGTTTGGTTCCCTTCGTGCCCATACAAGACACCGCTGTCGCAGTACATATTCCTTCCCTATGCCTATATCATCAACCACGACTTCTTCATCTCTCCAGATTCATCGGTCGCAGCGCACGCAAAGCCTGTTCGCAAGTTCCGAGACGTCGAGCGTACCGCTGTCGAACTCGGGGCCGACGAGCTCGATGTATGTGCCTTGGGCTGGCTGTCTGGCATGTCCTCCAACCCTAGTGTACTTAACATTGTCGTCCAATCAACCAGCGCTCTACCCTTGCGGTCGGTTGAGCCTCTAATGCAATACGCAGAGAGATTTTCGGAGACCTACCGCACCGTCATCTCCTCCATAGACATCAATTGCAACGAAAGTATTGTCGATCGCATTATTCGCGCGAGCCTCCGCTTCAACATTCCCTCATACCTTGATTGGACCTTCGGGCACTGGGTGAAGGAAAGAGATGGGCTGCCCACAGAAATCTATGCGGGGGTTCTGTGTATCGACAACTGGCTTACCGATGAGATTGCGAATCTAGTCAAAGCTCAGTTCATGGAATCATCAGATAAGCTGCTTCACCTGCAGCCCATTGTATGGGCCTGTCTTCTCCAGAGGCTCCTACCCTTCACTCTAGAGAGCGGTTTGATTCCCTTATTCCTGATGATTCCGCCGGGCTATTGGCATGCCGACTACAAGCCACCTCCCCTTTTTCCAAAAAATAACATGGTGATTCGTTCAATTTCTCGTCAGGACCACCATGCTGTACCTCTTGGGATAGCCGTCTACCGTCATCTGTATCCAGACATCGCTGATGCCTTTTTTGAGGGTTTTATGCATGTGAAGGATAGCATCTTCCACCCTGATCCTGCCGCCGATGAATTCCCTGCTCCTAAGGATCCACGCCTGCGTTTGCTGTTGACGCTAGCCGGTTCACCCTCTATACGAAAGACGGCGATCAATCCATCTATGGAAGACCTTTTTGACCAGGTGCTGAGAAACATTGAGACTTACATGGACCTCACAGGCCCTCTTCTGAACTATGTGACTCCTTTCAAACTAGACAGCAATCAATATGCGGTGCTGAAACTCCTGTATATGCTGCTTTCTTCAAATGACTTTGGCACCACTATGATGGTAAATAGTCAGCGTACCACACTGATGCTGTTTCTCCAAGTGCTCAACTCCACAACCCCTCACCCCCACTTTCTCCCCTCTGACTGGTGTACTCCAACCATGGCCTTCAATTTTACCCAAATTGCCCTTGAATCCCATGACTGGACACTCTCCTCCTCCGACAGGACACTCCAATTTGTGTATGATTTCCTGCAGCTTGGCGGGCCCATTGCAAATCAGATTTTCTCCCGTTTTATCTCTGGACGTCTTCTTGACTATGTAGTCAAGCTCCGTGGGGACCGTGACATACTGTGTGAAGGGTGGCTGCGAGTCATCTTAGGGAATTTTGTTAGTGGGGTCAGGAGGTCAGATGCTGCGGTGGCATACCTCTTTGAGCTCGACAATATCTTTGCTGTTTGTGTGATGTTTATCATTTGGAAGGACGTCCCCAGTCTCCGCCTCCTCGCACAGTGTTGCCCAGATCACCCGGTGTGGACCGAGTGCTTACAGAAACTCGATACTATTCCGGAGCACTTTGAACTGTTGCCACAGAGAAGGGAGCAGATTCTCTCTACTGTTTCGGACTTTAGGTTGCTTTTCGAAGGAGGTGAGCCTCCGATCTTCAATTCCTGGCAGATCGTGAACTCGCTTTGGCGGCGGCTGCGACAACGACATTGGAATATCGGGAAGGAATTAACGGGGGCTGGTCAAGTGTGAAAGTGCTGCTTTCATACTCATTGTGATGAAGAAACCCTGTATATATTGGTATTTTCCTCTTATCATAAACCTCTATACTTTGTCCCAATAATATTAAATTCTAGAGACTCAATACATGCCTTAATTGTGACCCGTGCATGATCAGGATTTGTTATTCTCGTTGTTGCTGCCAGTGAACAGTATGCATCCCCAAGGTAGACGTCAACATGTCATGAAGTCATATTCATTGTGAACTAGAATAGCTTTCTACTAGAGATTCCGTCGTGCAATAACTGCCTTTAGGAGGCCTTTCTGTCACTCAGTGGGGTGGAGTGTTACGGCCATCCCAAGCAAAAACAGATTCAAGGCATTGCCTGAGATGCTCCAAGGAGCTAGGAATCTCCGTGGTGGTAGAGACACCTGACGTATACGCTGCTTTCTTCAGACAACTTTGCCACCACTGTGATGGCAGATAATCAGCGTACCATGTTGTTGCTGTTTCTCCAAGTGCTCAACTCCACAACCCCTTGCCCCTGCTTTCTCCCCTCTGACTGGTGTACCCCAACCATGGCCTCCAACTTTGCCCAAATTGCCTTCGAGGACAAAGCTTGGATACTCTCCTCCTCCTTCATGACACTCCAATTGTGTATGAATTCCTGCAGGCCAATGGGCCCATTGCAAATCAGATTTTATCCCATTTTGTTTCTGGACGTCTTCTTGACTATGTGTTCAAGCACCATGGGGACAATGGGATTTTCTTGAGTAGGGCATACCTACAAAGGGTCTTGAGGGCTTTTGTTAGTGCGGTCAGGAGGTCGGATGCTGCGGTGACATACCTCTTTGAGCTCGACAATATCTTTGCTGTTTGTGCTATGTTTATCATCTGGAAGGACATCCCCGGTCTCCATCTCCTCGCACAGTGTTGCCCAGATCACCCGGTGTGGACCGAGTGCTTACAGAAGCTCGATACTATTCCAGAGCACTTTGAATTGTGGATAAGCTAATATCGCTATTTCGTGAGGTATAAGTGGTAGTGTAGAGATTGATGGATATAAGTGCCCCAAATACAATATGTATTTGGGGGGGTTGCGTAGACTTGAGGCTTCGGGGAAGGGAGAAGTCAAGGTGAAGGGGCCAAAACACCAAAGTGATTACATGAGGTGTTTTAGGTAAGCCTTCAGCCTTCGGGAGTGAGGATGTCGGGATCCTGACATGAAGCCAATCAAGTCTGAATGTTTGGTGAAACCAGAAAGCGGGGAATCCTGAATCTGGTAACACCAAGCAGAGCTGAAGCTCACAACAAGCAGATTCGGGATGGGTCAGTGTGAATCTGGTTAACCCAAACGAGCAAAGCTCTGATTGAAGAATTGTAGCGGGTGCTCTGTTATTTTGGATAGTATGCAAGTGCTATGCAATAGAGAATGTCAAGAAGTATAACATATGAGAGGGTACCATGAATGAGTGTGAGAGTAAGGTAGGGCTTCGCACTGTCACCGTATGGTACGGTTGTACAGGTGCCGTCATACAGGTACCGTATCCGTACTGTCAGAGGGTTCCATCGGTTTTGGATCATACGGGTCCTATACGGGTACCTGAAAACGGACAAATTAGTGAGTTTTTTTGACCGTTGTGGATACAAAACGATGAAATATGACCATTTCTATTATATTTGATGCTGATTTCTGCTCTTATAGGTAACCGTCGGTGGATATACGGTAATGATGGCCATCACCGTCACCGTACCGTCAAGGCCAAATTTTCTGACGGTTGACGGCCGTCCTCTATATGGCCGTACACTGTATTCAGTACGGTGCGAAGCCCTAGAGTAAGTGACAATGAACAACGGTCTCAGTCTTCACTCGAATGGGTGTAAAAGACTTTATTTATAGTACCTGACAATGAACAACGGTCTACATAGTCATGAGTATTGTACCAATAAGTAATAGTAATGAAAAGCGTACCTCAGTCTTCACTTGAATGGGTGTAAAAGACTGAGGTGCGCAATGGAGTAAAAATCTGAAATATGGTAATGATTGCGCCATTCAACGGAAATTGCTTATCTATAAATAAGGACATCCGAAAGGTCCGATAGGTGTCGACTGATCTTCTTGACACTCCCCCAGAAGTCGACGCCCATCAAATCAGACGCCAATGAATCCCATACGTCGTAAGAGATCCGTCGCATGCGGCTTGGGAATAGTCTTCGTGAAGATATCGGCGAGATTGTCTTCGGATGGAATATACTTAATGTCCAGATCCCTAAGTTGTACTGCCTCCCATATCCAGTGATAATCCAATGCAAAGTGTTTTGATTTTCCGTGGCCTTTGGTGGACTTGGTGAGATCGATGGTGCTGTTGTTGTCGCACCAAATGGTATAAGGGCGATCCTTCCCAATCTCCAGCTCATCCAAGAAATATCCCATCCATATTGACTGCCGTCCTCCATGAACCGTGGCGACGTATTCAGCTTCAGTCGTTGATAATGCCACCCTCTTTTGCGCACGACTACTCCATGAAACGGGTCCTCCAGCCATCTGGAATACGTAGCCCATTGTAGATTTTCCGGTGGTACGGTCGTCCCCATGCGATGAATCCACGTATCCGACTGGTGTCAATCCGTCATCTGCTTTGGTTCCCCTCCTATACATAATTTTGTACTGCATCGTTCCCTTGAGATATGCCAAGACGTGCATTGCTCTGTTCCAATGAATAGGTCGAGGGTCTGAAGCGAAACGTTGGAGGTAATTCGTGGCGAATGCGATATCTGGACGAGTCCCATTGGCGATATGGTTCAAAGAGCCCAGTACAGCCTTGTAGTCCTTGTGTTCCATGAACTCCTTGTCTGATGTGGGGATAGGTCTCGGTTGAGTATCGAGGGCAGCTAGGGTTCCGACTGGTAAAGGGGTGGCCTTTGGTTTGCAATTGAGCATGCCGAATCGCTCTAGGGTCTTTGTTATGAGGTTTCTTTGGTGTAGTGAGATTGATCCAGTGGCATCGTCGAACTCTACCGTCATTCCAAGGACACTATTATGTTTGCCCATGTCCTTGATGTCATAGACCTCCCCAATCTCTTTCCTCACAAGCTCACCCTCAGCTTTAGATGAAGAGGCGCCAGATACGTCGTCGGTGTATGTGCACGTAATGGTTCTTTCTCCCCCACGTTTCAACAACCTTACACATGGGTCTGCACGAGATTGAATGTGGCCAAGTGCCGTGAATGTCTTGTTCAACTCGTGGAACCAAGCGTTTCCGGCATCCATAGTTCCGTACATCGCACGACGCATCCTGAGAACGTAATCGCCTGGTGGAAGATCCCTCGTAACAATCTCTTCATATCCTTGGGGCAAATTGACGTAGTTTTCGCCCTGAGGTTCGGCATTGAGGTAGGCCCCAACAAAGTCTATGAGCCAAAAGTCTAACCCTTGGGCTGCAACGATTGCAAAGAACATTCGAAGTGATTCATATCGGACGACCGCCGCAAACGATTCGAAGTAGTGCAGACCCTTGATCTGGCTGAATCCCTTGACCACCAGCCTGGCTCGTCTCTTGAGTAAACTCCCCAAAATACCATCGAGTTTGATGTCAAAAACCCATCGAGTATCTATCGTCTTCATCCACGGTTCTCAAGGTATTACTTCCCATACATCTTGTTCCTCCATCCTCCGTATCTCTGCGTCCATTGCCGGTACCCATAATTCTGGTTTCATCATAGCCTCGCTGTAATAAGAAGGGGTCCATTTGTTCTCGGGTTCCGGTAAATTGCTGATTTCTGATGCCTTTAGTGCAATGATATCTTCAGGGTCTTCGTCTTCTGGAACCAGTGGGAATTCAATATCGTTCGCCCAATATTTGCCTGTCTCTCTCGCATTCTCTTCACGTTTAAGATATTCGCTGGATTCAACTTGAGCTCGGGACGGTTTTGGGATGCGTGTAGGACGTGGCCTTTCATCCATTGGTCGATCATGTATGGGAATTTGGTTGGAAATAATTCGATCTGGGCCAGCATTCGCCGTTACAGGGTTCAATGTTGGGATTTGCGATGGACGGTCTGGTTTAGGTGGAGGATTTCCAAGCTGTGGTCGTGTACTGTCTTCTGAATTATCCAATAGGTCGATTATCTCCCCCTGAAGAGGAACAGTACGCGTTGGGATAAGCTCCTCAAACACCACGTCTCGTGAAGTCGTAATTCGGATCCCTGGACCATCGAGCAGGACACGGTACATACCATGCCCTGCTAACCCCACCAGACGTCCCTTCAAGCTTCGAGGTGCTAGCTTGCTTTCTCCCTTCGCAGCTGGTATTTTCACATAGCACGGGCTCCCCCAAACTCGAATAAACCCAACAGATTGGCGTTTTCCAGTCCAGTGTTCCTCTGGAATCTCTCCTGGATGCCGTGCAGAAGGCAGTAAATTCCCAATCTTTATCGCATAATCGCACGCCTCGGCCCACCAACCATGAGACATTCCAGCCTCAATCAGCATTATTCTCACTGTCCCAAATACAATCCCAAACGCTCGCTCAGCCACTCCATTCGCTGCAGATGAATATGGAGCCGTGAATAACAGGATAATTCCCCGCTTTTCTGCCCAGTCACGCCACAATTTGCAGTCGAACTCGTTGTCACAACGAATTTTCTTTAACTTTTTCCCCGTTTGACGCTCGGCCATCGTCGTAAATGAGTCAAGTGCTGACAGCGTTGTTACAGCATTTCTATCAGGCAAGAAATAAGCCTGACGACGTGACGAGGCATCATCTGTGAACTCCATCGCATATCGTGCGCCACCAATTGACTTAACACGTGCAGGACCCCAAATATCCAGCGCAACGAGTGCTAATAGCTCTGTCTCTGGTTTCACTACAGCGTCGAACGGCCTCCTCTTCTGGTTCCCCAAGATGCAAGGTTCACATTTCCCTGGTAAGTTGGGTCCAGCTTTGACGTTAAGTCCATCGACGAGATTTCCATGCACCAAGGTTTTGATCCTGTCAATTCCATGGTGTACGAAACGCATGTGCCAGATTTCCATTGGCACAGCAACATCCGTGGATCTCGCAGCAAGGGCTTGATGCTTCTCTGCATGGAGTAATATCCCATTGATGGCATATAAATCCCCACTTAACTCCCCAGTAAATTTTTCTTCCCCATCCGGCGCCGTGAAGCTAACTCTTCCCTTCCCATATGTTACACTCCAACCGTCTTTATCCAGGCGTGATACAGAGATCAGGTTTGCTGAAATATCTGGGCAATGGAGAGCTTTCTCCAGCATGATTATGTTCCTCTTATCTGTCTCGAAAGCGACAGTCCCGATTCCAGCGATATTCAAGTTCACTCTGGCTTTCGAAGAACCACCAGCGTAATCCGTGAGCGGGATATAGTTGGAGAAAGCAACTCTCTGTTTGATGAAGTGCGTAGTCGCACCCGAATCACTAAATAACTTGGAAGAATCTAACCCTCCCGTTCCTTTAGCTATCAGTGTTTGGACTCTGCCGTCTTTCTCCATGTTGTTGCCTGTACCACCACTCGCATGTAGGGCAAATACAGATGTCGAGACACCGGTAACAGGATCCATGCTGACTGTTGACTGTGCCAAATTGGCTGAGGATGATGGTAAGGGTGCGTCTCGTTTCCCTTTCCACCACGGCGGGTACTGGCCCTGTTTTCCTCCCCCAACCTTCCAGCACTCCTCAATAGTGTGGCCGATACCCTTGCAACTTTCGTTTGCCTCATGGGATCTCCCATTAGATGGCCTCGGGTCACGGCGAGTTGTCGTGTTCATGCTCTGGATCTGCTGCGTTAACGCTGCGATAGAAGCATGCAAAGCTTGATTTGACAGGTCCGTGGATGTTGAGTTCGTAGGACGTCCACCACGGCCAGCAACTCTGTCACCGTGTGCGGAGAGTCGAGCCACTATTTTGACAACGTCCTTTTCACCGTGTAGCGTGCTGACGACAGGGTCCCATGACTCTGGGAATGAATCGATTAAAATCGTTGCGAAATTGTCGCTGTTGATCTTGGCTCCAGCATCGTTCGCCTCCTTTAACAACCGTCTCATCTTCTCAACGTGCCCGCCATTGCCAGTGACCTTCTCTCCATCCTGGAACCTCGCCGCCCTCAGTACGTCCTCCCTTCTCTTTCGAATGAGATCAGAATGAGCCCCATACTCCTTCTGTAGCTTGTCCCATGCCTCATAGGCTTTGCCTCGTGGATCAAGGCCAAAGCCAAAGGGGTCCGTGACGTTCCAAATAATAGAAGAGAGTGCCGCACTCTCACGCTGGGCGTATTCGTGGTCCAAAGGGGTGAGACTGGTTAATCCCGTTGCCGGCAAAGGGAGGAGATTTGGAGCCTGGGGTGAGACCTTATTTTCCCAGTAATTTACGAGACCGCGTGGACCACCTTCAGCAATCATCATCATCTCCCATGCAGCCCAATTTTCGCCGTTGAATTTTTCATCAGCCTCGAGCTTGAAGGGTAGGACTTGAGCCGTCGTCGTCATCGACATATTTCAACGAAAATTTTTATAGGGGTTTAGTTTTCGGTTTCTAGGCGACGTGGTACAAGGGCCAAAGTCTATGGTCCCAATCTTTCGCTCTTTGGTTCGATAATGAGTTTCTTGAGTCTGGTAAGTTTGAGTGCCGTTGTCGAGATCGGAATCAATGAGGTTAAGCACAGCGGGGCCGCATAACCTGACAATGAACAACGGTCTCAGTCTTCACTCGAATGGGTGTAAAAGACTTTATTTATAGTACCTGACAATGAACAACGGTCTACATAGTCATGAGTATTGTACCAATAAGTAATAGTAATGAAAAGCGTACCTCAGTCTTCACTTGAATGGGTGTAAAAGACTGAGGTGCGCAATGGAGTAAAAATCTGAAATATGGTAATGATTGCGCCATTCAACGGAAATTGCTTATCTATAAATAAGGACATCCGAAAGGTCCGATAGGTGTCGACTGATCTTCTCGACAGTAAGGAGTAGTGCCACTCTTTGATAGTATTGAGGATTGCAAGATGATATACAAATATAGATATATGAAGCTTGAAGTGCTTATAATACAGATTGCAGATTCCTCAACCTACTGTGCTATCACTGTTAATGCTTGGAAAGTGAATTGGAGAGGGAGTGGTGCTATATATCATGCCTTGTGATATGAGAGTGGTGAGATATTGTTATATGTGAATACTTAGAAGTGAATAAAGGAGAAGGAACCCCAATCTGCAGGTACCCATGTTGCAGTGTATAATAACCCAGTGATAAGTGAGGATGTCAAGATATTGTGAGTGTGAAAGCTAACATGAGTAGAATAGAATAGGGGACACACTGTAAATGCTCATGCTTGGGAGTGTAGAAGTGAGGATATCCCAATCTGCAGGCACCTGTATTGCAGTGCATCCAGTGATGAGTGAGAATCAAGTGAGAATGTCAAGGTATTGTGAATGTGAAGGCTAAAGTAAGTAGAATAAAAAAGTGCCACAATCTGTGAATCAACAGGTTGTGTTGTGCCCTGCAATAGGCAAGGGCTATCCGAGAAATCATGAAAGTGAATGGAAGTGAGAGCACCACAATCTGTGGGTACCAGAATCTTCTGTGATAAATGAGAGTATTGCAGTGTTGTGATTGTGGAAGCCTGTGATAAGCTCATTGTAAAGACTCAGAGATGAATTGAAGTCATGAAGGTGAACTGGGAAGATTTAGAAAGTGGATAGGAATGGGAACATCACAATCCATGAGTGCCCATGTTCTTATTGCAGTCAGTAAAGCCACATATAAAGCCACCATGTCCCACAATATATGAGAACAGCAAAAAAGTGAATAGAGTGAGAAGCGCTACAATGTACAGACAGTCACATTGAATGGTATTCTTTTAATAAGCAAGATTGGTGGTACATCATGATTGTGAATACTCAGAGGATAGATTGGAGCAGTGTGCCCTGTGATATGCAAGAGCAGTGAGATGTTACATTGCGTGAATGACTGGGAGTGAATATAATCTAAATCAAGATCATCATAATCTGTGGGAACCCATATTGGATAGTATCCCCACAATAAGTGAGAGTGTTGAGATGTTATAGCTGTGAGTGCTTGGGAAGGAGAATTGATGTGTGAGGGTCACAATCTGCAGCAGCTCATATTGTGGTGCAAAAGCAGTGGGATATCATGATATGTGAGCACTCAGAAAGTGAATTGGATAATGGGCACCATGAATTGTGGAAACCCAAATTGCAGAGCGAACAGTGAGACTGAGAAACATGAATGCTTGGAAAGTGAATTGAAAAAAAGGGGTACTACAATTTGCAGACATTGTATTGCAGCCTGCATCGCAGTATCCAAGAGTGACGACTCACCAATGAGGGAGCGCAATTGTGAATGTTTGAGAAGACTAAATTGAAATGAGGGCTGCAATCTGCAAACACCTGTATCATGGTGTACCCTGCGATATGCAGGAGTGACAACATATTGCAATCATGATTGCTCAAGAGATTCATGATAATAATTGAAGTGAGAGCACTGCAATCTACAGACACCTGTATTGCAGCATGTCCCGCAATATGCAGGGTGGCAGGATGTCACTGCACATGGGGAGTGAATTGGAGCAATATACAAGGGCAGTGAGACATGACTATACACAGATGATCTGAAGTGAATGGAAGCAAATTGAATTGAGAGTGCCACGATCTGCGGACACCCACCCTGCAATATGCGAGAGCAGCGAGATGTCACTATTTGTACCACGATGGTTCGAACTGAATTGAACTGGCCTGAATTGAGCTGAGAGTGGCACAATCTGCAGACATCGGTATTACAGTACACCTTGCAATATGCAAGGGCAGCGGGCATGACTATATGTGGAAAGTGAATTGAAGCAGTACACGAGAACAGCAAGACACCACTATGCATGGATGAACTGAAGTGAATTGAAGTAAATTGAGAGTGCCACGATCTGCGGACACCTGTATAAGTATTGCAGCACACCCCGAAATATGTGAGAGTGGCATGGTATTACTGCACACCACAATGTGCGAGGGCTGCGACGTGTCACAGTTGTAAAATCTCAAGGAGAATAGTGAATTGAAATGAGATTGCAGCATGCCCCACAGCATGTAAGAGCGTCGAGGCGTCACAATTGCAAGGACTCAGAAAAAGAATAGAATAGAAGTGTGATTGTAACATCTGTATTGCGGGCCACCCCGCGATATGCAAGGGCGTTGAGACGTCACGATATGTGAGTGCTTGAGAAGTGGATTGAGATTAGAGCACCGCAATTTGTATTGTGGTGTGCCCTGTGATGAGCGAGGGCAGTGAGGTATCACAATATGGGCAGTGCTCGGAAGTGGAAGGAATTGAGATTGCGACATGCCCCGCAATATGCGGGAGCATGGGGGTATCACGATGGTGGAGACTCAGAAGCAAATAAAATTGACTGCTACACCAATGTGCAAATGCCTGTAGTGCAGCGTGCCCCACAATATGCGAGAGCAGCGAGGTATCACGGTATGTGAGTGCTCGGAAGTGAATAAAATTGAGATTGCAGCATGCCCTGCAATATGCAAGAGCGTGGAAGTATCGCAATGGTGAATCACCTGTATTGCAACATGCCCCGCGATATGCGAAAACGGCGAGACCGTCACTATACGTGGGCGGTCTGAAATGAAGTGAAGTGAACTAGAGTGAGAGCGCCGCGATCTGCGGACGCCCGTATTGCAGCAGGTCACGCAATATGCGAGAGCGTCGAGACATCCCTATACATGGAAAGTAAATTGGATTGAGCTGAAGTGAGAGCACCGCGATCTGCGGACACTCGTATTGCAGCACACCCCACAATATGCGAGGGCAGTGGGATGCCACTATACATGGGAAGTGAATTGAAGTGAGCTGAAGTGAGAGCGCCGTGATCTGCAGACACCCGTATTGCAGCAGACTCCGCAAAATGCGAGAGCAGGAAGGCATTACAATGGCGAGGCTCAGTGGAATTGATGTCCGCCGCAATGTGCGGACGTCTGTATTGCAGCCCGCCCAGTGATCCGCATGTGTATGGAAACCGGAGGTGTTGAAGCTTTCAAGGAGGGCCAATTGCATTGAATTGTGGGTGTAAGGAGCGGTGGACGAAGTGAGGATTGACAAATAAACAAATGACCAATGTGCGGGCCATCCCGTGGACCTACGACCAGGAATACAAACTGTCCCATCAATCATGAGGACGCCGAACCCAGCATTGCAGGATGTCGCTGTGACCTTGGGTAGCAGAAGTATTGGAATGACCGTCGGAAGGGTTAATGTGGGGGTTCAGATATGCTGAAGTGGGCGGACCGTGTCCCGATAGGTGGAAGGGTAATTTATTACGAAAATTGGTAGCGTGAAAAGGAAAGAGAAAGGCAGGATAATACGAGAGGTATGGTGAGGTATTTAAATAAAATAATAAAATAATAAATAATAAATAATAAAATAAAAAGGTAATACGGAGTAGTGATAGGCAAAGGATAGTCGTATGGGTAGGAAATATGGAGAGACTCGAGAGAGTCCCCTCAGTGGAGACATGAATGTCGAAGGCAAAGACAATATGTATGTTGCGAGCTAGCGGTGGTTAAATTGCCTAGTGGCCAGGTAGTGATATCGGAAGTGGTATAGTTGGAGTGGCATAGATGATATGGGTCTGTCGCGATCATACATCGCATATAATGGCCCAGATAGTAAAAGTAGGCGCCAGGAGTAGCATATAGTGAGGGTATGGGCCGCCGCGAGGTCATGAGGGATCCACAGCCAAGCCTGAAGTGTAGGATGTGAGTCCTGTAGTAGCAATCGACAGTCGGACACTCAGATGGTCGAAGATGGCCTGGTATTGACGCGTGACGAGAGAGCGCGGAATTGATGTCGCGTCGAAATTGCCGTACGAATAGCATATAGTGGGGTATTGGTCGCCGCGAGGTCGTGAGAGATCCCAAGCTAAGCCATAAGTGCAGAGTTTAGGTCCTGTATGGAGAAGGAGAGCCCTGGGAGCCCTGGATGTATCTGATAGCGAAGAGGTTACGTGCCTAGGGTCCCATGCCCATCTGCTGAAGCTCGTTTGGTCTGTCGTGCTCCTGCTCAGCGTATCCCTGGTAATCGAATCCTCTCCTCATGCTGCACCAGCGATCGCCCGTAGTTGTTTCGACGTCGTGTCCAGTGTGAGAGTGATAGTGCATTGGTGATTGAAGAGAGATTGAGATTACTAGCTGAACTGTGCGCGTGGGAGGGAAAGATGTTCATCAAAAAAGCAAGAGTATCTTGAGGATAACTGAGCGCCAGTATATGGGATAGAGAAAGTGGGAGGGCGCGAAGGTAGACCACGAGCAATGAGCGCTGATAGCAAGTGCTCGATGGTCACGGATTGGGATTGTTTACACGTGTATATTTACGGCATCTAAATATTGCCGGACTCCAAGTCGCTGCCTTAGCTTATCCTCCGATAAGCCCTCCGCTCGTGCCTCGCTGCAGGCTTATCTCGGACTGTCGATGTATAATAGGGAGGAAATTCTCTCTACTATCTCAGACTTCAGGATGCTTTTTGAAGGAGGCGAGCCTCTGACTTTCAATTCCCGTCCGACAGTGAGCTCGCTTTGGCGACGACTGCGACGACAATGTGGGAATATCAGGAAGGAATTGACTGAGGCTGGTCAAGTGTGAATATGCTGCTTCCATACTCGTTGCGATGAAGAATCTCTGTATATATTGGTATCTGCCTCTCATTATAAATATTTATTCAATCAAAGCAACATCACTTTCTCATGAAGACCGTGCTTGCTCTTTTCCATCCGTCCAAGAGCTCAAGCTCCAGACCGAAAAGGATTTGCCTTGTTGAGCGGAACATCGACGTCGTCAGCGGCTTGGCTTGGGAACGGTAGACTAAAGAGAGTCGGCAGTGACGCGATGTTGTGTGTATTGATAGTATGCTTCTGGTCATGACAGTAGAGTTCTTGATGCCATTTGTACGGATTTCCAGGCCCATATCCCTGCGCAACGGGCCTCCCTGGCAGCGGCCTCGAGGGATACGATCATCCTGTTATCAATTACTCTATGCTACAAACATGATACCTGACCGAATAGTATACATGGCTCTCGAAGAGACCACATCTACCTCTACTCTCTAGGACGTTCGGAGAGAAACTCACGAGCTCTTTGGTTCTCTTTTAGTAACTCGTGGTGTTGTTTCGGCTCCAACAGCGCGGTCCTTGTCGTACAGGGTCGTGCCTTCGAGTAGATCAGACGTTCCGTTAGGCAACGTCAACTGTGGTAGTCATCAGCAATATAGCTCTAGCAAAATTCATTCGGAACGCACCCTGTGTTTCCCATAGAAGTAGGGTATAGTGCATCCTGAAGCGAGCGAGCTCCTCAACACAGGCTGATTGTCTGGGACACGAGTACTACTCGCCGAAAGGGTCTTGTCAGGTAGGCTGAGGAAACGGAGAGATGTTTGGAACGACTTGAAAGAACCACCCATCCCCGAGAATACTGGTCGTTCCTTCCCACATCCACGACCCAAAGCCTATCCGACTCGAACTGTGTTGCATTTCCCAAAAAAAAAAACTGGTACTCGCTGTCTTGGAGAGCAACCGGGGGAAGCAAAAAGAACAAGTGGGAATTGGTGTCATCTTCGTGAGGTGCGATGGTAACGTCCAAGGAGAGTACAGGGGGACCTCTTCGTAATGAGAAGAGTCGAACGTGCATGGGAATAACGCGCCCACCAGATACGTGCCGTGGTTGCAGACACACGCTCAAGAGATGATGAAAGCCGCATCCCATTGCTCAAGCCCATGTATCGGAATTGACGTATACGGCACCTGTTTGGCATGGCGATGTATTGTTGGATCCATCGTTTTGTCGGGACAGCGAACAGAGCCATAGTGAGAAGTTGGTACGTTGACCCAGCGAAGTAGATGATGCGGGGCGAAAATCCGAGAGAAGGGAGTGAGGCTGAGAATGGAACGAGGGACATGAGAACCATTGCGCGCTGAAGTGTTGCTGTTGCATGAACCTGCGACGTTTTGGACTACGCAAACAACAGAGAGGAAGAGACCTGCCCCTGTACAAGGATTAGCAAAGAAATGATGATTGTTGGATAACTTACTCACGAAGATGAGCAAAACATCTACTTAGTCCATCCCTTCATCCTTCCCGGCGCATTCTTCAAGGTACGTTCTCTATACCGTGGCAAGTATCGTGGTGTCATTCCCTTCGGCAAGCACAATGACAGGCTAACGTACCGCCAACCATTGCGAGTTGCTTGTTGGAAGATTGATGGCTTCGCGTTCCAAGCCCATGTACCGAAGTGACGGAGGAGTCCCTGGCAATGCACTGTCCATAGCGAGACTGAACAAGGACGTGACTTCCGCACGCTCAAACAGAAATGCTTGACCTTGGAGGTTCGGCGACGTTTGAACGACGAAAATGGTGACCACGGCATAGAAGAAACCGGCCTATGTAACGATGGGTGGCGAGACGATGGCTTTATGAATATCGCACGTACGAAAACCAGCAAAGCATCTCTTCAACATCTCAGGGTCAAATCCAGCGCGTATGTTCGGCAAGACGACCCAATGGTGATTACGACCGAACTCGCAAAGCTTCGATATAAAGCAACATAGGTTTGGTTTATCATATATCATTGCGCATGCTACACATCTTATTATGAGCAAAGGAAATGACGCGCTCAAAGATATCGCGGTACGAGGAGTTGGGTGTTTCAGGCGGGGTTTGTGTTTGTGGTGTGTGTGAAAGGCACGGGCAGACTGTTTGGGTATGTAGAGCCAAACAAAGAGACGTCGCTTTCTCATGAACACTTGTGGGGGTGAGTACCAAATTGCGCGCGAGGAGGAAGAGGACCCACCAGTCTTCAAGATCTTCTCTAACTCCCGTGTGTCGTGTTGCCCGTCACCATGGAGTGCAGCGAGCGTGACGCGTCTCCTTCGGCTGGCAGAGTTCGTTATCGCGCATTGCTGGTGAGGGAGGAGTTATTCATCATGAATAATTGTCTTCAATGGAGTACACGGGAAGCTGACAGAGTTGACCAAGGTTGAATTTAGGATTCAAAAAGAGCATCAGTGAACTCACTACTAGTATGGAAATTTTCGAGGCCTTCTCCGCCACCGACTCCTTAGTATAGGTTCGCGCAATCGAAATATGGACTACCATACAACACTGAGAAAGAGGTTTGTAAAAAAAAAGGGAAAGGATTCCTCACCATCACGCTCGGCGACCAATCAACGCGATCACCAGACTGCCAAAGGGGCAGTTTTCCCTTCACGAGATCAAGCTCAAGTGCGAATTCGTAGCCGAGGGGCACAGTGGGCCTGACGTCCTGCCATACTAGACATCGACGATGAGAAAATGAGACCAGGGAATGCAAAGATGATGGGCGTTGATGACCAGAAAGGTATGTTTGGCTCGCTGGTGGGGAGCCAAATATTCCAACGTAATTGTTTGACCCCTCCACGATGGAGGCTGACAATGTATCTGATGCGCTCTGGCACCGCGGCTATATCCCGTTATTCCCATACGAATTCGACGCTTCTGATCCCAAGAAGGTGCAAGAATACTGTGACAAACTCACGCGCTTCCGCCAGCTAGCCTTCAAAAACCCTTTGCACCCCGGACTCTCCTTGGACGTTACCATCGTGCCCCGCAAAGCTGCAAGCACCAATCCCAGCTTGTTCCGTTCGCTTCCCCCATTTGCTCTCCATGGCGGCGAGTACCGACTTGTTTTGAAAAACGCGATACAGTGCGAGCCGGATCGACTGTCTCAGCTTTGGGTTGCGGATGTGAGAAAGAAAGAAAATGAAGCGTCTTCTTGGGGATGCATGGTTCTCAAGCTGTTCCAAGCTTCTCTCCTTCCGTTTCCTCAGCCTACCTGGCAAGACCCTTTCGGCGAGTACTCGTGTCCCAGACAGTTAGCCTGTGTCGAGGAGCTCGTGTATAACGCGCTCCAGGACATCCAAGAATGTACTGTACCCTACTTTTATGGGAAACACACGGTGCGTTTGAATGAATTTGTACAGAGGTGTATCGTTGATGACTGTGACAGCTGACGTTGCCTAACGGAGAACCTACCCGGGTCAATCTGCTCGAATACATCGAAGGCCAGACCCTTGCTGAACTGCATGACATGTATCCCGCTCATAGGACCGCGCCATTGGAGCCGAAACAATATCGTGAGTTGCTAAAAAGACTAAAACACCTCGTAAGTGCTTCTCTAAATATCCTTAGTCTTACACCTTATCCAATAACCTCCAGTACGTCCCGGCAATGCAAGGTATACACGAAATCAATGATCGTCGCGTCGTCCTGTGCGACCTCAAACCAGAGAATATCATGATCACCCCTTCGGCGTCGAACCAGGTTGTCTTCATTGACTTTGGACATGCGTTTCTCAACACGCCCAAGGAATTTGCCGATTCATACCCAAATCCCCTTCGGATGGCGAGTTGCGTCACTAAATGTTGTCATCAGCATAAGAATGACGTTAAGAAATGGGCAAAGAAGTGTTTATCTCCCGACTTGCAGCCCCCTATTCCCGTTCCTTTGTAGCTAGTCAATACGATCATATGCAGACCCTAGCGTCCAGGAAGAGGTTGGCAACGAGGAATCTGCCGTGTGGTGCTTGTGTGTGGGCTGTTTTTCCACATAGTTGCCACTTCACGCGGTAGTTGTCCTAGCAGGTGAAGCGCCTTTCTCACCTCTTTGGCATGTGAACAGGAGGCTTGTCGCCCGTATTAGGAAGAGGAAGAGCCATCCGGTCCTCGTAGCAGAGCGATATCTGTACGGTCCTTTCTTTGTACGTCGAATCGTGGACCCCGCTAATCTTCAGGCGATTGGTAGGATCGAGAACTGGAATAGGACGTGACTCGTACCAGCCATAATTGAAGCTCCATCATATCCATGTAAATGGCACGAACACGCTACGATAATGTATAACGCCCACCTTCTCTCGCAATCTTCCATGACGTCCTGTTACATCCTTCTCCATCGCCTCCATATTCGGGTGGACCTTCTCTGACGACGAACTTTTGCCAACCACGAGATGGCCAAGACTCCCTTTTGACTTGACCCCTGCCTTGAAACCCTCTGCATCATTCACTCACTCAACCGGACGCGCAAGCCTTCCAACATATCCTCTTTGACTTTCCCGCACTCGTGATGGGAGGTGACCAACGACGAGGTACCTTCTTGCCGGCAATCATGGCTTCCACCTTTGCTTCCCAAGAGGAAGAAGATCAGTCTGAATTTTGACGTCATAGAATCAGACGAACTTGTTCTTTATTTCTCGCGGTTCGCCCACGCTATGAATCTCGTTTTGTTTCCGGGTGTCATCGGCAAGCTCCGCGGTCATGACAATGCTCGCATGGCCATACCTTGATCATCCTGATGTGTTGGACTATATGGTCTTTCAACAGTCCATGCCAGCTCTAGTTGAAGATGAACACCCGATCAATGAATCGTCGTTGATGAAGTTGTTACCAAAGATTCAGTATAGCGGCGTCATTGCTATGCAGTGGCAAAAACGGAAGAAGTGATGATGAATCGTAGTAGTATTAGTCAAATGTGACTCGAGGCGGCGGCCTTCCTAGATAATGTATTCGTAGTATGAATGGACGTCTTTCGCAAGCGCGTCATTTCGGCGCATCTACTCTCGCCGTTCAGAAATATACAAGGTAGTGTCGTTACTACAATGATAGTAAGCTGAGAGCAAGATTGCGACGAACTTATGCCCCTACCACTCCTGTCAACCAAAATGACAGAAGTGGGCGTCGAGCGTCTGTCTTCGTTGTCTCACCTGTACTGTCCCCGGGTACTGGATTCACATCTGGGTGGCCTGTCATAGAAGAGCATGCAAGGAACATTGGCATGCTCGAAGCAACTTTCCATTTGTATTGAACTGGTCCTGGCACTAGGGGTGCCACGCTCTTACGGAAGAAGCGGTGCGAAGGCGAAGGAGAGTAGGATCAACGAATGATTTCTAGTCGTCTTCTGTATGTATTGAAACAAAGCCTGTACTTATCGACGTCTAATGCGCCGCAAGAGGCTTCTCCCGACGGGCTTCTCTCCAAGAAAGAAGAATGTTGCGACCACACAAAAAGCAAGTAACCCCACAACCGTAAAGCAAATCGCCATCCATCCTTTGGCGATAGAATCGTACATCTAGAGAGGAGGGTATATTACCAAATCGTTTCCCCATAAAGACTCGTGTACCAACCTGGCCACTCATAACAGGTCCAACTATACAAGTTGTGAGTGAAGAGGATTCATAGATAGATAGAGAATACTTAACAGACCTAATGATCCGATCCCAAATGCCAAATTGTAAAGGGCATAGACATGCGCATCTGGATCGACGTGATTCGATGCAGAGAGCAAGTAAGCTAATATTTACATACAGCCAATTCCATCGGTGGTATGTGCGATGAATGCAAGCTCGGTTGGCACTAAAGTCCCAAGACCAGCCGCAAGGGAGCCTGCCAGTGCCTCTCAGATCGCTGTCAATGCATGAAAAGAGACGAGTAGTACGTACTTGCACACGCGTCAACTACGACAAAAAGCGACAAATGCGCTTCCAGAATCAGCACAGTGTACCACGGCATGGCAAAAATCGAAGCGGCGATGATGACTGCCGGAACACCAAAGCGGTCTGCAAACCAACCTGCAATGGGTGGTGCTGAACAAACACAGTCCGTCACTGAGATGGCAGCATGCATATGGTACACGTCGCGCACCAAAAACAGAGGGGACGAAAACGGCCAAAAGGACAAGACCGACTTTTGAAGCGTCCAGACCCCAGACATGGTTCAAATGAGAGGGGAGGACAGGAAGCAACATGGTATCTATGGTACTATGATATTAAGTCAGATACTGTAGGCCGAACAGAATACTTAGGACAGGATAACGAACGAGATTATGACTGTAACACCTGCTGCCCCTAGAGCGCGGTGCGATTGGAGCAAAAGGCGGAAAGCCCGTATAAGCGAGACCTCAGCTTCCGACTGAACTATGTTGTTGCCTAGTATATGGTTAGACATTACCAGCGACGACGGGGGTCTCGATGTATCTCTTTCTCCAATGACGAGGAGTCTCAAGACTAGGTCGGGCAATGAAACTATGACGCCAAAAATGAATGGTCCACGAAAACCGAAACGGGCGTATAACGGCCCGCCTATCGGGGCTCCAAGAAGCATACTAAAGAATAATCAGTACTCAGCTTAAGGGAAGAAAAGTGCGAAATGCGGACCCAAGGAGCCCACCGGACATTGCGATACCAAGTTGTCCTATCGGAGCCACAATGAGAAATAACCAAGAGACTAATGGAGACGACGTACTGCCAAAAACTTCGGAAGGACTTCGATCGCACCTAGTAGAAAGTAAGATATGAGCATGTACTTTTGACGCAATATCATACTTACAACATTGCTAAACCAACAACCAACCTTGTACCTGTTCCTACGCCCTGAAGACACCGCGCAAGACACATGACCCAGTAGTAAGGCGCCTCCATGAATATGATTTGAGAAACCATGAGCATCAACACTCCGGTAACATAGGGAACCTTTCGCGTGTGCTTCATTTCAGACCATATAGCAACGGGCACAGAGGCTGTGAAGGCGGCATTTCTGATCAGACCGCGTGCAAATTTTTGGGAAAAACGTACATCCGACACTGCCCGCGCTCTAGCAACAAATAAGAGTCGGACTCAAAGGGCAAAGGGGGGGGGGTCTTACATATGCAAACATAAGCCATCCTGTCAGAGAAGCGACGTCCTTGTAACCAAGTGCCTTGAGTTGGAAAGGGATAACAGGTATACTCAGAGCAAAACAAAGAATGTCTACTAAGGTTCCTGTGTTGGGGCGAAACGTGAGCTCGCCTTTCATAAATACAGTATGAACTCGTACCTAGCCACATCACAAAAGTCACAAACCAGTACGACGATCTCCATTTCCAACCCCAAGGGCATTCTTCGGTCTCTGGGTGGTTGGCGCGGGGCATCATATGATTTAGGGTGTTCGAATTCTGCAAGGAATCCAGAAGACCCTTATACTCTCCGGAGTAGATACGCAGGGGACATTCTACAATCGCCAACTGAATATCGATTCCAAACGTTACGTCCGCCTAAATAAAGTAAGGCTGATGCCAATAGTCAGGCCAAATGTAGAGTCACAAGACAAAAGTCCTTACCAAACGAGTACTGAAAGTGAGTCTATATGCGAGCTTATCAGTAGGACTGCGTACGTACCTTCAGGCTGCACATGGACAGTCTGGCTTCTCTTCTCGGCTTTCCTATTCTCAGTACGTGCTGTTAGTAGAACGAAACCCCATTTTCCACCACAGATGCTTGTACTTTGGGAACGAGAATATTTGCAGAATGATATCGCTAGACGTTTCGTGGGTCTCGCTATATCACCAAATTACGAGCACCCAGGTCGGAGTCGTGCTGACTTGAGTATTGCAGTGGTTGTCAGCTTGTTTGTCGGCCGAAACTTGATTAAACCAATCCAACCCGTTCTTCAGCCATCATACGTGGACTGCATTTTTCGACATTATAGAGCTACGAAACCAAATGTCTGATACGCTGGAAAAAGCCTCGCGCGATAGACTTTTCTCTCCAATGTAAAGGAAAATCACTACCGCGCAAAGGGCATGTAGCCCGACCGCCATTGAACAAGCAGCTATCCGTCCTTTGCTGATGTTATCGCACATCTAGGAGATAGTGATGTTAGAAAAACCCTACCCCACCCACAAGATATATGTATTCACCTGACCGCTCAAAGCAGGTCCAACTAGATAAGGAATGAGTTAACAAGATTCAGCACGGGATAGATGACCAAACGAATTTGTCGTTCCAACCCCAAATGCCAGATATAGAGCCTCGTAAACATGGGCATCTTGACGGATGGGATTCAGTACGATGAGCCAGTAATTTATAGACACATACAACCAACGCCATCAATGCTCCGTGAAATAGATGCGAACTCAGCTAATATCGGGGCCAAGACTCCACTACCAAAGAAGGCTTAGAAGCAACCGATTAGGAGAATCTACGTTCGACATATTCGACGACTTACATGCGCAAAAATACACTATAATGAAGAACGACAAGTCCTTGACCATATTCAGGATTACGAACCATACCATGGCAAGGGTCGAGGTGATCACAACAACTACAGGAACACCTTGACGATCTACAAGCCGACCCGAAAACAGTACAGTTAAAGAAAGGATCAGTGGATTTGGAACTTCAAGAGGATATGCATCAACGCACCAGGGACAACGGGGATGGTAGAAGTCAAGAAGACAAAACTAACTTGAGAAACATTGAGGCCCCAGGTACTGTTCAGGTGAGACGGTATGACAGGCGGTAGAAGGACATCGAACATGCTATGCTATGCATTCAGCGACAATAAGCGAAGAAAATAAGGCGTCGCGAACCCGTGGATAAAGACGATGCAGAACGCTACAGCCGCGCGAGGGCGACTGGAGCATGAGACGGAGGACCTTCACAAATGAGTTCTTGTTCTGCACTTGGTCTAATATAACAGTAGTTCCCATATCGTTACTGCCTCGTCTTTCACTCTCTAATGGGAGCTCGTCCTGCCTATCGGCAAAAGATGGTGACCCGGGCACATATCTGACTTGGACGATGAGAAGCAAGAGTGCCAGGACTGGCAAGACAGCTATGACGCCAAAAACAAAAGGTACGCGAAAACCGAAACGGGAGTATAGCAGCCCGCCTATTGGCATTCCAAGAAGCAGACTAGAAAGACTCAATACTTGATGTAAAACGAAGTAGGGGATATTCGGACCCAACGGGAGCACCGGACAATGCAATGCCAAGCTGACCTGGAGAGATGACGAGAAATAAGCAAAAGACCGATGTAAGTGACCTGCTGCCAAAGACTTGAGGACTTTGATCACACCTAGAAGGCGAGGGGTAAGTGGCAACGTGATCGCAGAGTACTACAACTTACACATCCGTCGGACCAATGACCATCCTTGCGGCGCTTCCTATGCCGTGAAGACACCGCGCAAGACACATGACCCAGTATAAGGTTCTTCCGTGAATATGACTGGACATCAATATTCCGGTGACATAAGGGGACTTTCGTACGTCGTGAGCTTCAGACCATATAACAATGGGCACAGGGGCTGTAGAAGGCAGCATTTTTAGTCGGACTACATGCGAAATTTGGCGGAAAATGAACCTATAACTTCGCCCACACCCTAGGAGCGAGTAAGGGTCACGATCTGCAACAGAGGAATGAACAGGGACATATGCCTGCGAAAACGAGCCATCCTATCAGAGAAGCCACATGCGTATAACCGAGTCCCTTCAATTGGAAAGGGACGACAAGTATAAACAAAGAGAATGCGAGACTGTCTGCGACAACACCTGTTTTTGGAACGAAATGTGAGCTCGTTCTGAATAAACTTTACCTAGTCATACCACAAATGTCACAAACCAGTACGACGATCTCAAGACTGGAGCATCCCAACCGCCGATGTTGAATGGCGGTCGAACATTACATATAACCGAAATGAAAGAAGTATGTGGAGCACTAACAGAACGTATAGACTGTATGTGAGCTTCCCTCTTAACAGAACGGCTACGTACGCACCTCTGGGCATCACTTTCCGACCTCTCTTTGGTTGTATTGCCACCTTTTGGCAGCCTTGGCGCGTGAACTGTATTCATGTAACGTAAATTTGATAAATCGTTGAGAAAGCTTTTCGTGCTGTCGTGACTGCACCAGAAAAACCGGGTCAGGTGCATGCATATAAGTACCAGTGTGGATCGAAGGAGCCGACTTGGCGATAACGAGGACAACGGCCTCGACGGGGTGCAGTAGTTATGTTTCTCCGGAACATTGTACGGAAGACACAAAAAGTCTCACGACGATCATAAAGGGCACGCACACGATGAGAAAGAGCGCTGAATTGCCGACGACATGGTGGAGGTGAAAACCAAAAACGGATTCATTTACGGACCGGAATTTCGACCGGAGGCAATCGTTTTTTCTTTCCCCGTGACTACCACGCGTATCCTTGAAATTCCAATGTATACCGGGGCAAGGACCCAATCAGGACTTCCCTAACTCAAGTATGCTCGGCAGTGAGTGTATTCTGTAAATTATGAATCTGTGGACATACCATTGCTCTAGCTATTCTGGATTCCCGGCTATGTTCAGGCTGGCGGATACTCGCGCCCAAACGACACTTATGTTCCACCAGGCGAATTTTAGATGAAGAGCGGTTCCAAAATCTCAGAATCGTGACTCCTGAATACGTCACTGCCATTCAGATTACTGAAAAGCTGGAAATACCTATTTCACTCATGCCCAAACATCTAAAACGCCTAAAACACCTCGAGCGGATTCAATTCCTTGACAAAAATATGACCTCCATCGAGCGTCAACGAAATTTTTTACAAGCCTTATCCACACTACCTCTCAAGGGTCTTCACCTCAAAACGACGTTGTTTCGCAATCGGCAACAACTTTTTGATTTCATACGCCGTTTTCCTACAGTGGTGGAGCTGTCGTGCTCGGACGTACGCTACGCGGAGAAGGCGCATCTCCGGCCGTATGCTGGGCAAATTCCCTTGCTTCCGCACCTTCGAAGAGTTAATATGGACGGTGGTCTATGGCTCGCAGCTTTAAATGGAACATTCGGGTCGATCAACAAACTGCAGAAAGTTACCGCGTTGGATGTTCACTTTGATGATATTCCAAAAGTCGGGCGATTTCTTCAACAAACTGTGAGGAATCTTTCCGAGTTTAATATACGACATTTGCATGTTATTCAAGGCAGTAGGTACTTTACGCCCGTCAACTTTGTTTTCCTGTCTCATTGTGAATTTAGACACGACAAAGGGCCGAGCAAACTGGAGGGAGATGCCAGAACCCTTGGTCCTCTCACACTTGAAGACACTGGGTATTGATATCCATGGACGGGAGAAGGTCACAGGAGTCTCTGTTCACACTATGGCCAACATCTTAGGATGGTGGACACAGTCGCTGGCAGATACTATCAAGGAGGGCAGAGTGTCGCCTCTCGAACGTTTAACAATCATTTTGGGAATGTACAAAAAGGACTACATCCTGCAATATTCGAACGAGATATGGGCGACACTCGATAACCTACTCACCCAGGATCAGTTTCCCGAGTTCAAATCTCTTCGCGTCATCATCAAGGCCTATCATCCTGTCTCGGTGATGAGTGCTATGCAACGGACGAATATGATAGTCCAGCAATGCCCGCGTTTGGGTGACAGGTTAAACGTCTCTGTAGTAGAAGGCACTGTCATAGCCGGTAAAGCACAGTTCCAGAACATTGAACCAAGGACTCCCCCACCCGCGAGCGCTTTGGGTATGTTACGCTTTTCGTGTGGATCACCATTTGTTCTGATGTGTTACGTTTCTTCAGAAACTGGGGATCTCCGGTCCGCTCCGTAACGCGGTAGTTACTTGCACCATTGTAGGCGGCCGGCCTGCGTAGTAGACGATATACCTTCCAGTAGCGCCCTCCAAATTTCATCGTCCATATCATGAGCTTCCGACAGTCTTGCAAATTGCTATACAAGCTCGACTTGCGTTGAAAGAATGCGATCGATGTCCTGCAATTTGTTGGATTGTACTGGCACTGGTATGCCGTCAGATCTAGAGCCACGTTCGTTGATGCCATCGTTTCCATCACCATGTTTTATCTACGCCCGGCATTTCCCGTTTGACGGTGCCGTGTAATCCTACCCTACCCCCAAACGTGACCCTGAAAGCTTCTCACAGCTTGCTTCATGTTCGACGAGGACGCTTCAGTCATCTCCAACGATACATCAGGAAAACATGAAATACTAACGGACAACTCGACTCTCAAACCTCAGCTTACACCATTTTATCCTCTGTCGTCTGAAAAAGGATCAAAGCACTCGCTGCATGCCGTCCAGGAAGAAACCATTTTCCATGATGAAGAGAGCGGCACTAGAGAAAAGCCCTCCCAGAGTCCGGCTTTTGAGCAGAAAGTCGAAAGAAACCGGGGCTTTGGCACGAGGCGTGCCCGAGAACAAAGATCGGAGAGAGGTGCATTTGACGTTCCCGATGACGATGGCGAACCACTAACGACGCTGTTTAGCTGCATTTGACTACGAGGATAAGTATCCAGAAGATCCAATATATGAAGAAACTGCGCCGACTGCCAGAGTCTGGAGAACCTACCTTAACGAAAGTCAAAAATTTGATGCCGACAAAGTGGGCGATTGGCGGGAAACTCTTGATGTTCTTTTGGTATTCGTGAGTCGGTCAACCTTCTTCCTCGCACATTCTAAATCGCAGACAACTTTTTGAAGGCCGGTCTCTTCTCCGCTGTAGTTAGTGCGTTCGCTGTCCAATTCTCTCAAAATCTTCAACCGGACTACAATCAAATCTCCGCTTATCTTCTTTTTGAACTCGTATCCATTCAACAGGCCATTTCCAATGGGACTAGCGCCGACCTCCCACTTTCTTCCGCGGTAAATCCAACAGCGAACTTCACTCCGGCCACATCCATTGCATGGGTGAATGGACTTTGGTTCACCAGTCTCTCCCTGAGTCTTTCGGCAGCACTCATATCTGTTTTGGTGAAGCAGTGGCTCCACCACTACATGATATTGCCATCTGGCACACCTCGGGAACGTAGCCGCATACGACAGTACCGATACATGGGTCTACACAAGTGGCAGGTGCCTCTAATCATCGGTCTCTTGCCGATGCTCATGCACCTCGCCTTGGCGTTCTTCTTCGTAGGCCTCGTCGTTTTCCTTGGGCCCATGCATAGCATCATTGCTTGGGTCACCGGTGGTATTGGAACCATCGCATATCTATTTGTTATTGCAACGAATGTCCTCCCCTTTTGGTTCTCACAATGCCCTTACCGCACGCCACTAGCAGATGCTGCATACATATTGGCGAGCTATTTTTCGCAACATGTCGTTCCCAAGCTCAAAGGTTTCTTCGCCGAACCCCTACCCGGAATGCCGTCAAGTCCCAATAGGATACATATCCAGTCGTTGAATAAGATTGAGACGCACGCCGTCAAGTCCATCTCCGACACACTTGACGTGGACGCCCTATATTGGCTATACGACATGTCCTCGAATCCCACAGTGCGAAGCATCGTTATCCAAGCAATTTCAGGACTTCCCATGGGGGTGTCAGGTACAGCTCGTCAGAGATTTTCCTGTACAGACATTCTTGAGGAGCAAACAGCGCTGCTAAACGAATGTTTATCCCAAGGTCCATTCGACGATGTCATAGTCCCTGTTTCAGGGAAAGAAGCCAAGCTGGAACGGCTCCTGCGATTTGAACTGCACGTCCCCATAGAGGTCTCGCATCTAACGAGAATACCTCACCTCAGGCTCCCTGAATTCTCCGCGCCCCGCCTTTCTGCTGTAGTGATTACCAGTCATTTCCAGACGAGCGTATTCGTACCGCTTGCTCTTCGACACGCGGGGCCGATACAGTTCATACTTGACCTATTTGATAGGAAAGTTGACGTACAGCTTCCTACCGTTGTCTGGTCGCAACTCGTCAAACGGGCATGCGATATTAACATCGGAGGCATGGAGCAAGTTATGGAATCTTGGATTTCATTGTCTACGGCTCTACTAGAGGCTTCGGCTAAAGATTGGTCAAGTCCCCCGACGCACGCAGTCTCTCTACATACGCCACATGTCAGCACACTACGCCAGGCCATCATCATGTACCTATACCGAGACGTGGTCGACAATCTACTTGGGACATACACACGAGCAGGCTGCAATACATTCGCAAGGCATCATATTAATGCCATTCCCCGTCTCCAGCTCCTCTTGGCCATTATCGAATTTCTTCTCAAGATTGTGATTCGTCGCTCTCCGGATTCGGCGTCAGGCTTGCGGTTATTCGTGAGCACCATGACCGACCTCGAACGGTGTGTGGCAAGATATCCCTCGCTGACTACGGATGAAGGTCGAGGTATCATGCTTGGAATGGATCGATTTATCCAATCTGATTCTAATCTATTCAATGCAAAAACTCCGAGAGACTCTCAGCTTTGGTCTGGGCGCATCTGCATACTGGAGATATATTGCATGATGCTCGGAATGCCGTCTCGACTAAGGACGGGCTTTCTCAACTTCCCGTTAGATATCCGGCATTCTTTATCCTTGATAACTATGCGGAAGTTCATTCAAGTAGCTTTTGAAGATGAGTCGTGGTCATTGCAGGGGTGGACGGTGGACAATAACGGGAATCTAAACCCTACGCATCAGCTATACTTCCTCAATTTATCCCAGATCTTGCGACACTGCTTCAGAAACCGTATATCTGTCGCGTATGATGCCTTTGAGCAGAGTGATTGCGTCAGGCTATCATCAAATTGCCAGTTGCATCCAGAGTTTGTCAGAATTCTGGAGGCGTATATTCCTGGACTAACGTCTTCCTCGCTGGACTATGCGCACCGGCCTGACATTCTCCCCATTATATGTACCACTTTGGCTTGCAACAATGTGGGCAAAGCAAAAGATCCGAATAAAGCATTGTCAGAGTTGATAAAGAAGCGGCCTGGGGATCCTTCGTGGGATATATGCCGGAAGAGACTGCTGGAACTAGCGCAGGGTGAATCGGACTCGACCGGCTGGTTCAAGAAACAAAGGGTCGATAGCGCTTCCCTATCGGAAGTAAGGACAAAAATTGGCGATGCTATAGGTATTCTTGAGAGACACATAATAACTGCTCCTGATATGGTGAGAACTACGATCTTATACGATAAACCTTAGAATGACTCGCGTGTATTTTTAGGACACTTCTTTACCCCGCATCCCTGAACTTGTACTCCAGAGGCCAGCGAATGCGAAGGCGGAGATAAAACACAATTCACACAATGTAGAATATAAACGAACTTTCGGAAACTCAAAAAGTGGATGAAGCATGATATAATTACGCGCCGTAAGCACGGATTTGATACATTAATAATTTTGGATATAATGCAAAAAATACAATGGCACGAAAAGAGCGGCACTAGAGTTGATCTGGGGAAAGTTGGTAGTAATTGGGACAGAGGGTATCCCAGGCGGCTGCAACGCAAGTATGATAAGGATATGAAGGAACGAAGCTGGTTAATTATCCTACCAGGTGTTGGATTGAACGACGCAGTATCGTCGATAGCTTCGGCGAGTACTACAGCCATACCGCTGATCCAAGAAAAGTATCAGTATGAGAACAGGAGGATAACATGATACTCACGCTTCTAAATGAAAATCAATGTGGCTGTGATAAGCGATGAATGAGTAAAGATGGTATGAACAAGGAAAGGAGCCTGCACTGACCAATGCAAAAACCAAGGTCCTGAATTATCAGTTACAAAGCGTATTGTGGTAGTATTACCCAACAGGACGCCCGTTACATCTCGACGGACCTGCGAGGCTATTCACTTTCTGATGGGCTTAACAAAAAGAAATTGGACGAACAGGATCAATATAGTTCGTCACAGCACTATCCGCGCTTTTGACGACGTCAAAGGAATGCTGAAAATTATGTTAGTGGTTAAAAAGGTGATCTGCACTCGTTGAGAGCTTACACCGTGTAAATGCATCGGATGCTAGAAGTGTTTTAAGTCTAGAAGAACTTTTGGATATTAAGATATATACGCACAGGATCCCCAAGTGCAATTCCTCCAATTAGATTGATCTCAATGGTCTTATTGAGCGGGAGTCCATACACGGAGCCTTGCGGCAACAAATCCTGCGCTTTCTGCGCCCCGCTCATAATCTGTAGCAGAACTGGGACCGATGGCGGATGGAATGGGACGGTGTTGATTGTGAACTCGCCAGTAGTAGTGTTTAATCCCAATGTCAAGTTCAGCACCAGATCGACACCACCAGGATATGGTAGTCCCGGAGCGCCGGGATGTTCGAGGGCATGGAGGTCTGCCTCCTTCAAGAGAACAACAGGGGTCTCTTGCGTAGAAGTAGGATCTCCTTCTGGAGCACCTACATACCTCAAAATGGCCGAGTTAATTCCGGACTCGAAGGCCGTTCCGTTGAAACCGAATGCCTCTGTGTCGGGTTGGGCGCGTATCCAGTAGTTGGCTACAGGCTGTTTGGCATGTAAGATGGCGGAATACCGTTGACCTGCAAGGATGCGGATAGCGTTCACCGTATGAGGCACGGTATTTTCCCCGTCGGCTTCAATGATAGTGAGGTCGTGACCATCAATGGAGAAGATGTAGTTCGGATCACACGACATGGAGATTATACGAAGTCGGTACCGCTTCGAGGGCTCGACGGAGATGACTGTAAGAGCTGAAGTCGGCTAGTAAAGAGTAAACATGACGCTTTGGAAAAACTATGTGTATGCGTACATCTTGATGAAATCTTCCCAACCCATTGATTAGGGTAGAATTGAACCTTTTTTTACCTGGTTGTTCAAGAAGGACTGGAGTAGGAACGTGGTACCTAATCAGTTGTCAGAACACTTTCGCTCATCGGAAGTCAGTAGTACGAACCAATCGGATAACGTGATGATAGTCGACTCTGAAAAGACATAAGAATAACGGAGACCCCGAACGACAAGTACTCACCATCATCAACATCGTATAGAGCCCTATGTGGGTCATTCACCCCATCAATACCATCATACACGACAAATGGGCCACGCAATCCATCGCAGTACTGTGTGGACAAATGCGAGTGGTACCAAAACGTCCCAGCTTGATCTGGTACAGGGAAGTCGTACAAGAATGAACTTCCCGCCGTGATAGGACACTGTGTGACTGAAGAAGTACCGTCCACAAAATTTGTACCCCGTTGGAAAATACCGTGCCAGTGCTATCCGGGAGCATATTAGAACGCTGTGGACACTGAATAGTTATCACTTACAACGCTGGTGCTTTGGAGCATCGTTTTATCGTGAAGCGAATCCTTGACATCAATCTGGAATTGATCGCCCTGATAATGTTTCTCAAGTAAGATTTTGTCACTTAATTTGAACGGAAGTATCACACCTTAACTCCTCTGATCAACGGGCCTGGGAACGTCCCTCCGGCTACGGTGGTCCTAGTTGTGCGGTCAGCAAATCTGAGGCACAAAATAGTTGAAGAATACGAACGAGCGCGTGAATCCATCTGGGGCGAGGTACTGGTTCGTAATTTCCAGACCCGTAGTTGGGCCAACGACCTCGAATCCTAAAGAGACCTCTACCAGGAGATAGAGCACAAGAGCAGCGAGCATTCTTGAGAAGCCGGGATGAGGTGTTGGCTGACGTTCATCGTGGTTCTTGAGGGTATTTAAGGAGGCGGGTGAACCTCATGCACGTAAGAGAACATTTCTAGCGCTCAGACAGGAGTATTTTCGGACAAGAATTCCAGACCGAGATACAAGCTCTCAGATCAAGTTAGGCCGCGGGGGTGAGACGTGTCCTGCCAATGGTATGATCGGAATGCTTCCCAGAGTTTCAAAGATGCAAAGATAAATAAGAAACGAACCATAGGCCCGTATGGCGCGCTGACCAAGTTGGAAAATGTTAGAATGCTTGGTGGAAATTCTGGACTCGGTCTCGGTACCACCTTTGCCACTATTCATGGAACGAAGGGAAGGAACCATCAACGAGCACTACAGCGATTATGCTGCAATTAAGGGGTAGCCTCGGACCCAGTATGCTGCAGACAGAAGCAGAGTCAGGCACGTCTTAGCCGCTCCATAAAACATCGAGACAGCCAACGAGGGAGGAGAACTGCCGCATGAAAAGGAGAAAATTTAGCCGCATTCCTAGTCCGACGGTAAAGAAAAAAGGAAGTAAACTGTGGAATTGTTAGTTTAAAAAATTAAATGTAGCCCAGGGATTGCAACTCATTACACCGCTTCACGGGGCGTAATGCTAGAAGTGCATCGGGCAAGAACTATCTACTCACGCATGTTTCGCATCTTTCAGTCAGCCCATCCATAACTACGATGGCAGTCGACATGGCCCTACCACTTCGGAGTTGTTCCTCGTACCTCGTACCTCAACTTTGAGACCAGTTAAAACAAGTCTCAAGTGTGAGTGCAGGCTTACAGCTTTTAAGACAAGATAGGATCACGGCAAGTCGGCTATACTTAATAGCGCATGACAGGGTATCTCACGGGGGAAACAATAATCGTTGGAATTCCTGAAAATCTTCAGCGGGTTCAAATTGACCGTAACGTAATAGTGCCGGTAATCGACAGAGCCTGTAAGACAAAACATTTAATCTCGCGCAAAGTTGACCGTTGACTTTGTGTTAGACCAGACGATACGCACTCAATAATTGGCGGCCTTTCGCCGGGATATACGCGATGAACACAGCAAAGACAACGACTCAGAATTCTTGCCATTACCGACGGCAGTAGAATTCACACATATCGCAGCATTGCACTTCAGGGATGGCAATGCACAGGAAGACAGTAGGGAGAAGAGCGACACAGTGATGATGATCGTGATGCAGGTACTGTTTGGCCAGGTTGTTTAGGACATGGAGAAATTACGGGGCGGTTGCATACCTTTGGCAGTGTGCCTGATGGATTTGGTAAGTCAGAGACGGCAAATGGGAGTAGCCAAGGATCTTGGAGTGGCGCGTTCGCTGCTCCGATTCAAGTTTCGTGGTCACGGTGGTTGACTCGGAACTTGAAATGAAATCTCGGCTATTTTCGGGCCGGCGGCCGGGCGGATAGTTACAGTACTATAACCCCGCTGTCATCGACTCCACCTCAAGTTCCTCAATTCACTAGAGAGGTAAAGCCCACATCATCCAATGGAGGATATGAATGAATAAGCTCTGAGGCTGTCATTCTACTAGGGTACGGTCCCACTCTTCTACCGGTATTACGAAGTAGCAGGAATATTGATCACTGGTACAAACTTTGCCTCCTTAGCTTAGCCGTCTCCCAAGAACGTCCGAAACGTCGATAGAACGTAATGAGCCGCTGTACACGTATCATCCTCATAAAGCTCTTATTTTTCATCAGCGAGTTAGTCGACGCTCAACTAATGGACAAGCCTAAACTTGATATTTGAAGGCTTTCTGGCGGAATGACTGCAAGACTCCGATACTTGAGCAACCTGCGCAATCACTGACTCTCTTACCTCAACTAAACAGGCTAATTTAAACGGTGCGGAGTGGCGCGTTCATGTTATTATCTACTTCCCCGTAAGTTCATTTTCTCTCTCTATCGCTCACCTGACCAATGCATAAATACAGACGCTGGTCAGCCACTGACGTCAACCAAAACATGTCTTCCACAGTCCTCGACCTCACCCTCTTCATCAAGTCGTCCGACCTCGATGTCTTCTGGTCTCACCTCGAGCCACTGTACAAAAAGTGCTGCGATGAACCAGAATGCAAGCTTTTCGAAATAGCCGTCAGCCACGACAAAAGTGCTGGTGAGACAACTATCAAGATCTTTGAGATTTGGGCGTATTCCGTCGAACAGTTCCTTCAGGTACTGTAATCATCGGAGTTTGTGCAGAACTATTTCACTGACCGTGCCATTATTAGACACAAGTTACGAAGGCGTACTATGAGCCTTACAATAAGGCCACTATGCCTTTGCTTTCGAAGCCTCGTGAGTTGAACCCGTCCGCTTGGTATTTGGTGGCAGCGCTTCACTGTCCAAACTTTCAGGCGTCCTGGAGCTCTATGAATCTGTAGCAAAATACTCCTACAAGAAGTGAAAAGGGCTATCGTATCCAATTTGAACACCATGTACTTATATAACGTCAAATTATGACGAGAAGCGCGTTTCGGACTCAGCAGGAGAATAGAATAAATCATATGGGGACATAGAAACCTTTCCACTGGCATGACGCTTGGTAATCTATCATGTCGCCTCTAATGCTCTGAGACCCTCAAATGTCTGTGTTCATAAAACGAGTTTTGCGGGAGCACACGTACGAGATGAAAGTAAGTAACGCCGCAGGGCCTTTGTGTAATTCGCTTGCCCATTTGTCCGTGATTTAATATGATTCTTCTCGTTCACCTGTAGTCGCCAAGCTACTCGGAATGAGGGAAGATGCTTCTACCCTGACTCATAGCCGAGTCCTCTGAGTTGTGCCATCAATATTTATACATATCACGGCAAGCTTGCGAGAGGACCGTACCAAGATTGAGGGCCGAGCATACGTGTTTTCCTTCCTGAGACCTGAGACCCTACTCCTAAAATTATAAGAGCCTAAATCGTTAAAACTTAACGGTATAAACACAAGCGGAAAATCAGACGGAAAAAAAAAATCGAACTTTCCTCCTAATGAGTCGACCCAGATTCGAACTGAGCGCCTTGTGTGTCTGCGCCGTCATCATTGCAGTGCAACAGAGACACCGCGATCCGTACTATGAAGAAGGCCGAGAAAATGAAGATGGACTACCTCTCATGGAGGTAAGTATTATCTTGCAGCTGTCTGTCCCGAAAAGAGCTAGCGTGAAATCCTGTAGCAAAAGGAAGGAGACGGTTGCCCTCGTTGAAAAGTTAATCCTGTAGTCAGCATCGTTCTCGCCGAGGTCTCAGAAGAACATGCGCGGACTCGGATCTTTCTTGGTATTAAACCATCCTCAAGCCGTATTGCCGTAGGTCCTAGGTTTCCATTTTGATTTATTTAGCTATTGCTGACAGCGAGACGTGAACTAGTTACGTTTTATAAGTAAAGTTTTCTACCGAGATAATCATGACCCAATGATTTCATGATTCCATCAAAAGATGATTGAGTCGAAATCTTCGCATTCTTTGCTTCCTTTGTACGATCAGTTAGAGGGTCATACCGGGAGCAGAATTACCGGTCTTAAGAATCGGAGGTATCAGCTTCAATGATGACGGGCGTCCTAGGGCTGTGAAGTTGCGTGCTACCCGCTGACCATGAAGGAGGAAGGAGGGATCTTCCTTCCGAAAAGGAGCGGATCAAGGATACTTATACATGAGACAAGGAGAAGAAACACTCTTTGCCTTGGAAACAAAGGTTCAAGGAGTGGTCGGGGAGAAAATTTGCGCCTGGCATCTACCGGGGGTGGTAAAATTGTTTTAGACAATCATGTTCTCCTGATACTTACGGATGGATCTGAATGTACAGGCAAGAAAATATGAAGAATGAGCGCTGTTCTTGATTGGTCCATTTACAGTTCCGACCCGGACCGATTGACCGGATCTGTCCCGTTGGTAACGGAAATGTCACATGACGTCAGTGGGGGTATGTGTCTTTTTGCGAAACCGATCTGGTTAGAGACCTCCTTGACCATGGACCACGATGACACTCACACTCTCGCCAATAATTAAGCCCCAAACCCAGCGCCTCTCGTTGTCGCCTCGCTCGCTGTCGCCGTCGTCGATACCGTCGTCGCCATCGTCGGTGCACTCGTCGAGCTCCGCTATTTTTGAGCGTGATATCGAGCCCATCTCCCCGCCCCTGCCACCGGCATACTTGAATCCTCATCGCATACCCCGTGGAAAGACCACAGAGAGCTCTGTACCTTCCGTCCTCGACTCAGCTGCGGTAATCCTGGTAGATTCGCGTGCAGGCGAGGTCGACGTCGAGGTACTCACTCCAGCCGCCAGCCCGCTGGTGAGCCGCAGTCCGTCTCCAAGGGCCTCGTTGCTACTTACCACGTCATCCCTGGGCCCGCCGTCTCCCACGAGCATCGCTCGTGACCTTTCTCCGTCCCCCTCTCCCAAGGCCGTGACGAAACGCTTGTCGTTTTTGTCGTACAGCGATCTCCTTGCTTCCAGTCCGATAAACACAGTCATGCTGTCTTCTTTGACTTTGGAGCCGCCCACACCGCCTCACATGCTGACCTTGACGGACGGTGGCAATTTGAAAGGCTTCGATGAGTGGGAGAAAGAGGGGCTCGGTATGGGGCTCGAGGAAAGATTGGAAGCTGTCAGCGGGGCGACGAGTCCCATGTCAATCAGGAGCCGTCCTGTGAGTGTTGTGAGAGGTTGAATGGTCTTCTATACCCCCCGTGCTGCTGTTACATTCGTCATTTCACCATCTTGTTCAAAGCCATGCCTCGTCCTCTTCGCTCGGAATTCTCAGTATGTGCTTTCGTCTGTTTATCTATAGTGCCATCAGTTATCTTATTATACGTGTATGTACCAACTATGACCCTGCGCTTTCTACGATACATAATGTACATGCATTCTTTTGTGACGTGTTTATTCCTTCTTACTGTTTCGTCTGGGATTGTAAATATGTCGAATTAATCGGGAACAAATCTGCATCGATGCCGCTAGGTACTGAGATCAGGAAACATATCGCTCGCAATCAACTCAGCCGGTCACTTGTTTTCCGAGGCCATTGTGGTGTTACTGCGGATGCTTGCCAGATACGAGGGCAAGTGTCCGCTCTGAGCCTTGCCGGGGCTGCGCAGGCGGACTGCCTTGACAAAACTGTCGTTACGATCAGCCAAGTTCCAATACAACGGGCTCATTAAACTGGAGTCATCAAAATGGTCATCATCATTCTCTACAGCATTTGCATGTATGTGAGTGCCATCAAACTTGGTCACCACAGCTAGACATTGATACTTCCTCGGGAACAGCCTCTCTAGTACGGAGCTGTCTAACCCAACGTGACAGAGCAGACAGCAACCTCACTTTTGACCAAGTCCTTTTCGTTGGTTTATCATCTATAGTCAGTTGCACGTCAGGAGTTGTGCTAGACCTATATGCATCCGTTCCTCGTTCTCCTACGCCAATGAGAGCCTTGAGATCTGCGATGTGTCGGGGTATCTCGCGGGGCCGAGAAGGCGAGGGATCAGGAAAGTCCACTTCTTGAAGACTCTGCAAACATCGAGACCAAACAGGGTCATTACGGCGTAGGAGTGCGAGTTGATGAAGCGCAGTGATGTTACCCTGAGTAAGCAAAACAGCACAAGCTGTGTGAAGGGACCCTGGTTCATGGAGGTATTCCAGACATTTCTGGCATATCTGAGGATCCAGCTTCCCGGACGTCAGCCCAGCGACAAAGGCGGCTATGATTTCTGATAAGCCCCAGTGTGTTATGGGGATGGTGACGGAGCCGGGGCTACCAGTGAGCGAGTCGAAGAGCCGCTTCTCAACAAAATGAGCAAACGCCGCATTCATGGTGGAGGAATGCTCAAACAAGAAAATGATAAGCTCGGCTCCTTCTGTGGCATAATGTAAGATATCGGCGTTGTATGAAGCGAACTTCAGGGGTGATAATAACCACGCATCATCCTGGAAAGCGATGGACGCAAACTTGGCAGCCAGCTCTGCAGGAAAGCTGTCTTCAGGAGGGCGAGGGGATATGCAGCTGAGAACTCGAAAGAAAGTGATCAAGGTGATACGCCGATCTGCAGCGAACATTGAATCACTGCCAACACCGCACTCGTCCGAAAAAACCAACACGTATAGTAGCCGTAATATGGCGGAGTGATTGTGGTCAAGGAGAATGGGGGCCACGTTGCCTTGAGGTTGATGGATCCTGTATTTTTCAACACCTACGTAGACCATAATGCTTCGTAGGACGGCGCTGAAAAGGGTTCCGGGAGAGGAATCGAGCGCGCTCATCCTGTGTATTGAAGGGGAGCTGGCCATGGTCAAGAGAAAACGCACTCGGCGATCGCTAGGTTCAGGGAACTGAGATGTGAGATCATGATAGGATACATTATCCTGGAGTTCAAAATCCGCACAGCCTTTGAGTAAGATATGACCGATGCACGCGTACAGGGATTCGAAGATGGCAATGAAAAGAGTGACTGCACGATCGCCTGTGGGTACCATCGACATCGGCAATCCTTGATCTGGACAGAAATGGGGAGGAAGTTTGCAATCGGCACTCCAGTAGAATGTCGGAAGGGCATGAAATAGAAGCTCATACACTTCCCGATTGAGCGGTAGGATCTTGGAAAGAAGACAACCCCATACGACGGGCTGCAGATGTAGGCTCTGACTGCCCGCTGGGGTTCGTAAAGTAGCCACAATTAAATCGAGGGCATTTTGGGAACCCCCGTAGGGTTCGACAGCCAAAAGCTGTGCACGAAGATCCGGAGCCAATTGGTCCCGCTTGTCGTATTTTCGGATATGGACATCTCGAAATTGAAAGCGAAGGTGTGCACGGATACAGCGGTCCATTTTACTGGTGTCAACAAGAGCACCGTTTCGATGGGCATCATCCAGAAGTTCTTTCAGCGTAAAGGCGCAGACCCTCGGAAGCCCTTCTGCATAACGTTGTACGGAGGTCACAGATCGTATTGGCAAAGCACCGGTCGATTCTGCAACAATTCGTTGGACGCTAGGGTTGGATGACATAGAGAACAAGATAAGGCCCGCGCGTCCGTTTCATCAGCAGTCTGCTTAACAGCTTCACGCTCAGCTTCTCGAAGTGTACGGATGAGAGACTTTTTTGGGACTGGTGAGGACCCGGACAAGTAGTTGGAGTCCGGACCAGCGGCCGATGAGAAGAAGTTGTTATGGGCAACAAAGGTATAGAGAGGGAAGATGTACTGCGAGAGAGGTGTCTTATATGGGCACGAGGGATATATAATGGGCAGGAAGTTGGTGATGAGATACGCAGCGAAGGATATGAATGTGATACACCCGACAACGGATGCAATTGACACTTGCAGCGGGACTAGAAAAACAACTAAACCCGCTAAAAAGAGGCAAAGTGACGCGCTCATGAGGACGGGTAATAGACCAAGGATGAACCCCGCGCGCCACTGCTGGAGTCCCATGTATCGAAATTGACGGACACGACACCTGTCCCGAGGCGTGCCAGATGGCACTGCCATGTACTGGTGAATCCATTGTTTCGTAAGGACAACGAAGAGTGCAGTAGTCAGACTGAACGAAAGACTGGTGAACCACAGTCCATTGACCAACGAATCGGATGTCGTGGGACGAAAATTAGAGAACGGGGTAAGGTCTGAACGAGGAACATCATTCACGAGGGAGCCATTTCCTGCTGCGCGCTGGACGTCGATGAGCTCGAAAAGGAGCGATGCTGTGACTTGACTGTAGTTGACTTGAAGGCTCTGCGACGTCTGTGCCACGAACGTAGTGACTACGGCAGAGAATAGACCAGCCTGATCGTCCATCAACGAAGGAAGTTAGATTTAGTAGTATGTACACTCACGAAAACTAGCAAAACATCCAATCCGTCCCTCCATCCTTCCGCCATCTCGACATCAAATGCAGCGCACTCTTCAAGGTATGTTCTCCACACCCTGGCAGCCGGACCTAGCTCCTCGTACCGCTTGTCTTCGGGAAATTTCTGTTCGTAGTCGAATGGATCATTCCCTTGACTTTCAATGAGCTTCACGAAGCTACAAAAATTTTTGATCAGACACACACCTTTGATTAGATATTCACGCGTCTTCATGCCCATCAGTCCTCTTGTAGACTTTCTTCTTCTGCGGGACGAGTAGTAGGTCGAATTCTCTACGTCCGGTTGGTCATTGTCAGGATCGGTAGCTCCTTCTGCAGATCTCCTCTCCTCTGCATCGTCAGATACGGGCAGGGAGGAAGGCATGGCTGTGGAAGATGGTGGTACGAACCAAACAGCATGATGAGCGCTTGAAGGAAGCTTCGGACAATCGGTCCGGTGTTCCGACAACCAACTTGGGTACTATGAACTTTTTCAAAGATTGTCCAAATCAATAGGCAAACTATACGAGTCCCGACACCTACAGCTAACACTACTGAAATTTCCGAAAGGAAATTCACACTTGACCATCATCGCTGAACCTCGCGACTCCCCCGTTAGTAGCCCGAATACCGCGATGCGGCCAAAGCTGATTCAGCCATAACTTGAGTCTCGACGGCGAATCTTCCGGAGAGCAGCTCCCATCTTGATCTCGTCGCGGTGTATGAGAACCTGATGTATTAATTCTGTAGACCCCGAAGCATCCTCCTTCCACAAATTCTCGAAAATCCATAATGGTATGACTGTCCAGGTAGGCTTGCACTCCGAACTGTACAGGAATGGTGTCAAGTTTCATCAGGCACTCGGGCCATGCGGGATCATCTCGACGAAGGAGCGCGAGGTGACGAAGAGTCGAATGAGCTTTGCCCCACGTGAGGAGAACTGCACAAATTGTGAAGAGGTTGTCGGGCTCGAATAAGTAGGCAATAAACTGCTGAAACGTCGCGGGGTTCAGTACATTGGATTCTAGCCCAGTGATAAACGTGTTCAAAATCATTGATAACCCGGCGTTCCAAGCTAAATCGGAACCGCGTAAACTGGCTATTGGACCAAGAAGACGCCTGGAAGCAAAATGAGAAAAAGCCTCATTCATCACAGGGGGGAACCGGAGAAAATGATGAACCAGTTCAGCTGCTGCTGAAAGTTGAGAGATGTATCCGTGAGCCGGTTCATATTGCGATGATCATGCATCATCCTGGAAGGCAATTCGGACAAAGTTAGCAGTCATAGTTGGTGTACACCAGTCCTTAGGAAGGAAACGAGGGCGAGGACAAGTCGAATTGAGCACCCGAAGGAAGATCACCAAGGTGATACGCAGATCATGGCTTCGAACAGAAGCATCACCACCATATTCGCTGGATGAAACGAGTGTATATAGGAGCTTTAACACTGCGTAACGATCGCCGTCTAGGTTGAAAGAAGGAATGTCACCACACAGCTCAAACGAGTCGACTGCCATGTGATGCCCGATGCTGCGAATAATAGTTCCAAAAAGGCTATCGATAGAAGGAATGCCGCCGTAGGCCTTTTGGATAGAGGGCGAGCCAGCTACCTTCAGCAGAGAACGTAGCCGGGGATCCTTGGGTTTGGGACATTCGTCGACAGGACCATAATGATAGACACTGTCCGTGGCATCTGCGTGGCTGCGAAGGATGACGTCAGCGACGTATGGGTACAGATAAGTGTTGACGGCTGTCGAAAGGGATACTGCGTGATGGTCTGTGCCAGGAATCGAACAAATCTGCACTGCTGCTGACGTCAAGAATAGAGGAGGGGGAGTGTAGCTGATATGCCAATAAGATAATGGAATTGCATGGAATAACCATTGAACGAGATCGTCCTCTGCAGACCAGAGTAGTAGCCTCCGGAGCAGATTGCCCTATACAATGGGCTGCAGACGAAGGCCTTCATCTGTAGAGTTTGTGAGTTGGGCCTTTACCAAGTTTCTGATCTCTTCGTGACCGCCGAGCGTGATAGACATCTCTGCGTAGACATCGGGGGATAATCGTTCCCTTTCCGCTTGTGGTGGGAGCAATGGTAAGAAGAAAGATTCGGCCGCAGAAAGACGAAGAAATGTGCGAATGAGCCGATCAAATTTTCTTCCTTCAGAATGACGCAGCGCATCGAAGGGGAGTGTACGGCAGATCTCCAAAACCCCTTTTTTGCAATGCTCCAGAGACACCACAGACTTTAACGGCAAAGCACTGATTGCCTCCACAACAATGCTCTGTACGCTGGGGTTGGAGGACATGCAAAATAACCAGGACAGTGCATTCGCTTCCATCTCGTCCGCACTGTGCTCCACTGCTGCACGCTCAGCCTCTCGAAGTGGACGAATGGGAGATTTTCCCGGGACTGGCAAGGATTCGGAACAGGATCCGGAAATTGGGGCGATAATTGAAGTGAGGAAGCCGTTATGGGTAATGCAAGTATAGAGAAGGAAAATGTACTGAGACAGCGGCGTCTTGTATGGGCATGAGGGGTATATGATGGGTAGTAAATTGGTGATGAAATACGCAGCGAAGGATATAGATGTAATGCTTCCGACGACGGATGCAATCGACACTTGAAGCGGGACTAGAAAAACAACAAGACCCACTAAAAAGATGCAAAGCGATGCACTCATGAGGACCGGCAGTAGTCCAATGATGAACCCCACGCGCCACTGCTGGAGTCCCATGTATCGAAATTGACGGACACGACACCTGTCCCGAGGTGTGCCAGATGGAACTGACATGTACCGGTGGATCCATTGCTTCGTAATGACAGCGAAGAGTGCGGTAGTCAGACTCAATGAGAGACTGGTGAACCACAGTCCATTGACGAAAGAATCAGATGTCGTGGGATGAAAATCAGAGAACGGAGTAAGACCTGAACGAGGAACATTGTTCACGAGGGAGCCATTCGCCGCTGTGCGCTGGACGTCGATGAGCTCGAAAAGGAGCGACGCCGTGACCTGACCGTAGTCGACTTGAAGGCCCTGCGATGTCTGTGCGACGAACGTAGTGACCGCCGCAGAGAATAAACCAGCCTGTTGATTGATTAGCGAATGAAATTTGCATCTTCGTATTTGTACTCACAAAAACCAGCAAACCATCCAATCCGTCCCTCCATCCTTCGACCATCTCGATATCAAATACAGCACACTCTTCAAGGTATGTTAGCCATACCCTGGTAGTCGGTCCCAACTCCTCGTATTGCTTGTCTTCGGGGAATTTCTGCTCGTAGTCGAAAGGATCATTCCCTTTACCCTCTCACGAGCTTCACCAAGCTAAAGCAAATGTTGATCCAAGACAAACCTTTCACCAGATATTCGCGGATCCTCATGCCCATCAGTCCTCTTATGGACTTTCTTCTTCTGCGCGACGAATAATAGGTCGAATTCTCGACCTCCGGCTGGTTGTTGTCAGATCGGCTAACTCCTCCCGCAGATTTCCTCTCCTCTTCATCTCAGACACGGGTAGGGAGGAAGGCATGGCTGTGGAAGACGGCGGTACGAAGCAAGCAGTATGACATTGATATGCGCTTGAAGGAAGCTTCGGACAGATCGTCCCGAAATTCCGACCAACACCTGTAGCTCGGACTAGCACAGCACATTACGGTCCAAATCATTCCAGACCTTATCTTAAAGCGTGCACTGCGACTTGGCAACACAGTAGACAACCTGCAGTCCTCTAAAACAACGGCCAGTCGGCTTCAACTTGAAGGATCATAATACGGTCTATATAGGGCTGGATGTTGTTGAGGTCATTGTGGACGAAAGGAGAAAATCAACCGGCGTGACAACAAATGCAAACAAACGCGTCACGTCGGTGGCGCAGCCTTGTCAGCTTATCCAAAACCCCGACTAAGTCTGCAAGCCATGTCATCGAAAACTATTGTGCAGTCACCATTTCTTTCCGTTTCACCCATTACGATTTCCTCGAATTGAGTCCGAGTCATCTATGTGATTCGACTTCACACCGAAGTCAGAGCTTTCCTACTATTGGTCTCTCGCAGTTCTTACACGCGATCGCATCGCAGAATCGGGTGTCGATGCTCCTACCATGACTCCCTGGCCCTCGAATAATTTCAGCGAGTATGGGTCTGAGGTTGGGTTTCTTTCTCGCTGAGGCCTGCGTTAACTTCAATTCTAAAGCAGGCAAATCAAAACGACGCGTTGAAAAAGTTGCAGATCTACATTCCACACTGATCTACGGCACGCAGAAGTTTAAGGTCTGACTCCGTATCAACTGAGACGATCGCTTGCAGTATGTTTCTGGCCCTGGAGAAGCATTTGGGCAATGGGAGGGACTACTTTCTCGGGTATATTCACTGGCCCCATTTGTTAAAAGGAAAGGGCAGTGGATCACACGGAAGGCTCAGAACTTGGAACACATCGACGTCCCCGTTGGTCTCGTAGATCAAATTTGTATCATTGTTCGGTTCGAACATTTATTGAAATTTCCCATACATCAGAAGCAGGACTGGGGTTATAAGAAAATCTTCAAGTTTAATTTGTCGTTCAAACAGCATAAGTATAGCACAGCAAACCGTCTTGTGTGTACAACACGTCAGCAACCTACATTTCAGTCAGAAGGATCAACAAAAGTCGCGCTTTTATGCAAATCCAGCACATACCGTTGCATTAGGAATAATGTCGAACATATACAACACGGTAGCTCCGTTGGTCTCCTGGTATGCCGTTTAGTACATCTTGTGACAAAACTACACAGTAGCGCGTACAACATAACCGGTCGCAGGCTCTTTCTGAGACTCATACCCGAGGTTGTTCAAATCATTAATACGAGTTTCGTTGTCGCCCTGCCACTTCCACCAAAGCTGCAGCAGATACGCAACTCGAACATCAGTCCACAAAAAAAACAAGAAAAAAACCGGACTAAACGCACATAATCCACAAATCCATGATGCATCCAGAACAGTGGATCGTTAGGCGAAGTCGCAACGTTAACCATCTGACAAAGGATAAGAAGATAAGACGGAACAATCGTACACGGAAAAGCACGCACATCCCCACCGACACCAGCATGCCCATCGACATGGATTCCAATGTCTGTAGCTGCCACAACACCCAAACTGTGCCTGAACTCCGCCAACGTGTCAAGGGCAAGCAAAGCATCAACGTATGTCTGTCCGACTCTGATTGAGGTGGTTTCATCCACTTCGCGTGCAAGGAGATGACTAGTACCCGCCGTCGCACTCAGGGTCCTTGTGAGGTTAGCGAAAGGTCCATCAATGACGGTCCAGTCATTTTCCTCACTGCCATTTCCTCCAAAGTCTAGTAAGACGGGAGAGGTGGCAAATGCACCAGCGTCAACAGCTTCATTCCAGTATGGCAGCTGAAATCCGGAAAGGTGTTACTGGTTTGACAACTAGGGTGAAACGTAGGAAGGCGTACGGCACCAGTGTATCCGCACTCGTTACGGAGGGCTGTTTCGTGGGCATGGACGTAGTAACGGTGGACCTGGAATATGAGTTTAGATCATAGATCCCCGAATTAAGGAGAAAAATGATTCATACATGTAGGAACCTGCGCAAGAGAGAAAAAATAATCTAGGTAAGTAGATATGCCGACGATGGATAAAAGACTGACTGTCCAGTTACATGCCAAAAATCATTGTTGTCTACGAGGTCACTTTGCTGCTGATGTGTACCGACCTATCAAATAGAAACACATGAAAACGATTATGGAGTGATATTATGCACGGAAACTGACCAAGTCATCGTAGCGCGACACAACATATGGAATGTCGGTTTGAGCAGGCGCTTGAAGGAGGCAGAGCTCCGCCGCGAAGTATGCTGCCTTCTCGTCTTCGGTCAATGTATTCCTACAAGGAGAGTCAGAAATGGTATACCGTACATCTATGCTATGAGATGAATAGCTACCATTCCACACGAACAGTTGGGGCTGTGCAGGTGGACTGGCGTCGACCAGCGCCAGGCGCTGCCAATGCACGAGGCAACTGAACAGCAGCCAGAATCAACATGGATAGTTTAGACAAGACAGCGCGCATTGTAGCTCAGAGAGATGATACTAAGCAAGAAGCAGTCAAGAAAGGCAGACAGAAATCGACCTGTAGAAAATTCATTTCAGTACGATGGATTTTATATCCCACACCGTGTGGATGTCCGATCCTGACAGAGTAGCGAAGGAGTCAGCAGTAAAGTATCATCAGGCACTTGAAGTTTTGCTAGAGCTAGCGAACCGCGAGGTTCACAGAAAATGCACGCAAAAACGGCGCAAAAGCGTAGCCTCCGCATGTGTTGAACCTGAAAGTAGAAATCAGAGAGTTACGATCATCAGCTCTACCCTTCACAGGATCCCCCGAATATGGACCGGTGCCTTTGACAACATATCGGCTTTTGGATATTCCGCACTGGGCACTTGATGAGTTTATAGCTGTAGGGAATCGTGATTCGAGCAGAAGCAAATTAGCAGGTGATGAGCCTGAACACTCAACTCGGCAAAAGACCTCACGAGAGTCATTCGTCTCCGTCTCTCAGTTCCAATTAGTTAGTGTCGATTCGAAGGGGAACAGGATGGATTGCTGTTGACTCGCCGGAACACGCGTACGGGTTGAACATTGAACGTGAACGTTGAAGACAAGTTGACAACAAGAATCTTATCTTCGTATCTTATCTGCGGACATCCCGGACCGAGGTAATATCTCTTCCTTGTAGCCCTGAGCGGTATCCGCGGAGATGGCCAATTCAAACTAGTTTTCCAGCTCTATCAGAACTGAATCCGGCTGAACGGCTGAGGCTACTCAGGCCTCAGCCGTTCAGCCGCTTCAACCCCCGACTACTCGGGAATGTTTACTTGCAAAAGTACATGTAAGTCAATCCAATCTCACGACGCCTCTCTTTTACAGAAGAATCCTCCCACATTTTTGTCCGACATTATTATTTTTATAACACAGTATGACACACGCAACTATTAGCACAATGATCCGACCAACAAAGACTATCCGAAATCTAGTTCAGTGCGAACGAAATGTGGAACACCAACGTTGCAAGTAAAAGCCTCGGTTCCTTCCAAAAGCTCAAAGACGCAACTTTTTTCTTATTTATCACCAGGCCCTCGAACGCATTGGCATCCATCGGCTTGTACTTAAGGATCACTTCTTAAGCGCATCTTCCTGCTCACGAGGGACCGTTGTCAAATTGTTCTTGGCTCTGATCTTGGCATTCTGTACAGAATGAATGAATGAATGAATCCCGTTTATAGTATTCACGCCCTTTAGGGCGTATGTATACATCTGGTGACTTATTACACTACGCGGTATCTACTTGTTGCTGTTGTATCTAATATATTGTTTGCTGTATCTGATGGGAACTGTTCGTGTATAGTGAGGGTCTGTGCGAGGGAGTGTGTGGCATTCTGTACAGAGGCAGTATGACACCGCTCAAATCGAGTCTCACCAGGTGCGGGGAGCCATGTAGGAGTACCTTATATTCCGTCGCATTCCTATGCTGGCAATTAGTACGGGCTGTCACAAAGCAAATGAATGGCACGAGGTATCCTCAAGTTCGCCCTAAATTCTGTAAGAGTGGAACGAGATATTTCGAGAACGCCTTGTCGAGTTCGATGAATGGCCGAAAGGAAGGAGACTATGATGGCGTCCTCGATTACTGTGCTGCGATGATTTTGAAGAACAGGTCTGGTTAAACATAATCCATATCAAGTACCGTTGATATGTGGAACCGTGTCTTATCGTCGCGACTTCGGACACGAAGATGGGCGCGAATCAAACGCTCGACTTTGGCCTGTTGAGTCAGTTTGAGGACAGTTTGAGTACCAACACAATTGTTGATAACCTCAACGCAGGTCAAAGAAACACCCTTCATGTGCTGACTCAATAGGTCTACGGACTTTAGTGGTAGAGCACTGATGGACTGGGCGACAATGCTTTGGACGTTGGGATTGGACGGCATCGAGAAAAGCCATGATAGGGCGTAGACGTCCGTGCTCTCAGCGCTACGTCTGGCGGCATCTTGTTCCGCATCTTTGAGAGGGCGAACGCCGCGAGGTCCCCCTGAGATTTGAGGATGAGTAAAATAAGCCAGTTGAGCAGACCACTATGAATGATATGCGTGTAGAGAGCAAAAGCATATTGGGACAACAAAGTTTTGTAAGAGCTTTATGGATAGAGAATGGGAAGAAAGTTAGTGATTGTGCATCCTGCGAAGACAGCGAACGCAATGTCTCCTACTACGGACGCAACTGCCAGACGTAGCGGAACCAAAAATACTACGAGACCAGCGAGGAATACCCCAAGAGAGACGCTCATTAGGACCAGGAGGAATCCAATGCTGAAAGGCACGCGCCATTTCTGGGGACCTATGTACCGGAATTGGCGTACACGACAACGGTCGCGAGGCGTTCCAGACGGAACTGCCATGTACAGATGTATCCATTGTTTCATTAGCACCGTAACCATGCGGTAGCGAGACTAAGAGAGAGACTTGTAAACCAGAGCCCGTTGACCCATAAATCAGTTGTGGCTGGTCGAAAATCAGAGAAAGGCATAAGACCTGAGCAAAGAATAATGTCCACAAGTGCACAGTTTGCAGCTGCCCGCTGGACGTTGGTCAGTTCGTACAGAACCGACACCGTGACCTGGGCATGATCGAGTTGCAGGCTCTGCGACGTTTGGGCAACGAAGGTCGTAACCATCGCAACCACGGCCGAGAAAAGACCAGCCTAGTAGAAGTTAGCGAGGAAGTAATATGTACAGTGCTGGCACTGACAAAGACGAGCAACATGTCTAGGCCATCCTTCCCGAGGTACGTTCTCCATGCCCGGGCGGCTGGTCCCGATTCTTCATATTGCTTGTCCTATGGGAGCTTCTGCTCGTATTCAAAAGAGTCGTTTCCTTTGTTTCCTGTAAGATTTTGCTTTATTTCAGGAAGAAAAAGTATTACCTTTCACAATAAAATCGTGGCTCTTGATGCCCAACAATCCACGCCTTAGTCACCGACGACTTCGAGGAGTATAACGGGTCAGATTCTCTACTTGAGGCTCCTGAGTGGGCGAATTGTCGCGCTGAGACGACATCATGCTGCTTCCGTCGTCGTGGTCGTGATGAGCGACCATAGTTCAATTTCAAATTGCGGGGGTTCTCATGAAAACTTTATTAAAGATCAATTGTACCTATCCTCCTCCCGACACCTTCTATTACGTCTAACACTACTGAAATATCCGAAAGGAATTTCAGACTTGACCGTCACCGCTGCATCTCACATCTCCCTCGTTGGTACCGCGACGCGGCCAAAGCTGATTCAGCCATAACTTGATTCTCGAGAGCAGATCTTCCGGACGGCAGCTGCCATCGTGATCTCGTCGCTTTGTCTGTGGATCAGTCATACCAATTCCATAGACTCCGACGCATCCTCCTTCCAGAAATGCTCTAAAGTCCGATATGGTCACGGGGAAATACAGCACATCGAAGTGGGTGGGAAAAGTGTCAAGTTTCTTCAGACAATCTGGCCATGCGGGATCATTTGGACGAAGGAGCGCGAGGCAACGAAGAGAATGAGGTTTGTCCTGCACGAGGAGAACTGCGCAAACTGTGAATAGGTTTTCGGGCTCGAATAAGTACTCCATAGACTGCTGAAGAATCTCGAGGTTCAGTACATCGGATTCCAACCCGGTGATAAACGCTTTCAAAATCATTGATAACCCAGCGTTGCTGGAGAAACCGTAACCGCGTAAACTGGCTATTGGACCAAGAAGACGCTTGGAAACAAAATGGAAGAAAGCTTCTTTCATCACAGGGGGGAACCGGAGAAAATAATGAATTAGTTCAACTGCTGCTGAAAGCCGAGAGTTGTATCCGTGAGCCGGTTCATATTGCGATACCCATGCATCATCCTGGAAGGCAATTCGGACAAAGTTAGCAGCCATGGTTGGTGTACACCAGTCCTCAGGAAGGAAACGAGGGCGAGGAGAAGTCGAATTGAGCACCCGAAGGAAGATCACCAAGGTGATGTGCAGATCTTGGAGTCGAATAGAAGCATCACCACCAAATTCGTTGGATGAAACAAGTGTATATAGGAGCTTCAACGCTGCGTAACGATTGCCGTCTAGGTTGAAGGAAGGAATAACACCATACAGCGGAGATGAATCGACAGCAACATAGGCGCCGACACTGCGGATAACACTTCTAAAAAGGCTATCCACTTCAGTAACGCTGCTGTGGCGTCTTTGAACAGAGCGCGAACCAGCTATCATCAACAGAGGAGGTCTGCGGATAGCACTTCTAAAAAGGCTATCCACATCAGTAACGCTTCCGTAGCATCTTTGAATAGAGGGCGAGCCAGCTATCGTCAACAGAGAACGTAGTCGGGGATCCTTGGACTCGGGGAATTCGTCGACAGGACCATAATGATAAACACTGTCTGTAGCATGTACGTGGCTTTCAAGGATGATGTCGGCGACGTATGGGTACAGATACTTGTTGACGGCTGTCCAAAGGGATACTGCCTGATGACCTTGTTCAGGAATCAAACAAATCTTCAGTTCGTTTGACGTCATGAACAGAGGAGGGGTGTTGTCGATACGCCAATAAGCCACTGGAATTGCGTGGAATAACCATTGAACGAGACCGTTCGCTGTAGACCAGGGTGATAAAGAGCAGGGTAGTATCCTCCGGAGCAGATTGCCCCATACAATGGGCTGCAGACAAAGGTCATTGTTTGTGAACTGGGCTTTTATCAAGTTTTCAATCTCTTCGAGATGAGATGATTGGATAGACAAAAGCTCTGCATAGACACCGGAGGAAAATCTTTCCCTTTCCACTTGTAGCATACCCGACAGTATGAAATCGATTTGCGCAGATTGAAGACGAAGATGTGTGCGAATGAGCCGATCAAGTTTTCTTTCTTCAACACGATCCCGCATACCATTGATGAGGGTATGGCACATCTCCGAAATTCCTTTGGAGTAGTGCTTTAGAGACGACACGGAGTTCAACGGCAAAGCACTGACTGCCTCTACAACAATGCTCTGTACACTGGGGTTGGAGGACATACAAAATAACCAGGACAGTGCGTTCGCTTCCATCTCGTACGCACTGTCCTCTACTGCTGCACGCTCAGCATCTCGAAGTGCACGAATGGGAGGTTTTTCCGGAAATGGCGTGAAAAGTTCGGGCCAATATCTGGAGAACGGAGAGATGGCTGAAGTGAAGCAGCTGTTATGGGAAATGTAGGTATAGAGAGGGAAGATGTATTGGGACAGCGGCGTCTTGTATGGGCACGAGGGGTATATAATGGGTAGTAAATTGGTGATGAAGTACGCAGCGAAGGATATGAATGTGATAGACCCGACGACAGATGGAATCGACGCTTGAAGCGGGACTAGAAAAACAACAAGACCCACTAAGAAGATGCATAGTGATGCGCTCATGAGGACGGGCAGTAGTCCAATAATGAAACCCACGCGCCACTGCTGGAGCCCCATGTATCGAAATTGACGGACACGACACCTGTCCCGAGGCGTGCCGGATGGAACTGACATATACTGGTGGATCCATTGCTTCGTCAAGACAGCGAAGAGTGCAGTAGCAAGACTGAATGAGAGGCTAGCGAACCACAGTCCATTGACCACCGAATCGGATGTCGTGGGATGAAATTCAGAGAACGGGGTACATCATTCACGATGGAACCATTCGCCGCTGCGCGCTGGACATCGATGAGCTCGAAAAGGAGTGATGCCGAGACCTGACCATAGTCGACTTGAAGGCTCTGCGACGTCTGTACTACAAACCTAGTGACTACGGCAGAGAATAGACCAGCCTGTTTATTTATTAGTAAGGAAATTTGGATGTATTAGTATTTGTACTCACGAAAACCAACAAAACATCCAATCCGTCCCTCCATCCTTCTACCATCTCGATATCAAATGCAGCGCACTCTTCAAGGTATGGTATGTTCTCCATACCCTGGCAGTCGGTCCCAGCTCTTCGTACTGCTTGTCTTCGGGGAATTTCTGCTCGTAGTCGAATGGATCGTTCCCTTGACCTCACATGAGCTTCACTAAGCCGAAGCAAGGTTGATCGCACACACCTTTGACCAAATATTCGCGGATCCCCATGCCCATCAGTCCTCTTGTGGACTTTCTCCTTCTGCGCGACGAGTAGTGTGTTGAATTCTCGACTTCCGGCTGCTCATTGTCAGTTCGGTTAACTCCTTCAGGGGATTTAATCTCTTCTTCATCGCCAGATACTGGCTGGGAGGAGGGCATGGTCGTGGAAGGTAGTGGTACAAGGCAAAGACGATAGACGCCCAATTGCAGTACCGCATGCTGTTGAAAACAGCCTCGGAGAAATCGTCCCGGAACTGCCATGATTTGAGGCTGGCGCTAGTCTTGTTCACCATTGTGTAATCCTGCATTGCAATTTGATACCCTCAACAAAGGTTGATCATATCGTGGTCTCTGGTATGTTGTGTAATAAGTCGTCTTCCCACTGCACGGAGGTTTGAAGTCGTAGTTGGTTTGTAGTTGGTATTGAATAAGTAGCCATGCAGTAAGTCATCGTGGAAGATATTGTGCCAGGTAACACCTGTCTTCACGACCGGTGAACGAGCCTGTAAGAGACAGAAACAAGACAGAAATGGTGATGAAGACAGGGCAGATTTGTTGTTGTCTATTTATCATTGTAGGTGTGTATGTATCCAATCTTCAGGTCGCCGGTCACCAACGATCCATCATGGTACAATGGCATCTTATATTTCCCGTTCTACGACAATAAGAAAAGGTTTGCAAGGGCTATGCATACTGGAATTTCTAGGAGAGTCACTCAATCTGACTTGCTCCTGGGAGACGAGCCAGATGCTTTGTTGTAGTCATCGGACAAGCGGTCGTACTCAGCTGCCTGAGAGAGAGCTTGAGATTTGAGGGCCTCAAGGTCTCGGTTTGCCTTCTCTAAATCACGCTTCAAGGCGTCCTAAAAAATATGAGTATGGTGGTGGCAACAGAACAGTCAGTGGCATACCGATTCTTCTGCTTTCTTTCGTAGCTTCTCCACTTCCTTCTTCGATGAATCAAGGTCGCCCTGCTGAGGATCTCAGACACAATGTTACAAAGGGGGGAAAACAGTAGCTCACGTTGCCTTTGTATTTCAACACCTCTTCCTCAACTTGAATGAGATCGAGAATGATGGAAAAGGTGCGTGTAAGAACGAGGGATAAGAACAGGGTGAATCCGGTGAGGTACACGTTTCTTTGAGAACTGTGTCAAAGAAACACGTCAGACCACGTTCCACGTCGAGTCGAGAAACGTACTAGAATTTACGCGCAGCAAGGTTGGTCTCCGTGCGCACGTCCGAAATACCCTGCTGGCCCGACTTTGCAAGCTCAGCTTCTGCGGTGACACGGAACATTCTCTGAAGAGCATCGAAGAATAGAATTCCAACGAAAATGAAAGATATCTTCAGGACGTAGGCGATTTTGGCGACAAATGGTGAGGTTGATAGAAAGCTGAATACACGCTTCTTGACTGTGTGTGGCAGAGGCAACACAATGAGGCAGAAAGTGCCCATTTCTGCGGCGAGCAGGAAAAAAGTGAGAGAGTAGTAGATGGTCATGGTACGGATGAAAGAGAAACACGTAGACGTCAGGCTGTGCGGCATGGAGTGTATGGTAATAGCGTGACGTCACATATCCATTTTGGGAATATCCAGCAGGGCGCAAAACTGGGATAATAATTTGATGGGCAGGTAATCACATTTCTGGGATTCATGCAGTGAAATGCTCTCAATCAAAAGAATTCTAGCTTGAAAATATTCCTTTTCAGCTTCAATGCGGCAGTTGCCGATAAATCACGTGGGTCACCCTTTATCCTCTCCGTGACTGTGACTGGCGACGCGTAAGATGGACGTGAACATCAAGCATGCTGGCAAGACCCATAATGTCGTCCTCAATCCTGAATTACCGCCTCTACACTTCAAAGAGGCTATTTACCAGGCCACTGGAGTCCCAGTGGACCGCATGAAGGTCATGGTCAAGGGTGGCGTTCTCAAGGTGAACAGCTTGCAAGAAATATTTCATCGATGTTATGCTAATCAGCCCTAGGATGACACAGACTGGAAGAAAATAAATCCCAAAGCTGGACAGACGTTCATGGTTATTGGCGCTGCTGGAGAACTGCCCAAGCCTCCGGAGAAACCTATCACTTTCTTGGAAGGTGCGCTCGTGGATTCTGAATAAAAGATCACGTTCTAATCACTTTCTCGCTGTAGATATGGAAGACTCTGAACTTGCGGAAGCATTGGCCATGCCTGTGGGGCTCAAAAAGTGCTTCTTTTCCTTCCACCGTTGTATGTTTTCACTGAACTTCTTTAGCTTGGGAAATACTTGTTACATGAACTCTACGATTCAAGTCATCCGAGCCATACCACCACTCCAATCGGCACTCAACAAGGCATCCACTACGCCTCCCCTCGTATTGACCATTCGCGATCTTTACAACAGCATGACTCATACCACCGAACCTGTCGTTCCTTACGCTTTCCTGACTGCTCTCCGCCAAGCACATCCCCAGTTTGGCGAAATGGATAGAAGCGGCGGCGGGGCACCTCGTGGGTTCGCACAGCAAGACGCGGAAGAAGCCTACAGCCAGATCCTCAACTCCTTACGTGAAGTCCCCGACTCAGATGATCCAAGCAAGAGATTCCTTGATCAATGGATGGCTGGCGAGATCCAGCGAGAGACAAAGCTTGAAGTGGATCCATCAGAAACTCCCGAACCTCCTGCTATTACCACCGAGAAGATCATGAAATTGGAGTGCCATATTTCCATTAATACGAATTATATGGCCACTGGAATCTCTAACGTGAGTTTTTTGTGGTCTTTCATGTAATCATAATGTGTTGATGTCGCCGATAGTCACTGAAAACAACCCTCACGAAACACTCTCCTAGTCTCGGACATGACGCGTCGTATGTCCAAACCACGCGCCTTACGCGTCTACCTGCGTACCTTACCGTCCACATGGTCCGATTTGCGTGGCGGGCAGATGTTGGGCGCAAAGCGAAGATCATGGTACGTGAAATTTCCTTGTCCCTACTAACAATCTAACTTAATGGGATGCAGCGTAAAGTCAAGTTTCCGACTACTTACGATGCCCTAGATATTGTGTCGGATGATCTCAAAGGCAAACTTACGAAAGTGAACCGACGTCTGGTGGAGATTGAGAAGAGTCGAGCGGAACGACGGAAAACTCGATTGAGGCGTCGAGGCTTGGCCGGTGGAGCAGAAGCCCAAGCTATGGATGTCGATGACGGAGAACCGGAACCAGTGAAGAGAGCCAAAGAGCGGGAAGAGATTGATGATCTTGTAGATCCCGCCATCAAAGCCGATACCGGAGCAAGTTGGAGTGGATTATATGATCTCGTGGGTAAGAAGCCACCATATCATGCCTATGTTGAATCACCTGGCTAAATTACATATTGGAAGCCATCGTGACGCACAAGGGCGCGGCTGCAGACTCGGGTCATTATATCGGATTTGCTAAGAAGAGCGTGTTCCATGATCCATCATACTCCGGAGGTACGTTGGTTCGATTTCACGAGATGGACATTTGTTTATATGTTTCTGTACAGCCCCGGTCGCCGACATGGATATCAACGCTCTCGATACCATTGAAGCTGATGAAGATTGGTACAAGTTTGACGACGATAAAGTATCAGTGTTCCCCAAGGATAAATTGGGTACTCTGGACGGCGGTGGGGAGGATTCCTCAGCGTATGTTTTGGTGTATCGAAGTCGATACGTGTAGAGATAGAAACCTGCAAAAGCTAACATGTGTACAAGTTATCGTCATGCCTGTAATTGGTGTAATTGCAAACCGTCTCAACGGAAACTCGTGACCCTTGGAAATTTAATAATACAGCTTTAATGTTCGTTGTAACACCAACCGGTTTCTTCGACTTCCATTTGTCTCTTTCTTGCTACCATCACGGTCAGAACCCATATACGGGCAGAACTAGCCCTTCGAGATCACTGAGAGCTGATGGACCATTCTGTGTTTCCTCCAGAAGACTATCATACCACGCAGGCCGGCAACCAAGCACTAGGCGCACAGCTGTTGGGGTGTGGATCCGACGTCATCGCGTTGTTGCCATGTTTTTTCCTAGATTATCTATCTTGACGAGATGGAAACGGAATCATCGCCGCTGTTGATATATATCGGCCTGAGGGCAACATACCGTTTCTATTCTACCGCACTTCCAGTGCACTATCTCCTCACTGAGAATCTTGTACTACTACCCTCGAGGAGCGTTGAGCGCCCAGCATCGATGTCAAAACTTATACGCGGGTGCGGGCCGCCACTGTTCTTGCTGACATGCGCATCGCTCTTTATCTCCAGCATCGTGTTCATATTTTCCATGCTGCATCTGGGATACGACTCGTACTTCACGATCCCGGCGGTCTACGCGGTCACCCTCATTTACCATATGACGCTCCTTATTTTGGAGTATAGGAATAGCGCGCGCCTGGATCCTGCCTCGTCGACGACGCTGGGGAGTATCGTGTGCGGGGCGGTGGTGGGCGCGATGTGGTTGGGGGCCTTCACCGTCGTTTTGTTGGTTACAGTCTTGCTTGGGGCCAAGACTGTTGAGGAGGACAACCAGGTCCAGGAGTTGTGGATCCTCATTGTACAATGCTTTATCGCGCCTGTGGAAGCGCTCGTTTTGTTGGCGCTTGTCCTACGGAGCGCGCAGGAAAGACGGCAAGGGGCATCGGAGAGCTGGAGGAAAGTTGAGGCATATTGATACCCATTTCTTCCGAGGTATGGATACTATTTTTTTGTCAACGCACCGAAAGGCTGATTTTGTGCTGTTAGTAGTAGAAGAGACTTCCGCTAACATGTATACCATTTCTACGTATTCAATTCATTCATTAGTACCGGACACTACTTATACCCTTCAGTTCAATGTTAAGGGCACAATGTCGATACCAATGTCGTATACTTCTTTACATACGAGTATCATAGGCGCTACACTCGACAGACACCGCCGACAGCGCCTATTTCCTTTAAGTATTCGCTACTTTGCAGGAACTCCCTAGCCATTATAGATTTCAGTGGGCACTCATGACCCAAATGGTCGTCAACACATCGTGGCCACCAACCGTGCTGGGCGAATACTTCTGGATTCTGACAATTAGTGGGTGGCATTTCGTGTACTCTAGTGTCGATCAATATATGCGGTATGAAAGAAGCCACCTTGCTCTATGAATCTAGCTTATTAATGTGCCCAGTTCAACAACACTGCCGCTTTTCTGCCAATCTTGAACGGCTCAGTCGATGCCGATTCCTCTCCCAATCACACATCTGGATGCGCAGGAGCGTAGACCGAAAGGATGACCATGATAAGCCAGGAACTCGTCTACTCTGTGGCCAGACATCGCACTATCAGGTCCTTTGAACACCTCTGCACAAGAGAAGACAATAGGGACTTGGAGCAAAAAAACGACTTTGCATATATTAAAAAAGGGAAAGCTCCTCAAGGGAGACTAGACTGGGCAAACTCTGCCGGTACGCCGAGTTAAAAATTTGAGGTTAACAAGTGCCGAACGGAGAGAAATAAAGAGATGAGGGACGTTAACGACAGGAGGTTGCCTGTCCCTCGAGACGTATTTCTCAAAATGTTGTACGCCCGGTAGCCTTTCGATGGAATGGTTCAGCCAATGAAATTAATCTTATACAACAGGAGCAAGAAAAGGATATAGTACTAACTCGAAGCACACAACTTACACCCACTACGACTTCAGGTACAAGTGGTTGGTATGTCCGATGCTATGAAGGAGCACCGTTGGGTGCCGGTGTTTCCCCCGTGTCAAGATCGTCGGCAGACGGAACAGGAGCAGATGCGGCAGCGCCAGTAGCTATGCCCTCTTGTCGCGGAGGAGTGACATCCCTAGAAAGATATTGACAGAAGTTATCTCCAAGTGGCAGGTTCAGACGCACCATTTTATCTGAAATCGTGTAACACGGGGCTTGAGACTGATATCCCTCACCAGCCGCTCGAACATGACTTTCGATGGAGGGGTAAGCTTCATCTCCTCGTTGTCATACTCCGTATTCTGATAATATCCCACCCGTACAAATTCCTGATCCTTGTACGAGCCCGTTAGGATGAGAGCGGCTACTCCAAGGACATCTTCTAAGGGTATTTTTGAGGGATCCGGGGGAGAACCTTCAAACTCGAATGAGTTGACACCGGATGGCACAGGTCCAACGAGGCAATCATCAAGTTCTTGGTCCAGCTCCTCGTTGCCGGGAGACGACACGTAAATGAGCTTCCATTCGAGATCTGTCAGTAAAAATGAGTTTGAAATGTACGCGCCCGACGTTCAGGATGGCACCGTACCGTCTTTCAGTGGTGCTATGCACTCAAAAGTGACCCGAAAGCGATACACGTCGGAAAATCGAGCTGGATTGTTGATGAATTCGACGTTCTGAAGAGATTTCAGGTATCCGAAAGTTCTCTGAGAGAGAAGGACGTACTCGTATCGTAACGATGGACATTGCGCCGGTGTTGATAGTGGTGGTAGGTGGCAAAGAAGTAACCGGCAGAAAATCCGTCGACGCGAAGTGGGATCACGTGGTACCCTTTTGTTTTCGTCGTCTCAACAATCTTGTCCATCTACCACCACCATCATCGACGACGACAACGACGACGGACGACGGTGGACGACGTTGATCACGACGACGACCTCTTCGCTCACACAGTAACGTCGTTCTTCCCCAACTTTTGCCTGTCGGCACCTGTTCTGTCGACCCGCTACCCTACCACACCAGCGCCAATTCGCCTTCTTTATCTCTTCACGAGCTGTAAACCAAATCAACGACACTTCCTGCGATATATTCGGTCTCCGTATAGAATGTTTCAATAGTTTCTTTTCTTTTGTCTCCGCATTTATCACTGTAATTCTTGCATCCACGCCTCATCATGACCAGTCTGGGTGGGCCTTCAAATCCAGGCGTTGACGACAATTCGCGTGCAGGACCACCACAAGCATCGTCTAGCCGTAATACCATGCCAGATCTGTCTACTATCGTACCTGTATCACCCTCTTCTTCTGCGGCACAGTCGCCAACATCCTCGACCAGCTCTTCTCAACTACTGCCCATACCAACGCCGTCGACGAACGTGTCCCAGGCCTCGTTCTCCTACCCAGAATCCTCTGAGGAGGGCACCATTCTGGACCCGTTACCTCCCGACATTGCTGCCGCCGACATATCCATCGCTCGTGAGTGAATTTCCTTTCATCTCAGTTCTTTTGAACGTCTTCTTCGGGGACTGACGGGACCTTCTAGCCGATGGAAGTTTCGTTGAAACATCTTCCGGCCCTGCAGCACGCGAGCTCAAGCGTCGGTATGACCAACATTACGGTGTAGGGAAGGACGTAAGGTCACCATACGCCATCACAGCATTCGTGAATCAACACGGGAAGCAGATGTTTCGAGTTGGGTGCGTGTCCCCAGCCGTCTCTAAGGATTACAGCTGACGGCGCCTCATGACAGCCATCGAGACCAGTCAGCACCTGCTGCCTCAGCGGCCGAGGTAGAATTTACCAGTCAGCGCGAGTCGACGCAGTCTCATCCAAGCCGGTCAAAACGCCGTTCGCGGATGAGTGTACACGCACTTCCGAATTTGTTCAGGAATAGTAGTTCCACAACGACGACGACGACGAGCAACACTGGTCCTAGGAAATTGAGGAAGACGCGGTCGATACCGGACATGGTTAATCCCCGTACACGGGATGGGGATTCTGTGCCTACCACCCGCCCATATTCTAATAGCGTCACCTCGGTCGATGCACCTCGACTCCCGGAAATTGATGCCTCCCTTAATAATGGAGGGATGGACTTGTTTGGAAAAGTCATGGATTGGACATCCTTCGAATCTCTTAGTGCATCATCGCAAAGTTTTGAGGAGGAGGTGGACATCAGTCCCTCTGTCTCATCCGTCCCTGTTACACCTATCATACATCCCTTTGGACCCGGAGTACACTTCGATTCACCGCGAAAGCCCGGCCTCGACCCCCTCCGCTCAGCGCGGCATCTACGCGAGATGCAGTCTTTTGAATCCGGGCTGACAGCTCGCCAGTCCGAGTCTCCGAGCAAACTAGCATCTAGTAGCAACGCACCGATGACCCCCATACCATCTGAGATATCCTCTGAGCAGAAAGAGCTCACTCGCTCCCCTTCTGCTATCCGCCTACGACCATCCGATGAGGTGGAATCCGGACCGGATCTACATATGCCTAGCCCTGAGACGGCCATGCACTCTCGATTTTCGACTGACGTTTTCGATGTCATTCAGACATATCGGGGAGTTCCGCTCATTGATAAGCTCTCCGCTCAGGCTGAAGAGACAGCAGTCATCAGATTGACATTGTCTGAAGGCAATATTGCTGCACCGCGTAATGATCCTCGATTTGTCATATGGGGCGAAGTCAGGCCTGGCGGCGACGATACGTCTGCTTCACAAGATAGCTACTCGTCCGCCTCGAGCCTTTCAAGACGACGCAGTCGCAAGGGGAAGAGTCCAGAGGTTCCCCAGTTAAAGATTTCACCAAGGGGCGAGTTCCAGAAGATTCTTGTTGCTGCATCCATCGAACGATGGATCGCGCAATTGACGAGCGAATTGAATTACGATGAATTACTGGACTTCTTCCTCACCTACCGCACTTATATTGACGCGGTCGATCTGTGTCATCTTCTAATTTGTCGATTTCATTGGGCCCTTCAGAAGTCCTCTTCATCGAGTGACGAGATGGTCCGGAGAATTGTCCGCGTCCGGACGTTTGTTGCGTTTCGGTACTGGCTTTTGACTTTCTTCACCGTAGATTTCCTGCCGAACCGGGATTTGAGATTGCTTCTTGCGAGTTGGTTAAATGCTTTGATCCGTGATCCTATACTGGAGAAGCATAGTGACGGCCTAGTGAGCTTTCCGTATTTCCTTAAAAGGTTGCCAAGCTCATCTTTTCCTGTCCAGAGTATTGTCAAGAAGTTGAAGAAGATTGCGCAGGACTGTAAGAAGGCACACACGCGTACATCTTCGAAAACGGAATCCCGACCGACTAGCACTACTGTTCAACGAGAGAACTCTTCAGGGAAGCAAGAGCATCTGCTTGGAGAAAAGTTTGCTGAGGCAACTAAGAAGCTCCACAGAGAGGAAGACGATGGCGAGTTGGATTTGGACTTCGTACCAGAAGATGATGACGCACCTATATATGCGCCAAACCATCCACCCAACGCGCACATCAGCAACATTCATCTCGGCCCCAATCTATCGCCCTCAGGGACCAACTCAATAGCATTTTCATCATTATCAATATTGCCACGACCGGATCACATCTCTGGTCTCGGCGAAGAAGCCACCGTCCCATTCGTACAAACCTCCGCGACATTGCCTATCCATCACAACGCATTATCCCGTGCGTTCGTCAAGACAGCTTTGGTGAAGACCATCGGACGTCTTGGTCGATGGAAGCGTGTCTTGAACAATAGGACAACTCCTCCAGCGCCTTTGGGTGCTTACACTACTCGTGTATCTGCTTTTGATTTGGAGCTTTCAGTTTCTCGGGATCTGTTGACTGTTCAAGGTGGAGTTGAGCAATATCTTAAGCTCATCGAACCGCCACCGGATCGTTTAAGCGTAGTCACCTCTTCCAGTACCATTTCACCCACTTCCTCTGCGGCATCGGCTAAACCCGATGTTTATACTCTACCAGCACAGGCTCACGAATCTTCTCCCATTCCCACCCATTCGTCTACTGATCTTTCCGATGAAGTCAACATGTCTTCGGGCGAGGCTTCAGGTTCGCCTACTTCAATATCCATGGAAGCACCATCTTCGTATAGCTACACTGGCATCCCTTCTTTCTCTAGCGTTTCTACGATGGATGACGAAATGCGCCCTCGAACCCCAGAGGCTGATACCGTTTCCCTGGCGCGATCGTCTTCCACGGACTCATTCGGTGAACCTCTACCCGCCGATCGGAACTCCGCCAAATTCCCGGCATTCCAATCTCCTTGGCAGTTTGACGTTGTATCGATTGATGAACTAGACCTATCAGACACATCGTCTGAGCATGCTACTGGAACGCCCGCTTCGCCGCCTGGTCTGCGAAAGCCTCTACGGAAGTTGCCGCTTCGCCGAGACTTTGAGTTTGTGCGTCGATCTGAGAGCGTTTCATCGATGGGAATAGTATCGCATGAATCGATGGCATCCGAGTCAGGAGCGAGTTCGACTGCCTCGTCTGCATCTGGGGCAGGTCTTGGAGGGCAGATACAACAGTGGCAGGTCAATGCACTAGTCGACTCATTGAGTGATGATGGTGAGGCTGGTGACGTAGAAGATGCCTTGCGTCGTTTGGAGGGTCAGATCAATCCCAAACGTCAGCAGGAAAAAGCATCCAAAGTAGATGGCTGGGTGAAAACCATGCAGGAGCGTATGGCTACTGGTGATTATGAGGATGAGGAACCACCTTTCTCAGATGAAGATATCTATGATGGTGAAGCTGATGAAGATGACGGTAGCGAAGGGGGCGAAGATGAAACGGGGGGCTTACGTTCACCCTCTGATAGTACGGATGCTGCCTCCATTGCTTCATCGTTTACGGATGCGGAACAATATCTGGCTACTGGTAGTCCTACAGCTGATGTTGTGACGACGCCAATAGCAACGCAAGCATCGCATAGTATTCCAAGCCCTGGAGATTCCTCTTCTCAACGTTCTCCGCAAGCAAAGCCTGCTCCCGAAGACGCGGTTCCCTTGGAAATCCTCCAGAGCCGTATGCCGAACGATCTCCCATCAGCTTCGCCATCTAACGCCGCGACCGTGCCTTCTGCAAGCTCTAACACCCTCAGCGCAACTCTCCCTCATTCATCTAAGTTTGCTCCCCATGAAGCACCCCGATCTCATAAATCGTTCATCCTCAACTATACGGCTGAGAGTCTCGCTCAGCACTTTGGTATGATTGACCGAGAATTGTTCGTTAGCATCAAATTTGAAGAGCTCATCTTGGACGATTGGATCGGTCGAGAGAATGAGGTAGATGTATTGGATTGGGCTCAATACCTCAAAGACAGAGCTAGGTGGAAGGCAGAAGGGAGATTCCCTGAGAAGACGAGTGCGCTCGCGGCTGTGAGGGCGAGGTTCAATCTGATGGCTAATTTCACGGTGTCGGAAGTTGTATTGACGCCCCCAATCGAGCGTTTAAAGGTGGTTGCTAAGTTCCTCAAGATCGCCATCGTAAGTGTTCATCATTCAATGTGACAGCACCCAATAACCTTATCTGACATGCATAGAAATCGTATGAAATGGGTAGCTATAACACCGTTGTCGCTATCGTAAGCGCCTTGCAAAGTCCTTGGGTAAAGAGGGCTACGAAGCGCAAGTGGGACAATCTCTCGCATCAAGACAAGCGCACCTTTGATGATTTGAAAGTGTGGACGACGAGCAACAATACTTTTATGCACATTCGTCGCGCAGTGGACACTATTGTTGATGCGAAACCAATCGAGCCATCTTCACATGCGCCGTCCATCGTCAGCGGAGGAGTTGGGACGACCAATGGGACCGCCCACCCAGCTAATGGAGACAGAGCCAGTGGCACATCCACCAAAGCGAGGCCTACGCATTCGACCCAGAATAGCACTAGCTCTTCGGCTAAACAGGCTGATATCACTGAATGTATCCCTTTCATCGGGATATATCTTTCTCAGCTGACGGAGTATTCTCATCTGCCCGATCTGATTGATCCCACGTCTCCCACCACGCCAGTATCCATCGATCTCGTTACATACAGTTACGATACGCTCTCACACCCGGAGGTGTTCAGCGCGCTGCAGCCATTGCCGGCTGGGATACAGATGGAGCCGCTGATTAATGTGCATAAACAGCGGATGCGCGCGAAGGTAATCAAGCGTCTCGTGGCCGGACAACATGTGGCTAGCCGGGTAGGATGGGGGGTAGAGAAACGGTTATTCCAAAAATGTTTGAGGTTGAGGGGCTTGAATGACGAGACACTAGGGAGGGCGCAAGGGATGTACGACCATCCTGGGAGCAGCGGAGCGAAGGCCGACGTTCAGGATTGGGGGTTGCACATCTGAACTGTGTTGGAAGGGAAGAGAAGGGAAGAGAAGTCATGACATGTACGACTAAAAAACGGACACCGTTGATTAACTATTTCTATGACTCGTCTGCCTTTGTTATCCTTGCTTTTTGAATATGTAACGTACATACTCTTAGAATTGTCGCTTTCATTCGTCTTCTGTCATTATGTATTCTGGGTTTTTGTCGTCTTGAATACAAAATCTATGAATTTTGTTTTTTTTGAACAATTTTGGACCACTACAAGAATGTCATGGCTGATACCTTTGTCCGAATTGCCTTCCAGGATGATACATGGGCATCGGATAATGAACCGGGCGACCAATTCATTCATCCTACAGTAGCAGTTGAACTGGCGGATGGAGTACCTATTCGAACCCGAAAACCTCTTCACGGTTTGTTCAGTTCTCCTCGTTCAACACAGAGCCCACTTTCATCTTCGTCGTCTCGCACTCCTTCGTTCAGACGATCCCACATAGTTAGAGTTCCTAAAGAAACTTGACACCCTTCCTACCCATATTGGAGCGGGCCATTTGTGGAAGGAGGCTGCGTCGGAGTGGACGAAATTGATATGTCTGATTCTCAGAAACGAGATGACAACTTTGACAGCTACCGTCCGGAAAGTACAGGGCCGCCGAGATCCAAGATGTCGCCGATGCTATAGATGCAGTATTCGTCTGCGAGTCATGATGATGATACTATGGCCATGGAAGGGGTTCCAATGGAGTGATGGCGGTCATGTGTAAAATGATCCGATTTCGAATATTTATATCCTGGTCCCTGGACAATATCATAATATTGACACTTGTAGTGTAGACAGAGCCCCTTGTCTCGATACACAAACCGTGGGTTAACCAATTGACTAGTACTTGTAAGACGGAAATAAATGTGGACGTTCTGTCTATGCAATATGCTCTGACCAGTCCATGTTTGCGCCACCAACGCGACGCGTCTGTTTGCCGATGTTAGTTCTCAAAGCTTGCCTTAGCGGCCATGAACGACTCTTTGGGTCAATCCAAGATTTGTCCAAGATCAATTGTTGTTCTTATACGTAACGATTGATATGGAGTTAAGTTTCCTGTTTAACTGATATCGTTTTTTAAAGGCATAAGATAACACAAAGAACTCGTACGGTGATGACTAGAGACTGTTGTTATAACGGTACCGGCTGCTCGATGTACGATGGTAATATATGATTTCAATGGAAGCGTAGCAACCGGACACTTGTGAGGCAGAGTAGCCAGGAGAATGGTGCCATAGATAGCCATAGCTATTTCAAGGAACACTCCATCGCCTTCGCGAAAGTCGGAACTTGAAAGGCAAAGGAATTCCAGAACAAGACTAACGCCAACCTCAAGTCACGGCAGTTCCGGGACGATTTCTCCGAGGCTGTTTTCAACAGCATACGGTGTTGGGCGCCTATCGTCTTTGCCGTGTCACACCACTACCTTCTACGACCATGCCTTCCTCCCAGCCCGTATCTGACGATGCAGAGGAGATAAAATCCGCTGAAGGAGCTACCCATTCTGACAACGACCGTCCGGAGGTCGAGAATTCGACCCACTACTCGTCGCGCAGAAGAAGAAAGTCAACAAGAGGACTGATGGGCATGAGGATCCGCGAATATTTGGTCAAAGGTGTGTACGATCAATCTTTGATGTAGCTTAGTGAAGCTTATGGGAGGTAAAGGGAATGATCCGTTCGCCTATGAACACAAATTCCCCGAAGACAAGCGGTACGAGGAGCTGGGTTCGGCTGCCAGGGTATGGAGAACATACCTTGAAGAGTGCGCTGCATTTGATATCGAAATGGTGGAAGGATGGAGAGATGGATTGGATGTTTTGCTAGTTTTCGTGAGTACAAGTACTAATAAAAAATCCAAATTTTTTTCGCTGATCAATAAGCAGGCTGGTCTATTCTCTGCCGTAGTCACTACGTTCGTCGCACAGACGTCACAGAACCTTCAGGCTGACTACGGTCAGGTCACAGCGTCGCTCCTTTTCGAGCTCATCGATGTCCAGCCCGCTGCGGCCAATGGTTCCCTTGTGAACGATGTTCCTCGTTCAGGCCTTACCCCGTTTTCTAATTTTCATCCCACGACGTCTGATTCGTTAGTCAATGGACTGTGGTTCACCAGTCTATCATTCAGCCTGACTACCGCACTCTTCGCTGTCCTGACGAAACAATGGATCCACCAATACATGGCGGTTCCATCCGGCACGCCTAAGGATAGGTGTCGTGTCCGTCAATTTCGATACATGGGACTCCAGCAGTGGGGCGTAGGGTTCATCATTGGACTACTACCCGTCCTCATGAGCGCATCGCTTTGCATCTTTTTAGTGGGTCTTGTTGTTTTTCTAGTCCCGTTGCAAGTGTCGATTGCATCCGTCGTTGGGTGTATCACATTCCTATCCTTCGCTGCGTACTTCATCACCAATTTCCTACCTATTATATACCCTTCGTGCCCATACAAGACGCCGCTGTCCCAATACATCTTCCCTCTCTATACCTACATTGCCCGTAACGGCTTCCTCACTTCACTCGTCTCTCCGATTTCCAGATACTGGTCCCAATCCTCGCCAGTCTCAAAAAACCCTCCCATTCGTGCACTTCGAGAGGCTGAGCGTGCAGCAGTAGAGCACAGTGCGGATGAGATAGAAGCGAGTGCCCTGTCATGGTTATTTTGCATGTCCTCCAACCCCAGCGTACAGAGCATTGTTGTGGAGGCAGTCAGTGCTTTACCATTGAAGTCTGTAGCGTCTCTGAAGCACCGCGCAAATGGAATTTCGGAGATGTGCGTTACCCTCGCCTTCGGTATGCAGGATGATCCTGAAGAAACAAAACTTGATCGGCTCATTCGCACATACCTTCGTCTTAATTCGGACGACAACTTTTTTCTCTTGCCTATACTACTGGTGGGAAGGAATCAATTATCCCCCGATGTCTACGCAGAGCTGTTGTCGATCCAGTCCGACCAATTGCTTCTCCAAGAAACCCGGAATCTGGTGAAAGCCCATTTCAGGAATGAGGAGATCCTTCTGCAGCCAATTGTATGGGGCAATCTACTCCGGAATCTATTACCCTTCTCTCCAGAAGACGATCTCATTCAATGGTCATTCTATGCAATTCCATTATCTTATTGGTGTATTGGCTATACCACTCCTCTATTCTTGATGCCAAACGGACTGCAGATTTGTTCGATTCCTGACACAGACCATCAGGCGGTATCCCTTTGGGCAGCCGTTAACACTCATCTGTACCCGTATGTCGCTGACGTCATCCTTCGAAGTCATGCAAATGCTACGGACAGTGTCTATCATTATAGTCCTGCCGACGAATTTCCCGAGCCCAAGGATCCCCGGCTACGTTCTCTACTGAAGGTAGCTGGCTCGCCCTCTATCCAAAAGGCCTACGGCGGCATTCCTTCTATCGATAGCCTTTTTGGAACTGTTATTCGCAGCATCGGACATTACATGGCGGTCGACTCGTTTGAGCTGTGTGGCAGCATTCCTTCCTTCAACCTAGACGGCGATCGTTACGCAGTGTTAAAGCTCATATATACACTCGTTTCATCCAGCGAATTTGGTGGCGATGCTTCTGTTCGAAGTCAAGATCTGCGGATCACCTTGATCATATTCCTTCGGGTGCTCATTTCGACGTCTTCTCGTCCTCGCTTCCTTCCTGAGGACTGGTGTACGCCAATCATGGCTGCTAATCTTGCCCGAATCGCTTTCCAGGATGATGCATGGATGTCACGGCGTGAACCTGCTCATAATCATGCATACATCCCCCATCTTACAGCAACAGCTGAACTGGTTCATTATTTTCTCCGGTTCCCACCTATGATGAACGAGACTTTTTCTCATTTTGTTTCCAAGCGTCTTCTTGGTCCAATAGCCAGTTTACGCGGTTCTGATTTAGCCCGTAACGTTGGGTTACCAATGATCTTGAAGGTGTTTATCGCTGGGCTGGAATCCGATGTACTGAACCCCGAGACGTTTCAGCAGTCTATTGACTACTTATTCGAGCCCGAAAATCTCTTCACAGTTTGTGCCCTTCTCCTCATTCGGCGCAGCACTCGTTCGGCCCTTCGTCGCCTCGCGCTCCTTCGTCGAGATGATTCTGCATGGCCGGAGTGTCTGAGGAAGCTTGACACCTTTCCTGCACACTTCGAAGTGCAACTTGAACTCCATCCGAGCACTGGTCCTCAAGCTATTTCAGAGTTTAGAGCATATGTGGAAGGAGGATGCGTCGGGGTCTACGGAATCGATATGTCTGATTCACAGACACCACGACGAGATCACGATGCGAGTAGTGATGTCCACCGTACCCGTATACGGGTACGGCCGTAAAAGTTACGGGTAGCGGACGGGTACGGGTCACCCGTAACCGTACCGTAATTGTCTCATTGAAGGTGCTCGACGGTACGGTACGGTGTACGGTACGGCCGTAAAACGGTCAGACGGGTAATACGGACAACTCTTCGCCCAGTTTTGGTATAATAAATGCACTAGGCGACGTGCAATCAGTACGAAATCCCTGGGAAATGGTAGCTCATGCTAATCACCTTTCATAGCAATACAAACAACTTCCCTCCAAATATCTACAGGACCCCTTCCTCGCCGGGCGGCCGGGTATACCTTTGAATTACCGGGAGACATCTGTAGCAGTGAGAGGAACGCTGAAACACCGTGTCGGAGGCGATTCTTGGTTGGTTCCTCTTACCGCTTGGCCGGCTAGTCAAAGGTCCCTTCAATAGCTCTCTTGAACTCCTATTGAATGTCCAGAAGTCGAGAGGTCCCATATCAGTACGCTTACATGAAAGAGATCTGTTTTGAGATTAAGTCAGATAACATGATGCTCAAATATTTGCCAACTCATGCCGAGGTTCACAGTGTGCTGAATAACATGTAAATGGCGTCGAGTTCTGGCCCCGAAGTCGTCATAGAGAATGGGTCATTGTCTCTGGTTCGTGCCGTTTTTGATGACCAGACCCCAAAGACGAAGGCTCCTTGACACAGACACGAAGGACTGAGGAAATTCATCACAGTGTTTCGGAATCAGGGAAAGGAAAATGGTACACTTTGATTTATAGGCATTGAACAAATCGTTGGAAGGATACAAATGAAGTAAAGCATGTTGACGCGACTGAACACGACAGTAGAAAAGAAAATCGTACGAGGGGGCATAGCCACTTCTGTTGCCACTGAAAAGAGATGCCGTATTTACGGCCGTAAAGCCGTATTATGCTACGGGTTTTACGGGCCACTCCCGTACCGTAAACCGTACCGTACACGAGCAGTCCGAGGCCCTGACGGTACGGGTACGGTCCCGTATATACGGTACCCGTATCCGCCGTATGGACGGGTACGGTGGGCATCCCTAGATGCGAGCTGCCGTCCGGAAAATTCGCCTTCGAGAATCAAGTTATGGCTGAATCAGCTTTGGACGCGTCGTGGTACCAACGTGGGAGATGCGAGGTGTAGTGGTGACGGTCAAGTGTGAGATTCCTTTCGGATATTTCAGTAGTGTTGGACGTAATAGAAGGTGTCGGGAGGAGACAGAGTCGACACCTAAACCGTGGGTTAATCAATTGACTAGTACTTGGAAGCCAGAAATAGATGTGGATGTTTTCTCTATGCGGGCCCACGCTGCGGTCTCGTCTGTCGTTGCGCCACCAACGCGACGCGTTTGTTTGCCGATGTTACTTCTCAATGGCTTGCCAGCAATCGAACGGTGACTTTCTTCATACAGATCGCTGAGTCTGGTTTACGAGACTAGCTTTAGCAACTCTTTCACATACTGTCATCTTGCTCAAAAATATCCTCCCTTCGTTCTTAATGCTTAATGGCTAAGTCGAATCTGGATATGACTCGCTGGAAGATGGTATTGTCTTATCGCTGATACTGTATTGCGTATTGCACAGGGGACTAGAGCGAGATCCGGAGATGCGCTATTCTACTGGGCAATGGTGTAGGTTTTACGATCCGGTATCGACGAGGAATTCGAGTGCTTGATTGGTCTCGGCGGCCGTCTTTGGGTCAATCGTTGTTCTTGTACGTTGCGATTGATATGGAGTTGAATTTCCCGTTTGACTTATACTGTCCTTTATAGGTATAAAATACCTCAAAGAACTCTTACGGTGTTGTAGAAACTGTTGTTACAACGGTACCGGCTGCCCGATGGACGAGGATGATATATGATTTCTATGGAAGCTTAGCAACCGGACACTTGTGAGGCAGAGTAGCCAGGAGGATGGTGCCATAGTGAGAGATCACCATCCCGTTATCACCTTCGCAAGCCGAAAGTCGGGAAGAGTACCCAGGTAGGTATCATTCTCGTTGCTTTGACAGCCGTGCTGACCAAAGAAAATCCAGTGAGCCGCGAAGACTTGCTGCTGGCGCCGCTTCCTGAAGCAGGTTCCGATATGACTGCGAAGCGAGCTCGCTTCTCTTTTATTGTAATGGGCGGATCAAGTGCTGCCGTGCAGTAGTACATCCACCGCTATCGACTACCCTGACCTCGCATCAAGTGCATACAACGAGCTGTCTGGCATCGCTATGGCTAAGACAGTCAAAGTCTCTCGCATCTGTAGCCGTATGTCCACGATTCGATTTACATCGACGGTCCTATTGGACTTCCCTTCCCTCGGGCGCGCCCGATGGTGGAGAGATTGGTCGGGTCCTACTTTTGGAGATATTTCAATAAGTTTTCTGTTGGGCTTCGGTATGTGACTACAGTCTTAGTATCACTCAAGCGATATTTCACCGGAGTTGACTGAATTGAGTCGCCCGTAGTTCCTTACGTATCTTCTATGCATAAGGGTAAACCCGAAGCAACCGCAATATCCTCCTCAATTATAAGTCAATGTCCTTTGCTTGAAGCGATGCATCTGCGTAGTGGATCGTCGTGGATGAAGCAAAGTAACTTGGCCAAGACCTGCGCTCTTTAGGGCAGGTTTCGTCCTGGCACCGGTAACTTGATTCTGTCGCGCTTCTTTGACAGCGTCACCCAGCCGTCCACCTTTCTTCTTCCCCAACCGTCAACAATGAATAATATTCCCCCAGATATATACTATGCCATTGGCAAAGAGGTATTTTTTCTTTTTTTCTAACAGGCGGCTTTTCATCTGATATCTCGTTCGTTTAGCTCTGCAGCAAAGACCTGAAGAAAATGAGGGCTACGTGTAAACTCATAAATTATGCTGTGGAATCTCTCGTCTTCTCCTCGATTTATATGGTCTATTGTTTTACCGGCGACATGGTTCTCATCAGGCCTGGATATCTCGGATATTTCGATGCCTTCGATGCCTTCGAGGACGATATTTTCCGCCACGTCCAGAAGATCAAATTCATCGCAGTACAACATTCGACGACGCCATTATCGTCTGCTTCCTTTCGGCCATTCATCGAACTCGACACGGCTATCTTGAAATATCTCATTCACTCTTACAGAACTTGAGGGATATCTCGTAAGTTCATCTGCTTTGTGACAGCCTTTACTGATTGCCAACGTAGAATTTCCATGGAACATAAGGTACCTGCATGGTTCTTCGAGGCTCTGTACCCTTCCCTTTCGTCTCTTCCTCACATCGAAACCATCATGTTACGGGCTAAAAACGAGTTCTACCCACCACCGCGCTCTCTTCGTCCCTACGTCCACACCGTCCTGCTAACCTGCACATGGGACGACGCTACCTGCGTTTCGACTTAGTCTTTTTTGCAGACTACACCGGCTGTCAGGACCATGAGACTGGAGAACGGCGACGCGCTCATTCGTGCTGAATCGCGACGGTCGATGGGAGATATCTTAGGTGGTTTCAGTGATCGCCATCTGGGCATCGAGAACCTTGATACGAGTGGCTTCGACCTGCTCGAAGACTGGCCGTCTATCAAGGACCACTTCCGTTATCGAGCTTGCCTCGTCATTCACGACAATCCCGACACTCCGACTGGTTTCTGGACATGCCTCATGGAGGAAGGAGCGCATCGCACGATCCGCCAATTCAGTGTCAAGCCTGACCCTCATCTTACTCCACATGCCTGCCTTTCACCGGAACTATGGGACTTTCTATGGGCGCTAGAGAAATTAGAGTTCCTCCAGATCTGTATAGCGTTCTCGAACTCGGAGGAGGAGCGCGAGATGGGAGAGAGCCAGGGTAACGAATTTTACGAAAAGTTTTTGAAGAAGCATGGGGGTACAATGAAAAACCTTAACTTGACGGCTCCCATGGAATGTAGCTGGTCTATCACCACTCCGGGACATCTCGAGCTACTGGTTGAGGCATGTCTGAAGCTAGTCGGGTTGACTTTGTTTACGAGTCATGTCGGCGGAGAAACGGATAAGATTGTATGTTTTTTTGTCTCAGAAAAATTACCTCACTGAACAAAGCCCTCCTTCATTCTCAAGGTTCCCGTCCTTGACCAGATACCGTCTCTCCCGTACCTGAAGAGCCTCGAATTGAACGGTGCCATACCGACTCTGTACAGAATGCCAGGATCGGAGCAACAACCACTTGATATTGCCGCTTGTTATCGTGAGAAGGAAGAGGCGCTTAAGGAAGTGATCCTTGGATACAAGCCGATGGATCCTAAGGCGTTCGAGGGCCTGGTGATAAACAGCGAAAAAAGTTGTGTCTTTGAGTTTTTGGAAGGAGCCCAGGCGTTGACTTGCAACCTCGGTATTCCGCATTTCGTTCGCACTGAGTTGCATTTCGGATAGTCTTCTTTGCTGATCGGATCTAGACTCGAACCAGTCTAACGAGGTCGTGTAGTTCCTATTGAGGGGATGAGGGACGGAACTGGTCACCATTTCAGTACCAGGTTGGCTGGTATCGAGCCTAGATCGGATCATTGTGCTAATAGTTACGTGTGTAATACTGTATTTTAAAATTGGTGATGTTTTACACAAATGTGGGAGGATTCTTCTGTAAAGGATAGGCGTCGTGAGAGTGGATTGACATACATGTACTTGCAAGTAAACATTCCCGAGTGTCGGGGGATGAAGCGGCTGAACGGCTGAGGCCTGAGCTGGCCTGAGGCATTCAGGCGGGAAAACCGAATTGAATTTAGCCATCTCCGCTGATACTGCTCAGGGCTATAAGGGTTAGATATTACCCCGGTCCGAGTTGTCCGCAGATAAGATATGAAATAAATTTTTTTGTTGTTCAACGTTCAACCCTTACGTCCGTAGCGAGTCGACCGTCCTCTTTCCCTTCGAATCAGTTTCACATAATTGGGACTGAGACGGGGATGAGCGACTCTGGTGAGATCTTTTCGCGGATGGAGGGAGAGCCGTCTAGGCTCATCACATGCTGATTTGCTTCTGCTCGAAACTTTACAGCTATACATTAAGTATCTACTGCGGATAAAAAAGCCAGTGTTTTAGAAAAGACAACGGTCCATATTAGGGGAGGTCCTGTGAAGGGTAGAGCTGATGATCACAACTCTCTGATTTCTACTTTCAGGTTCAATACATGAAAACTATGGTTTTGCGCCACTTTTGCGTGCACTCTCTGTGACCCTCGTGGCCCGCTAACTCTAGCGAATTTTCAAGTGCCTGATGATGCCTTACTGCTGACTCCTTCTCTACTCTGTCGGGATTGAACCTCCACACTGAGTGGAATATAAAGTCCATCGTACTGAAATAAATGTTCTACAGGTCGAGTTCTGTCTACCTTTCTTGACTGCTTCTTGCTTAGTATCATCTCTTTGAGCTATCATGCGCGCTGCCTTGTCTAAACTATCCATGTTGATCCTGGCTGCTGTTCAGTTGCCTCGCGCATTGGCAGCGCCTGGCGCTAGCCGACGCCAGTCCACCTGCACAGACCCAGCTATTCGTGTGGAATGGTAACTATTCGTCTCATAACATCGATGTACGGTTTACCATTTCTGACACCCCTTGTAGGAATACATTGACTGAAGACGAGAAGGCAGCATACTTCGCGGCGGAGCTCTGTCTCCTTCAGGCGCCTGCTCAAACCGACATTCCGTATGTTGTGTCGCGCTACGATGACTTGGTCAGTTTCCGTGCATGATATCACTCTATAATCGTTTTCATGTGTTTCTATTTGATAGGTCGGTACGCATCAGCAGCAAAGCGATCTCGCAGACAACAATGATTTCTGGCATGTAACTGGACAGTCAGTAGACATTTATTCGTCGTCATATCTAGGCTTACCTGGATTCTTTTTTATCTCTTGCGCAGATTCCTACATGTATGAATCATTTCATCCTTAAGTTGGAGATCTATGATCTAAACTCATATGTTAGGTTCACCGTTACTACGTCCACACCCACGAAACAATCCTCCGTAATGAATGCGGATACACGGGTGCTGTACGTTTGCCAATGTTTCACCCTAATTGTCAAACGAATAACACCTTTCCGAATTTCAGTTGCCGTACTGGAATGAAGCTGCTGACGCTGGTGCATTTTCCACCTCTCCTGTGTTACTAGACTTTGGAGGGAATGGCAGTGAGGATAATGACTGGGCCGTCATTGACGGACCTTTCGCTAACCTTACACGGCCCCTGAGCGCGACGGCGGGTACTAGCCATCTCCTTGCACGTGAAGTGGATGAGAGCGCCTCGATCAGAGTCGGACAGACATACGTTGATGCTTTGCTTGCCCTTGACACGTTGGCGGATTTCAAAAGCACTCTGGGCGTTGCAGCAACAGACCTCGGGATTCATGTGTCAGGGCATGCTGGTGTCGGAGGGGATGTGCGTGCTTTTCCACATATGATGATGCCGTCTTATTTTTTTTGCCCTTTGTCAGATGGCTAACGTTGCAACTTCGCCTAACGATCCAATGTTCTGGATGCATCACGGATTTGTTGATTATGTACGTTCAGTCCAATTTCTTCCTCGTGTTCTTTGTGAACTGATGTTCGGGTCGTGTATCTGCTGCAGCTTTGGTGGAAGTGGCAGGGTGACAACGAAACTCGTATCAATGATTTGAACAACATCGGGTATGAGTCTCAGAAAGAGCCTGCGACCGGTTATGTGGTACGTGCTACTAGTACTGTATTTATTTCACAAGATGTACTAAACGACATGCCAGGAGACCACCGGATCTACCGTGTTGTATATGTTCGACATCCTTCCCAATGCAACGGTATGTGCTAGGCCTGTATAATAGCGCGACATCTATTGATCCTTCTGATTACAATGTAGGTTGCTGACGTGTTGGACACGGAAGCCGGTTTGTTGTGCTACACTTACGCTGCTTGAAAGGGAAATTTACCTTGAAGATTTCCCTATAACCTCACTCTAAAAGGATCCTGTTTCTTATGTATGGAAAAAAAAATCATTATATGCTTAAACCGGACAATGATACAAATTTGATCTACGAGACTGCGGGCACGTCGGTGCAAATCAAGTTCTGAGTCTTCCGTGTGATCTACTCTCCTGTTTCTTGTATTTGTTCCATGTCGACAATGCGACGATCCCTGGTTGTGTACATGCCCTTGTGTCACGTCCGCGTTCCTTTCAACAAAAGGGGTTAGTGAATATGCTCGAGAAAGCGGACACTCCCGATGCTTCGCCAGGTCGAAAATTGCACTACAAGCCGTCGTCTCAGTTGACACGGAGTTACACTTGAAACTTCTGTGTGACGCAGATCGGTGTCGAATATGGACCTGGACAAACGTCAACTTTCTCGACGCGTTGTTGTCATTTGTCTGCTGTAGAATTGCAGTTAAGGCAGAGGAGACCTGATATCAAACACGAATAAAGCCTTAGGGAGAAAGAAACACAATCTCAGACCCATGCTGGCTAAAAGTATTCGAATGTCGGGGAGTCATGGTAAGAGCATCGACACCCACTTCTGAGATGCCATCTCGAGTAAGGACTGCAAAGGACCACATAAAGGCGACCGGAGATCTTGGAAAGTTTACCGACCTAGCTTCGGTGCCTGGTAGAACGAGTGTTTCGAATGACATATTACCTACCGACCTACCTACATAGATATCCCGGACTCAAATCGAGGATCGCGTAATGCGAGGAATCAGAAGAAACGGTGACTGAATAAATTTCGATGCCACATCTTGCAGACACGGGCTGTTGACGGTTTTGAACAAGTTGACAAGGCCGCGCCACCGACGTGACGCGTCTGTTTGCGTTTGTTGTCACTCCCGTTGATTTTCACCTCGTCCACAATGACCTCAGCGACATCCAGCCCTATATCTCTCGTTCTCACGGCGTATATAGACTGTATCATGATTCATGAACTGAGTGGCCATTATCTTCGAGGACTGCAGATGGAATAGCAAGTAGGCTTAGGCTTCAAAGTTGTTGTGACCCCAGGCAGTCTGTCCCGTGTATCATTTACTTGGCGACACGTTACCGCCCCTGATCAGTTTTTGTTAGCAGTTTCCAGTGCCTTGAATTGCCCATAGCACGCTGCTGCTGAACGTACGAATCACTGCAGGAACAAGTCATCGCCTAGAGTTGGCAGCTCTATGGGTGACGTAAATATGCATCAATTCGACACGATTGTATAGAGCCAGCACTAGCACGAAGGCTCGTGCAGAGAATATCCAGAGATGATGTTGTACCAAGCATCCAGGTTTGGTACGATTGAAAACTACCAACGTTTTCGCCAATTATTGAGGTTATCGCAGTGCGCGTTCTGGAATGATTTGGAACGTAATGTCTCTGCTGTGCTAGCCACTCGGCCGGTGTTAGTCGGAACTCCGGGACGATTTGTCCGAAGTTTCCTTTTATCATGCTACTTGCTTCGTATCGCATCTTCCACAGCCATGCCTTCCTCTCTATGCGTATCTGACGATGAAGAAAATATGAAATCTGCCGAAGAAATCAACCATCCTAACAACAGCCAGCCGGAAGTCGAGAAACCGACTTACTATTCGTCGCGCAGAAGAAGAAAGTCCATAAGAGGACTGGTGGGGATGAGGATTCGCGAATATTTAGTCAAAGGTGTGTCTGCGATTAACATTTGCTTTAGGCTAGTGATGCTCATGGGATATAAAGGGAATTATCCATTTGACTACGAGCAGAAATTCCCCGAAGACAAGCAATACGAAGAGTTAGGACCGGCTGCCAGAGTATGGAGAACATACCTTGAAGAGTGCGCTGCATTTGATATCGAGATGGTAGAAGGATGGAGGGACGGATTGGATGTTTTGCTAGTTTTCGTGAGCGCATATACTATCAAATCCAACGTCCTTCGTTGATGGACAATTAGGCAGGTCTTTTCTCTGCGGTGGTCACTACGTTCGTCGCACAGACGTCGCAGAGCCTTCAGGTCGACTACGGTCAGGTCACAGCGTCGCTCCTTTTCGAGCTCATCAATGTCCAGCGCGCAGCGGCGAATGGTTCCCCCGTGAACGATGTCCCTCGTGCAGGCCTTACCCCGTTCTCTGATTTTCATCCCACGACATCCGATTCGTTAGTCAATGGACTGTGGTTCACCAGTCTTTCATTCAGTCTGACTACTGCACTCTTCGTTGTCCTTACGAAACAATGGATCCACCAGTACATGGCAGTGCCATCCGGCACGCCTCGGGACAGGTGTCGTGTCCGTCAATTTCGATATATGGGGCTCCAGCAGTGGGGCGTAGGGTTCATTATTGGACTACTTCCGGTCCTCATGAGCGCATCGCTTGGCATCTTTTTAGTGGGTCTTGTTGTTTTTCTAGTCCCGCTTCAATCGTCGATTGCATCTGTCGTAGGGTCTATCACATCCATATCCTTCGCTGCGTATTTCATCACCAATTTCCTGCCCATTATATATCCCTCGTGCCCATACAAGACGCCGTTATCCCAGTACATCTTCCCTGTCTATATTTACATTGCCCATAACGGCTTCTTCACTTCAGTTATCTCCCCGATCTCCAGACACCCATCCGAATCCCCGCTAGTTCCGGAAAAACCTCCCATTCGTGCACTTCGAGAAGCTGAGCGTGGAGCAGTGGCGCACAGTGCGGACGAGATGGAGACGAATGCGCTGTCCTGGTTATTTTGCATGTCCTCCAACCCCGGCGTACAGAGCATTGTTGTAGAAGCAATCAGTGCTTTACCGTTGAACTCTGTGGCGTCTCTGAAGCAACGCGCACAAGGAATTTCGGAGATGTGCCGTACCCTCATCTGCGGTATGCGGGATCGTCCTGAAGAAAGAAAGCTTGATCGGCTCATTCGCACATTTTTTCGTCTTACTACGAACGACGATTTCTTCGTGCTATCGCCTAGACCACAAGTGGAAAGGGAGCGATTGTGCCCCGATGTCTATGCAGAGCTTTTGTCTATCCAGCCCAGCCTACTTTATCACCAAGAGATCCGAAACTTGGTAAAAGCCCAGCTCACAAACTCGACAGACGAGGGCCTTCGTCTGCAGCCCATTGTGTGGGGCAATCTTCTCCGGAGGCTACAACCCTTCCCTGAAGAAGACGATCTCACTCAATGGTTATTCCGTGCAATTCCATTATCTTATTGGTGTATCGAATACACTCCTCCTCTCATTTTCACGTCAAACGGATTGCAGATTTGTTCGATTCCTGGCACAGACCATCATGCGGTATCCCTTTGGACAGCTGTTGACACTTATCTGTACCCATATGTCGCTGACATCATCCTTCAAAGCCACGCAGATACTACGGACAGCGTTTATCATTATGGTCCTGTCGACGAATTTCCCGAGCCCAAGGATCCCCGGCTACGTTCTCTGTTGAAGATAGCTGACTCGCCCTCCATCAAACAGGCCGACGGCGGCATTCCTTCTACCGATAGCCTTTTTGCAATTGTTATTCGCCGCATCGGGCATTACATGACTGTCAACTCGTTTGAGCTGTATGGCGACATTCCGTCTTTTAAACTAGACAGCGATCGTTATGCAGTGTTGAAACTCCTCTATACACTGGTTTCATCCAGCGAATTTGGTGGTGATGCGTCTGTTCGAATCCAAGATCTGCGCCTCACCTTGGTGACATTCCTTCGGGTGCTCAATTCGACTTCTCCTCGCCCTCGTTTCCTTCCTGATGACTGGTGTACACCAACCATGGCCGCTACTTTTGTCCGAATTGCCTTCCAGGAGGATGCATGGACATCGCAATATGAACCATCTCACAGATACATCTTTCAGCTTTCAGCAGCTGCGGAACTGGTTCATTATTTTCTCCGGTTCCCCTTCGTGATGAATGAAGCTTTTTCTCATTTTGTTTCCAGGCGTCTTCTTGGTCCGATAGCCAGTTTGCGCGGTTACAATGTCTCCTTGAACCCTGCGTTATCAATGATTTTGGATGCGTTTATCATCGGGCTGGAATCCGATGTACTGAACCCCGAGACGTTTCAGCAGTCTATTGACTACTTATTCGAGCCCGAAAACCTCTTCACAGTTTGTGCCCTTCTCCTCATGCGGCTCAGCACCCGTTCGGCTCTTCGTCGTCTCGCTCTCCTTCGTCGAGATGATCCTGCATGGCCAGAGTGCCTGATGCAACTCGACACCTTTCCTGCACACTTCGAAGTGCAATTCCATCCGAGCGCTGGTCCTCATGCCATTTCAGAATTTAGAGCATTTGTGGAAGGAGGATGCGTCGGGGTCTACGGACTTGATATGTCTCATTCACACACACCGCGACAGGACCACGATGGGAGCTCCCATCTGGGTCATTCGCCGTCGAGAATCAAGTTATGGCTGAATCAGCTTTGGCCGCATTCTGGTACCAACGTGGGAGATGCGAGGCTCATCGGTGACGGTCAAGTGTAATCGGACATTTCAGTCGTGTTAGACGTAGAAGCTGGCGGAGGATAGTTGACAATGGTTTACTAGTACTAAAGTTTTCGCGGGAATTTCCGAAGTTTGAAATTGACCTCTGGCCGGCGGCAATCGCTCATCACAACCACCACGACGGAAGCAGCTTGATGTCGTCTCAGCGCGGCAATCCGCTCACTCAGGAGCCTCAAGTAGAGAATCTAACCCGTTATTCTCCTCGAAGTCGTACGTGGTCAAAGCGTGGACTGCTGGGAATCAAGAGTCGCGATTTTATCGTGGAAGGTAACACTTTCCTCTCTGAATTAAAGCAAAACCTTAAAGGAAATCAAGGAAACGATCCTTTTGACTACGAACAGAAGCTCCCAGAGGACAAACAGTATGAAGAATTGGGACCAGCAGCCCGGGTATGGAGAACATACCTCGAAGAGTGTGGGCTGTTTGATCGTGAAATGGTGGAAGGGTGGAAGGATGGCTTAGATGTGTTGCTCGTCTTTGTCAGTGCCAGCACCGTACATTCTACTTCCTCACTGACTCCTCCCAGGCTGGTCTTTTCTCAGCCGTGGTTACGACCTTCGTTGCCCAAACGTCGCAGAGCTTGCAGCTCGATTATACGCAGGTCACGGCGTCGCTTTTGTACGAACTGATCAACGTCCAGCGGGCAGCTGCAAACGGCGCACTTGTGGACAGTGTTCCTCGCTCAGGTCTCACGCCTATCTCGGATTTCCAACCAGCAACATCCGATTTATGGGTCAACGGGCTCTGGTTTACGAGTCTCTCTCTTAGTCTCGCTACCGCACTGGTCGCAGTGCTCATGAAACAATGGATCCATCTGTACATGGCAGTTCCGTCTGGAACCCCTCGCGACCGTTGCCGTGTACGCCAATTCCGATACATGGGTTTGCAGGAGTGGCGTGTGCCTTTCATCATTGGATTCCTTCCGGTTTTGATGAGCGCGTCTCTGGGGGTATTCCTCGCTGGCCTGGTAGTCTTTTTGGTTCCGCTTCGTCTGGCAATTGCGTCCGTAGTGGGTGCTATCACGTTCACTGCCTTCGCAGGATACACAATCACCAACTTTCTTCCCATTCTCTATCCATCATGCCCTTACAAAACTCCGCTGTCCCAATATGTTTTCTCTCTCTACACGCATATCGTTCATAATGGTCTGCTCAATTGGCTCATCTTACCCATCTTCAAACCTCAAATCTCAGAGGAATTTCGCGTTCGCACCCTCAAAGATGCGGAACAAGATGCAGTCAGACGTAGCGCTGAGAGCACAGACGTCTATGCGCTATCATGGCTGTTCTCGATGTCGTCCAATCCCAGTGTCCAAAGCATTGTCGCCCAGTCCATCGGTGCTCTGCCACTAAAATCTGTAGACTTATTGAGGCAGCACATGAAGGGTGTTTCTCTAATGTGCGTTGAGGTTATCAACAATTGTGTTGGTACTCAAACTGTCCTTGAACCGACTCAACAAGCCAAAGTCGAGCGTTTGACTCGTGCCCATCTTCGTGTCCGAAGACGCGACGATAAGACATGGTTCCACATATCAACGGTACTCGATATGGATTATGTCCAACCAGACCTGTTTGCTGGCATCGCTGCGGCTACACCTTTCTGGACACGAGGCCGTGAGGCTCAGGAGGTGGTCCGAAGGAGTCTTTCGGGCTCTCCCGCAGAACGACAATTGCGTTTGCAACCGATCGTTTGGATCAATCTCCTTCGTAATGCCTTCATTGCAGGCAGGTTAAGCCCGAGTCGCGGTCTCCTAGATGCCATCCCGAATTACTACTGGAGACAGGACTGGGTTTGTCCTGCTCCAGTGCTGACGGTCGACGAAGGAAGAATGCAAACATGCCACGGCGAAGCACCCCCGTTTATCTGTGATTCGGTCAATCACAACGATGCTCTAACGTTCCAGGAAGCTGTGCGAAGCAGCATTTACCCTTATGTCGCCAACTATATCATATCCTATCGTCCACCTGCGGAAGTTCCGCACAATTCGCATTCCATTCTCCCTGTGGCTGAAGACCGGCGGCTGCAGTTTCTTCTAGCCATGATCACACCTTCCTTTTCATCACGGGCTAATATCCAGTCTGCTCTAATGGACAAAATGATGGAGTACATTGAAATTAACTTGAATGTTGACATGCTTCCGCTTGGATCACTTCCCTGCTCAGGTCTAGACAGTAATCGCCTTGCAGCTCTGGAGACCCTGTATTCGCTCATCCTCTCCGACGTGTTTGGAAATGCTTCAGTTCTTGGATGGCATGGACAGCGCAGCGCGCTACGCGTTTTCCTGCGACTTATGACTTCCACGAGTCTACTTCCCCACCAGTTTTCAGACCCCAACAAGTGGTGTACGCCAGCCGTAGCGACAAAGTTAATTCACGTCGTCTTTGACATTGGTTCAGTCGATGATTGGTCATCCAGTTATCAGTATCGTGACCTGCGGACGGTATCAGAATTAATGGGGTACCTCTTCGAATTTAGTCCCACTGCTAATGAGGCATATTCAACCTTTGTACAAATGCGCTATTTCGATGTCATAGAACGCTTTTTGGATGCATCCCTGCCGAGCGAACACCTTCACGGCTTCATCATGGGGTTGAATTCTAGTCTACTAGATCCACACGTCCGCCAGGAGGCCCTGGATTATCTGCATGAACCTCACAGTCGTATCGTTGCCTGCACAGCCCTGTTCCTGGGTTCCAACGAGAGCACCCTCCAGCAACTCGCCCTGATTCGACCCGATGACCCTACGTGGCCCGCGTGTTTGCAGCAGTTCGATTCAGTCGCTGCTAGCCCACTTCTTTCGGCTGTCAACAGTATTGTTTATTCGGCGTTCATTACCGCGGAACCTAGTCCAGTGCAAAGCGCGCCGCCCGAAACGCGAGTGCCCCCCGGCAACAATTCCTTGTCACAGTCTTTTCCACGCGACGATACGTCTGGCAGAAACATATTGGACCGAATCATAACGTCCGTGGGACAGTGGCGACGTAAGGGAAGATTACTTGAAGATACGGCGCCATCATCATTGAATGGGAGCGTGTGAGACGCTGGGACCAAAGAAGCGTATTTGTCAAAAGCTGCTGGGAAAATGTAACGCAACACGTCTTCATCTTTTTTGGCGAAAGATCTAATCGCGACTTCGGACAGATCTCCGATGGATCGAATGCCCGAATTTTGTACTCGTTTGGAAGAACAATTGTTTTGATCGATCGGATCGAATTTCACCGTTCCCTCTTCAAAGCTTCACTTCCGACCCCCGTCATCGACGACAAGCTCTATCGTTGCCTCTCTCTATCGATTATCCTTGCTCAGTCTTTAAACATTTGTATTCTTCCCGAAGAGCATGTTTCCCCTAGGGCAATGTATATAGTATTTATCGTTTTCTTCTTGAATATTGATGGATTGATGACTCAGGCGATACATGGACAGTCTGCCCCGAGAACTCGTAGGCGCCTTAGTGGACATCCTGCCGCAGTCTTTGTGCACTTTTATCCATCTCCCGCTCCCTACGATCTCAAGGAAGAGTCCATTTCTTTTGTATAGTTCACCTTCCGAAGGAAGGCTCTGTCTTAATTTTCCTCCATCTGTGCGCGAATCAGCAGCGCGATGTCGCAGGAGATTCCACATCTGGTGGAAGATCTACTTGTGGCCCTCCCCTACATTGTAGAACACAGAGAGGACCTTGAGCGACTACTAGAAAGATATCCTCTTCCCAATGTCCGAACACTCACTCTAAAACACTTTCGGTGCTTCGGGATCAAAGACTCAGTTCCCAGCGCCTTGTTACCGTATCCCCTCACCTCTTTGACGCTAAATATTGAATTGTACGAGTCCGAACACCTGTATGAGCTTCTGATGTGTTATTAAACTCTCAAGCATCTTGACACTTCCCTGGCCTATGTTTTGGATAGTGTTCATCAGATAGGAACGGGATTAGAGGCCGAGGTCGACCAGGGTGCTATCATCTCAATCGAAGACTTGTCCGCCTCGATTGCCATCCTTTCCCTCTGATCGTCTATACAACTATTTGCGGCACACGTATTGCGTAACATCAGATTGGATTTCTGGTACCAGACTTGCATAGATGCCAGCAACTGCTTGAAAACGTCCTCGTTTCCTTCCTGATGACTGGTGTACACCAACCATGGCTGATACCATTGTCCGAATTACCTTCCAGGATGATGCATGGAAATCGCAATATGAACCATCTCGCAGATACATCTTTCAGCTTTCAGCAGCTGCGGAACTGGTTCATTATTTTCTCCAGTTCCCTCCTGTGATGAATGAGGCTTTTTCTCATTTTGTTTCCAGGCATCTTCTTGGTCCGATAGCCAGTTTGCGCGGTTACAATGTCTCCTTGAACCCTGCGTTATCAATGATTTTGGATGCGTTTATCACCGGGCCGGAATCCGATGTACTGAACCCCGAGATGTTTCAGCAGTCTATTGACTACTTATTCAAGCCCGAAAATCTCTTCACAGCTTGTGCCCTTCTCCTCATGCGGCTCAGCACCCGTTCGGCTCTTCGTCGCCTCGCGCTCCTTCGTCGAGATGATTCTGCATGGCCAGAGTGCCTGATGCAACTCGACACCTTTCCTGCACACTTCGAAGTGTTATTCCATCCGAGCGCTGGTCCTCATGCCATTTCAGAATTCAGAGCATTTTGTGGAAGGAGGATGCGACGGGGTCTACGGAAATAATATGCCTGATTCGCAGACAATGCGACGTAATCACGATGGGAGCTCCCATCCGGAATATTCGCTGACGAGAATCAAGTTTTGGTTGAATCAGCTTTGGCCGCATTCTGGTACCAACGAGGCACTTACGAGGCTCAGCGGTGATGATCAAGTGTAAAATTCCTTTCGGACATTTCAGTCGTGTTAGACGTAGAAGCTGTCGGGAGGATAGTTGACAATGCTTTAATCGAATTTTCGTGGGAATTTCCAAAGTTTGAAATTGACCTCTGGCCGGCGGCAATCGCTCATCAGGACGACGACGACGGAAGCAGCTTGATGTCGTCTCAGCGCGGCAATCCGCCCACTCTGGAGCCTGACGTAGAGAATCTAACCCGTTATTCTCCTCGAAGTCGTAGGTGGTCAAAGCGTGGACTGTTGGGAATCAAGAGTCGCGATTTTATCGTGGAAGGTAACACTTTCCTCCCTGAATTAAAGCAAAATCTTACAGGAAATCAAGGAAACGATCCTTTTGACTACGAACAGAAGCTCCCAGAGGACAAACAGTATGAAGAATTGGGACCAGCAGCCCGGGTATGGAGAACATACCTCGAAGAATGTGGGCTATTTGATCGTGAAATGGTAGAAGGGTGGAAGGATGGCTTAGATGTGCTGCTCGTCTTTGTGAGTGCCAGCACCGTACATACTGCTTCTTCGCTAACTCCTACCAGGCTGGTCTTTTCTCAGCCGTGGTTACGACCTTCGTTGCCCAAACGTCGCAGAGCTTGCAGCTCGATTATACGCAGGTCACGGCGTCGCTTTTGTACGAACTGATCAACGTCCAGCGGGCAGCTGCAAACGGCGCACTTGTGGACAGTGTTCCTCGCTCAGGTCTCACGCCTATCTCGGATTTCCAACCAGCAACATCCGATTTATGGGTCAACGGGCTCTGGTTTACAAGTCTCTCTCTCAGTCTAGCCACTGCACTGGTTGCGGTGCTAATGAAACAATGGATCCATCTGTACATGGCAGTTCCGTCTGGAACCCCTCGCGACCGTTGCCGTGTACGCCAATTCCGATATATGGGCCTCCAGGAGTGGGGCGTGCCTTTCATCATCGGATTCCTTCCGGTTTTGATGAGCGCGTCTCTGGGGGTATTCCTCGCTGGCCTGGTAGTCTTTTTGGTTCCGCTTCGTCTGGCAATTGCGTCCGTAGTGGGTGCTATCACGTTCACTGCCTTCGCAGGATACACAATCACCAACTTTCTTCCCATTCTCTATCCATCATGCCCTTACAAAACTCCGCTGTCCCAATATGTTTTCTCTCTCTACACGCATATCGTTCATAATGGTCTGCTCAATTGGCTCATCTTACCCATCTTCAAACCTCAAACCTCAGAGGAATTTCGCGTTCGCACCCTCAAAGATGCGGAACAAGATGCCGTCAGACGTAGTGCCGAGAGCACAGAAGTCTATGCGCTATCATGGCTGTTCTCGATGTCGTCCAATCCCAGTGTCCAAAGCATTGTCGCCCAGTCCATTGGTGCTCTGCCACTAAAGTCTGTAGACTTATTGAGGCAGCACATGAAGGGTGTTTCTCTAACATGCGTTGAGGTTATCAACAATTGTGTTGGTACTCAAATTGTTCTCGAACCGACTCAACAAGCCAAAGTCGAGCGTTTGACTCGCGCCCATCTTCGTGTCCGAAGACGTGACGATAAGACATGGTTCCACATATCAACGGTACTCGATATGGATTACGTCCAACCAGACTTATTTGCTGGCATCGCTGCCTCTACGCCTTTTTGGAAACGAGGCCATGAGGCTCAAGAAGTGGTCAGAAGGAGCCTTTCGGGCTCTCCCGCAGAACGGCAATTGCGTTTGCAACCGATCGTTTGGATCAATCTGCTTCGTAGTGCCTTGGATGCTAGAGGATTAGGCCTGAGTCGCAGTCTCCTAGATACCGTCCCGAATCACTACTGGAGACAGGACTGGATTTGTCCTGCTCCAGTGTTCACGGTCGAAGGCGAGGCACCCCCGTTTATCTGTGATTCGGTCAATTACAACGACGCTCTAACGTTCCAAGAAGCTGTGCGAAGCAGCATTTACCCTTATGTCGCTAACTATATCATATCCTATCGTCCACCTGCGGAAGTTCCGCACAATTCGCATTCCATTCTTCCTGTGGCTGAAGACCAGCGGCTTCGTTTTCTTCTAGCTATGATCACACCTTCCTTTTCATCACGGGCCAATATCCAGTGTGCTCTGATGGACAAAATGACGGAGTACATTGAAATTAACCTGAATGTTGACATGCTTCCGCTCGGATTCCTTCCATGCTCAAGTTTAGACAGTAATCGCCTTGCAGCTCTGGAGACACTGTATTCACTCATCCTCTCCGACGTGTTTGGAAATACTTCAGTTCTTGGATGGCATGGACAGCGCAGCGCGCTACGCGTTTTCTTGCGACTTATTACTACCACGAGTCCACTTCCCCACCATTTTTCAGACCCCAACGAGTGGTGTACGCCAGCCGTAGCGACAAAGTTCATCAACGTCGTCTTTGACATTGGTTCAGTCAATGATTGGACATCCAATTATCAGTATCGTGACTTGCGGACGGTTTCAGAAATAATGGGATATCTCTTCGAATTCAGCCCCACTGCTAATGAGGCATATTCGACCTTTGTGGAAATGCGCTATTTCGATGTCATAGAACGACTTTCGAAGCCATCCCTGCCGAGCGAAAACCTTCGCGGCTTCATCGTTGGGTTGAATTCTAGTCTACTAGATCCGCACGTCCGCCAGGAGGCCTTGGATTATTTGCATGAACCTCACAGTCGTATCGTCGCATGCGCTGCCCTGTTCCCGGGTTCCGACGAAAGCACTCTCCGGCAACTCGCCATGATTCGACCCGATGACCCTGCGTGGCCCGCGCGTCTGCTGCATTTCGGCTCAGTTGTTGCTAGTCCGCGACCAGGCTGTCCTTCGGCTGTCAGCAAGATTGTTTCCTCGGCATTCATTACCGCGCAGCCTACTCCGGCGCAAGGCGCGTCGCCTGAAACGCGAGTGCCGCACAGAGACAGTTTCTTACAATCTTTGCCGCACGATGATACGTCTGGCAACATATTGGACCGAATTATAACGTCCGTGGGACAGTGGCGACGCAAGGGCAGATTACCTGAAGATAATGTGCCGTCGTCATTGAATGGGAACGTGTGAGACGCTGAGAACCAAGAAGCAGGTTTGTCAAAAGCTGCTGGAATAGGTAACGCAAAATGTCTTCATCTTTTGTGGCGAAAGACCTAATCGCGACTTCGGACAGATCTTCGATGGACGGGATGCCTGAATTTCGTACTCTTTTGGAAGCGTACAGACACCAAGTACGGGGTACCCCATGAGCAGATAAGATGCAGATGGTCAGAGAAGCGGTCTGGGTACCGTTGATCACGTCTCTGGTACAGCCATCCTGCGGGAGTTGATTAACCTCATTAGGTTTGACAAAAGGTCATCTGTACGTCATACAACGGTGTAGCCTCGTGCGCCTTGTCTGCACGTGGAATCCTGATGCGGATTTGCTGGAAATAACGCAACGGTTCATTTACAAATCATTTCCTAGCTTACGTTTGACGAATACGTTGGAGGTTCATTGCAAGGTATTGCAACATTCTTTCGATGAAATGGGGCACTTGATCGACTAGTGTTCTTCCGGGCATGGACTGTGATAATGTTCGCTAGTAGCGAATAGTCAGGCGAGATGCGAAAAGGCTCCGCAGGTAACTGGTGTATATTGATAGAGTACCGACATACAAACTATAAACTCCATCTTATAGACGTTGGCACAGCCTTTCTACCGTGATTAGGTGACAGTCATCTCTTGTGCTAGGTACTGTGCTAGTTATTCATGGGTGTAAACGCTTTCAGAACATCCAACAATAAAATAGTCTGCCAGTGTCTAGGTCGACTTTGCGAGCTTTTTAGCAAGGGGCTCTCTGTACATCATATGACGGAATAGCATGCGCTTTGTCTTTCCCGTCTCAATGTACTCCTCGAGAATGTGGTATTTGTGCTGGAGCACTAGTGGTATATATGAATCCTTCAACCCGACGTCAGACGGTAAGTGAAGTTATTACATATAAAATACGCGCCTGGAGACAGTACACCGCCAACTGTCGTCGAGTAGAGGAATTAGCATCTGGCCCAGCTTGTAGCTTCGGTATATCACTGTATGCAGCATCCCCTTTCAGCATCTTGGGCATATCACCGAGCAACTTTGCAGCAACGTTTCCGAGTCCATAACTGGAAAGCTTGAACTTGTCATGGTTGCAAGCAAAGTGGCGGAACATATCAAGCACCACTCTGCCTGGAATGGAAACCATTCGGCCCATCCAGTGTTTATATTTTAAGCTATACCATTCTTGCGGTTCCGAGGACGTTGGCGGTCCTAACATTAAACACGATGAGGGGTGAGAGGAAATAGCAAGGATAGAAGGATTGAAGCAGTACCGTTTTTCAGCCTTCCCAGTCTCAGATTAAAATCCAGTTGACGACTCCGAGTAATGAGATATTCCAGGTCGAAATTTAAGATGTTCCATCCGGTCATGACATCCGGATCGACATCGTGGATGAATTGCTGCCGGGCAGCTAACATCTCCTTCTCCGAGGCGTACGATTGAACATAAGCCCCTTCGATAGGATCGCACGACCCAACAGTAAAAATCACGCGCAAGAATGAGTCTTTGGTTCCTTTGAAGTCCAATTATGAGCCTGAGTAAATCAAGATAAAACGTACACTTGCCTGGGTGCGAAACTATATTGGATATTTGTATGACTGGATCCTGTAAAGACTCCGAAATAAATTTCCCTGGTTTTTTGGGATCTTCTCGTGTCATGGATTCGATATCAAAGTATAGAATTCTTAGCGGAGCGTTAGGGATTCCCGGATCGGTCGCGTTTAACACGTCGTAACTGTTGAAAATGATAAGAAATTGTACTATGTACGCCCAACAAACGTACGGGATGGTCAGTTCAATTTGGCATCTTGAGGCTTGGTCGCTAATTTTCGTGAGCGCATAACCCCCCGCAGGACATTCAATCCAGCCCCCCATGCCTGGTAACTGTGCGGATGTAACACCGGAGATGATAGCCGGTGCAGCGTACGTCATAGCAGACTAACCTGATAGTCGGCCAAAAAACGTGTCACAACGTCTGTCTGTGGATCGACAAGTGTGTATAAGCCAGCTTCCTTAAGCAGTTGTAAATGACGGGTATGAGTAAAGATGCATCCGTTGAATATCAAAGAACTTATTTTTGCTGTCAAGAAGCGTGTTTGACCCCGAAAATGATAGTTTTAATAGTTTTCTGGTACACTGGTTATTCGGCCCATCATTAACGACGCTGATATTGATGCCTCTATCATCAAGCCCGAGTTCCTGGAAACTATCAGGTCGCATCGATATGGCGAGCCATGAAGAATGAATGCATACATGAAGATGCGTCTTCAGTGCCACTTCCACATCCTGCTCATCACCTGAGATGGATTTTGGATACGCGTAAAGGTACGGTTTATACCCGGTGATGGTTGCCAGAATGCTGTTTCCAGACTGATTACACACTAGTCAATGCCTGTGCACGAGATGCCAAGCTTACATACCTTTGTAACACCGTACATCAACAGATCGCCAGATTTTTGTGGCAACTCTTGAACATCAACAAGCTGGAAAACTGCGAAGTAATTCACGAATATCATCATGGGATCCCGACGCAGGGAAGAGGTATATACCTATGTTATCACGTAGAGAATTGGGCCGAGAACCTGTAGGGCGTTGTTGTTCATCTCGCAGTTTTGTTTGCTCTAAGGACCGAGTTGGCCTATTATCCGTTGATAGGCTCCGTGTGTTTCTTTGGTTGGCGTTGGCAGCTATAGTTAGAATGTCCTGATCTTTTTTGGCGCGTCTTTCCACTTGACCACCACGAGTGGCAATCCCGGTAAATGTGGCTAGCAAGCTGCCAGTGGAGGTGGCGATGGGACGCTGAGCCTGGAATCGGAAGCTACAGGCAAGAATAAGCATCATATCCAACAGCAAACTAGAATCAGCTACGCACACACGTCGGGTGGTCGTTCTCGCGAATAGCAGGCCCGAAAAGCGCCATGGCGTAAGTCCCACAACCATCAATATCAATAGACGCGTAATATAACGGTCGATACAAGATTTTGGTCGTTTCGCGCAGATGATCTGTTGCTGACGGTGAGTAGTCAATGATGAGTGGCGGGCTGGGCAGAACAATGGTACTACACAACCCTAGCAAAGTGAAATTCGAAAAACTTAAGAAATAATCACCTGACTGTTGACACCGGCAACGCGTCGTGACTCGCGAGAAAGTCGACTGGAAGGATGTGCATTCAAATAAAGATAAAAATACAGATCGGGTAACTGCTCATAAGTACAGCACCTACGGACATCCCAAGCAGTCACAATTCGGATATGACGGCTTGAGATACTCGTGCATGGGCGAGTTCAATACCCAAGTTCTGCAGTGAATGAGATGGACCCAATAGATTCGCAAAAGGCACTTGTTTCTCCTTCCCTGCCTTCAAATAACCCTCCACAATATTGTACTTGTGCAGAAGTTTCAATGGCATCTTGGCATCCTTTATGGATGCTAGAGTCAATCCGTGTAGCCGAATAGTAAGATTCGGATCCTCACCTGGAGACAGTACACTGCTAGTTTACGGCGAGTCGCAGCATTTGCGTTAGGGCCCTGTTGCAGTTTAGGTATGCACTCGTAGCTAAGATCGATCTTCTGCGAATCGGGGTCATCGCGAAGAAGACATTGCGCAACATGCTTCAAGCTATAACTAGAGAGTTGAAACGTAGAGTGATTTCGGGGGAAATGGCGAAATAAGTCCAGAACGACTCGGCCTGGTATTTGCACATTTTTGCCCTCTCTGGATCCATATTTGTCAGAATGAAAGATATGGTTGACATGTTTCGTCAAAGATCCTAAGTATAAAAATCATATCGATGAACCTCGGGGAAGAACGTTATCCCTTCGTACCTTTGGAGCGACCGAGGTCCACATTAAAGGTGGTCAGCCTCTGAGATCTCTCGATGATGAACCACAGATCAAAATTCAAGATATTAAAACCCGTCAGAACGTCAGGATCCACAGCGTGGATGAAGTTCTGCCACGCCTCGAGCAACTCACCCTCAGATGGGTATGAGCGAACGTAGACGCCCTCAATCGGGTTACACGAGTCAAGGGTGAAAATGACGCGCAGAAATGGTTCAGATTCTCCTAGAAGATTTAGTTAGATCTCGAGAATCATTCGATCTCTCGAAAACACCCACCCATTCGAACGACCATGTTCGAAATCTGAATGATAGGATGCATAGATGGCACCGATTTGTTCCTATTATCATACATGCATTCGATGTCGAAGGACAGAACTCTCAGCGGGGAGTTACCAAAGCCCTCACAGGCCTCCACCGCATCGTGCCTGTGAAAGAGTCAATACAAACACGGGCCGTAACGACAAACATACGAGATTTCAATCTCGATCTGAGATCGACATACGCGTTCAGCATCTGGCATGACTTTATACTTTTTGGCCGGGAACTTGACCCAGCCACCGTGTCCTGGTAACTGTGCATAAACGTAAGAACGGGATTAAGTCGTGGCAACGGGTGTCTAGCGAACCTCGTGGTCTACCAAGAACCGCGTCGGATAGTCTACGTTTGCTTCGACAGCTTTGTAAGGACACGTGTCATCGAAAATACGTAGCGAGAGAACGATGTAAGTCAGCTGAGGTGAATCCGTCAGAGAGGGCCAGTGAAGAGACTCATCTCGAGTAGTGCCAAGGCTTTCTATGTCGTCGAAAGTTATTTTGACAAGTGTGCGCATCTCTCCCTCCAAAAATCTGTCAAGCACCTTCAGCTTTCTCACACATCCTTCAGCGCCCTATACAAATTACTGTTCAGTAACAGGAATCACAAAAGCAAGGGGAAGCATACATCAAGAAATACATCCAAAGCATCGAGGTCCTCGTCGTTGCCGCAGAACTCTGAGGACTTTGGAAGGGCATAAAAGTAGGGAGCAAAACCGGCGATGAAAGCTGATACGCTATTTCCAGCCTGCAATCCACGAAAGTAAGACATAGCACAAGCTAGATACTGCAAAGAGTGTCTCTTGCCTCGGTGCAGCCTGTAATCAGCAAATAATCAGAGTCCGGTATCTCATGAACATCAACAATCTGGATAACTATCCAAGCATCAATATCGCAAACTAAGAGCACAAGCAAAGCGCACCAATGTCGTCTGTCTTGGGGTCAAGCTGCGGGGCCACAGGACGTTCCAACATTTCTTTGAGAGTAGGTCGACTCTTGACTTCCTGTTCCAGTCTCTGTCGCTTTGGAGAAGACATAGGGTCTGGCGCTGGTGGGGAGGCACCGTGCTTTCCTGCAGAGCTGGAAAAGAGCGTAAACAGAGTAACAAGTGAACTGTGAGGTCGGGATATACCTTCCGCCAGTAAGCTTTGATTGATCCCAGGTATCAGTTCGCTGCATTATCTGTGGGTTCAAAGGTAGATCTGTCAGTATATATTGACGTGGGGGTACAAGGTCAAGTCCGAACCAATCCTGGCTACGTTTCTCGGGACCCGGCCCGAAACCCCGAAAATACCGTGTGATATACGCAGTGAACACTTCTGTACCCTGTTCATTATTGACAATGCCACATTTTTGACGTGATTTCAAGGTGTCGAATTGTCATTCAGCGAAGGAATCCTTGTTACATCGGAGCAGATACACCGTAATGATGGCTACATAGTCCCGTAAATAACTCATAGAATCTAGATGATAGTACATAAAAATAGTCCCTGCCATCAGTTGATGATGACCGCTTGAACAGATCGCGCTCTGACGAGTTCAACGCCTAGGTCCTCAAGCCAAGGCGTCGGAGCTAACAGATTCGCGAAAGGAACCTGTTTCTCCCTCCCCTTCCTCAAATAATCCTCCAAAATATTGAGCTTATTCAGAAGTTGCAGAGGTACCTTCGCATCCTTCATAGAACCAGAACCGAGTCTCGTCAGTAATCTTGAAAGGAGAAACACGTGGTGCACACCTGTAGACAGTAGATCGCTAGATGGCGCCGAGTAGCAGAGCCTTCGTTCTGGAACTTCGGTATATCTGTATATTCCATCTCAAACTTCTGTGAATCTGGATCATCGGGAAGAAGTTTCTCTGCAATGTTCTTAAGGGAATACTTGCTAAGCTGGAACTGCTGATGGTGGCGGACAAAATGTCGGTACAAGTCTAGAACAATTCGGCCCTCGACTTCGACATAGTTACCGCGACGGCCATTTTTATGGTATCCGTTAGCACAGAACAATTCTTCATAGAAGTACGGTTCAGACCAACTCATTGAAGATTCTAAGCGATGAAGTTGAGTACATTCCAAACATCTGGCATCTGACTCATACCTTTCCATCGGCCCAAATTCAAATCAAAGTCCGGCATTGTCAAACGAACCCGTTCTATGATGTACGAGAGGTCGAAATGCATGATGTTGAAGCCAGTCAGCACATCAGGGTCTACAGCGTGTATGAAACTCTGCCACGCCTGAAGCATCTCCCTCTCGGTATCGTATGAACACACATAAACGTCAACGTCGATCGGATCACACGAATCAAGAGTGAAAATGACGCGAAGAAATGGATTTGTCTCCCCTACAATATCAATTGTTCGACACCAATTAACAGAAATGAGGAATTGAACGGACCTGGGCGAGAGACCATGTTTGATATCTGAATGATCGGATCTGTTGATGGTTTCGAATTCCCGTCTTTGATATTAAACAAGGTTTCGAAATCAAAAGACAGTACTCTCAATGGAGCCGTGGGGTAATCTTCAGCACATATTGTTACAGCGTTGTGTCTGTCGTTGGGTGAACAGGTGTATTGGACGATCAAAGGAAACCGACTTACGAGATCAAGATCTCGACTTGAGAGTGGGATTTGGCATCACCGTGGGCAACAATTTTGTACTTTCCGGCAGGAAACTTGACCCAGCCGCCCAGTCCTGGTAGCTATCAAACTTGAGAACATCTCAAATCGTGAAAAGAGGCAAATCGGTCACCTCGTGGTCTACTAGAAATCGAGTAGCAGGGTCTACATTTGCTTCATAGATGTCATATCGAGCACCCAGAAGTAAATTTTGCACGGCACAAAGACTTTCTGAATCTTCGAAAGTCAGCTTGAAGAGCATACATGCCCTTTCAGTCACGCCCGTGATTATTTTGGAAACAACCTCTACGTTGGTTACGCCGGTACTAGCCTGCGTTGGTCACGTCCAAACATTTCTTTGTGGTGAGTAAAAGGGGGCGCACGTTAAGGAGGGCATGAAATGCCTCCATATGATCAGATGAGCCAAAGGAGCCGGATTCATTAGGTCGAGCATAGAAATATGGCGTAAAACCATGGACACGAGCTGTTATGCTATTTCCCCGCTGTATTCCGTCTGTAGGTCAATTGGAACGTGCCATTGACAAAATTAACATACCTGTGTAGAACCAGCGAGAACTAAATCCCCAGAATTTGGTATCCCACGCAAATCAACGATTTGAACAACTGTCAGTATGGACCCGTTAGCCTGTATATTCAATATTGTGCTTCAATGAATGACACACTTAAGTCGTCCTTCTCAGCATCCAACCTTTGGCATGGCGGGCGCTGCTGTACTTCCTCAAGTGGTACCCTGAGCTTCATCTGCTGCTCCAGCCTTCGTCTTTTCTGTGAGGGCATAGTATCTGGCGTTCCTTGGCTACTACCCCTAGTCACGGTGCTGCATGTCAAACGGGGGTGAGAAACAAGTGAGAAATGAGCGCCAAAGGCGGCGCACCTTGTCCCCCCCTGACTAAGCAAATCCCAGGTGTCGTTCCGTTTCATTGTTCGTGAATAGCGTGAAGATAAATCAAGAAGAGTTGATATTTGGTTGGTATAGGTTGTAGCGGTCCGATATCAAGATCGGGTACCGCAGAGGTACATTACGTAAAGCAGTGCACTTTTCGTTCGGAGATATCCGGCCGATGATCCTAGCAATTTTTTTTGCTCACCACCATGATTCGACTCTTCCTCTCTCGACCACCACCCCGGTTACCCTCCTTCTTTCCATACTCCCGTTTCTCACGTCTGAGTATTAGAAAAATGGCCACGTCGTCGACGCCAGAATTTGTAAGCCTAGTCTAAATGCAGAAGATGTGATCTGATTAACTTTAATTGCAGAACCAAATGCTCTATACTCCCTTGGCGGAGATTGATCCAGAGGTGCAGAACATCATCGATAAGGAGACATGGAGGCAGCTTTCTGGGTTGGAGCTGATTGCTTCAGAGGTCAGTTATCCCTCATGATCACAAGAGTAGGGGTTCATGATGCTGAAATGCATAACAGAACCTTACCAGTTTGTCTGTCATGGAGGCGAACGGGTCCATCTTGACGAACAAGTACTCCGAGGGTCTCCCGGCAGCCCGTTACTATGGTGGTAACGAATACATCGACGAGCTTGAGAACCTGTGCCGCAAACGAGCCCTAAAAGCATTCAACCTCGATCCGGCACGATGGGGTGTTAACGTGCAGCCTTACTCCGGAAGCGTCAGTCCGGTACCTTTTTTATATTTATTTTCTTATTAACGTTTTCCCCCTCAATCTCTAGACAGCCAAGTTAGTTTACCATATCACTATCGGACTTTTCTCTGACTTCAACGCAGCTTTGCCGCATTTACTGCTCTCCTCCAACCTCAGGATCGTCTCATGGGTCTTGGTCTTCCTGATGGCGGCCATCTCACTCATGGTTACTACGTACGTATCCATCCAACTCATGTTAAGAGAAATTACCTGACATTGCTAAAACTAATAGACGGCTAAGAAGAAGATGACCGCGTCTTCCATCTACTTCCAATCGCTACCTTACGCTATCACTCCCGACACCAACCTCGTTGACTACCCCGCTCTCGCTGCCCAGGCCAAGATCTTCAAGCCGAAAATGATTGTCTGCGGTGCCTCTGCCTACCCTCGCGACTGGGATTATGCGGAGCTTAAGAAGACGGCCACAAAGGAGGGTGCTTGGCTACTATGCGATATGGCCCATACCAGTGGTCTCGTTGCCGCCCAGGAGCTTAACAGCCCCTTCGACTATTGTGACGTCGTGACTACTACGACGTAAGGTCTTTCAATTGCTGTCCTTTGTTTACATGCTGACCTGCGCTGCTAGTCACAAAACTCTCCGTGGTCCTCGTGCCGGTTTGATCTTCTTCCGCAAGGACCTCGAGAGTGCCAAAGATCTCGAGAAGCGCGTCAACGAGGCCGTTTTCCCTGCGTGCCAGGGTGGTCCCCACAACAACGTACGTCCTTTCTAAAACGATTCGCTCTTCCCGTACTTATCTATTCTTAGACTATTGCTGCTGTCGCCACTGCTCTCCTCCAAGTTGCTCAGCCCGCGTTCAAGGCGTATGCTAAGCAGGTTATCCTCAACGCCCGTGCCCTCGCGGCTTCCCTCTCGGAGCATGGCTACAAACTCCAAACTGGCGGAACCGACAACCACCTCGTTCTCTGGGACTTGCGCCCTCTCGGCTTGACTGGCAGCAAAATCGAGAAGGTCTGCGATCTCATGGGCATCACCATTAACAGTCAGCTCTCTTATCTTTCCGTGTCTTCCATCCCGGCTGACTGAACTCCCTAGAAAACGCTGTCTCTGGGGACGCTTCTGCCCAGGTTCCGGGTGGTATCCGCTTGGGCACATCCGCGCTGACGTCACGTAACATGGCTGAGTCCGACATGAAGGTCGTTGCCGACTTCTTGCACCGCGCTGTGCAGCTGTCGCTGGTCCTACAGAAGGAGGCCGGAACAAAGATGTTGAAGGACTTTGTTCGGGTTGCTACAACACAGGAGGAGGGCAAGGAGGGCTTTGCCAAGGTCAAACAGCTGAAGAATGAGGTTCGGGAGTTCGCCAAGCAGTGGCCCCTCCCGGGTGTGGACGTAGCGACGTTCAAGAAGCCTGAGGGCATTCATGAGGATTGATTGTGAGACGACGCGTAGAGAGAAGATTCAACGTCTGTATTTGTAGTCATTCATTTGTAGTGGGATATTCAACATCGTCCCAATGTTTTGTAGTCCTAGTGTTTTTACCCATAACCCCCTGCAGTTTGCCGACCTCACGTAAAATGGATGCGCCTTGAGAAGCCGAGATCAAATATGAAATTGCAGTCAGTTCGGTTTGGAACCGACACCCACTGACGCCCACAGGCCATTGAACGGGCCTTTTGTAGCATGCAATAACCTGGTCATCGTCTGACACAATCATCCTCGCCAATAGACAATGCCCATGAGTAATCATGATTACTTATTGTAGCTTTCTCAATGGAGTTCACTTGCTAGCTTCTGGGTCTTGACTCGGAAGGAAATACGTGGTCTGGCGGAAATTATCCTCCACTTCTATCTTTTCCCGAGAAATTTTTGTTCATCGTTCAAGCGCTGGCCTCGCCCATATCAACCATCCACCCTATCCATCACTAGGTTGATATTGTCGTGTGCATGGCCCCTACCTTACGAGAGACTAGGTCTCGCCACGTTTGTGACTATGGGACCGCAAAGCCTCCGGGTAAATTATGGAAACATTCGCTTGTATGGGAGTCATCGGCATTCAACGCGGACTCTACGTGATCGTTGGCTCGTTACTGGGCGGGGTGTAGTATCAGCGCACGTTTCATCTGGATTTCTGACGCTCCAACTATTTCAGTACCTATTCCCTGTAATACTCGGTGGTTGGATTTACCCGCCACTATTGGTTGTATGCATCTGCAGCTAATTTGACGCTAATATCCGGAGCTGGATAACTGCAGATATCACTGTGCCTACACTCTACCCAATGGAACTTGGGGTGACGCCCTCGGAGGTCCATTTTAGTTCGCTTTCGGATTTATCAAGTAGAATTCATGTACGGCGCCGCATTCACAGCGTCTTCAATCCATCCCCTTTGCACCATCATGTTTGATTTGCTCGTTTTTGTCGAGCTGCATATTCATAATCTGACTTCGGCTTGGTGTTTTTACAGCGACCTATCGTTAACGAGCCTGATTATGGGAACTAATATTCATGAAATTTTCACTTACCTCTTTAGACACATTTAGGCGACGTCAAGCTAGTTTTTGCTAGGGATCCGAATCGTTACCATATTTACGGAATTACGGGACGGTAATACAGGTACCGTAACCGGGCTGATACATCCGGAACGTCTTAACTCTCTGAGCAACAACTTCGTTGATATTATGAAGATGCCTGCTTTAATAGCGCCGTTACGGCTCGACGACCTTTGACACCAAGCTCAGGCTTCAGACCTCCATGTTCAAAGGAAGAGTTGCTAAATAAGGTTATCCTTGCTACGTGCCGATGAATTGCCGAAAATCGGGGCAAATTTAAAGCTTTCCGCGAAAGCTCGATAAATTGAGCGAACAAAAATTGGACGGATATCCATTTGAGAGGATAGGCGATTATTTAATCGTCGTGAGAAAGCGCACCGATCAAGAACTATATCGCACGAAGAACGATCTGTTGTTGTTGACTCACGGGCGTTGCCGAACCCAGTGCCCCGCTACAACACCTTCTCGACCACGTCGTTTGAACTGGTTCCTTTTCTGCGCGGTCCATGTCATTTGTCTCTTCCGCCAATCCGGCCCATTCTCACTACTTATAACTCACTGTAAAATTCTTTTGTCTTTCTCTCCTTCCTCCTTTCTGCATGATGAATCTGGACGGGCCCATCATGTCCGGTTTATCGTTCCGGGGCAAAGTCATTCAGTTATCGCATGGCCTTTCCTATGTAGATAGCTACGTAGAGGCAGCGCGCGAACTGTTGTGCTGTTCAAGATTTTCCCCTCAAGAATTTCAAGACCATTGTACGAAGGTAGATTTGCAGTACTCCTGATCTTAGTTTCACTTTCACTCAATGCGTGATTATCATGCAGATCCTTGAACTTGTCGAAGTGAGTTGAATTCTCATTGATTTAGGATAGATTTGCAGTGCACTGTGTCCAATTATCCTTAGTAGTCTGAGTCCATGGCGAACATGCGAATGCTGACTGATGTTTGTCATAGATATCTCGCGATACCCTCTTGCGACTAGACGTACGGCTGCACAGCTTCTGCTCATGCCCGCCCGACTATCAGCCGTTGAAAGAAGTCTACTATGACCTCTTGCGCATGCTGAAGTATCAGTGTAAATTATTTCCCCTCAGTCTTCAAGGTAATCTGGTCTTACTGTCGAGACTTCGGAAAATATTAAAGCTGACTAAACGACACTCATAGACCGTGTGGCAAGACTGACTCTACCACTTGTAACCACGTTTCGTATATGTGCCGGTCTTCACGATCACGAGCAATGCATGCTGGACGAGTTTCGTCTTCAGCCTCGGCATTCCGCCCTGGCTGAAAACGGGACGGTTTGGAGTGACGAAGAGTTAATGCCGCGTAAGGAAACTCCGAAATACTTAAACCGTTTCCGAAACTCAGCGGAGATTTATCTGTAGCCCCAGACAAAGTTTCGCGGCCACAAGATACCTCCACCTGTCAGTGGACGCCAAGAAAGCCCCGCGGACCGCCAATGGTATTCCCGCTGTACGTCATGGATGAGTTAGACCACTCCGATGAAGAAGGGATTGAGGATGGTTCGGAGGGAGAAGCGTCCCGACCAGTGTTATTGAAGCCCATGACGAGACATTTTGGCATCTTTTGCACTAAGAATTCCTCTATGTTTCGTTTGCATTGATTGATTGATACGAATGTTTACTATGGATACTACTTTTTTTCTTCCCCTCCTCTTTGTGCGTACTGATGTATATGAATTTTTTTTTATACCGTGCAACACGGGATTTTTTTTGATATTAAAGACAGATCAATCCACAAATAACCCTCCTCCCGCGTCGCGTTCGGGGGATACGTGAGTGGGCGTGAGGACCTTTTTCCCAGTCCGGATTCTGTCCAGCTCATCCCTCATATTCACAAACTTCCTCAACAGTCGATTGTTGGCTGCAGCAGTCTCCTCCTGCTCCAGAATCTGGATGACATTTCCAAGTGAATTATCGAGCTTTCCAAGCGCGTCGTTCAGGAAGAATGGGTTTCCAACGGGTGGTTCAGAAGTTCGTCGCGGGGGCGGGTCTGTTACTGCATCGACTGGCAAGTGAGTTTGCCGGATTTGTCCCGGGGGTTTGAAAAGGCACCTTTGTTCGGATCAGTGTGGGGAAATACCTATGGAGGATTGAGCAACGTAAGAAGTATCCACTGGGGATATCTACCTGTCCCGGGTTCTCAGGACAAGGGTACGGTGGGAGCCCGGAGCTCCTAGTATGAGGATACTTGGCATTATCCGAGTCTACAAAGAAGGTCAGCTATGGGCCGATCCCTAAATTGTTCTAGTCACCGGTAGACATGATAGAAAAAGCAATGGCTAAGAGACGGTAAGTCGGCAGCAGGATCCTTTTTATGTGTTTCGAACCGGAGTATTAAAGTCTGAGACCAGCGAGTTTGACGGTGAGACATCGTGAACTCTGACCTTTGTTTTTCATGTCGCAACCAGGAAACTTCGCGTAATAATCTATAGGCTGATCTGCGTAAAACGTTAGCTAGATCATTGCTATGGCTGCTATTGAGTTCATGCAGCACTAAGACGAAAGATGGACCTTGACTGTCACCTGGTCGTAGCACGTTGAAGGGCCTACATTGAGTATCCAAACCCGTGACTGGTACCCCATGAAGAGTGGAGAAAGACCGATTCGGAAGGAACCGGACCGAACTACGGCATTTATAGTTGATCGCAAGTTCGAAATCTCTACTTTGAGTGACTTTGAATCTAATCCAGCCTCAATCGCTCTGTGCCCCTTACTACCTACTTTTGTTTTGCTTGCCGGGTGAATTTTCAACTAGTGAGGTCGAGACACTACCGACTGGATGCTATCAGGAACACTTAAGCTTAAGCGAACTTGGAGCAGAGGAACGGCGCAAACTTGAAATCTTATGCTCGTCTTGCCTGGTGGCGGTCTGCTCGACGCAGATTAATATCAAGGCCGAAAAGACTCTACTAGAGAGCGGCGATGTTAAGGATCCACGGACTGCCGCCATCCGGCATGAGATCAAGAACATGTTGGCGAAGAAGAAGCACATGCCCTCGTACACACAACACTTCAACCAAGCGCGGTTGTACATCCGTTCCATGCTCGAATCCGGGGCGTTGGCCGAGCCGTACAAGGGTCCAAGCCCCGGCCCCGCCAACCCGATTGCCTGGCAGGAAGAAGGGGCGATGGAGGGCTACCAGGATCTTCAGTTGATGTATAACGGGTGGTATACCGATGCGGATAGGGCACGGTTCTTGGATCCGTTCTCTGTGCCGGTAGGAGAGAGTCTATCGCCCCCGCTGGATGATAGACCGACGCGCTACCCACACGACGAAATGTAATGGACTTGGATGTACGGAGTTCGGCGAGTGGCCGGATTCTGATGTAAAGTTGCAGGTAAGCTCATGGTAGACAGATATATGATAGCGTGTGAAAAGAAAGCGAAACATCAAGCTCGAGCTTTTATACCAAAGGACGGCTGATCGTGACCCAAGATGGCGAAGATATATTTGCATTTTTCAGTCCATTAACAGCAAATGGTGTAAGACTACTTGAAGCGGTAGCGTTGTGACTTGAGCCGAACGCGGCGAGCCCGTGCCCAGTTTCTGAAATGCATCAGAACCCAAGAACCGATGACGATGGACCGGCTCTTACTTTCTATAGTTTCACTAATAGTAAGCATCGTTGATGAGGTCCCTGTCGCGTACGATAGTGGGGTGCAACAGAGTTTTGATCGCTGCTTTGTTTTCATTCCACTCTGGTACCTGCGCAGTGGGCCATTTAACCTCGACGGTCTCGATTTCTAGAGACGCGAGAGGTAGCAACTGGAGTGGGGTAATGAGGGTAGGCACGTGGATGCTGAGCCGCCTCCATGGTCTGGCGAGCTGCGTCATGACAGTGAAAAGACGAGGTGTAGCGAGATGGAAACCAAAAGAGAGCGTGTTGAGCTGCGGGAGATGGGTAACCACGTCGTCCATCAGGCCTTTGGACCACTCATAAGGATGACCATCCTCACTCCATCCGATGATGGCAAGATGTCTTAGATGTGTGAGTGACTGTAGTTCCTCTTTAAACGTCCTTCCGTTGATATGATGTCCTGGTTGTCCAGTAAATGTCAGAACTAGTGTCGTCAGCGTGGTTATGCACGGCTGCAGAAGAAAAGTGAAGGTGGCCCCGCACAGCTCTGCGTCGATGATACGAAGGCTCTGGAGGTGGAGAGTATGATGGCGACGGAGTCGGTTGTTGTAGGACCCCGGATCGTATGAACACTTGACAATAGTCAACGAGGTGACTGAAGGAAAAGAGGATGGATGGGCAGGGTTGAGGAATATCTGTGCAAGAGCTTCCTGACCAAAAAACCCAGCGTTGAACAAATTCGACCCAATGATGGATAGGCTGCTAATGTTTTCCAGCCGCCTGGACGCATCAATAATGGGCATAAGATGGGGATGGTATGTGACAGTAAGATGCTTAGCATTGGTGCAACCCATCAAGATATCCGTAGCGATGGGAACAAATGTCGCATCCCGTGTCGCGAAGCGGTATCGAAAACCAGATGTTGGTCTTGTTAAGTATAGGCGGTTCACCCTACGCATGATGTACGGATCTCCTGTACGCCTGAGCGTCTCCAAAAACTGGACCCACTGCATGATGCTAGTCAAACGAGGCGCCACGTAGAGTTCGCTGTCCACGGCTTCATAGACTCTCCTTGAAACCAGAGTCAGAGATGCGAGAGTCGCCTGCCCTTCAGTAACATCGGGATGTAGATACTGAGCGATTTCAGTAAAAACGTTTGAGGGAATGACAAGACGACGGCGCTCGCTGCGCGACATGGACGAGGGAACGAAACTGGTGGTAATTTGGTATTCCAAATCAACCACGGAAGCTGAAACGTTCCAAGCTGACAGACGGCGTTCCTTCTCCTTTATGTCGCGGCTTCTTCCTAGATTTGAAGATAACGGTCACGGAGAGTACAGAAACCATGTCGCGTCCATTGCTACGTCTTGACCCGACGCGTTCCTTGCAGAGTAGCAATTTGACAAGGCCATTGTTCCGTAGGCTGCGAAACACGGACAATCACGGCCCGATAGTATCCGTCCATTGTAAATAAGTATCATCCTGGCTCCAGTGCTTCTTCTTGAACCTACGGTATGCTTCGCCTGGACTGAATATTCTCAAAAAAACATTATCCACTCACTGACGCTTCAAGGACATTCGACTTGTGAGCGTTTCATTCACCCTGGGGAGGCTGGCTCCCGGAAAAACGTATTCTGAAAATGTTGCGACTTTTCTTTTCCTTTGTATGTCGCAAAAATGGGATACCGAAAACACAACGGAAAACTAACAAGTTCAATCTAGTGCTCCTATCGAATTTTTCGCATACTAGTAACAGCTCCTTCTCCTCGAACGAAATACGATTTCCTTTGTTTTGACCGCGGGAAATTGACAGGAAACGCTCCTTTTATCTTGTTTTTCCGGCTCTTTTCCTTCTCCCAAATTAAAAAAGAGCACATGTATGAAAACATCTCATCTTTGAACTTGTTTTTGTGAACTCATTTTTTACCATTAGAAAAATGTCACAACATTGTGAGGCCCCGTTTTTCGGCGGGGGGACGTACCGCGTCCAGCAGTGACTGATGCCTTTACTTCGATAGCTGTCCTCACTAGCATTCGTCTTTGATCTAAGACTTTGAAATTTACTTTGAACGGGAAGGAGACAATATCGACACCACAACTACTAATATTGCGTGAATAAAGTCTCCGCGGATGCAGATGCATGTGTAAACTAAGGTCGGTTTGTCGTCATGATTGGCCCGTGTTCTTAGCACCACCATGTCTTCTTCAAAGGACCAATCTAAGCCATCAGTGAATTCGTCCTTCAAGTATCCGCCATGCAGACAAGGCTCTGCCTTATGGTCAGCTGCAATCCTATCTACTTTTGTCTCCAAGTTGACGTTCTACTGCGTCCTAGGCTCTTTTACAAAGGAGAGTGCTTGAAACCGGATCCTCTCACGCCCCATTGGAACACATTCACTGCACCACCTCGAACCAGGGTGCCGGTGAAGGCTCCTAGACCCTCAATGCGCTGTATGCTCACTCTTACGATCCCAAAGTGGCTTGAAGATATAGTGTGTGGACACTCTTTTTGGATTTGGAGTATCCGAACATCTAACTCTTCATCCCCGCAGAAAGATACGGAAGAGCATGTACTTCCCCTCATCCCAGATTTTCGATCACACAGTCTGGTACGGCAGGCTTCTGCAGTGTGTTGGCATTATCAGAAGAGCTCTGTATGTCCCTTCGGATGGCGTTACTGCGGTGCAACCGATTCTTCTCCATACGAAATCCATGTTGCTCGTGCTGTCTACACAGCGCACGGTGTATGTTTAGCTACTGGAATTTCGGGGATGGGAATGCAACGGTTTCCCATGCTTAGTTGGGCCGCGATGTATGATTACTTCTTCAGTCCATCTGGGAAGATGTCCTTCGAGAGAAAGGTTTCCAGCTCGAGTCAGTGCATAGTCTTTTCCATGAAGCAACACCAACTTGGAATGCCTTAGGTTCAGACCAGTGTGACCAGTGCTATACTTACAGAACACCTTGCCAACTACATACACTACCGCTCCAGATGCAGTCATATCATACCGTTCAGTGTTGAACACGTCAAAGTCCACTGTTCTCTCTCGTACGAAGGTATCTATCCTCACCTGGAACACATGAAGGTGTCCATGCAATCAGCACTGGTCGGACGCAAGGAGCTCCGGCCCGTCTTTGGCCTGCTGATCTGTGAAGGAGCTGTGATAACTGAGTATGGTTATATTCGCGACAACTAGGTGCATCTGCTCTCGTCTTCTCACATGTAGTTTCCTAACAGGTAACACAGTTCTGTTCAAAGACTACCGGTAGCCCACTATATCCACTGTTTGACATGACGAAGCCCTTTGACGTGTTGGCTCTTCGTATGATGATCCTCAACCTGCACTCCTATGCGCAGAAGATATCTGAGGGTGAAGCTATGGATACGAAAGTTCGACATATACCATATGGATCTCCGGGATACAGTCGGGCGTATCTTGGTCCCTTTCCTGTCCTCATAGATGATGCAAGCAGGTTAGTCTTTGGTCAAGCCACTTGCCTCCAGCGGCGCTCTTACCATAAACAGAACTGAGCGTGAAGTAGGTGCGCAGTGGATGGTTTCCAGACGGATGCGATTGAATGGCCCTGACTGTCAATCTGATGACCTATACAAGGGACTTTCCGACACTTTGAAATCTTGGCTGTCGTTATTCGTTTGCTGCGATATCCCTGCTGTGTTAGACGTGAGCATATATCCGACCATATAGCCAGTTTGAATCTTACGTTGTCTATAGAACGACCTGCTGTCTGACTGCGCGCAGTGTCTCACACCAAGGAAAAAACTTGCGCTCGACCAGCTCAAACGCGAAATTCCGCAAGTGTATGACGCACTTCACACAGACAGGCTGGTCGCGTCCTCGAGCAACTCGGATCGTGCAGCCTTGCTTCAAGATGCACAACGGGCTACTTCGTTCTCCGCCGGCATTCAAGACACATTTGGAACTAAGGTCCAGGATGAAAAGCCTTGTCCCATAAGGTTATCTATCTTGTTGAACTCGTTTCTGACAGCAGCGTGGACGGATATCAGGGCTAAAGGCCCCAGTGACATCCACTTCCCAGTGGGTCTTGCTACCTGTTCTCCTTGTATCGTCGTCTAACATTCTCGTCATTGCAAAGTGCTACCCGTCTTGGTCAATGCATCGTAAGGACTATACCGAAGATGTGGACCCCATGCCTCATCATGAAATAGGCCCTGACGCAGCGTTCGTCGTCGGGCCCGACTGTGTCTTCGGTGGCGCTGCTTTCTCCAGGTACACGTATGAAGACCAGTTCGAGTATTCCAATGAGCTCTCGGTAACAGTGAATCCTTTGATCTATACAGGGACGACAATACCCTCCGAAGTTCCTTTGCTTATAGTAAAAGATTATGATGCGGGAGGGCGGAAATTACATTTAGTTCATCTATCGATGGCGATGAAATCAGCGATGGGTTTACTCCGTGCGTTGGCGTTGCCGCCCATCGTTCTAGGATTTCTCGTGGATGGCTTCCGCGTTACCGTTGTCTGCTGTTCGGGGTCAGAAGCCGAGGTTTGTCCATCACCACTCATAAGCCGCCATGTACCTAAATTTCTTTATCCGTCAGGATTTGGTCACCGAACTACCCGAAAAGTATGATTTCGACTTGTTCAAACCGATAGACGTTTTTCGGCTACGACGCTGTATACGTAATGTGTGGAAGCTTGCTCACGAGTTAAAAAAGATTGGATCGGGCTGCTCACGTTGAAGTAGAAAAGTCGATATCTTCAGGCACCTTTCCTTGGTGGAAAGCGAGCTCAGACCGACAGCTGGGTAGTAACCAGACGAAAGATACGATTCGTGACTGGTATGACAATGTTGCATCCAGAAAGCGAGATTGGGTGCCACCTACAGTCGAAGGGAAGAAAGCCTCGACGAGTGCCTCTTGAACTCAGTATACTGTATCACAAATGGGATGCTCTTGTTGGAACTACTCCAGTACTAGTTTTCAGACTGTACATCTCGCCATTTTCCAAAAGGAAAGCTCTGCAAGGTATGAGAGAACACGCACTGCAATAGCGAAAATTACCGTTGGCCGGCAAAGGTCGCTGGCCAGTTCGAGGGTTCCCCGTGATGGCCGTAAAGCGAGTGGATCCTACAATCGGTACCTCATCCCCACAGTCTTCAAATCCGTCACATCCTCATCAAGTTCCCCATTCATCGCGTCTCCCTCCAAAATCTCCCTCCTCCTATTCACCCAAATCAGATAAAACCTCAGTCCCAGCGCTTCCACGACTACCAAAGCGTAACATATCATGATCGTTCGGAATGCTGTCTGATAATGGGGTGATTCTGAGGACTTGAAGAACTGAGGACCGGCACTGAGAGGGATGAGAAGAAGGTATAGTGGCATTTAATAGATGAGCATACATGTTTCCAGTGCAATACGCAATGAACAAAAGAGCCGTCATTGTCATCTTCTTCGTCACACCTTTGTAGTTGGCAGACATCAGTGACATGGAGAGCGGAAGAGCACCGGGACCTACGCCACGCAAAAGATTAATTGTGGAAGGAAACAAGAAAGAGGTATTACCCGTGGCAAGGAGGTAATAGCCAAAAAGCTTGACGCCGTTGCTGACGTCGGAGTATATGAGAGCGCTTCCAACGACAGGGCAAGCAACAATGGGAATTATCAAGAAGGTGGAGATGTCACGGACGCGGCCTGCAACCCAGCCACTGCACGTACATCAGACTCAGTAAGAGTAAAACCAGTTACGGAAGGCGTACGTTATCAGAATGGTCAGGAACGCTATTACTGACGAAGGTATCCCGACAAGAGTCGTCTCGAGGCTGGTGAACCCGAAGCCCTGGGGAAACGATATAAATTGAGAACTGACAATACGGGAAAAATCACGCACGGTCAGCACCAAATTACCAAAGTTTTGAGTGCCGGAGTTTGGTATCTAGTATCAAGCGTTCGTCAGCAAATCACCCAGAGCAAACAAAGCAAGCTTACCTGGGTGCATATGGATATGGCAAAGAAAAACCATGTTTTCGGATCCAAAAAGCATTCAAAAACCTGGTCGCGCTTCCATTGGCTCGTCTCCTTTGAAGCCTTGCCCGTACCAGCTAGAACGACTCTATCTTGTGCACATTTCTTCTCTTCCTCGTTCAAAAATCCACACGACTCAATCGAATCTGGGAGAATGAACAGTATAACGACTCCCCACAAGCCCGTAGCGAGTCCAAATATCTTACATTTAGTGAGCACTAGGAATACAAGATTGGGATAATGGCAACTCACGATGAACAACCACTGCCACGGTGATAAGGGTTCCTCGATCCTGCCAATCCCATAAGCCGCCAATGAAGCCACCAGCCCCCGAATGAGTTCCCGGCGAACCACGCCCCAGTTTTGACCGGGATCTCATCTCGCGTATACCACATGGAGGTGATGTATATAAACGCAGGTGTGATCGTCGCCTCCGCCACACCCAAGAGAAATCGAACTGTAACGAGACCACCAAAATTCTTGCACGCAGCGGTGAGCGCCACTAGCGTGCCCCATATTATCGTATTGATCGAGACGTATTTGCCGACAGGGAGTCGTTGTATTAGATATGTCGTGGGATAAGCCCAGCTGAGGTAACCAAAGTAAAAGACGCTAGATACCCAGCTGTATTGCTGGCCCACTAGATGCTGATGACCCTTCTCGTTAGTGATAGCCCCGCAGAAAAGATGACAAACAACACACAGTATCAGCCTTGAGCCCGAACACTGATGCGCTGGAAAGAATAGTCTTGTCAATGAAGTTGAAGTTATACGTAATGAACATGATTGGCAAGAGTCTCCAATCGATTTTCCGCAACACCTTTCGCGCCAGATCAGCGTCGATAGAGACATTAGACTCGACGTCAGCGGATTTGGACTTGATTGAGGAAGCGTCGGCCATGACAACAGAGAGAGGGCGAAGGCCAGCTGAGCGGGCACTCTGAAGAGTTGGATGTTAAGTACCGTATGCAGTCGTTATCGCGTTATCACAGATTGCTTCTTAGATTGATTGCCGCATTTAGAAGCATGTCGCATGGCGCTTGTAGAATGACATAGGGCCATTGGGATTGGTCAAAATTTAGCGACTGGATCATTAGACAGGCCGCGGTTTTCAAGGTGAGCTGAAAGATATCTTAGCTTCAAAACCAAAAAAAAGTTGAAGAGGCAGAGCATACCGCGGATCGGAACTTCCGGTCCGCAGTTTGATTGCCGTGGATATGCCTTTTGCACCACATGTACTTCACCGCTCTCTTGCCTAGGCGTCCACTGCGATATGGCTGACATCGATACCTCCATCTCAACATTTATCTCCCAACTGCCCAAAGTCGAGCTGCACGTTCATATCGAGGGCACCTTGACGCCGTCCCTGCGCTGGCGCCTCGCCCAGAAGAACCAAATCCCTCTGCCGAAATATCCAACGTACGAATCCCTCGTTGCATCATACGCGACCATGTACAACCACAGACGAGAGGTTCAAGGCGATAACGGCCTCCCGACCTTTCTCGAAGCATACTATGGCGGGATGGAAGTACTGCGAACCGAAGAAGACTTCTACGACCTCGCCATGGAGTACTTCGCCAAGGTGGCAGACATGAACATCCGGTACACGGATCCGTTCTTCGACCCTCAGGCACATACTCGACGGGGAGTCGCCCTCGCGGCTGTGATGAATGGACTTCAACGAGCGAAGCGGGACGCAAGGAGGCTGTACAGCGTAGAGGCGGACTGGACAATGTGCTTTTTACGGGACATGGACCCATCGTCAGCGATGGAGACGTATAAGCAGGCGCTCGAGGGAGGATTTGGCGGTGTCTTTCATGCTGTTGGGTTGGATAGCAACGAGTATGACCGGCCACCATCCCTTTTCCAAGACGTCTTCGCCCAGGCCAGGAAGGATGGGTACTGGATCACAGCGCATTGCGACGTCGGGCAGAAGAACACACACGAACACATCCGCGAGGTTGCTACCAGCTGCGTTGGCGGCTTTGAGGGTGCCGACCGCATCGATCATGGCTTGAACGCCATCGAGCGACCAGAGCTGATCCAGATAATCAAGCAGCGCGGTCTAGGGCTCACGTTGTGTCCCCACGCCTACCACCGGCGGCTCCCAACAGAGTGTGTATTTGGGAGTATCAAGAAGCTGTGGGACGAGGGTGTTAGGATAACGATTGCGAGCGACGATCCGACATACATGCATCAGCGGTGGGTACAAGAAAACTTGGAGCTGGTGATGCACTATTGTGGATTCAACAGTAGGGATATGATTCGCCTACAGAAGAATGGCGTAGATATCTCTTGGGCAGCTGAGGACGTAAAAGAAAGGATCAGAACGGAATTAGACGGCGTGGAAAGGACGCTTACCTGGTAGTGAACCTGGCTACCTGGCGAACAACATCAAAACCTTTTCAAATCTACGTCAGCCCATGTCTTGGCGGGGATTGTATTCGTGATCGGCTTAGCGATGGGTATGTCAGCGTCTGATAAATGGGCGGGAGTAAATCTCCTTTTAGATATGAATGATTATGCAGCTTAATCAAATAGACCCCCATGTTGGTGTCTCGGGCTTGGGTTGGTAACCAATTAGAAATACTAAATACATAGGCCTAATATAAAAGACCATCATCAGCTCTTTACATGGTATTCAAAACCACAACCAGCACGTACCCCAGACTTGACTTAGCCTTACCATGACAATCCTTCTCACTGGCGGGACTGGCAAGACAGCCACTCGCATCGCCCGTCTTCTCCGAGACGCCAACCAACCTGTCCTCCTCACCTCCCGCAAGGGCGTCGTCCCCGAACCTTTCAAAGGCATCAAATTTGACTGGTATGACCCATCGACATTCGAAAATGCCTTCACCGCCGATCCGAACATCGACCGGATCTACCTCGTCGCACCCGCAGGTTCATTAGAGGTATTGCCACCCATGAAACCTTTCATTGATTTGGCGGTGCAGAAGGGCGTAAAGCGGTTTGTTCTCCTTAGTGCATCTGCAATGGAGCCTGGGCGCCCGGCGATGGGGAAGGTGCACGAGTATCTGCTATCGCTCAAAGTGGAATACGCGGTCATTCGCCCTTCGTGGTTTTTTGGTGCGTTGCAAGCGTGCACGAGGAACAGGAGTTTTGACTGCTAGAATTTAGAGAACTTTTCGACGCTGCACCTGTCAAACATCAAGGAACAGAACACTATTCTGAGTGCGTCTGCCGATGGAAAGATTGGATTTATATCTGCAGACGATATTGCGGATTTGGCTGTTAGCACGTTGACGGATGAGAAGAGCCATAACACAGACCATATTCTTACGGGCCCTGAACTGCTCTCTTATGACGATGTTTGTCCCGCCCTCTTTTTATCCATCCCACCATAGCTGATTGTCAAACTAGGTTGCTGCTATCTTCACAGAGGTACTTGGGCGGAAGATTACTCACACACGCATCACCATCGAGGAGTTGAAGAAGAGATACATTGCTTTCGGTCTTCCTGAAGATTACGCTGAGATGCTCTCGTCTTTGGATGACCTGAATGCTAACGGTGTTGAAGAAAAGTTATTCGTAGCAGCGAAGAAAGTTACCGGAAAGAGAACGTTGAGGAGTTTCGTGGAAGCGAACAAGGATAGCTTTTAGAGCATGAATGTATGCTAATTGATGTGATATTGAATATAGAATGATAGAAATATTATCAGAAGTACTCACTGAAGGCTGCGATTCCAACCGAATGCTCTCCTGGCAAACCGGCATTTTCGTTGCTCCAGATTCTTGTCGGCGTCCAACAGCAGGGTTAAATGGAGTAATATGCTCCAAGTAATAGTGGTATGCGAATAGTACGCGGCTTACGCGTGACGACGGCAAACCGAGTCAAACGAGACGGCGTGAGATGCATCATGGTGATGCGAAGGAAAGGAAGGCTTCTCGTTGATTTGCCATCACTCAGTCTCCGGACCGCTCTTTGCCAGCGACTTCCTTGAAAGTTACACGGCTTGTACTTTGTTCATCGTGAATGCGGCATAGTTCATATCGGTAGGGCAATCATTTATTCTACTCGTCTGACGCTAATTCAGCATAAACTTGAAATTGGACAATCTTCTTAAAGCTCTTCACCTTGAAGTCCTCAAGGCCTCGAACTCAAGCTCCATCAATATTTCCCGGCACCGTAGTATGTTATATTGGCCAGTATGCATGTATAGTAAGTAATCCAGAAGATATTATTGGATACACGAACTATCCTATTGGCACCATTCCATGAACAGACTTGGCGCCACGACGACGCGACGCTGTGCTAGTACACGTAAAGTACTATTGTAGTCCCCTCGGATCGTGAGATCGTGATTCAGTGAGGTACCAGCCTCTACCCCCTTGGAAAGTTGGAACTTTCAACGCCTGCTCCCGTGCTGCATCGTCACCTATTGAAAAAGGGCCGTTCCTGCCACCAAACCCTCCAAGCTGGCGGTGTGTTCCCCCCAGAGCAAACTTGGAGCGGGCTGAAGCTGTTCAGTTCAGAATTCGCCGTTTGGCTTCCCAGTTCTGCCTGAACTCTAAAAGTATGGCATTGTACGTCGCCGGATCACGAGTGGAATCTACAAATGGCTCCCAGAATGCGTCATCTGAAGTCCGCCTGTCAAACGTGGTGAATAAAACCTCCCATGCTGGAGCATTTGGCCGTAGATGTCCTATCCCTTTCATGCGTTGGATATCTCTAGTCTTGGCCAAGACTTTGAATGTGATAATAAGATTTCGAGGCCTGAATAGTTCGTCTGTGGCTAGCCGGAGAACTCTACCGTCGGATGAATACCATCCCAGAGACGTCGAGGTGGTTAAGTGATCGAGGTATCCTTGAAAGAGCGGTATGAACTGGGATATGTGATGAGGGTGTTTAATAACTGTGCCACACATGTTCTCGAACAGATGCATGTCAGCGAACTTTGTGAAGATGGAGGAGGGGAGAACAGGCAGCTGGAACGTTTTTATTAGCAGGCGGTAGATGGGTATTGCCTCGGAAGGGTCCCTAGTGAACGCAAAATCTATAAGCGTGTTGTCCGCAGACTCCCACCATCTGGAGGTTTGTTCGACGAAATCTGGATCGCCTAAGCTGGGTAAAGTGCTGAGGGCGTCCATAAAAATATCCCACAATAATTGCTGATTATCCATCGGGGACCAAGCGATAGTATGAGAACCGGCCTCAATGGCGTATCGTGTTATGGTATACAGGTGCCCGATGATAGTACGGCACGTATGTCGCTTGTCCGGGTTCCAGACTTGCGCTTCCTGTTTTGTCAGGGTCGTGACATAAAGTTGAAGGTGAACCAAGACGTCGTGTAATAGACCGGCATCCTCGATGTGTTGCGAACGAAGCATAGATAGTAATACTTGTAGGGGTATGGGTACACCAGACCAACTTGGTGAAGAATCCTCTTCTCCGGTGTCCGTTTCTGCACTTCGAGAAAAGTGGTAGACTAACAGTTTGCCGAGAAGCGGATACAAACAGGACGAAATAGCGGAAGTAAGGCTGGCCTGGACATCACATTCCGCGTCACAGATCTCTATATCCGGGCATCCAGGTTCCGGATACATTGCAGAAGCACGGAACCCAATAGCAGGCTCTACCCAATCAAACGACCAGTATGTCGTTGGAAATGCAGTCAAAAGAGCTTTGTAGAGGTCGACGGCAGATTCCCCGTGGAATGGACCGCCTTGCGTAAGAATATTGCAGAGAATATTGGCCCATATCACTGGTTGCTCGGCCAGCTCTGACTCTGATTTTGACCCGAGAAGGTCTGCTATAACATTGGCATTGTCGCCCCCTTGATACCTCAATGCAGCGAGGAAGGTGGTACGCGATGAGTGAATGTTCTCTTCGGCGAGAACGTCCAAGGCCACATTGATCAGAGGATTCAACACTCCTGAACGAAAAGGAAGTTGAAGATGTAGGCAGGCTCGCAAACATCGCTCTAAATCTCCGCCCATGCCTGAGCGAACACCGGTGCGGGAGTCGATACAATCTTCAATTCCTTGGCGCAAAGACTCAAGCATGCTCTCCTTTCGTTTGATCAGGTCAGTCGATTTCAGAGGAAGACAGCTGGTAGACTGCACGGCGATATTTTGAACAATGGGGTTGGAAGAAATCGAATGAAGCCATGCTATTGCTTGGACATCTGGGAAGACACCCATCTCATAGACCGCCATACGTTCCACGTCCTTCAATGACTTTCCACGAATTCTGGGTTGGGCCGAGTCAACACGAGAAAAATATGTGGAGAAGATGTGAAGGGTGACGCGATGGTACGCCGATGACACCTGGTCGAAGACGAAGTAAATTAATCCTGAAAGAGGTGTTCTGAACGGACAGTGGGGATAGGCGAGAGGGAGAAGGTTGGCGCTAAGATATGCAAAGAAACCGATGAGTATGATAGCAGTCGTCACGCCACCGATTTCCACACTTTGAGGGATGAGGAAAATAGCCAGGCCGAGGAGGAAAAGACCCAAGGCAGTATGCATGAGTACAGGGAGCAAGCCAATGATGGCGGGTAGATGCCAGACTTGGAGGTTCATGTAGCGAACGTGGCGTACACGCACCCGGTCACGAGGCGTTCCTGATGGCACTGATACATACTGATGTATCCACTGCTTTGCAAGGGCCGCAACTAAAGCTGTGGAAAGGCTGATCGATAAACTCGCGAACCACAGCCCGTTGACCCATAAGTCAAGTGTTTTCGGATGGAAAGACATGGAGGGGGTAAGGCTGGAGCGAGGAACAAGGTCGACAGATGCTCCATTGGCCATGGCGCGCTGAACACTGACGAGTTCGAATAGAAGAGATGCCGAAACTTCACCATAATCAATCTGGAGATTCTGAGATGTTTGAACAACGAAGGTCGAGACAACAGCGGAGAAGAGCCCGGCCTACAGATCATTATGTCAAAACGTGATAGATAGGGAGAACAAAACAACGCACAAATATGAGGAGTACGTCCAATCCATCCCTCCAGTCTTCTATCATCTCCGCATCGAAGATCGCGCATTCGTCCAAATATATTCTCCATATCCTCGCAAAGAGCCCCATCTCCTCTCCTCTGGCATCTTCTGAATATTTTTGCTCATAGTCCGAGGGATCGAGACCTTGGAGAGAATCGTTAGCTAGAAAGATGAATCCTCAAGGATCACAGCTACCTCTTGTCTGCGATTGAGCCTTGAGACCCATCCGACGACGACTGAATTTCCGACGCCTGGGTCTTGAATAATACGCCACATTCGGTACAGTGGATGTGGATGTGGCATTGCTAGCTGAAGAATCGGCGGCATCACTGTTTGAGTGTCCACTTAGACTCAGCCCTGGAGGGGAGTCGTTGGTGGTGGTGGTGGTGGTATCCATGAATAAGGCGAGAGCGGTGCCCCACGAACGAAAATAGGTATAAATATTTCTTCTGAAGAAACTTTCAAGTGTAAATTGGTCACGCTCACTCCCATCACGGGAAAGTTAACATCCGCACGAGCTAGTTGTGGCCATACCGTTCAATGGAGGATTCGATAATGTAAATATCTGCTCGTAGATCAACCGGATACCACAAAAAAAAACACAACGTACTTGAGGAACCTATTTGATTTATAGTGCATAGCGCAGGCTCGTTGGCGGACTCTGTAAGCTTAATGTATTTAGTACGGAGTGACGATGTCATGGTCTGCGAAGGCCTCCAAAAACCGAATACTAGCTCGAAGCGTTACGTACAGAACCAGACCGAACCGCATGAAGGAAGCCGACGAGATGGTATTCGTACCGGTGTTACTACCGAGCTACAATAAGGAATAGCCAGCCATAGCTCTGACATTTAAAAGGCCGTATGCTATGGCCACTAAGAATCATCCCGTATCACGGTGTTGGTATTGGTGTTGTTACCGGCACAAGGTCCCAATAAGGAGCGGCCGGGCCCACAGCCCTGACATGGCGAACCATGTGCTGTGGCCACGAAGGCTCATACTGTGATCGCATCGCTGAATAGGAGACGCTCTTCGTGGTGTGTATCTGAAGTGGCAGACAAGCTCGACGAGTAGGAACGGGCGGCACAGAACGTGTAGACAAGAATGCTCCTGGAATGCTCGAACACAAAACACCAAATCATGACCAGACTTCTTCGCCTACAACCGAATAAGAAGCAAGGAATGGAATGAAAGAACGCAACCAAGTCGAACCAACGAAACACAGGACATCATGGCCAAGCACAGTCGACCAGATAGTCAGAGACAACGGACTACTTGGAGTCATGCTCGGCCCATGAAACCACAAACTCCGAAACAAAGACCATGGTCAAGCACGACTAAGCAGGCAAGCAATTCGAGAAAGAGATTGCCTGAAGTAGTGCTCAAGTCCATGGTGATGGTTGGATTCAAGCGGCAGTTTTCAATTTGATGACCGCAAAAGGCAATTCAAATTCGGAGGCACTTATATACCCTACTTGGTGTAACTCAACGGAGTCTCGCAAGCTTTCTAGCTTGCATTGAGCCTTGCTGTCTCCCGCATCCTCAGGCTTGAGCTTTCTTGCGAAGGACGTCATCACCGGTCAATTGCCATAGAACAATTCACGAAGAGCATAATATTTAAACAAAATACGAATGCGAGTTAAATACGCCGCAACGGAACATCTGAGTGAAGGGAAGCCTTAGATACAACAACAGCGACATCATCACACCAGTCACGAATGGTGCCGTTTGCCTGGATACTACCTAGACGTCGGTCTGAGCTCGCCTTTCACCAAGGAAATGTGCCTGAAGATATCGACTTTTCTACTTGAACATGAGCAGCCTGATCCAATCTTTCTACCTCGTGAGCAAGCTTCCACACATTACGCATACACCGCCGTAGCCAGAAAACATCTGTCGGTTTGCCCAGGTCGAAATTGTACTTTTCGGGGAGTTCAGTGACCAAGTCCTGAAAAATAACAAAGGCGTTAGTTTTTATGACAGCTATGGGTAGGAATGAACAGACTTCGGTTTCTGACCTCGAACAACAGACAACGATTATTCGAAAGCCATCCACAAGAAGTCCTAGAATGATGGGAGGCAACGCCAACGCGTGGAGTAAACCCATTGCTAATTTCATCACCATTGACAACCAATCGACAAATGAACCAGGCGCGATTTCCGTGCTTGCGGGCCATAATTTTTCATGTATTCCACTAGGAGGATAGGAACCTCGGAATATACAGGATTCACTTAATTCGGCAAGGCGTTGACAAGTCTGTCGGTACGGACTTCGGAGTCTGAGCTTCACCAGCTCCACTATCATCAACGGCACCTCAGAAAGTATCGTCTTACCCGTAATGATAGAAGCATTCGTTTTCAACGATGAGCAGAGGAACACCCTTGAAGGAAAATACATATCTGATATGATGCTGTATGATTTCAATGAATCCCCCTCTGAATAATGAAAGACCCAAGTTGGTTTGAAGCTGAGAATTTCAGCGTGAGTTGTACGCAACATGGCACAGATAAACAGATAAACAGGGAACAGACTCGACTGAAATCTTTGGTGATGTCGAAGCTTGTCCTCCCAAACGGACTGAAATAAAGAGTCGTACAAGGTTGAGTGAGCGCCGGAAATTGCTGCTCGTAGCGAGTGTCGTGCATGTGCCCGAAACTTTGTGCCAAGCTAGATTGACGGCACGGGCACCATGAACCTCGTACTGAAACGAATCGTCGTACGTGGTCCATTGAAATCTTTTGAGCTTAGACTCAAAGGATCCGCGAATACGATTGAACGTGCTGCAGGAGATTTGCTTAGTAAAGGGAAGAAAGATGGCCTTTGAATGAGATGCTCGGAGGTTTCCACCTTGAGGAATATTAAACCGCCCGGCGAGAGCCAGAAACGGACGTAGTAGAGCGCACCTCACTCTCCAGCTATTACGGTGTCGGAATAATGAGCATGCCAAGTAACAAAGGTCGTACAGTCTTGCTCATCTCTTTCCTGTTCGTCATGTCAAAAGTGCCGCCGGTATCAGACTTTGCTTGTCATTTTTAAAATTCCGAACACCGTTTGCGGTCAATTGCCGGTGTTAGGATCGAATCCAACCACCAACGTTCAGTAACGATTTGACTTCGTTCTTTCTCATCTGACAACACCTAAAACAATAGCAGGAACTGGCTAGCATCAATACTCTGTGAAAGTGTGTAGCAGAGGTCATTGTGACTACGGCTGCTAGTGTCATAGCCAATTGCAATTGATAGCCAACGCTGGCAGCGATGACAATTATAAATGCACATATATCATCTTCAACCTACCATTTCCATCGAATTGAAAAGGGCTACTCTGACTATCCTCAAAATACCCTTTTTCTCGCACTTTGGCAGCCTGTCTCTGAGTATATGTAGTGAGGCTCCCTCCGAGTTATCCACCCTGAATGTGATCTCTTCCAAGACCGAGAACCGATGTAGTAGATGGTCAATGGTGGAAAAATCATGCGAGTTTGGGCGTTGCGGTGAATTTGGATGTGGCGACCACGGGGACTCGGATGAGATATCAAAGATCATTTTCTTCATAGACGCTGTCGGGAGCGATAGAAGGAGTTTTGGTAGCCTGACCAGCGAACGGTGAAATGTTTTTCGAGTCGTGTCACTGTAGGACCAAATTCCATACGTGATGTGGAGTGTTTCTAGACAAGCGCATCTGCTAAGAGTCTCGAACTCGTCAGAGAAAATGTCTTATAGAATCAAACATGAATACTACTAGGACGTGGATCGATTTGATGAAAGAGTTCGCACCTATTGCCTCTTCAGTCTCAAATCCCAATCTGATATACTTGAGTGTCGCACCAGGACCACGAAGATACGACGACAACGCGATTATCTCATCCCTATTCTTGTGCGAGAGGTATCCAAGCATCAAGGTTCGCAGATATGTGTGATCACTGACGCAGAGCCAATGGTACAGGGCACTGGTCGCCACTGAATAACAGCTACCCACTGGCAGACTATAGTCTTCACTTGAGATGACCTGTAGTGTCGCTGGAGGTGGAGATGGAGAGTCATCAAATGCCAAAGTCTCCGCATACCTATCTGCCGAGTTCTCCATCACACAATAGGAACAAAGGTCGGTGGACATGTCACGGAAATGGACCTCATAGTGAAGCCTTTCGAGTCTGGAGAAGAATGATAGCATATAGGGGAGGTCATTGAAGGTAGAGCAGACAGTTTGTTGGAGCACCATGTTTGTGATACGAGAAGTGAAGCTGGATGCGTCGAGGATGTAGCGTATCGAAGAGGTGGATATGGATAAAAGCTCAAGCACTGTTACGCTCGTGAAGCGGTTGAGGTACTTCCCGAGCGGCTGCAGCCAAGACGGAATGGGAATAGGATACCCATCTGGCATCAACCCACGGATATGAATGTTGCGTACGTGTTTGAATAGTGTGCAAAAAGAGCTGTCCAGAAGTTTGACCTTGTCTTCATATGATCCCTTGTTTCTGGCATATATCGGACGTACTATGCGGAAAGAGAGCCATTCGAAAAGATGGAATCTACTTGCAGGAATCCAGGCTCTGCAGACTAGACTGCATGCTTTGAGGGCTTCACTATCATGGTGCAAGAAGTCGATGAATCTATCGAACAACTCGGGAGGAAACCGCGGGCCTTTTATCTGTTAGCATTTCAAAGTGAGTATTCTGAGAAAGACAAGTTTACTCCCCACTGCGGCAACAGACTTACCTTGTTGATTTCGTTCCACAGATCGCTATTCTCGGCACGCAAGACTTCATTCTCCTTCTCCAGGTTTTGAATACGATTCTTGATGCGTTCGATTTCAATTGACTGCACCTCTTGTTGCCGCCTCAAGGATGATACGAGCGGCGCCAAGCTAGCCAGTGTAACTTGGGGTGCTGGCGCTCGTGAGTAAGAGTTTCCAGCTGTCGAATCAGCTACATAGCAACGATGATAGAAAGCGGATTACCATATGTTCTTCCTGACATCGTTAATCCACAGGTTACAAGGTATACGCAAAGTGCGTGTAAGAGCCTGAGAAAGCGTTAGTCAAGTAGTTGATGGAATCATCACGAGACCACGAGGCTTTGTTGAGAATCCCACGAATAATTTCATAACACTGGGACGTGATGTACACGACGGCTTGTCAGCTAAGGGCTTGAGGGAGAGGGAAGGGGAGCCAGGTGCATTTGTGACTTTCGCATGAGCTCAAGCAGCTAAGCTCCAGGGACACGCAGGTCCATCGTTCAAGTAGCACTTCATTATAACAAAAACGTCCTCTCGATACACCTTGATACAAACTTACAGTCCAAAAGATCATCATGATACGGTTACCGTGTCAGGCTCTACATCCTCCGATTCGATCGGACGGCTGCTCTACCCCCCGGTCAGTTACTCTTTCATTTAAGGGGAAAAGGAAAAAGTGCCCCGAACCTGGTCACCCGTGCTATCGCCGAAATTCTTGTTGAACCTGAGGGCAGTCAAGAGTGTTTCGCCATCCGATGCGTTCTCAGTAGGTAACTCTCGAAGCTCCTTGCGCGCGTTGAGCCTGATCACATATGCGGGTGAGACGCGCCAACTAAAGGGCGTTAACCGTGAACGGTACTTACATAGCTAGGAGGGAGTTTATGTAGACTGGTTCGAATTTAGTTACGGCGCCGCGTTAGGAAAATACGACTTACGCTTTGGCAGAATAAAGTTGAATCCAAGAAAAACAAGGGAATCCGGCAATGTAAGAAACTTGGCGTGGGGTTTACTGAAGACCGATGGCAAGGAACGAGGAACGCTCATACCGTAATGAGTGTAATCAACGAGCATGTGCTAGTTATCCCGCTCATCAGCTTGTGTATTCAGATACTTGAGACTGAAATGATGTACCTTGTAGCAAGTCCCGAAATCAAAACGAGTCGCATCAAGACCAACAGCGTCGTGGTCATGCTGGCAGATTAGAGCAATGGGGTTACATAACATCGTGCGAGGCTTACCTGGAATAGTGAGGCACAGCAGTTTTACTCACTTGAAGATAGTAGCACATCAGAGCGGATATGATGAAATCAACGGCGGTTGTTGCAGAAAAGGCCGCGATGATAGTTTTCTGTTTATATTCAATAAGGCCTATGATGTGTCCGACATTGAATATACGTACCGAGATGGACGAAATATCCGAAAACCCTGTTATCACGAATCTGTCAAGTCGCATCTAGATTGATTCTGTAGGAGAACGTGTTGATCCTCACACGTCGTAGCAAACACCTAGCAAACCATATCAGTGATACGACCACCGGTAACGAGCAAAGGCTAACACACGCACATATTCCTGCAGCTTAATTCAAATCCGGACGTTAACAGCGAGCGACAGGGGGTCAGAGGAAGAAGTTACCGTATCCCCCACACACGACAAGCACCTAAGAAGATGAGAACCCGTCAAATGAGACAAGCATAAGCTGTCATCGGACGGACATACCACAAAAAAAGGAACGACCCGATGGAAGTGGCGTCCCACTAAACTATGATGAGCCAAGGGAGAGATTAGTAGAGGACGATTACGCACATCTGCACAGGCGTACGGCATATATACTATGAACAGAGTTAGGTCTTGAGTCCAACTTATAGGATCGATACGCACGTTTGCACACCTACAACAGTCAAGGTCTGTTCTTTGATCGTTAGCGGAACAACATTAAGCAACATATTGCTTACATCGAACAACAGCTGCAGCTACAGCGGCTGGTTAGGAATCGAATTGCTAATTTGAAGCTCGAACAGCCGGGAAAATTTACCTTGAAGCTCCTATAAAGATTAAACTTCGCATCGAGTTTTTTAGTCCAACAGAAGCGCACACGTACCAGACGACCTCATTGAGAACCTCAAAATTACCAAAATTCTCTACCAGGTAGAAATACAGTGCATGCGTACTCAGCGCAACGTGTAGCGCATCGAGGATCCTACAGCATGCTCGTCAAAATTTCATCTGGCTCCGAGTCCGAAACGCCGTACCAGAGTAACGCCACCTGTACACGTGAGCATCTGTACAACGGCGACTACGCAGAACGACTCACGGAGTATCTGTACACCCACCAATCCTTCCTGAATCTTTGGTAGTATATCGCGGTTTGTAGTATGGTGATCCCAAAAAGACTAGTGAGATCATCGTTAGATCCATTCGGATCACAGTTTAACGGAGAAACTCACATAGCAGCTATCATGGCCCCGATATACACCGCTCCGAGCGTTTTCCCTAGAGCAGGGGACGCCATGGTCAACGCGGAAAGAGAGTGTCGTAATCGTTCAAGGACGTGGAGCGACCCTTATAGTGTTCTATTTTCGGTGAGAAGCTTCCGCTTGATACCCGTGTCTATCTATGAAAGAGAAGAGAATGAGAAATCAACTCTCTATGGCAGGTTCTATGCATGTTGGGAATGGAACAACCACGTACAAGCCGGAAAACAATCTTGTCGATCTCACAGAATATTCCAGAGCGTTATAGGTGTCGGAGGGATGTTGAACGGCGATACCGGTGCGTAGGTGAGGTTAAATGCAGCGAAAAGTCTTGATCAATTCACGGGCCGTGAGGCACGCCATCTGTATCACTCGATGCTTCACGTACTCAAGTGTTGATTGATGTTCTTGGCCGGGACGAAGTCGATGATCTTGCCTTTTTCCGGTGCCAAACCTGATCTTCGACGAAAACAGAGCGAAGTCGAATACCGATTACCAATTGTTCCTCCGTTTATTGGGGCTTGGGTCTATCAAATAAGATAAGATGGTGGTTGCTTGAAGTTTTGGGGCGAAGAGTTATTCGTCTGCGGCGATGGCGAACCAATTTCGATACGGGGCCACCGCTTTCGTGCTGCACATAGGATAGCACCACGAAGCGGCACGGCGAATGTCAAAAGGGCTATTGTTGAAGGCGTCATGTTTGAGTTCCGCCTTCTTATAGAAGCGGACAGCGGGAATTCTGAGAGACGTCCGGGTTTATCACGGAATGACAAGTTTTCATCGTGCTTTATTAGCGAAGTTGTAAGGCAGCGTAAGGCTTACTTCTTGCAAATGAAGGATCAATTTCGCGATGGTGTTTAAGACAGAAATATGATTGCAGGGACAACAGTGTCTACTTGACGGGCGTATACAGGCGTTTGACCGTTGCTCCTCCGCAACGGATCGAGATGTGGGGCACTAAAATGGTTTCAGGATCAAGGATGCATAGCGGCTGATGTAACTGACTGAGTCGTACTGACCACAGGTTGTCGCCATTCTATAGATGCCTGTGCCACCAATAGGCGCCAAGGCTTCCCCGGAGGTTGCAGCGTTGCGCATGCAGGTGGTTGCCACAGGAAAGGTGGCGGCAAGTAGATTCTTGTTACTCGCGCACTATATACCGAGAGAGGGCCCTTTTATAAGCAGGGGAAATGAGTACTGTCTCCGCATGTAGGAAGGAACCGCCAAAGCAGCGTGACGGTCCCGATTTTCTCTGCATAGGAAACCAGCGAAAAATAAGGCATGACGGAGCCACAATCAACAAACCCCTGGCCTCGAAAATGCTCATAATTCAGTGTTTCCAGCCAGGTTTTGAGGCCGCCACGCATGACATGAGGAAATCAGCCCACCGTGATACGTGACGATTTCCTCCCTACATGCGGAGACAGTAAGCGTTTCCAGGGTATGTGCGATCCGCGTCAGGGTAAGGAAGCTGGACAGAAAGCCCGGTTGATTGCGTTTGAGCAGGCAAAGAATGTCAAAGGATGCACGAAAGGCACTTTGACCTGCCCGATAAAACGGTCCCGCCTTGGCTCATAGAGCGTTGTTCCGAATAAGATATTGTCTGTGGCTTGATCCTAGGTCTAGGCCAAGAAATTTAGCACGGGCATCGATATTTCCGTCGTCTAGTGCCTGTTTACTGAGCGCTAAAAAATCCGGTTATCAGTCATACGTATAGATCGACAATACAGTAAAACAAGCACGTACCTGAACGTTGTTATATCATCAGACCCGGAGCTTTCAATGGTTTGTATAACAAAAAAACAAACGTTTGAGAGGATGAATGATCGGGCCGAGTTTCTGAGTTCTATTGTGGTGCGATGTGAACCTTATGTAATACTTGATCGAACTCCATTTTGAAGAGCCAGGAGGCGCGCCGACTGATCCGTAGGTGTGTTCTTGAATCTAGCACCTCTGCCGGGCGCTGACTTGTCGAGGCGATGTTCAGGCTGGCATGCTCGCAACAAAGGCAAAAGATAGCAGCAAGGCATTTTGCATAGCCGTTTCAAGAAAGTGAAATGCTACAGACGAGGAGCTGCACTGCCATGGTCAATTGATTGGGCCGTAGGTTTGGTCAGTCGCAGTGACGCTAGGCGCCTAGTAGGATGCAATGCCTGTTACTTCAAGTAAAGTGAGATGGAGGCCCAGCGTACCTATATCCCAGGAATACTCCAACATCGAGTCTCGTTGCATTCATCAATTTATCCGTGGTATGTTGCATCTCACTGCAGTCCAGATACTAGGATCCATCATGGACCTCGATTCTGCTGGCATTCATACTGTCATCCGAGAAGATTGAGACGCCGTTTCCCGGAGGAGGCGGTCCTCTGAAACCAGTCACCTGTATCCCCGGTGATGACGCATAGGCGACTTTCTATACACTTGCTTTGTCGTCGCCTGAACATAATTATGCCGTACTTCGCATTCCCTGGTTGAACGTAGGTGCTGCCAGTCTCCAAATATAAAGTTCGAGCAACCTGGCAATGACCAAGAACTGGCAGGCAAATCTTTAGGCAAAAGTAAAGAGAATGAATGGATTCAAGCTCCGACTTCCGAATTCGATTTGGTCAATCGGCTCTCGGTCCGGTTCCTATCTTTACCATGATGGCAAGTTTGAGCAGCGTACCACTTCCCGAGCTAGTGCGAACGGTGTTGCTGGAATCAGAGAACCCGACGTATGTTTTTCTTCGTATTCCAATGCCCCCCGAAATGGCTGGAGACAAACCGTCCAACGAGTGTTTTCTACAGCTTAAAATCCCAGTCGCCATCATCCACGCTTCCGCCCGCAGAGGGCGCAAGTGGTTGTTATATGTAGCCACTGCCATTGCGGGTACGCATGGCCACTTGCGTCAAGACGGGAAAGATCTCCAGTCGGAAGACATGCAAGGGCCGGTCGTTGAGAACGATATCTATGGATTTGTGTCGGAGGGTCAGCAGGGCTGATTTTGTGCCGTGGTTCTGCTAATGCGATCCCCACAGCTGCAATACGTATTGCTGATGCTCAGTGCGGGGATACAAGAACAACAAGCTATGCTGAAGGGAGCCGGCTGCACAACAAGGAAGCCATTCGTACCCGGGATGGCGGGAGATGTGTCGTCCTAGGGCCTGCGCTAATGGAGAATGAGTATGGTCACCGCAGCGATTGGCGTGTAGGTGCTAGCAAACACTGCCAAGCGGCGAATATCCTTCCGCATGCGAAAGGGAATGCAGTATGTGCGCTTATTTTTTCGGTGGACGGTGGCATTATACTTTTTTAGTACCTCGATGCGGTAGTTCAGGCCCGAGGACTCAGCGAGAACGTCCATTTTGATGGTGGTATAGACGATGAAAAAAACGCCTTGTACATGGATGGCAAAATTCATGAAGCTGGGCTGACGGATCAAACCTGTGCCTTTCTTTATGTGAGCTACCCTAGTTCAACCTGATGCCGCCCTTCTTTTGCTCATTCTCAATTTTGAGGTTCCAAATTCGTGCATGACAATGGAGGATGTCTTGTATCCAGAGGAGCATCCGCCACCGCCTCTTCCCGAGTCTTTGCAGCATACAACGGAGCATACCCATCTTCAGTTCCAGATGCTGGAGACATCTACTTACTTCGAATTGCTAGATTACATGTCGACAGGGCGATTGTGGAACAACAAATTCATTCGGATGCCCGATGACCGGTCCAGCTTCCCCCCTTTCTTCATCTGTCATTTCCATTACGGTTGTACTGCCCTTCACCTATGGCTGGACGAAGAAAGTCTGTCCACTCTCAACCGTTACAATCTCCAGCGCTATCCATCGCGCATCGAGGTTAGAATTTTTTGAGGATGATGAACCTGACTTTTCTGACGATTACGACTATATACCATCAAACCATGCTCAGAATCACCAGAGACCTGAACCGACGGCACCGTCTCCTGTTCAAGAATCGTGTGATGCCGCAGCATTTCTTGTCAGCTGGCTGTGGAGAGCCAACGGTGTAACTACGGAAGAGGATGGAGTGAATGATCCTCAGACAATCATTAACGAAGAATTCACATCAGATAAGCGTGAGTTCGTGGAGAAGTGGTGCCAGGAGACTGATCTTGGACGAGAGTGAAAAGAGGAATTCATTGTAGTGTCGCCTTCGCGATGGAGAGAGTACTTGTACGTAGGCTCGTTTTCAGAAGGCTCGTACAGTCCGTAAAACTGACAGGCACGTTCCCGGTTGGCATGGGTGTCGATGGAACTGGCAAAAGAGATCGAGTTATCATGCGGATTCCGATCAGTACGAACGATAGGGAGAGTTTAGTCATAGCGTGGACAGTTGCACCATCAGTGCTTGATTTATGCTTTCGGACAGTGAAAAAAATACAGGCATGCAGGACGATCTCTCGAGTATCATACCATATCAATCAATATGCGGAGGATGGCCGAGAGGGGAGAAAAATTCTTCGCTAGTTGAAAATTCCATTGTATCCAGCAATACAATTCAGCCTGGAAACTCCTGGAAATCTGGAATCTGGATCGTCTGGGGGTGCCAAGTAGCAGGAGAAACAAAACAGGATTCATCTGGTATTTTTGCCTCAGTTGCCACGGCTCCTCTTTCACGTCTCAGCATTCAAAACAACATCTCCTTGTTGCCTCTTTTTCGTGTGTCGTGTATTATCGTCCTTGCTCTTCCTCGACATCACAGCTCCCTCCTCAGCTTGCTGCACGGCTGGTTCCACACGGTTCTGCAACGCAGAATTTCCCGCACGCAAACTGATGACAGACTGCACGAGATGTGCGTTCTCCTGTTTCAGCAGGTCTGTCTCCTGCTACAGGGTAGTAATCCGGGACTGTAGTTGTCGAACAAAGTCCACAAACCCAGATCGCAGATGTTGTACCGGTTCGTCATCATTCTCCGCGACAGACTGCTCAGACACCTCGTCATCCTCAGATTCTGAATCAAACTCTGAGTGCTTGCGCTTTCCTAAACTATGAGCCTGGTCTATAACCCTTGCTTCTTCATTCTTTCGTACGATGGCCCGTGGACGTCCACGAACAGGTCTTGTTCCAATCCAGCAACGCATCCAAGCATTACAGTTTAAGTTTTTGGACACAATGCAAAGTTTGCATCGAAGACCTCGGATCTCCTTGCGCCCTCCTGGTTCATGTGCTGGCGAATCTATAGATTTGGCTTCGCAGCGAATGCCAGCCTGTTCGCATTTTCGGCACTGACTGCAGCTTTAATCGTAGAGGACACCAGGAAAACGGAGAACTCACCGGTTGATCGAACGCTGGCCCTTTTAAGGACCAGGTGCGCATACCCGGAGCATCCTGGGGTTTCGACTCTGACGTTTTCTCTACTTCCTGGAGCCACGGATAGGCTAGGTAAAGAAGATACTTGTACTCGTCGTATGGCATCGATAAAGCACTGAGATAGATAGATAGATAACCGGACAAGGTCCCAAAAGGGAACGCCGGGATTCTGTGCCGCCACTAAACGTGTCACAGACTACAACACTCCATGCCGCTGTGATACCCTCAGTTGCCAGCCAAGGACGTCTCATGGATTTAAAGTGTTATAGGGACAAGTGAAAAAAAAAACACAAAGAACCAGCGACGCATTCCGAAGTAACACGTCATAAGTGGATGTGGTCATGTAAGGTGAGACACTGTGAAACATACAGTCATACGCACGGACCACGAGCAACATAGAGGACCGAAAAACTGGCAGGGCGGGAACGAAACCAAACGCAAGCACCAAGGACGCGCAATGTTGCAGCACACAATTTCGAAGAACAGCGCGGCAGCAGGAACGGCAGGGCCTATGGAACGGAACCAACAAAACGCAAACACCAAGTCAAGCACGCCATTTGCAGCACGCCGCCATCCAAGAAAAAGTGTTGCAGCAGGAGCAGCAGAACCTGGGCCCATGGAAACAACAAAGCGCAGGCACCGAACAAGTGCAACAGTGCCGCACACCATTTCGAGAAACAGTGCGGCATCAGCAGCGGAGCTTGGGCCCATGAAACAACGACACACGGAAACGGGAACAATGCACACCCAAGAGCACAAGAAAGGGAAAGAGGAGCCCGAAGAACGGTGACTCGTGAGGATGATGGTGGTAAATGACGTCGTCGCTTTCCTTTCGAGGGTTCTCCAGCAGTGATCGGAGAACCGCGTCTGTGTAACTTGGCCATGACTCTGATTCCTCCTTTCTTCGATACCGCAACTTTGCTTTAGCACAAACCCAGAATTTCTGGTAATGGCGCTTTAGGACACAGCCGTAAATTTCACTATAAATTTCACCTCACGCTCCGATTTATCGGGGCCAGAAGTCTGGGACCAATATCTCTTTCGCTGAAGGTTTTGCTCCCGGATGTGTCTCTCACGGTTGGCCCCGGCTATTTTGCTGACATCGCGAACTTGGCTTTGGCCTGCCCTTTGAGGCCGGTGGTGGGGAAAATCCTTCGCCGACCATTGGTCTTTGAGCCTCAAACGACAGGCACGAGGTTTGCGGCAAGAATCAGGACGGGAACTCGAAGGATCCGCCACAGATGAACTATCGACGATGGAAGGTGTCAACGGCCAATTGTCCCGGACAGTGACTGAGGCGGTATTGCCTAGAAGATGGCGGCATGAAGCGGTATCTCGCAGAGAAAAAATTTGATTCCTACCCATAGTGATACACGGTATCTGGATGAGTCTTGGTTACAGATGGACGTTATGGAGCACTGTAGAAACCAAATTGAAGCCAACATAGGACTGTCTAACAGTGTCTTCCCACGCAAATGTCTTTTGGGATATGTCATGTCCATAACAAACGAGAACTTGAGAAGCGCAAATGACTAAACCCTTCAATTGAAGAAGACGCCACATAAGGGAACAATACACATACATTGGGAAAACACCGTGTCCGTCCCACAGGATATTTCTAGTATAGTGGCCATAATACGCAGAAATGAGACAGTAATAAGCATCAAAGAGACTCAATCCTTTGAGTACACATTGTTTTTGGCCTCTCACAATCCTATGGCGGTCCAAACGTGAAGACCTTTGTGGGAGATGTCAATGTTCCTGGCACACGAAGAAGATCATCAGCCACTAGAAACCTGATCATAGAAGGACGGCAACACACCTCAAACACGCGTGCACCGATACGCCACCTAGATATTCCAGTTTAGCCATAATATCATCCTTCCAATCACTAGACAGCGAGCCAAACAGACTAGTGGGGAACCTATCCTTTCCTATTCCGCCGGAAATGTCCCGAGGCTGAAGAATCCTCCGTAGTTGGCGCGTCGTCCTTAGGGCAGATAGCTCATATACTGAATCGAAGATGACGGTCGTCTGATCGATCCCCAAACCTCCCCCCGGTGAGTTCTGCATCAAGCTAGAAGGCCGAAAAAACAGGTAAGACGTAGTCGTCACCAATACATGCGATATAGTGGTCCCAACTTCGATGAGACCTCAGGCATAGGATGTTGGATGTTGGATGTGCGCGTCTCCTGATGACACTTGCGCCATGAGATCGATGATGACGGCGTCCCTTTCCGTTGAGAAGGAAGGTACGGACTGCTCGCAGGCGGTTGACGTAGTGCGCCGCCAGGGCGCCAGCCATTGGAAACAAGGTTGAGCAAAGATGCGGCTTGTACGCCTGCGGTGACGTCGCAAAGCATAATCTTGCCTGAAGGGCAAAGATAGGGCTAACAGCCATTCTGAAATATAAAATCACTCAGTCTGGTTGGCAACTAGAAGTATCCAATCACCTACCGTGGAGGAAATCTGCCGTTCCCAGCCTCTAAGCCGTTTGCTCGCGCTGCCATCGGTCCATTCTGGTATGATTGTTCCGCGTACAACAATTTCTTGACTATCCTTCGACCCATGCTGAAAATTCACTGCACTAGCCCCATTGAATGCCGCCACGTAAACAAGGATAAGTTCCCCGAATCCAGCGCGCGCTCGTCCTTTGCCGAATCGATACGTATGTTCTGTGTCTGTAGATGTCCACTGAGGTGGAAGTGCCGCGCCCGCGGTATAAGACGGATCCAATGGGATGCAGCCGGAAACTATGTAGCGTCCTACGAAATATGTATATTTCAACTGAAATAAATCATGTATTCACGAGGACATACCATTGAAGTGAGAATAGGGCCAGTCACAGCACTGCACCGCTCCTTCTATGCAAATCTTTTTCTCTGACCTGACAGCATGCCTTAGCTCGTTTTGCGCTTGAATCGCGTGAATATATGGGCCATATCTCTGTCCCACGATGTCGAAAAAGGCCCACGGAAACGAAAGACGCGTCGACTTACTAGGGACATGCATCTCCTGAAGGAAATCGACTCTTAAGAATATCATTTGTCCAGGTGACACGGTATGTGGTAGGCATCGAGTAGCATAGATACGATGACGAGGTAGGAGGCGGCTAGCTGGCGAGTGTCACATAGGGAATGGTCTGGGATTGCTAGAAGATGACGCAGCCGACGAGGCGATTATTATCGCAGTCGTTGTTGTTGCTGAAACAAGGAGAAAGTGGAAGGACGGCAGGAGAGCAGGAGACCGTCATGGTGTACCGTGTCCCAGTGTTCGGGACCCCGGACCGAATCCGAACACTGTCACTTGCGCTTTTTCCTCCTGCCGACCCTCTATCCTTTTCTTTATCTTCTTTTGAATTTCTCAACATATTGTTGACATCTGCTGGTAATTAAATTGCCATAGAACCTGTGTGCATCTTTTCCACCTAACGCGGTTGGCGATTCACTCAAATTTCACTGCCAGTGATATTTCCCCGTCATTTCAGCCTGATGGGATCCACTTTGGAGGATATCCTAGCCAGACACAACTGGATATCAACCTTCACTCATCCACCTGATATTGCATCCCTTTTGCGTACCAACGACGCGCCATCGCCTCTACAGTCCATTCAGCTGAAGACGTCTCTGGAGGGCTTGAAAGGGCCTCTCGCTGAGCTAGAGAGCGACCTTAATTTGCTCCGTAATGCTGTCGTATCACTGGAAACTCAGATGTCATGTCTCCAGTCACTGAAACATGACTATGAGACAGCATTCTCCCCAATACGTTGTATTCCCTTGGAGATCACGATGGAAATCATACGCCGCTCGTGGAAGGATAGCCTTTCAGGATTCCATGTCTTCAGAATCCCGGAGGGGCCATGGCATCTTGGTCAGGTGTGTAGCTCGTGGCGAAATGTTATCGAGAAACATTGCCCCGAGCTCTGGGCCACCATGGAGGTGGGATCATCATTCTCATTCCACGGTACTAAAGTGGCGAGGAAATCCGACAGGGTGGAAATACTCCGCACTGTCCTCGAACGCTCCCGTAACCATCCTCTCAATTTTCGTTTTGACTACTATTCGGCAGTGAAGGAGAGGGAACCTGATTACATGGAAAAGTGTTTCGATGTCATGGTCGCCCATTCCAAGCGATGGAGGGCGGTAGAAATGACAATCCTCCCATCCCTGCTTCCACGACTCTCTCTCATTCATGGAAAGATCGATTGGTTGGTGGACATGGACCTCTCTTGTTCTGGCGTCCCGCAATCCGGAAATATTGGTGCCTTCGAGGTCGCCCCCAGACTGGAGAAACTGCATTTATCTTATCTGCACCCTAAAGCTAGCACCCGTTTCCCAGTCACCAATCTCGTATCTTTTTCCGATGTAAGAGCATTTGCCGGAGACAAGCTGACGCCCGAATATCTTAACGTCGTCAAATTGGCACCGAAACTTCGTTCATTTTCATACAACGACCACAGCGACTACAGTATTCACAATCAAATGTCCACACCGCTTTCCTTTCCTCGTGTCATGTCTAGATCGCTCGTAGAACTTTCGACGTCTTCGCCAAACATGCTTCGCAGTATGGAGCTACCGTCGCTGGAAAAATTCACGCTAACAACCATGTGTGGCGCAGACGTAGGAGAAAAGGTGATAAAATGTCCCACGCGCGCACTGGGTGCACTGCACGAGATGCTTCTGCGGTCGCAATGTTCGCTAACGCAAATACACTTTATCGATCCTGTCTTGGACAATAATCTCGCGAACATCATCCGGCTCGTACCTAGTTTGCAAGAACTCGTCGTCGAATTTTATGAGTGGGTGGAAGATTATGACCCCATTATGCAGTCGCTTGTGACCCAATTGAGCGAGGTCAGCCTGGTGAATGGATCATTTCAACACTGCATGGTTCCTTCTCTGCAAAAGCATGGTGTTTATCTGCTCGATCTCTCTCAACCTCGCATCTATTTTATCAATTCCGCATTTGTCGACATGGTAGCTTCGCGGCTGCATCCACCGTCTGATACGCCACGTCTCACGAACCTCGAACTATGGATGGAGCAGGGACGACACGATCTTGATGAGGCGGCTAAGAATGCCTTGATGAGTCTGAGGGATGACGGACTTGAGCTTGATCTCAGCTCGGACTGTTTGGATGAGGATCCCACGTTTGAACTATACTATTGACCTTTATAATATCGGTTTTATAGTACAAGTGCGATTTTTATGTATTTGCACTCTCCGGTTTACTGAGGACTACTTTGATAGTTGCCACCAATGCGCACCTAGTATAGATATTGCTAAAAAGTCGGCTAACTTCAACCGTAGAGTTCTGTAGTTAACCCGGCAATCGATACGATGGCTAGAAACAAAGAAGGGCGGCAGGTGAGCAAGAGAACGTCACGGTGGCGAGAGCCTGCCAAACCATATGAACCCGGCTCTCCTTCAGCTCATTGCAACCAAGATCGAAAAGAAATTTATCACGGCGACGGCGACGGCGACTGTTTGGAACTTGAGCTCGTTGCTAACAATACACGACGACAAGTCACTACTTGCTGGAAGAAGGTCTTCACGTTGAACTTGAACTTTGCCATCTAGATGATTCCGAGTCCTCTGAATGAAGACTCCGCAATTCCAGCATTGCCCATGTTTGGAAGATTATAAATGTGCACTCACCTGCACTTGCTAGCTTTCTGCTCCTCAGACACGGGTGTGACTGCGATGAAACGTTATACCCGAAGGGAAGATAAAGAAAATTAAGCCATTGCATACACCAAAATAGACACAGATTACGGAACCTATACTCTAACATACCCTGTATCGTCCCCCTTCAAATTTACAAAAGCGCCATCTCTTCCGGAGCCTCTCTGAAAGTATACATCGAATCCACGAAATCATCCCAGCCCTTCTCAGTGAGAATCGGCGCCTTCACCCACTTGGCCACACCCATCCCATCAACCCACTCGTTCATATTTCCCACAGCATTCGTCATAGACGCGTTCTGCATAGCCGCGATCCTAGCCCGGGTGAGGAGACCAGACTCAAGGTACCAACCAACGTCCTTCTGAATGGCAAACACCTCGTAGATATCCGCCAGAACAGCAGGGATACCTTCGATTAAGGCACTTTCGTGCGCCATCCGGTGGCCGATGGCCTCGACGAGGTCTTTGGAGCGAGGAAGGATGTGATCTGCGTATTGCTTCGACCGAGGTCCATATTTCTGCACGAGAGCCCTGGCTTCTTCGAACACTCCCTTTTCGTCTGTTAAAAAGATTGGTTAGCCTGCTCTTAGGTGATAGCGTTGCAAGACTAGATTTGACTTACGCTGGGCGAGGAGACTGCTGGGGTACAGAGGAGACGGGACAGAGTATTTACCCTGAAGGAGCTCCGAAGCGAGACCTGTCAAATAGTCAGACACGGTCCGAAGCGGAAAAAGGGAACACTAACGAATGGCAAGAACAAGGACGTCGCCCTCAGCAATGACAATACCCCTCATCTCAGCCTAGACAGGATCAGATAAATACTAATACAATGAAATAGAGAATAATTAGAACTGACGAATTGAGTGACGATCTGGTTGTAGTCGAACAAGCCTTGAGCACCCAACCTCTCCGAAAGGTTGAAGTGAGCGGTCTGCGCATGCTCCATCACCACCGCCTTGTAGATGGTCGTAATCGCATGCCTCGCGTGACGGTCAGCAGCAGGATCCATAAAGTGCTTGATCGCATGCTTCGTCCACGCTTCAATGACATACGTCTGCGCGACCGCAGTGAAAATGGGGATCTGCTGGGTCCGGAAGCTGATGATGGGCTGCGCAGGAATGCCCACTTTACGACGGAGGGAGTACTTGTATGCAATGTGAGCCGCTATTTGGGTAGCCGGGAGGGCGAGCGAAGCCAAAGCAAGAGTCCCGACGGAGATACGCCAGATGGCGACGAGGAAGTCATCGTGCGTCGAGGGCTTGTCGCCAATGGGTCCGAGGAGGGACCACTCGGGAAGACGGACTTGAGTGAAGTGTGTGATGGCGTGGTTGACCGGGGTTGCACCATGTCGGGTAGGAATCAATCTGTGATTAATCGGCCATTAGTTATGGAGGACTTTCCTTTGGTAATAGACCTACTTGGCAGTGATACCCTTGCACATGTGAACACCGTCATTGAGCTGGACAACAAAAGGCCTGATACCGCGCTTCTCGCCATCGACGATGAGCTGGGACCAGACGACAGCATAGCAGGGTTTACCGAGAACCGGGACAGTCGCAGCCATATACTTAGAAGCAGCCCGGTTGGGAGAGTTGAGGATGAATGAGCTATCGGACTGGAGAGTAGCGGTGGTCTCGAGGTTGGTCGCATCTAAACCGTGGCCGGCCTCACTGATAAGGAATTGACCGCTAAGAGAACCGTTAGCATGCAAAGCAAGGAAACTCAGAGGAGCGACTAACATAGTCTTGCAATCCATCATATCCTTGCACAGAGCTTGCAACTCGGGACGATCAGCGGCGTACGTGCCAATGGTACCCACAGCGAGATTGAGATGGGTCGCCATGATGGTGGCGGAGGCACCATCGTGCCAGGCAATGGGGTCATTGTGGATCTTCCAAAACTTGGGGCTGAGGTTGACGATGTCCTCAGACGTGAGGCCCCAAGTCTTCCAGATAAGCTCCGCACGCTGGTACGCATTGTCGGAGAGCGCGAGGGCATTGGAGCGGGTGTTGGCGTTGGCACCGGCCGCTTTGAACACGTCGACGCTGAGAAGAGACTGAGAAGGCCAGCTGGGTGAGGAGGGCATTGGAAAACTCGGTTTCACCCAGTCGGTTGGACGAGCTCAGTTACTTGGAAAGGTTATATATTGTCCGTCCTGGAGTGTAGACCCACAGCCTGCCTCGTCCATGACATGCGGAATGATAGGACCTTGTCAATCCATGCTTTGCCCTAATCTTCAAAGCTGGAGCATCAGAAAGATTCGGAAAGGATTCGAGGCCATGACCCTCACGCGTCACTGCTATCCCCTAAAGTCACACAATTCTTAGAGAATCGCGCTGTTCTCTGTTTCGCCTTAGCCAATGTGGGATTTTGAAAGGCGTTTCACTGTTGGATTTCTAGGTTGTCATACATCCCCATGGGCTTGACTTGTGCAGCGGGTATTTTAAAAGGCTCCTATAGTGCGTCAATTTGACAGGTATGCTCTGGTTCGGTATGGATATTGATAAAGCTGGGAAGGGAGATTGGGTTGCCGCATGTATTCCGGGGGGTAGGAACGACAGGGAGAGTTGAGCCAGTGCTGTGGTAAGGCACTGAAGGAGTTGCGGACTTGATTGAGCGAAACACGGGGTCTTGAATTTAACCTGTAGATAGGATGGTGAGTAAAAAGCCCGCTAGATTATAGAGAAAGATGATAAACGGACTGAAGCTGCAGTATCTCCAGATTCACATCTTCATAATGCGTCTTCCGGTCAGTCACCCTGCCGAAACGCCTAGCTCGTTTTGCGGTCGTGTTAAATGAATATATGCGCCTTGGATCTGTTCACAATAATAATCAAAACAGGACAGCTTGGTACGGAAACAGGATAGATACCTCCTGAAGGGAGTCACCTCTTGGAGATATTGATCCCATTTAGCATACATGATGAGTTGCGCAGAGCGAAGTGTCAACGAAGGCAGTGGAAGCAGTCAGCTTGAATGACCCGTTCAAAATGTTTCGGGGTCGCTAGGAGGTGCTGCAATCGATGCGGCGATCAGTAGAAGAGGACCATATCCGTTACAGAAACAAGGAACGAACGAGGGAGCAGGCAGGAGAGCGGGCGAATGTCATGGTGAGAGGCTGAGCCGGTTTTCAAACTCCGGCTATCTCGGACGATAACGCCGAAGGCCGATGGATCAACAATGGCTGCGAATCAAGCAGGACGTTGGCAGGACGAGACTGTAATCTAGCAAACGGCTGGCTCTAGTATGATACTCCCGGAGACTTTGTGTAGTGCGATCCATCCAATTGTGAGTATGTGCATCCAGGGGACAAGAAAGGACGCCGAGCTCGAGCAAGCCCTACTACGACCGCCGACGCTTGCTCGTATATGTATAGGGCCCCCTCCAATACTCATACTGAGACCATACAAAAAAAGCCGATGACAATTCTGCAATGCTTTATAATTACATGCCGTGAATGTGAAGTAAGTAGCAGAAATACCGCGTAAAAACAGAGATATGTACCATTTCTTAGAAAAGGGCCCAGAAAATCAGAATCACTGTTGATGTGACACAAAAGAAGATAGATAGCATGATCTTGTGAACACGGTTCACACTCGCATCCAGGCCCTGGTATATACGAGAACGATGAACCCAGTCGCGATCCTTGTTACACCACAATACACCTGGATGATGCCGAGCAGCTTCCTGGCTCTTCTCCACAATGTCCGCGAGATCGTGCAGTGCCTCAACGAACTTCCTGTGTCTCCCAAAGGCCGTTGCAAGTCGTTCATCGCTGAAAAAATCATTCAGGCATACAACGAAGCCTTCAATGGCGTCGAGGTACTGCATAGTTTGGCGACAATAATAGCGCAGCGCAGATAGCGTCTGAGGTAGGTTGTCCAGAAGATTCACCAGCTTTGGCGACGGCGATGACCAAGGAGGCCATTTCAAGAAGCGTGACTCTTGGTCTTTTAACCTCCGTAGCTGAGCCGTCAGTGGAGCCTCGATCCTGACGATGGTTGCATCGAGGTACGGGAGAACTTCCCTTGCCCTTTGAGTATTCCATCGTACGGACTGATATCGATCACTTTAGAAATGCGTTTCCAGCGGAGGGCATAAATGGCGCGCAAAATATTTCACGACCGTTGTATCGTCCCAAGCATTGACAACTGGAGTAATGAAATCAAGAGCGGATTCATTGAGGGGCTCGAGGATCGCCAATGTGTTTTCTCGCGAATCGGGACTGTCAATGTTGTTGACTTGTGTGATGAAGTAGTTCATGATATTGAAGACGAATGCCTCCATGTCATGAAGGTGGCTGAGTGCATCATACATAGAAAGTGGCTCGCTTCCAGACGCACTCTTGGAGCGAAAACAAAATCGTTAATGACCATTTGATAGGGAGGTGTGACGACTCTCACCTCAGAATCATGATCTCTCCCGGAAGTGTTTCTGGGATACAATTGTAAAGTTGAATTGTCACTGGCGTTTTGATAGCAGAACTTTACCTACCTTCATTTGAAATGTTTCCGTAATGACCCCAAAGTTGGAACGGTGAACAAGGGCTACCAAGACGCAGTTTTATTAGTAGTCTACAGCAATTCTCAAAAGAAGTATATCGATCCCTAATCTGAAACCAAAAGTGAACCAGCAACGAGGGACTCGTGTGGCCATTTGAAGCCTGGCTCAATGCACCACTGTATCAACACTGCATTGAACGATTTGCGGCCTGGTTTGACTGAAATTTCCTGGAGGGGTAGAGAATCAAATCGAGGCAGTCCACGAGAAGTCATTGATTCGGAGGGCGAGCCAGAGTAAGGAACTTGAAGTCAGACGACGCGACAGACGTGAAGCCCATTTCAAGCTCCGCCAATCACGTTGCCGTGTTATGCCGGCTTGATGAATGATCCCGCCTTGCAGGACTTCGACGATTCAAAGTGGCTGCTCCGGTTCCTAGCGGAGAAAAGCTCTCTAACCTCAGCTTCAACTTTCAAGCACAGCCTGTACAGGTCCTCCGTTGACATGTACATTCCCGCGGGAATAAGACGCTGGTCCAGCCTTTCCTATTACGTTTTACATAACTTCGACACATCTGGAGACCCGAACAAAAAACCCTTTCTTTCCAACCTCTTTGTCTTGTACTCCTCCCAGCGACTTGGTTCATATTTTTTGTGCGTGAGTTCCTCGCTACCGAACCTTATATCAGGCAATAATTAAAATTTCCATAGACGTCCTGAGTGCTGGCGCTGAGTGCTTGTGTGCTTTCTTTGTCGCCTACAACCGCATACCGGGACTCATTGGTTGATTTTTCCCTAGTCATATCGGTCTCTAATGCAGCGTTCCCACCTTCCTCTGGATGAAATATTGGCCAAACATGATTGGATATCAGTCTTCGCTCATCCACCTGACGTCATCTCCCTTCTGCGCGACAACGTCGCGCCATCACCTCTGCAAACTACTCAGCTAAAGGCGTCTCTGGAGGGCCTGAAAAGCCCACTTTTCGAGATAGATAGCGACCTTGATTTTCTTCGTGATGCTGTGAGGTTGCTGGAAGTTCGCAGGTCGCGTCTCCAGTCAATCAAAAACGACTATGAGACAACACTGTCTCCAATACGTCGTATTCCCTCGGAGATCACGATGGAGATTTTACGTCGTTCGTGGAAAGATAGCGAATACAGAGATATATTATCGGGGAGACGTCTTGCCGGATTCAATGTCTTCACAGTCCAAAAGGGGCCATGGCATCTTGGCCAAGTGTGCAGCTCGTGGAGAAATGTTATCAAAACACTTTGTCCGGAGCTATGGGCCTCCATGACCATAGAGATTCCGTTCTCCTACAAGCCTAAGGTGCCTCTGAAGGCCGACGCAGTGGAAATGCTCCGCGTCGTCCTTGAACGCTCCTGTAATCATCCTCTCGATTTTCATTTTACGTGCTTCGGCCCGGACCCCCACTCGGTGGTGGAGGAAGGAGCATCCCGAACAATGAGGCAATGCTTCGATATCATGATCGCTCATTCGAGGCGGTGGAGAGCCGTCGGGATGTCCATCCATCCATCCTATCTCCCTCGACTCTCTCTCGTCCGTGGAAAGATCGATTTACTTCGAGACATGTACATCAATTGTATTCATGACCCACCGTCCGGAGACATTCGCGCCTTTGAGATTGCTCCCAGACTCGAAAATTTGCATCTGAAAGGCATGCACGAAGAGGCCAACATACTTTTCCCTGCATCCAATCTTGTATCTTTCTCGGATGCAAGACCATTTGCCGGAGATTGGCTGACCCTCAAATATCTCGCCATCGTGGAATCAGCTCCAAAACTCCTTTCATTTTCGTACAACGATTATGGTGTCCAAAACTTGAACATCCATCCTGTTCCCGACCCTCCGAGTCCTGTTATGGCTTCATCCGTCGAAAAACTTTCGGCGTCTTCGCCAAGTTTTCTGCGCAGCCTGGTATTACCGTCGCTAAAGGAAGTCACGCTAACAACCATGTACGAGTTTAACACGGAAGAAGAAGTAATAGCATGCCCTGTCGGTGCGCTGGGCGCACTTCACCAGATGCTGCTGCAGTCACAATGTTCCCTAACACGATTGTGCCTCATCGATGCGGACCTCGACGACAACCTTGCGAACGTCATACGACTCATGCCTAGATTGCAGGAATTCGCCATTGAATTCTACGAATGGGTGCCAGAAATCGCAGACAATTACGGCGCTATCATGCAGTCTCTTGTAACACAATTGAGCGAGGTCAGCGTGGTAGATGGGTCTCTCCAACACTCCATGGTCCCGTTTCTGCAAAAACTTACTGTAAACATGCATACCATTCGCTACGCTCACGTCTCTTTCATCAATTCTGCATTTGTCGACATGGTAGCTTCGCGAGTGCGTCGACCGCACGATATACCACATCTCACAAGGCTCTACCTATGGGTGATGGGGCGAGGATGGAGCTACGCTCTCGATGAGGAGACCAAGAAAACCTTGAAAAGTTTGCAAGACGAGGGACTTATGCTTGACTTTTGTCTGGATGATGGAGATCCAGCATCCGAGTCAGGCTCCGACTCGGATGAGCTTTGAAATGGTGAGATCGCATTCATCCTTAGAGCCTCTACGAGTCCAAGTCTTATAGCACTTAGTTTTGACTTAGTTCATATTTTCACCAGTGCAAAATTCCTGATTATTGAAGTAGTGTCGACTCGTTCGACTGTGGTGTTAGGCTCAAAGTAGTACACTGGTCGGAACGACGCGTAGGTCACTGTAGTTTTTTTATACTCTCACTGACTGTTACATTCCCTGAATCTTTCATAAACCTTTCCTTTGCATTTACACAAAAAGCTCTTCCCTGGAGCTTCGACATGGTGACATATAGTCCACAATGAACACATTGAAACCACGAACTCATTTTCACGGGGTCGCTCGGCAATTACATCTTTAGAGCTCCGCTTCTCCGAGATAGCCGGGATTTTCACTATGCTCTGCTCATCGACATCAACTTGCACGTTGCTATTTGTCCTTGACTCGCTCGTTCCTACCAGCCCTGTGCAATGACCGGTCCTAGCATATTACGACCGTCAAGTAGTCACGGCCCGCGTCCATGAAGGGAGGACCCAAACATCTGGATCTACCTACCGTTTACAGGATTGGACTTTTCGCCTTCAAGCTACCTGACCTGACTGACGAGGAGCACCGGAATGTGCCACAGTCCGTAGCGTTATAGTCCAGCAGGTCGTGCACAAAAACTGTTGGGCTTTCATACTATCTCCGCAGCTTCAACGAAGCAGCCGAACTCTCTCTGGCACCGGGCGACGGTTCTTCGTGAGTGACAACACTACACAATTCTCAAGACGACCGTACCTGTACCAGTAGTGAATCACTAGCACCAATGATTTTGCGCGATACTCAAACACATTCTTAATAACAGCGGTTTTTTCCCTTTCGCTGTTTTTCTCGCTGTTTTCCCGCCTCCTTCTGCTTCGGACTGGGCGAATGTGGCTGGTGCAATGTGAGGGCTAGCAGGTCCATCGATATCTTGACGGGCTATTTTGCGTTAGCGCTATAAGCCTGGAACGTGTTGTTTCCCGAATTTTCTCATTATCACACGGTCCCTTCTTCATGGGTGAAGAGATAGGCACTGTAGTATCGGTACTGGATACGGTGCAATGCACTACCAGTGAGTAGCCCCCGAGTCTCAGTCTGCAGCTATGGATTGAATGGGAAGAAAGAGATATGGTGCGTTTACTCAACTTTCATACATACACTACAGTACATATTAACTAAGAATCTTCAAATCAGCCGGTCTTAACAAAGTCTTCCTTCGACACCTTCCTCCACACATGTCCCGTCCAAAGAGCATTAGCGCTTCCGGCGCTCTCAGCACCATCCTTCTTCAAAACATGATCCCAGCCTGAGCTCCCATAACCTTGCTCGAACATCTTCTGCACCATTGTGCAGAACTGTATGAACTGTTCGCTGTCAGAAGGAACAGTCTCCACTCTAACTACTGGCAACCCAACCCTCACTGCTATCTCTCCGTACGAAATCCTCTCGCCTTCAATGCGGAAGATCCGATCGTTCAGCTCGGAAGGCGGAAGGGTTACAAGCACGTGTGCGACAAAACCTACTCTGATTGAGCGACACTTTTGGATTTGGAACACATCACATACCTCCCACATCCTCATCAGCAGTGAACGACCCCGGTGTGTTGCCTGTACCGACTACAAGGTTGATCTTACCCGTGGATGGGTACCCCAAGGCAATAGGTATCCAACTGAAGAATTGCCCAGTCTGTACATGAATGCCTAGTCAACAAACTCTTTCCTCGAAACGATGGTACTCACGAAGAATCTCGCAGAGGGCAATCCGATCTCTTTCATATGCTCTGTTGGCGGTATCAGATAATGCCCGAGAATAAGCGGATCTACAACTCACTAGCGACATCATCCTTAGCCTTGAAAAAACCCGTCGGGGCACCCAGAGTAGGCGCGCCAAACTCTGACGGCACGAACAGCTTGACGCCCGCCGCATGCGCAGCATCCACTAGTGCTGTCTCCTCTGTGCAGGTCCCCTCCTCCGTCTGCCAGTTCGCAGCTGAGATGAAGACCTCGATGTGGTGGGCCCGAAGGATGGCGGCGACCACTTGGACGTTCTTGTAGTCTTCCACTTTAGCGATCTTCACTTTGGGGGATGATAGTATGGTATCCGCGGATGAGGAGGACGTACGGGTGATCACTAGGATATCGGAGGTGGTGGTCTGTTCGTGTAGGGCGGCAAAGATGTGTTTTCCGATGCGCCCTGCTGCGCCGACGATTGCGAAGGATTTGTAGGGTGGAGACGACATGGTGTGTTATGAACTCTAGTTTCAATATGTACCAGTCGTCAGTTGTTTTCTGTTATTTTATACCTGTCTATTACAAATGGACTCAGTGTAAGCAAGCAAGACCGGGCGGAATCGCAAGTAACTTAGTAAGAGCTCCCCAGCTTGGACCAACCCGAAACTTCGTATCAAGTACAAGAAAGGAATAACGCGATGGCGGCTTGGGACGCGTAGTACCTGGCCGACCCAGAAGCGCGGGCCGAGGATGCGTAAGCCCTGAAACGAACCTAAAAATAGGATATAGCTACGAGATATAAGTCGGAGAATCCTGGAAAACACACAAGTAGACTCAAGGAAACCCAAAAAAATCATATCGGGTCGATTTTCAAAGGCCTGCTTGACCGACCGACTGGCGTGGGAAAATATAATTACTTGCATTTGGGGACTACACAGCCACCGGCAATCTCTCAGTTCCCGGACCTGCATACAACTTCGAACTTGCCCCAGTGCTGTCGACGACTCCCCTGAGCCTAAGATGAGCCCCATATGGTCCTAGAGAAATACCTTTATACCAACAATTGGCTTGCATTACTCCTCCATACCGGGGGGGGGAGGGCAAAAAAAATTACGGCCTCTTGAACCCGACCCGATGTGACGTCCTGGGATGTAACCCTTGTTTTTGTCATCAACACACCACCCAAGGTTAGTATGTACACCCCAAAGACGACAGCAATACCACTAATATGTATATTAGCAAATGAGCTCTATTCGTGACCTTTCGCTGAGAGAAAATCCGTCCGGCTTGTTAGCAACAAGACTTTGACCTGCATTAGGATATCCAATGCGTATGATAGGTAGGTATGTTGGAACTCCGTGTTAATTGACGTCGCTAACTTTCTTTATGAATCCAAAGATCAGAAATCTGATGGCGCCTAAGCGAGGACACTAACGGATGTTCTTGCACAGCCCGCTTTCCGTACCCCATACCCTCCGAGGCACTTACTACGGGAACCCCTCCGGGGTCCATGCAGCGGAGAAATTTCGAATTTCCACGTGCCAAATTTTTTGTCGGCTGGGGTTGATATTGATCAACCCGCCCAGGGCTGCCCTTGTATTGGATTAACGCTGTGGTCTGGATTTTCGTGCAGATCCCACTTGATTCTCTGGTCGTGGTCTAGCTCGCACGCGTTGTAAAGAAGCAATAACGTCTGCCAATGCCAAGCATATGTATATTTGAAGCAGCCGATGCAGCAATCAAGCCGCCAACTTTACCTGTGGTACACCTTCTGCTCGTTCAGTTTTCCTCTTTTGCCAGGAGTCACGCCCGACCTAACCGTCGCTACTGTTCATCTGGCGACTTGAACTTCCTCAATCCGCTGCCATGTCATAGTGATGGCGCCTCGGTTGGGGATAAAGGCCTGCGGTACGTGGGGTATTACCCTTGCCTCCAAGGCGCCGCCAAAGCGATCCATTACGGAAGAAACACTCATCGTAAGATGTTCTGGATCTTATGTTGCAACTCTGCGCCCCGGGACTGACGGTATATAACCTGTCTACAATTGACGGTAAAGAACCAAGCTCCCTCAGCCGACTGAGTTCCTCCAAGTCTTCCAACGACCATCTAAACGATAATGTCTTCCGCACACAACTGGCCCTCGCAGCCTCTCCTCGGCGTCGACGTGTTCAAAGCGGCCGGTGCCAACGCCAACACCCGCTCCAACGCCCTCGCGCTCTCCGACAATGCGTACCAGCGCGCGGAGCTTATCTGGAAGACTTGGGGCCTCACCTTTGAGGACATCGTCAACCTCAGCCCCAAGTTCTGGAAGATCCACAATGACCCCATCGCCTGGCACGATGGTTCCTCCATCACTATCATGACGATCCATCTCAATCTCGCTGTGGGTACCATTGGCACGTACGCTGCCGATCGTCCCGAGTTACAGGCTCTATGCAAGGATATGATGGATTGCAAGACTATGTTCGTCGTTCTTCTCTGTTCCCTTGCTTCGCATATTTATTGCGCTTCTTTCAGTGGTCAATTCCTTCTCACTGAAGCCGGCCACGGTTTAGATGCGACTAACCTTGAGACCACCGCTACTCTCCAATCCGATGGCTCGTTCATCCTCAACTCTCCCAACCGGGCTTCTTCCAAGTATATGCCTCCGACTGTCCCTGTTCTCGGTAAACCCTGCTATGCTGTCGTCTGGTCCCAGCTCGTCGTCGATGGCGAGAAGCGCGGTATCAGGCCTTTTGTTGTCCAGCTCAATGACGGTGTTCACATGTGCAAGGGTGTTACTGCCAAGTGGGTCTATTACAAACGGACAGTTCTCCGTAGCTAATGACCGAAATTAATCACAGATTGATTCCTACCCGACATGGCGCAACCCCGGTCAACCACGCCATTACGCACTTCACTCAGGTCCGTCTCCCTGAGTGGTCCCTCCTCGGACCCATTGGCGACAAGCCCTCGACGCACGATGACTTCCTCGTCGCCATCTGGCGTATCTCCGTCGGGACTCTTGCTTTGGCTTCGCTCGCCCTCCCGGCTACCCAAATAGCGGCTCACATTGCATACAAGTACTCCCTCCGTCGTAAAGTGGGCATTCCTGCGCAGCCCATCATCAGCTTCCGGACCCAGCAGATCCCCATTTTCACTGCGGTCGCGCAGACGTATGTCATTGAAGCGTGGACGAAGCATGCGATCAAGCACTTCATGGATCCTGCTGCTGACCGTCACGCGAGGCATGCGATTACGACCATCTACAAGGCGGTGGTGATGGAGCATGCGCAGACCGCTCACTTCAACCTTTCGGAGAGGTTGGGTGCTCAAGGCTTGTTCGACTACAACCAGATCGTCACTCAATTCGTCAGTTCTAATTATTCTCTATTTCATTGTATCAGTATTTATCTGATCCTGTCTAGGCTGAGATGAGGGGTATTGTCATTGCTGAGGGCGACGTCCTTGTTCTTGCCATTCGTTAGTGTTCCCTTTTTCCGCTTCGGACCGTGTCTGACTATTTGACAGGTCTCGCTTCGGAGCTCCTTCAGGGCAAATACTCTGTCCCGTCTCCTCTGTACCCCAGCAGTCTCCTCGCCCAGCGTAAGTCAAATCTAGTCTTGCAGCGCTATCACCTAAGAGCAGGCTAACCAATTTAACCGCCAGACGAAAAGGGAGTGTTCGAAGAAGCCCGAGCTCTCGCGAAGAAATACGGACCTCGGTCGAAGCAATACGCAGACTACATCCTTCCTCGCTCCAAAGACCTCATCGAGGCCATCGGCTACCGGATGGCGCACGAAAGTGCCTTGGTCGAAGGTATCCCTGCTGTTCTGGCTGATATCTACGAGGTGTTTGCCATTCAGAAGGATGTCGGTTGGTACCTCGAATCTGGTCTCCTCACCCGGGCTAGGATCGCGGATATGCAGAACGCGTCGATGACGAATGCTGTGGGAAATATGAACGAGTGGGTTGATGGGATGGGTGTGGCCAAGTGGGTGAAGGCGCCGATTCTCACTGAGAAGGGCTGGGATGATTTCGTGGATTCGATGTATACTTTCAGAGAGGCTCCGGAAGAGATGGCGCTTTTGTAAAATTGAAGGGGGACGATGCAGGGTATGTTAGAGTATAGATTTCCGTAATCTGTGTCTATTTTGGTGTATACAATGGCTTAATTTTCTTTATCTTCCCTTCGGGTATAACATTAACATTCCATCCGCAGTCACAGACTTGTCTGAGGAGCAGAAAACTAGCGAGTGCAGGTGAGCGCACATTTATGATCTGCCAAACATGGGCAATGCTGGAATTGCGGAGTCTTCATTCAGAGGACTCGGAATCATCTAGGTGGCAAAGGTCAAGTTCAACGTGAAGACCTTCTTCTTCCAGCATCTGGAAAGGATCTTTTTCCTCGTCTAGATCACAGACCCACCCCTCGCCTGTTACCGTTAAAGAAAGTTCCCTTAGACCTGGCGCGTCCTCCTCAGGCATTCGTGCTGCAATCATCTCGACAAAATCCCAGTCGAGGAAAGAAACTGTAGTGGAGTCTACTCCATTCAGAACGATCTTAAGCCGTTGGAGAGAAGGGACCAAACGGTGTTGGTGAGATCCTTCCACAGCACTTAGCTCCCTCATCTCAGCTATCAGAGATAGCATTACAGGGTCACACTGCACCATCCACTCATCACATCGAAGATAAAGTTCTTCTAGTTGAAGCGTGACTCGCAAGACCGCCAGAAGGCCCGCATCTAAGCGTGCATTTTGGAGAGATAATCGTGTTAACGAACACTGCGAATGAAGAACCATCTCGTGAAGGACCTGGAGCACACCTCTGCCAGTAGCCGGGCCCAAGGGTACGGCGAACTTGAATTCTCTCAACGCCGGGAGCTTCATGCTACGCATAAAGTTTAACGAAGATGTGGAAAGCTCCTCCAGGGTTGGGCTAGTAACTCGGCCAAGGTAGAGTGGAACTGGGTCCGCTATTCGGATGGGGTGTTCGTTGATGTACGAAAAGGAGCGGAGCTTTGAAGCCGCTTTGACAATGTCAATGTATTTGGGGAACAATCTGTCTCCAGGGAATTCTCTCTCGTCTGAGAAGGAAATGAGATTCGTGGTTGGGAAATGGATGTTGGCATCTGGGTGCATGCCGTGCAGATGTAGAATCTCTAGTTTTGGGGCAATCTCAAACGCACGAACATCTCCAGATGGCGGGTTGCCAAAATAGTACAGGTATACCTCCCTAAGCCAATCAATCCTTCCATGTATGAGGGAGAGTCGCGGAATTTGCAATAGAGGGACCGTGATTTCTACCACTCTCCATCGTTCCGAGAAGGCAACCATGGCATCGAAACACTGTTCCATCAGATGATCCTTGGCTGGATGTACATGTGTGAACCGGTCGCGGAATATGAAATCGAGAGAATGATTCCGACTGCGCTCAAGGACGCGACAGAGTCTTTCTAACTCTTTATTCGCCGAACCATTGAATCGGTGTGGAGGTTCAATTATCAGTGTCGCCCATAGTTCTGGGCAAAGTGTTTCAATAACGCCCCGCCACAAGCTGCACACATGGCCAAGAATCCAAGGTCTATGCCGCGGATTAGAAACGCCCAACACGCGTCCGTTCATGCCCAGGGCACCCGTTGGCCACGAGTGGCGTAGAATCTCCGCCAGAACCTCCATAGGAACGTGCCGTATTGGAGATAATGCTGTCTCGTAGTCAAGTTTGATTGACTAGAGACGCGACATCCGAGTCTCCAGTGACGCAACGGCGTTACAGAGCAAATCAAGGTCGCTTTGCACTTCAGCGAGAGGTTCCTTTAGGCTGTCCAGGGATGCTTTCAGTTGAGTGGACTGTAGAGGTGATGGCGCATCGTTGGTGCGCAATAGTGAGGCGACACTAGGGGGATGAATGAAAGTCAAAATCCAGTCATGCCTGGCCAGTATCTCATCAAGAGGAAGGCGGGAAAGGAGCATTGTAGCCTGATACGTCCATGAAACAATTTATTTGTCAATAATTACTACGGGTCACAAAGAAGACAACATACTTGATGCAAATGAAGTTTGCGCAGTTGAATTGTCAGCAGGTATGCTAATGGCGCGATGTAAAGCAATTAAAGCTCTCAGTGAAACGACCAAAAGGTCAGCTAGTGGGTAGGGGGAGTATCCAGGACAAGAAGCAGGAAGGAGAAAGGCTCTATCACATTTATCAGTGGCTACGCCTACGCGTATCGGACCGGATGGACCGGATAACATACTAGCACTACGGGCCGGTGGGTACTTATTTACAGCTGGAGACAATAAAATGTAGATTTCTACTGGACGTGTCACCGACGAAAATCCAGAGTCGAAGGATAATATAGTTGCGGAGGTGCGCTCCTCCTAATTTAAATAAGGTACGAAGTACGTATTCATCTCGGATAATTGAAAATTCTGTTATTTTTCCATTGTTCGAATTCCAAGAGAGAAAGAGATGCGGCTCAAGATTTAAGAAGAGCATGTGGGTTAGCTGGGGGTTTGCCCCATTACAAATCACCGCTGGGTAGGCATGCTCGCTATTAAGGGTGCTAATGATATTGGCAAAGTCTGGAGCATTGGGCCAACATTTTGCTGAATTACGGTTTTGCGGCTCCATGTGGGATCAGAAACACGGTGGTATCGCTTGACGAACTCGAAGTAGTGACTTGTCGTCGTGTATTGTTGGTCACAAGCTAAGTTCCAGATAGTTACCGTCGTCATGATAAATTTCTTTTCGATGTTGGGAAGAGAGAGAGCCGGAGTTCCGAGTCCTGTGTATACAAGATTCGGTCTATGCTAACCTGAGCATCTCGGTGGCGGTGCATGATTGCGATAGTCCGATAATTTGCCGTGCCGTACATGTCGTGTTCTATCATTCTTGACGCCTTCCCGTCACCCTTCAGTGTGCACGGCACACTGACTTGGTCTCGTTCCTTACTATCCAGTGACGCGCTGAAAAGCACCACTACGTTTTCGATGACACTGAGAGTACTTATTTCCACTGCATTCATCCGATAATAACGGAACGGGAAATATCAAAGTACTCGTACTCAAGCTGACCATCATGTCGTACACTCTTCTTTGTCGAGAAGATCAGTCGACACCTATCGGACCTTTCGGATGTCCTTATTTATAGATAAGCAATTTCCATTGAATGGCGCAATCGTTACCATATTTCAGATTTTTACTCCATTGCGCACCTCAGTCTTTTACACCCATTCAAGTGAAGACTGAGGTACGCTTTTCATTACTATTACTTATTGGTACAATACTCATGACTATGTAGACCGTTGTTCATTGTCAGGTACTATAAATAAAGTCTTTTACACCCATTCGAGTGAAGACTGAGACCGTTGTTCATTGTCAGGTTATGTGGCCCCGCTGTGCTTAACCTCATTGATTCCGATCTCGACAACGGCACTCGAACTTACCAGACTCAAGAAACTCATTATCGAACCAAAGAGCGAAAGATTGGGACCATAGACTTTGGCCCTTGTACCACGTCGCCTAGAAACCGAAAACTAAACCCCTATAAAATTTTTCGTTGAAATATGTCGATGACGACGACGGCTCAAGTCCTACCCTTCAAGCTCGAGGCTGATGAAAAATTCAACGGTGAAAATTGGGCTGCATGGGAGATGATGATGATTGCTGAAGGTGGTCCATGCGGTCTCGTAAATTACTGGGAAAATAAGGTCTCACCCCGGGCTCCAAATCTCCTCCCTTTGCCGGCAACGGGATTAACCAGTCTCACCCCTTTGGACCACGAATACGCCCAGCGTGAGAGTGCGGCACTCTCTTCTATTATTCGGAACATCATGGACCCCTTTGGCTTTGGCCTTGATCCACGAGGCAAAGCCTATGAGGCATGGGACAAGCTACAGAAGGAGTATGGGGCTCATTCTGATCTCATTCGAAAGAGAAGGGAGGACGTACTGAGGGCGGCGAGGTTCCAGGATGGAGAGAAGGTCACTGGCAATGGCGGGCACGTTGAGAAGATGAGACGGTTGTTAAAGGAGGCGAACGATGCTGGAGCCAAGATCAACAGCGACAATTTCGCAACGATTTTAATCGATTCATTCCCAGAGTCATGGGACCCTGTCGTCAGCACGCTACACGGTGAAAAGGACGTTGTCAAAATAGTGGCTCGACTCTCCGCACATGGTGACAGAGTTGCTGGCCGTGGTGGATGTCCTACGAACTCAACATCCACGGACCTGTCAAATCAAGCTTTGCATGCTTCTATTGCAGCGTTAACGCAGCAGATCCAGAGCATGAACACGACAACTCGCCGTGACCCGAGGCCATCTAATGGGAGATCCCATGAGGCAAATGAAAGTTGCAAGGGTATCGGCCACACTATTGAGGAGTGCTGGAAGGTTGGGGGAGGAAAACAGGGCCAGTACCCGCTGTGGTGGAAAGGGAAACGAGACGCACCCTTACCATCATCCTCAGCCAATTTGGCACAGTCAACAGTCAGCGTGGATCCTGTTACCGGTGTCTCAACATCTGTATTTGCCCTACATGCGAGTGGTGGTACAGGCAACAACATGGAGAAAGACGGCAGAGTCCAAACACTGATAGCTAAAGGAACGGGAGGGTTAGATTCTTCCAAGTTATTTAGTGATTCGGGTGCAACTACGCACTTCATCAAACAGAGAGTTGCTTTCTCCAACTATATCCCGCTCACGGATTATGCTGGTGGTTCTTCGAAAGCCGGAGTGAACTTGAATATCGCTGGAATCGGGACTGTCGCTTTCGAGACAGATAAGAGGAACATAATCATGCTGGAGAAAGCTCTCCATTGCCCAGATATTTCAGCAAACCTGATCTCTGTATCACGCCTGGATAAAGACGGTTGGAGTGTAACATATGGGAAGGGAAGAGTTAGCTTCACGGCGCCGGATGGGGAAGAAAATTTTACTGGGGAGTTAAGTGGGGATTTATATGCCATCAATGGGATATTACTCCATGCAGAGAAGCATCAAGCCCTTGCTGCGAGATCCATGGACGTTGCTGTGCCAATGGAAATCTGGCACATGCGTTTCGTACACCATGGAATTGACAGGATCAAAACCTTGGTGCATGGAAATCTCGTCGATGGACTTAACGTCAAAGCTGGACCCAACTTACCAGGGAAATGTGAACCTTGCATCTTGGGGAACCAGAAGAGGAGGCCGTTTGACGCTGTAGTGAAACCAGAGACAGAGCTATTAGCACTCGTTGCGCTGGATATTTGGGGTCCTGCACGTGTTAAGTCAATTGGTGGCGCACGATATGCGATGGAGTTCACAGATGATGCCTCATCATGTCGTCAGGCTTATTTCTTGCCCGATAGAAATGCTGTAACAACGCTGTCAGCACTTGACTCATTTACGACGATGGCCGAGCGTCAAACAGGGAAAAAGTTAAAGAAAATTCGTTGTGACAACGAGTTCGACTGCAAATTGTGGCGTGACTGGGCAGAAAAGCGGGGAATTATCCTGTTATTCACGGCTCCATATTCATCTGCAGCGAATGGAGTGGCTGAGCGAGCGTTTGGGATCGTATTTGGGACAGTGAGAATAATGCTGATTGAGGCTGGAATGTCTCATGGTTGGTGGGCCGAGGCGTGTGATTATGCGATAAAGATTGGGAATTTACTGCCTTCTGCACGGCATCCAGGAGAGATTCCAGAGGAACACTGGACTGGAAAACGCCAATCTGTTGGGTTTATTCGAGTTTGGGGGAGCCCGTGCTATGTGAAAATACCAGCTGCGAAGGGAGAAAGCAAGCTAGCACCTCGAAGCTTGAAGGGACGTCTGGTGGGGTTAGCAGGGCATGGTACATACCGTGTCCTGCTCGATGGTCCAGGGATCCGAATTACGACTTCACGAGACGTGGTGTTTGAGGAGCTTATCCCAACGCGTACTGTTCCTCTTCAGGGGGAGATAATCGACCTATTGGATAATTCAGAAGACAGTACACGACCACAGCTTGGAAATCCTCCACCTAAACCAGACCGTCCATTGCAAATCCCAACATTGAACCCTGTAACGGCGAATGCTGGCCCAGATCGAATTATTTCCAACCAAATTCCCATACATGATCGACCAATGGATGAAAGGCCACGTCCTACACGCATCCCAAAACCGTCCCGAGCTCAAGTTGAATCCAGCGAATATCTTAAACGTGAAGAGAATGCGAGAGAGACAGGCAAATATTGGGCGAACGATATTGAATTCCCACTGGTTCCAGAAGACGAAGACCCTGAAGATATCATTGCACTAAAGGCATCAGAAATCAGCAATTTACCGGAACCCGAGAACAAATGGACCCCTTCTTATTACAGCGAGGCTATGATGAAACCAGAATTATGGGTACCGGCAATGGATGCAGAGATACGGAGGATGGAGGAACGAGATGTATGGGAAGTAATACCTCGAGAACCGTGGATGAAGACGATAGATACTCGATGGGTTTTTGACATCAAACTCGATGGTATTTTGGGGAGTTTACTCAAGAGACGAGCCAGGCTGGTGGTCAAGGGATTCAGCCAGATCAAGGGTCTGCACTACTTCGAATCGTTTGCGGCAGTCGTCCGATATGAATCACTTCGAATGTTCTTTGCAATCGTTGCAGCCCAAGGGTTAGACTTTTGGCTCATAGACTTTGTTGGGGCCTACCTCAATGCCGAACCTCAGGGCGAAAACTACGTCAATTTGCCCCAAGGATATGAAGAGATTGTTACGAGGGATCTTCCACCAGGCGATTACGTTCTCAGGATGCGTCGTGCGATGTACGGAACTATGGATGCCGGAAACGCTTGGTTCCACGAGTTGAACAAGACATTCACGGCACTTGGCCACATTCAATCTCGTGCAGACCCATGTGTAAGGTTGTTGAAATGTGGGGGAGAAAGAACCATTACGTGCACATACACCGACGACGTATCTGGCGCCTCTTCATCTAAAGCTGAGGGTGAGCTTGTGAGGAAAGAGATTGGGGAGGTCTACGACATCAAGGACATGGGCAAACATAATAGTGTCCTTGGAATGACGGTAGAGTTCAACGACGCCACTGGATCAATCTCACTACACCAAAGAAACCTCATAACAAAGACCCTAGAGCGATTCGGCATGCTCAATTGCAAACCAAAGGCCACCCCTTTACCAGTCGGAACCCTAGCTGCCCTCGATACTCAACCGAGACCTATCCCCACATCAGACAAGGAGTTCATGGAACACAAGGACTACAAGGCTGTACTGGGCTCTTTGAACCATATCGCCAATGGGACTCGTCCAGATATTGCATTCGCCACGAATTACCTCCAACGTTTCGCTTCAGACCCTCGACCTATTCATTGGAACAGAGCAATGCACGTCTTGGCATATCTCAAGGGAACGATGCAGTACAAAATTATGTATAGGAGGGGAACCAAAGCAGATGACGGATTGACACCAGTCAGATACGTGGATTCATCGCATGGGGACGACCGTACCACCGGAAAATCTACAATGGGCTACGTATTCCAGATGGCTGGAGGACCCGTTTCATGGAGTAGTCGTGTGCAAAAGAGGGTGGCATTATCAATGACTGAAGCTGAATACGTCGCCACAGTTCATGGAGGACGGCAGTCAATATGGATGGGATATTTCTTGGATGAGCTGGAGATTGGGAAGGATCGCCCTTATACCATTTGGTGCGACAACAACAGCACCATCGATCTCACCAAGTCCACCAAAGGCCACGGAAAATCAAAACACTTCGCATTGGATTATCACTGGATACAGGAGGCAGTACAACTTAGGGATCTGGACATTAAGTATATTCCATCCGAAGACAATCTCGCCGATATCTTCACGAAGACTATTCCCAAGCCGCATGCGACGGATCTCTTATGACGTATGGGATTCATTGGCGTCTGATTTGATGGGCGTCGACTTCTGGGGGAGTGTCGAGAAGATCAGTCGACACCTATCGGACCTTTCGGATGTCCTTATTTATAGATAAGCAATTTCCGTTGAATGGCGCAATCGTTACCATATTTCAGATTTTTACTCCATTGCGCACCTCAGTCTTTTAGTATTTACACCCATTCAAGTGAAGACTGAGGTACGCTTTTCATTACTATTACTTATTGGTACAATACTCATGACTATGTAGACCGTTGTTCATTGTCAGGTACTATAAATAAAGTCTTTTACACCCATTCGAGTGAAGACTGAGACCGTTGTTCATTGTCATTCTTTATGCCGCTTCTGTCGAGTAGCAGTAGAAGATGAGCCTATTTCCTTGGATACTTTCTATTTCTTCCTGGTTACTTTCTATTTCTCCCTGGATATTTTCTATTTCTTCCTGGATACTTTCTATTTCTCCCTGGATACTTTCTATTTCTCCCTGGATATTTTCTATTTCTTCCTTGATACTTTCTATTTCTTCCTGGATACCTGCTCCACTTCATACTGTCCTCTTTCCCTCCCAGGGTCTACCCCAAATTGAACGCTACGGGGTCCTCCCCCTAACGAGCTGCCGTGTCTATCTTCTCGCTGACTGTTGCGTGGAGATTCGGCTGTGATCGCATGTATTATATAAGCCACCTGATGCAAATGTGCGCCGGCTTGGCTGTTTGCTTCCTACATTCTTCGTTTCGCTCCCACTTCCGCTCTGCTCTTCAGACACTCGGTATGTCGTCATGTAATGTCTATCTCTGCCATACAAGAGTGAGAATCCACGGTTCCTCCCTTTTCCTCCTGCATTCGCTCGCCTGACGTATCTGAACTCTTGCCTGACATCTTCACATAATGGATATTTGACTATGTTGGATTGGTACTGGTCCCTGCAACACTTTAAATCCGTGAGACGTTCTCGGTTGGCAGCTGAGGATATCACAGCGGCATGGAGAGTTGTAGTCTGTGACACTTTGGTGGCGGCACAGAACCCCGGCGTTCCTTTTTGGGACCTTGTCCGGTTATCTAAACTCTAAACTCTATCAATGTTCTTGTCACGCATGTTACGTGTTCTTTTTTTTTTGCTCTTCCCCCACCGTCTTTCTGCCGATTAATGCTACAACCTTGTGGTCCCGACTCTCGAAGTCCTTTCGCACGAGATAAACCCTGCTGTGAGAACGCTGCCTCGGTCTTATACTCCATCTCATCGAAGAACACCATGGCATCTTGAGCTTCGTAACGACGCAAGGTGGGATAGTACTAGAATGATGTTTTCAGGTTCTCATCGGAAGGTATAACACTGATAGATGTACGTCCTCCTTTGGTCAGCATTGTGAATGACCCGTGTTGTATTACTCTTCTAGTCATGCCTACATCCCGTCAAGCAGCCTCATTCGACTTGGACTTGATAGTTGGCTTTCTCGTGAACCTCAAGCACCTGCAGTCTGTGGGAGTGCTTCAGCTTCAGCTTCGCCCCCTCATGGTCGCCTTTGCGAGCCCTCCATTTGACGCACAGATTCTAACTCTCAACGTTGTTCTCATTGGCGGAATTTTTGGAGCCAGGCTGGTGTTTGGGGAGGGTGTAATCGGTGAGCATGGCCATCTATTCATGGTTCCTTCGTAGTATGCTGCATCCCCACCACTGATGAATGCTTTTCCAGCCCAGCGAGCCGACCTTTTTTCATCCTCGATGTAGTGACGACGACTCAACTATTACCAAGAACGTCAGCGAGACACTCAGGCTCAGCGTATTCATGTATCCCACGTGCGTACGTTTTGCCTATCCATTTTTGATTCATTTTTACTGACTGTGTTCTTGTTGGTAGCATCTTGACTGACGTTTACACTGTTTAACGTCTTAACGAGACATCGAGTGGGGGAAAGCTGAAGGTCTCGGGTTGTCTTCGAGGAGTATAGTTGAAGTATGTTCTCCGTATCATTGCGGATGACCTGTCCTGACCCCTCTTCATAGATGTTCCTACAACTTGTCGAGCAGCTCGTGCGCATGGGAGTTGAATCGTTCATTCCCTTTGAGTATGCCCGATACCTGCGGTTGGTAAATTTAATTGAATCATCTACCTTCGTCTTCATACGTGAAAGTGATGATGATGGCAACCGATCAATATCGATTACTGCGGCGAGGGTCGTCATTGTTTATCAATCATTATGTTGTTAGTTTATCGAACATAAACTCTGTGCCGTGCCCACGCAGAGCAGCCCACCTTGGCAAACTTCAGGGCTCGGATATGCCACGCCCTGCGATGGCCTACCGCTTCATTCATACGGGTTGGCCGGCTCTCACTACTGTGACGTTCTGTTGCTCGCCCGCCACCGTTCCTTGTTTCAAGCCATTGTATCGATTGTCGGGTTAACTACAGAGCTCTACGGGTGACGTTAGCCAACCTCTCAGTAATATCTATACTAGGTGCACACTGGTGGGTTGGCAACTGTCAAAAGTAGTCCTCAGTAAACCAGAGAGTGCAAGTACATGAAAATCGCACCTGTACTACAAAACCAATAACAGAAAGGTCAATAGTATAGTCCCGCCATATCATTCAAACACGGGATCCTCATCCAAATTGTCCGAGTTGAGATCAAGCTGAAGTCCATGAACCCTCAAACTCATCAAGGCATTCTTGTCCCCCTCATCAAGATTATGTCGTCCAGGCCCTATATATAGTTGGAGCTTCGTGAGAAGTGGCACGCCAGACGGTTGATGCAGCCGCGAAGCTACCATGTCGACAAATGCGGAATTGATGAAAGAGACGCGAGTGTAAGAGAAATCAAGCAGATTAACACCAAGCGTTTGCAAAGTCGGAACCACGCAGTGTTGAAATGATCCATCCACCAGGCTGACCTCGCTCAATTGGGCCACAAGCGACTGCATAATGGGGTCATAATCTTCCACCCACTCGTAAAATTCGATGACGAGTCCTTGCAAATTAGGTACGAGCCGGATGATGCGGGGGAGGTTATTGTCCAAGACCGGATCGATAAGGTGTAATTGCGTTAGTGAACATTGCGACCGCAAAAGCATCTCGCGGAGTGCACCCAACGTGCGCGCGGGACATTTTATCACTTTCCCCCCTAGTTCTGCGTCACACGTGGCTGTTAGCGTCAGTTCCTTCAGCGACGGTAGCTCCATACTGCAAAGAAAGTTTGGTGAAGACGCCGAAAGTTCTCTGAGCGATCTGGACATGACACGAGGAAAGGAGGGAGGTGTGGATATCTGATTGTGAATACTGTATTCGTTGTCGTTGTATGAAAACGAGGAAAGTTTCGATGCCGATTTGATGACGTTAAGATATTCAGGCGTCAGCCCGTCTCCGCCAAATGCTCTTACATCGGAAAAAGATACAAGATTGGTGACTTGAAAATGAATGCTAGCTTCAGGGTGCATGCGAAACAGATACAGTTTCTCCAATTTGGGGGCGACCTCGAAGGCATCGATATCTCCGGATTGCGGGACACCAGAACAATAGAGGTTCATGTCCGCCAACCAATCAATCTTTCCACGAATGAGAGAGAGTCGTGGGAAAAGGTATGGGAGGATCGTCATTTGTACTGTCCTCCATCGCTTAGAATGGGCGATCATGACGTCGAAACACTTTCCCATGATATCGAATTCCCTTTCCTTCACCGGTGAATAGTGGCAAAAGTGAAAGTTGAGAGGATGATTACGGGAGCGTTCAAGGACAGTGCGAAGTATTTCCACCATATCGCCGGATTTCTTCGCCAATTTACCATCGGGAGAGAACGGTGTCACTTTCATGGTGGCCCATAGCTCCGGGCAGTGTTTCTTGATAACGTTTCTCCACGAGCTGCACACCTGACCAAGATGCCACGGCGCCTCCAGGATTCTGAAGACATGGAATCCTGAAAGACTGCTTTTCCACGAGCGGTGTATGATTTCCATCGTGATCTCCAAGGGAATGCGACGTATTGGAGCCAATGCTGTCTCGTAGTCGTGTTTGAGTGACTGAAGACGCGACATCTGAGTTTCCAATGACGCAATAGCGTTATGGAGCAAATTAAGGTCGCTCTCTAGTTCAGCGAGAGGCCCTTTCAAGCCCTCCAGAGACGTCTTCAACTGAGTAAACTGTAGAGGCGACGGCGCGTCGTTGGTACGCAGAAAGGAGGCAATGTCAGGTGGATGAGCGACTCTGGATATCCAGTCATACTTGGCAAATATTGCCTCCAGAGGAACGCGGGAAGGATCCATCAGAGCCTGATATGACTGGGGAAAAATCACTGGTAGTGAATATTGAGTGAATCCCCGACCACATCAGGCAACAAAGACACGCACAGGTTCTATGGAAATTTTATTACGAATAGGTTAAACAGAATTTTTAAAATTCCAAGGAAGATGAAGTAAAGGGCAGAGGGTCGGGGGGAAAAAGCGCAAGAGGCGGAGATGTTCGGGTTCGGTCCGGGGTCCCGGACTCCGTCGATAATTCAAATTCAGATCATCCCAATGTCCACCAAGACGGCTCTTCTGCCGTCCTTCCACTCTCTCCTTGTTGCAGCAACGACGACGGCTCGATAACAATTGCCTTGTCGGCTGCATCATCTTCTAGCAATCCCAGACCTTACAGGACACTCGCCAGCTAGCCGCCTCCTTCTACCTCGTCGTCGCGCCTGTGTTACTCAATTCCCACCATATACAATGTCCCGGAGAAATGAGGAATATTCCTAAGAGTAGATTTCCGGTGGGATATGTATATCCTTAGTAAGTCGACGTGTCTTTCATTTCTGTAGGCCTTTTCCGACATTGTGGAACAGTGATACGGCGCATATACTCACGCGGTTCAAGCGCAAAGCAAACTAAGGCGTCCTGTCAGATCAGAGAAGATTTGCATAGAAGGAGCGGCACGATGCTGTGATCGTCCCTTTTCTCACTTCAATGGTATGTCCTTGTGAATACATGATTTATTTCGGTTGAAATATACATATTATTCACGACGCTACAAAGTTTCCGGCCGCGTTCCATTGGATCTGACTTATACTGTGAATGCGGTCCGCTTCAATGGACACCACAAAGAAGACAACACATTTGGTGCAGATGTTTGCCCCGTTGCGCTATCAGCAGGAATGCTAATGGCGCGATGTAAAGCAATTAAAGTTCTCGGTACGACGACCACATGGACAGCTAGTTGGTAGGGGGAGCATATAGGACAAGAAGCAGGAAGGAGAAAGTCTCTGTCATCAGTGGATACGCCTGCGCGTATCGGACCGATTGGACCGGATAGCTGAAGACAGCAAAATGTAGATTTCTGTCGGACGTGTCTCCGACGAAAAATCCACTCGAAGAATAATATCTTCGGAGTCGCGCTCCTCATAATTCAAGGTATCAAGCTCTCGGAAATTTGAAAATTCTGCTATTTTTCCATTGCTCGAATTCCAATAGAGAAAGAGATACAGCACGAGCATGTGAGTCAGCTGGGGGTTTGCCCCGTTATAAAATCACCACTGGGTAAGCATGCTATATTGGCAAAGTCTGGAGCATTGAGCCAACATTTTGTTGAATTACTGTTTTGTGGCTCCATCTGGGATGAAAAACACGGTGGAATCGCTTGACGAACTCGAAGTAGTGGCTTGTCGTCGTGTATTGTTGGCCACGAGTTCAAGTGTCCAAGTCACCGTTGTTGTGATAGATTTCTTTTAGATCTTGGTTGCAATGAGCTAAAGAGAGAGGGCCGGAACTCATACGGATTTGCAGGATATCACCACCGTGGTGTTCCCTTGCTCGCTTGCCGCACCTCCTTGTTTCAAGCCATCGTATCGATTGTCAAGCTAACTACAGCATTCTGCGGTTGGCCGACTTTTCGGCAATAGCTCTGGGTGCTCACCGGTGGCAACTGTCAAAACTCAAAAGTAGTGTTCAGTAAACCGAGAGTGCAGGTACAGGAAAGTCGCACTTGTACTATACAACTTATATTAATAGTACAGTCGAAGCATGGGATCCTCACCGTCTGGGTTGAGATCAAGCTCAAGTCCTTCATCCCTCAAACTCTTCAAGGCATTCGTGGCCGACTCATCAAGATTATGCCGTCCCTCCACTATCCATAGTTCGAGCTTCGTGAGACGTGGCGCTCCAGACGGTCGATGCAGTCGCGAAGCTACCATGTCGACAAATGCGGAATTGATAAAAGAGACAGGACGGTGATGGATATCAAACAGATTGACACCAAGCGTTTGCAGATTTGGAACCATACAGTGCTGAAATGATCCATTAACCAAGCTAACATTGCTCAATTGAGTCACAAGCGACTGCATAATACGATCATAATCATCCACCCATTCGTAAAAATCGATGACGAATTCCTGCAAGCTAGGAATGAGTCGGATGATGTTTGCGAGGTTATTGTCCAAGACTGCATCGACGAGGTGTAGTTGCGTTAGCGAGCATTGCGACCGCAGAAGCATCTCGTGAAGTGCACCCAGCGCGTCCACGGGACATTTTAACACCGCTTCTCCTATGTCTGCGTCATACGCGTTTGTTAGCGTGAACTCCTTGAGCGATGGAAGTTCCATGCTACGCAGAAAGCTCAGCGAAGTCGCAGAAAGTTCTAAGAGTGATCTGGACATGACATGAGGAAAGGAAGGCGGGGTGGACATCGGGTTTTGAATACTGTAGTCGTGGTATGAAAATGAGCGAAGTTTTGGTGCCAATTTGACAACATTAAGATATTCAGGCGTCAAATTATCTCTGGCAAACGCTCTTTCGTCAGAGAAAGACACAAGATTGGCGACTGGAAAACGAATGATAGTTTCAGGGTGCATGCCGTTCAAATGCAGCTCTTCCAGTTTGGGAGCGACCTCGAAGGCGCCAATATCTCCGGACTGCGGAGTCACAGAACAAGAGAGATGTATGTTCACCGGCCAATCAATCTTGCCATGAATGTGAGAGAGTCGTGGGAGAAAAGATGGATGGATCATCATATCTACCTCCCTCCATCGTTTAGAATGGGCGACCATGATATTGAAACACTTTTCCATGTCATCAGGTTCCCCTTCCTTCACCGCTGAATAGTAGTCAAAACAAAAATTGAGAGGATGATTACGGGAGCGTTCAAGGACAATGCGGAGTATTTCCACCCTGTCAGATTCCCTCGCCACTTTGGCGCGGAAGGGGAATGATGATCCCACCTCCATGGTGGCCCATAGCTCTGGGCAGTGTTTCTCGATAACATTTCGCCACGAGCTACACACCTGACCGAGATGCCATGGCCCCTGCGGGATTCTGAAGACATGGAATCCTGTAAGGCTATTCTTCCACGAGCGGCGTATGATTTCCGTCGTGATCTCCAAGGGAATACAACGTATTGGAGAGAATGCCGTCTCATAGTCATGTTTCAGTGACTGGAGACGCGACATCTGAGTTTCTAGCGACACGACAGCATTACGGAGCAGATTAAGGTCATTCTCTAGTTCGGCGAGAGGCCCTTTCAAGCCCTCTAGAGATGTCTTCAGCTGAATGGACTGTGGAGGCGATGGCACGTCGTTGGTACGCAAAAGGGATGCGATATCAGGTGGATGCGTGAAGGCTGATATCCAGTTGTGTCTGGCTAGGATATCCTCCAAAGTGGATTGCATCAGGCTGAAATGACCGGGAAATATCACTGGCAGTGAAATTTGAGTGAATCGTTAACCACATTAGGTGGAAAAGATACACACAGGTTCTATGGCAATATAATTACCAGCAGGCGTAAAAATATGTTGAGAAATTAAAAAGCAGATAAAGAAAAGGATAGGAGGTCGGCAGGAGGAAAAAGCGCAAGAGGCAGAGAAGAAAGGGACAGTGTTCGGATTCGGTCCGGGGTCCCGAACACCGGGATGCGGTCAAGCTCTTCCCACCATGACGGTCTCCTGCTCTCCTGCCGTCCTTCCACTTTCTCCTTGTTTCAGCAACAACGACTCGATAACGATCGCCTCGTCGACTGCATCATCTTCTAGCAATCCCAGACCATTCCTTACAGGACACTCGCCAGCTAGCCGCCTCCTTCTACCTCGTCATCGCATCTATGCTACTCACTGCCCACCACATACCGTATCCCCTGGATAAATGAGTGATATTCCTAATTAGATCGATTTCCTTCAGGAGTTGCATATCCCTAGTAAGTCGACGTGTCTTTCGTTTCTGTCGGCCTTTTTCGACATTGTGGGACAGCGATATGGCCCATATATTCACGTGATTCAAGCGCAAAACGAGCTAAGGCATTAGCCTGGCGAGCCGGCTTTATAGATACTCGCGGTACTTACTAAGGCATGCTGTCAGATCAGAGAAGACTTGCATAGAAGGAGCGGTGCAATGCTGTGATTGGCCCTATTCTTACTTCAATGGTATGTCCTCGTGAATACATCATTTGTTTCGGTTGAAATATACATATTTCGTAGGACGCTACATAGTTTCCGGCTGCGTCCCATTGTATCCGTCTTATACCGCAGGCACGGCACTTTAGCCTCCGTGGACATCTATAGACACAGAACATACGTATCGATTCGGCAAAGGACGAGCGTGTGCTGGATTCCGGGAACTCACCTTTGTTTACGTGGCGGCATTCAATGGGGCTAGTGCAGTGAATTTTCAGCATGGGCCGAAGGACAGTCAAGAAATTGTTGTGCGCGGAACAATCATACCAGAATGGACCAATGGCAGCGCGAGCAAACAACTTAGAGGCTGGGAACGGCAGATTTCCTTCACGGTAGGTGATTGGATACTTCTAGTTGCCAACAAGACCGAGATTTTATATTTCAGAATGGCTGTTAGCGCTATCTTTGCCCTTCAGGCAAGATCATGCTTTGCGACATCACCGCAGGCGTACAAGCCACATCTTTGCTCAACCTTGTTTCCAATGGCTGGCGCCCTGGCGGCGCAGTACGTCAACCGCCTGCGAGAAGTCCGTTCCTTCCTTCTCAATGGAAAGGGATGCCGTCATCATCGATCTCATGGCGCAGGAGACGCGCACATCCAACCCTCATCCCAAGCCTGGTACCTCATCGAAGTTGGGACTACTACATCTCATGTATTGGTGACGACTCCGTCCTACCTGTTTTGTCGGCTTTCTAGCTTGATGCAGAACTCGCCGGGGGGAGGTTTGGGGATCGATCAGACGACCGTCATCTTCGATTCAATATATGAGCCATCTGCCCTGAGGACGACGCGCCAAAAACTATGGGGGATTCTTCAACTTCGGGACATTTTCGGCGGAATAGGAGAGGATAGGTTCCCCACTAGTCCGTTTGGCTCGCTGTCTAGTGATTGGAAGGATGATATTATGGCTAAACTGGAATATCTGGGTGGCGTATCGGTGCACGCGTGTTTGAGGTATGTTGCCGTCCTTCTATGATCAGGTTTCTAGTGGCTTATGATCTTCTTCGTGCACCAGGAACATTGATATCTCCCACAATGGTCTTCATGCTTGGACCCTCATAGGATTGTGAGAGGCCAAAAACAATGTGTACTCAAAGGATTGAGTCTCTTTGATGCTTATTACTGTCTGTATTACGGCCACTATACTAGAAATATCCTGTGGGTGGCGGACACAGTGTTTTCCCAATGTATGTGTATTGTCCCCTTGTGTGGCGTCTTCTTCAATTGAATGGTTTAGTCATTTGCGCTTCTCAAGTTCTCGTTTGTTATGGACATGACGTATCCCAAAGACATTTGCGCGGGAAGATACTGTTAGACAGTCCTATGTTAGCTTCAATCTGGTTTCTACAGTGCTCCATAACGTCCATCTGTAACCAAGACTCATCTTCATGCCGCCATCTTCTAGGCAATACCGCCTCAGTCACTGTCCGGGACAATTGGCCATTGACACCTTCCATCGTCGATAGTTCATCAGTGATGGATCCTTCGAGTTCCTGTCCTGATTCTTGCCGCAAACCTCGTGCCTGTTGTATGAGGCCCAAAGACCAATGGTCCGCAAAGAAATTTCCCCACCACCGGCCTCAAAGGGCAGGCCAAAGCCAAGTTCGCGATATCAGCAAAATAGCCGGGGCCGACCGCGAGAGACACATCTGGGAGCAAAACCCTCAGCGAAAGAAATATTGGTGCCAGACTTCCGGCCCTGATAAATCGGAGCGTGAGTTGAGAATTATAGTAAAATTTACGGCTGTGTCCTAAAGCACCATTGCCAGCAAATCTGGGTTTGTGCTAAAGGAAGGTTGGGGTATCGAAGAAAGGAGGAATCAGAGTCCTGGCCAGGTTACACAGACGCGGTTCTTCAATCACTGCTGGAGAACCTTCGAAAGGAAAGCGACGACGTCGTTCTCAGTTCTTTATCGACGCCATACGACGAGTACAAGTGCCTTCTTTACCTAGCCTATCCATGGCTCCAGGAAGTAGAGACAATGTCAGAGTCGAAAGCCCAGGGTGCTCCGGGCATGCGGACCTGGTCCTTAAAAGGCCCAGCGTTCGACCAACCGGTAGGTTCTCCATTTGGCCAGTGTAAACTATGATTAATGCTGCACCTAGTGCTGAAAATGCGAACAGGCTGGTATTCGTTGCGAAGCCAAATCTATAGATTCGCCAGTACATGAACCAGGAGGGTGCAAAGAGATCCGGGGTCTTCGATGCAAACTCTGCATTGTGTCCAAAAACTTGAACTGTAATGCTTGGATGCGTTGTTGGATTGGAACAAGACATGTTCGTGGACGTCCCCGGGTCAACGTACGACAGAATGAAGATGCCAGGGCTATAGACGCGGGTAATAGTCTAGGAAAGCGCAAGCGCCCAGAGTTTGATTCAGAATCTGAGGATGACGAGACTGGGTCTGAGCAGTCTGTCGCCGAGAATGATGGCGAACCGGTACAACGTCTGCGATCTGGGTTTGTGGACTTTGTTCGGCAACTGCAGTCCCGGATTACTACCTTGGAGCAGGAGACAGACCTGCTGAAACAGGAGAATGCACATCTCGTGCAGTCTGTCATCAGTTTGCGTGCGGGAAATTCTGCGTTGCAGAATCGTGTGGAACTAGCCGTGCAGCAAGCTGAGGAGGGAGCTGTGATGTCGAAGAAGAGCAAGGACGATAATTCACAACATAAGAAAAAGAAGCAACAAGGAGATGTTGTTTTGAACGCTGAGACGTGGAAGAGGAGCCGTGGCAGCTGAGGCAAAAATACTGAATGAAAAGTGTCGAAATAGAAATCTGAAAGGGTATGTAAGTAGGTAAGCAAGCTAACTTCTTTCAGTAGCATACCAGGCCCGCATAGCGAATGGAAACAATTTTAGTCTCATACTTTGTTCATACATAAATATCAGCACCGTTACTTAGTTCTGGTGTCTGGCGCTTCTCATTATCCTTCTGAACGATGCATCTGCTGCTTCGATTTTGACTTGGCCTCACGCAACTACAAAGTCTGAACCGAGAACAGATGCCAGCTTCTTAACGCAGACTTTGATATCTTTTGGGTACGTTGATAAGCTTTCCGCTCACAATACTCTGATAGTAGTTACCGAGAAGAAGACGTGAAATGCAGTAGTGTTATTGCGTATACTTAAAAGCAGACGAGCCCAGGTGTTAGTAGTAGCCGTGACGAGAATGGTATACAAGATATTAAAACAAGCGCTCATCATGCGATCTTCCTCTTCCAATAAGGCTCCCCAATTGAATGCCAAAACCTGTGCTCTTCTTTGGTGCTATATTCTGGTGAAGCAGATATCCTTATCTGCAGGAGTTGCAATTCTTCCTCATTCCCTAAGAACTAGTAGGAAACTGCGTCAATGACGATGTAGGTTAGATGTAGGATCATTAGGATGCTTTACCGAATTTTGGAAAGAGTATAAGAAATTTTGCGCATCCTGCAGGTCAGACATTTTTAGGCCTTCTGGTTGGGCCACATGGGTCAGGAACACCTTCAAGTCGTTCCAGCCCCAAATGAATAGAAAGTAATGCATGTACAGGGTCTGAACAGCGAGAGTGAATCTCTGCATGCGTTTAGACAAATCAAGTCCTGGGACGGAATGAGTGAGAATCAATCTCGAATAAAAGAGGAGAACATACCAATACACGCTACTGCTCCGATGGCCAAGGCAAACACTGCCTTAGATATGATAAACTTCCAGTGCCAGGGTAAAGCCACGGCCAATATGGTCATACAGACAAATATTGCGGTAGATATTTCTGCCAGGATCATGGACACTCTGGCAATGAACCCGAGAAGTCTCCTGTTGTCGAAGTCCTATATGACAGAGAAGCATTACTGTTGCACTAATTATTATTGAATCATGACTAGCCTTATACCGTTGTTCCAACCCCGTACGATCTCTTAGTAGAGATATCTCGGTTTCAATTTTTGAACTCATGGCGTTACTTTGATGTCGGATATTGGCATCGAAGTCTACGATATTCCGACGCGACCACCCATTATTTACGGCGTTGAGCAAGTGTCCATAATTCAGAGGTGGTGCTTCTTGATGCCACTTGCTATACTGAACAAAAATTTCGGCGGTGGACAGCATCTGCTTAAGATCTGAGTGGTAATAACTTCACATTGTCCGTTTGAGAAGAAAAAGGTCGAATGGAATAGTCCACTCACAATCCCAAGAGACTATCATTCGATCCCTCGAACAGTTGTAAGATCTCAGTGTATGCGGATACTATTTCCTTATACGAGGAGTACCGCATGGGAGATTTCGAATGAAGGATTCTGCGTAGATTCTTGTCCCAGCCAGTTCCTGCCGTGATCACATTCTGAAAGGGCGGCTCGTAGAAAAGATCAGAAGTGGTGTCAAGAATGGGGGTTACTAGAATTAGGCGAGGAAGTCATCTGGGGAGAGGTATGATGGGTACATCGGAATGACTGTAGACGGCAATATATATTCCCAGACCCTGGTCTAAAGTTAGTAGGACACGCGAAAGGCGCGCTAGAAACACACTTACCCTTTCACACTGTCATCATACCAGCACAGTTCTAGCATCAAGATGTCCATGAGAATTGCGATCTAGTCAACGCAGAAAAAATTGCAGAGATTGATTTCTGAGGCTGAGCAAGAGGTTTTGACGCCCAAATCGGTTTGGCCGAGATCTGGCACAGGAGGAACTCGGGAAAGCAGCCGGTAGGGTCTTGCTAGCTCTCGTTTGAATTTCTGGGTTTTGAAAGTCAGATAGGAACGACATGGTGAACGACATGTTTTTACCTCCGAGTCCCACGCTCGCTTCCTCGCAGTATTGGGCTCTTCTTGGACGTGATGCTCATCGTATACTGCCGCGTAAAATAAAGCGTGGTCCGAGTCTCTTGTCGTTGACGGAGCGCCTCTTCTAGCTGCTCTTATTCAAAGAAGTCCAGCTCGCCAGTGTCAAGAGGTGGGATCGACGCTTTGGGAAGATGCAGCATGTAATTATTATGTATCGAACCAGCAAGCGTACTTAGGTATAATCAAAGAAGCATTAGTTTCAACGTAAGAAAAATGGCCAATTTATAAAAACCTCATTTCGTGCGAAATGTCACCGAAGTCAGATATCCATGAAGCTTTAGATTGTGAGAGGAATCTAATGAGAACGAACGGGAGGGTGCCTCCGACGGAAATATGATGTAGCAGGTCGGAAGTGAATTCCGCTACTTGCTTGGCCAATACTAGATGTTGTAGGAGAGCCGGACGAATTATCGGAAGCCTCAGAAGTGTGTCCGTAGTCGACTGCGGAATAGCATGCGGAGGATTCGCAGCAGCAGCAGGAGCCAGCGATGATGTATCGGGACCGCCCGCTGCGGACGTGCTATTGTACTGAGTAGCACCCCAAAGTCGTTCCTCGAGCCAGTATTCATCCTCCAACTCGTTGTACTCAGGCACAGGGGATATCTGGAGGTGGACCTTGAATAGAACCTCTCATCCCAAGAACTATAAACCCGCCTCAGCAAGGGAGAAACAAAGATAAAGAGATGTCATACCCGAGCTTGGAAGGACTCTAAGGACATCGCTGCGCACGACATGCCAGGTACTGGACCTTCCGATGATCCTAACCGTGAGAGAAACGCCGCTAAGTTAAGATAGGCCTGTGCTCAGATAGCTATGCTTGTACACGTCGTTAATGGCGTTAGACTTTAAGCATGTTCGTGCGCGTGCTATTTACTAAGAGGAGATGAGCATAGTGGGACCGTTGTGCAACTTAATGAGCTCCTACCGGCAAATCCTAGGCCAGCGCAGTATAACATGAGCAACACTGCCGTCATAACATACTTTCCAGATGTATCGAAGAGCAAAGCGAGTGGTATAAGAATGCCGCTTGTGAAGTAAAGAGCCATCGAGTACATGTTGAGAGGTTCGACGATTTTGTAAACTTTCTCCGGTTTGAAAAGCTGAAACGATCTGAGTTGACATAATAGAAAGGCATGAGATACAAACCCTGCATCGCTTTTCCATTAGGATCTGCAATATAAAGATCTCGACTTCAAATTTCGGGCCGAGCACTTTGCATTGCTTGCGAATGTCAACGGTGAAACAAACGGTATCCGAGCGGCTATTGAGAATTTCTTGAAGAATGTCGGTGACAAGCGCTTGGAAAGAGCTGTCGAGAGAGCTATTATATTCGCAGAAGTCTCTATAACTAAGCAGGATTCTCAACAGTTTGGGATGGGTGTACCTATGCACGATCAGGCGATAAAAGGGATCAAATAAAGCATTCGCTTACCATCGGATGAGGCCTAACATATCATCCCGAACGTGCTCGTAGACATCAAGGAGCTTGCTATACGCAGAAGTCAATTCCTAGACGACGAAATACTCCATAGATTGTTCCCGGTGAAGAATCCTGTACTGGCGGACCCAGCACGTCCCGATCGTGATATCATTGAAAGCGGGCACGCGATAGAAGAAACTACCATCGACTGTGGGGTCATCAGACAAGGATCTTTCGAGTAGGAGCCGAGAAGAACCAGACTCGGCTTGGTCAATGTCCATGGTCGAAGCGTGGCAGGGTTTACGATCAGGATGTGGCGAAGCGGTAGACATCCTTGGAATGAGAAGATAATGGAGGCTCTCAGAAATCTTTATACTTATGTGAACCAGGCGGCCCCCGGTGGGAATCCTCAAGACACGCGAACGCAATGAGGTTGTGATACGGATCTCGTTTGATGCCCCCGTAGCGCTAGATCCCGGATGGCGCTGATAAGGCTGGAAGGCAGAGGAGGAAATGCTGGTAACACGTTTTCATTGAAAGGATTTCGCATAGATTGTTGTTCTGCCAGGCAGCCATTTGAGGAGAAATGTGATAGGTTCCTGGACCCCCTTGGAAAGTAATCAAAATCAGTAGAACACGCGAAAGTCTTGTTGGAACCGCGTTTACATTTTGGCACTATCATAGCCACAGTTTTACAGCATTGAGACGTTCGCCGTGAGTCCAAGAGTCGAAATTACCTTGCTGTTAAGTTTGAGTTTCCGAAACTTGTGGCGGCTATTGCCGATCGGAGTTTTATAAGTAAGTAGAGCCGACCAGCCGCTCTATTCTTCGCGGGAACGTCCGTCCTTCCACTTTCGCCTTGTTTCAGCAACAACGATGACTCGATAATAATCGCCTCGTTGGCTGCATCATCTTCTAGCGGTATTAGACCATTCCTTACAGGACACTCGCTAGCTAGCCGCCTCCTTCTACCTCGTCATCGTATCTATGCTACTCGATGCCTACCGCATACCGTGTCACCTGGACAAATGAGTGATATTCCTAAGAGTTGATTTCCTTCAGGAGATGCATATCCCTAGTAAGTCGACGCGTCTTTCGTTTCTGTGGGCCCTTTTCGACATTGTGGGACAGAGATATGGCCCATATATTTACGCGATTCAAGCGCAAAACGAGCTAAGGCATGCTGTCAGGTCAGAGAAGATTTGCATAGAAGGAGCGGTGCAATGCTGTGATTGTCCCTATTCTTACTTCCTTACTTCAATGGTATGTCCTCGTGAATACATCATTTATTTCAGTTGAAATATACATATTTCGTAGGACGCTACATAGTTTCCGGTCGCGTCCCATTGGATCCGTCTTATACTGCGGACGCGGCACTTCCGCCTCAGTGGACATCTATAGACACAGAACATACGTATCGATTCGGCAAAGGACGAGCGCGTGCTGGATTCCGGGAACTTACCCTTGTTTACGTGGCGGCATTCAATGGGGCTAGTGCAGTGATCTTTCAGCATGGTCCGAGAGATAGTCAAGACGGGGAACAATCATACCGGAATAGACCAATGGCAGCGCGAGCAAACAGCTTAGAGGCTGGGAACGGCAGTTTTCCTTCACGGTAGGTGATTGGATACTTCTAGTTGCCAACAAGACTGAGTGATTTATAATATTTCAGAATAGCTGTTACGCTATCTTTGCCCTTCAAGCAAGATCACGCTTTACGACGTCACTGCAGGCGTATAAGCCGCATCTTTGCTCAACCTTGTTTCCAATGGCTGGCGCCCTGGCGGCGCAGTACGTCAACCGCCTGCGAGAAGTCCGTTCCTTCCTTCTCAACGGAATGGGATGCCATCATCATCGATCTCATGGTGCAAGTGTCATCAGGAGACGCGCATATCCAACATCCCTCATCCCAAGCCTGATACCTCATCGAAGTTGGGACTACTACATCTCGTGTATTGGTGACGACTCCGTCCTACCTGTTTTGTCGGCTTTCTAGCTTGATGCAGAACTCGCCGGGGGGAGGTTTGGGGATCGATCAGACGACCGTCATCTTCGATTCAATATATGAGCTATCTGCCCTAAGGACGACGCGCCAAATACGGGGGATTCTTCAGCCTCGGGACATTTTCGGTGGAATAGAAAAGTATAGGTTCCCCACTAGTCCGTTTGGCTCGATGTCTAGTGATTGGGAGGATGATATCATGGCTAAACTGGAATATCTGGGTGGCGTATCGGTGCACGCGTGTTTGAGGTGCGTTGTCGTCCTTCTATGATCAAGTTTCTAGTGGCTGATGATCTTCTTCGTGCGCCAGGAACATTGATATCTCCCACAATGGTCTTCATGTTTGAACCGCCATAGGATTGTGAGAGGCCAAAAAAGAATGTGTACTCAAAGGATTGAGTCTCTTTGATGCTTATTACTGTCTCATTTCTGCATATCACCGCTACTATACTAGAAATATCCTGTGGGGCGGACACTGGGTGTTTTCCCAATGTATGTGTATCGTTCCCTTATGTGGTGTCTTCTTCAATTGAACGGTTCAATCATTTGCGCTTCTCAAGTTCTCGTTTGTTATGGACATGACATATCCCAAAAGACATTTGTGTGGGAAGATACTGTTAGACTGTCCTATGTTGGCTTCAATCTGGTTTCTACAGTGCTCCATAACGTCCATCTGTAACCAAGACTCATCCAGATACTGTGTATCACTATGGGTAGGAATCAATTTTTTCTCTGCGAGATACCGCTCCATGCCGCCATCTTCTAGGCAATACCGCCTCAGTCACAGTTCGGGACAATTGGCCATTGACACCTTCCATCGTCGATAGTTCATCAGTGATGGATCCTTCGAGTTCCTGTCCTGATTCTTGCCGCAAACCTCGTGCCTGTTGTATGAGGCCCAAAAACCAATGGTCGGCGAAGGATTTTCCCCACCACCGGCCTCAAAGGGCAGGCCAAAGCCAAGTTCGCGATGTCAGCAAAATAGCCGGGGCCGACCGTGAGAGACATATCTGGGAGCAAAATCCTCAGCGAAAGAAATATTAGTGCCAGACTTCCGGCCCTGATAAATCGGAGTGTGAGGTGAGATTTATAGTGAAAATTACGGCTGTGTCCTAAAGCGCCACTGCCAGCAAATCTGGGTTTGCGCTAAAGGAAGGTTGGGGTATCGAAGAAAGGAGGAATCAGAGTCATGGCCAAGTTACACAGACGCGGTTCTTCAATCACTGCTGGAGAACCTTCGAAAGGAAAGCGACGACGTCGTTCTCAGTTCTTTATCGAACCATACGACGAGTACAAATATCTTCTCTACCTAGCCTATCCATGGCTCCAGGAAGTAGAGAAAATGTCAGAGTCGAAAGCCCAGGGTGCTCCGGGCATGCGCACCTGGTCCTTAAAAGGCCCAGCGTTCAACCAACCGGCAAGTTCTCCGTTTGGCCAGTGTAATCTATGATTAATGCTGCGTCTAGTGCCGAAAATGCAAACAGGCTGGCATCCGCTACGAAGTCAAATCCATAGATTCGCCAGTACATGAACCAGGAGGGCGTAAGGAGATCCGAGGTCTTCGATGCAAACTCTGCATTGCGTCCAAAAACTTGAACTGTAATGCTTGGATGTATTGCTGGATTGGAACAAGACCTGTTCGTGGACGTCCATGAGCCATCGTACGAAAGCATGAAGAAGCAAGAGTTATAGACGCGGCCCATAATTTAGGAAAGCACAAGCGCCCAGAGTTTGATTCAGAATTTGAGGATGATGAGACTGGGTCTGAGCAGTCTGTCGCCGAGAATGATGACGAACCGGTACAACGTCTGCGATCTGGGTTTGTGGACTTTGTTCGACAACTGCAGTCCCGGATTACTACCCTGGAGCAGGAGACAGACCTGCTGAAACAGGAGAATGCACATCTCGTGCAGTCTGTCATCAGTCTGCATGCTGGAAATTCTCCGTTGCAGAATCGTGTGGAACCAGCCGTGCAGCAAGCTGAGGAGGGAGTTGTGATGTCGGGGAAGAGCAAGGATGATAATGCACGACACAAGAAAAAGAGGCAACAAGTTTGAACGCTGAGACGTGAAAGATGGGACGTTGCATCTAAGGCGTGTCGAAATAGAAATCTGCAAGAGCATGTAAGTAGGTAAGAAACTTCTTTCAGTAGTAGTATACCAGGCTCGCATAGAGAATGGAAACAATTTTAGTCTCATACTTTGTTCATATATTAAAAATTTCGGCATCGTTACGCATCTGCTCCTTCCATTTTGATAACGAACATCTTGATTCTTCTTGGCCTCGTATAGTAAGCCCGAAATGATGGAGAGATTTCTCCCGCCCACTCGTCGATGTCTTTCGAGTTTATTCGTAGACTCTCTGTTCTATATTGCCTCAATGCGGCTGAACGACGCTACTTCAACGGCACTATTAAGAAATACAAGGGTTTCGCTCCGACACGATACAAACTACAATCAGAGAGAAAGAATACAATATTTTCGAGTCTGTTATATCATTCATCAGAGTCGATGTCAGGTTCTCCGTCATGGCAGGCTAAGATCAAGCTGAAGTCCCTCGTCTTTCAAGCTCGTCAATGCCTCCCCATCAAGAGCATAGCTCCATCCCCGCCTTATCACACATAGTTTCAGCTTCGTGAGACATGGTGTGCCGGTCAGTCGATGCACTCGTGAAGAAACCATGTCTACGAATGCGGATTTGATAAAAGAGAGGCCAGTGTACCGGAAAGCATACAGGCCAACACCAATGTTTTGCAGAGACAGGACCGCGCGATACAATCCGTGTATGAGGCTGACCTCGCTTAATTGTTCAATTGTGTTCGCAAGAGTATCGAACATCTGGAGACTGGCAGTCTGGCATCCACTCGTAGAATTCCATGGTGAATTCCTGCAAGCCATGCATGAGTTGTATACTTTTCGTGAGGTTGTTGTTCAAGACCGCATCAACGAGGCGTTATCACATTAGCGAACACTGCGACCAGTGCACATATGCATGAAGGCAGCGAAGAGGTTATTTTTCACACGCCACAGACGCGTAGCCCGCCTGTCACATGAGTAGCCGAGTTGCCGCTGGTCATTCCTGCGGCAACCTGCCTTCCTTTGTACCATAGCTTGACCATCACGTTCGCAGGAGCGCTGTTATACTTTGGTCGGTCATAGCCTAGGTCCTCTATGCTGCCATGCCTAAAATTGCCTCGAACTTGCTAGATGCTATTTACTGATTCGCTTGCCGTGCTACGGCCCACATCTACGTTCAATTCCCGATGATGGTGCTGGAACCGTCCCTGACCCAGGGCATGTTACTATTAGCTCCTTCAACCTAGGCTCGTTTACCAGCCGGCGTTTCGCCCACGTGGCTGCGCCATCACATTTGGGCGAAAGCGGCTGGGCAATACCCAGACGTTTTAGAGGGTCACGCTTTTTGTGACATTGGACTTTTTGTAAAAATTTTGCATCGTCACTGCGAGTTCTGATGCGTGTCCACTCCCTTCCCTCGTACGCACCGTAGACACATTTATTTGACGATCTATTTGCCTATGATCATCCTACATGCCTTATTTTGGATGTATCGTCTTGAAAAGACTACTCGACTGTTTGCTCCTATGATGTCATCGTTGGGACTGCCATTGCAAGGCAAAGGAGAGGGTTCGATAATTACAGATTTATCGGATCCCAACAATTTGTGAACAATTACACTATGCATATTGACCCTTATTGACCGAAATCAGCGGCGGAGGATGTGTGGTGGCCGCTGAAAACGAGTTGCAAGGCAGAAATCAGCGAAATTTTTCCAAGTCCCGCGTCACAAAAAGAGTGACCCTCTAAAACGTCCGAGTCCGTTCACAAGCTCACCTCCCACGTCGGAGCCACACCAAACACGTATTGCAAATTCCTTATACGGTTATTTGGTAGGTGTAAACTTGTGAAGGTCGACTGGCTAGCGAGTCTACCTTCAACCATGTCAAACACCAACGAACGTCAGGATATCCATGGCAACTTTGCTGATGCCCCAGAGGATGATGACGAGCTAACGCCTCAAGAGGCTCGGAGGCTGCTGAGACACTTTGAACGGCTGTTGGGTATCAGAAGAAAACCAATATATGCTCCAAAAAGTACGACATTTCTTTCGATATGCAAAACAGCTAGCGTACTAAAGGCAGTCATATAGATTCCGGGACTATGGGGTATGAGAGGAAATATCCTGAAGATGAAAAGCATGAGGAATTAGGCCCGTTCGCCAGGTTTTGGCGAACATATCTGGACGAGTGTGCCGTCTTCGACGCCGAAATGATAGAAGACTGGCGTGATAGACTTGATGTACTCCTGGTTTTCGTACGTCCCTCCATGTTATGACTCTTGCTTGTATTTTTAATTCCTATGTAATACTCAGGCCGGTCTTTTCTCTGCAGTGGTGACTACATTCGTCGTGCAGACATCACAGAGTCTCCAGGTCGATAACAGCCAGGTTATAGCGTCATTGCTGTACGAATTGATCAACATTCAACGAGCGACTGCTAATGAATCGCCGGTTGACGATGTGCCGAGATCCGGCATCAATCCTTTCACTGCCTTCCATCCCAATGCACTCGATGCATGGGTGAACGGCCTATGGTTCACCAGTCTGTCGCTAAGTCTTATCACTGCTTTAGTCGTCGTCGTAGCAAAACAATGGATCCATCATTACATCTCCATCCCTTCAGGCACCGCGCGTGATCGTGGTCGTCTCCGGCATTTCCGATTCATGGGGCTGGAGGAATGGCACGTCCCTATCATCATTGGCCTACTACCTGTGCTTCTGCATGTATCGTTGGGCATCTTCATCATCGGTCTCGTTGTATTTGTGAGCCGGCTTCATGTCGTAATCTCTGCAGTCATAGGCGGCCTGGGCTTTGTCGCACTTGCCTTCTACATCGTAACGAACCTTCTCCCATTGATCCACCCTCAATGCCCCTACAGATCTCCCCTGACTGTGTTCATATATCCTAGTTACAGTTATTTTCGAAACCGGTTCTTCAGCATCCCAAACAACCTATTATCCAAATCCTCTTTCAGAGACGTGGAACAAGCGTATGTCACTCAAATGAGTGATATAATCGACGCCCGCGCGATACTTTGGTTACACTCCGCGACCTCTGATCTCAATGTTCAGAACTTAGCCATCGAGACGACAAGTTCCCTTCCATTACAATCAACAGAACTGGTGGCTCGCGACTTCAGTAATATCATGTTCCATTGCCGAGCCGAAATTAAGGCATGTCTTCTGTCTCCAACAGGCTTTGTTTTCGACCATAACTCTTCGGAGCTTCCAGAGAACATCAAGAAAGGAAAACTCGATCGTCTCCTACGTACATATCTTCGTTTTGGTTACCGGTACCATAGCAATCTCAGGGGTCCATCGTCTTTTGACCACAATATCGATCCCCGAATCATACAAGCCGCTTTTCGAATCATGTCTGAATGCCCTATAACACCTGACGGCTTTGCACAATATATCAGTACCATCATTCCTTCGGAGCAATCCCAACAGTCCATTGTTTGGGCCCATGTCCTTTGTGATGTGCTCGGCCCGTCTCGGAACCATCTCAGTGTGGTGGATAATTTTCAGCGTGACATAACAGTTTACGGATTACTCTTCCAAGCGATTCCCTTTGAGTACTGGTCGACTGACTGGACAGAGCCGGATGTCATATTCCGAAGCTTTCCTATGGAAATGTGGTCAAGAGAGGGGCCCAAGATACGGCTTCTGGATAATTGGTGTTCCGATAGCAATGTGTCTATCCGAACAGCCATTTCATGGTCCTTGTATCCCCTCCTCGATGAGCTGCTGTGTCGGCTGTTCACGGGGGGATGGACATCCATATCTATACCAACCAACTTTCCCGAACCGCTCCAGTTACTACTCGCTGCCACTCAACTGTTACAAATGCCGCATTACCCACATGGAGTCCCCTTCCTTTCTATTGTTTTAAGCCGATTTAATTGGTACATTTCGACCTTAGCCCGGTCTAAAAACAAACGAGACCAGACAACGAGGGAATGGCAGGCGATTTCCCAAGTCGCCATATTGGTGATCCAGTCAGATGTTTTTGGCACGCTCGCTGGGCCTGATCAAGAACATTTATTGCGAGTTTGGACGGACTGCGTAGATGGGATATCTCAACTCAATCCTGCTCTCGGGGCACAATGCACCAAATGGTGCAGTGAACCGCTGGTGCCGATGATCACGACAATGTTATTCGCTGACCATCAACAATATTCCAGTTATCTTATCCCAGAACTATTTTTCTCTCATTTGTTGTTTGCTACGGCGATGTACGAAGGTACAATTTCTACTGACTCCTTCCGACGTGTGGAAGAATCGATGGACGGTACAAATCTCTATGCCGACTTTGGACCCCACAAACTGGTTAGGGGATATGTTAACGGTCTGGCCGCGCTGCCAGATGATCTACGTGTCCTTGCCATGGACTATCTTTACCAATACAATCATCTTTTGATGGCGTTCAAAGTGCTTGCATGGTACTTTCCTGATACGCTTTGGCACTTGGGCAGTCTTCGCCCACAGGATCAGACGTGGGATGCGGTATTCCGAACCTTTGATAGCCGTGGTTCAGAATCAGAATTTTGGAGACCAAGCCAGTATTTCGGAAGTGATTGGGAGCAGTGTTTGAAGAAAATCGACAAATTCCGAAGGCATATGCGTGATGGATGTCCCGGAGCTTCATACGGAAATGCCGATGAGGTATGTGGTTTGTTTTATACAGCGCATATCGTTTCTTAGGTGAAATCTTAGTGTCTTCGTGAAGTTCGGATGGTACAGTCACCATTTCGTAAATGGCTTCCGTGGGCTCGACGCTGGCGACGAGAGAACCGTGGCGACGGAGAAAGTAACCTTTTTCATGTAGCAAAGGTATAGTAAATCCGTTTGTGTAGTAGGACTTGAAGATAGGGTCATCACGAGGTATTTAGCGCCGCATCTAGTAATATATGAAGACAGCTCTCGCAGTCATTGACGATAATGGTGATTGACAGGTAATTTGCGCTCATGCGTTCCTCCTCCCAGAAGGCTCGCGACCAATCGGCCACCAAAACTTGAGATCTTGCTTGGTGCTGTATGCTGGTGAAGCAGATATCCGCATCTGCAGGAGTAGCAATTCTTCCTCTTTCCCGTAGAACTAGTAGGAAACCGTGTCAATGATGATGTAGGTTCTAAATAGGATGACGTACCGAATCTTGGAAAGACGATATGAAGCTTCGCAAATCCTGCTTCTGCAGTACGCTTTCATCCGTTTTTGCCACATGAGTCAGGAATGCCTTCAAGTCATTCCAGGCCCAAATGAACAGAAAGTAATGCATGTATAGGGTTTGAACAGCGAGAGCGACTCTCTGTATGCGCTTCGACACGTCAAACCCTGAGAATGGAACAATGAGTGAAGATTTCGAATAAAAGAAGAAAACATACCCAAATACGCTACTGCACCGATGGCCAAGGCAAGCACCGCTGCCCTAGACATGATAAAATTCCAATGCCAAGGGAAAGCAATGACCAATATGGTCATACAGACAAATATTGCGATAGATATTTTTGTCATCATCATGGATACTCGGGTAATGAATTCGAGAAGCCTCCTGTTGTCGAAGTCCTGTATGACAGAGAAGCACTATTATAGTTACAAGAATTATTGAATTACGGCTAACCTTATACCGCTGTTCAAGCCCCGTCCGTTGTCTTAATAGAGAAATTTCGGTTTCAATCTTTGGACTTATGGTTTTACTATGAGGGCGGGCAGCGGTATAGTTCGACGAATTCCTAGCAATGCTGAACACTTTTCCAATGTGCAGGGCTTCTTCTCTGTGCCACTTGATATAGCAAACAAAATATTCAGCGGTGGACAGTATTTGTTTGAGATCTGAGCGATAATAACTCCAAAATGTACGTCAGAAAATAAAATGTTCGAGTAGAATAATCCGCTCACAATCCCACGAGATTACTATTCGATGTCTCGAACAGCTGTAAGATCTCGGCGTACGCAGATGCTATCTCACTGTACGCAGAGTAATGTGACACGGGAGATTTCAAATGAAGAATTCCGCATTCCGAGTCCTGTGTATACAGGTCTCGGTCTTATGCGGTCCTGAGGGTTTGGGTGGCAGTGCATTTTCATTACCTCCGAGGTTTCTCCGTGTACACGTCATTTGAATTGCGTCGTTCGGCTCATGCTTCGGCAAGATATTCCACGGCATTAGCCGACTCAATGAACGCCAGTCGGGATTCTCTTGCCAGTGCAATGACTACTTCTCCTACTACTTCTGTTCTTTTCCTTCAGATGCCGGTGCACCCTTTTTTCTGTTGTATTGATGGTGATTTTCGTTTGTTGCCACCCTCGCTTTATCAAACAAAAGACAACTCGTTCCTTGGGATACATCGTTCTGATTCGTCGTCGACTAAGAACCAATGTCCAGTATGTTTTTACCAAGCTTTGATTATTGGATTTGAAAGCGAAATTTTTCAGAACCGACTTCGTTCAATGATGTCACCATAAGGAATCCGGCCGCGAGTTTGATGCCTAAACTATCCTTGTGCTTACCCTGGAACGTTCGTGGGTGCAAGTTAGCGAACGTACTTTTTCTACCAAAGAGACAAGCGATAGCAGAGCTTAGGATAGGTGAAGCCATGCGGGTGTTCAGCAAGTCAAGGGCGCCGGAGAAAGTAAACAAGACACCTTTCTAATTCATCACTATCATAGTGAGCTCGGTTCTCCTTTCCCTTTGTGTATGCAACCCTGACCTCTGTGGTTTCCTTCAGGATTCGAACATTCAGTGCCACGACAGCCAGGACAGTTGCATGCGAGCACTGAGCAGAGTAGATGGGTCGGGAAAAGGTGCGTATACTGTGCGGTATTTCATTGGTGAACTAACGATGAAGCGTAGGCGGAGCAGGCCCGCCCCTGATATCCCTGGGTTCAAATTATCACAGCGAATACCAATGCGAATGCAAGCAAATTGCTCGAATTCTGCTTTGCCCTCGTTGATATCTTCCGTTGTAGTGCCTTCCAAATACAATTCAGTCGACTTCCATAGCAGTCTGCTCTGCTGTACCCGGCTATGGCAATGAGCGTATTGGGTGCCCACATTTCCCGAATAGAGTTGGTGTTCTCTTCTTTGGTGCAGACTGTCTGGTGACCGTAATCGCCACAAATGTGAGGCTTGGTGATGTGGAGGTAGCAAAGTCAGGATGCTGGGACTTTACCTGCGAGATAAGTTGCACAAATCTTGGCTTTCGTACCTTCATGTTTATGTCTTTGGGCAATTATTCGGCTTTTCGCAAACATGATCGACAATGTACCTTGGAAGTCTTTCCACCGACTTATTCATACATGCCGTCCTCTCCGCACCCCCTTTGCTACCGCATCGATGGTCTCCAGTGGCAACCTTACCCTGACCTCGATACTCCCCCTTATTCATCCATCCGGGACCCGGGTATCAACCCCGTCGCGAGTAAACTGATCCAAGAGGTTCCGTGCGCTGCGCATATATCCCAGAGCACTCCTTGATCTCGTCCACTGTGAGGGGTCCTGGTGCGTGTCGACGGGACATCCGACGCAGCGACGTATGAAAGCCTTCCTTGTTCAGGATGTTACGAATCCACACTCGTTCTAGTGCCCACAGTTGGTAATATATGAAGCATACCCTTTCGTGGTCAGCACCGTGATCTGGTGAAATTTCGGTGACCGAAATGGAGGCGAAACATGGACACGTGCCTGTTTCCATCTTTCTGACTGCTTGTCACCCCATATGTCAGGAGTTTGGTCCATTCCCCAAGCCTTGGCTAAAATGAACGTCGTTTCGGAGATGAAGAGGGTTCCTGGCGTGTGTGCTCATTGTACATAATCTTCACGGTCGGGGGTGCCACAGTGGTTACGTGCGCCTTCGACGCTATCAAGCGCGGCATACTAGGTGCAAGGACGACACAGTTCTGATGATTGTTTTTCTGCCCTCAGCTAGCTGGCATAATCTAGAGAACGTGGAACTGATTACCTTTCCAATGAGGCTCTCTCGTTTGGTTAGAGGATCAAATGGCCGTCGGAAATGAAGGATGAGGGGTGGGTAGGTCAACACTGTGTTAATATGCCGTCCATGTACTAGTATACGCGCATCTCACCGTCGTATTTGTTTGGTATTTGTGTATATAAAAACCATAAAAAAGCAATGGTAAATGTGAATTGAATTTTTTTAAGTATGTACACGTTGTACAGCGACAGTGGACCTCATTGCTCGAGTGTCCCTCCCACCCCCACAGGACTCGGATATGCCACGCACTGCGATGGCCCACCACTTCATAAATTCTTGTCCCAGCCCGTTCCTGCCGTGATCGCATTCTGGAAGGGAGGCTCGTAGAAGAGTCCAGAAGTAGGGTCAAGATGGGAGTTACTAGAGTTAGGCGAGGAAGTCATCTGGGGAGAGGTGTGATGGGTACATCGGAATGACTGTAGACAGCAATATATATTCCCAGACTCTGATCTAAAGTTAGTAGGACACGCGAAAGGCGCGTTGGAAACACGCTTACCTTTTCACACTGTCATCATACCAGCCACAGTTCTAGCATCAAGGGGTCCATGCCAGTTGCGATCTAGTCAACGTCAACGATATCGATGGCACAACGCAGAACAAACTGCAGAGATTGATTTCTGAGACTGAGCAGGGCTGAGCAAGGAAGGAATTTTCGGGAGGTTTGACCCCCAAATCGGCTTGGCCGAGATCTGGCACAATTATGTCAGGAGGAACCCTGGGGAGGCAGCCGGTAGGGTCTTGCTAGCTCTCGTTTGAATGTCCGGGTTTTGAATGTCAGATAGGAACGACATGGTGAATGACATGTTTTTACCTCCCACGCTCGCTTCCTCGCAGTATTGGGCTCTTCTTGGATGTGATGCTCATCGTATACTGCCGCGTAAAATCAAGCGTGGTCCGAGTCTCTTGTCGTTGACGGAGCGCCTCTTCTAGCTGCTCTTGTTCAAAGAAGTTCATTTCGCCAGTGCTAGGGAGGAGGTGGGATAGAGGCTCTGGGAAGAAGATATAGCATGTGATTATTACGTATCGAACCAACAAGTGTAGGTGTACATCAGAGAAGCATTAGTTCCAATGTAAGAAAAATGGCCAATTTATAAAAACCTCATTTCGGGCGAAATGTCACTGAAGTCAGACTATCCATGAAGCTTTAGATTGTGAGAGGAATCTAGTGAGAACGAACGGGAGAGCGCCTCCGACGGAAATATGATGTAGCAGGTTGGAAGTGATTTCCGCTACTTGCTTGGCCAATACTAGATGTTGTAGGAGGAGAGTCGGACGAATTATCAGAAGCCTCAGAAGTAAGCCTGTCCGTGATTGACTGCGGAATAGCATGCGGAGGATTTGAAGCAGCAGCAACAACGAGCGATGATGTATCGGGACTGTCCGCTGCAGACGTGCTATTGTACTGGGTAGCAGCCCAAAGTCGTTGCTCGAGCTAGTATTCATCCTCCAACTCGTTGTACTCAGGCACAGGGGATATCTGGAGGTGGACCTTGAATAGAACCTCTCATCCTCCCAAGAACTATAACCCGCCTCAGCAAGGGAGAAACAAAGATAAAGAGATGTCATACCCGAGCTTGGAAGGACTCTAAGGACATCGCTGCGCACGACATGCCAGGTACTGGACCTTCCGATGAGCCTAACCGTGAGAGAAACGCCGTTAAGTCAAGATAGGCCTATGTGCTCAGATAGCTATGCTTGTACACGTCGTTAATGGCGTTAGACTTTAAGCATGTTCGTGCGCGTGCTATTTACTAAGAGGAGATGAGCATGGTGGGACCGTTGAGTAATTTAATGAGCTCCTCCGGTAAATCCTAGGCCAGCGCAGTATAGCATGCTGCATGAGCAACACTGCCGTCATAACATACTTTCCAGATGTATCGAAGAGCAAAGCGAGTGGTATAAGAATGCCGCTTGCGAAGTAAAGAGCCATCGAGTACATGTTGAGAGGTTCGACGATTTTGTAAACTTTCTCCAGGTTGAAAAGCTGAAAAGATCTGAGTTGACAAAACAGAAAGGCACGAGGGCAAATACGAACCCTGTATCGCCTTTCCATTAGGGTCTGCAATATAAAGTTCTCGACTTCGGTTTTCGGGCCGAGCACTTTGCATTGTTTGCGAATATCAACGGTGAAATGAACGGTATCCGAGCGGCTATCGTGAATTTCTTGAAGAATGCCGGCGACAAGCGCTTGGAAAGAGCTGTCGAGACAGCTATTATACTCGCGGAAGTCCCTGTAACTAAGCAGGATTCTCAACAGTTTGGGATGGGTGTACCTATGCACGATCAAGCGATAAAAGGGATCCAACGAAGCATTCGCTTACCATCGAATGAGGCCCATGATATCATCCCGGACGTGCTCGTAGACATCAAGGAGCTTGCTATATGCAGAAGTCAATTCCTAGACGACGAAATACCCCATAGATTGTTCCCGGTGAAGAATCCTGTACTGGCGGACCCAGCACGTCCCGATCGTGATATCATTGAAAGCGGGCACGCGATAGAAGAAACTACCATCGACTGTGGGGTCATCAGACAAGAATTTTTCGAGTAGGAGCCGAGAAGAACCAGACTTGGCTCGGTCAATGTCCATGGTCGAAGCGTGGCAGGGTTTACGATCAGGATGTAGCGAAGCGGTAGACATCCTTGGGATGAGAAGATAATCGAGGCTCTCAGAAATCTTTATACTTAGATGAACCATGCGGCCCCCGGTGGGAATCCTCAAGACACGCGAACGCAATGAGGTTGTGATACGGATCTCGTTTGATGCCCCCGTAGCGCTAGATCCCGGATGGCGCTGATAAGGCTGGAAGGCAGAGGAGGAAATGCTGGTAACACGTTTTCATTGAAAGGATTTCGCATAGATTGTTGTTCTGCCAGGCAGCCATTTGAGGAGAAATGTGATAGGTTCCTGGACCCCCTTGGAAAGTAATCAAAATCAATAGAACACGCGAAAGTCTTGTTGGGACCACGCTTACATTTTCGCACTATCATAGCCACAGTTTACGGCATTGAGGCGTTCGCCGTGTCCCCGTGAGTCCAAGAGTCGAAATTGACCATAGCGCGATCCACTATGACGTTACTAATTAGCAGCCTCAAGCAGAGAATTACTCGGAGTCTGACGTTCAACCGGGCTTTGCCGGACAGGATATGTAGTGTATCAGGTAAACACGACGAAGGCAGAAAATGCCAGATTCAATTTCTAGGTTTTAAAGTCAGTTAGGAACGGCGTGCTGCACGCGCTTTTTTCACTCACCCACGTCCCGCCTTGCGGCGACGCCTTCCTCACCCTGCTAGCCGTCTACTGCATGGTGGAAATCAAGAAGCGCCATTCGAGTCTCTTGTCGCTGATAATTACCGGCAGGTGTCAAAAATATGTTGAAAAATTCAAAAGCAGATAAAGAAAAGGATAGGAGGTCGACAGGAGGAAGAAGCGAGAAGTGACAGTGTTCATATTCGGTCCGGGGTCCCGAACACCGGGACGCGGTCAGGCTCTTCCCGCCATGACGGTCTCCTGCTCTCCACGCGATTCAAGCGCAAAACGAGCTAAGGCATGTTGTCAGGTCAGAGAAAAAGATTTGCATAGAAGGAGCGGTGCAGTGCTGTGATTGGCCCTATTCTCACTTCAATGGTATGTCCTCGTGAATACATCATTTATTTCAGTTGAAATATACATATTTCGTAGGACGCTACATAGTTTCCGGCCGCGTCCCATTGGATCCGTCTTATACTGCGGACGCAGCACTTCCACCTCAGTGGACATCTATAAACACAGAACATACGTATCGATTCGGCAAAGGACGAGCACATGCTGGATTCTGGGAACTTACCCTTGTTTACGTGGCGGCATTCAATGGGGCTAGTGCAGTGAATTTTCAGCATGGTCCGAAGGATAGTCAAGACGGGGAACAATCATACCGGAATAGACCAATGGCAGCGCGAGCAAACGGCTTAGAGGCTGGGAACGGCAGTTTTCTTTCACGGTAGGTGATTGGATACTTCTAGTTGCCAACGAGACTAAGTGATTTTATATTTTTCAGAATGGCTGTTATGCTATCTTTGCCCTTCAAGCAAGATCATGCTTTACGACGTCACTGCAGGCGTATAAGCCGCATCTTTGCTCAACCTTGTTTCCAATGGCTGGCGCCCTGGCGGCGCACTACGTCAACCGCCTGCGAGAAGTCCGTACCTTCCTTCTCAGCGGAAAGGGACGCCGTCATCATCGATCTCATGGCGCAAGTGTCATCAGGAGACGCGCACATCCAACATCCCTCATCCCAAGTCTCATCGAAGTTGGGACTACTATATCGCATGTATTGGTGACGACTCCGTCTTACCTGTTTTTTCGGCTTTCTAGCTTGATGCAGAACTCACCGGGGGGAGGTTTGGGGATCGATCAGACGACCGTCATCTTCGATTCAATATATGAGCCATCTGCCCTACAGACGACGCGCCAACTACGGGGGATTCTTCAACCTCGGGACATTTTCGGCGGAATAGAAAAGGATAGGTTCCCCACTGGTCCGTTTGGCTCGCTGTCTAGTAATTGGAAGGATGATATTATGGCTAAATTGGAATATCTGGGTGGCGTATCGGTGCACGCGTGTTTGAGGTGTGTTGCCGTCTTTCTATGATCAGGTTTCTAGTGATTGATGATCTTCGTGCGCCAGGAACGTTGATATCTCCCGCAATGGTCTTCATGTTTGGACCGCCATAGGATTGTGAGAAGCCAAAAACAATGTGTACTCAAAGGATTGAGTCTCTTTGATGTTTATTGCTATCTCATTTCTGCGTATTACGGCCACTATACTAGAAATATCCTGTGGGGCGGACGCGGTGTTTTCCCAATGTATGTGGATTGTTCCCTTATATGGCGTCTTCAATGGAATGGTTTAATCATTTGCACTTCTCGAGTTCTCGTTTGTTATGGACATGACATATCCCAATAGACATTTGCGTGGGAAGATACTGTTAGAGAGTCCTATGTTGGCTTCAATCTGGTTTCTACAGTGTTCCATAACGTCCATCTGTAATCAAGACTCATCCGGATACTGTGTATAACTATGGGTAGGAATCAAATTTTTTCTCTGCGAGATACCGCTTCATGCTGCCATCTTCTAGGCAATACCGCCTCAGTCACTGTCTGGGACAATTGGCCATTGACACCATCCACCGTCGATAGTTCATCAGTGATGGATCCTTCGAGTTCCCGTCCTGATTCTTGCCGCAAACCTCGTGCCTGCTGTATGAAGCCCAAAGACCAATCGGGAACCGACGGTGAGAGACACATCTAGGAGCAAAACCCTCAGCGAAAGAGATATTGGTGCCAGACTTCCGGCCCTGACAAATCGGAGCGTGAGGTGAGATTTATAGTGAAAATTACGGCTGTGTCCTAAAGCGCCATTGTCAGCAAATCTGGGTTTGCGCTAAAGGAAGGTTGGGGTATCGAAGAAAGGAGGAATCAGAGTCGTGGCCAAGTTACACAGACGCGGTTCTTCAATCACTGCTGGAGAACCTTCGAAAGGAAAGCGACGACGTCGTTCTCAGTTCTTTATCGATGCCATACGAAGAGTACAAGTATCTTCTCTACCTAGCCTATCCATGGCTCCAGGAAGTAGAGAAAACGTCAGAGTCGAAACCCCAGGGTGCTCCGGGCATGCGGACCTGGTCCTTAAAAGGCCCAGTGTTCGATCAACCGGTAAGTTCTCCGTTTTCCCAGTGTCCTCTATGATTAAAGCTGCAGTAAGTGCCGAAAATGGGAACAGGCTAGCATTCGCTGCGAAGCTAAATCTATAGAATTGCCAGTACATGAACTAGGAGGGCGCAAGGAGATCCGAGGTCTTCGATGCAAACTCTGCATTGTGTCCAAAAACTTGAACTGTAATTCTTGGATGAGTTGTCGAATTGGAACAAGACCTGTTCGTGGACGTCCACGGGTCATCGTACGACAGAATGAAGAGGCCAGGGTTATAGACGCGGGTAATAGTCTAGGAAAACGCAAGTGCCCAGAGTTTGATTCAGAATCTGATGATGAGAAGACTCGATCTGAGCAGTCTGTCGCCGAGAATGATGACGAACCGGTACAACGTCTGCGATCTGGGTTTGTGGACTTTGTTCGACAACTGTAGTCCTGGATTACTGCCCTGGAGCAGGAGAGAGACCTGCTGAAACAGGAGAACACACATCTCATGCAGTCTGTCATCAGTTCGCGTGCGGGAAATTCTGCGTTGCAGAACCGTGCAGAACCAGCCATGCAGCAAGCCGAGGAGGGAGCTGCGATGTCGAGGAAGAGGAAGGACGATACTACACGACACACGAAAAAGAGGCAACAAGGAGATGTTGTTTTGAACGCTGAGACGTGGAAGAGGGGACGTGGCATCTGAGGTGTGTCGAAATAGAAATCTGAAAGAGCATGTAAGTAGGTAAGAAACTTCTTTCAGTAGTATACCAGGCTCCCATAGCGAATAGAAACAATTTTAGTTTCATACTTTGTTCATATATTAAAAATTTCGGTATCGTTACACATCTGCTACTTCCAATTTGATAACAAACATCTTGATTCTTCTTGGCCTCGTATATTAAGCATGAAGGAGAGATTTCTCCCGCCCACTCGTCGATGTCTCTCGAGTTTATTCGTAGAGTCTGATGCAATATGCAGTCAAGGTGATTCCAACACTGTTCTATACTACCTCAATGCAGCTGAACGACGCTACTTCAGCGGCACTATTAAGAAATACAAGGGTTTCGCTCCGACACGATACAAACTACAATCAGAGAGAAAGAATACAATATTTTCGAGTCTGTTATATCATTCATCAGAGTCGGTATAAGGTTCTCCGTTATGGCAGGCTAAGATCAAGCTGAAGTCCCTCGTCCTTCAAGCTCGTCAATGCCTCCCCATCAAGAGCATAGCTCCATCCATGCCTTATCATACATAGTTTCAGCTTTATGAGACATGGTGTGCCGGTCAGTCAATGCACTCGCGAAGAAACCGTGTCTACGAATGCGGAATTGATAAAGGAGAGGCCAGTGTACCGGAGAGCATACAAGCCAACACCAATGTTTTGCAGAGACAGGACCGCGCGATGCAATCTGTGTATGAGGCTGACCTCACTCAATTTGTTCACAAGAGTATTGAACATCTGGAGACTGGCAGTCTGGCACCCACTCGTAGAATTCCATGGTGAATTCCTGCAAGCCATGCATTCGCCATATAATTTTCGTGAGGTTGTTGTTCAAGACCCCGTCAACGAGGCTTAATCACGTTAAAGAACACTGCGACCAGCGCACATATGCATGAAGGCAGCAAAGAGACTATTTTTCACACGCCACAGACGCGTAACCCGCCTGTCACATGAGTAGCCGAGTTGCCGCTGGTCATTCCTGCGGCATCCTGCCCTCACTTGCAGTGTTGGACGGGCAGTGACTCAAAGTAGAAAGTCGCGGTAGTGCCCGTGTGACTAGTCGCTGGCTAGTCGGTAAGTCATTTTCTGCCCCGGCTTTCAGGGCACGACCAAATATTACAAAGCGTCTAATGTTCTCACGCAGTGAGGCGCTTTTTGAACATCAAACTGCCTCTTATTATTAACGTGAGGTATAACGACGCTGGGGCCGAGACCAGAATCGGAGTCTCGTACCGAGCCTTTGTTGTCACGCAAAGGCCGTGGGAAGAGGTCGAGATCTGCCTTTGGTTTTTTTTTTTTTGAACTCTGCATTTAATTAACCGCCGCAAGTACACTAGCTACTAAGACGCGGTGGAGGTACAGGTCCTCAGGTGCTCCCTTCCCCTCTTGTTCCGGTCCCTCCTCTCTTGCAGTTGGTTTCCCCGGGTGATTCGACGTGGTATGTGTAGTATAGTAACGGACTTTGATGGTACTTTTGCACCCGTGTAGGGTTCTGCCTTTGGTTGACTAACGACTTGGCCCTGACTTTGCGACTAGTCGCTGACCAGCACATCACTGCTATTAGCTCCTTCAACCATGTCAAACACCAACGAACGTCAGGATATCCATGGCAACTTTGCTGATGCCCCAGAGGATGATGACGAGCTAACACCTCAAGAGGCTCGGAGGCTGCTGAGACACTTTGAACGGCTGTTGGGTATCAGAAGAAAATCAATATATACTCCAAAAAGTACGACATTTCTTTCGATATGCAAAACAGCTAGCGTACTAAAGGCAGTCATATAGGTTCCGGGACTATGGGGTATGAGAGGAAATATCCTGAAGATGAAAAGCATGAGGAATTAGGCCCGTTCGCCAGGTTTTGGCGAACATATCTGGACGAGCGTGCCGTCTTCGACGCCGAAATGATAGAAGACTGGCGTGACAGACTTGATGTACTCCTGGTTTTCGTGCGTCCCTCCATGTTATGACTCTTGCTTGTATTTCTAATTCCTATGTAACACTCAGGCCGGTCTTTTCTCTGCAGTGGTGACTACATTCGTCGTGCAGACATCACAGAGTCTCCAGGTCGATAACAGCCAGGTTACAGCGTCATTGCTGTACGAATTGATCAACATTCAACGAGCGACTGCTAATGAATCGCCGGTTGACGATGTGCCGAGATCTAGCATCAATCCTTTCACTGCCTTCCATCCCAATGCACTCGATGCATGGGTGAATGGCCTATGGTTCACCAGTCTATCGTTAAGTCTTATCACTGCTTTAGTCGTCGTCGTCGCAAAACAATGGATCCATCATTACATCTCCATCCCATCAGGCACCGCGCGTGACCGTGGCCGTCTCCGGCGTTTCCGATTCATGGGGCTGGAGGAATGGCACGTCCCTATCATCATTGGCCTACTACCTGTGCTTCTGCATGTATCGTTGGGCATCTTCATCATCGGTCTCATTGTATTTGTGAGCCGGCTTCATGTCGTAATCTCTGCAGTCATACGCGGCCTGGGCTTTGTCGCACTTGCCTTCTACATCGTAACGAACCTTCTCCCATTGATCCACCCTCAATGCCCCTACAGATCTCCCCTGACTGTGTTCATATATCCTAGTTACAGTTACTTTCGAAACCGGTTCTACAGCATCCCAAACAACCTATTATCCAAATCCTCTTTCAGAGACGTGGAACAAGCGTATGTCACTCAAATGAGTGATATAATCGACGCCCGCACGATACTTTGGTTACACTCCGCGACCTCTGATCCCAATGTTCAGAACTTAGCCATCGAGACGACAAGTTCCCTTCCATTGCAATCAACAGAACTGGTGTCTCGCGACTTCAGTAATATCATGTTCCATTGCCGAGCCGAAATTAAGGCATGTCTTCTGTCTCCAACAGGCTTTGTTTTCGACCATAACTCTTCGGAGCTTCCAGAGAACATCAAGAAAGGAAAACTTGATCGTCTCCTACGTACATATCTTCGTTTTGGTTACCGGTACCATAGCGATCTCAGGGGTCCATCGTCTTTACATCTTGACCACAATATCGATCCCCGAGTCATACAAGCCGCTTTTCGAGTCATGTATGAATGCCCTATAACACCTGACGGCTTTGCACATTATATCAGTACCATCTTTCCTTCGGAGCAATCCCAACAGCCCATTGTTTGGGCCCATGTCCTTTGCGATGTGCTCGGTCCGTCTCGGAGCCATCTCAGTGTGGTGGATAATTTTCAGTGTGACATAACAGTTTACGGATTACTCTTCCAAGCGATTCCCTTTGAGTACTGGTCGACTGACTACAGAGAGACGGACGTCATATTCCGAAGCTTTGCTATGGAAATGTGGCCAAGAGAGGGGCCCAGGATACGGCTTCTGGATAATTGGTGTTCCAATAGCAATGTGTCTATCCGAACAGCCATTTCATGGTCCTTGTATCCCCTCCTCGATGAGCTGCTGTGTCGGCTGTTCACGGGGGATGGACATCCATATCTATACTACCAACCAACTCTCCCGAACCGCTCCAGTTACTACTCGCTGCCACTCAACTGTCACAAATGTCGCATTACCCATATGAAGTCCCCTTCCTTTCTATTGTTTTAAGCCGATTTAATTGGTACATTTCGACCTTAGCCCGGTCTAAAAACAAACGAGACCAGACAACGAGGGAATGGCAGGCGATTTCCCAAGTCGCCATATTGGTGATCCAGTCAGATGTTTTTGGCACGCTCGCTGGGCCTGATCAAGAACATTTATTGCGAGTTTGGACGGACTGCGTAGATGGGATATCTCAACTCAATCCTGCTCTCGGGGCACAATGCACCAAATGGTGCAGTGAACCGCTGGTGCCGATGATCACGACAATGTTATTCGCTGACCATCAACAATATTCCAGTTATCTTATCCCAGAACTATTTTTCTCTCATTTGTTGTTTGCTACGGCGATGTACGAAGGTACAATTTCTACTGACTCCTTCCGACGTGTGGAAGAATCGATGGACGGTACAAATCTCTATGCCGACTTTGGACCCCACAAACTGGTTAGGGGATATGTTAACGGTCTGGCCGCGCTGCCAGATGATCTACGTGTCCTTGCCATGGACTATCTTTACCAATACAATCATCTTTTGATGGCGTTCAAAGTGCTTGCATGGTACTTTCCTGATACGCTTTGGCACTTGGGCAGTCTTCGCCCACAGGATCAGACGTGGGATGCGGTATTCCGAACCTTTGATAGCCGTGGTTCAGAATCAGAATTTTGGAGACCAAGCCAGTATTTCGGAAGTGATTGGGAGCAGTGTTTGAAGAAAATCGACAAATTCCGAAGGCATATGCGTGATGGATGTCCCGGAGCTTCATACGGAAATGCCGATGAGGTATGTGGTTTGTTTTATACAGCGCATATCGTTTCTTAGGTGAAATCTTAGTGTCTTCGTGAAGTTCGGATGGTACAGTCACCATTTCGTAAATGGCTTCCGTGGGCTCGACGCTGGCGACGAGAGAACCGTGGCGATGGAGAAAGTAACCTTTTTCATGTAGCAAAGGTATAGTAAATCCGTTTGTGTAGTAGGACTTGAAGATAGGGTCATCACGAGGTATTTAGCGCCGCATCTAGTAATATATGAAGACAGCTCTCGCAGTCATTGACGATAATGGTGATTGACAGGTAATTTGCGCTCATGCGTTCCTCCTCCCAGAAGGCTCGCGACCAATCGGCCACCAAAACTTGAGATCTTGCTTGGTGCTGTATGCTGGTGAAGCAGATATCCGCATCTGCAGGAGTAGCAATTCTTCCTCTTTCCCGTAGAACTAGCAGGAAATCATGTCAATGACGATGTAGATGCTAAATAGGATGACGTACCGAATCTTGGAAAGACGATATGAAGCTTCGCAAATCCTGCTTCTGTAGTACGCTATCATCCGTTTTTGCCACGTGAGTCAGGAATGCCTTCAAGTCATTCCAGGCCCAAATGAACAGAAAGTAATGCATGTATAGGGTTTGAACAGCGAGAGCGACTCTCTGTATGCGCTTCGACACGTCAAACCCTGAGAATGGAACAATGAGCGAGGATTTCGAATAAAAGAGGAAAACATACCAAAATACGCTACTGCACCGATGGCCAAGGCAAGCACCGCTGCCCTAGACATGATAAAATTCCAATGCCAAGGGAAAGCAATGACCAATATGGTCATACAGACAAATATTGCGATAGATATTTTTGTCATCATCATGGATACTCGGGTAATGAATTCGAGAAGCCTCCTGTTGTCGAAGTCCTGTATGACAGAGAAGCACTATTATAGTTACAAGAATTATTGAATTACGGCTAACCTTATACCGCTGTTCAAGCCCCGTCCGTTGTCTTAATAGAGAAATTTCGGTTTCAATCTTTGGACTTATGGTTTTACTATGAGGGCGGGCAGCGGTATAGTTCGACGAATTCCTAGCAATGCTGAACACTTTTCCAATGTGCAGGGCTTCTTCTCTGTGCCACTTGATATAGCAAACAAAATATTCAGCGGTGGACAGTATTTGTTTGAGATCTGAGCGATAATAACTCCAAACTGTACGTCAGAAAATAAAATGTTCGAATAGAATAATGCGCTCACAATCCCACGGGATTACTATTCGATGTCTCGAACAGCTGTAAGATCTCGGCGTATGCAGATGCTATCTCACTGTACGCAGAGTAATGTGACACGGGAGATTTCAAATGAAGAATCCCGCATAAATTCTTGTCCCAGCCCGTTCCTGCCGTGATCGCATTCTGGAAGGGAGGCTCGTAGAAGAGTCCAGAAGTAGGGTCAAGATGGGAGTTACTAGAGTTAGGCGAGGAAGTCATCTGGGGAGAGGTGTGATGGGTACATCGGAATGACTGTAGACAGCAATATATATTCCCAGACCCAGACTCCTTCCCATTCTCCTCCATGGGGGTAAAAGCTGCTTCGCAGCTATTCCTTTGCCTATGACGTTTATCTTATCTTATCGCGCACGTGACATTTTGATCTTTCTGAACCTTATTTCTTTTTTACCCCCCATTTTGGAGACTGGCAACAATTGTAGTGGCGCGCTGCCTGTGTTTGGCTGTGTCTTCTCTGTCATGCAGAAAAGACACTCACATTTCCCCTCATGTACATAGGCAGCTTGTTGTAATTAAGGCTTTACCTCAGTACAATGCTTGTGGGACCTATAGTCTCTGGGTTACAAACTCCTGAGGAGTTTGCCCATTGACCTCCTATATTTATACTAAACTATGCTTATTCTAGTAATTTCTATCCAATCAATATCTTACTCAGCATGCTGGAATGCCAGATTGCTTGAATTCTCTCACATATTCCAACACTTTCCTTCAAGCTGGTATTCCACCTTTAGCATCCTTATGTAAGTCCTCTAGACTTCCCTCGAATTCTGGCCCCATTGTCTGAACCCTGAGTCCTAATATATCTCCTTCTCTAAATTCAGTATGCGTAACTGTTGTTCAATAGCTGGGCAAGTCCAAGTTGTAATCGGCAATGCTGTAATCGGTCTGCTCAGGCTTGGCCTTAGTTAGTGCTGCTTTAGCCTTGATATCCTTGAGCTTAGGACAAGCCATTGCTATGTGACCTCTCCTGTCACAAATGAAGCAAGTCTTCTGCTTGAACCAACAGTTAGCAATATTGTGCCCTCTCTTATGGCACCCCGAACATTCCTCCTAGTCTGGCCGGGGTCCGGTTCAGTCCAGGTTTGGGCATTTTTTCCTGAACCTCGAGGTTCACTCCTCACCCCTCCGAACCTTGAACCCGAACCTGAGGTTCAGGTCCATGAGGTCCGGTCCAGGTTCAGACCGGGTTCAGGATTTTTTTTGCTCCACTATAGCCTATAGGTTAGATACAGGATGTATAGAGGTAAATACAAGCACAAGTGATTAACTACACTCCATATCCCAGTCTGCATCATTGAAGGAAGGCCCAATCTCCATCCAAGCTTCATTCTGAGCAGTCATACACCCATCCCGATAAGCTTCCTTCAAGCGTTGCATAGTTCTGAACTTCTCTGCACCAAGGTTTCGCTGATGAGGGTCGGAATCAGTGCAACCTGCATGCGAGAATGCTCGTTCTGATGGTGTTGAGGATCCTGGGACAGCAAGATAGTCATGCGCCATGGCAGACAGAACTGGATACTCGTCTTGATGAAGCTAACTTATAGTCAGCATGTTGAAACTCGGTACAAGAAGCCAGCTTACACCCCACCATGCGATAATGTCCTCACAAAGGGCCCGGTTCACAGGTTTGCTGTATATAAAATCTTCAAGTTCTGCCATTGGGCTTTCCGGTGCTGATGGAGCTGAGACCGTTTTCTCACGGATGAGATCATCGATCCAGTTGTCGGTCTTGGATGATGCTACAACGGTAGTTAGGTATCTGGCGTGATGATAGAATCGGACCTTAATTTGGCGCTTGAGCTCTTTGATCACAGGAGCATCATCTCATTTCGGCGGAGTGGTAATCTTCACTTTGTATTTATATGTACACCATTCTTGCTTTTCGTCTTCCAGTACCTCATTTCCCCCTCATCCATCTCTGAACTGTCGTCAGTATCATAACTTCCCTTGGCTCCAATATCTGGTGTGATCTCTCTGGCATTGTGCTAGAAGAACACTACATCAGCCTTCACATAGCAATTTCACAAGCAAGATAAAACTGACCTTCTTTTGCTTTCTACTCGTACTAGCCTCATCTGACTTGACATCCTCATGCCTTCGCTTGGTCACTGCACTGTTATTAGATACTAGCTTGACTGGGGATGCTGTTGGTGAATGGTCCCATTGTATCTGGTCTGCGGTCTTCAAGGTGCCATCTGGATTTACAGCATCACCGTTGGGCTTGTCATTATCTTTAGGTACATCGGTACAATCTTCAACTGTTAAAGTATTAAATGACCAATGATTAGTAGTATTATAACGTACTTTCAGGGTCAGCAGTGGCAGCAACAGTAAGGCATTTCTTGATATTTCATGCATCCTCGGTGTTGTTATTTTCATCTGTTAGTTTTGCTGAGGCCTGGACATGACACTTGGCATTTATAGGCAGGATTAACTGTTCATTGACTTCATGGCCCATGGCTTAGTTGTTGAAATCGGTTGTGCTCGATCTCAAGACTCAAGACTTCCTACAGACGTAATCAGCATTGGTGGCTTGAACCTTATTCTGTAAAGCTATATAGCTGCCCATATTACACGTCTTACTGTCCAAATTAGACTGTAATACAAAGTCGCCATTCATGCAGCTCTTTGAGATCAACTGTACCATGTCAGTGATGAAAATATTTCAAGGTCCAGCAGGTTCGGACCGGGTCCAAACCTGGTCCGTGTTTTTGACCTGAGTCAAACTCTGAACCTGGACTGACATGGCTGTGCTGGACCTGGACCTGGACCTGGACCTGGACCAAACCTGAACCTGCAGGTTCGGTTCAGGTTCGGACTGGGTCCACAAGGTCCTGCACCGGACTCCGGCCAGACTAATTCCTCCATAGATCCTTCCCCTTGAGCTATCATTGCGCAATCATCTCCAACTTCTTTCCATCGTGCTTCCTCTTCCATCAGTGCTGCCGAAATTTCAGCCACTGTGAGAAAGTCAGCATCAGACCGAGTCACCAATGCTGTTGCGATCGTTCCATATTCGGGTGATAAGGAATAGATCAATACATCAGTTATCTCTTGATCTTTCAATTTGAGCCCAATAGTGTGGAGCTGTGTCGCAAGCAAGGTGATATCGTTAATGTAGTCGGTAATCGGTAGTGTAGTGTCATGGTGGTAGGAATAGAATCTCCTCTTCAATGAGATCCTATTAGATGTGCTGTTCTTCTCATAAATGTCCTTCAATGCTTTCCAAGCTGATGGCCCATCAGTACAATCTCTAATATATGGCTTTTGAGACTGTTCTATGGTGAGACCAATAGCCGAAAATCCATCCTCTGCTGCTGCTTCCCATTCTTCCAATTCCTTCCATTGTGAAGCCTTGGGTTTCTCTGTTGTTCCAGAAACGACCTTCCATGTGCCTGTGCACTGTAAGATCATGCCGAGATCAAACTTCCAATCATGGTAATTTGATCCATTCAATTTCATGACAGATCCGAGCAGTGAATTGATATTCTGCGAGGCCATAGTGGTAAGAAGTAGAGAGCGGTAAAGAAGATAAGCAGTGTACTAGGAGTTTGTGTTATAATTAAGGCTTTACCTCAGTACAATGCTTGTGGGACCTATAGTCTCTGGGTTACAAACTCCTGAGGAGTTTGCCCATTGACCTTCTATATTTATACTAAACTATGCTTATTCTAGTAATTTCTATCCAATCAATATCTTACTCAGCATGCCAGAATGCCAGATTGCTTGAATTCTCTCGCATATTCCAACACAGCTTGATTGCGAATATCTTTCTTTTGGGAGATGTGAAGGCAATGTGAAGGACCAGGTATCCAATATGTTAGGAATTTCCTAGCACTGGTGGGAGCAATAATGTAACATTCTTAAGCAACTTCTACTGTTAGTTCTACATGTATGATGTATTCAAAGATGTCTTTCAGCCTGTTACCTTCTCTAGCTGGAATTCTTCAGCCTTTTCAGGCATGTTGTGACATAGCGGTGCCATGAGGATAATGCCCTAGGCTTGTGCACCAGCCGCCTTCAGTAAGCACATGTGGCTTCACTGATCACGGTAACTGAAGGGGCTGAGTAGACTTGCAACCAGTTTCCTTCTTTGGCTCATGTCACGAGATCAAGAGGACGAAGGTGTTAGACCCGACGTCCTAACAAGAGTAGACAGTCAGCTGTATCGCGTTCGTACAATCACTGCTGAATCTCGAGGAGTTAGAATATCAAGACTAATGCTTTAGCACTTAGCGTGAATGACTGTGTTTCGGTATGAATAAACTTTAGCTCGAAGCTAGGGAATATACAGCTTTGAGTACGCTACTTATATACTAAGTCAAGAGTCTGTAACGAGTACTAAGATGAGGGTACCATGTTAGAAGATGAATAAGGCAAGTACACGGTAACCGAGAATAAAGTACACATCGACCGAGTGTGACTTCATCGCGATGTGAAGACTCCGTGGAGTCATGGATCTAAAGATGAGATAAGATAAGCGCCGAAGATAAGATAAGATAAGAGGCGCTTAGATAAGAAAAACAAATAAATCGTGACATTACCCCCTTATTAAGGCAGGCGTCCTGACTGCTGTTAAGGTATCTCCTGCGGTTCCAGGAACGATTTTGTGTCTGTTGAAGGGTCGTCGTGTCCCCCGAATATGTCCCAGAGCTCATAGAGCTCATCCCAATTCTTGAGTTTCTTTCCCGTTCGTGGGTCTGTATGGTATTCCCAATCCTCCTTTTTGCCGTTGACCATACCTACATGTTTGGTGAGGTAATCGTCGATGAGTTCATCGGCGTCCATGTCGTTTTCCCGTACCCAGGTATTGGATTCTGGTCCATAGCCTTTCCATTTGACGAAGTAGTCTGTAGTCCAACGCCATGGTTCTCCGGCTTTTCCCCGGATTTTGCATTCTCTACTGTTGAGGACTTTCTCGATTTCATACTGTTCTTCTCCGTTGACTAGGTCTGGCGGTGGTGGTGGCGGTTGCTCTTGGTTTGGGAATGCGGGTGGTGTATATGGGGTAAGGAGTGATTCGTTGAATGTAGGATGTATCTTCCAGGTTGAGGGGAGTTTCAAGGTATAAGCCGATGCTCCTTTCTTTCCGACGATGAGAAATGGACCTGTGCGTTTATCGGCCAGTTTTTTCTTTGGTCGTGGAAGACTCAGGTTGGTCGTGTTGAGCCACACCTTGTCTCCTACTTGGTATTCAACTGCAGGTTGTTTCTTTTTGTCGTACTGAGCTTTCATTTGGTCGGCGGCTTTTTCCAGAGCTCGTTTGGCCTCTTCGTGGATTTTCTGCATTTCTGAAACGAAAGTGGTGGACGCAGGTGTCCGGAAAGGTGCCTTGGGCTTGGCGCCAGGGAGGATTTCAGCGTTATAGCCGTAGTTAACCTCGAAGGGGCTTTTACCGGTGGCGGAGTGTACGCGGTTATTGTGAGCGAATGCCGTGAGGGATAGCCATTCAACCCAGTCGTCTTGAAGATGGTTGACGAATATTCGGAGGTATTTTTCAACCTCCTGATTAACTCGTTCTGTCTGTCCATCTGTTTGGGGATGATAGGCGGTGGATGCGTTTGCCTTGATCTGTAGCAAGTCATAGAGGTCTTTCATGAACTTGGAGACAAACACGGTGCCTCGGTCAGAGATGACGACCTGGGGCATTCCGTGTTTGGTGTAAACTTCGTCTCGTAGAATTTTGGCCCACCCTTCCGATGACAGCTCTGTGGTACAAGCTATCGGTATGATTTCTTTGGAGAATCGGTTGACAATCATTAAGATAGCATCTTGACCATTGCACCTTGGTAAACCAGTGACCATGTCGACGGAGATGTGTGTCCAAGGTTGGGAGGGGATGGCATTTGGATGAAGTGGCGCTGCTTTGGCTTGAGTGCTCGACTTTGTTCGTTGGCACGTTTCGCAGGCGCGGACATAGTTTTCTATGTCTTTTTTCATCTTGGGCCACCAATACTCTCGTAAGACTAGTTCTTTGGTCTTTTCAATGCCAGGATGTCCCGCTGTGATATGGTTGTGAGATACTGCGATAATTTCCCCTCGCAACACATGATCTTGGGGAATATAGATACGGTGATCGTAGTAGATCAAACCGTCATCTAGCTTCAGCCCTCGATCATGGTTGAGGGACGCAGAGACACTCTTGTCCCATCGGTGGTGGTCAAGCATGGCTTGCTTGATTTTGGTGTGAACTTCCTCGATGGTTGGCATGACCAATGCCCGGAAGTGTTCTGGTTTGAGGACGATAACCTCATCGTTGTCCTCCTTCCCCGTGTCGTGATCTGCTCTGTGACTAAGTAAGTCGGCTTTCTTGTTCGACGCTCCTGGTTTGTGGTGGAGTGTGAAGTGATACTCCGCTAGTTCAGTAACCCAGCGGGCCTGACAGCGGTTCAGTTTCTGAGGTTTTCGGAAATACTGGAGATTCTGGTGATCTGTCCAGATTTCAAAGTCCTGAGCTGCTCCCATCAGGTAATGTCTCCACTCGTCGAGTGCAAGCATGATTGCGAGCAGTTCCTTGTCGTAAATTTCGTAATTTCGTTCTGTTACCGTAAGAGACTTGGATAAAAACGCGACTGGGCGCCATTTTCCATCCTGTTCCTGCGATAACACAGCGCCTACAGCTCCTTCACTGGCATCCGCCTCAACTCGGAATTTGCCTTTTTCCGTGGGTATTGCTAGTACCACTTCTTCGGCCAACAACCTCTTCAACTCTTTGAAGGTGTTCTGTTGTGCTTTTCCCCATGTCCATGGGTCGTTTCCTGTCAGCTGTGTCATTGGTTTGACCACCTTGCTGTATCCTTTGATGAAACGCCGATAGAAATTGGTAAAGCCTAGGAACGATTGTAACTGCACTTTCTTGGTGGGCATGGGCCATTCTGCTATTCCTGCGATTTTGACTGGGTCCATGCGAATGCTCCCTTCGCTGATGATGACTCCGAGGTACTCTGTTTCCAAGGTTTTGAACTCGCATTTCTCCGCTTTAAGGAATAGCTTGTTCTCTCGTAAGATCTTCAAGACTTCTCGTGTGATGCGCCGATGTTCTGCCTTGGTTTTTGACATGATTAGGATATCATCAAGGTAAATGGTAACGGTGCCAGACGCGATGAGATCCTTGAATATGTCGTTCATCATCCACTGGAAGGTTGCTGGCGAGTTAGTAAGCCCGAAGAACATAACCGTGGGTTCAAATAGCCCTTGATTAGTTCTAAATGCGGCTTTCCACTCGTCACCGCTTTTGATGCGAACATTGTTGTATCCCCATCGCACGTCACACTTGGTAAAGTACTTGGCGCCCCATAGTTTATCCATAAGCTCTGAGATGAGAGGAAGTGGGTAACGGTTTTTAATCGTCATCTCGTTGAGTTTACAATAATCTTGTATGGGTCGTAGCTTGCCATCCTTCTTTTTGACGAAGAAGAAGGGTGAAGCCATGGGTGATTTCAATGGTCAGATTCGTCCGCTTGAGAGGTTCTCGTCTAGGAATTTGTCGAGCTCTGCCTGTTTGTTACGATTGAGAGGGTAAACCTTGCAGTCAAGATTGGCGTTTGCGTTGGGAATGAGTGCGATGGCGTGGTCCCATGTCTTTGGTTCAGGGAGTTTGTCGAAATTGCCTTTCTCGAATAAATCGGCAAAATCCCTGCACCATTCCGGGACCATCTCTTCAAACATCTTGGCGTCCTTTCCTTCGCTAGCTTTGGCGGCGAGGTCATTCGCATGATGAGCGCGTATGAGAATAGCTTGTGTAAAGTCTATTGCAAGAATGGTTTCTCCCTCTTCCAGTTCTTCGTCCCACTTGTCGTCGGGATCTGCATCAGGTAGTATGAATGAAAGCTTTCGACATTGACACCGGGCAAACGTCAATTTCCCCGACTTCCAATTAATGATTGGGTTGTGTCGGTCTAGCCAGTCATGGCCAAGGAATATTTGTCTGTCGCCTAGCTCTGTTACGGCTAGATATATTCACTCTGTATGGTCCTCGATGGTAAGGCAGATTTTGGCATAGCACGTAATCGATCCTCCTTGATTGCGAGTTCCGTCGGCATTGTAAACTGGAATGGGTGCTGCAGTGGCATGAGTCGGGATATTGTGCTTCTTGACAAAGGCCCGATTGATAGCACTGCTGGTACACCCGCTGTCTACTAACGCAGTTGTCGCAATCTTGGTGCTGTTTCCTTGGATCTTGATCTGGATGTTGATTGTCAAGTCCTTGCCCTTCCCGCTCAGTGTGCTGATGTACCGCCTTGGTTGTCGTAGTTCTTCGAGCCACCAAAGCGCATCTATGCGCATTGCCTTTCGCATCCCTTCAATCATGTCGTCGACAACTTCTTCCGCTCGTGCTTTGTGAATCCAATTCTTTAGGATTGCCTTCGCCTCTGACTCTGTCTTGGCTTGTACTATGCCGCACAGAGTCCATTCCGCTCCAAATGGTTTGAGCCATTCGTTGTAAGTCTCGCCACTAGTATAAGTGCGCGAGAGCTGCAGGGCCTCCTTAGCCATCGCATCGACCCATGAGGGCTTGACTACCATTGGCGAGGTCACTGTAGCGTCTATATCTATAGGGGACGTTAATTTACTCTTCATGTTCATCATGAAGCTGGTGTTGTCGTCTTGGTCCGAAACCTCAGACATTGATACCTTGCGCCCCCTATGCACTGCCTGGGTGCTAGCAGCTTCCTGTCCTATGGCTACTTGATGGTCGGTCGTGGAACAGGAGGTGCGTTTCTCGAAGGCGTCACCCCGTAAAGGGGCAACAGGTTGGGCTGACACCTCCGAACGAGCGAGTGCCTTAAGCTTCCCCCCGTCCGTCAGGAGGTCGCCTTCAACCGGTTCCTTCGAGCCTGTCACTGTAGTAGTCAGGTCCCTCGTTTCATTTGGCGTTCCCCTGTCCTCGAGTCGCCCTGCATCTCGACAGGCATTGGCAACTGGTCGGGGGCACTTACTCGATTCAGGTTCGTCCTCGATCTTCTTGGCATAGACAGGTTTTGGCCCCAAAGCCCCCGTTGATGGTAGCGGAGATTTACACTTTGGCGGTCGTACGGTAATCTCTTTTCCCAGAGGAGGTTTTGCGGCGAGATCCACTGTCTCGACTGATGCTATTCCCTTGAAACTCCCTGCGAGGCAGGGACTCCATAGAGCCGTAAATGCAGGGGGCACGTTCAGCGCCTGTTCCCCTGTCCCAACCAGTCGTTCATTCGTCACTGCAGCTTGAAACTCCGTCGTTGGAGGCCTCGACTGGTGAAACGCCATTATGCTGGGTGTCACTATGGTGGGCGACTTGCCATTCGCTTTCACTCGTAATGAGTTACTCATCGAAGGTCCAGCCGGTAGCCTGACTACCGCTGGTTCCTGGGATCCTGTGTGATTCTTTCTTAGTTCCTGGTCTGATTGCGAAGTCGCGGGTATATTCGAATGCGCGGTAGGTACTACAAACATATAAGTACAGTTTTCAAGCGCGATTTGCGTACCAGTGGAAACTAAGTCCTTGGCCGAGTAAGTCGAATCAATTACTTCTCGGCGTCCTCTTTTACCTCCTTGATCTTTGCCAATGGTTCTTCTGTCGTTGGATGATTGTCCCAGTAAGTATTGACCCGACGAAGTGCTTCCACTCTGGTTTTCGGCGCGTTGGGGCAGTCGCGTTTAAAGTGACCGAGCTTTCCGCATCGGTAACACTTTGTTGTTGCGGTTGCTGTGCCGATATCCATGGGCTCGCCTTGTCCTCCGTAAGTGGTTCCCATCGTTGTCTTCTGTGTCGGTACACTTGTCGATGCTACTCCTTTTGGCACCGTTCCCTTCGCCATTGATGCTGGTCGCCCTGAGCTTTCTGCCTGTTTGAGGCGCCAGTTGTAGTCGATACGAAGTAGGCGAGCCCTCCATTTGTCGTAGAGGACTGGTAAGTCGCCGTCAGCTGCGTATGTAGTGTTTTTACTGGTTTCACGGGCGGCTCATTTGACTTGGGCAACCATTACCTGCTCGTTGTTACGCACTCCTGAGTAGTGGGCAAGTTCTTTGAACTCCTGGAAGAACTTGTCGCCGTCCTTGAAGTTTACTTGTCTGAGCTTCTCCCATGCTGCGCACCTGATCTGCTCATCAGCGTCCTTCCAAAATCTCGCTCTGAGGTGAGACGAGAAATCCTCATAGGTGGGGTATAGTTGTTCCCCGTTGGTGGTCTTTCCTAGCATTTGGGATTGTAATTCCCACCATCTTTGTGCGTCGCCTGCGAGTCGTGAGACGCAGAAGATTACTTTATGAGGAGGGTAGAAGAAGTGGCGGTTGTATAGGTCGAAGTGTAGTTCACACTTCTGGAAGAAACGGGTGATGTCGTTGGAATCCCCACTGAAGTCATCGACTTCTTTCAAGATTTTAGGCTTGAATTCGTCGTAGGGAGCGACGTTTCCAGCGGTGAGGACCCAGGGAGCGGGAGGAGTGGGTGCCTTTGGAGGTGTGGGATGGCGCGGTAGTGTCTATTGCTGAGGTGCGGCGGGAGGCTGTGGCGGCTGAGCAGGTTGCCCACCTCCACCGCCTCCTGGTCCAGTCGGATCTGCACCTGCGAATGGTTTGTAGCCTGGTGCGTACATTTCAGGTGGGTGGTTCACTCTGATGTAGGAGAAGGAAGTGACTGATGCGCGGGGAGGTGGTACTGGTGGTTCGTCTGGCATCGGCAGCTGGATGTCTGCTTCTGCTCTGATGTCTTCGTAGGGAGCCATAGGTTCCATTGGTGCGTTCAGATAGACTTCATTGTACAGGAGGCAAGCGTTCCTCTCTGCCTCGTACTGTAGAATGTCGTCTGCCGGTAGGTTTCTATTTTTCTTCATAAAATAATCATTCCCAGCTTGGGTTTGCCCCCAAGCTAGAATGAATGGTAACTCGTAAGCATAATATTCATAAAGCTCGTGATACTCAGCTCGTCTTAGTCTGACTGGGATGGCGATGCTGAGATCCGTAGCTGTTCTCTGGTAAAATCTGATGGATTCAGGCAGATCCATCTCTGGTAGTGGTTCGTGGACTGAGCGTCGACTCAGAGATCGTGTCTGAGTTTGGCCTTCCATTGGCATGGGGGGTCGGGTTTTGGTAGGGCGTGGGTGGTCGAGGGATCTCCTGGAGGGTGCCCTCTCCGCTAGTCTCACTGGTGAAGTACTCATAGTATCGCGACTCAGGGGGCGCGAGTAACTCCGGTGGAGGCCGTGGCTCCGCTGTGAGCTGTCAGTTGATACGTCCCCAACGTCTTCGGTGTAGGCGGGGTCGTCGTCCCTGTTAGGGACGTGCCAAATGGTCAAAGATAACTCGCATGAGCGGAGGTCCGCGGAGTGTGTGGGCTTTGGCGAAGCTATTAGCAACGTCACCCTTGAGCCGAAGCCCTAAGATTGGATTGCGGAACGGAGTCCGTGGAGAGCGAAGGCTTGAATAGAGAGTAAGGATGGTCCAACGGAGCGGAGGCCGCGGACTTGGAGAGTGATGGATTAGACTTGGAGTCAGAGAGAGATTTGGCTAAACCAAGTTGATATTCGAACTGAGTATCTACAAGTAATTCTACAATATTTATATGAGTATATAAATCCGAGTCGGAGTCCGATGGACTCCGGAGGAGGTCTGTTCGCTACCGGATTTGGGTTCTAGATTTAATATGTGAAATAGTAAAATGAAATGATAAATGAAATATCAAATGAGGTAGAGTAATGGTAAGCGGCCGAGGCCGCGGAGTCCGATGGTGAAGGATGGAGTCAGAATTGAAGTTGGGCTTGGTGTGAAGCGGAGGCCGGCGGCATGCGCGTAACAGTATCCCCCCCTTAGCGTTCTTGCCCTCAAGAGCGCTGATCCCGATGGCCGATCAATGTGGTATGTCTGACAGAATTTTTTAGCATGGGAATTTCGTCACTTAACTTCAAACTTCCACCATCTCTACTCCCTTCCGAAGTTTTTTCTCCTCACTGTTTAGTATGTCGCTGCCCATCGAATACCGACTCTCCGTAACCCCCGAACCGTATGAGTCGGCCCCGACTCCCGAGGATTTTACAATTGAGGAGATCGAGGCTCGGGCTGCCACGGAGGAAAATTATGCGGAGGCCGTGGCCAAGCATGCAGCTTGGAAGGAGGCGAAGGCGGCGGCGGATCGGGATGAAAAGTTGAGGTTGGCTCGAGAGGCACGGGTTGCAAAGGTTGAGGCTTTGAAACAGAAAGCCGAGGAGAAAAGGAAGGCGGAGGAGAAGAGACAGGAGGAGGAACGGCTTCACCTGTTGAAGGAAAAGCAGGAGGCCAAGGAGAAGCAGAGGTTGGCTGAATTGAAGGCGAAGGCGGATACCGCGGCAGCGAAGCAACAGCAGGAGTTGCAGAGGAAGAAGGATAAGGAGGAGAAGGAGGCCGCTAAGAAGTTGCGAAAACAGCAGAAGGCGGAGAAGGCCGCGACGTCCGGTAAAGGAAAAGGCGCTGAGAAGGCTGTGGAAGCGGCGTTGGTTGAGGAAGAGAAGGGTTCAGATGCGGACACCGAGGAGGAGTTGTCGGAGTCGTCCAAGAGGGAGGCTTTAAAGAAATTGCAGGATATCCGGAGGGGAAAGCGGAGGGCTACGGGGCCCGTGGGTTCTACTGGGGAGAAGAACAAGAAGAGGAAGCGGACTGCTAAGTCTGCTAGCTTGGTGGAGGAGAGCGATGAGGAGGGTATGCAAGGACCGAGCAAGAGGACAAAGGCGGAGGTTTCGGGGTCCACGGAGGGTGAAGAGGAGATGTCAGGTAACAGTAAGTGCATTCCTCCGGCGGCACCGTAAAGTACTGACTTCGTATCAGAGAGGTGTATGCACTGTCGTCAAGATTCGGCTCGCTGTTTCGCACGCCCGGCCTCCAAAAAATCCGGCCGCGGTGAAGAGACTCTGTGCGCGCAAGCTAGAAATGCAACAGCGTCGAAGACACTGATCACACCCACACCCAACACTACACACACAAACCCTCAAGTTCGTGGGGGATTCTGATGCGATAGAAGCAGATAGAAACGAAACAACCACACTCTCAGAATATAGGATACACACGTATAGAAATAGCGCGCGCTACGTATCTCGATTTCTCTAAGTCCAAAGGCTTTTAATAACAAGAGGAGCGACAGTTGTCGCTGGGCCTCAAGGCAAGGTGTAATACAATACAGGCAACGTCAAGAGACGTTCACAACACCCTTACTAAGTCTAGAGCGACACACGGAATGACCTCCAACGACTTATAACACACAACGCACGACTCAAAGCTTCGCGCTCCAAGCAGAAACCCTTCACAAAACCTTCCACTAAAGCCACAGGATTCAAACCTACGCGCTCGAGCTTCCAAACCGATCGTAGATCCACAGGGTTCTAACCTATGCGATCCAGAGACACAGAAACCTTATAAAACCCCGTCCGCAAGCCAAAGGGTTTGAACCTCTGCCACCTGTAGTGCCTCGCGTCACAAGAAACCCTCAAAGCACAAGAGCGCGTCCACAATGACCCTAAAACTCCTCTTCTCAGGTTAGAGCTCAAGTCACCCAACCAATTAACAGTCACACAAGTGCCGCGTTAGCTTTCTATGCCTCGCGCGCGTCTCAATTCACTCAATGTGATATCAATGCTAGGTATATTCTCTCGCTCGAAGTTACAAACTAGTCCTGAAGCTACGGCGTCAAGCTGGGGGCTTGCGCGCAACTACAACGGGGGTCCGAAACTTGTACACTACAATTACACTGCGCTATTTATCTATTCTACGTCCTACAAATTAGCAGTACCATTTTTAGTATCATTTAGGTTGCCGAGCTCCTTCGCCTGCATCCCGTGCATGTCGCCATTATCACGCCATAGCTTGGCGCTTACTCAGGCGTCCGACTCGGGGCCAGATCCTGTCTCTGAGTGTTGCGACGTCGGTTAACATCGCTATTACACGTGCACTGACGTCGGTTGCTATCTCCTCGGAGTTGCCGCCTCGTGCGCTACTCTTATTTAGCTTCATAATATTCTCTGAGGGAATTCTAGCGTAGTGAAGGCAACGAGCGCCTTGTCTAGGCTTCGCGCACCTCGGCCAAAGTCAGATACTTCGGATTTACTCGAGTTCTGACATCACCAAGTCTAGATCTCTAAGCTCCGGAGCTTCCGGCCCTTGCGCACCATAGATCAATGTTGCGCGAAGTCTTAATTATCTCACAAGCGTGTCCTGCTCTATTCTTAGCGCGCGTGCTATGCCCTGTCAGAGCACTTAGTGTCAAGCGCTGGGACTTCATACCTAGTGCAGCCTTTCTAGTACCGTTCTTAGGTTTAAGTCATGCGCTCCACCCAGCTTTACTCTGGTAATTTCATTACAGGCCTTATAAACCTCGCGCTCTGTTGTGTTTCTTGGTGCCGTCATATCTGGACATTGTAGCCTGTCTTTATTTGTACAAATCGCAAATTTACATGCGTAAACACTTTCAGAGCGTGTCATATCCTCCTCACTAAGATCTGGACCTTCCACGGTCCTTCTAGTGTATTTCTGTGGGTTCGCGTGGGTCCAGGTTACCACGGCAATGCTCTATTTTTATAAAAGAAGCGCGTGAGTCATTTCACAGTGCTTCCGCTCTCACGCCTGTGGGAACTTCTTCAACAACGAGCTTGTTTACGTCAAGCTGTTTCTTGGGCTTTAAATTTTTAATTCCCCACCTCTTTCCCTTTCTTCCCTTTACTACTACGTTCTCTGCCATCCCTACGTTACACGCAGGAGCGCATCGTTCTTCTCCCAGTGTTATACGCTGGTTTCTCTCTTTTCGCTCTCTTCTCCAATGACTACTCTCATCCCCTCCATCGTTATCCCACTTGAGGACCTGGTGTCGAATCTATCCGGCGCCCGTACCTATGCCGCCGCATACTTCCTTCCAGAAATTGCTTCGTCGGCGCCGCCTCAGGATCTGGTGCGCGCGATAGATTATGCCCATTCCTACCTCGTGCGTTCCTTTCCCTGTGATTTCACTGTTGCCCCTCTAACTGCCTATCTTTAGTCCGCCTACATCGAGGGCCTCCAGGCTCATGACCTTCGGGACTCGGAGTATTCTATTGCACTCCATCTCAAACTTTGCAAGCTCGCCGCCAAAGTTCCACCAGCTCGCCAGCAAGCCCACTGGCATGTTTGGGCCGTTTCGCAGGAAGAACACGCTCGCTGCTCCGTGCGTTACTTTTCTCCCGGTTCTCTCTGTCTTCTACTGACTATTCTTTATAGTTGACTTATGATGCGGCGCTCCTACTGCCTGGAGAGAAGGGGTACGTGGAACACAGTCCTCGCTGCGTTCCTCATCGCCTGTTGTGGCCTTCGCGCGAGCTCCCGACGCCTGCCGCTCCAGTCCGTGTGAGTAATACCCCCTCGCCTTCGAAGCAGAGCGAGGTAGCCGCTCCTTCTCCTTCGGGTTCTGCGTGGGTTCTTCTCTCGTCTTATTCTCTTCCTATCATTTAGTCTCCTGCTTTTCTAGTCAACGTCCCCGCCCTACCATGATCAAAACACCTCAGAGCGGCAGTGTTAACAGTAAGTTCTCGCCCTCTGTTAATTCTTCTCTCTTACTGACTCTGGTCTTTTCAGGTTTTGCTGAATATATGGCGGCATATACCGCGCGCGAGGCCCACGCACAAGCGAAGCCTACTTTCGGGGCGAATACCTCGTCCTCACGCGAACCTCGTAAAACCGTCTCCGTACGTCTCTTCCTCTTCTGTCCTCTCTTCTGTGTTAGAACTGACCTTCTTTCAGGTCTCTATCCCGAAGAGGGCGCCCGCTCCCTCTTCTCCTCCGAAGAAATCTGTCCGGTCTCGTAAGAGTTTCCTTTTCTGTTTTCTTGCCTTGTTTAATTCTTTCTTTTCATAGTTTCTCCCGAGCGCTATGACGATTATCTGTTTGACGACGAGGCGCCTACAGCCCCACGAAAGCGCGCGCTGTTCAGTCCTCCATTCGACCACTCCGACAGCGACATTGACCTGCCCCCGCCTCCAAAAAAGTTGAAGCCAGCCCTGTCTGCATCTTCCATTCCTCGTGCGTATCATGCTTTGACCGGCGAGCCTTTAACTGGGCTCTTATATATCCCTTTAGCTGCGCCAGCCGTTCCTGCTCCGCCACTTCCCGCTTCACCCGCCAAGAGCAAACCGCCCGTCGTCACACCGCTCTCGCCTATTGTCGATGTACCGGCTACTTCTACTCGTTCTAAAAGTCGTGCCCCAGCCAAAGACAAAAAAGCTAACGTGCGCGCCAACACAACGCGTCAAAATGCCGCTCGTCATGCTGCCGATAAGGCTGCTGCCAGCAAGAAACTCGGCGATCAGGCAGCGCCTTCTGGTCGAGCTCGCAAAGGTGTCAAACCTTCTGCTGCTGCTACCGCTACCAAGCCCGCGACGCCTTCTATTGCTGAGGATCAGCCTGTTGCATCTGGTTCCGGGCGCGTCAAGACGCCTCCTCATCAGGACCCCGTGGATCATACTGTGTATGCTCGCGCGTTTGATCCGCAGATCAACTTGCGCTTTCATGAGCCTACCTCTCGTCACGCTTTGGAGCGTCTGCAATGGTCGGCTTTACCTCCCGCTCCAGCGAGCCTTCTCGAGTAGGTCTCTATCTTCCTTCTTTCTGAGTTATTTAATGACCACTTCTACAGGCCTACCACTCAAGGCAACCGTACTGCCGTCTTCGGCGTTCATTCTGATGTCGACGCGCACCTCTTGCACGTTCCTCATGTACTTATTCTCTTTTTGATTTCTTAGTCTCTTGCTTATCTGCTCCTTTCGCAGCTCTTTTGGCCCTGCTTTAATTGCAGTATCGGAGGCCATCCCGAACTTTGCGAGTATGAGGAGGGTGCCGAGCCAGGAAAAGAGGCTTGCCTCCGTTGCCAGGCTAACCATCGCGGTCGATGCTCTGCTCGCATGGACGCCCATGATTTCCGTCGCGCGGCCACCCTGCTTGACCCCTTGGTACAGAGCGGTGACCCTGGTAAGCTCTCTGTCTGCTTTTCTTCTCGTTTGTGGATTCTCAAATTTCTCTTCTTTCAGCTATCTATGATGGGCTTCGTCACGCCGAACGTATTGAAAAGGACATCGACGCGCTCTATAATGTCATCGTCGATCGTATGCTCGAGCGCAACGAGGTTCTTCACGGTCTCGTCGACAGTCTTGACGCTATTGCCGCTCGCGAGGGAGGTACCGCTATCATTGATCAGTATGCCGAGGCTAGCGAGCTCGTTCGGTCTTTGATTGTTGAGGTTGGCAAGTTCTCCGGTGGATCTGAGGCCGAGTAAAAATATATGGAGGTTCTATCACTGATCTGGACACTTTTCTATAGCTATATGTACTATTTTTCTCTTTCTTGTGCCAGTTTTCCTGTAGATTTCTTTTGTTTTTATTTATCTCAGCACCCAGGGACTTTCGATGCAGCCAGCGGTAGCTAGACATACATTTTTAACTCACGCGCATCTCTCTCGGCCTGTAGGGCCTAAAATTTGCAAAATACCATTGTTTTTGTCTGCGCTCCACCTCGTGTGATATCTGCCAGGCTCTCTTTCTAAGTTTAGTTACGCGCCGGCTATGTCATAATTTCCTTTGATAGCCCTGATCTGCCATGTCTCTTTTGTCGCATGGCTTTTATCATCTCATCCTCGTTTCTCCCCTATTTCTTCCTTTGTTATTTCATGTGAACTCTTTTTATTGCGCTCTAGGCTTTATTTCTTTCGCCTCCTCGGAGCTCAACGTCTGAACTCTGGCGCGCGACATGAAATGTGTCTTTCTTGTCGGTTTGCCGCCACACCGTGACGTGTTCTACGGGTTTTGGTCCCGCTCCGAATTTGATTTTCCTCTTCTTTCCGCAGATACTCGTTCCGCGCTCTGTCTTTCTGTCCTGCAGAAATCGCAAAATTTATGGTACCTTTACAGGTAATATAGTCATAGTAATACCTTAGGTATACTACTATATCCCCCACACTAAAAGAATCTGACTGTCCTCAGTCATAAAATCAAATATTCTTTATTTCATAAAGTCAAAAATTTCTAACTCAGATGTTGTCGCGCGAAATACTAGCTATTCCCGCGGACTTTCTGCAAGTCCACTTTTTGACTTTTATGATATTTTCCTTGAAGGCTGCCAAGGGTTTTGCCGTTGTATTGCTGTCTCTCGAGTATAAAGTACGTCCGGTTTTGGTGGTAGTCTACTCAACCAACCAACCCTTCACTCCTCTCTACTTGTGCTTACAGCTCACGCTCTATCGCTCTATTTCTCAAAATGATTCCTACTTTCATCGTTGTGAAGGCTGTTATCATGTCTCTCTGCAAGGATCCGGCTACTACTGCGAATGATCATCTTGATCAATTCCAGGAGTATACTGTACATCTTCGCGCGCTTGGTTAATCTTATGATTGACTTCTCGCGTTTCTAGTCCCATCTCGAGCATTACAAGGTCGAGTTGGCTAAAGACAAGGATCTCAAGGAGTCTGTCTTTCGCGCTCGTACTGCTGTCGAGAAGGAGTATCATACTAACGCGTCGAAGCAACCTATCCATAAGGTGCTTAAGACGATTACCGGGTGGGTTCAGAGCGAGCGCAGTCAGGTCAATGATGGAGGTGCTAGTGCTCCCTCTGTTCCTACTGGTCCGCGCCGTGAACCCAAGTCTGTAAGTTCTTGTCCTTATATCTCTCTTCATTCTCTGCTTACGCGCGCTCTGTTAGGCTAGTGCTACTACTCAAAGCAAGGGAAAAGGTCGCTCTACTCGTCGTTCGCGCGCTACTATCGAGAGCGAGTCTGACGAGGAGTATGATGACCATGACAAGGTAGCTGTCAATTCTGATTCCGAGGCTGAGTCCCTTAAAGTATGCACAGTCTCCGCGCTCTATGCTTGACGTTCTGACCGCCAATCTCTTCAAGATGGTCATCGATGATGAGAATGCCAAGGTTCCCAAGCCTCTCAAGTTCACCAAGACTAAAGGTAACGATGCTGCCGTCGGTGAGAAGCGCAAGGAACCTTCCAAGGTAGGATATCATCTTCTTACCTGATATCCCCCTCACTAAATGATTCTCGCCCTCAGGAGGAGCCTTCTGGCTGCGCTCACTGCAGTGTCAACAGTCATCCTTTCGCGGAGTGCTCGGAGAAAGCCCATGTAAGTCTTATTTCTCTCGTGCGCTATATTCCTTTTCTTACTCCTTAAGTGGCTTAGCCAACTTCCAACAAGTCTCTCAGCAAGGACGGTGCTCGAGCTAGCAAGCGCGCTAAACAGTTGTTCCCGCTTCCTTCAGCCCGGGAGTATTTCCATCGTGGTGCTAAGGGAGTCGGAGAGCGGCATGCCGCCTCAGCTCTTGGACTTACTAGTACCTGTGAGTTTTCTTCCTCTTCCTTGCGCGTTACTTCTCTTTACTGATTTCTTTTCGCGCTCTAGATGCCGGGGAAGGGGAAACTCTTCCAAGCATCGATTCTCTTCGCGAGGGTCATAGGGGATCGTCTGTGGGCCCTTTCACGGTGGAGAGACCTGAGGATTTGGCCAAGCTCGAGAGTGCCCTTATGGGCGATGTCATTGTGCTCCAGCACACTCTGTACGCTGCGGAGAAGCAGCGCGAGTTTCTACTCGACGAGCTTGAGCGCGTACAGTCTGCCCTTCGTTCAACGGCTTCAGAGTCAGCCGACTCTCGCGATACCGCTCCTTTGGAGGCCGAAGCTTCTTCCGCTCCTTCCACCTTGTCTAGCATGGAGCCTCCCTCTGCCTAATCCCAGGCCGGTGGTGCTCAATATCTACGGTATTCATCGGTCTTCTGGTCTTATTTTAGCGGTATATCACAAATTTCTTTTCTCTTTCTCTTTCCCTGACTTTGACGTGGAGCTCTTGTTACCTATCTGCGAAGTTACCCTCCCGCTCTTTTCTGATTTGAGCCTGCAGGTCGTTCGAGGTTTTAGTAGCTTGTATCCCTAGTCAGTGTTTCTCTTCCATCGCAATTACAGTAGCTAGCGCTGTATGTCCTGTCGTTACAACAACGTCGTACCCACGGAAGGTGTTTCCGTGCTGCTCTCTAGTCCTCATCTAAGTTCACAGCATCTGAGACCTTCGGGTTTGCTAGCTCTTCAAATTCTTCTGTGAAGTTTGCCGGCCACCTATCCTTAGGCTCTGGTGATTCAATGATTCGGCGCAGCTCTTTAGAGTCCTTGCGCATCCAATACAATACTTTATCATCTATCTCTATAGAGCGGTGCGCTAGATACGGGATCACGCGGAATGCTGCAATCTTGGATCCTATTAAAGCGCCATCCAGCTCGGCCAGAATATAATTTCCTGCGCTCGAGCGGTCTACAACAACTAATGGTCCCAGATACCGTGGCTTCATCTTCGTGTTCAATGCGCTCTCGATCTGACTGTTGCGCATTAAAACCAAGTCTCCCCTCTTGAAGTTATACAACTTGATTTTATTCGCGTGCATGGTCGCGTACTTCAGTGTCTCTTGCTTCTTCTTCTCGTTCATAGTATCCCTCATTTCAGCTACTTTATCCACGTGCTTCTCGAGTGCTATCGCGCGCAAGCCTCGAAGTTCCCAGTCTTCTAGGATCCTCCCAGGGTACTCTACGAGCCAAGTCGCTTCTAGCACATCCAGCGGCAAGATGGGATGTGCTCCTGTTACTGCAAAGAATGGTGAACACCCCATTCTTTTTCTAACAGTAATACGGTCCACCCACATTATCAATATGAAGTAGTAGTGCCATTTCTTCTCATTACCACCGCAAGCCTTGAATAAGCTCTGCCGCATGTCCCAGTGTGGGCGCTCTATTCTTCCATTGGCTTGCGAGTTGTAAGGCGAGATTCTAATCCCCTTTATCCCATATTTACGCTCTAAATAGGCTACTGCGGCTTTGAAGGGTTTGCCATTATCAGTTATAATCAAGGAGATACAACCCCAGCGACAGATGATATCCTCGAATAACCATTCTGCTATTGCTTGTGCTGTTTCACTCGCTAAAGTCCTACCCTCCATCCAGCTTGTTAACGCGCAACGTCCATGTACAATGTACTTATGGTGGTTCGAGGCTTCTGGCATATGCATGGTATCTGCATGCAATACCTGGAAGATCGAAGGTGTAAAGGTCACGGTTGGTGGGGCCTTAATAACTGTTTTCTGCCGCTGTTGACATATTTCACAGGTACTGACAAACCAGGAGATATCTCGCTCCATCTCCGGCCACCAGAATCGCTCTTTTATCAACATCTTCGTTGCGTATATCCCTCTGTGTCCAAGCTGATCATGCACGGCCTTCATTATATACATTCTCTTCTCAGGATAGATGACAAGCTTGTATTCTGACTCGACGTCACAGCGATATAGCTTGCCCTTATCCACCATGAAGTTCTTCGCATATCTAATGAAGTTCCGGTATTGATCATCCTTGAAGCCTGGCAGTCGCGCAGTAGGATTCTCATGCCATTGCATTACTTGCGGTAACTGACGATCCAGCATTCTTGCATACCCGCTCCTGCGCTCCTCATCATAGATCGCAACGTCGCTATATTCTGCTGCGTCAGGTAGTAAAGGTCCCGCATTGTAACATACTGAGTACGTTTCGCCTCGCTCTGCTGCCTCTTGCATAACTTTGTCTTCATGAAAGTCGTGTACTGCCCTCTTAATGGTTACATATCCATGTCTAGTATCAATTCTACCTTTGAAGTCTGCTATATCTTCTACCTCGTCCTCTGTTTCATTAATGAATTCCCAAGGGTCTTCATCTGGTGGGCCATACTCATCTTCTGGGTTCGAGTACTCTTCGTCTCCGGGCTGGAAGCTTCGCCTCGACAGGCCATCAGGAGCGTGCCTCTCTCCAGGAATATGTACCAAGGTAAAATGAAACATGAGGATACTCTCAATCCAACGGTTTATCGCAGCATTAGGAACCTCATCCGGGTTTCTAAGCATTCCAGCAATATACTTCGCGTCCGTCTCTACCACCAATTTTCTTACCCCAAACAACCAATGTCGGCAGGCGTGTAGAGCTCTGAAGAGCCCGTACAGCTCCCGTTTAGGTTGTGAGAAACGGGCTTCACGCTCGTTCAAGACTATCGATCCAAAGCGCGCATAGCGTCTTCTCTTAGGATTATCTGGGTCGACTTGACAGATGTGGAATCCTATTGCGCGGTACGAAGTATCTACTCCTAGAATAACATCTGTCTCTAACTCGTAGTCGATTGGCATCAGGGATGGGCTATCTCGTAGCGCGTCCTTCAGCATTTGCATTGACTCTTTCTGGTCTTCCCCGAATTCAAAGGGTACTTTCAAGCGCGTTAGCTTGGTCAAGGCATCCGCTTTCTTAGCGTAATCCTTTATAAACATTCTATGCACTCCTACCGTTCCCAAGAACGAGCGCACGTCTCCCAACTCTTCACAAGGTCCCCATCTCATTATAACTCCTACTCGATCAGTCTCAGGCTTCCTACCTTCATACGTGCAGCGATGACCAACTACCATAATCTCAGACGCGCAGAGTACAGCCTTGTGCCCAGAGAAGGTTCCTCCAGCATATTTCATTCGCTGTACAACACGGTTTAGACTCTGGAAGTGCTCCCATACGAATCTCCTGATTCCTGCGTTCTCTTTGATAGTTTCGTAGCCTCCTTCCTTGGTTTCATAGCGCGTCTTTGGTCCTCGTACTGGTACATCATCTACATATGGAATTGTAACATGCGGTACCTCATCTTTAAGAATATACGTCACATCGTCGTGAAATATAGGTACCGAGTTAGTCCAACCCATGGGCAATGTCACAAGTCTTAGCGCGCCAAACGGTGTCTGAAACGTCGTAAGATCTCTCGACTTCTCGTCCAATGTCCTCTCATCATAGCCCACGTAAAGATCCAGCGTTCCACCACAGGATCGTCCCGCGAAATGTTCAGCTAGCTCGTCTGTTGCCGGGGCACACCTGAGTGCTTTATAGTCACTGCGTTTAGTGGCTCCAAGCTGTGTACGAGTCGTAGACTCTTTCCATCCTTCTTTACTACACAGAACCAACGAGAGCGGTACGAGGAGTTCGATGGCTCATATACTCCCGCGTCTATCTTGGTCTTTATTATCTTACATACTTGATCAAAGATCCCCGGCGGAATCGGTATGTTTTTCTGTATCCAAGGGGTATGCTCGACAGCGGGGATGGTGACTGGAGGGAAGTATTCTTCCTTGAAGTGTCCGCACTCCGTGTCATCCAAGAAAATCCTTCATTCTGGACACTCATAAACTCGTGCATGAGCTTGCGCTCTTCGGGCCAGAGGAACTCTTCCTTGTGTACCTTCTCAATTATTTCTTTACGCTCCTCGGTGTATCTTCCTGTGGGCTTATATTCCGATGGGTGGGTACTCAACTGAGGCATGTCTTTAAGAGGATCTCCCTTAATCTCGCGTACAATCCTGAACTCAGAAGGTAATCCTCCTGTAATTGGCCTGATCTTTTGTGCTACTGGTTTATATCTCTTTGTCGCAAAGACATCCTTTACAGTCCCTACTGCAGGTAAAGTGTATTCTGGATCTACTGTATTGTAGAAATACGTCTCTATCCACCGGCTAGGATTAGCTCCGAGCAGTCTTGCTGCCTCGTCTGCCCCTTTCCTCTGTTTTCTCATATCTTTGATATCTCTTAGCGCCCCAAAATACGAAGATAAAGTCCTGCGCGCCTTTGTATCTTCGCCACACACCTTTGAGCTCGCCATAGCATATGCCACTCTTAATTCCTCCTGTTTAAACTTCCGAGATCCCGTGGGTTTTGCATATCCACTGATCATTAGATCTCCATCTTGATCAGTTTCTATTATTAGTGCTAACTCTCCTTGATCGTCGATCAAATCATCGATCACTGAAAACCCTCCTCGACTTCGCGTGTTACGAACCTTTTCTGTCCCTGCGGGAACGTGGGTATCATAGCACTTCGCGCGGAGTTAGGATCACGTATCTTTATGGTCTGCCCTCCGTCTGCCGTGTTATATACCGTACTCGTCGTTAGCGCGTCAAAAAGGTCGACCTAGTAAAACCTCATAGGCGGGTCCTTAATGATATGTACTTGTAGATATACGGTAATGTCACCAAACAGGAATGGAATATTCTTCGCCATGCCGAGGGACTTTTCTACTTGTTTGTTTGCGGATTGCATGTTGATCACAATGTCTGGATCGTATATTAGACCCAGCCTATCTGCCACACGG